>CM031244.1:197653893-199111393 GCA_018340775.1 Taxus wallichiana var. yunnanensis
TTCCCAATGGATAGGAAATTTTCTCACCTTTCTGGTGATATAAAGAAGTCCTCCTAACTCCTTATATTTTTCAAGTTATGGGTTGGCAAACTTTAGGGGAGAAATTTTCCCAAGGGATAGTCCTGCAGCCTAGGGAGAAATTTTTTTCCCATGCGCGGGTCGGCAGGGCGGGGAGGAACTTGGCACATTTTGCCCTTTTTGGGTGCAAAATCACAAAATGCATTTGCGCACCCACTAGCCTTGTGAGGGGAGACACGTGTAGCTCCCTGGTTGGTTGGGAGAAACTGGCAGGCCGACGGAGCGGGTTGAGACTTTAAGTCTCTTTCACCAAAATTTGCAAGGAGACCAAACTAGTCCACACCCATGCCAACGTTGTGATGCCACATGTTGCTCTAGGATTGGCATGGGGAAAGTGAATGGGTGGGGGCAATAGAGCAAAAGAAAATTTTGGATTTCAAAGCGCAAAGGTGAAAGTTTCCGCACACCTCTGCCGATTGCAAAAAGGTGCCACGTGTCGCAACCCTATTGGGTGCGGGTTAGCGGGGATGCGAAAAAATTTGGAAATTTTTCCGAGGTCTAAAACTTAAAATTTTTAAGTTCAAAATGGGTCCACCCCTACGTCATACCATGTGTTTGCAAATCGATTGGCTGCAGTGGCAGGATGCGGGGAAAAATGGGAAAATTTTCCCAAAGTAAAATTTTCAAAAGACAAGTTTAAATTTGGTCCACCCCTCCGAGGTGCCATGTGATAGGTCCCAATTGGTTGAGGGATGACAATGGCTATGGAATTTTTGTGGAAATTTTTCCAAAGTCAAAATTAAAGTTAACAGTTAGATTTATTTTATTTTTAAATGCCAAATTGAAGTAAAACTTCAAATTGCCATAACTTGAGTTAGAAAGCTCTCGTTTGGGAAAACGAGGACTTTTCAGAAAGCTCTCGATGCCCTCTTTGCACAAGAAACATAAAATTTACTTTTTGATGAGTCTTAAAGGGTCAATTTTGTAAAAACTTCTACAGGATTTTAATTAGCAAGTTGGTAAATTTCCAACTTTTATTTTTGATTAAATTCGGTTTCCTCCTTCACTCAACATATCAAATAGACATGGAGACTTGATCTAGGGAGGGTTTAGATTGTTTTTGAAAATTTGATTTTTCCAATTGATTCAAGTTTGTATTTTTTCCAACAAATGACAAAAACGACTAGTTAGAGGGATTGTATTTGAATTAGCAATGGTTGAGTTGTTTTCTTAAGTTTTCTTTGTCAAATTGAGTTCATTACTAATATATCATATAGAATTTTAAGGTTCCCAAGTTGATTGTTAAGTGCTGGTCCAAACTGTGCATTTTGTTTAAATTTACCAGTTTTAGAATTTACAATGCCAGTGATCAAATTTTTTAAAGGATCTATTTATCAATTTCATCATTTAAGTGTAACAACTTATTTCTAATCTAGTCTAATACATTCAGTTGATTCTAACAATTCATTCCCAAGTTAAAATTACAAATTCTAATTTCAATTTTAATATAATTCCAAGGATGCAAAAACAATATACTTCCTTCCTACGCATTCTTCTTTTCAACAGATATTTTAATTTACAATAGAAATTCAATTCCAATACAATCATGTAAGTATGAGAAGGTAGAGCATTCCTTTATTGATTTCCAACAACAAATTTACAATTTATCTCTTTTCCATTTGATTTCTAATTACAAAGTGCAATGCATGTAACATCCTTTCACATTTCTTTTCCAAAACAGAGAGTAGAATATAACTTATTTACATTTCATGCTCCAATTTCAATATTTAATTATCAATACAAATATCTCCACATTACAATTTCCTATACAATTCATCCACTCCAAAGTGGGAAGGATTACAATGAACTTGCTCAAAGAAGGGACTATCAAACTATATATTCCTCTTGCTCAAAAATAGCAGCATGTTAGTTTCTTCATCTTTTCATCTTGATCACAACAAGGAAGGGGGAAAGGCAATGCTCTCCACCCAACCAAGACATCCAATGAGAAGGGAGAATCCATCCTTCCTCATTGGCCCCCGAGCCCCAACTCATTTGTATTGAAATAAGAGATGTAATAAAACATAAGGCAACAAAGGCTTCCACAAAAAACATGTAGCATTTTCACATTCAAAACACATTTCAAGAAGAATGTAGTTCACAACTACATTAAGCAAGTGCAAACAAAACTAAGGCTTCATCAAGAAAGCTAAAAGAGAAAGGATCTATGGGAATGAATTATGCCTCGCAATGATAGGAAATAGGAATCCACCAAAACAACCTGCCAAAATAAACCATCTCACATATCCTTATCCCCCAAAAAAATTCCTCCTTATGCCACCCCCAAAGTTTCTCCCTTATGCCCCCAAGAGTAAGAAATGCAAGCTATTTCTTTTCCATGGTGGATCTCAATCCCAAAATCCCTCCACAATAAAATTGATGCCATTAGCATTCCCTTATGCCCCCATTTGAAATCCCCATAGCCTTCTCCTACACCATGTCCTAAGTAGTCTACCTAACCAGCCAACACACACATAATAGCATTCACCATTTCATACATGCATGCAAGAGAAAGAAAGCATTTTAAAAAGGCTCAAGTTCCTACCTCTCCATAATGGAGTTTGTTCCAAGATCAACAAGCTTCCCAATGCCAAAATAACAGTCCAAAATCAGCAACACACAAACATGCAATGGTCTCCAATCTTCTTCCACAAGCAAGACTCCAAAATAGCAAGAAATTCACCCCAAGGAAAGTATGCAAAGTTTCAACAACCATCAAACAAGCAAGGAGTTCAAATTTTAAAGGAGAGGGAAGAGAAGAGGATGATGTGGATCCATGTGGGATGCCACATCATTCTTCCTCAACCCCAAGATCAAATTCAACATCATTCACCTAAACATAATAAATAAAATGACAAATTAACTTACACACTCCAAAATAACCCATACCCCAAAAGGATTGAATTTAAAATATGTAAGAGAAGTGCAATTAAAAGTTACAATTAGTCAATTCAAAATGCATTAAAAAGGTCTAAATTTAACCTCCAAACCATAAGTATTATTGGTGAATAATTTTAAGAGGTGTGGGACAAGTTTAACTTGTCCCACAAGCCTCCAAAAATATCCTCCAAGGACAAATTCGAATTCCCAAGAGGATGAAGTGTTTAACACTCCAAAAATCTATCTTACATATTTCTTACACATTCTTACACATTCTTACAACATTTCTTACACACTCTTACAATATTTCATTTAAGATCAACAACTTCATTAATTACATTCTTATGACATATTGATTTATTTATTTTAACACATGATTATCCACAACATTAACACAACATATAATAACTAATGAAAAGGGTAACACATCACAAAATAAACACATGCAAACATTAATAAAGAAACCACATTAATAAATACACAAACCCATGGTCACATATAATGGAAATCCCCCATGGGAATCCCTAACATAACACAACACACACACACACACACAAACACACACACAAAATAGTTGCCATGGTGACCTTGTTGAATTCACCCAGAATTCCAATATGGTTAGTCTCCAGTCCCCCGACATTGTTGTGATATTTTATCCTACAAAACATAGATACCTTCTTCGGCCTCGTGGCCATATCAGAACATCCAACATGACATAAAAATAAATATAATAACAAAACCATCTATACACATGAACCACAACAACATCAAGAAATCCATATTATCATTTTAAGTTTAAATAAATCAACTATATCATCATCAATAACCTTCCATACTAGATATACTCACAATTACCAATGTCACATGTCCAAATCAACATCTATAATATGTCCATGTCAAACAAGTATATCATCGTCCACATATAAAAAAATATCTCTAGTAACTTTCATGCATATAATCAATCCGGTCAATAATAATCCATGATCTAACATCTAACTATCATACTAAAACAAAACATAATAATGTCCATAATAAGATCAACAGTATCAAGATCAGTATCTAAAAGTGTCAAAGGGAAGTGGGCACACTAGTATCAATGCTTCTAACAACTTCAACATGCGAGCAGCTTCTAGTTCCTTGCGTGGGTCTGTGAAAGTCTTATGAGATAACGCTCTTCTAAATGGTGTTATCAACCCTCTAAAAACCATTGAGCAAGTTGTGATGGGTGAATTACATATGATAATTTTTACATGAGAGTTTTGAACCATGCATCATACTCCCACACACTCTCTATCATTCCTTGTTGTATTTCCTTTAGAGCACTGATGCTTCTCTGTTCAAACTTAGGTATGTGGAATTCTACCAAGAAGGAATTTTTTAAAGAAGTATAATCTACCACCATCTGTTGAGAGGTCATATTTTTGGTACCAAATTTATGCATGTGTCCTTGTAACATTTATGCAAACCGGCTTGCCTTCCGCTCTAGGCTAGTGATCCCTTTCACGCACCATAGTAACTCACACTTGTACACATGTTTTACAACTTCTTCAATACCCCTATTTTCCAGTAAGTGCAAAGACATCTTGAAAAACACTTGAGGGTGATTGGGGTCCTTGTCCTCCCGAGCCAGAGCCTTGGTTTCCTCCGGTGTTTCCTCTGTTGTTCCCTCCACTAGATCCACTGGGTCCACCAGGTCTTGTTCCTCCTGACCCACTAGATCCAAAGTGGATCCACCAATTCATGTTCTTTCGACCCACCGATCCACCGGTCTTGTTCCTCCTGACCCACCAAATCCACCAAGTCTTGTATTGGTCACACCGAAGGTCCCCAAAGTACCACCGAACTATGTGCCGAGGGTCATGATAATGTCCCACTACTAATAGTGTACCTCGTGCCACTCCCAGACATGAGATCAAGGCTTGTGTATCCACACTCTACCTGAAAATTCCTCCAAACACTAGAATGGTATGTGCAGCAATAGAAGTCCCAAACAAGAAATTATATCTCCTGGGCACATATCGGTCACTTCCACTGATACAAGTTGGGTTAACAATACTCTTCCCTAAATTTGAAAGACCAAATGCCGGGAGTGGTCGTCAGTGGGTTTAGATGCACACCAAGACTCTCCTTTCTCCATGTGACAAAATCTCATTAGAAGTTTAAGTGGCTTCTCTTACGCGCTTGCCAAGATGAGGTAGCATAGAATGTTTAGGCTCCATGTCCTCCAGGTGAACTTTAATTCATTCCCACAATGTCTACCTCCATAGATCCATCACACTTACTACCTCACATTGTCTAGTCATCTCCCTTTCATGAGCTTCATTATACTTGATTTATCTCTCCTCCCTTTCCTTTTCAGCCACAACGTCCTCCATCTTCCTCCACCCTAGATTCATTTTCCCAAAGACTCAGAGAGCTTAGCCACCATGGGTAATTCATCTAAGCATAAAGTAATGACTAATATCTTTATATCCATAGGAATAGCATGTAAAAATGATCCTCTAGGCTTCCTTAGAAACTCAAACTCATTGATCTCTAGGTAGGAATACGTCAAAATGGCATATTCCAAAGTATAGCTAGTCAACACCCTCTTCCACCAGTGATCAATATCATGTGTCTGTGTCAAATCTACATCTTGCATCCTCTAGTAATCTTCTTGGGTCCACGTGCGTGATCTATAATACCATCTTAAACTGGACGTATATGTGAAGAGCCGGTCATATATCTCTCTTTGGGAAGCAACAGAAGAAATTTTCATACAACTCATGGTAGAGGTTCCCTTCTACCCATCCATGCATACTAAACTAAGGCATAATGCTAAATCTCTGAGAAAATTCTTCCTCTGTGCTCTTGAACCATGATTCAATGCTTTCTAGAGTTAGACATTCTTTCATCACTCACTACACAGATCATGATGTATGTCATTTCCCACTACAACTTCAAAAAGAGTCTCGGTAATGGAACCAAGATGTAGCCATTTTTTACACCCACCAAAGAACAAGGGAATCCCATACACATTGGCCTATCACCCAACGGGTTTTGGGTTCTCACCTGAGGCATGCACAAGCACCGAGTCTCTCTTTTATATGAGTTAATTGGGAAACATCATCTATGATAGGAGCTTAAAAAGACTGAGTAGAAATGAGACATACATTTATCATAGAACTCAAAATAGCTTCTAGACAAATGAAATCATCCTAGATCGAATGGTACTTAACATATTATATATATGAACCAAAATAAAAAGAAAATGCATATTTACTCCATAAATATTCATGAATCAGAACTGTAGGCTATAAACATGGACCAGAATCACTAACAACCATATTCAATCAAGTTTGGTAACCTCGTTATATTCATTGGATCCATTACAGACTACCACACGACTATGTATACCAAAGTCATACATCGGTGTTGGATTCACACCCATCAATTCTCAAGAGGAAATTTACTATCCCAACCCCTTATTACATCCTTTTACTATAGATCCCTACCCAACTTATGGATCTCTCATAGTATTCCTACATGGTTTTTCCTTATCTTGCTTCTATCTATTTTTCCTCTAGTGGGTGCTTGTATTTATAGACCTTCTTGTCATCATCAAGCCTTCACAGTAGTTGAATATCCACCACCAAGTGTCCAAGGTGATCCTTCCTGGGAGTATGTTTATTCAGGTTCAGGTTCTCCACTCCTTGTAATGAAGGCCTTTTAGAAACTTCCATCGCATGGTATATTCCTTCCTAGGCCAACCTATTGCCAGGTTGGCACCTTATCCATCCTGCATGCACAATTGGGTCATGCTTTTCTTAGTTTCTTCCTGATGTGTCAAATATGGCTAATTCTTTAAACCTTTGTTTCATCTACATGTGCGCCACTTTCTTTGTTAAACCCTCCTAAAACATTGTCCTACGTGCTTTCTCTTTGTGCACCCTTTCTTAACTAGGCCTTGCGCACCCAAGTGCCTTCTTATACTTGGTGAATATTTTAGGGGCCCAATAGAGATCACAATTTAAAGACTAAGGAATAACATTACAGGTTGAATAAAATTATATATCATGAGAGAAAGAATATAGAGAAAAGAAAAGTTAAGAAAAATCAATTTGATGCCCTAGGGTATGAGCTAGGGTTTATGAGTTGAATTAGTGATCTCCATTCATTGTGGAAAAAAAATTAAAGAAAATCAAACATCTTTAGGTGGCTAATCTTTTTCTTGGTCATCTTTAGGGGTTCTAGCCTCCTTATGGAGTGGGTGCTTCACTTCATTAGGGATTGGTGCTCCTTATAGGGTTGGTGCTCTATTAAACTAAGGTTTAGTGCTCCTTGTGTAGTTTTTCTTACACTAAATTACTTTGATTTGTGTAATATAAGGAGAGTTTCATTGGGTTTTCTTCCCCATGATGGATTCCCACTTATATTTTGTGTCTTGTGTGCTCTCTTGCTCTTGATTTTACTTATGGTTATTTATATGCTTAAGTTGACACATATATGATGTTAGTAAATAACGGATAAAATATGTGGAATAATCCCTCACAGAATCGCAACAGTAGAAACTAATATGCAAAAATATTACAGATCTCAAATAAAAGTGTAGAATAAAATAACACAACACAAAGAGACAATATTTAACGTGGTTCACCCAATTTGGGCTATGTCCACCAAGAATCACTTGCTCAAATTTTATTACAAGCCACCACTCTCTCAATACAATACCCAAATCTGTTTGGAGCTATGCTCAACAAACTCTACAAAATTCACACCCGAATTCAAAGCACATCTACAATGTTTTTCATACATCTATCATATGCATAAAACCATATAAATAGAAAACTACTTAAGCAGTTTTACAAAACCATGGGTATCAAAACCATGGGCAAAAACTGTCCCATAAACCTATGGGTCAAAATCCCACCCATATGAGAAAATCATGTTTCCTGATATATCGGGCACATTAAGTCCCAAAAAAAATTTTACAAGATTCTTAGTGTACATTCTTCAACAATTTCACACATGAAAATAGGCTCCACAACCTAACATATGATACATGGTTGAATGAATGCTAACACATAATGTTTGGTAAATGAATTGAAAAATTTTGTTAGATCGATTCACTTCCCCCTCTTATTCCCTTTTGCTTATAACACCGAGGTATTATCCCAACACATATCGTGACTCCACTAATCCATAAAACCTATTTTTCTCATACATAGACCATTTTCATTCTTGTATCCCTTTCTCATGAAGTTGTGAAATCATGGCTTATTTCCCTCATTTGGATCCTCATTTTCAAGAGTAGTAGCATTATCCTTTGAATCACTTTTATGAGCCTTATCTCAATGAATATTCATATGATCTAAACCCCACGACCCATATGGTTATCCTATTAACCATGATGTTTTTCAAGAACAAGGATATACAAATAATAGAGGTTATTTTATATTTGATGATGACTTTCATATTCATGTCCAAAAATGGAGGGAACCATAAAAAGGAAAAGGATATGTCTTAAATCGTGGTAGATAAACCACCTAGTTTTAGGGATCCTGTCCATGGGCTGGTCTTCTACTAATTTGGTATATCCCTCAATAGAAGATAGAGGTAATGGATGAATCCTCAAATCAAATGTTAGAGTGTATTAAAATAATGGAAGTTAGCCAATCTAGTTGTAAAGAACCCTATCAATGGTGCAATCCTTCACTATCATCATTCAACTCTCCAATTCATTATTTTCAATTTGTGCCATCTCATCCAAATATTTAAATCCCTAGCTTTCTCAAAGCTCCTCTTATTAGTCATCCTCCTTTACAAGAGGATATTATTCCTCCTCCATCATTCACACCCTTATAAAATCATTCAAAATATCAATCCTTTCCTCCTTTCATATATCCAAAACCATTTTGAGATGAGATTCATGAATAAATACACTTAGGAGGGAAGTCAAATGAAGAACCAAATAAATAATATTATCTACATAGTTTCAAGGATTGGACCTAGGAGTTTGAGGTCAAACAAGTTCTTTACAAAGAAGCTATCAGCTTAATCTCCTTCTAGTGCAACAACAAAATTTAAGGTGAGCTCCATTATTATTAATTATGATATATTTTTTGAAGAATGTACTGACTCTAAAATCATGTATGAAGAAATGGCCAAACCTCTTCAATCTATTCAAGAGCTTCATTTTATTGTTCTTGGATAGTCCGCGATGAAGGATAAATTAGTCGGGCATAAGATGAAGGAAGATAAATCAGATGTTGAGACTTTAAATGTAGAAGATATCACTAAGATATTATTTCTCTTTTGGTGTTGAATATATTTATCTATCTTCACTCTCATTGAGGTAATATCACTTACATGCAATCCCCAAAGAGAATAAAGTAAAGGAATAAATTAGAAATCACGATTAGATTGAGATTCATGCTAAGGAGAAAGATGTTTTTGATATATCAAACATCTTGTTTGAAGCTAGAAAGGATAATGATGAGCCCAATTTTTAATTGAAGTCAGTCATCAAGTAGGAAACAACTAAAGATAAATTTAAACTACTTGTAAACCCTCTCAAAGATGAATAAAATCTACATAATAACTCTATTCATGGAATGAAATGTGAAATATTTTGGGAAAATCAGAATTATTAGTCCATCGACTCTCATAATTTTATTTCCAATCATATATCTAGCTAGATTGAATCCAACAACAAAGTTTTTAGAAGTCATGTTCACTTCATAGCATTAGGAGGATTTTCAAAGTACCAAAGATCAATTGATGTACCTATCCAACCTAAATGCATAACAACCAAAGGAGGTCTTTATTATTTTTAAGGTTGATATTATGAGAAAATAGGAGGTGCATACCATGTTTTCACTTCTGTAACTTGATCTAGTTGTATAATATCTATGGCCATATTTTACAAGGAAGGAAAATTACTTTTCATAACTAGTATTTGGATTTGTTTAACTTTATTTTCTCTTGGTTAGAGTAGTAGTTTAGGTTGCTTTTTACAAAATAAATGATTTTCTCGCTCTGTATGTTTCTATTTGGATCATGTATGATTTATCTTTTGTACATAATTTTTGTGAGCCTCTTTTGTAGCTTTATATAATCCATATCATTCACCCTGGTGGGTAATAAATTTAATATTTTTGGGGTCTTTTCAAAGTATAGTTTTCTTTCAAATATGTAAATATGATTATCAAACTAGTGTCAAGTTTATGATTTATGTGGATTGAGGGTTGGTTTTAAAATTTTAGGATCATTTTTTATAGATGTATACTTGACTCCATGCATAATGTATATTCTAGGCTACTGATCAGTTCATCTAGCAAGAAGATGTCCCCTAAAAATCAACAAATGTTTTTTCCAAACTAGCACACATTTTATTTGGAAAACTTCATTCGAGTCATAGAATCATGAGGCTTAAAGAAATACACCCACATAATGAAGGAAAATAGTATTCCACGGAAGTGAGAAGGAACTTAGTGTTCTTTGGAAATGAGAAGGAACTTAGTGTTCTATAGAAATTAGAAAGAACTTAGTGTTCTGCAGAGTTTGGAATGTGTAGTGTTCTTGAGAGTTTGTAAAGTCTACACAACAAAGGAAAAGGAACATAGACATATGCCATAAAGCAAAAATATATTTTCGCAATACCATGAAGCAAAAAAATATTTTTCACAATACCATGAAGAAATAGAAATAAATTTGAGTGGGGGAATGTTATTTAAGAATTTGTGGGGAAAAAGTCACACAAGGTTGAAAGACCGTGGAGCAAAGTGGAGTGAAGTATAAGAAAATCTGCATAACAAAGAAATTCCATGCAACAAAGAAAATATAGGAATAAATAAATTCCATACAAAAATAAAATCCATGAAATAAATAATTCCATACAACAAATAAAATTTGTAGAACAAAGAAAGTCCACAAAACATACTAAAATCTGCATAGAAAATAGAATTTGTATATCAAAGGAAACCCATGAAATGAAGGAGTGATTATACAGGAACAAGAAAATTTAAAATCCACATAAAAATAATTATGTGAAGGATTAAAAGTCTACTAAAAGGTTCCCGAGAAAAAATTAAAAGATAAATATCGAGTAGAAGACCCATTGTACAACAAGAGTCCACGAGAAGTAAAAGTATGGTCGTAAATAGAGAAGAAAGGAAACAAGTACTTGGATCATTAAAAAGTTATTAAAATATTTAAAATACCATGGAAATAAAAATAAGGTTGTATATCACAATGGAAATATCAAAAAAATTGGAATATCGAAGGAAGGTAGTGGAACATCATCTAAAACCTATGGATTGTAATAAATTCACACTTGAATCAGTTTGAAAGTGTGAACTATTCATAACCATTGGCATTAAATATTTTATATTAGATTCCACATTTTTAGATGATCTAATAGATTTCCTTGTAAGAAACATTTATCATCCATGCATATCTTCAAGTATTTAATCATGATTGGTCCTTGGGTGGCAGTGGTTGGCTCTCTTCATTACTAGCGTGATATAATCTTTTATCTCTCTCTTCTCTTCTTTCTCTATAAAAAGTAACTCAATATCATTTATAAAGAATACACTCCTAAATGTAAATTCACCATGTCAAAATGGTGGTTGATCTTTCATGATTTTCATAACTTTTATCTAGCCACATGTAATGTACTCAATTCCCTTCCTCAGTGATGTAATGGATTGTGTATATATTTTATCAATGAAATCTTGTTATTGTGGCTTGTATCTACCCTTTACTTATATGTATTATGTCTCTTACCTCTCTATTCATTTTTTTATGTCATGTGTGGGTTATATTTTCATGTGTCTTCATTTCTCTATGTCTAAAAGGTGTGAAATAAAATGGTTTGCATAGTGTTGATCTATGGCATGTATCTACCCTCTCATTCTATGTTTTCTTTTATATTCTTCCCATCATGGAGAGATTTTCCCATTCTATCATGGAATCATCTCCATTCCCTCATCTTAGTTTAATTTCATGCATTCATATTTCCCCTTTATCCTGTAGATTCGTAGCTTAGCTTAGGAATAATTTTATTGTTAGGTTAGATAGGTAGATGAATTCAGCCTTCTCTGGGGTATGTCCTAAGGAGAAAGGTACCACACCTTGGCGGCATTCCCATGTTTTGCTAAGGTTTTAAATCTGGTAGATTGAATAAGTGTATGATCCTCTGTAACAAAAATCCCCAAAACCCTCAAGATAAGATGGATTCTAAAGGAACATAAGGTGACATTATTGATTGAATCAAGGAGTACACCTAATTTCATTGACAAAAATTTAGTGGCATGTCTCAATTGCTTTATTTTCAAAGCTCCATAATTCTAGTTCATGATGGAATATGGGGTTGCATTCAATTTTTAGGTTTAAAATTCTATCATACTTAAATTTATGCCTTCATACCTACAAATAACTCTCCTTTAGGTCGCACTAGACCCCCATGAAAGATTATCTCACCAAATGAGCTCAAAATTCACTTTTATATGCTTTTATTCTCTCCAACCCAAAGGATATGAGTCCCTTATGATAAATTCAACCCATACATCTATTAAAAATCACAAAAAAATCATTACAACAATCACATATCACACATATAGGTCAGCGTATCCAAAACACTTCATCCATGTACCAAAAAAATCCTTAAAACCCTTGCATTAGGATGGAAAAAATTATCCTAATCCCAAAACCATTTTTATTCAAGATATAAAATTCATTGCACATGTTTAAAATAACATTTAAACATCATCCATAGTCACAATTTACATGAACCAATCAAATTATTACATTTAATGGGCCCAAAGTGTTCCTTGTTCATCTCAAAAATTTTTGTTTCATACACCCTTCAAGACCCTAGAAACTTCACTATACCACCAAATCACTTCAAATCCAAAAACCATGACATGTGACCACTTGATGGAAATTATGGAACATTTATAACACTTATAAGCATGTTAGAATCCTTGAAATAATTACCTACTCAAACAATAGCCACTTTTGTCTTCACCAAATCCAACTACCAAAAATTTTATTTTCAAAGATCAACTGATAAAAACATTTCTATGAATAGTCAAGACCTATAACTAGATTCATTATATGAAAAATTCATACATATTTACATTATAGGTGATATAAATCATCACCTAATCCATCTCATTCTTTAAACATCTCAAAATTCCAAAAGATCCCATTCTCGTCTTGCACTTTGGAAAAAATATTTTTATCCCAAAACTAGCATGAAATCCATATAAACTATCATAATAATGATAAAAACCTCATATAAATTGAAATATCTCTAAATCCTATTTCCAAAAAAACTTGAATCGCCTCTAACTCCACTTGTAGTCAACCTGAATGGAGCTCATTTGATCATGTAACTACATCAATATGTCCTAAAAAATCTTTGGAAATCAATTGAAAATCTCAAACATTCCACAATTTCAATTTATTTCAAACCTCGATATGGAAAACTTTACCACAAATTGAAACTCTTCATAAAGTTGCATTTTTTAGGTGGGGCCCAAATATGACCACATGCTCTATCCTTCATTTATGGAAATATATAAGAGTCCTCTACAACATCCAATTATCACTTTTATACTAGTAATCAAAACTGGTATGATATACTCACTTTTCTGCAAGTTACTCCAAGCTAGGGTTTAACTAGGGTTTCAAACCACTTTAGCTTCTTAAGGATTGTTCATAAATGTGTGATAATAAAACCACATAATTATTTTTTTAAAGATGCATAAATGAACCAATAATCTACCAAAAAATCTCAGGTCCCCATGTAAATCACACAGTTCACAACGAGCATCAAAATGTCCAACTTTGCTTGAAAATCACACTAAAACTTACTTAGTTTCACTAAAAATTGCATATATTCAAATTCCCATGTCAGAAAGACCTAAAATTTTCATTAAGCATCATGAAAACATCCTTTACCTTTATATAATAACCACATCTCAAATATTCTTGAGATTCTCCGGTCATGATGAATTACCTATGTTAAATTGTTTGTTCTCAAATGTTTATTTCCCTATGACCTCATAGAAGCACTAAATCACTTAATGAAGACTAAAACTCACCATAATCCTTAGATACACTTCCACCATGCTGAAACCCTGCTCCAATAAGAAATATTTGTTCCAAAATCACATCTCTACCTCATTCAGCATGTTCCAGGGGCTAGAAACAAACCTCGAATAACTTGACTCAATGTTGATAACTCATATACTAACCATTATAACTCAATACAGACCCATATACATCTGAAACACACCTCATGGACTATGAATGACATCATGACAACACCCAATCACCTCACAAGATCTCAAATAGTGACTTAGCTCACTCAACCATGCACTACCACTACACCGAACTTCATTAAACCACATGAAATTCATACTTGACATCTAAATAACATCATATGGGGACTCATACTACATTATGACACCATTTTCCATCAATGGGGGTTGACATAAATGACAACACAACCACACAATGGACAACAATATCCCCATTTTCATTGATGGAATTCATCATTCAAAAACATTGATGGCAACCAACATGACTAACATACATATGACCACAAAACCATGTTTCTAATGGCTCTCTCCCAATTTTCCATCTATGAAAAACAATACAATTAAAAACTACATATATAACGACAACATGATGACAACATAATAACAATAATACACAAAATTGACTTACTTGTTTGAGTAGCTCCCCCAGGACTGAATTCTCTCTCCTATGACTCCAAAAGTAGAAAAAAAAAAAGATCCTAAGGACCTAGAATGAGCTCAAAAATATCCCCCTAAATATATTCTTACCATTTTTTCCTTCATCTCATCAAAAACATCATCCTCCAGGTCTATTTGTGCACAAAAACAACAAATTTTACCTCTAACTCCTTCATAACTCCATTAGGACCATAATCCCTAAATACCAACTTTAGTGCAATTTTTCAAACTTCTCCAAGCTATAACTCTAACCCAAACACTCAATACAAATACTAACTACTCCCCCTAGGATTATATCATCTATATTTAACTCAAAACACACACTTAAGCTTCATACCTTGAATCCATGGCTTGAAAAAAGGGCTCATCTTCTTTCCACAGTCCCTGGATATTTTTCTCATTGTTTTCATCATTATTTTATCCCATTAAACATGTTTTATCCTTACCCTTAAAGTATACAAGTCTAATATCAACATGTTTACCTTATCATGTTATCTATCGTATTAGAAGGAGACCAAAAATGGACTCCCTTGTCGAAATAAAATACTACTCCTATAGCCTACACTTTCCATCTTCTAAAACCTTAGTACCTCACCGTATCTTATTAATATTTCTCTTGTACATCCATAATTAGCCTCTTTTACCTTACTTGTGATAGTAGATTCCCATATGTGCTCTATTTTTCATAATTTAACACACATTTTATGATTCCTTGATGTACTAAAGGATTCTGCAGACCTCTAGGTAACCCATACTACTATAGACAC
This sequence comes from Taxus wallichiana var. yunnanensis, assembly GCA_018340775.1. Classification (NCBI taxonomy): domain Eukaryota; kingdom Viridiplantae; phylum Streptophyta; class Pinopsida; order Cupressales; family Taxaceae; genus Taxus; species Taxus wallichiana. The sequence continues at coordinate 197,669,366 of CM031244.1, forward strand.
CATCACATTCCCTTCAAAATGTATTAATTGTTACAGATATACAATCTTGGATGCAGGTTTCATTTCCATTTCTTCAATTCTTCCTTATATCATCAACTTCTTAGAGACATAAAATCACTTAACATATGAGTAATAACCTCATATTTCTTAATACAGTCCACATATCCTTTTATGGGTTATAATAGTCAAAGATGAGTATACTCTATCTCAAACACAAAGCTACCAGGGATCAACCAAGAACCATCTTAAATAAATTCTTATATCTCATCACCAACTTAGAACAACTAGGACTACCGTTGAGTCTAACCTTGATACAATGAAAAAAAACATCTCTTTGGTTTCCATCATGATAGACTCAGAATTATGAGCTTCACTAACCTTTCATAGTCCCTTTTATCCTTCTTTTGGTCATACAAATCTCTTGTCACCATATCATAAAAACTCAAACTGAGAATAAACTTAATGAAGCATGTCAAATATCCCTCGATAACTTCAAGCATACAAGACCTTGAATCATAAAGAGCATCAATAATATATTCATATCTCTTCTCAACTTGTTACATACCTCTTTACAAATCTTAGAGGCTCAAAATATCATTGAATAGATAAAATAATATCATAGTGCTTTCAATAGCCTTCACTCTCCTTTATAGTTCTAGAAAACTTAGAGATCTTGATAGGGTCACCTTCATTTGAATACACAAGTCGTAGGAGCATCCTCACTCTATCGTAACTCGAGTATACATTATACTTGATATTACCATCAAGATGAAACTCACCTTATCAATCGTGAGGGACCGCATAATCCACCAACACTTTCATACCATTACAGCTTTTGAGAACTCAAAACACTTTAAATAACCTTATTTTCAAAAATCTCTCAACTCATACCTAGACCTATTTTAAAGCATACACTACCATCTATAATATGTAATTTCATATCCCACATTGTACCTTTATACCTTGTCACATTTCAACATGCTCAGTTATAACCCCGAGGGACTCAACCATGTACCAATCCTTGTTGTCAACTTTGACTCTATCCTTACATCCTTAACATTCTCATCTCTTTATAAGTTTACTTCAATCTTCATATACCTATTATGATGAGTGATATCCCTTTGATAATGCATACACCTATAGCATAGCATTCATATCCTAGATCCTTGATTATTAATACTTTGAAATGTCATTTTCATGCTTGAGACTTTATATATCATTTTAAGACCACCATTAGATGAACTTCATAGAACCTTGAAGTGGGACTTCATCATGACACAGACATCTAGGGTCCAAGTTTCTCTTAAGGATGACTTTTGACAAGGTTTACTAGCTCCTTTTTTATATATTTATCAAATATGTTACTCTATCATAAATTTCATAGCATGTTTCCTTTTTCACAATTCTCGATCCCCTTAGCACATTTTGAAGAATTATTTTCTAGAAACCCTTACACCTTATCTCATAATAGAGCACATACCTAAATTGACTGGTTTATTCTTGTCTCATTCAACATCCTTAAGACATTTGCAACACTTCTCAAACCTGATGATTTACACATATAGATCTTATAGCATCACATTTTACCACACAGTCACTACTTACCTTTGAACATACTTGTAGGCTCTAAAATAATTATGTGTCCAAGGAGAGTAATGTTAGGGTTTCCATATTCAAACCCTTATACTTACAGGATTTGATGACAACATGAAATTACAACCTTGACTACTTCATTCTTGGTTTGAATTCACCTTTCAAATTATTCTTGTCAACTTGAGATTGATTATATAGCTTATAGACCACTAAGTACTCAGTCACCTTAAATATTCCATAACCACTATGAAGTTCATGTATCCTTCTAAGATTTTAATTTTTCAATCTCCTCAACCTATGAACACCATCATGTAGAAAAATTATAATAAACATCCTTTATTTTTTTTGAGCTATCTTTATCATTTCAAAGAATATGTTTTAGGATTTCTTACAGATCTTAATGTACCTCAGATCATTGTGTGCAAGTTTCCAGGTTTGGATTATCTTTAACTTATCACTTGTTTCCAATTATACGACAATATGACTTAATATATAGATCAAATACAGAGATTGTGCTACCTATAGATGTAAGGGATCATAATATTGATCTTCACAACCATTGTTATCCTTCTTAAGTCACTTGAACCATATTAATATGCACATATCTCGTGTATACCCGAGGGTTCTTTATTAATATTCACAAGCTTCTTATCATGCTTCGATTAGAATAATACATAGTCTTCATAGCCTTCATGAATTCCATTTATAGGCATAATATTTAACTTTAGTTAACTCATAATCGAGCACATAGACCAAAAAAATAGACTTTTAAGTACAAACTACATTACCACATTCCTATTAAGGATCTTTTTCAGAACATAGACTACATTCATAATCTAAACTCATGAAGACATGTATTCTTATGATTTGACTGAATTTGAAACATGTTCAAGGACTTAAGCCATCACCTTGCACACTATATTTTCCTTGAGATACTCACAAATAATTTGACACATTGATGAATGCACACAGACTAATATAAGTATTGAAGTAATGAACTAGGGCACATACTTACAATCTTATTGACTCAGAGACATCTTGATTGAACTCGAACATGAACACTTTTCAACACAAAAGAGAACCTTCATACACATGTATGTAACATGCCAAAGTGTTATAGAAAAAATCACATATTTTTGACAAAATGAACACAAGGACCTTCACAAGAAACTTTTAAGGACATATACAAAAACTCATAACAATATGAGTGATGGGAGAAAGAAATTTTGACCAACAATATTTGGAGAAACATCCAATACTCAAACAAGATAGAAACATGACAAAATCAGACACTAACAAGTAACTAAGACCCAAAAACTCATGGATATGTAATTTTACATACCTTATAACTCTTAAAGTTTCCCAAAGGACTAATCTCTTCAACTTATCTTGCACAAGATCTTAAAACTCATTCAAACACATATGATCTTCTTCAACTAATGGAAACATGCTCCCTTGACTAGGACATGGACTTGTTAACTTTGTTCTCCAACTCAATAGCACTGAAATATTCTTTCTTGGCTGGTTTTGACTCTTCAAATTTCACATTCTAAGAATCAGGTCTCTTGACCTCATAAATAGGATTGATATTCCTTCTTAAAACTCTTCCATTTTTCCCATTTGTATCTTGAAACCTACTAGTATCTTTTGGATTTTCACCATGATGACAGAATCTAGCAATGTGTCCATGTTTGTGACATTTGAAACATACAATCTCATTCTTCTTTCTTCTAGGTTCAAACACACTTAGGTTCCATCCACATTCCTTGGCTCTATGTCCATACTCACAACATGAATGGAATTCACCATTGAATAACCCTACACTATTCCTTGAAACCTCCTTTTACAATCTCTATCTCTATGACCAAAATCATGAAAAATAAAGAAATATCCATTAAATGAAGAACCATACCTCATAGCATTAGGTTGTCTAATTGAGTTATACCTTCTTGGATCAACCTTCTTAGTCACCTTCTCAACTAATTTAGTACTTGGACCAAATTCATCATCATGCTTTCCTTCAAACCCTAGGCTTATTTTATCATTTGAGGATTTTTTACCTTCTAAGACCTCATCAAGATATTTTGAGCTCTTCTCTAACTTGCTATACATTTTCAACCTATTAGAAGCATCCTCTAAATCAGATTACAAATATTTTAGCCTCTCTTCATACTTGGAACAAGCTTCATCTTTCTCCTTTAGGGATTTTGACATATTATCCAATTTGAATTTCAAATCCTTAATGGCTTGATCATGCTCTATTTCCATTTTTTTGAATTGAATTTAGTAGGATTTAATACATGATTGAGATGCTTTATTCCTCATTCTTAATGTTGTTATAAGATCTGTAGACTTACCCATTTCTTTTTCTTTAAAGGATCTCCTTCAAGTTTTTAAACTTTCTTCACAAGGACCAACTCTGATACCAATTATTGGAAGCACAAGGGACTAAGAGGGGGTGAATCAATCCTACAATGATTTTTCTTTCATTTACCAAACCATAAATTCATCAATTATATTTTCCATACAACATTCATAACCATGTGTTCTTATTAAGATATGAAACATCAATCACAAGAGAAAGAAACAAAATACTCAACAAAAGAACACCATATGTAAGTGGGAAACCCTCATGGGGAAGAAACCCCACTAAAAATATGCTTATATTACATAAAGAAAATAATTTTAGTGAATAACCAAATTCACAAGGAGCACTAACCCCTAATCTAGTGAGGCACCAAACCTTCAAGTAGCACCAACCCCACAAGGAGCATCAACCCCTAGTTTAGTAGAGCACCAACCCCATATTTTAATGAAGCACCCACTCCATAAGGAGGCTACAACCCCCTAGGATAAAAAATAACTAACTCATCTAGCTACATATGTTTGATCTCTAATTTTTCTACTACCACAATTGATGGAGATCACATATTCAGCTCAAAAACCCTAGCTCATACCCTCTCTCTCTCTCTCTCTCTCTCTCTCTCTCTCTCTCTCTCTCTCTCTCTCTCTCTCTCTCTCTCTCTCTCTCTCTACCATGACTCCTCAATCTGAAAATCACTCTATCATCCTTCAATTCATGTCTTCATAGCTGTAAACAACTCTCCTCTAGGTCACACTACACCCCATGCAAGACTAGCTCACCAAATGAGCTCAAACTTAAATTTTATATGTTTTTCTTCTCTCCAACCTGAAGGATTTTGGTACCTTATGATAAATTCAATCCATAAATATTTTTAAAATACCAATAAAATCATCACAATAGTCACATATGACCCATATATGTTGTCCTATTCAAAACACTTCATCCATGCACCAAAAAACCCTTGCATTGGGATAACAAAACATATCCTAATCCCAAAACCATTATATTATAGCTCTAAAATTCATTAAAAATGTTTAAAATAGCATTTAAACATCATCTATGGTCACAATTTACATGAAACAGTCAAATTATTTCATTTAATGGGCCCAAGTGTTCTTTTTCATCTCCAAATTGTTGTTTCCTACACCCTTCAAGACCCTGGAAACTTCATTATGCCACAAAATGACTTAAAATAAACCAAACCATGTCATGTGAAAACTTTATGGAAATTCCAGAACTTTTAGAACACTTATAATTAAATTATAATCATTGAAACAATTATCTGCTCAAACCATATCCATTTTTGTCTTCACCAAATCCAACTACCCAAAAAGTTGTTTTCAAAGATCATATGATCAAAAATTTATAGGAACATTAAATAACTATAAATGGATTAATTGGATTCCAATTTTATCACTATTCACATTTTAGGTGATATCAATCATCATCTAATCCATATCATGCTTCAAACAACTCAAAACTTCTAGCAGATCATATTCTCGCATGCATTGGAAAACTCTTCCTATCCCAAAACTGACCTAAAACCCATATCAAATTCATAATCATAATAAAAACCTCATATAAATGGAAATATATCTAAATCCTCTTTCCAAAAAAACTTTAATCACCTCCTAAATCCACTTGTAGCTCTAGTTATGCCCATTTTACTGAACACTACTTTTTATGGCCTCAAAACTACCCTTTGACCAGTCAACTTGAATGGAGCTCATTTGATCATGTAACTGCATCAACATGTCCTAAAACCTATTTTTAAAATAAATAAAAACTCTCATACATTCCACAATGTTAATTTATTTTATACCTCATTTGAAAACTTTTCCACAAACCTGAAACTCTTCGAAACTTGCATTTTCAAGTGGGGCCTACATATGACCCGTAACGCCTCTAACATGGTCGATATATATGATGACTTCTAAACTCAAAGTTGTAAACATTGATATGTGATTATTTTAAAGATGATGTACTCTTATGAACAAAATAATCATTTTTTTATAGATAATATGTTATCTTCTCGAAATAGATAAAATCCTGCCAAAATATGTTCTAGAATTAGAATGAAGTATTTCATTTCTTCTTATGTTGAATGTTCACTGCATGTGGATAGAATAAATTGATTCATCTTAAACTCCTTCATAGTATTTATTTCATCTGAACTTGTGCTTCAGCATTTATGGTTTCTGTTGTAGTATAGCTATACCTTGACCAATGAATTGATCCAAGGCATGCTTTCAATTTCATGACGTCAAGGTCATCTTGATTGAGCTGGGTAGAATATTGGATTTTTGAACCTAGGCTGTCATGGGATCAGTAGTAACCTCTTCTGCTCACGTCCTTCTTATGTGATCCGTGAACATCATTTTGATTCTTCTTTTGGTAAGATTTAATTGACAATTTTAATAATTGTTAAGGGAACCTAATTAAATCTAAGTTCCTAAGTTATAATCTTATCCTAAGTTAAACTAGATGATATTATTATTTTTGTTGTTTATTAGAAAGGGAAACCTAGACTAAACTAATAAACTAACCTAAGGACCTAAGTCAGTTTCTAATCTAATGTTTGTAAACCTAACCTAAGACTTGGACTAACCTAAAGGGATGGCATGGACGACATACAAAGGGATGTCGGTGGCACCAATCTCTAAGTATTTAAGAGGATTAAATGGGGCTTTAAACTCTTTGTTGCCACCAATTTTGGTGAGTGCATGAAAGTTTAGTGGAGGCTGAGTTGGCACCTCTACTAAAGTATTAGTTGCATGGAATTTTAAACTTGGTAATAGCCAAACATGAGTTGGCAAAGGCAAGAGATAAGGAAGGACTTTGTCAGTCCTGTTTGCATTAATTGATCTTGGAAATTATGAAAACAACCTAGGAAATAGGGGAAGTTGGAAGAAAAGATGGTTTTCAGTTTTCATTGTTCATTTGGTTTTTTTGAGATTTGTAGCTGTACATGTGGATTTCATTTTTGAACCTCTATTTTGAATCATGTATGCTTATTTCACCTTACATGGAGGTGATGGTAACAGGAATTAAGCAAGGAAATTATAAGAAGGAAAAGAAAGTTTCAAAGCTTGTTCTATGAAATTTTCATGTAAATTTTCTATCGAGAATTTTCTTGAAGATTTACAAGGAATAGAATAAAAGAGCTCTATGAGGAATGATAGGCCCTATCTCTTTAAGTCTTCTACTTTTATTTAAATGTCTTCATTAAAATAACTCTTCTCTTTTTGAAACTTTCTTGTTCTGGTTTTATGTTTCTTCTCCTTTCTTCCATGGCATTTCAACTTGGTTTCGTGGATGCTTTATGATGTTGAGTGTGTTGTATTATTGTGAATATAGGGTTTTTTTAAATGAAAAATGTGTTAACTTATTGTGTTTGAACTTTCTTTGGCATTGAAATGAATCTGTGTTTGTTTCTTTGTTTAATGGATACCTTGACTGGGTATTGTGTATGCATTAATAGTAGCCTAGTTTTTGTTGAAATCTATATATTTTAGCTTGAAAATCTCTCCATGTTAGTAATGGTTGGAGACTAACCTTATAGGTGGAATTCGTCATGGCAGTTTGAGAAATACACCTGTGACTTAAGGAAATCCTTGTGTTCTTTGTTTTGGTCTATTTTCTTGTTGATGGCAGTGGGGACCAACTATTTTTGTTCGACTTGTTTTGTGACTGTATTTTTGTTACTTGCAAGGAATATCCAACTTGTTTAGATCTAGGATACGCTTATTTTGGGTTCTTCCCCAAATGGGAACTGTATTAAATCTTTGTTTCTTTTGTAGAACCTTATCTGGGTGATTGTATCTCTCGACGGAAGTCGAACAGGAAATTATGCCTGTGGAATGTTTTGGTTCTGTTATTTTTCATTTAAATCATATTTTGTAAACCCATTTTGGGCTTGTGGTTTCCTTAGTAGATCTTGTTGATCTTGGAAATTTTACAAGGATTGTTGATCCTGGGTAAGTGTTTTATTGAATGGATATTGTTCTTATGCTCTCTCTTTTCCCTTCTTTGTTTGGGTAGTTGCAACCTTATCGGTGAACCAACATAGTAGCTAAGACTGGTATTTTTCTCCTTCTTTTCTTTTTTGTTGTGTTACTTGGAACTTGAACCCATGTTGGGTTGGCCTGCGTAAGGAGGAACTGTTAGGTTTGGCTTGTTCAAATCTAGGTGATAAATCTTAATGGTTTCGTATTCTTGTGGTCTAGTTAAACCTTGTTTTCCTTCTGGGAGGGAAGTATTCTTAAATCTAATGGACACTCTTTTATGATTTATTTCCAAATATTGGGTTTGTGGAACTTGGGATTATGTAGGTGTGTATTGTCTTTTTATTTCTTGTTTGCAGCTCTTACTGTCTTGGAACCTTGTGTTATCATGTCGTCTTCATGACCATGATATTGTTGGATCTTGTGTATGACTTCCTTGGGATGGTTGGAGTCTTGTGTTGTTCTGTAATTTTTGTTTCATTCATTATTAGGATCCTTTCAGTAAGATGATTTCAATCTTTTGGATAAGACTGTGAACTGATATAAAGTTTGGAATTGATTGTTATGTCTCTAACATTAGCATTTGGAATAATAGTTATGTTGATTGTTGATATATAAAGGACTGCATGGTGTTATCTATGACTATAGTATTGAGTTCTGAACTTAGAATTGATTGCAAACCTTTAGGGAACCTTTACAGATATGGTTATTTTTGGGAATCCTGAATGTTAGTTATGTATTGATCATTTAAGATCCTAACTCTGAAATGAGTTTAGGTTTGCAGGGAACTTATACAATGAGTTATGTTGTCTTGTTTTTAAGATTTTTTTGGATAAACCTTTCTCACCTGTAATGTTGATATTTTTACTTGATCACTCCTATTCTTAGACTCTGAGTTGATCCTGAGCTAGGAAAGATTGTTTGATGAAATGATACTTAGATTCTTGTTTGATCTTTCAATTCATAATACAGATTGTTAACATTTTGAATTTATAAAACAACAACTTATTATAAAAAGGAAGTTGTTATATCCTTGTACTTCTTCTTGATTAAGAAAATAGATTGAGTTGTTGAACTTAAGTTGGAATTTTGGATTTAGAAGTTAAGATTAAGTTTGAAATATGAATTTCTTCTTTATTAAATGTTGTTGTTAGATGACTAGCAGGTTGTAATGAGTTCATATTTGTGGTTGAGATAGAATTAATTATGTTGATTTGATTAGTTCTTACTTAAACAATACTTATTATAGATTCTATGATCTTTCTCTCTCCTTCTTGGTTTTGTAATCTTTTGGGAAATCCTTCTGTTAATTTTATTTTTGATTTCGAACTATTTCATCTAAAACAGGGTTCCTTTTATGAAATAGTTAGATAAAAGCACATTTTTTTAACGTTATAGCGCTTATCATGCTCAGTTCATATGAACTAACTCATGCTAACAATTTTACAAATGGATTTCGTAAAAGATGAAAGGAGAAAGACATATAAAAAGTTACATTTGTTTTACTAAAGAAATTGTCTCTTTATTATGATGATTATGTAGTGACATTACTTGAGATGTACTTTTTTCAGGAAAAGAAGATGTATTAAAACTAGTTTTATATTGATGCAATGAAATTTTGTAATACTTGAAATATTCCTAAGTTCAGTGAGTGGATCACTCCCTTTTTGATAAATAAATGGCTTGATGATTTTTTATTACTGCTTTATTTGTGATACTTTCATTGGCATAAATTGTGATATATTATTAAGTAATATCATTCATGAAGGGGGCAGTTTAGGTATTTATGTGATATGGGATTACAAAACTTATTAGATCTTATAATATATCATCTTCTTTGTTTAAGGACATACTCTAGTAGTTGATCTATTTTCAAGTAAAAGAGCACAACTAAGTGGATACTCTTGAGTGGATCCTTAAATAGTAAAAAGGGGAAATATGATTGAATCATATAAATGAGTATGAATTATTTGTTGTGTTTAAGCATATGTGATCTATTTTCATAGTTACAACATTAGTCCTTAATAAGGAAAAAGGATATTTTCCTTGTAATTTAAAAAAATATTTAATTGAGAACTTGTTAGGTGTTGTGATTAAAATATGAGGATGGTTGGCTATGTTTTCCTAAAGCATATTTCTATAATTGAAATAGGAATGCTTAAAAGGATAATAAAACGATTTACACTTCAGCATTATGAAGTCTAAAGTAAAAGTTTCAATAAGCTTGTTTTAAGCTAAAACTGAAGTAAAAGATCTACTGATCGTACTTTCATAACATTAAGTTCAATCATGACGACATATGAAATGGACAAATAAGATTAAGATGAAAATAAACTTGAATTCAGAATGGTTAGGAAAGCATTTTTTTTTGCATACCTACCTCTTGTGTAATTTACACTCATAACCTTTTTAGGTTACATGATGCTTAGTTGACCCTTAAAGTGTTGTTATCATTAATCTAAAAGATAATAATTAATTGGGTTAATAAACTTATAATCTTAAGTATGTTAGTCTAGTTGAGGAAACTCAGTTGGATGTTGGAACATAGCAACTGGGCATAGTACCTTCATAATGACAGGGGTCATTACGAGGATATTATGATGCATCTTGTTATGCCTCAACACCCCACTTAGTTCGATTAACTCGATTAACATAAGTGGAAGACTGGATCACAATCCCACCCTAAACAGAGATAGAAACATGATCTAGTGTTGAGGTCAACTCATGTTGACTTAGGGTAACTAGACACACCCAATCAATGTAATTCAATTGAGTATGTCTATGTATCCTTAGTCACCATGAGTATTCTTCCACACTAGTGCATGTTGTTTCCCTTGTCTAGTGTGAAACCTTGAATCGATAAAGTTGACAAGTCAAGAAAGACCTTTCTAGATAATAGAACAAGTGTGGTGAAGGACATATTCCTTTTGACGAGTATGTCATCTTGGAATGTAAACATGTTAAACATGTTTAAAAACTTTGGCCAAAGTATCACAAGCTATTGGTTACATTGTCCTATGTCACCTAGTCTAAGATGCAGGATTTCAAATGAATATCGTAATCAGATATTTAGATAGGCTTCTTAGACATAACACTTGGGTACCCCTAAAAGGGTAAAGGAACCAAGTATACATAGTATACACATTATTAAGTTAACATGAGAGATCAGTTTAATATTGAGTCATGAAATGAGAGATCGGTGTTCACCGAGTCATTTACAACTACATATGGTTTTCTATTATGAGATGGATTGGCAATGGAATGTGTGTTCTAAATTATATTAATTTAGAACAGAGAACATTATGTAAAAAAATTCCCTTGTTTCTAAAGTCTTAAAAAGTGGATGTTACACGACCACACATGCTCTATCCTATATTTTTGGAAATCTAGAAGAGTCCTCTACAACATCCAATCATCAATTTTACACTATCAATCAAAACGGGCTAGTATACTCACTTTTCTACAAGTTTCTCCTAGCTAGGGTTTCAAATTACTTTAGCTTCTTAAATCACACTCAAACTTACCCAGTTTAACTAAAACTTGCATATCATCAAATACCCATGTCATAATGACCTAAAATTTATCATGAAGCATCATGACAACATCATCTACATGTTCATAATCACCACATAGCTCATATCTTCCCGATATTCTTCATTAGAGTGACTTACCTATGTTAAACTATTTGTTCTCAACTGTTTACTTCCCAATGACCTCATAGAAGTACTAAATCACTTAATACAGACCTAAACTCACCATAAACCTCAAGTACGCTTCCACCATGCTTCAATAAGGAATATCTGGTCCAAAAATCACATCTCTACCTCATTTTGCATGTTCTAGGGCTAGAAACAAGCCTAGAATAACTCGAATCAATGTTGACAACTCATGTAATGACCATATTGACTCAATGAGACCCATATACACCTAAATCACACCTCATGTACTATAAATTACATCATGACAACACCCTATCACCTCACAAGAGCTCAAACAGTGACTTAGCTCACTCAATCATGCATTAGGACTACATTGAACTTCACCAAACCATGTGAACTTCATACTTGACATCTGAATAACATCATATAGTGACTCATACTACATCATGACACCCTTTTCCAGCAATGGGGTTGACATCAATGACAACCCAACCACACAATGGCCAACACCATGAATTATTCATGAATATATTTTGAAATGGAAATATGTTTTAGTTAAAGGGATTACATGTTAAGTTTCCTCAAAGGATGAGCTCTCATAAAATTTAGCTAATTAAGGGGCCCAGTAACACAACTATTTTCAATGGATGAAAATTAGTCACTAGATTTTTCAGAAAGGGTGGAAAATTATTCAATTATTGTGGAGTATAATACATTGTCCAAGCCACAAAAGAGAGAAACTTTTTCTAAACTATATCCTAGTATATATACACCATTCAGCATTTCAAATAGGAATATACATCCAATTTTTTAGAATTCAAAGAACATAGTGAGCTCTAGCAAGATATACCCTCTAGTCTCAAAGATAATTTTCTAATTTATAATAAGTACAACTTTTGAGAGTGTCATTATAACAAATGTTTAATCCCAAAGTTACATGTGATGGATAAATAAGTCCCAATAATTTTGGAACCTAAAACAAATCTTTGGATGTACACTAATATGGTGAAGAAAATAGTAATTACTAGGTTAATATAATCAAGTGGAAAAACCAAGACAATCTACTGAAACATGGGAGGAGTAATATTTCATATAATGACACCAAGAGATCATCAACTTTGAGGACTACACTGGTTTTAATAAGAATTTATAAATGTTAAAAATTTATGACCATTTTTTAAAGGGAAGGGGCATGTTATTCCCTTAATCCTAGGTCATATATCAGATGCATTTAACTAATTTTTGGCTAGCGTAATCTCTTAACATTTAATATCATAATTATTTATTATTTCATATACTTATTAGGTCATTTTATGTGGATTACATAACATAATTAGGGTATATTTAGGAGGTAGTAACTAGTATATAATCATCATATTGAGAGCTTTAGTCTTGCTTTATGGTTTGGAGGTTTCCCCTTTGAAGTGGATAAGTCATTCTACTCACATATTTTAATCTTTTAGTTCTATATTGGTGTCCTTTTTTGTTCTATTGATACCAATATTTAGATATATCTAAGATATTTTTTACAAAATAAATAATCCATGTGATGTGGACACCAAGATAAATATCATCCTAGGAGTATATGAGATAAGGGATTTCTTCTTTGACTTTGGTAGCACAGTAAATATGATGTTTAGGTCAACATGGGAAGTAATGGGCGAGCCTACTAAATATAGTATTGTTACCTTGAGCCTAGTAGACTATGTAATGGTAGATCATATTATCCACTCATAATATTCTTAAATCATAATTTGAGACCCCATCTTATAGGGATACTTTTAAGTTATTGATATAAAGATTGATGAAACACATTACCCAATGTTGATCAATAATAAATGGTAATATGATGGGAACATGGCAATAAAATTCACATATCAAATGGAATCATGCATGAATGAATCTATCATTTCCATCCTTGAGAATAAGAGAAAACAAATACCATATACCATCGCAAAAGGACCATTATCTCTATATGCACATTATGAAAAAATTGGTTTAAAGTGGATCATTGTCCTATAAAATATGTTCCCAAGAATTGTTGAAGTGTAACTAGACTTGGAAATAAAAGATATTACTCAGCCCCTACATAATCCCTTAGAGACTCCTTAGGTTGTGCAAACCAAAAATATTTTCATATATGAGGATCCAAAATATGGCATTAGGTTACCTACAAAGTTAGAGATTAGAATATTATATGAATTTGTGTAAACCCGCTAGGATTATATTGAACCCAACAAAAAAATTATCTCTCATGGGGATTTAATAAATCAATTACTAGAGATTCATATGTGGACATAAACCACTTAATTCACAAGTATCATGAATTAATACCTATACATATGGTGCATGTGGAGGAAAGGTGAATTCCACAAAGTACTTTGGTATAGATAACTTAGATGACTTATTTTCAAGTACCATGACCATGTGCCTCCTGAAGAAATAAGAATGGGTTTGTTTAAATATGATTTAAAAATTATTGCAAAAACATGGTGGATACCCATATAAATAAGTATTTGGTATGGATTAAAATAATTATATTTTTGTGTGTAAGTTTTTCGCTACCTTCAAGGTTGGAAAACATTGTGGCCAAGGTTTTTCACAAGTCGTGCCTAATTATACACATATAATATTACATTGGTATTTGGAAGGTGATACAAATAAAATTTGAATGTTGGGTTCATGTATTTTTATAAATTTTGATCCTATTTCCCAAATCCTAGTACTTTCACAAAGACATAAGAACATAAACACATTATTGGATGTAGGTTCAATAAGACTTCATATGAACTTTTACTTTTGAAGATTAAAATAATGGTAAGAATTTCCTTGTGAAAGGTAAGAACCTTTATCTTCTATGGAACCATATATATAGAAGGTGGAGTAGAGTTCAAATATCTAGTTAAAATGAAATCCATAGATTATGCAACAATTACCATTGAATGTGTAGAAACATGCACAAGCATTCAATACATTTTCAATTTGTGTTATCATGTAGTATAAGAAAAAGGATAATAGATAGGTTTAGTTGGGAAGATATAGAGCTAAGAGGGATGTTTGAAAAAATCGGAAATAATAACTCCTAGAGAATGTTGATACAAAAGGGGGAGATGCACATCTGCATAATCTAAGTATAGATGAAAAATAAAGGTTGAGGAAGGTACGAGATGTGTGAGATAAATATAATAACAAGGTAATTGGTATAGTGCACAAAATAATGGAATATATTAGACCTCTAGGAACATATAAAATGTAAACTATAGGTTACTATACACAACAGAAGATACCCAAAATTGTGAAAAAAATTATGGGGTTATGAAGATTTTTTGTTATAAATTTAAGATAGATAAATGGATTATATTTATTCCTAGGATAAATTTTCATTATATTAAATCAAGGTGTGAGATCAGTGAAGAAATTTCCTTACAAGTTGAACCCAAACATGAAAGAAAATGTGAAACAAGAATTGGATAAAATGATAAAATTTTGGTGTATCTACCCCAAAAAAATATTAGGTAAGTATGGTTAAGACACAAAAATAATAAAAGGAAATATACATTTATAAGTACTACAAGGAATTGAATTATGTGTGTTTTAATGGCTTGTTTCCAACGCCATTCACTAATAGAATATTGAATAAGTTACTGTCCATATTGTTTATTCCTTTACAAATGGATTCAACATGTATCGAAACTTCCAACTATAGTGGAATATTAATAAAAATCACTCTTGTAATGGAATTGGGATCATTTTCATTTAGTTTCATGTCATTTGAATTTAAAAATGCACCAACCTTGTTTTCATTTTTCACCACCTTCAAGGATTTCATTCATGACTTCTTAGAGGTATACTTAGATTATTGTGTTGCATTTTTTATTTCTAAATAACATGTATCTAAGATCTAAATGATTTTAGATTGATGTAAAGCTTTATGAATTACTTTGAGTTTTAAAATGGTTCTTTTTCACCCCTTTTTTAGTCTTATTGGGTCATGTGGTATGAAAATATGGGATTATATAGGACCAAGAAAAAATAGCAATGATCATAGGTATGAAACACCCTATGAAATTCAGATGGATCATTCTTGGGGCACACGAGATACTATATAAAATTCATTAAGGGATACACTAATATTTTACAATATATGGAACAATAATTGTTGAAGATTTGAATTTTTAATGCTCCCAAAGTGATATAATGAATTCGTACACCTAAATCGGAAGATGATCATTTTGAATATCTTGGTATTCCCTAATTGTAGAAAGTTATTTCATTTTCATTTTCACATATCAAGGTCTACAATAGAAGTAATAAATGAATATCTAAGAGAAGGAGGATTAGATCACCCAATTCATTTTACAATCCATAAACTATATTCTAGTGAAGAAAATAATTATAATACAAATGAAAGGGAACAATTGGCCATCTTCTTTACACTTCAAGAGTTTAGGAATTATACTCTCACAAATCTCTTTAAAAATTTACTGATCATCAATCCCTAAGATACTTGATCGATAAACAATTTCCGTAAGGATGAATTTCATGATGGTTAATGTTATTTGAGGAGTAAAAATCAATATAAATTTAAATCTAGGAAGTGAACATTTAATTCCTAACCACTTGATTCAAATAAATCTAGGGAAGATCCGGAAGAACTTAATGAGGATTCTTCTAATGTGTACTTGTTCGATTAAGTACAAAGTGCCTAAATAAATATGGAGCATTACACATTTTTTACAAAATAGGGTGTTCTAATATTATTACATTAATGAAGAAAATAAATAGTTAAACCTCAAGAGATACCATTCACCTTTATCAATGGATTCCTATACAAAATTCATAAATATGAGGTGTTATGTAGAGTAGTGTGGGGAGCATGAACGTGCAACCATTCCGAGAGATGTGTATAAAAGAGTTGCAGAAGACGGAATTTTGTAGAGGAATAAAATGTGTGAAAGTTACTAAAAAGTAAAATATGTTGGCCTATAGTGTTTCAATATACACATCATATAGAAAAGTATTACGATGTATATCAAAGGATATGGAAGCCAAATTAGAAGGATAAAATGTCATTAATCCAATATAATATACACAACATTTTGACAAAAGGGGAATTGAATTTTTGGAATTATTAATCCACCTTATAAGAGGTCCAAGTTTTAATACATCATCATTGCAACATACTACTTTACTAAATTGTTATAGACCACATCCATACCAGGACTACGTAGCTAGGGATAAAACTAAGGTTCTTTATGAAAACATTAGTATAAGGTATAGATGCTCACAAAAGCTCATCGCTGACCAAGGAAATAAATTTCTAAATTAAAAAATCATGATGATCATAGAGTAATTTATAATTATACACAAAAAATTACATGTTAATACCCACCGAAAATGGTTAAGCAAAGGTGATGAACAAATTTATATAAATAATGCTCAATCAAATATGTAATATAGAAATGGAGTGAGCGGGAGTAGGATCTATTTTTTTAATCAAATGGAGGAGCATGAAAATGTTGTTGGTCTTGTTTCAGGTGTTCTAATCTCTTATCCATCTAATTTAAGGAAGGATGTAGCCTTTACTGGAAGAAAAATACAAATTAGATCTCGATAAAGGGACTTGCGGATCACGTGGGCCAAGATGGTTTCAAGGAGGAAACCTACACAGGTATCTAACTTTAACCTTCAACCTATTTGTAACAATAATGGTATTTATCTAGAAATTCTAGATATGGTGGCTAAGAGGGTATGCTCTAGCATGAGTAACACCATTCTTGCCAAAATCTGGGAAGTAAACCCAATATTGATGAATTCAGAAATGGGTTTGTCAAAAGTGGTCACCCAAAGGTGTTATGGACATCGTTTCCTATGCCAACTCTTTCTTTGTGGTTTCCCTTTCTTTGGAATAATATTTTACAAATATCTTAAGAGGTGGGCCTTGGTTTATGGGTCAGGTTATTTTTCTTGTCTAAAAATGTATTCGGGATTCAATCCACTTGAAAATACCATTAAGGAATATCCAAGATGGGTTAGGATTTTGGGTTTACCTCTGGAACATTAGGACCTTGGTAATATTATGAATATAGATAAATATATTGGATCCTTTGTCATTATTGATCCAGCATACTAATGTAAATTCCTAGTTGTTATATGCTTGATTTTGCATCAATGTGATTCCAAATCTTTCCCAAAACTACAGAGGCAACTCAAGTTATTAAGGTACAACTCAAAAGGAAAGGGGATCATAGGGAGTAGTAGAAGGGTAATTATGTTTTTGAAGATATTGTTGAAGTTGTCCCTTCTAAACAAGCATTCACATGGATGTCACTTCCCAAACCTTATGTGGGAAATAATATTGTTGAGGACCAGGTAGATCCTTTTGTGGCGAGAAGTTTAAATTCCTAGCGGTTAAATTGAGGACATCAAAAGGGCAATAGATCTTGAAAGGGAAACAAAAAGATATATAGAGAATAGGTTGGTGGAATATTTCCCATTACAAGAAGATTTTATTATAGGATTTATTATGCCTAATACTTTGGAAGCCAATTCTTTTCTCAAAGACAAGAAGATCTATCTTTGGAGATCAGTAAAAATTTTAATCTGTTGACACCTCATCTTGAGGATATTCCTACTATGTATGAATATTTACAAAGAGAGATCGAATCTACAACTGAGGAGGGTCGGAGGGTCTAACCCTTGTTGATTCACCTTCTCACCTAGAGGATTCACATACTAAGGATGAAGAGTTGAATACTTCCTCTGTAAGCACTAAGGAAGTGGAGTCTAAAGTCCTAAAATCGATTATTTCCCTGCTCAACCTTTGGTTATTACTAAGAAGACTCCCAAATTATCACCAAAAAGGAAAGCCACTCCTAGGACAAGAGGATCCATCTCCAAAGTAGATTTTGGTGGAAACAAATATTCTCCGGGAAGGCCATCGAAAAGGAAAAGCATGAAAGAGTCTCTAGGAAGGATGACATGGAATGACGTCAAAAATCCATGATGGTAATCCTTTATAAATGATTGTTGTCTCATGGAACATTAGGGGTTTAAATAATACCATTTAGCATAGGTGTTAGGATGGGATTTTCTTCGTCCATGTCTAAATTAGTGAGCTAGATAACAAAGAAAATCAAGCAACCTCAAATATGTGGGGTTTAAGGTACCCGTAGAGCTAATGGATGTAAATAGATGAGCGCAAAGTGAATATCCTCGTTGCAAGCTGCATAGACCTGCAAAACAAAGGAAACTAAGAGAAAAATGGATTATATGGTATATGCGGGGCTTCCGATAAATTCAATTCCAGGAAGTGTTACCTTCCTTTCATGGGATGTCATCCCTCGTTAGATAAGAAAAAATGATATAAAGGAAGGATAGATAGATAACATGTAGAAACTAATAAATAATTAGAACCTAAAAATGTTGATGTATAAAGGCGTTATTGATCTGATCAAAAAAATGTAAAGTAAACCAAGCTAAGAGAGTCACAGAGGCATGAGGATGGTATTATGGTGATTCAAGTGGCATCAGAAGGGCACTGTGATGATATTATGATAAGCAAGGGGCTATAATGTCAGAGGTTTTCTATCACTCTTAACTTGTTTAAAGAGGGGGAAAAGCCTATATTTATAGCCTAGAGATGGGGTTAGTTTAGGGGTTATCAAGTAATCTGGGTTTGAAAAAGTAACCTTAATTAGGTGAGTGGGGGACATGATTTGAGTGATTAGGTGAAATAATGGATTTGATATGGATTATTTTGCATTATTTAAATCATGAGTGGGGTTCATGATTTGAATGGTTTTTGGAGTATTTAATTATTAGGTGGGGTGATATGACTTAATTTGGAATATTTGGAAATTACTATATAACAAGATTTAAGGATTTAAAGGGGGTTAATTAACTAATTAATATTGATTAATTAAATATGTAGTTTTGGTGGGAAATGGTATTTAAATGGGTAAGCCTAATGAAGGAGAGAAAACGTGGGGTGAAGGGGAGGAATGATACCAAAAATTGGTGTCTACATTTGCCCTTTTTTGATGAGTGGTTTGCGTTGGGAAAGACGTGAGACAAAAATGATGAAGTATTAAAAATATGATTGATTGAGTGTTCCCCCTCAAACTTGGGATTGACAACATAAAGGAATTTAATCATGAGTTTGAAAGAGATAGATGTTAAAGGTCGGGTGGGTGATGAAAATATGGGTAAACACATAACCAAGGCAAGATGCCCTAGGTAAAAAGGATCACAATAATAATGAAAAATATGGCGGTGAATCCAATATCACATTGGTAGAGGATAATTGTGGTCTCAATGGAGACAAGCTACAACGTTCTATGGACCAGTGAGTGGGTGAAGACCACTGCAGCATGTATGCAAGATGAGATGACCAACAAGTCATAGGAAAGCACCAAAGTATGCGTAATGAAATAAAAAACATTATGTTAAATCATTTGTACATGAGGAATCAAGTGAAAACTATGCATCCACAAGGATGAGGATGAAAACAAAGGTGTCCCAACATAGGACACGAAGAGCGATCGAAAAGGTAATTTGGAATACGAGATGGTGAGATAATATACCCTGGTAGGGGGTCAATAATATTGAAGAGGGATTTCCTAAGGAAGATGTTTTGTTAACAAGAAAATACTAAAAGAAGAAAGTAGAATAAACTATGATTCATGGAAATGGGGGAAATATTATGATCAATGTTTTCTAAGAAAAAGTAGAGTTGGCACATGCTAGGGAAAAGATGAGAGGTGATGGTCGTTATGGTATACTCAAATAACAATACCATGGGAAGAAATTCTTAGAAATGGATATGATGATGCCCCCTCAAGAGGGTTGATGAGGATAGAAGAGGTGACAGAGCTCTCAAAAAGAGGAGAGGTCAATGTTGCAGAGAGGAGGACGAGAATGGGGTGTAATGAAATGGATTACGATGGTGTACAAATGGAGAAATACTATAAACAACCATGAATTATATGTGTGAGGATGATTTGAAGGATGTAAGGAGTAATAATGGTTAAAAAAGGAATGAACAAGTAGTAGTGGTTGATTGTGAGAAGAGCAATAAAGGTCAAAGGTGAAGGAGACAAGGGTATGGAATAGAGCAGACGAAGATGGAGGAGGAGAAAAAAGGAATGAAAGAGGGAGAAAAGAATAAGAGAGAGGGATGATAGGTAAAGAAGTAAATGATGAAGGAAAAACAATAAAATGACATAACAGAGGGTGAAACTATGAAAAATGGAGAGAGAGAGAGAGAGAGATAAGCAAAATAAAGGAAATGAAGAAGGGTGAAGGGGATGAAGGGAGAGAAATAATGGAACATGAAAGAGATGATAGAGCTGAGAAAAGAAATAAAAGGAAGACATGAAGAAGAAAAAAAATAGGTGGAAGAGAATAATAGAGGATGATAGGATAATGGAATGAAGAAAGATGAACAAGAAGATGAGATGAGGATGATGAAGAACTTAAAGAAGAAAAATAAGAGGTAGAATAGAGTAAATAAATAAATGATGAGGGACTAGGAAGGTGTGGAGAAGAGAAGAGAATAGAAAAAGGTAGGAGTGATAGAGAAAGGAAGGTGAGGGTGGTAGGAAGTTAAAAATTAAGGGGGAAGAAGAGATAACAGAGGAGTGAAATAAGACAAGGAGTGGGAAGGAGGGGAGGACAACAGAGAAAATGGTGCATAAGGAAGGAAACCAAGGATAGAGATAGTCATGAAGAGTGACCAATATTAGGAACGTAAAGAGAAGAATGACGGGAGGAATGATACAGATTGGAAAATATGTGGAGATGCGCGAAATGAGGATAATTTGATGAAGATGGTAGAGATATTGAAGAGGGTAAAGGAAATATGGAGAGGTCGGGAAGAAGTGATAAGAAAGGGCGAGGATGGAGAAAATGGATGTGAGTGAAGAGAGAATGGGGGATAGAAGAGGTAATTCTAGTGAGGGGATATTAGGATAAGTCCACCGATAATGATCGGTAGGGAAAGATGGGAGGAAAATTGAGAAGAGGGAAAAATTGAATGAGGAATGGAAGAAGAAATGCCAATGAAGGGATGTTAGGAGAAGTCCACCGATAATGATCGGTGTAAACATGGGAAGGAAGGAATGAAGAGAAAATGGAGAAGATTGAAGAGATGAAATAAGTCCACACACAATGGGGATGAGGGAAATTTAGGAGAATTCCCATGATAATTATTAGTATGAAAATGGAAGATGATGATGAAATAATGTTAAGGGATGATAAAAAATAATGATGGGTAAGCATGGGGTAGATATATGGGATAACTCCAGAAAGATGGAGTGGAAAGAGTAAAGAAAGGAGGGATAATGATTTGTGCCAAGATGAAGGTGAGGAGAGGATGTAGTGGATGAGGATGAATGAAGTAAAGATGAAGAAAAAACACATGGAACAAAATGGTAGGAATTGGTATGAAGGATGGTGGATCAAGATGGAGAAAATGGGGGAAAGGAACATGATGATAGGTGGAAGATTGTAGACGCACTCTATGATATGATAGGCTGAGAAAGGATAATGGTAGGAGGAAATGTGGTTGGTAGGGGAGACCAGGAGGAAGGAACAATCAATAGAGGGAATGAAGAATGAGGCAAGGGAGAATTCCAGAATGATGAGTTTAACTTAAGGAGGACCCTTAAGTGATACTTTCATGTGGTGAAGGTGATTAAGTAAGATTTCCAAGCAAGGGATGATGGAGATGAAAAGTGGGAAAATAGGAGGTGGAATTTATGAGAATGAAAGAGGAGGTGAGAGGATGTGATGATGGGGAATGATGAGACAATGTGGACAAAGTGAGACTGTGGAGTGATGGAGGAGTGCAAGATGATAGATTATCCTTAAGAGGGACTTGTTATATCCAAAAATAAACACCCTAGGATTTTTCGTTATGGATCTCTACTTTTTAGGTAACATTAGGGCATCTATCAAGTCATGGGACTTACGGACTTGAGATAACCCTCCAAAGAAAGTTGTCTCTTTCTCCTAAACTTACCTACCACAAAATATTCCTAATACAGGAAAGAAAACTATCTAATCCATATCTAACCTCCAAGGGGGAAAAGAGAGAGTGTGTGTGTGTTTGTGTGCATGAAAATAAATCCTACACTAAGAATGGTGATACACCAAGAAAAGGAGGATGTTAATCAAGAATCCAACTTGCTTGAAATGGAGAAAGGTGAGCAATGGAAAGGGTGGAAAAATGCACCATAGACCAAATATTTATCCACATAGAACACCATTTCAAACCCATTAATCATAGATCTCAAAACCTACAATTAACATCAAGGATATGCATAGTATACCTGTAACGAATAAAGGAAAGTAGAGACAACAAAAACATGCAAAGGATGGAAAAAATGTATAACGGAAATATTATATTTCTTCAAACATATGCACAACACAACATCAGTAGGAAAAAGGTAAGAAAATTCCATTACAAAGCTTAAGAAGAAGGCTTGAGCTCCATATTCAAATCCCAACAAAGAAGAAAGAGGGGTTGAAAGAAAAATGACACCAAAAAAACTCCCTAAATGATCCCTCGATTACAATATATATAGAATGAGAAGAAGAAAGGAGAACAATCTCGAAATTTCCTTTTCCACCACTTGCAAGATTCAATAAATGAGTGAAATTAATGGTATTTTACTTGAAAAAGGCTCCCATGTTGTCCCATGACCTAAATCTTGAAAGAATGATTGTCATCCTCATTGAATGCATTCTCGACCACTTTCCAACTATCTCTTTTAATTGGGATCATTTTATTAGAAAAACACCCTCAAATCTTCATTAATCTCTAAATTTCTTGATTTTTGTGCATTGATATCAGAATCACAATTCCAAAGACACCAATTTTGAGTGATTTCATTAAGAAATACTCAAGTTATGAGCTTCTGAGTGTAGGCGAGTAATTTGAGTTTTCCAGGCATTTCTTCAACTTTTATGGGACTAACAACTAATTATTTGGTTGGGAAACCCAAATAATTATTTCTCTCTTCCTCCAATATTTTTCACATCTTTAAAATATCTAGGTATTAAAAATGGTGGGGCTCATTTATGATTTTTGTGTGCATTGGGAGGGGTTCTTTTTAATATTTTGAGACACCTCAAAACCATCTCACCAACTCGGTCGAGTTGGCTCCCATATCTTCACGTGTTAGGTCTTTGTATTGGTAGGCTCCTTAGTTTTGCAACTCGACCCCACTTAACACTAATCCTACCCACCAAACCTCCCTACCACATATCCACGTCTCTGCCTTAACCACCGACTTACTTCTCCAAGCTTGACAAGCCATTTTTGAGACGTTGGTCCCTTTCTATATGCTGATTCATTGTCTTGAATGGTGAGATTTTTAGTTTACATCAGTCGTGCCAATGCCCTATCGCTTTTTTTTTAATCAACGGGTTACCTATGGTCTTCCCCTTGACTATCGTGGCCCTTTTCTTATGTTTCGAGCTATTGTATGCATCATCGAGTCATCTTCCCCTAATGAGTTCTTTATTCCTCATCCAACCCATTCAAGTTGCTATAGTTTGACCACTCGAGCCTTGACACATGATGTGTCTATCGCAGCACACTCCATGTGGAGGTTCTGCATGCCACTAGGGCTTCCATTTTCCTTTTCCATTTGGACTTGCACCATGAGAACACATGGTAACTCTATTTACCTTTGTTCTCTTGTGGGCTTGTAGGGTCTCTGTTTATCTTGATGTGTCGAGCTCCTTCACTTCAACTCGTTTGCCACTTGCCCAAGTTCTTTACAATTTGGTAAATGCTCAACTTGTTTCATGTTGGTGTGGATTACTTAGAGCTCACCTATAGTCTAAGTTGTTCCTTGAACCTGCCTCACCATGTGGGTCGCCACCTAAGATGCTCAAGCATTGAAAATAATAGCTCACCCCCAAATGTTGCAGATTTATCCCCTTTAAAGGAATGGTGTAATGACCAGGAGCTCATTTTCTTTCACGGAGCTTGGTTTGCGAAGATTTGGCTTGGAACCCTTAGCACTAACTTGGTCCACCATTGAGATTTGGATGCTTCCCTAACAATGAAAACAAATCACTCCACACCCCGTGAATTACCATCTCCTCACTCCATTGTGCCATCCTTCTCCTTAAAATCAAAGCATCGCATCCCGAGCTTGCTCAATATAAATGGGTTGTATGCATAACTATATTTTGTCATATAGCCATGTCTCGGTTGTGAGATCACTCCTTGGCTCTACCCACTTCAAATAACCTTTAGCATGCCATTCTAAAGGCGGCTCAATTACTCCATGGAACTCGGGCACCTACAATATTAACTCTTTCTCTTAAAGCTAAGTTTGGTAGCTTTTCAGACCATCTCCAATAGTTCATCCACTTATTAGATGAGCCCATATTACATTAAAATAGCTTGATGCAACCCGAGATCTCACATCATACAAAAAATCTTGCTTGGGAAGTCATGATAGCTCGATGAGTTCGAACCAAGTTTGGAAGATATCCCCTTGAAATCTAAACCCTGCTAAACACTTCATGCAATTCCTTAGATACATGTAACTGTGAGAAAATTCCAGAGGCATGTTTTCTATTAGCTGCATATGGGCCCCTTTTCTAATTATCACAATAAGCTTGCTAGTTATCAAATTTCACCGATGTGGTGAAATTAAATAATAGGACTCTTAAGTAAGATCTTCATGTTGCAACAATGGTTAAGTAAGATCACCAAACCGACAAAGGTGATGATATGAAAGGTGAAAGACAAGAGTTTATTAGGTACATGGGTGGAATGGTTGGTTGGAGAAAATGATTATGGTAAGAGGAGGGACAAATAATATAGAAGAAATATGACGGGATGGCGGAGGGGAGGATGGTAGATCAACCTTAAGAGGGACTCTTGAGTAATATTTCCATGCGATAGGGATGGTTTAGTAGGATCGCCAAGACGAAGAAGAAAAATGATGGGAAGAATAAAGTGATTGATGGATTTGGTGGGAAGAGGGTATAACAAGATGGATTGAAGGGGAACCCTCAAGAAAATTTTCCATACTGGAAGAGTTTGTAAGTAAGATTACCAAGCAGAATATGGATACTAGGAAGAATGAGAAAAGAGTGATTGGTGTATGCCAAAATGGAACAAGAGGTGAAAGGAGGTGATAACAAGGAAAGAAGTAAAAAAAGGAGTGTAACATGAATGGATGGAGGAATATATGCAGTGTGTGATTGAGAGTGTGAGGGTAATCTTTAATTGGGGTACCCATGTGGTGAGAGTGATGAGGCAGAAGTGATAAGTGGAAGAGGTGGAGTAGAAATATGTGTGTGGTGGTGATTGTTGTTTGATGAAAGAGGATATGGTGGAGAAGTTTCTACAGTGGGAAGATCTTAGGAAGAGGGTATATCTCAACCAAGATGCCCACGTGGAAGGGGTGATTAAGTAAGATCATCAAGCTGAAAGTGGAAGAGTGAAATGGAAGAACACATAGTGGTGAAAGAGGACAGAATGGTAAGAAGTAACGGTAGATGAGTAGAATTAAAGAGGGGGATTAATGGATTAAATATAGGGTGATCATGGCTGGGGATAAGGATTTTTCAGATAGTGAATTCTACTTGAAAAATATCCTCAAGTAGGATTCATAAACTGCAACGGAGATCAAGTAGAATTCCCAAACCGAAAATTGTATTAGCGAGAGATTTCATAGATATTAACATAATTCATGGAATTATGGATGATGGTAAAACATATAGATATAGAATTCAAATTTTGATATGGAAGAATGAAATTTTGATAAAAGATGACCTTAACAAGATAAATTACACATGATCATAGCACGGGGCATACAAGGAAACCATGTTTTGAATCGGATGGAGGTAAACAAGAAAGGGTACCACTCAAGGAATTGCACTTGCAGCTAATAGAAAGTGTTAATATATAACCAACAATAGTTTGTTATACCAAAATACCATGGGGTAAATATGGTTGAAATATGCTCATAAACCTAGTGTTGACACGAGAAAGGGGATTCTAAATGTAACTTGTACGTGGGAAGAGGGTTCTCCATAGGTTATTATTACTTAGAACTATGCCCTAACGCTGGGTAAGGGAAAGAGAAAAATTAATCAATGCGAGAAGTTTTCTAAGAGAAAACTAATAAAAGAAGGAAGCTTTTTTAGGATGCTAATACAGTAGAAGGTTGAGCAATGCAGGAATCCTTTACTTCCATGATAAGAGAGTAACCATCCTTTGAGCGTATGGTCTACTTTTTACTTTTGCATTGGGATTTTTGACTTTTGGTTTTAGATGACATGATAATATATGCATGATATTTTTCCTTTGATGGATCAATCTATTTTTGGATAAGATAGCATGATATAGGACCACTTAGGAGGGGACGATGATCATACAAGTGACACCCCGGACCTTTTGTGTGGTTTTGATAGGTAGATAGGAGGGTGATGGATGTAATGATCATGAAGTTCTCACCAAAAAGGGAGAACCTATCCATAAGAACAATGCTATGGACAGATCCGTGGTGCCCATATTTAAGGTCATGACTAGGAAAGTGACGACAAACCACATAATTCCAAATCATTATAGTGATAGATGGAAGAGGTTCATGATGGAGGAATGATCTAAGGGTATGACTATTTTCTCATTGGTAGATATGCTAACAATAGAATGGTCATAAGTGAAATGCATTAAGAGGTTCAGTATCTAGTTTACCAGTAAGGGAATCCAAATGATAAACCCCAGACCCATACTTATGCGTGATAATGTAAGGTCCAATCCAGTTGGGAGAAAACATTCCATATTGGCTCCTTTCTAGAGTGTGATCAAAAGATAGGATAATTTCTTAGGGGAGGAAGATAGGAGATGAAAGGATGTGATGAAATAGATGAGTGAAGATAAAAATTATGTGTTATCCGTTGGTGCTCAGTTTTAAACTCACCCCTTTTAGACCAGTTAGTTTTTTTAGCCTATGTGGCTTGAGTCAATATCTTTCTTTCTGTGTGGATGCATGAAGTTTTATATCTATCAAGTTGTCATCGTTAAACCTTTTTCTATGAGCATGAATCACGTTGAGCTCTGTGTCGGTTGTAGTTTCTCCTTTTATGCGTACCGGTTGGTTGTTTGGTCGTAGATGATAGGTTTTCCCCTTCTTTTATTTTCTATGGCCATGCCTTCTTTGTTATTTTTGTCCCAACATCCATGAACACGTGGTCATTTTTGATTGGACGCGGCACGGAGGGTCTATTTGGTGAACTTGTCACTTTTGTCACAATTGTAAAAATTCCAAATTGGTCATATGGCCCCGATAATTTCTAATTGTCTATTCAACAATATAAGGTGGTGAATCAAATTTCTTACTTTGACCCCGAAGATGTACATGTGTCATAAAATGAGTGGTTGTGGGAAGGTGGGCCCTTTTGGAATTTTTAGGCATTATGATGAAAGGTGTAAAAGTGTAAAAGGAATTCCTAGAGCTCACAAATAGAAACGTGGCCATTTTTAAGTTAAAATTGGGGAGGCGGGTCACCAAAGGACTTTGGAACTTTTATCCTTGTTTTGAAAAAGAGTAAGGTATAAAAGTGAAGCGTGACCCCACAAGTGCCTAGATAAAGCCACGTGTTGAGTTTACATCAAAGATGGGAAGGCGGGTCACTAGAGGTATTCTAGAATTTTCAGCTTTGTTTTGAAAAGGTAAAAAGGTGTAAAAATAAGCCACGACTCCACCAATGCCCTAGGAAAGCCATGTGTTAAACCTATATTGAAAATGGGTGGGTGGGCCAGAATGTTTAAAAGCACACAATTCTTCTAAGTGGCATAAAATGCAAAAGGCCCCTCCAGGCACGCCTCAACTATTATTTTCCATGTGGATGGCCCAAATTTGAAATTACAAAAATAGAGTTAACGGTTGTAAAGCAATGCATTTAATCCTACCGCCATTAACGCTCTTATTGTAAATAAAGGACCTTGGGGATGCGAATGTATTCATATTTTTCTAATTTGATGATATTTCATCATTTTTATCTGTGAAGTGCTTTTGAGATATTTTGGGGCTCAAATTTTTTAACCAAAAAAGTGTGAAATTTTCATCTTGAAATCAAAATTGCTCAGGCACCTATAGAAAACCAGTAAGAGTTTGAAACTCCTGTGTTTTGTGTTTGTTTCCATCAAAAAATTAGTTGCAATAAGGTTAGGGTTTTTAAATAAAGACTATGCCACTTTCTTCCTGGGTTATGTCGGGGCTCACAAGTGGCCTCGACAAGATAATAACATACTGACTTGATGAATGTTGACTTGAATGATTTTCATCAAAAATTAAGTAGTGCCCACATGATTGAATCCTTGAAGGCAATTCGTGACAGTTGTATTGCCTTGGCGGGTGCTATTCCACTTTCTATCCAATGCCTATAGTTAGTATGGTATTTTGCGATGAATTATGATTATGAGAAGAGAGAGGTATTAGACAGGAGCAGGGATGTAGTGTTGACATTAACATCGGTAGCCATAAGGGTAATTCTGAAATTACCTGTGATTATAAACCCCATTACTATTGGTATCAAACTTTCCTTGGAGGATTATGAAGTAAAAATAAGGAATTTGCAAAGATGATAAACACAAAATGGTTCCTCATATATAGAAAGGCATCTGCCAAAATCCCCAAAAGATTGGTTAGGGCTCAATTCATTGAGGAGGTTGAAGATATTGTTGTGATCCTAAGTAGGATGGCTGGTTTGGAGACTAAAAATGAATTTAAAGAATGGATGTCCACCTACATATGGATTATCTTGGAAAGAAAGGGAGATATTTTTGGGCTACTTTCATTTCTAATGTAATTCATGATCATATGGTCACCCTGATAGCTAAAATTGAAATGGGGGAAACTACAAAGTTGGGGTTTTAAATGATGATGTATCCGGTATATAATGTTGCAGCACATAGGCATTTCCCGAATTATCACCACAAGTTGATGTTAAACAGTACCCAATGCATGAAATTTTCCCCCAATTACAATTAACTAATTTGAATGGAAATATCATATTAGTAAATGATGCTTTCATTGCACCAATTATTTTCTTGTTCAAACTAGAATGGGGCGTATAGAATTTCTGAGCATGCAAGGCAAGCAATTATGGATTATGGATGTTACTTCATTCAATACAAGAAGTTTTCTTACATCGAGTTAGTGGTTTTGAAGGAAAACCTTTCAAGTTTCCAAAGGAGTTTGATACGAGAGGAAAAAGATGAAGAGAAGGAGGTTACAGATACAAAATAAGAGGAGCATGCTTGAACACTCTCTTCGCATTTTATATTCTCTTTTCATAATTCATTGAAATGTTACTATGAATTGATGTTTTTGCTACATTAAATGTAGTTATCTCTTTGAATTTTTTATTTCTTTGTTTTAATTGAAATTAAAAATGTAGTACTTCATGATAGATTTTATTAAAATCTCACATACATTTGGAAAATATATGTGAACTATTAACATACTTATAATGATTAAAATTTGAACAAAAACAAGACAGGGGTTCTATAGGGGCCCTTTAACATGACAAAAAGATATGTACATACATCGAGAGATCAAAACAAAGGGAAAGAAAATAGTACTCAAACATCCTTTAATCCTACTTCATAGCTTCCCTTAGTAGGGAAGTATATTCAAAAGTTTTTTCCTCCTAGGTACAAAATCATCAATTCCCCATGTTGTTTGTATAAAGATGATCAACCCCGTCATGTCCTTGGACATCCCCATACCCATTAATGACTCCAAGGTCATCCTAGGGCAACTCATAATGATCCAAAACCGAGGGGTTTCAGACTTAAGGAACAGATTAACAAATGTGCCAAATGAATTGCAAAACAAATATCTCTGAAAAGAGATGTAAATTACTCAAAGAATTCGAAATACATCAATTATCTCTGCCAAGAGATGTCTATCTCTTCTTCCGGTTACATATGTATTTATAATACTTTATAAATACGAAAGGACACCTAGAAAGATGTGGAAGGTCACCAGTCTCGAGGGAGACGAGGTGTTTCATCTTCCAAGACTTACATGTGCACTAATTTTATGAAACATACTATTTTTAGAATTTACTATTTTTAGACAGCAGTACAAAAATCACAATTTGGGCCCCTTAAATGCGGATTTCGGGGGTCAAACGTTTCCGAAAAAAGTTCCGCACCTTCTCATCACATTCTACACATTCCAAGCTTTCCGTTTCCTTTTGAACGGAGTCAATCGGAGCTACGGTGCAAAAGTTATGGTCTCTGGAAGTTGCGCCACTAGAATTGCTGCCTGGATCACATAATCTCCTCAAGCTTGAATTTCTTTTGATAGGATGATACCCAATCCAGGAGGTCCAGAACACCTAAAAAGAAAGTTATTTTTCCCTTAACCTTGTGAAGGGTAGATGTGCCAGGATTACTCTGAAGAGGGGTGTTTGAAGTGTTGAGAGGGGCAGATGTTGCAGGTTGGTGACTGGGAAAAATATGAGGTTTTGAACTGGTTCTTGTTTCCCACTTCCTGAGGAAGGGCAGATTTTCCATTAGAGAAGGAATTGGTTGAGGACCTCAAAGTTCCCATTCAGAACGAGGGGCACAATGCATCAAACATGTAGATAGTTGAGTTGCAAACCACCCTCTACTATCCCGAGATGAAGAAAGTGCTTCCCTTAAATGGCGAGCAGAGATAGATTGGTCCTCTTCTCCATCTGAGATGATGACAAGAGAATGAATGTGTGTTTCACCTTTCCTCTTGCTCGAGGACGATGTTGATACTGGACATGATGGCAAGGGAACATTTTCTTCCTATTTCTTTTCCAGAATTGAACCCTCTTCTCCAATTCACTTACTTTGTTGGAGATGGTAGGCACTGTATCAATGGAGGTTTTTTCATACAATATCTATGACTCCTTAGGGATTTATTTTGAAATAAACTCTTAATTGCATAAAAAGGGACATTGAAAACTAGTTTTTCTAGAGACCTCGTGCCTTCTTTCAATCTAGTATCTTTTCAAATCCTCGTGTTTTCATGTGCTCCCATCTAAAAATATGGAAATACATGACTTGGAAGGAGGCGAACACGGGGTTGATTCTGATCAACTTGGTTAAAAGTTTTATATGGACCTGTTGATATGTCAATGGTCCTTTGGTGTCTCCTGCACATTTCAATTTGAACAAGGCTCTAACAAAAGCTTCGTTTGGGCCACTCAGGTCAAAAATATGATTCAAATATTCTAAGGAAATATCCTTCAAGCTATGTGCCATGAGTTTCTTTGCCATTTCTGCTAGTAGAATATTCTATACTCAGAGTTATGAAAGAAATACATAACTAAAAAGTAACAAAACTAAGTTTTATAGCCAAAAGAAGACACATATTTCAATTTGACAAAATATTTCCCCTAAGGTAGGAGGGATCTTACTCAGTTTACACAACGGAAATTTAAAGACTATAGGAAAATATAAATGAGTAGAACTGGTAAATCATGGTGATTTGACAAACATCATGTATAGCATTAAATCCAGTAAGATGATAAGTGAAGTGCACTGATCTCGAGAAGGATTTCAAGAGATAAGCATAGGTGTGTGTCATGTCAACAAACATCTGGAAACACTTAGTGATCATTTGAGATGATTGCTTAATCAAGATCTAAGGGGGATGGTTCAAGTAACCTATTAAAAGTAAGAACCAGACATCCCAGTTAAATACAAGTGGAGCACATCAAAATGACTCATGTTTGGACACCTAGTAATATAAGATGAAGTGCATGAATACCATTTTTAGAATGAAAGTGTAACAAAGAATTATTCCCTCGAATATTCTTGATTTTTGTGGGAAAAGAGATTTCAATTGAAAAGGGTCATATAAAGGCATGTAAAAGCGATAAGAAGAGGGGGTTGTTTAATTTTGTATGAAAAATTTGGAGAAAACCATCTTCTTGAGAAATTGTCTGAGAAACCCATTTATTTCCTATGCCCTTAAATTTAATCATGTCAAGCTGGTTGCAAGTGTACAGCCATTGACAAGCTCTAAGATTGTTACTGAAACTTTCCCCAGCTGATGAATTTAATAGGTCTTGAATTAATCTATGTTAATCATGGGCATTATTGTGTTTGTTTCATTTCAGAATGTTTTCAAATAGTTTTTCTTGTTCCTATTGCAATCTTATGTTAGAATCTCTATAAGTCACACAAGATCTTGTCCGTGTGTTAGTATTGTGGCATTTTCAATTTCATTATGAGAAGAGATTTCATCTTGTGATGCAAATAAACAATTTAAAATCACTTTACTTTCATTATGTTGATAAAGATTATTTGTTAGTCTATGAGTGTATCTTAGACGTGATGAACCAGGGATTTCTAATGTTTAATTAAGTTTTTAACATGAGCCTTTGTGTTGAATTATTGAAGAATGTATGAAATCATGCACCTCTAGGCTTCCATTGTTACACACCTTCTAGTTGAAGGAATATTTAGGTTGTCCCGAAGCATTCTGTGTTGTGAATTTTCTAGTATTTGTTAAAGGTTCTCAAAGATCTGATATAATCAAATTTATCCTGCTTAACTTCCCACCAAAATCATCTTAAACAATGAATTCCACAAGAACTATCCCTGTTTGTACTGTGTATCCATAAATGAACAAATTCCAGTACCAAAATATGCAGAAACAAACAAGGTTTCAATTAAGGTCTCTAGTAACTTGAACCTTATCGAGAAAATATCTCCATTCTCTAGAAGTGACAACTCGTGAGAGTTAGATTGTGGTGAATTGATCATATTTTCTCAAGGTCTTCCTAAAAACCGTGTAAAGAAAGATTTACTAAGATTCTTCCTTAATATAGGTTTAAAAATGGGTCATCTCACCCTGGTCAAGACACAACCTAAAGCAAAGGTGAGGGTAGATAAAACCCTTAATATGGTGCTATCCATTTTTTCAATGTCTGAGTGAAAAAGATTCAGCTGAATTTTATCCCTAGCTACAAAATGACTTATATTATGATTCATTTGTCTCTTAGCATCCTTCTTGATCTGTGATGTTTCTCAGCACTTAAGGGAGAATCAATTTGGGTACCAACACTATCCTTGAGGAAGAAAAATAAATATGGCACCCCACAAGAAGGGACACGTATGGCCACAACGGTGGAATTAAAATGAAAAACATGGTCCCTCAAGGGAGAGATGAATATGGCCACAAAAGTGGGCTTTAAAAAGAGATGAAGATTTGGACAAGATTAATTTGGATTTAAGATTGGATGAGATTAAATAAGATGATGTCAAAAGTGAAGTCCCCCAACATCAAGGAAGTTGTATGGATGGATAAGAGATGAATTGATGTGGAAGGGATGCTAAGGATGAGGGGAGGATGTCCCTAGCAAGGAATATTATATTATATATGGATGAGTTAGTGGATGCTGAAAGAGTTTAGATAGGATTATTTTGTATTTGGATTGGATAAATGATTGGAGACCACAAGGGTGATTAGCAAGATAAAAAGTATTGATGAATAATGAAGGACCTTTCGTAGGAGGAATGTCATGTGCAAGAGAGATGTTAAGGGATGATGTGGATGGAGGAATTGGGGGAAACTTGATGGATGGGATACAAATTGGATTAGATGTAGATGGAGAAGGATGTTCCCCCTGAATGAGGAAATCATCTTTCTCAATAAGGTTGTGGATGATTGTCTGAAAGGCCTTACAATGTTCAATGTCATGGCCCGGGTACGATGATAAGTGAAAATGCAATTGGGATTGAACCATGATGGCTTTGGACTATGGGGATTAAAATATTTAATGGGAGGAAGTGCGATGGTAGATATTTGAAGGGCATCTATGTAGGACCCAATCAAAGTGTCATGGGGAAGGTAATGCTTGTGGGTTTTGATAGAATATTTTGGCTTGGAGTTAGGGGAAGAAGTGGACATAGATCGGATGGGTGAATTAGATGTCTTAAAAGATGAATCAATTTTGAGAGGAGGGTTAGATTGTTTGGATTGGGATTTATCATTACAAGGTGTATTAGATGAAGGGAATGACCTTAAAATAGATGTTGTAACATTGGATTGCTAAAAGAGGAAAGACCTGACTTCTTCAAAGGATGTGCAGGAAACGATTGGGTACTTTTACCACAAGCCTTATATATTGATCAAGATAGTTTATTCTTGGCAGTGTTGATAATAACCTCAACCTCGTAGGGTCTAAATATTGTGGTGTAGGGGCAGATATTGATGGAGAAAGAGGTGTTTATATGATGTGATTAATAAGGTCTATGTGAGATTTGGATTGTGTAGGTTTTGGTTTGGTCAATGTGGAAATAGTTGATTTGTGAATCCCCTTTGTGTTTGCCTCAAGTGGAGGTGTTTGTTCTATAAATTTCTCAAGGGGTATCATTGATAGAGTTACAAATCGAGAGGATTTGGTTGGTGTGATATAAGGATTAAGTAAATAATATTGGGATAAAACGGGTGATGTGGCCATGGGAAAGGATATAGGTATAGGTGATAAAGATGTCAAGGTAGGGGTAAGTGGATTTGTTGATATGATAGATATAGGGGTAGTTGGGATGGATAGGGAGGTGGGAATAATTGGGATATTTTGAGATGTAAGTTATGTGGTGATGGGTATTTTCAACATAGATGTGGTCCAAGGGTTGAATATTACAGGTTGGGGTATGATAGATGTGGATGAAGTGGTATGTATAGTCAAAGTCAATGTGGATGTGGTAAAGGTAGTTGGTGTGGTTGGTACGGAAAAAATTGTGGAAGGAGGAATTGGGATTGACTCTAAGGATGGTATAATGGGTAAAGGTGGAATGGATGTAGGTAAGGTAGTCAAATCTAATGAAGGGGATGTGGTAATCGATGGAGTATATATGATAGGTAATGAAGTAGGTGTAGGAGTAATATTAGGTGTAGAAGTAGGTGGGAATGGTTATTTCATAAATGTCTTGAGGGGTAAGAATGATATGTTTGTGAATGGGGTTGATGTTGTAGGTGTGGATGTATGGATAGGTTTGTTTGATGTAGATGTGGGTGAAGGAACATATGTGAGAGATGTAGGGATAGGTGTGTATATCAATGGGGCTAAAATAGGTGTTAAGGATGAATCTGATGTGATAGATTGGGGCATGATCGAAGTGGATGAAGTAGATGGTATAGTCAAAGTTGATGTGGATGTGGTAAGGGTAGGTATAGGTATAGGACAAGTAGTAAAATTTGATATAGGTGTGATAGTTGTGGATACGATAGGTTCTGAATAAGGAGTGGGAATAATGTCTAAGGTAGGAACATGCAAATTTGGTGATGAGATGAGATCTTGATTGATGGTGTTAATGGTGTAAGAATTTGATAGTTGAGATGTAAAAGGGGTGGCTTGAGTTGTTGGTGGTTGATTAGGAAAATGTTGTGTAATTTTGTTGAGGGATTGGCTAGGTGAAATGGTGGAGTTGTCCATTTGGATATCCCCTTGATTTATAAGTTGTTGGATATGATCTTTGAAGGAACAACATTTCTCAATGTCGTGACCTTTGACTTGATGATATTTACAATAGTGGGTTTCATGATACCAAATAGGCTTGGTTTGTGAGTCATCCATGGGTCATATGGGAGGAAGTTGGATGGAGTGTACTACCATCAACTTTTCAAATACATAACTATAGGATTCCCCAAAGGGGGTATAGTTTTGGAAATTATCTAGGGGCTTGTTGTTGAGGCCGCATATGAGATGTAGGTGTGGATGAGGACTTAATAACCATGGCGTTCACCGCACCCTTAAATTTTTCGTTATGTGTGTATCATTTAGTAGATTCAATTTTAGGCTTGGTCAATTCAAGTTTAAGATGACCTTGCTCAATGGCATGGGTTTCAAATTTGCAAGCCATGGTGAAGGATTTGTCAAATTTTCAAAAATTATTGGATTTTCAAGGTGGATGATATATGCTTCGGACATGAACGTGAGAAGAGTTTGGTGAGTTCGGTTTGTGGAAGAGAGAAGGATAGTTGGTTTATAATGTCACACCATTGTGTGACAAAGTCTATGATGGACTCGTCTTTAAACTATTGAATGGTGTATAGGTCAGTGCTAGTTATTTTGCGCACAATGTTGATTGAAAAGTGTTCAATAAAAATTGTGTGAGTTGGGTGAAGGAAAATATCAAGTATTGAGGTATACTATTGTACCATTCTAATGTGGTACCGACCAAGGACATGGGGAAAATGTGAAGCATTAGGTCTTGATCATGTGCAATAAGATAACATGTGTTTTTGAACACACAAAGATGTTGTTGGGGATATTCCTTATTATTGAATTTAATGAACTTGGGAAGCTCCCAATGAGGAGGGTAAGGTTTGATAGGAACTAATAGATGAATTGGTTCATTACAGATTTTTTCATAAGATAAAGTAACCTTGGGTGCCAAGGTAATGGCTTTCTCTACTCCGTCCATCCTATTCATAAGATCGTGAATAGGATCATTTGACATGACATTAGATTACGATTATAATTGTGTGGGATGGGAAGTAAATTGATAAGGCATTTGATATGTTTGTGGGTGGGATGTTTGGGGAATCATTTGATAAGGATTAACATATGTCATGGGTTGATATTGGGTAAGTTGTTACATAGGTTTATGTTGAGAGATAGGGATGTGATGTGATTGTTGGGATTGAGAAAGTTGTTGTGGTAAATGATGATTTGGGATATGAGTGTTAAGAGATTGATATGGTTGGAGCATAGGATGGGTAGGAATGTAAGTGTTAAGAGGTTGAGATGGTTGGACAGTATGCTAGTAGCAGATGGAATGGAGTTGACATAAAATGACTTGGGGGAATAGGATCCACCAATTGAGTATATTGATAAGATTGAAGGATTTTAGGGGATTTACAAAATAAGAAAACATAAATATGGCTAGGAGGAGGTCCAAGAGTTTCTAAAGGAACAAGAGATGTTTTTGGTCTAGAAAGGTTAGACTACCGAGAGATATGATTATTGGTTTTAAGATAGGGACAAGTTTGAGTGACATGGTCCTCATGAAGCGATACCATGGAGATAATGGGTTGGTTAACCATAGGTGTGGTCTCAACTGTGGAATATTTTTGGGAGATATCATTAGGGGAAGGGATGTCATTGGATGGAGCAGATTGTTGTTTTGTTTTGACAGTGATAATAGGCATGAAATATATGAACATTTGTTTATGTAATTTATTAACAAAAAAATAAAACAACAATTTTCTTATCATCATGATTAATTAGAAGATGTGAAAAGAAAATAAAAGTGGATAACGAAAAGCACCTAAGGAATGACATTCTAAGGCTGGTTTCTCGGTAGTTTTGACTAGGGAGAGTCTCGTGGCTTCCTGTTGGGTGATGAAATCCTAAATAGTGAATTGGGTAAGGAGATGTTTTGATTTGTTGATTTTTTTGTGAGTATAGGTTGTGTGTGGTAACGTGAGATGCAAAAGGTTAAACCCCTATTTAAACTATGTGAGAAAGCAGGATGCATGGGGTTCTTTTTAGACCAAATCCCAAATGTGAAGTTTGATGTAGACAATCACCCAGGAAAGGGAAATCACAATGAAAAAGGAGAAAATAGGGAAAAAAGGAATACCTGAAGAGAAATTTTCCTTTTTATCTAGTTGCATGGTGTTTGGAGGCACTAATCATTGACCAGGAACGTTTGGGTACCCTAAAGTTGCACCATTCACGATTGCAGAAGGGGCCTAGTGAAAGAGATTTTAGGCATGTTTATGTTTCAACAATTGATCATTGATGGCGTAAGGTGACGATGGTCGCAAGTTTGTAGAGTGTACACAACATTAGTGATAGGATTTTTGTGGTTGGTGTGTTGTGTATCGTAGATTTCCTTGCAAAATCAAATAAAACAATTTATTAATGAGAAAGACAAAAAAATTTCTAATGTTTGTGTTTGAAATAAGGCCCTACATATGGAAAATTAATCTTATTAAGTAAATAAAAACTATTTCAACGTTTGTATGTAATTAGAATAAACAAGATATGAAAACTAATTGATTAGAATATAAACTAAACTATGAAATAACTATGAAATAAAATTATGAGAACATATGACACAAATTATTAAAGATGAGGTGATACGAAATTATTAAATGAACTACATTATAATAGGATAACCTATAAACCAGAAAATATTAATGTGTGTGTTTTATTTATTTGTTTACATGAATTATAAATAAGAATAACTATAAACAAAATAAACTATAAAATGATCGAATGTGGACTTTAAGAGGACAAGATGAAAAGTGGGTGGGGAGAGTAGAATTTTAGGATGGGAATGTGGACTTTAAGAGGACAAGATGAAAAGTGGGTGGGGAGAGTAGACTTTTAGGATAGGAATGTGGACTTTAAGAGGACAAGATGAAAAGTGGGTGGGGAGAGTAGACTTTAAGGATGGGAATGTGGACTTTAAAGAAGACAAATTTGATTTGATTTAAAATTAGAAATGTAATGGTGATTAAATTAGAGGACTTTAAGGAAGATGAAAAACTAAAAAATAAGAACATTTAACCTATATATGATGGCGGTGTAGTGCGTTAAAACATTGGGATCCTCAATACTCCCTACAATGTGCTATGGGAATGGTATCTTGGGTTGTGTCGTGGTTTATGGACATGTGGAGGTGGGTACAGAGCTCGACGTGGGGACGTGTTATCCATTGGGTACGATGACTTGGGGTCGATTAAAGGGATGAGTTAAAGTAGTTCAGAGGGAAGTAACATGTGGGATGCGAGGTGAAGTGGGGGAAGAGGTGTGGAGTAAGGGCTGAAATTATTGATGGAATGGTTTAGACTAGAGCGTTGGGAATCAAACCAAAGAAATTATTTTTTAATCTATCAAAGACACGAGACATGCCAAGAAAAACGGGAGGAGAGAAACCCTACATCGGCATTGTCTACCACCTCAAAAACACCTACATGCACTCGCTATACAAAAAAACTACAAAATTTTATTTTGCTTCACCGATCCGGCTTAGAATAAGAACCCGAGCAACAATCCATATGACCCTTCATTTTGCTCGTCTCGCCCTCAAAATTATATTGTACATGGAATTTTGGGGCACGGTTATATGACGGTTTCATGCTGAGAAGGCTTAATGATTATCGTCATTTTTTCATTTTTAGATGAGAAGGAAGAATTTGTGATCTTGATAAACTATCTAGTTAATCTGGTGACCCATAAGATGCTTCTCTTTAGACAAGCTTAGATACTTAAACAATTAGCTACAAAAATTTAACCTTGTGAATGATACAAATAAGGATTTTTTCATTGAGACATTGAGATCGAGTAGAGTTAGTAATGTGGGGATGGGCAGAGAGGTTAACGAGAAATGGGAGTGGTGCGATCAAGTGCCAGAAGGGAACGGGTGTAGGGAGAGTTTCAAATTGGTTAGGTCTTAGAACATGAGGAGGGTCGAGAGAGGTTGTGATGAAAGCTCGGGTGGATGGGTTGATGCAGAGTGGGATGATAGTTGGGTTGGGAGAATTGGGATGAGTGGATAGGTTGACAGGAGATGGGTTGAGTGGATAGGTTGATGGGGAGATGGGTGGAGTGGATAGGTTGATAGGGATATGGGTGGTGATTTTGAGGATAGGTAGGGATGTGGCTTGGCCGACTTATGGTCTGGGATGGGGTGGGTAGTTTAGGATTTGATTTTTTTTTAAAAATTGTTTTTAGTTTTTATTTATTTAAATAAATAGATATAGATGTAAACTAAGATCTTAGATATTCAAGATCAAAATAAAACACCAATAAAAGACTAATATATATATATATATATATATATATATATATATATATATATATATATCGATTGTAAAACTAAGATTGAGAACATAAGCCAAATAATAAGATTATTTTCTGGACGAATTTCCCATGCCAGTAGAGCTCAAAGTAAAAATAAAATTGATTTATTTATATTTAATAACAATGATTTTGGTTGTTTTGTTTTTATAGGTTTATATAAGATCTACTTAACAAAATGAATAAATGTAGTAAACAAGAAACAAAAAAAAAAGCAAATCCTCATACCTCAAGGTGGATACAAACTACCAAAAGTAACATATCGAACTGACGGAGACAACACTAAACCCTACAAGAAAGTAAGCCTAAAAACAAAATATTCACAAGATATCTAAATGGACGACAACTATGAATAAGGATAGCCATTATACATATGAAATCTGCACAATAAAATTAAAAAAAATGACCGT
This sequence comes from Taxus wallichiana var. yunnanensis, assembly GCA_018340775.1. NCBI lineage: Eukaryota > Viridiplantae > Streptophyta > Pinopsida > Cupressales > Taxaceae > Taxus > Taxus wallichiana. The sequence continues at coordinate 197,710,245 of CM031244.1, forward strand.
ATCTCGGGATTGGTCCCAATGGGTGTTCTAGAATGTTAGGATGGGATTTTCTTCATCCTTGTTCGAGATCAGTGAGTTAGATAACAAATAAAATCAAGAAACCTCAAATATGTGGGGTTTAAGGTACTCGTAGATCTGATGGATGTAAATTAATGGGTGTAAAGTGAATGTCCTCGCTGCGAGCTAGATAAACCTACGAAACAAAGGAAACTTAGAGAAAAATGGATTAGATGGTATATGAGGGGGATGCCAACGAATTCGGTTCTAGGAAGTGTTACCTTCCTTTCACGGATGTCAACCCCCATTAGATAAGAGAAAATGATATAAATGAAGGATAGATAGATAACATGCAAAAACTTATAAATAATCAAAACCTGAAAATGTTGATGTATAAAGGAGCTACCGATCCGATAAAAAAATGTAAAGAAAACAAAGCTAAGAGAATCACAGAGGCATGGTGATGGCATTATTGTGATTCAAGTAGCATCACAAGGGAACTATGATGATATTATGATAAGTGAGGGGCTATAATGTCATAGGTTTTATATCACTCTTAACTTGGTTTTAAAGAGGGGGAAATCTATGTATTTATAGCCTAGAGATGGGGTTAGTTTAGGGTTACCAGGTAATCTGGGTTTGAAAATGTAACCCTGATTAGGTGAGTGGGGGGACATGATTTGAATGATTAGGTGCAATAATGGATTTGATATGGATTATTTTTCATTATTTAAATCATGAGTGGGGTTCATGATTTGAATGGTTTTGGAGTATTTAATTATTATGTGGGGTGATATGACTTAATTTTGAATATTTGGAAATTAGCATATAATGAGATTTAGGGATTTAAAGGGGTTAATTAACCAATTAAGATTGATGAATTGAATATGTAGTTTTGGTGGGAAATGGGATCTAAATGGTTAAGTCTAATGAAGGAGATAAAACACGTGGTGAAGGGGAGGAATGATACCAAAAAATGGTGTCTACAATAGGATTATCTTAGAATTTAGGAAAAACAAAAACTAGATATTATGATGTTATAAGAAACAAAGATGAATATTGCTAGGATGGAAGAGTTTCATAAATCTTTTTAGAAAGAGGTTGGGTTTCATTTCCAATCTTCAGTGGGGGCCTCTAGAGGTTTGCTTATGTCTTTGGAATGTGAATTTTCTAGAGTGGTTTCCTTTACATGTCATTCAACATCATATTTCCATTTTCTCCACGCTTTTAAGTTCAAAAACAATTCATCTTATCTAATGTCTATGCCCCTAATTCAATCATTAGAAGATGTGAGATTTGGGAGGAAATGTCTAACTTCAGAAGGATGTCAAAGGATTTAAACTGGATTATAGGGGGACTTTAATACGCCCCTGATTCCCTCTAAAAAAGGTGGATTCGCTCTTATATTGATACTATGATGGACTTGGCCAAATTTATAAACTGGAATGATCTATTGGATCTTGAGCTTAGTGGCCCAAAATATACTTGGACTAATAGATGAAGTGGTGAAGATCTCATTCAAATTAGACTTGATATGTTTTTGGTTAATTATCAATGGATACATGAGAAATAATATTATTTATCCTCTCTTTCTCGTGTTGGTTCTTACCATAATCTGATTCTTCTCAACATTGGGGAGATGGTGAAAACCAAAGGAGGAACCTTCATATTTAAGAAGGTGTCAACCACTCATCCAAAGCTTGAAAAAATTATTGAGGAGTAGTGAAGAATTGATACCATAGGCAATAGCATGTTCTTAGTTATGGAAAATGTCAAAAATGATAAGACCAAGACCAAAAATGGAATAAGTATACTTTTGGAAACATTTTCTTACAAAAGAGAAAAAATGAGGAACTTAGAGAAATGGAAGAAATTTTAAAAGATTGGGTATGGATTCTTGAAGATAAATAAAAGGAAAAAAATCGTCTTAATTTCATATTATCCTCAAGAAGGAAGAAATTTATTTAAAACAAAAATCTCAAGTTAATTGGCTTAAGGAAGGAGACTGAAATACAAAGTTCTTCCATATTTGTGCTACAATCAAGGGGAAAAAAGGGTGTATAAAAGAATTAATTAAACATGATGGATCTGTGACTATGAAGGAAGATGACATCTTGAACACTATTATTTCATTTTTCAAAAAAAAATTACTCAGTGGTCAACAAGCCTCCAGAGAATCTATGTCAAAGACTCTTAATCTATTTTCTCCTGTCATTTGTATAGAGGATGATAAAGATCTTACATCCATCCCTTCTGAGGAGGATATCAAGGTGATTATTTCAAAAATGGAAAGGGATAAAACCCTTGGTCATGATGTATTCTTGGCCTTCTTCTTCCAAATTTATTGGGATATTGTGAAGAAAGAGGTGGTTGCAGTAGTTCAAGATTTTATAAGATCTAGTAGTTTTCTCAAACAAGTTAACCACACCTTCATAATCCTCATTCCTGAAAAATCAGGTGTGAAGGAGATGTGAGATTTCAGGCCTATCAATCTATGTAACACTTTGTTTAAAATTATATCTAAAATCTTGTCCTTCAAAATAAGGGAAGTTCTTTGTAATTTTATTTCCTCCAATCAAGGTGATTTTTTCCCAAGAATGAAAATCTTGAAAGCGTCATCTCTATTCATGAAACTATTCATTCATTGGAAATATTTAATCGGGAGGATATGCTCATCAAATTATATATGCAAAAATCCTACAATCGTGTTTCATGGAATTTCATGATCCTCTTCATGCAGAAACTTGGATTTGATCCTCATTTTATCAAGATGATTTAGGATTGTACCTCTTCCTCTATGTTTTTTTTAATTATAAATGGAAATCCAAAAGGCTTCGTCAAATTATAAATGGGTCTAAGGAAAGGGGGTCCTCTTTCCCCTTTCCTTTACATCATTGTGGTTGATTCCTTGAGAATATTGTGTTTAAAAGCCAAAAGTAAAATAATATTGGAAGGAGTTACGGTGGCTAAAGGTGTGGAAAATCAGTGCCTACAAAAATTTGTGGATGAGATGGTTCTCTTGGGCCAGGTGGTTGTTCAGGAAGTTCACACCTTTAAATCCATCACCAGACAGTATGAGGAAGTTTCAGTCAACAAGTGAATTTCCATAAAAGTTATTATTTCTTCATCGACATCAATGAGAAATAGCATATTAGTTTGTCTAATATCATGGGTTACACCATTAAATATCTCCTAGAAAATTATTTGGGCATGCCACTTTGTGGAGGTAAATTAGAGGACATTGGATGAGATAAATTAATTGAATGGTTCCACAAAAAATTAGCCTCATGGAAAGGATCCTTGTTATCGTAAGTAGGTAAAACTCAACTCCTCCAAAGTTCCTTACAAGGAGTGGTTATTTGCATTATTTCTCTTTTCAATATTCCCATAAAATTTAGGAAAGCCATTTAAATCATACAAAATAGATTCTTATGGTCTCGATTGGAGATTAAGACCAGGATCCTACTAATTGCTTGGGAAAAGGTTACAGTACTAAAATATTGAGGAGGTCTTAGTTTGAAAAATCTGCAAATAATGAATCGTGGCTCTTATAGCCAATGTCGGGTGGAGAATGTACAAGGAAGAGTGTACCTATATTTATATTTTAAAATCTAAATACTTAAAAATATCAATGGCACTTTGGGTTTCTTCTCGGATCAGAACTTCAAAAAGGACCAATTTTTGGAACAATCTTATATAGGCTCAAAATTTGTTTGTCAAGGGTATAAAATGGAATCTTGGGAAAGGTAATAAAATAAAAGTATGGGATGACCTGTGGATCAAAAATAAACCTTTAAATATAGAAAAACTATGTATGAACCTCAATCAATACTATAGGCATGAATATGGTGATTTGGTATGTGATTATTGGTCAGCTGAGAGGAGATGGTTACATATAACCCCCTTCCAAATTATACTAGTCATGTTCTTCCTTTTGAAATCATAAATGAGGAATCAAAGGAGTGTCAAATTCATCATAGACAATATCAATATGAGTTGATTTGGTGTGGTATGGATTCAAGGAACTATGAAGTTAATTCTGGCTATCTTTTGAGTTTTGAGCATATTGAGCCTAATGGGTATTGGCTGAAAATTTGGAATAAAAACCTTATTCCAAAAATCAATTTTTTCTATTGGGAAGTGATCCATAGTAAAATTTTAACGCTGGATAAACTTAGAAAGAAATGTATGATACTTATTAATAGATGTAGTATGTGCAAACAAAGAACAAGAAGTGATGAATCACCTTTTCCTAGAGTTTTTTTGTTTTCTAGGTTTTTTCAACCATTATTGATATTTTTAATGTGCATCTAGTTCTCCCGGGATGTCTCTCATCTCATGGATCAATGGTATTTCAATTTCCATCATGACATTACCAAGGAAGTTTGGAAATGTGATCTTCCCCATTGGATCAGCTAAAAATATGGAGGGATTCCTAGTTGGACTTATGTTCCTTCATTCAATCAGCAGTGTTTCTAGACATATAAGACTATGTTGTCCCCTTGGGTAACCAATCGAATAAATTTATAGAATTTATGGAAATTTTATGGGGCGTCGAATTGTGTGTGTCCATGAATGTCAATTTTTTTATTACAGAAGGAGATTATCAATGTGTGATTGATGTCTTAAATTAACAAGGTGGAATTTTCTAGAAACTTAACAATATCATTAGTGAATTTGGGTTCTTGTTAGCCTCGGTTACAAGGTGGAAATTAATCATGTGTATAGGGCCGGTAATAATCTCGCCGATGGCTTGGCTAATCACAAAAATGACATGTCGGAAAATATGATTTGGTAAGGTGGGAAAATCCCATGGAATAATATCATAACCCTTGTTAATGATGATATGGAGCTATGGAATGATATCCTCCTAGGTTCATGTGAATGGATTCATGGGAAGGCTAATAATGTTTTAGGATGGGGAATTAATCGCTGAACTTTTTCTAGTCTCATTATTTTTTTAATAATTTTTTTGTCACTTGTCTCTAGATTGTGTTTATATTTTGGTTAAACATGGGAGGTGATAGGGTTCACACCAATCCAACTACATACTTTCACATCAAGTGGGACAACTCGTGGCGGTTGCTAAGAAGAGGCGGTTTTCAAACTACATTAGAATGATCAAAGGTAATGATCCCTAATATGATCTTGAATTTGGTAATGTGTGGGAGGAGTTGTGTTAATATGAGGTGAATGCATATATTTGTTACTAAAGAACCTATAGCCGAGGTCATGGGTCTATCCTTGTAATGCCTTAAAATTTTCAAGGACAAAACTAGGTGGAGGCATGAAATTACTACTTTCTTTGGTCTTGACGAAAGAATTCTCATCTTTGATGATGGTATGGCTATAAGTTTCCTCCTTGAGCATTGGATGACGTGTGTATCATTGTTATAAAATACCTAACCCTAGAAGGTAAATTCAAAAATATTTTCTCCTACCATATTTCCATCCTCAATTATCTGCGTAGGAATCAGGCTATGAGTTTCCCCTTCTTCCTTCTAAGATCCCTTACTACTTCCATCATCGATTTTCAAAATGAGAGAGTGGACACTCCATTACACCATGGTTTGATTTTGTTACTGTACTAGAAAGGGAATCCTATGGTTCCGCCCAACCCCCTACCCAAATGGCTATGGATTCGATGATAAAACCCTTTCCAATAGACTAACCCACATCCAAAATTTTGGGCATCAACATAAACATGATGGTATGGCTATGAACATTCTTTGTAACCTAAAAAGGGTGATAATGATTTAGGGGTGAGCACCTCCAACAAGGATAGGGATATGAGTATGGTGGATTGGGAAGCCAGGGTTTTGAAGATGGAGACCATTGCTGATACAATTCTCCATGTCAATAAGAACCTTGTCCAAGAAATTATGGAGTGCCAAAGAAAAATTAAGGTGTAAAACAAGAGAATTGGTGGGATCAAGCTGAAAATGGTTATGTAGGAGCAAAGAATCTCCATTTTCTAGGACCAAGTTTCCAAGAAGGAACCTAATGCTAGCAAGATAAAAATATGACTTGAGATCATTAGTTCTAAGGATGAAGAGAACACTCGAAGCAGAGGATAATGCTCCACCCAATTTTTCTAATAAAAGGTTATCATTTCCTAGAAAGATGATCAAGGAGGATCTAAGGACATCGACCTAGCATGAGGACTAGATGTACGTCTTCCTCTAACAAATAAAATTGATTGTGATACTTTGGTTGTACTTTTGTTAGGGGTATTGCTAGTTACATCTTGAAACTCTAGTTTTTATAATGTTATTTGTAAAAGAAACTTTGCTATGTATACTCGGTGTGGGTCATGCTTCTCTCTGGGGTGTCCTCTTGGTTAATTTGGTTTGATTTGGACCCTTTTGTTTTACTTTGTGGTCAGTTCATTGGCACTGGCTTCTCTTTTGTACAGTTTTTTGGTCCCTTCAAAACCAAATATTTTTTACCTTATCTAAAAAAATATGTAATATATAAATAGATAGTTGGGAAGATAGAATATATATGATATTATGGGCATATGGACTAATTACAAGTGCATTATAGGATAGAACCCTTTTAAATAGGTATATGACATAGAATTAGTTATGTATGTAGAGTAAATAGTCCCGATCTTGGATGTTGGAGTGATTACAAGGCTAGTAGATAATGAATCCGTTGAGAGAAAGTTGATAGAAGAATGGAAAATGATGGAGAATAATTCAATGATAACTAGTTACAACCATTAAGCTCACAATAAGCAGCTAGAAATCATGGTATGATAGGAATTTTTGTACTTGAATATTTTAAATAGGAACAATTGGTATTGTTATATGAAATTAGGTTCAAAGCACACCCAAGAAATTTGTGTATAAAATAAAAATTACCCTATATAATTCATCACATCACTCCACAAGAAAATTTATAATGTAGGATTTAAAGGAAACCTATAATTGGGAAGGATAAATAGGAGTAGGATTAAATTCTACCATATTTTATTTTACAAGAAGACTACAGGAATATGAATTTTAGGACATGAAATTTAGAGTAATAATTTCCCTTCAAGAATGGTGTGGGTAGATAAAATTAATTTATTTGTTTAGATTTGGTAGTTGTGTGTTTTAAATGTGTAGTATGAATAGGAAGTAGAAAGAAAAAAACTAAAAAAATCCTTGGATTTGAAATCAAAGGTGTAAGTTGGATTGTATCCATGAGAGGGATTTGAGAATCCTTTTTGAAAATACTAAGTCTAAGAACATTACATAGTATGAGAATATATTATTCTTGTGAAAATTAATTAGGTTTAAAAAGGTGATTCAATACGAATTTAATGCTCCAAAAATTTTAAAGGATTGAATTTTATGGGTTTGATGACATAATAAGTGACTAAACACACCAAAAAGTTTGAAAATAAAGTATATCTAATGAATAAAATCATTTTAAGAATGTTAATTGGATCTTAAATGGCTAAAATTTTATAAAGGTTGTGAAAATCATATTGAGGTATGGAGCTATAAGAAGGATTTATAGGAGATGAAAAAAATTGCAAATTATTAAGAAATAATAGTGAAACGGTGAATGAGAGAAAAGGTAGTAAAACCATATTTCAAGAGTAAAGAGATAGTTTGATATTTATTACAACTTTTCCGAAAACCATTACCGATCCATTCACCTAACCCAATCAACCTATGTTATAGAATATCATAGAGGAACAAGAGATAAGGTGTCTATAACTAACTCCAATTAATAAGGATGATATTACTTTCGGTGAAATGTTGTTCCCAAAAAATAAAAGTGATCCCTAATGATTCTTTTAAATTCTCATTCCAATCCCCATTTTTAGCACTATTACCTTGTATTGAGTTGATATTATATTTATTATAAATATTAATTTCATTGACTTAAAGATAAATTTTATGCATAAATGTTGTTATCTTTTATCTTTCATATGTTTTCTTGAATTGATTGATATAAGTTTATTTTTGTGCTAAAAATGTGGATGGAGTAACTTTAATAGTCAATCATAGGAATCACACAAAGAGAGCACAGACTCACCCAAATCATCATAAGATTCACACAACTCGTGGAACCACCCAAATGAGTATTAATTTCATATGGGAACTTGATTTGCTTAGGTGGAAGCCACCTCTTTAGACATAAATATCATTCAAAGTTAACATGGTTTAGGCTTTTCATTAAAAGTATAACTGGCAGTAACTAGTCCTTATTTTGTTTAATCCTCCACTATGCAAGGAGTGTGATTTCTTGAGTTTGTATGAGATGCCAAAGATCTCCATATTCAGTTGAGTTTTGTTTACAAGAACTCCACTTCCATCCATAAGACGAGTTCGACTAATAATCTACATGCATGACTGCACATCAACTTAATAATTACTAGTTATATTGTTGTTTTGATATAAATTTGTTTAGTTAACTCTTGCATGTAATTCACAATAATAAGTTATCTTGGAAGAAGAACTAGACTTCACCTAATATATAAGGCATTATCATCATAGAATAAGACTGGTATTTTTCTTAGAAATAAAGAAAGTGCATTGTAAAATCATTGATAAATAAAAGGGCATGATTCTAGAATCAACTATGTTTTTGTGAATAAGACATTGGAACCAGATTCGAGGAAGGAGCAACGGAAACTCCTCCTCAATGTGAAAGGTGTTAGAATATGTTGTATATTTTACATATTGTATACCTAGGAGTATTGTACACCTCTTCCATGAGCATTATCTTCTTGTTTATTAGTTTATCAGATCAATTCTCTTCATTTGGTATTAGAGCTAGGTTTTAGCTTTTATTTGAAGAGTTGGGGTTTCTAAAACCTACAATAAAAAATTTTGAGTGGGAGCTCAGGGTGGATTTTTCAAATAGAATAAAATGACAGTAGCATAAGGATCGAGATCAAAAATTTAATGGCCAACATTTTGAGTTATGGAAGCTCAAGATGGAAGATCTTCTTATGGATAGAGATCAGTGGATTTTGTGTCTGGAGTCATGCCTATGGGTATGAAGGTAGAGGGATGGGAAAATATTGATAGGAAGGCAAGGCGTTCACCAAATTTTATCTCACAAATTTAGTTGTGTTGAATGTGGTAAATGAGAAATCCACTCAAGCGCTATGGGAGAAGTTGGGGACTCTGTATCAAACAAATTTTCTAGTGAAAAAATTGTTTCTCCTAAATAATTTATATTAATTGAGAATTAATGACGGACACTATGATGCATAAAATTTAAACATCTTTAATACTATTGTAAGTCAGTTGATTTATGTTGATATTAAAACGGAAGAAGAGGATAAATGTATTACTATTTTGTGTTTTTATCTAAGTCTTGGGATAATCTAGTTATGGATATTACTAGTACTAGGACAAAATTATTAGTTGATCATGTAGTTTTGGCCACACTATTAGAAGAAATGATGCGAAATCCATTAAGGATTATTAATCCAAGGATGCTTGTATATAAGCTTATACCCAAGAGAAAAGCAATAAGAGGAAAGGAAAGTCAAAGTCCAGTAGTAAATCAAATACTATAGAAAAAGATAAGAGGAAATGTTAGAACTGTGGTAAAATAGGGAATTTCAAGAAATATTATAGATCTAAGAAGGTAGAAAAGGGTAAGTCATCCGACGATGTACCCGCAATGAAGAATGAACTTGCAAAACACTCAAATAGACATCAAATTCCAAAAACAAAAGATGGATAATGAGGGGTGAAACTGTCTTCGATTGTCACAATGGTGAACTTACAACTAAGCATTTCACTACATCTCGGACTCCAATGTAGTTCTATGTGTGTTCATAATTATGCCCTAGGTTTCTCTTTTTTCACCAAACTTGATACTTGAGCAAGTAACTAGATGTAGAATATAGTAAATGTTTGCATGGAATATAATTAACTTCCCTCCTATGAAGTGTGATGAAAAAAACCATCCCTTGTATCCCTTGTGATGGAGCTAGGTTGATGCAAAGGATCTCTTAGAAGCCTTGGTGGATGCAACCTTAAGTGGTGATGTTTTATGCTTAGTGTTTGGTCCTTTATTATGATCACATAACTTTATATTTATATGATTCCCTTTCTTGAATTTCTTAATTAACCCCGAAAAGGTGACTACCAAAAATATAAGATTCTCAAATGGATAAAAAGGTCCCAAAACATGTGAGTAAAGTAAAAAGAGGATAGGGGCACCCAGAGGGGATGAGGGCACCTAGCGTTGGCATCCTGGTTAGGTGTTGGTTTCCAGGATGACAAATGCCAAAGAGTAAAAATGAAAACTGAGAAAGTAAGGGTGAAAGACTAAAAGTAGCAACAAAAAGAAAAGAAATATGGCCAAAGACATGGGTTGATTAGTACTTTTATTACTTAGGAATCATATAAATAGTAGTATGTATTCAGGACTAGATAATGACCCAAAGTATGTGATTTGGTGTCTACGATTTTAGAGTGTCCTTTAGATTTTGATTTTTGTGAGAATTTTGTGTTTGGAAAGCAAACTAGAGTAAATTTTCCTACTAATGGTATAAGATCAAAAGGAATTATACATTTGATACATAGTGATGATTTTGGATCTATAAAAGTTACATCACAAGGAAAATCCATGTTTTATGTTAGTTTTATATATGATTTCTCAAGAAATACCTAGCTATATTTTACCAAGAATATGTCTAAGGTTTTTAATAAATTCAAAGATTTTAAGGATCTTGTAGAAAATCAAACATATAGGAAAATAAAGGTTTTTAGAAGTGACAATGGTGAGGAATATTGTTATAAGTCCTTTGAAAAAAATTGTAAAAGAGCATTTAATAGAAAGGCGAAAGACACTCCATATACACCAAAATAGAATGGAATTACAAAAAGGATCAACAAAATGTTGATGGATAACTGTAGGATTATCCTCAAAGGTGGCCTCGATTTGGAGACAGAAAATTCTAGGCGAAGTATTAGAAGCTAGGTTTTATTTGATTAATAGATCACCGACATATGCACTTGAAGAAAAACTCCACAGAAAGCATGGACTAGTAAGATACCCTCTGTTAGAAATTTATGTGTATTTGGTTGTATTTCTTATATGTATATTCCAAAAGAGAAAAGAACCAAGTTAGATAATAAATCTTCTAAGCACATATTTATTATATACTCTAATGGTGTAAAAGGATACAAGTTATGGAATCTAGAAACACAGAAGGTTGTTTTTATTTGTAATCTAATCTCAAGATATGTTAAGTAGATTCCAAAGTAGGAATAAAAACTAGAGGAAGATCGTGTTACAATTGAGGAATATGAATCTATGTTTGAATTTGATGTGACTACAAAAGATGAACCACAAAGAGAGTTATAAGGGGAAGATTCAAATGAAGTAGATGAGTAACCAGAATATGTTGAACCAGAAAATCATATCTTAAGAATATCATATCGACCGAGAAGGGTACCTAAGAGGTATTGTCCTCATGATTTCTCGTTCTACTTTTTTTTACCAATTTTGTCTATTACTGATTATGAACCCAAGATTGTGAAGGAGGTTTTGGATCAAATGAAAGTAAGTTCTGGAAAAAGGATATACATGAAGAAATGGAATCCTTACATCAGATTTGGTGAAGTTACCTCTTGGAAGAAAATAGATTAGATTTAAATGGGTATTTAAGAAGTATAACGTATATGGTAAAATGGAGAAGTATATAGCTTTCCTTATGGCAAGGGTTTCTCTTAGGTGGAGGGACTCAATTTTGGTGATATTTTTTCTCCTGGTGCTAAGTTACATTCTATTAGATTTATCCTAGTTTTTGTTGTTGTTGTTTTCAATATGGAAATAGAGAATATGGATGTTAACAACAACATTTTTGCATGCAGAGCTTGAGGAGGAAATCTATGTGACATAGCCGAAAACTTTAAGATCAAAGGAAAGGAGGATTTGGTGTGTAGGCTAAAAATTCATTATATGGCTTGAAGAAATCACCAAGAATGTGGAACCAAAAATTTGACAAGTATGTGTTGAGACTTAGGATTGAAAGAATTAAATTTGACCCCTGTGTTTATTTTAAATATAAAGGTGAAGATTATGTTATCATTTTATTGTATGTAAATGACATGTTGTTAATTGGTAACAGTAAGAAATTGATCAAACATATTAAATCCCAACTTGATATGAAGGATATTAGTGATGCAAAATTTATTTTGGGAATGGAAATAAAAAGAGATAGTGTAAAGAGGTAACTAGTTTTAAATCAAAGAAATTATCTTGAGGTAATATTGCAAAGTTTTAAATGCATGAAAGTAAACCAGTTAGTAGTCTTTTTCCTATTGGTCAAAATTTGTCTTCTAAATAATGTCCTAACACTAAAGAATAAATAGAGGACATGTCTCAAGTACCATATGCTAGTGCAGTTGGTAGTTTGATGTAAGTAATAGTTTGTACTAGACTTGATATTGTACATGCAAAGGGGAATAGTAAGAAGATTCATGTCAAATCCTAGAAATTATGGTAAAGAGAATATTTAGGTACCTACGTGGGACATCTGATTATGTAATTTATTATCGTGGTAAACCTAATGAAATTAAAACATTAGATCCACATGGTTTTGTGGATTTCAACCTGGGGTGGAGACTTGGATATGCGCGGGTCTACCAAAGGGTATGTGTTAAAAATATTGGTAGAATGGTAAGTTAGATGAGTAAAAATGAAGAAATTTTTACAATATCCACCACAAAGGGTGAGCACATGGTAGCTACTCATGTAAGTAAAAATGGTTTGGTTTCAAATGACTTATATCCACTTTCGGGCTCACTCAAAATGTTGTAAGGATTGATTGTGACAGATCAAAGTGTAATTTTTCTAGTAAAGAACCTTTATTATCATTCAAGAACAAAAACATTGATGTTAAATACCATTTTGTAAGAGAAATGGTGGAGGAGAAGAAGATATTACTAAGTAAGGTAGATATATAGGATAATGTTGAAGAATCTTTCACTATATTTGTGAGTGCTAAGAAATTTTTTTAGTGTAGGAAATTGGTAGGTTTAAATGCCCTAAGTTGCTGACTATATGGAAGTGTAGCCCCCTTTGAAAAGTATACAAGTGGGAGAATGTTATAATCATTGTATATTTTTCATACTATATACCTAGGAATATTGTACACCTCTACCACAAGCGTTAGCAGAGTCTAGGTTGTCCCCTGCTGGGGGTTGGGGTCTAGTGGCCCCCTAATCGGGGTTTGAGGGTTTGGGGACTGGCCCATGATTAAAAAAATTGAAATCCCTATTTTCCAGGAGTAAAGATATGTTATTTTTATATATACTCATATATGGGTGGTGTCATAATCCATGACTTATGGGGAACCATTATGGTTTGTTTGTTAGCCCATGGTTTTGGCACACATTCTATTGTAAAACCACTTTCATAGTTTTTGCTAATTTTCTTACATATATATGGAGATACAATAGGGTAGAGCGGAAATTGGAAGTATATTATTATATTTTAAATGGTTAAGTTAATGCAATAAGAGAGAATTTATCTTGCTTTAGGTTTTACCTGAAAGGGTTTTCTAGGATAAATATTGTGTTTTGTCATTTGGTTTCTTTGTTTATCTTGAATATTCTATTAAGTATAGATTCTTGTTTATTATTTTATCATATTGATTCTCTTCAAAGGGACGTGTTGTCTATTTCTTGTTCATCTATTTTAGTTTTTTTATTTTTAAGAATTACTGTGTTTTAAGCATTTAAATTGTAATCTTACTTATGCATGTTTCAATTCTTTATAGAGTTTGAAGTATTTGTCCTCTATTTTTATCTCATCAATTTTAATAAGTTAGGATATATTCTTAGTTATAGTAGTTTTTATTTCTCAAATAAATAAGTTGCATGCTCAATACATTTCAAATCATTATTTGTTGCAAATAGCCTTGGACACTACCCTGATATTGATAGAATATTGAATGATTAAAGTGCAAGTATCAACAATACTTGTCACTTTTGGCACCATCTTCAGGGAATTTCTAAAGGTGTTATCAAAGATTAAGGTACTAGCTTGCATGTTTTCTGAGAATCTAGTAAGTTTCCATTTAGAATTTCTTTTTCCATACTCTTTCTTTTAGATATAAAGGTCTTGTAGTGACAACAAGTATATTTTATGTGCTTTTGGAGTATGTGGAACAAGATGATCAAATAAGCACTTATAGTTAGGGAATTTTTATTTAGCATGTTAGAAGTTTATGTTTAGACCTAGAGATCATAGAGGTAGATTTGTAAGAATAAACCTGAATAAACCCCCTCAAAATTTACCAATGGAACTAGTTGAGCAACAAGAGAGGATGGTGGATGGAGTAGAAAATCCTAATGGAGGGAACAATGGTGATCCACCACTAGGAAGGACATTCACTTATCCTATAGAATTGGATCCCAATGACCAAGGCCCTATGAAAAATATATCCCCTTCAGTCTTACCTACATTTAGGGGTTTAGTATCTGAAGATTCTAACAATGTTTATATGAATTCAAAATGTTATGTCAAACCTATGATTATACCTCTGACACTCGAAACTGGATATTTTTCCCTCAAAATTGAAATATATAGCAATGAGATGGTTCATGGGAATATCCTTCAACTTTATCCATATTTGGGAAGAGATGGAAACATTTTTTTGGACAAGTATTAATGTTTTTGGACAACTCTATCTAGGTGGGCTGAATGTGGAAATTATCATGAAGTAATAGAGAATATCTATCCTACAGTACTAAATTGCAAAATATCAATCTGAGGATGGAAAGGGTAAAATTCACCTAGAGATGAGAAGTTTGGAGGACGATGAGATCATGGAAACAGAGGATAAGGATCCTATCGTAAATACCCCTAATAAGGTCACTATTTTGTGGAAAGATGGACTAGAGGCTACCATGAGATAGAGGGCCTAGTGTGAGAACTAGAAGCAAAGCCTCCTTGAGCAAGATGAACTGTAAACAATCCTTTTCTCTACACTTAGGCCTTGGTTATGTGTTAGGTTTTTTCAATCTTATTGATATGGCATTTTTATTTATTTTTGAAAAAAATATTATTATATAGACTGGTTTTTGTCATGCCCTATTTTGTGTTACACAATTGGTCAAGACTGTTTGACTTTGTGTATCCTGTCTCTTTTTGGTGGCTTTGGTGTTATTTGCTCTCTTTTTGTACATGCTTTTTGTCCTTCAAAACAAAATATTTTTTACCTTATCTACAAAAATATTATTGTACAGCTTAGAGACCATAGGGAGGAACTCTTTAGGATCCATAGACAGGAAGATGAAAGTGTAGAATATTATCTTGATCTATTCATTTTCCTTCATAATAGGTATGACATAGGCCTAGCATTACTCTTTTGAAAGTAATATTTCTCAAAGGATTGGATGAGGAAACTCAAGAGGATTTTAATTTAATGGGAAAAGGAGATATGAACAAACTTGAGTTTATATAAATTATTTATCTTTGTAGGAATTAATCCCGAACTCAACAAATCTACATAAAAATAGAGGCAACATTGTCAATGGAAATATATCCAATCTAAGAGAATAAATTTCAAACCAAGGAGTGGATCTATTGGTACAAATCAATACAACAAAGGATAGGAAAAAGATAACAACATTGATCCATTGTTCATATAATGTCCTAGATGCAGAGATAAACATGGACTTAAAGATTGCCATTAGATAAAACCAATGTTTGTCTCGTTTGTGATTTGAAACATGTAACTAATCAATGTGGATTATTTCCTTGCTTGGTAATCATTTGAAACAAAATACAAAGAATGGGCTAGAATTTAGCTTTGTATCTCAAAGGTGAGGAGTAAATTATACTTTAAATCAAAACCAACAATATACTCCAAGGACCCAATGGTTTCCTAACCAATGGAACACTCCATAGTCCCATCCTCAATCTTGGAATCAAAAAGTTCCACAATAATGGAGTCCACAACCATGGAATATACAACCAACATGTTATAAGCAAGCATGGGCTCAGAACAAAAAAATTTCACCACAATTTCAATAGTTTAATCCTCAATATTAGTAACAATGAAATTTTCCTCAAGGTGTTGGTCAACAATTTTGCAATCAGAAGAGGACACGGGGACAACAAAAATACTTTTAACTAAATAACCCACTTTCACCCCATCTAAACAACCACTCCATATTCAAATCCTAGCACAAATTGTTGTTAATCTAAGAATTCTAGGTATGGAAAAAAAGCATATACTATTGAACATAATAATATCCATGTAATAAATTCTATTAATTGTGAAAACATACTATGCTCGAGAAATATTTCTTCTAAACCATCTTCACCAATCAAAAAAGAATTTTTAGAAGAAAAGGGATAACAATATGACCCACAAAGTAAACCTAGATTTGAAAATTCATCTGACTCACTTCCAAAAACATCATTCCCATCTAGGTTCTTAAGTAAAGACAATACCCCAACCCAGGAGGGTCTTGAATCGATCAGATTCTGGATTGAATAAATAAAGTATTGGACTTCTCCTTTTTAAGCCCTTAGAGATATTATAGAGTTAAACAAAACAATCAAATAATTGTGTGTTAAAACTCTAGGAAGGAAGCGAAACCAACCAAGTACCATACACGCGATGTTAAATTGGCCATCAGTATTAGAAGGAAAGATGATCCCCCAAATATGGTGATCCTAGAAGTCCTATAGTCACATTTTGTATTGACAATGTGGAAATTTGAAATGTTTTGATTGATTTAGGTGTTGTAATTAATGTTATGACTATAGATACCTTGTCAACACTATCTTTCCTGATTTACAGTAACTCCTATGGTCTTGCAAATGGTAGATCAATCTGTAGCTAAGCCAAAAGGATTCATAGAAGATGTAATAATCACAATTGAATCATGGGATTACTCTATAGACTTCATGGTTATTAAGACTAAGAACAAGAAAATTAGATATCCCTTAATCTTGGGATGTCCATGGCTAGCTACTATTATAGCACTTATTGACTGTAGGATAGGGGATATGAAAATCACTAATGGACATGATGAAAAAAATATCTTTTTACCCAGGTTGTAAAACCTTTTTCCATTTCATGCAATCAATGGTGCATTAGTGACTCAAAGGATACTGAGGATATTGTGTCCTCATTGGTTGTTGTAATAAAAAAACATTCAAATAAAGTTCAATACTATTATTCCTCTAAACTTCATTCACAAGAGTTAGAGACAAAGGAAGAAGAGATCCTAGATGAAAACATGCAGCCATTAATCTACCATTTTACAAGAAACATTGATCTTACTAAGTATGTTTTTCATAACATTGTTGGAAGCACAGTGGACTGAGAGGGGGGTGATTCAGTCCTCACAAACTCATTTCAATTTCATATTGTTTACTTAAACCGTTAACCAATTAACCATACGTCAATGTGTGAAAAACATCATATAAGATACATGCAATCAACCATGAACAAGAAAATAAACACCATAACAAAATATATAAGTGGGAAACCCTCAAGGGGAATAAAACCCACTAAAAATTCAAATTATATTAATCAAATAAAAAGTATTTATTGAAGCATAAACTTCACAAGGAGCATCAACCCTTAATTTAGTAGAGCACCAACCCTATAAAGAGCACCAACCCCTATTTTAGTAAAGAACCAACTCCACAAGGGGGATACAACCCCATAAGATGATCAAGCACCCTATCAACCACCTTTAAAGAAGATCTATGATGTAATTTTTTTTCTACAACTAATTGAGATCATTGATTCATCTTACAACCTTGAAACCCTTATTCAAACCCTTGCATGCCTAGCTCTCTTTTCTTTCCTTTCCTTCTTGTACACTTTCTTGGCCTCAAACTCTCTGTACACATTCTCTGAAAACATTATTAAATCTCTCTCTCTCTCTCTCTCTCTCTCTCTCTCTCTCTCTCTCTCTCTCTCTCTCTCTCTCTCTCTCTCTCTCTCTCTCTCTCTCTCTCTCTCTCTCTCTCTCTCTCTCTCTCTCTCTCTCTCTCTCTCTCTCTCTCTCTCTCTCTCTCTCTCTCTCTCTCTCTCTCTCTCTCTCTCTCTCTCTCTCTCTCTCTCTCTCTCTCTCTCTCTCTCTCTCTCTCTCTCTCTCTCTCTCTCTCTCTCTCTCTCTCTCTCTCTCTCTCTCTCTCTCTCTCTCATCTTTTATACCTTCCTCTTGATTCAAACACACACCAAGTCGATTTACCTCCTTTGGTTAGACAAAATAAAATTAAAAACATCCCAATTAAATCATTAAAATATTCACATATGACCCATATAGGTCGGTCATGCCCAAAACCACTCAACTTGTACCAAACAAGCTCAAAACCCCATCACTAGGATGAGCTAAAACTACTAATGCCAAAACCATGATTATTCAAGCTCAAAAAATCATCAAACATGTGTAATATAGCATAAAAAAACAACTATAGTCATTAATTAGCTTTGACCAATCAAATAATTCATAACATAAGCCAAAAGGTTCATATCCTTCACTAAATAGTTGTTTCCAACAACTTATTTTCACCTTTTGGCCTCAAGACCACCCAAGATCAACTCAACTATGTCATGTATGAACTCTATATAATCCTCAAGACCTATATAACACATATATGTATTTTATATCTCATGAAACATCCATATTTTCAAACTAAAACAACTTTCCTCTTCACCAAAACAAGCTTCCCATAAAGTAGTTATCCAAACTCAATTGTTTTACACCCTTTGTACCACCTCCAAAACCTATAAATTCCTTCACTATGAAAAAAATTCCTCCCTATTCAATTTCCAGATGATATAAATCAAAAACTCATCCATCTCATGCCTCAACCACTTCATTCTTTTTAGCCCTTTGAGCAAATGTGTCCTAAGAAGCAAAAACCTTTTTTTCTCTATAAACTGACTTAAATGACCCATCAAATAAAATCAACAACACACAAATCATATACCATTGGAAATATCTATAAATCCTCTTTCCATAACATATTATAACTCCTACTAACTCTAAGTGGAATGCCTAAAACTACCCCAAAACTACCCGTTGATGCGAAATCACAAAGCACCCACAGGACTCTACAACACGATGGGTTGAGATTCTCAGTATGATTGCATAACATGGAGCTTTTCCCAAGTGTGGGACCTTGTGAAAATGGAAAAGCTCTCCGGATGAAGGCCGGCTCCTATTCCTCTGTTCAGATGCACCAATAAAATGCAGAGGTTTACCCAAAAAACCTAAATCTAACTACCAAGGAGACAGGGAGAGAAAAATGCATAAAAATAAACCTAAGCTAAGGAGGTGATGCACCGAGGAATGAAGAACACCTGTCTTGCCAATAAACACAGACCATTAAAATGCAATGCAAGATCATACACAGATAGCCAGATTCACAGTGAAAAGATCAAGGGGATGCAAATGAATACAGAGAGGGTTGAGAATCATCCACAGACATGCATTAATTTGCTCCAAAGATTGATACAGCACACTGCAAAATGCCAAGAGGCAAGGTTGCATTACAGTTTTAGATAGGAGGTTTGAACTCCACAGATTCACCTGCCAAAGAGAAGAAGGGAGGGGCAAAACAAGAATGTCCAACCTTTAGAAAGAAGCCCCTCCTTACAATTTATAGGAAGAATGAGAGAGGAAAGAGAGAGGAATTCGAAATCTACCCCAACCACCTCCAGAATGCACTTAACTCATCTCATTATGATGGTAGGTGAGAACCCCAGTGAACCCAAAAGTGGCGAACTGTATTTTGCATTTTTAAGAATTTTTTCTCACCCAATTAAATATATCCAATCGTAGTTGGACAGAGGACCTCGTAAGCTTTCCAAAAAGTCCAACCTTGCATGAATCCGAGCTCCCAGTCAAAAGTTATGGCCATTTGAATATCTGTGCCAGGGTCTGCTTCCTGTCAGCGCTCAAAATGTTGCGCCTCCAAACGGTGCGCCATGGGTGCATCTATCCTTATGTATACATACCCTTATGTGCGCCAAGGCACAAATTTGGTCATGTCGACACTCTGTGTCATGCGCCATTTCTGTGCGCCAAGGGCGCACCATTTCCTCTGTCGACACTCATTGTCGTGCGCCACTTCTGTGCACCTTGGCGCATGCATTTCATTAATACACTCATTGTCGTGCGCCACTTCTGTGCGCCTTGGGTGCACCATTTCCTCTGTCGACACTCATTGTTGTGCGCCACTTCTGTGTGCCTTGGGCGCACCATTTCCTCTGTCGACACTCATTGTCATGCGCCACTTCTGTGCGCCAAGGGTGCATACATTTCATTGTCGACACTCATTGTCGTGCGCCACTTCTGTGTGCCTTGGGCACACCATTTCCTCTGTTGACACTCATTGTCGTGTGCCACTTCTATGCGCCTTGGGCGCATGTATTTCATTGTCGACACTCATTGTTGTGCGCCACTTCTGTGCACCTTGGGCGCACCATTTCCTCTGTCGACACTCATTGTCGTGCGCCACTTCTGTGTGCCTTGGGCGCATGTCAGGGATTTGAGCTTCTTTGATTTCTCCATTCTTCTGCTTGTCTATATCTACCCGGGGAAAAGATATATACAACACTACCTTTTGACTAGTCTTCATAAAAAGGAACACTTTTCCATTTAGAAGCATCCCCATGACTTGAAACCATCATGATCATCAATTACAATTCCCATTATAAAATCCATATCCATTTATTTTGTAACTCCTTTGGAGAACCTTGCCCCAAACTAAATTTATTCATAAACAGTCATGTTTGAGTGGGGTCCACGCATCACCACATACACTATCATACCTTTACAAAACCTGGAGGATTCTTCTACATCATTAAATCATAATAATTTCACTATTAATCCATTCTAGGCATTTAGTAGAAATATCTCTCCTACCACTTTTGAGCTAGGGTTTTAAACACATAAAAAGTTATTTTCCTTCTTAACATTCGTTCAAAAAAATGTGACGATGAAATGACCTCATTATTTTTTGAAACCTTATAGACTTAATTTAAAAACATCCCTAAAATCCAAAATGTACCATGCAAATCACACAATTCAACCTAAGCATCAGAAGCTGCAATTTGAGCTAGAAATGATCTTCTTCTTGACTTTGTTTCACCAAAAATAATATAACTTACAAAATTCTCATCATGATTTTTTTCCCACAGCATCATAACACTTTATACTAAAATATTCAATCATCATGTCACAAATATGTCTCCATATTCTCAATCCATCTCATTTTCATGACTATGCCTTGGGGTTTTACATGGTTTAGGCTAGGGTAGACTTAAATAACATCATAAATCATCATGAAACCTCTTTAAAATGTAATAACATAACTGAAACACCATGTATGACATTCGTGCATGCTTCCATAAGTTCACATAGCTCTACATCTCATCCTCATGCCTCCAATCACCTATACCTGGTCTAGATGAGCACCTGAATCATGGTATTCAACCTTTACATATACCCTAAAGCTCGTGTGAGTGCCTAAGAACTCCCAAAAAATTATCTCCATGCTACTAATAATATCCTTGATCCTTAAAGAAACTCACGCCAATATGCACCATCACCTAGGCTAGCTAGGCCAACAGACTCGGCTTGCTTGAACAAACCAATCTCACTGAATAAACTCATACCACTAAGAACACACCTAAATATTTTTAGGATGGAGAAATTTCTTAAGTCTTATAGGGAACTATTAGTGAAAAATCATAGCAACCCTGAATGGCCTAGTTATGGAGTGGGGCATCCGGTGTGATTGCACAACATGGGACCATCTCTCAAGTTGTGGGACTTGCAAACTTGAGATGGACCTCCAAAGAAATCCAGTTCTTGCCTCTTAATCTACCTTCCACAAGCTACTCTAGTGTAGGAAGAACCTATCTTATCCTAATCTAAACATTTCAAGGGGACAGAGAGAGAGAGAGAGGGTAAAAGATCCTACACTAAGCGGTGATACGCCAGAAAAGGAAGTGGTTGAATCACAGACCCGACCACCTGAAGTGGAGAGAGGTGAGAACAGGAGAGGGTGGACAAGATACACCATAGACCAGAGATATATTTCACATAGAACACCACTTCAAAACCCATTAAACACAACTCCCATGACCTGTAACAAACATTAGAATATGCACAATATACCTTGCAACGACGAGAGGTGAGGAGAGACAATAAAATAAGAAAAGGATGGACAGATGCATCACAAAATAGATTTTATTGCTCCAAAATTTCACACAGTACATCGTTAGTGGGCAAGAGGCAAGAGAATGCCATTATAGAGCCATGAAAGGAGGCTTAGACTGCATTCTACCCTAAGGAAGAAAGAGAGAGGGGGCAGAAGAGGGGAGATCAACAACCAACCTTTGAATATGCCCCTTCATTACAATATATAGGAAGAATAAGAGAGAGAAGAGGGGAAAAAAATTCCTACTTTAACCACCTTGAGACACATTGAATCCTAATTTGAAAGCTCAACCAATATCAATCAATGCCTTTCTCAAATCCGCCTAAATCTGCCATGTCTAGTTCCCTACTGGATCAAATCAAATCAGATCTGGTAGTTGGAGAAATCAAGCTTTGTATTAATGGCCTAGAATACATTTCTCCATTTTTCTCCCACCTAACCTCTTAATAATGATATTTTATGTTTCCATGGCATAGATGGTGTCAAGATGTTTCCAAAAAGTCTTCTCCCACCCAAATCTGAGTCTCCAGTCAAAATATATGGCCATTTGAATATTTGGATCGCGAGCGTGCAATATTTTAAAGAGTTTATCCATACAGGGTCCATGTGGCAGCCTCTGCATGCTCCTTGGGCTTCTTTGTATTTTTCTGGTCTCTTTGCTTGGCGGGGCCAAAATTCTAACCTTGGACATGTGGCATCCTGGCGCTTGTTTGGAAACCCGCCCCAAATTTTACCTATGAAATAGCATCGTGTTGACACTTTTCTCCCTCTCTGTTTTCTGTCACAATACATTGACTATTCAGCCCAACACTGTCCCTTTATGAAACTGGATACATGGAGGCTCCGCACTCACTTAAAATCCCACTTAGAATTTTCCTTTGAAGGAGCGTCGAGTTGACACATGGAAGCCTCTGCAAGTTCTTTGGAATTTTCAACAGCCTCCCTTACCTTTTCGGACCCTAGACAACATGGCAAGCCCGCGCTCTTCTTTTTTATTAACTTTTGGAGATGCACCAAGCTAACGCATGGTGGCTTCCACTAGCACTTCTATACTTAGTCTTTTTGAGGCCCGCCCTGTCTACCTTTTGACTTTTAGCTTTGACTCTACCCCTACTTTGGGCTTGGGACATGTGGGGGCCTGGTTCTTATTCAAGTCTCCCTTTTTGGATTCAAATTTTGGAGGTGCACCACTTGGACACTTGGCAGTGTCCGTTGTCTCCTCCATACTTAGTCAATTTTGGACTCATTCTAAACCGTTTCAGAGCCCGAAGACTTCAAACCTTCACCATTCCTTTTCTTTTGAGATTCTAGCTTCTTTGACACTGTCTCCTCCTTCCTCAACTCTGTTATTCTATTTCTAAGCCTTCCCTTAATTTGTTTAATGGATTTAAGGCATGGATTTGCTTGACAGAGACATTTTTTGAATTTCTCCTACATAGGGTTGTTTGATCTTTCTCAGGTCCCATCACTCCATTGTAGAGTTCCTTTATTGCCTGATTGTAGGATTTGAACATGAATTCTCTAGCTTCTTCTTGTGCGGGGTCATGGCTGATCAATTTTTCCGGGGAAAAATATGGATAACAATTTGGCAACTCAGGGGTATCTTCCTGCTAGATGAGAGGACCAGTTACCTTGAAGCATCCATTGGGCATGGAGTCACAATTAATGGCCTGGTACTGACCCTTCTTTCAAAATGGACTCTCTAATTACCCGCTTTTCACTTTTTCCTTACCCTAAGCCTACTCACGCGTCCGCACTCTCAATTTTCATAAGAGATCTTGAAACAAGGCTTCTGAGAGTAGAAAATTGTTTTGACTTGGGGCTTTCGTCTGTCCCTGAATGGGTTGTCTTGAAAACATTCTTTAGTTGCTCTACATTTGTTTTATTTTGAAATTTGCAACTATTACAGAAACTATGAGTCTTCTTGCCATGAATAGTGAAGGGCTTGGCCTCAGTAGCTCTAGAGCAATATGAAAAAAACTTATGTACAAAGAAAAAATCATACATGCCTCAAATGAGACATGTAGAGTGTGCACAAGCACTTCTTCTGCTGGAAACAAAGTCTACTCCTACTCCTAAACTAACCAGAGAGAAAAGGGGCTAAACAAAGCTTGTTATAGGCAGGGAGAAGTAGCTTCCCTTTCTCAAGAGAGGCAGCCATGCAAATGATTTGACACTAAATATGGCTGCCTGTATGAGTGAAAAACTGACTTTAAGTTGATCCTCCACCCATATCAGCAAGGTATCAACATTAATGGAAAATACCTCCTCAAGCTGATTTGCATTAGACTCCTGGAGGTGTTGATGGTGACCCTTGGTGCTTTGATACTCATCCTCATGCCCTGAAGTAGGCATGACTAGTTTTGGCTTCTCCCTTGGCTCTAATGAAGCCAAATATCTGATTGGGAAAGGTATGGTCCTTTGAATCTACCCATGGTTCTGAACTCTAACTCCAAGAATGGAGCCTTCTTGCTGACCCTCATGGATGGATGGTGTGGGAGGAATGATAGCCTCATACTCTTTCTCTTCCTTTATAGTAGGTGTGACTTTTGGAAGATCAAAATCTTCCAACTTTGATTTAGGAGGCATGTTGCAAACTGCAGTTGTGCTTGCACGCTCTCTTCCATGGTAGCAAGCTCTTGTGATTGAAGAATGAATGATGGGGAGAAAAGATTGTAATTTCAACTGGCTCCTCTTATCAAAACATTCTTTTGAGTCTGGTAGGAAATCAAACTCTTTACTATCCTGTTGTAACAAGGTCTCTCCCTTTTTCATGGTGATCTTAAAATCTTCATCATGAAGCTTCATCTTCAAACATGAAGCTAATGAGTTCATGCTCCTCCAAAAGATCAAAATTTTGGAGAGGTTGAATGGGAGAGGGGGCTGTATTTTCTTATGTAACCGGCTCATGATTCAGTTCCTCTGAATTTTTCTTGGTCACCTCCATATGCTCCTTTTTAACTGGGCTTGAGTGGCTATTCTTCTTCCTTCTCTTGTGAAGAACATGGAAGACTCATATCTTCTAACCTTGGTTCCAAAGATATGTTGTGAGACATAGGTTATTGCTCTTGAATTCCCTCCTTCATGGCAGCAGGCTCATATGCTTGGAAGATGGATGATGGAAGAGAAAATGATGTGATCTCCATGGGATTTTCTCCATCAAAGCAATCCTCCAAGTCAAATAGATAATCTACCTTGTTGTTGTCCTGTTGCATGTTCTCAACCTCCTCCATATTGTCCTCCTGATTTGAAACTTTCTCACCATGGTTTCCCTCTTCCTCAAACATGAATTTTGAAAGATCAAACTCTTCTTCAACATCAGATCTTGAAGGGGATGAAGTGGGAGGAAGAACTAAAGGTTCTTCTATAGCTTGCTCCACACTTGGGGCCTCTGAAACTATATGGTCCTCCTCCTCTACTACAAATTCAACCTCAGCCACCACTGGCTCTTCAACCTTGACCTCCTCTATTGGCTTGACCATCAAGGGGATCTTTGTAAACCCAAATTTAGCAGCCCAACTCATTAGATTGTTTGTTATTTCTTTTCTATTGGGCTCCTCTTCTTGTTGTCCTTGACTGGATTCTTGAGTATCTTCCCAACATGGAATTGGGAAAGCAAGAGGAGCAGAAAGTTGGGGTTTGACCAAATTTTCAATTGTTTGTGGTGGGGAGGGAGGTGGAACTTCTTGTTTGTTTGGAGGGGATTACTTGTTTGGAAGGAAAAAGGAAAAGAACTGAGATGAGGTGGAAGATTAGGGGATGGAGAAGAGAAACTAACACTTGGGGTAGAAACTGAGGGGCTTGACTCTTGATCATGCTAAAATGATAAAGACTGAGGAAGAGAAAATGAAGAGCTAAGAGGTGGTGGACTTACCCATTGACAAGGTTGTCTCGCACTTTTCTCATAAGCCTCAATGTCCTCAATCCATTATGTAAGTTGAGGTAGCACTTCAACCATGAAGCCAAGCTTCTCCTAAGGGTTGTAATGTCTTGGAAAAGGGCCTTCCCATGGACAAGGTTCCCTATAACCAATCTTGAATGCCTTCATTTGTGTTATGCCCCTTGACTGAACCATGTCAGCCTCCATTTTTTGAATTTCCTCCAATAAACCAACATTCTCCACATAGTTATCACAATCATATGCATCCCCTTTGTTCTTGATAAGCTCTATGGAAAAAATAACTTTGACCCTGGCTGATATGTGTAAGCATAATGGTCTTGGATCTAATTATAATGTTGATTTCAAGGAGTTGGGAAATGTATTAGAGATGAACCGCATTGTTGTAAGTGTGAGTTCCATGAAGGGAATGAAGTCATGATTGCATAACCTTATGTAATAGGAGAAAATGAGGGATATGGAAGAATAAAATCGATGAAAATGAGTGGAAATGGATGGAAAAGGTATACAACTCAAAGGATGGGTTATTGACCGAGATGAAGTCGCGATGTGCTTACATGTGCCTAAAAGGCTAAAATTAACAGAACACACCAACTCGTTAAATGAAGTGATAAGGTGCTTCACTGTCCCACCAGGCATGCCAAAACTTTTAGTGCAAAATCACAGCACCCTCGAATAGCCCATGTGTGGAGAGGGGAATTTGGTGTGATTTCACAACATGGGACCATATCTCAAGCTGTGGGACTTGCAAAACTTGAGATGGACCTCCGGAGAAATTTGGTTTTTACCTCCTAATCTACCTACCACAAGCTACTCCAAAGTGCAAGAAGAAACTATCCTATCCTAATCTACCCATTCCAAGGGGATAGAGAGATAGAGAGAGGGTAAAAGATCCTACACTAAGTGCTAATACACTAGGAAAGAAAGTTGTTGAATCATAAACCCGACTACTTGAAGTGGAGAGAGGTGAGCAGAGGAGAGGGTGGATAAGATTCACCACGACCAAAGTTAGATTTCATACAACACCACTTCAAAACCCATTAAACACAGCTCCCGTGGGCTTGTAACAAACATTAGAATATGCACAGTATACCCTGCAATGACGAGAGGTGAGGAGAGACAATAAAATAAGCAAAGGATGGATAGATGCATAACAAAATAGATTTTATTGCTCCAAAAGTTCACACAGTACATCATTAGTGGGAAAGAGGCAAGAGAATGCCATTACAGAGCCATGAAAGGAGGCTTAGAATCCATGTTCTACCCTAAGGAAGAAAGAGAGAGGGGGCAGAAGAGGGAAACAACCAACCTTTAAGTATGCCCCTTTATTACAATATATAGGAAGAATAAGAGAGAGAAGAGAAAAATTTATATCCCGCTTCAACCACCGGAGATGCATTGAATCCTACTTTGAAATCTCAACCACTATCAATCAATGCCTTTCTCAAATCTGCCCCAAATCTGTCATGTCTGGTTCCCCAATGAGATCAAATCAAATCAGATCTAGTAGTTGGAGAAATCAGGCTTTGTATTAATATCCTAGAATAATATTCTCCTTTTTTCCAACCTAACCTCTTAAGAATGATATTTTATGTTTCCATGGCGTATAGGGTGTCGAGACGTTTCCAAAAAGTCTTCTCCCACCCAAATTTGAGTCTCCAATCAAAAGATATGGCCATTTGAATATTTAGATCATGGGCGTGTGATATTTTAAAAAGTTTGTCCACACAGTGGTCCACATGGCAGCCTTTGCATGCTCCTTGGGCTTATTTTTATTTTTCCTAGGCCTCTTTGCTTAGAAGGGCCAAAATTCTAACCTTGGACATGTGGCATGCTGGTGCTTGTTTGGAAACCCACCCCAAATTTTACCTATGAAATAGTGTCGTGTTGATACTTAGCTCCCTCGTTGGCTTGCCACAATGCATTGACTATTCAACCCGACCCTGTCCCTTTATGAAACTAGATGCATGGAGGCTCCGTGCTCACTTAAAATCCCACTCAAAATTTTCCTTTGAAGGAGCATCGGGTTGACATGTGGAAGCCTCCATAGGTTCTTTGGAATTTTCAACGCCTCCCTTACCTTTTCGGACCCTAGACAATGTGGCAAGCCACGCTCATTTGGGTCTCCAATTTTTGATTAACTTTTGGAGATGCACCAAGCTGACATGTGGTGGCTTCCACTATCACTTCTATACTTAGTCTTTTTGAGGCCCACCCTATCTCGCCTTTTGAATTTTAGCTTTGACTCTGCCTTTGCTTTGGGCCTAGGACATGTGGGGGCCTGGCACTTGTTCAAGTCTCCCTTTTTGGATTCAACTTTTAGAGGTGTGCCGCTTGGACACTTGGCAGTGTCCATTGTCTCCTCCATACCTAGTCAATTTTTTGACTTGTTCTGAACCATTTCAGATCCCAAAGACTTTGAACCTTTGTCGTTCCTTTTCTTTTGAGCTTCTAGCTTCTTTGACACTATATCCTCCTTCCCCGACCCTGCTATTCCATTTTCGAGCTTGCCTGTAATTTGTTTAATGGATTTAAGGCATGGATTCACTTAACAGAGCCATTTTTTTAATTTCTCTTACGTAGGGTCATTTGATCTTTCTCAGGTCCCGTCACTCCATTATAGAGTTACTCTGTTGCCTAATTGTAGGATTTGAACATGAATTCTCTGGCTTCTTCTTGTGTGAGGTCATGGCTGATCAATTTTTCTAGGGGAAAATATGGATAACAATTTGGTGACTCGCAAGGGTATCTTCCTGCTAGATGAGAGGACCAATTTCCTTGAAGCATCCATTGGGCATGGAGTCACAATTAATGGCCTGGTACTAACCCTTCTTTCAAAATGGACTCTCTGATTACCCACTTTTCACTTTTTCCTGACCCTAAGCCTGCCCATCCGTCCGCACTCTCAATTTTCATAAGAGATCTTGAAACAAGGCTTCGAGAGTAAATACACTAGAAAAGGAAGTAGTTGAATCACGAGACCACCACCAAGAGAGAGAGAGGTGAGCAGAGGATAGGGTGGAAAAGATGCACCATAAACTAGAGATATACTTCACACAGTAACACCACTTCAAAACCCATTAAACACACGCTCCCAGACCTATAAAAACATCATAATATGCACAATATATACCCTTCAATGATGAGAGGTGAGGAGACACAATAAAATAAGCAAACGATGGACAGATGCATAACAAAATAGATTTTATTGCTCCAAAAGTTCACAGAGTACATTGTTAGTAGGCAAGAGGTAAGAGAATTTCATTACAGAGCCATGAAAGGAGGCTTAGACTCTACATTCTACCCTAAGGAAGAAAGAGAGAGGGGGAAGAAGAGGGAAGATCAACAACCAACCTTTGAATATGCCCCTTCATTACAATATATAGGAAGAATAAGAGAGAGAAGAGAGAAAAATTTGTATCCTTCTTTAACCACCTCGAGACACATTGAATCCTACTTTGAAATCTCAACCACTATCAATCAATGCCTTTCTCAAATCCACCCCAAATCTATCATGTCTGGTTCCCTAGCAGATCAAATTGAATTAGATCGATAGTTGGAGAAATTGGGCTTTGTATTAATGTCCTGGAAGACGTTTCTCCATTTTTCTCCCACCTAACCTCTTAAGAATGATATTTTATGTTTCCATGGCATAGAGGGTGTCAAGACATTTCCAAAAAGTCTTCTCCCACCCAAATCTGAGTCTCTAGTCAAAAGATATGGCCATTTGAATATTTGGATCGTGGGCACACAATATTTTAAAGAGTTTTTCCATACAGGGTCCATGTGGTGGCCTCTGCATGCTCCTTGGGCTTCTTTGTATTTTTCCTGAGTCTCTTTTCTTGGTGGGGCCAAAAGTATGACCCTAGACACGTGGCAGCCTGGCACTTGTTTGGAAACCCGCCCCAAATTTTACCTATGAAATAGCATTGTGTTGACACTTGGCTCCCTCCGATGGCCTATCGCAATGCATTGACTATTCAACCCGACCCTATCCCTTTATGAAACTAGACACGTGGAGGCTTTGTGCTCACTTAAAATCCCACTCAAGATTTTCCTTTGAAGGAGTGTTGGGTTGACACGTGGAAGCCTCCATAGGTTCTTTGGACTTTTCAACGGCCTCCCTTACCTTTTTAGACCCTAGACAACGTGGTGAGCCCGACACTCATTTGGGTCTCCATTTTTGATTAAATTTTGGAGATGTGCCAAGCTAACGTGTGGCGACTTCCACTAGCACTTCTATACTTCATCTTTTTAGGCCCGCCCTATCTGCCTTTTGACTTTTAGCTTTGACTCTACCTCTACTTTGGGCCTGGGACATGTGGGGGCCTGGCGCTTGTTCAAGTCTCCAATTTTTTATTCAACTTTTGGAGGTGATCCGCTTGGACACTTGGCAATGTTTGTTGTCTCCTCCATACCTAGTCAATTTTTAGACTCATTCTCGAACCATTTCGAGCTCGAAGACTTTGAACCTTTGTCGTTCCTTTTATTTTGAACTTCCGGCTTCTTTAACACTACTCCTTCTTCCCCAACCTTGTTATTCCATTTCCAAGCCTCGCTCATAATCTGCTTAATGAATTAAAGGCATGGATTCACTTGACAAATCCATTTTTGAATTTCTTTTGTGTAGGTTTGTTTGATCTTTCTCAGTCCCACCACTCTATTGTAGAGTTCCTTTGTTGCCTAATTGTAGGATTTGAACATGAATTCTCTAGCTTCTTCTTGTGTGGGGTCGTGGCTGATTACTTTCTCCAGGGGTAAAATATAGATAACAGCACACGAATAAGGCACATATGTGCACGTAAGTGGGAGATAAAAAGGGCACACTAAGAAAGAAAATTTTGGGACTTAGCCATTTTTACAGGTACTAGATAAAAATAGGATGGAGTGTAAATCAAGAAAAGATGATAATAGGAAGACTCCTCAATGAATCAAGATAGATTTTGGGAATAATTGGAAGACCAAAAGACATGCATAGTTTGTGCTAATAATAAGATTAAGATAGATTTTGATTATAGGTTAATCTATTATTACCCACTATATATAAGCATGTAGTTATTGGTGCGTGGCTATTCTGAGCATGCATCCTATTTTGAGAATGCATGAGTGGTGAAGGGAAATTCCCCACCCCTATAAGTATGTAATGTATTTCACTATTTTGAGAGACTATGTGAGTTCTAAGTTGTAATAGAGTTATGTTTCGGTATTCACGAGCATGACCGTATGAGAGTATTGTGATGTATTCATAAACATTTTTATGATGAGTTAATACAATGGATTGTTATGGATGGATATAAGTTGTTGATATTTCGTTTATGGTGCTTACATGATAAATCTCATATTAATTATTATGTGATCACTATGCTTTCTTGTTATGTGTGTTTCCAAATTGAGCTCATGGATATGATTATTTTGATGGAATATACACTTTGATAATGGTTAATATGGTTATGCATGCTAACATATTCATAAGAGAGTACAAAAGAGGGGTGTGGTAACATTACGTGCTTTGGGTGAGCATCTAGATCTCTCTAGATGAAGTGCCAAAGTGCATCTAGGCTTATGAGTATAAAAACAAAGAATATATTTTGGTTCTCATGTCGACCTCTTTTTAAAAAACATTCCATGATGATGGTGCGTATCAATGAATCTTGTGGCCATTGAAGATTGGGTAATCAACTAACAGGATCAATTTGCATGAAGATATGGTTCCGACCTAATATCAATGTGCGCAAGTGGGTGGAAGATAATCTATATCATGAGCTCTATGAAATGTTCTTTTTCTACTTTCTTATAGAATTGTATGATTGGTTGTCTGCATACGCATTTAAGAAAAGTTAGAGTTACAGATCAAGGGTTTGGAAATAGGAAGAGTATAAGGCTTTGTTTGATGCAGATGAACCTTAGACACATGTTGTGGATCATTGGTGGGTTGTTGATGTGTGTATTTATACTTTGGAGTATGTTGTGTCTATGTATTCATGTCTGGAAGTTGTTGAGTTTGAATTTTTATGCAATCCTCAAGGATCTTACATTCGTGTTATACCTTTGGAAATTAAGATCTTCATGGTGGTGTTTATTTTATAGAACCTATCTATTTCTATCTAAACATACCACCATGCGTAGAGGAAGGATCGGTGTGGTGAAAGATGGCAGACCTTACAACAGAGAAAGGTAGAGAGAAGAAAGGTGGCTTAAGTATAATGAAGCACATGAGAGGGAATTGGTGAAGCAGCGTGATATTGAGGACTATGTGGAGTTGTGGAGGATGATGTATCAAGAAGGATTTGAGGCTCACTTGAAATATGTAGAGTTGGAGCATCAGGATAACCCCACTTAGGAAATCACAATAGATAATCCCCTTTAGTTTCTAATGAGATCACATCGAGGAGGAAAGATTGAGGATTATGGGTGCACATCCGATCCCTCCAGGTGACCTAACCCTTATGCCTCGATGATCCAGCCCAAAAGTAATCATTGATAAGTAAGTGAGTGTAGGTAATCCAATAGCTTCAAGTAAATATAATTTTCCTTTGAATACAGAAGTACATCAGAAAAACATACACCTATGGCAGCACATACATCATCTTTGTTATTTGGAGGCCCGATTGGAGGAATATTTTTAGCACATAATCGGGATAGAGTGTGGTCATGTAGATAATTAGGAAGATATATCAAATTACTACAACTTCCTAGACAAAGGCAATTTTAGTTTATTACTACATTTGGGATGTAAGGAAGTACATCCACAGCCCAACACCCACTACCGGAGGATCGTGGGATCGGAGGGTTGAGATCAAGTGGTTCTAGTGGTGGAGGAAATATTGGTATCGAGTTATGGTTATGGATGTGAAGGAAAAGGCCCACATCCCCAAAGAACCCCTACATCAACATCGTAATTTTATAATGATATTTTACTCTAATTACGAAATATAAAGGTACCGAGGATGTTGTAGAGCACGTACACAAGTGTTAGTTGTTATGGCATGCTAAAGGAATCACTACTTCAAATAGAAAGGTGTGTCGGTTTATTACTTACTCTTTAAGGGCATACACATAGTTGGCATTAAAATTATGATCCATATCAAACTACGGTGGATTATTATGCTTTGCATTCTATGTTTCTAGTTGAGTTCCATATTCCATAGTTTGAACAGAAAAGTATCAGCGCGCTTAAGGACATTAAGCAGGGCTTGTCATAATTTTTTTGGGAATATGACGTGTGTTTTAAAACTTTCTATCAAAATTGTCTTATGACATACACCCTAGTCAACATGCACAATGGTTTGTTGGTGGATTTTTACTCCCTTCAGAAGGGTGTTATCTCATAATACCTTTGTGGATCTATACGACACTTTGGAGGTATCTCTATGCACTAAGACAAATTGGAAGTTTGAACACCGAAGTAAACCCATTTTTAGATGTGCAAATTGTAACTATGGAGAAATAGTTAGTGAAGCTCTCTACTAATTCAGCTCATGAGACCGGTAGTGTAATATGGTGTACGATTGTGACATTGTAGGACATACCAAGGATATATGTCATCGTAAGTTAGTGTGCACCATGTTTTTGGATTTTGAGATCTATCATTTAGACCATAATGCAAGTAGATGTCCTCTTTTATAGCACGTGATCTGGATGAATGTGTCTATGTACTATAAGATTTGCAAGACTCACACTCATGACACCATTGACTATAAAGTGATTGATCATATCCATGAGGCCATTGAAACTAGTGTGTGCTAGACTAGTGTAGCAGGTGGATCTAAGGAACAAGGAGAACAACATAATGAAGGGTGAAATAATGGGGATAACATGAGTAGAGGATTTTTTTGTGGATATAAAGGCTAAGGTTGTGGTGGTGGCAGAGGAGGATTTCCTAGAGGAACTTGTTATACTTTTAGATCTCTTAATCATTATCAATACAAGTTCCCTCAAAATGTGGTTTGCTCATGGTGTGGAAAAAGTACAAATTTTAAAAGTGTCCTTATTTGTATGAGCATATGAGTAAGCAGCACAAGCAAGACAAGGGTGCATATATGATTAAGATATAGGGCACGGATGGAGATTAATGGATGTTGAAGGTTGGACTTAATTTAGAGTTACAACCCATCTTAGATACTACACGCGCTGAGGATAAGCACACTCATTAACCTCTGAAGTATAAGCTGACTATAACCAAGAAAATAGTGAATAATTCAAGTACCCTAATGTTGCACATCAAAAAGAGGTTTACCAAGAAACTATGGATGTTATCAGTGATCTGTAAGGTGAGATTCAAATCTTGAAAGAGTAGGCGTGTGTAATGGAATGGGAAAATAAGGTTTAACTCCCACAGAAGCACGTAGATGATTTGAAGGAGGTATGTCGAATGTTTTGCTAGGAGAACATAATCCCCTTGTTAGGAGAGTGGTTGAGAGAAAAGTATCGTGCACAGTAATAAGCACAAGAGGTAGATACTTCATGAAAATTTTCCTCCCCATAATCATGAGTATGATAAAGATATTACACTAAATGTGGTCATAGATGGATGGCTTATGAGAAACATTCTAATAGATACATGTGTAGAAGTTAATGTACTCATGTTAGATGCATGGAATCAGATGGGAAGACCACCATTGCATCCCTCTTTGAATATATTATATATGGAAAATAAAACTAGAGCCATGCCACTTGGAGTACTAAAGGATACAACTATTACAATTCAGGAGCCAAGTTTATTGGGGACTTTGAAGTGTTGGAGATAGCTAAAGTAGATAGCTTCCCAGCATTACTTGGGCACCCTTGGTGTTATGTGAATAATGCAGATTTACACTTCAACAAGGGGTGTATTAGCTTTGAAAAAAGGAATAGCATGTCATTATACCTTTAATGTATACAAAGTTTTCTATGTATGTAGATCCTTTCATTGAATAATACTTGAATAGGATATATGTGCATACAATTAGAGACCCTGAGGTAACTGAGCCATCTAAGGAAGGAATGATACAATGGGATGATGCTCAGCGATTAGTGATACCAAAAGTATTATTTGTGACAATTAGTCACATAGAACATATAAAGTAGTATGGTGAGAGGTTAAGAACATAGTTACTCACATGATTAGGATGTGCATGGTTAGGTGCTTAAGTTATAACCAGGTACCTCGGTACACTGGTGAGGGGAACCTTGATGTATTTTTGTGCACCATGAAGCCTAATGGAATAATGAAGGAGATAGAAGAAACATGTTGGTTTATACTTGTTATCTCGTAAAATTGGCAAGGGAAATTTTATAGATAACCCTCCCAAATTTTGTTCCGGTCCCTCGTCAGGGACTCCTTGCTTCGAACTTGCAAAACCCCTTCCCGGGAAATCTAGTTTTCTCGAACTTAGCCATTTTTGGTCTTTTTTTTTGGTCGGGTGCACATAATGTCCTTACAACATAAAATATTCATGTGCCCCCTCTAAGTTCTTTTTGCACACGGTTTGAGGTGTCAACAGTGTTTTGGTGCACCTCACTATGTTGCACCTTTCTTACATGTGCCAAGGTGCATGCGCCTTCATATCAACAAAACTTTTGTTGCGCCACTTTTTGGTGTGCCAATGGTGCACATATTCTTATGTCGACATCACTTTTGGTGCACCAAAGGTGCACCTAACTTTGTGTTGGAAATCGTTTTGATGTGCCAAAGGGCGCATGCTTTCCGTTGTCGACAGTGCTTTTCATGTGCCACTTGAAAAAGTTAGTGGCACATTTATTACCACCTCTCCTAATATAGGCACATCTACGCTGTCATTTTCATCAGTCTCAATCACGTGAATTTCTTTGTACCTATCAGCGCACCTTCCCTGTCGTTTTCGATCATGTCGTGGACCCGGTTTCATATTTCTCTATTATATAATCCTGGTAAGAGGTCCTCTGTGCTTTTGTGTGTTTTGGTGTTTTGTGTTTTGGCTGCTTGTTTGTGTGATTAGAAAGATCTGTCAAAGCATGAACTCAACTACCTGGCTGTGAAATCATGAACTCCCCCCCTCCTTGCTATTTTTCTCTATTTTTCTCCATGCATTTCCCCCTCTTTCCAGATCTGCTGGTAGGGGAAACTCTATCCTGAAAAAATGGCTGGGAACTCTTATTATTAGCCTCTTCATCACCCAAAGGTACCCTTAAAAGGAAGCTTATCAACATGTGAACACCTCAGAGAAAGAATCAAAGCTTCAAAGAAAGACTGTAATTTTTCCTCTTTTGGTGCATCTGTCACCCTTGCAACATAATAGATAGAGTCACGCCAATGGCGCATATCCCCTGCCTGTTACATAAAGAACACCTGCGCCCTCAAGGTGCACTTCTTCCGCTTGTTGCAACCACTTTCCTTGCGCCCTCTTGGTGCACCAAACTTGCATGCAGCATTACAAAACCATGCGCCCTTTGGCACACCCTGCATGTATGCAACATTAAATTTATATGCGCCAAGTACAACTGTTAAATCGGTGTAGGCACATCCATTGTTACAACAACATCATGTTGTGCAGACCTTCCATCATGCGCCAAGTTCCCCTATGGTGCATGAAAAAATGATGTTACATGCATTAAGCTCGTGCCCATTGGTGCATCCTACACCCGTGTAACATGAAAAATATTCGTGCCCTTTATAAAATGTATACATATGGCGCAGGCGCACTTATGCTTACAACAACAAAAAATGCAATCTGCAGTGTCCATGCGCCATGCGCCCTTTGGCGCTGATTTATCCCTTGCAGCAGCCCTTTCCTGTGCACCTTATTATTTAGCCCTGTAACCTGCAGTATTCATGTGCCCTGTGCCCTGAGGCCTTAAAATCACTAACTCTTTCTTCTGTTGATGCTTTAATGGAAGATCAAACAACTGATATGACTTTCTTGCGTTGGGTTTCACTTCTTATTCTTGCAGATCAGCAATTGAGTTTAGAGTTACATATGTCAACATCAAGCAAGAGACCTACCAAATCTAAGGGTAAAGCCAAGCTCACAGAAGAAGAAATGAAGTACAAGTATCAGAGGGTCAGGATGCCCGAGTCCCAAGCAGAGTGTGACCTAGACATCAGAGACTCAGAACTGGGTCATATTGATATGAAAGATATCTGGGCCAGAACCCAGAGGGTCACAAAAAGTCCATGGATGGACAAACTGATAGGCAGTGCACTACATTTTGCTTGTGGGATCCCTGTAAGTGCCATGAACAATGAGTTTATGATGGTAGTAGCCCGATGCTACAACAAAGACACAAGATGTGTCCATAATGAGAAGGGCGAGGTCATAATCAACCTCACTGCCCACCACTTCGAAATAATGCTTGGCATCCCTCACCACCGGCACTTTGTGGCCGTAAGCCGGGAAGATTGCATCAAGGCTTGGGATGACAATGAGGATCAGTGCATGCAGCTGATGAACGAAGTATACCTAAAGAACAAAAAGGTGGTGACTCGGTGGCCACAAGTCATTCATCGCAGTGACTTTTCAGAGGAACTCAGTGACACAATCACATTCCTGAGCAGAGTCTTTGGGCTTCCTGATGCCCATTATTTTCACAAGTGGATGTTGCGATACCTAGAAACAATGAACAAAAATGTGCCCGATCAACGCTTTGAGTGGGCGGAGATCATAAGCAGCACAATATCGGAGCAGCTCCAACAACTCAACACAACGGGGAGGTTCTATATGAACTCCTATGTGGTCTATGTTGCAGCTTCAGAGAGAGACTATCCAGCTCTAATGCGGTGCGGGGTTTGGCCCCAGGTTAAGATATATGAATACTATCCGGAACTGAAGCTGGAAAATAGCATCCCCCAGTTCACAAAGATCAATGATGCCTTCTTCTATTTCATCATCTTCCTGTTGAGGCTGAATATGACTCATGGTCATACGACCAAGAGCATCGTAGTAGCTACAGAGAAATGGGGGCCCTGTTCACTCAATTCCCCACCTTTACCTATCTGAGGGCAGTTAACTTCTTGGGGGAACCAACTAAATTTCTAAGATACACCGGTCCTAAGTTAATCCTGTTGGAGCTGTCAAGACAGCTTATCACCTACCATGAGAAGTGTCTCAAAAGAAAGAAGGGTGGAACTCCTTTCCCCCTCACAGTGGGTAGGTATACGTGTCTCTCTCACCACAAGGCAAAGGATATGTTTGCAGAATTAGAGCTATTGAATCTAAAGCATAACTTCCCAGCCAGGCCCACCTTCAACCCAAGGAATTGTCTCCCCAAGGCTAAGCATGATCCGATCCACATCCCTCAGATCGAAGACATTTATATTGACATATATCATGAGGTCGAGCTCAGGAGGAAGGATCATTCCCGCTTAGCCTTGGCTGAAATCATCTAGTACGGTGTGGCCATCGTCCCAAAAGGCTATCAAACTACTGAGCAAGAAGTTGATCAAGTGTATCTTGATACAGGTGGAGATGATTGGCCTTTCGCGGTGATCGACAGAACCAAAGTGCCTCAGACAATTGAGGAAAGGGTCAAGGAAACTCTGTGAAGAACAGAGCATTGGTGCCGAATGAATGGCCTCATTTACCTCGGAGTTGATTTCATCACATCTCCGTTGGGCAACGCACCTCCTCGGTCAAAACAACAGCCAAAGGGCAAGGGTAAAGGTAAAGAGGGTGAATCCAGCTCCACCCAAGAGGAAGCTCCTGAAAGCCCTCCTTCCGCTTCACAAGAATGGGTTGTAGTCCTAGAAAGCTTAGAAGAAGAAGCAGCGGAAGATGTTCCAATAGGCACATCCACTCAGGATGTGGCCACAACTGTAACAATTGAGGTCCCTTCTGTCCCTTCTCCTTCTCCTCCTTCTCCTCCTCGAGTGACCCAAGTGACCATTCCTTTGGTCGTGTCCTCTCCCCCTGTCTTCCACTATTCCCCCTTCTTCCTCATCCATCTTCTCTTCTCTCACGGAGTTGTCCCCTCCATTTCTTCCCTCATCTCTGAGCTCCCTTCCATTCCTATGTCTTCCTCCCCTACAGTATCTCTTCCTCCCGTGAGCACTTCCTCGGCTTCCCTCTCCATGCCGCCTCCAAGTGTCTCCACATTTTTCCCTTCTACTACTGCAGCTACCCCCTTCTCTATTTCTGGTCCTTCTCCCATAAGTCCAGCCTGGGTCTCCCAGCACCTGAGTCAACAGAAGAGGAAAGTTCCCATCACCCCGATGGACTTCTCTCGTCATCCCATCAAAAGGGATCAAGAAGCAAAACCGATAACCCGCTTCTCTCAAAGTGCATCAGGGGAGAGAGTGATGGAGATTGCATACCCCAATCCTTTGAAGGATAAGAAGGATCTGTCTCCGACAGATTACACGGTGACTCAAGTCATGATGGGGACATCTTTAGAAAGCCTGCAAGGAGAGGCCCTATCTGCAGTTGACGCCCTTTGCAAGAAACTCCAAGAAGTAAAGGAAGAGAAAAGGCTGCTAAAGGAGCAAAATAAACATCTTCTCCGCGCCTTGCAGAAAATGGGCAGTGTGCCTCCTACAACTGCCGCCAAAACTCCTGAGCCTCTGAGCCAGGATAAGATCAATGAATATGCTAAAATTGGCAAGCAGGGCATGGTAGTTTCCACCTAGAGGAGCCAAATCCTCAAGGAAAGTGAGGGAGTTATCGCTAAGTTCACCGATTTGTACCAGAATATCAATCAAACAAATAGAGAACTCCAGGCGATAGCAGGACCCATCTCCGAAGAGCTAGGATCATGCCAGGATGCAACACGAGACCTTTCAGAAAATGCTCGACTGCTCACCAAAGATCTAGTTAAGTTCAAAGATTTGGACACCCCAGAGCCCTCAACAAAATCCTTTCTACTCTGGATTATCGGGTGGATCAGCTGGAGTTCGTCCTGAGAGAAGATCGACAAAGTAAAGGAGGTAGCCCTGGATGCAATGCATCAAATGGAATAGATTGTTCTCAGAATGTCTCCAGGGTTGCTCACTTCTTCTTTCACCTTAAGGAAGGTGGAGGAAACTATTCAGATCTTCAAGGAGATCGTTTCACAGGGACTGGGGCCAGAGGTCACGTTCGACGCCGAATCCATCAATAACCTTTGTTGGCGTGTCGTGATTTCATCGGGTACCTGATAGAGGCAGAGAATGATTATTCCAAACTCCCAGAAAATCTCATAGACAAGCGGGAGACCTACAAAGCTATCAGCGATAGACACAAGGATCCTTCCGAGGATCAACTTCAACCCATGATCAGCAAGTTCATGGAGTACCGTGCCCAGTTCCACATCTCGTCACCCGAGCAGCAAAAGCAAGATCCCCCTTCCAGCCACGGGACGACGACGAATAGTTTCCTTCTTCCCAACTTTCTCCTTGTAAATTATCCAAAATTTGTTGACACAAATGATGACATCATCCATGTTGCACCATGGGATGATGTCATCCACCAAAGTTGTCAAAAGTCAACAAATGACTTTGTAATCTATTGTAAGATATTTTTGTAATTAAGTGGTTTGTTTGCTTTTGTCTTCTTTTCTTCTCTCCTTCTATATATACTTGAATACTTGTTGTATTCAGGGTGGATATCTTTTAGATGAAAAATAGAAGTGAGAAGAAAAGGCTTTGTACTTTTTGTAACAGAAGAAGATATTAATGCAAATATTAAGACTTTGTGTTGAATATGTGTGTTATGGGCATCTGATCTTTCTTATGTCAAATCTATGTGTTTATTCTGTTGAATCTATCTCTAATTTTTGTCATTTATTCATCGGATTGCTTTATCGCTTATGCAAGTAAGTTTGGCTCATTTACTACCAATCCCAAAACATAAACCCTCTGACCTTTCTGCTTTGGAATTCATTTCTTTTCTTCCTTCGGATCTGATCTTTCTTCATCCTCTCTTTCATTCCTTTCTTTCCACAGTCGGAAACACCCCTACTGGGATGAGATCCCAAACCCCCGAAGGTAGAATATTGTGAGACTTACATAGATTCCTGCTGGTAGAATAGCAATAAACCAGTTTCACTTTGCTGACTCAAAGAGGGGCTATGCCCTGCACACTGTTGGCTCATCTATCCATAAATATGCCCAAGCGGCGATGGATTTTTAAACCAACAGTTTTTGGTGACTCTACTGGGATCGAACAGATCTATCCGATCTATGATGGTGGTATGATAGAAAATCAGTAAAAATCAGAAAAATCACTATCTGTTTGCAAATTTTAGCTTTTGTTCAAAATCCAAAATTTTTGCAAAAGTACCCAAAATGAAAATTTTCTTCTGAGATCCATAGATTTGGCCTAGTTGAAGATCTTTAGTTCGCTGAGTTTTTATAAAAATCTGTATTTTTCCGTAGATCTGAGTTTTTGACTATTTACCAAAATTTTCAAACTCTTTGAAAAAGTCAACTTTAGATCTGAAAATCAGCTTACTAAGCTTCACTATCATTTTATCCTCGTTGTTCTTTGTCATTAAACCGCAATTGGTTTTCGAAAAGAAGGATAAAATTAAATATTTAGAAAAGTACATGCTGCTGGTTTTTGTCAGAAAAATCAGAAAATCAGCAAATACAACCAAAAAGAGTTTTTAAATCTAATCCACAATATTGCAGATCTGGAAGGTACACTGGCGGGTGAACCATTTACTCGCAGCAGGAGAGCTCATGCGGAGAAGTCGATCTTACCTTTGACCTGCTTCAAAGGCACAACTTTAGTATAACACCGGCGCGCTTTTCATCACTAAGTTCAGCTGATCGGTCAGCCAGAAGTGCCTCACCTCCATGAAAGAACCAGTTTTCACAAGGAGCCTCCGCATCCCTTTGTAGTGCCTTGCTGCTCAGTGGAACTGTACTTCCAGCCCGTGTTCTTTTCCCACCCGTCCATATGGCGGTACCATGGGGAAATGCTATGGGTCCCCTGGCCTTGCCGCATCCTGTTCATGCACTCCCACATGGAAACCGAAAGAATTTTCCCAAATTTGATGGGAGCGGGAACCAAAGCATGGATTCACACATATCTACATTTATCATGTCATGCAGTATCCTAGATGTAACCCATGAAGATGTGTCGGTTTTCCTTTTTCTGGAAACTTTACAAGGGCCCGCAGCAGAATGGTTTCAGCATTTACCGCCGGATCTATTACCAGTTGGGCCACCTTGCGGGATGCTTTTGAAGACAGGTACAAGCCTTCGGAAGATGCATTTGCATTGCTATCACAGATCACTCACCTAAAAAAGGAGGCCAATGAGAC
The DNA here is from genome assembly GCA_018340775.1 of Taxus wallichiana var. yunnanensis. Lineage (NCBI taxonomy): Eukaryota > Viridiplantae > Streptophyta > Pinopsida > Cupressales > Taxaceae > Taxus > Taxus wallichiana. The sequence continues at coordinate 197,752,513 of CM031244.1, forward strand.
CATGCGCAATTTTATCGCCAGGTTCAACGCATTAATCAACCGAGTCCCTATTGCCATGCTTCCAACACTGGAAAATCAGAAGTGTTTCTTTGTAAATGCTATGAGCTCGAAAGTAAGTTTCTTGCTCCTGCAAGAACAAGTAGCTACCTTGATTCTTGCCCAGGCCGCTGCCATCAGAATTGAAGATAACTTGCTAATATCTGGTGAATTAAAAAGGGAATCATCTAAGCCTAAATCTTCGGGCCCTTCGCCCACTACTTCGTCTGATCCAGCATTTTAAAAGATGGCGAACGACTTGTTTGCATTAAAGAAGCAGTTAGCCCAAGCTTCCCCAATTCCTCATACCGAGATATCCCATGGAGGAATTTCACTTCCAACAATGTTCCTCAAAGACCGCGCTTACCTGCAACTGCTCCACGGTTGGCACTTGAGAGGCTCCCCGCCAACACCTTAGTTGAAATCAAAGAAGAGGAAAAAAATTACAAAGAACCTTCATCTCAAGGCGAAGATGATCAAGATGTCGGTGAGCCGACTGGAGACTCTAATATCAGGTATATGGAGTTTGATGAGGAAGAATTTGATGAAGAAGAGGGTACACAAGGGTATGCAAGTGGAAAATCATATGTTGTTTTTACCCGCTCGCAAGGAAAAGAAGCAGAGGTCGCTGCCCATGTGCAGAAAGAGAAGGCTGTGTCAAACATGCCTCCAACCATTGCTAAAAGAGGTAATCCTCTCCCTACTCAACCCCTTGTTAAGTCTTTTGCAAAGAAATCTTTTCCCCCCATCTCTCCTCCAAATCAGCGTTCTTCTATTTCCATAAAGACCAGCAATCCTACCCTACCATCACGAAGTGAAGGACTCATTCCTTCACCAGCACAACCCTTAGCCATGTAAAAAACTTTTCAAGTATTACATTTTAAATTCTCATACAAGAGTGCTAGTCCCCCCACACGGTAGTCAAGTCAATTTTAACTCAACAGGAGTTCGGAAGCTTGCGAGGAAATTAGATTGCAAAGGTCCAGGAGTATGATCTAGATATAAAACCAACTAAGTTGGTAAGAGGCAAAGGCCTATGTCAACTTATGGCTGAAAACCAAGGGTCAGAAGTTTCGGAGGAAAAGATGGTTGCACCAATGAAGCGCAAAGCCGGTTGGAGAAACCCGATTCACTGCCTATGGTCCTATTCATCGCAACCAGCGATGAGTGGTATTCTGATATTGCTTTCTTCCTCACCTACGGCGAATGCCCAGCTCACCTAACTGCAAAAGAGATGCATGCTATAAAGCTCAGAGCAGCCAGATATGTCATCTGGGATGATGGTTTATACAAACGTGGAATAGATGGCATCTTCTTGCGATGTGTCGATGAGCCACAACAAGTGAAGTTACTTGAAAGTTTTCATAATTCAGCCTACGAGGGCCATTTCTCCTCTTCCGTGACAACACACAAGATCATCTGGGCCAGGTACTATTGGCCGACACTTTTCCAAGATATAGCTACCTGGGTAGCAAAGTGTGAGCCTTGCCAGCAGTTTGTCGGCAAGCCCAAGTGGCTGCTTTTCCCCTCAGGCTAGTCGTTGTTAATGAACCCTTCAAGTAGTGGGGAATTGATTTTATCGGTGCACTCAATCCCCAATCAAGTGCCAGACATAGTTATGTCCTAACAGAAACAGATTACTTCACCAAGTGGGTGGAAGCCATACCTGTCAAACATGCCACTTCCGAGGTTGTTTGCAGTTTTATCAAAGAAAATATCATTGTCAGGTTTGGCGTTCCAAACAAGATTGTTGCTGATAACACTTCCAACTTCTCCTCACGAGAAGTTATTAGTTTTTGCTATGAATACGGAATAACCTTAGCTCACGCCTCAGATTATTACCCTCAGGGAAATGGTCAGGCAGAATCCAGTAACAAAAACTTGGTGACCATCATACGAAAGCTAGTGGATGAGAATCAATGAATGTGGCACAAGTCCTTATACGATGCTTTGTGGGCAGATCGCATTACCCCCAAGAGATCTCTCGGTATGTCACCTTTTCAAGTGTTATATGGCACCGATGTCGAGCTTCCCATTTCTGCTGAAATCCCTACTCTGCACTTGGCATGGGCAATCAAAGATGAGACTTTTCAAAATTCCCTTGAAAAGAGGATCATGTACCTAGCAGAGCTCGAAGAAAAGAGAGTAAAGGTGGTCGAAAAGATCACCGAACATCAGAATCAGGTCAAAAGATTATTCGATAAAAAAGCTAAGCAAAGAAATTTCCAGGTGGGAGACCTCGTCCTTTTGTGGGACAAACGAAGAGAGCCAAAGGGCATGCACAGAAAGTTTGATTCCCTATGGAGAGGGCCCTTCAAGATCAAGCAGCTCAATAGAGAGAATAGTTTCTATCTCTCGTATCTAGATAGAACTGATCTCCCGCTTCCCTATAGCAGGCAACATCTGAAAATCTTTAGGAAGTAGAGCTTGCTCTCTTCTTTGTATAGTTTTCTTTAGTTGTGTGTTTGTTTTTGTCGTGTGTTTGCTTTTGTTGGTTGTGTGTTTCCCTTTCTGGTCTCCCTTGTTTTTGACTCTGTTACCCAATGGATAGGCACGTGAGATCTAGGATTCTCTACCCCGAGGTTTGCTCAGGGATAGTCCCTAGAAAGAGCCAGCTGTTATCTCATAAAATTGGCAAGGGCAATTTACATATAACCCTCCCAAATTTTGTTCGGTCCTCGTCAGTGGGACTCCTTGCATTCAAAACGTTGTAAAAACCCCTTCCCGAGAAATCTAGTTTTCCAAACTTAGCCATTTTTGGTCTTTTTTGCTCAAAGCGCACAAAATGTCCTTGCAACATAAAATATTCATGCGCCCCCTTTAAGTCCTTTGGCACACGGTTTGAGGTGTCAACAGCGTTTTGGTGCACCTCACTATGTTGCGCCTTTCTTGCATGCGCCAAGGTGCATGCGCCTTCATGTCAACAAAACTTTTGTTGCGCCACTTTTTGGTGCACCAATGGCACACATATTCTTGTGTCAACATCACTTTTGGTGCGCCAAAGGTGCACATAACTTCGTGTTGGCAAGCATTTTGATGCGCCAAAGGGCGCATGCTTTCCGTTGTCGACAGTGCTTTTCATGCGCCACTTGAAAAAGTTGGTGGCACATTTATTACCACCTCACCTATATATAGGCACATCTATTGTCATTTTCATCAGTCAGAATCACGTGAATTTCTCTGCACTGTGGTGCACTCGCCCTATTGTTTTCGATCACGTCGTGGACTGATTTCATATTTCTCTATTATATAATCCTAGTAAGAGGTCCTCTATGCTTTTGTGTGTTTTGGTGTTTTGTGTTTTGGCTGATTTTTTGTGTGATTAGAAAGATCTGTCAAAGCATGAACTCAACTACCTAGCTGTGAAATCATGAACTCCCCCTCCTTTGCTTTTTTCTCTATTTTTCTCCATGCATTTCCCCCTCTTTCCGAGATCTGCATTTGGTAGGGGAAACTCATCCGATAAAATGGTCTGGGAACTCTTATTATTAGCCTCTTCATCACCTAAAGGTACCCTTAAAAGGAAGCTTATCAACATGTGAACATCTCAGAGAAAGAATCAAAGCTTCAAAGAAAGACTGTAATTTTTCCTCTTTTGGCGCATTTGTCACCCCTGCAACATAATAAATAAACAGTCGTGCCCGAATGGCGCATATCCCCCGCTCATTACATAAAGAACACCTACGCCTCAAGGCGCACTTCTTCTCGCTTGTTGCAACCGCTTTTGCACCCTCTTGCGCACTGGTTGCTCAGTAGCATTACAAAACCATGTGCCCTTTGGTGCACCTGCATGTATGCAACATTAAGTTTATATGCGCCAAGTACAACTATTAAAATCTGCGCAAGCACATCCATTGTTACAACAACATCATGTTGCAGATCTTCCATACGCCGCGCCAAGTTCCCCATGGCACATAAAAAAATGATGTTACATGCATTAAGCTCGTGCACTTTGGCACATCCGGCACCCGTGTAACATGAAAAATATCTGCGCCCTTTATAAAATGTATACACATGGCACAGGTGCACTTATGCTTACAACAACAAGAAATGCAATCTGCAGTGTCCATGCGCCATGCGCCCTTTGGCACTGATTTATCCCTTGCAGTAGCCCTTTCCTGTGCACCTTAGTATTTAGCCCTGTAACCTAAAATATTCATGTGCCCTACGCCCTGAGGCCTTAAAATCACTAACTCTTTCTTCTGTTGACGCTTTAATGGAAGATCAAATAGCTGATATGACTTTCTTGCATTGGGTTTCACTTCTTATTCTTGTAGATCAACAACTGAGTTCAGAGTTACATATGTCAACATCAAGCAAGAGACCTACCAAATCTAAGGGTAAAGCCAAGCTCACAGAAGAAGAAATGAAGTACAAGTATCAGAGGGTCAGGATGCCCGAGTCCCAAGCAGAGTGTGACCTAGACATCAGAGACTCAGAACTGGGTCATATTGATATGGAGGATTTCTAGGCCAGAACCCAGAGGGTCACAAGAAGTCCATGGATGGACAAACTGATAGGCAGTGCGCTACATTTTGCTGGCGGGATCCCTGTAAGTGCCGTGAACAATGAGTTTATGATGGTAGTAGCCCGATGCTACAACAAAGACACAAGATGTGTCCATAACGAGAAGGGCAAGGTCATAATCAACCTCACTACCTGCCACTTTGAAATAATGCTCGGCATCCCTCACCACCGGCACTTTGTGGCCGTAAGCCAGGAAGATTGCATCAAGGCTTGGGATGAAAATGAGGATCAGTGCATGCAACTGATGAACGAAGTATACCTAAAGAACAAAAAGGTGGTGACTCGGTGGCCACAAGTCATTCATCGCAGTGACTTTTCAGAGGAACTCAGTGACACAATCACATTCCTGAGCAGAGTCTTTGGGCTTCCTGATGCCCATTATTTTCACAAGTGGATGCTGCGATACCTAGAAATGATGAACAAAAATGTGCCCGATCAACGCTTTGAGTGGGCGGAGATCATAAGCAGCACAATATCGGAGTAGCTCCAACAACTCAACACAACGGGGAGGTTCTATATGAACTCCTATGTGGTCTATGTTGCAGCTTCAGAGAGAGACTATCTAGCTCTAATGTGGTGTGGGGTTTGGCCCCAGTTAAGATATATGAATACTATCTCGAAACTGAAGCTGGAAAATAGCATCCCCCAGTTCACAAAGATCAATGATGCCTTCTTCTATTTCATCATCTACCTGTTGAGGCCGAATATGACTCACGGTCATACGACCAAGAGCATCGTAGCAGCTACAGAGAAATGGGGGGCCCTGTTCACTCAATTCCCCACCTTTACCTATCTGAGGGTAGTTAACTTCTTGGGGGAACCAACTAAATTGCTGAGATACACCGGTCCCAAGTTAATCTTGTTGGAGCTGTCAAGACAGCTTATCACCTACCATGAGAAGTGTCTCAAAAGAAAGAAGGGTGGAACTCCTTTCCCCTCACGGTGGCGGTGTATACGTGTCTCTCTCAAAGACAAGGCGAAGGATATGTTTGCAAAATTGGAGCTGCTGAATCTAAAGCATAACTTCCCAGCCAAGCCCACCTTCGACCCAAGGAATTATCTCCCCAGGGCCAAGCTTGATCCGATACACATCCCTCAGATCGAAGACATTTATATCGACATATATCATGAGGTCGAGCTCAGGAGGAAGGATCATTCCCGCTTAGCCTTGGCCAAAATCATCCAGTACGGTGTGGCCATCGTCCCAAAAGGCTATCAAACTACTGAGCAAGAAGTTGATCAAGTGTATCTTGATACAGGTGGAGATGATTGGCCTTTTGCGGTGATCGACAGGACCAAAGCACCTCAGACAATTGAGGAAAGGGTCAAGGAAACTCTGCGAAGAACAGAGCATTGGTGCCGAATGAATGGCCTCATTTACCTCGAGTTGATTTCATCACATCTCCGTTGGGCAACGCACCTCCTCGGTCAAAACAATAGCCAAAGGGCAAGGGTAAAGGTAAAGAGGGTGAATCCAGCTCCACCCAAGAGGAAGCTCCTGAAAGCCCTCCTTCCACTTCACAAGAACGGGTTGTAGTCCCGGAAAGCTTAGAAGAAGAAGCAGCGGAAGATGTTCCAATAGGCACATCCACTCAGGATGTGGCCACGACTGTAACAATTAAGGTCCCTTCTATCCCTTCTCCTTCTCCTCCTTCTCCTCCTCGAGTGACCCAAGTGACCATTCCTTTGGTCGTGTCCTCTCCCCATCTTCCACTGTTCCCCCTTCTTCCTCATCCATCTTCTCTTCTCTCGCGGAGCTATCCCCCTCCATTTCTTCCCTCATCTCTGAGCTCCCTTCCATTCCTATGTCTTCCTCCCCTACAGTATCTCTTCCTCCCGTGAGCACTTCCTCGGCTTCCCTCTCCATGTCGCCTCCAAGTGTCTCCACGTTTTTCCCTTCTACTACTGCAGCTGCCCCCTTCTCTATTTCTGGTCCTTCTCCCATAAGTCCAGCCTGGGTCTCCCAGCACCTGAGTCAATAGAAGAGGAAAGTTCCCATCACCCCGATGGACTTCTCTGTCATCCCATCAAAAGGGATCAAGAAGCAAAACCGATAACCCGCTTCTCTCAAAGTGCATCAGGGGAGAGAGTGATGGAGATTGCATACCCCAATCCTTTGAAGGATAAGAAGGATCTGTCTCTCGACAGATTACATAGTGACTCAAGTCATGATGGGGACATCTTCAGAAAGCCTGCAAGGAGAGGCCCTATCTGCAGTTGACACCCTTTGTAAGAAACTCCAAGAAGTAAAGGAAGAGAAAAGGCTACTAAAGGACTAAAATAAACATCTTCTCTGCGCCTTGCAGAAAATGGGTAGTGCGCCTCCTACAACTGCCGCCGAAAATCCTGAGCCTCTGAGCCAGGATAAGATCAATGAATATGCTAAAATTGGTGAGCAGGGCATGGCAGTTTCCACCTGGAGGAGCCAAATCCTCAAGGAAAGCGAGGGAGTTATCGCTAAGTTCACCGATTTGTACCAGAATATCAATCGAACAAACAGAGAACTTCAGGCGATAGTAGGACCCATCTCTGAAGAGCTGGATCATGCCAGGATGCAACACAAGACCTTTCAGAAAATGCTCATTGCTCAACGAAGATCCGTCAAGTTCGGCGTCTTCTTTTCTTCTCTCCTTCTATATATACTTGAATACTTGTTGTATTTAGGGGTGGATATCTTTTAGATGAAAAATAGAAATGAGGAGAAAAGGCTTTGTACTTTTTGTAACGAATGAAGAAGATATTAATGTGAATATTAAGACTTTGTGCTGAATATGAGTGTTATGGGCATCCGATCTTTCTTATGTCGATCTATGCGTTTATTTTGTTGAATCTATCTCTACTTTTTTGTCATTTATTCATCAGTATTGCTTTATTCGCTTATGCAAGTAGGTTTGGCTCTTTTTACTACTAATCCCAAAACATAAACCCTCTAACCTTTCTCGCTTTGGAATTCATTTCTTTTCTTCCTTCGGATTTGATCTTTCTTCATCCTCTCTTTCATTCCTTTCTTTCCATGATGGAAACACCCCTACCGGGATGAGATCCCAAACCCCAAAGGCGTAATATTGTGAGACTTGCATGCATTCTGCTTTGGTAGAATAAAGAATAAACCGGTTTCACTTTTTGACTCAAAGAGGGCTATGCCCCGCACACTCGTTGGCTCGTCTATCCATAAATCTACCCAAGAGACATTTTTAAACCAACAATACTCTACTCGAGATAGCAACACGTTGGTGGACTACACACAGAGACAACATATTGGAATGGCAAGAGGTGAGAATCAACTTCTTTAGAAGGTTTCTACTAAGTAATATAGCTTCATAGATATGTGAATTCCATGGGAAGTACTTTGCTTCACACCACATTTGGGAGTGTGATAGACTTTGGACAGAGATGCAGGAGGCCTTGCCACCATCCCTCTGAGTACATAAGTTCTACTTCACCCTAGGTAGTTGCATGCACACATGGTATGTCCATGCAGAGTTGACAAGAGAAATAGTTAATTGGTAGGAGATGACTACAGTTATGATCCATACTTTTGATTATTTTTCTACTAAGTCATCGGTCAATGAAGCATTGTAGATTATGAAGCACCTTACTTTGGGAAATAGATTAAAGGCTGATAAACTCCTTTAAGATATGTTTGGAGATATGGATTCATAGGTGTTCCTTGACCTTGAAGATACTAAAGAAGAAGAAATGATCATTGCCTAGGAAATAAAGGAAAAGAGTAAACCGGTATGCATGGTAAATAATGATGAGGATAATAACTTGGATGATAACTACACTGAAGGTATGCATGAAGTGATGTACATAGCAGATGAAAAGGTATGCGGGTATCATGAGCCTATGAAAACAAAAAAGGTTAACATTGGGACAAATGCAGAGCCTAAGGAGGCCATTATTGGTGATTACTGGTCAGAGCAGGAAGTTGCTAAGATTATTAAACTCTTGCATGAATTTCAGGACTTATTTCTATGGGGATATCATGAGTTAAAAGGATTACACCTTTATTTAGCTGAGATGAGAATAAAACTTAAAGACAATGCCTGACTGATTAGGAAGAGGCCTTACAGGATGAATCCTAATTTATACATCAAGGTAAAGGAATAAATTGATAATATACTCAAGTCTGGTATAATTGAGCCCATTTAGGATTCTGAATAGGTTAGTCTCATGGTCATCAGTATTAAAAAATTATGGGAGGATAAGGATCTATGTGGACTATAGATAATTAAATGCTTCATGTGTTATTGATCATTTTCCCACCCCATTTATAGAGGATATCCTTGAGGGAGTTGCAAGGCATGATATCTACTCTTTTACAGATGGGTTTTCAAGATATCATCATGTATGAATAGAAAAGGAATATCGGGAAAATACAACTTTACCACTGAGTGGGGAAGTTTTACATACATAGTGATACCCTTTGGATTAAAGAATGTGTCGACTTTGTTCTCGCACAATATTGTGCATGATTTTCAGGATTTCATTCATAATTTTCTATAGGTATATATAGATTGTTGGATAGTGTATGGTTTAGTTAAGGACCATTGTGACAATTTGAAGCTTATGTTTGAGAGGTGCAAGAATTTGAGCATCTCTCTAAACATTAAGAAATATATCTTTGCAACACCTTTTGTCACTTTGTCTGGGCATATTATTTGTAAAGAAGGGTTGTTGATAGACCCAAGTAAGGTTTTTATGATTTTAGGTTTGGAAGAACCTAACAATCAGAGTGAAGTACGTGGATTTCTTGGAAATACAAGTTTTTACTGTAAATTCATTAAGGGATATACAAAAATATCCTCGCCCCTAGAAAAATTGTTGAAAGGTAAAGGAAAAATTTGTTGGGGTGAGGCGCAAAAATAGACATTTGAAACACTAAAGGAAAGGTTGAATATTGCACCTATTTTTCACTTTCCTTCTTCGGAAAAACCATTTCATGTTCATGTTAATGCTTTTGAGATGGCAATTGGCATAGTGTTGGCACAACTAGGTAAAGGAATTGTGGACCACCCTATTTATTTTGCAAGTAGGAAGTTGACACTAGCTTAATAGAATTACACAACTACTGAGTGTGAGGATTTTTCTATGATCGACATGCTACACAAGTTTAAACAATACTTATTGGAAACACTATTTATTTTCTTTAAAGATCAAATGGAAATTAAGTATTTATTCAACAAGCATGTTTTACAAGGGCACATTTGCAGGTGGATACTACTATTTCAGTATTTTTAGTTTACAAAGATTCTAAAACCAAGGAAAAGTAACTCAAGGCCTGACCATTTATCAAGAATCAATTATGGTAAGTATGCACATGGCATTGAGGATACAATGCCAAATGCATAACTCTTTAGATTGAACCCCATGCATAATGAACTAGAGGATATTGCATTATTTTTATGCATTGATCAAGTGCCCGAGGAGATGAAGACGTTAGAAAATAAGCAACTTGTAATACACATGGCACCTTACTAGTTGATAGGTGGAGATTTTTATAAGCTAATTCATGTTGAATTTTTGTGCCAGTGTGTCTTGGAGAATGACCATGAGGCTATCATAGAAGAAGCTCATGGGGGAATTTCAAGAGGTCATTATGTCAATGATGCTACCACGCTTAATATTTTGATGGTTGGCCTTTGGTGGGAAACTTTATACAAGGATACTAAAGATTATGTCAAGGCTTGTGACCACTATCGGTGCCTCAGGAAGCCTAGAACTAGAGATTAGATGCCTTTGAGGCATATTATAAGTTTTGAACCTTTTAAGAAATAGGTTATTGAATTTTTAGGTCTTACTTCCCCACATGCATGAAGTACTAGGACATGCTATATTATAACTTGTACAAACTATCTGACATGGTGTGAAGAAGCAGCACCTACAAAGAATTACACAACAACTACAGTAGCAAGGTTCTTATGGGAGAAAATTATAAGCAAATATGGATGTCCATTGAGTTTAACAAGTGATAGGGGCACTCACTTATTGAATGAGACCATCGAATCCGTTTGGTTGAGTTTATGATGGCACACAACACCCTATCACCCACATTTCAATGGTACCACTAAAGCTTTCAACAATATTTTAAAGAAAACATTCAAAACAATTGTGATGTTGGAAGGAAGAACTAGGATGATAAAATATCTTCTGTAATTTGGGCATAAAAGACTACATATAAAAGGTTGACCAAGGCCACTCCCTTCAGGTTGGTGTTTAGTGCAAAGGTTGTATTACTCTGTGTAGTTCATGTTGAATCTCTCGTGTATTGTGTACTTAGGACTATATGATGAACAAGATATTGAGGAGCGTGTAGAAAAACCTATGCACTTGACGAGTGACACATTATTTCCCAATGGAGCTAGAAGAAATAAAAAGAGTGGTAGAAAGTTTTTCATAATAGACATATCAGAACAAAACATTTTAGGTGGGAAATATGGTTCTTCTATATGATTTAAATTTTGTGCACAACCCAAGGAAATTAAAATTACATTGGTTGGGACCCTTTGTAGTAATAAAGATACTTGATTTAGGTGCTTGTCAATTGCAGGCACTAGATGGCACTTTATTGCCCAATTACTTCAATGGGAGTAGGTTGAAGCCCTAATATAAATAAGTCTTCTTGGTGTTTGTAATAAGGCAATATTTCCACTTATATTAGATTTCCTTTAATTTATTTTCCTTTAATGTGTTTCCTTTCATTGTTTTTATGATTTGTCAATTTAGTTTAGTGTTTTGTTGTAATAAGCGTGCTTATGTACTAGGAGCCGCTTACTATCTATTTGGTTCCTATGCAGTAGTATTGTATACTTTTAGTGTGGGGTGGATTAGAAAGAAGAAGTGATTAGTGCTATGTTGCAGATTGGTGTGTGTGGGGAAAAGGTTACAGTGCTCGAATTTAAGGTGTTTAAGGAATTTTCTCAAATTTAAGACCACACATAGATAGATGGACACATAGTTTAATGCAAAGTAGGCATCGCATGTAAAACTACTTGGTATGAGGTATATTAGATAGTACTTTGGTGCAAGGAAGTGCGCAAAAGGAGGTATGTGGTGAGAAGTATTTGGCACACCGTGAAGGTTATGATAGGGCGTAGAAGAGTATAACATGAAGCACAAAATATTTAAAAGTAGAATCAATGCTTTGTACAAAGGGTAGGTGAATATCAATTAATGTAGAAAATTTTGAAAAATTTATAAAATAGGTGTTTGCAATGTTATTGTTACCTTACATACTTTGAGTTCTAGAGTGGATAAGTGAGAATAAAAGTGTGAAAAAAATGTGAAGTGCATGAAAAAGTATCTAAATCAGTGAACCGGGTGATATTGGGACATGGCCACCATATCTCTATTGAAAACGTGTTTGAGCTAGTGGGGGACGCGTACGAAAGGCAAGTTTGTGGAGTTAGGGTTTAGAGAAGAGAGATTTGTAGCTAGGGCACGAGTGTTTGAAGTAATGAAGGAGACTGAGGTTTGCAAGGGTAATATGTTGTAATATATTTGAAGTTTTGAAGCATGTTCTCATTCGCAAACAATGGCACTAAGGAGACTTGCAGCCATGGATAAGGAACTTGTGACAGAGGAATAACTATTAGAATGGTTCACTAAAATGTAGTTTCCAAAGGATGTAATTGAAGGAAGATCACAGAGATCTCAGCTTGACAAATTACAAGATAAGTAACATTAATCATCATACTTGAGAAAACCCTAAAGGATATCAAGGAAAACAAAGATCTTGAATATGAACAAGATGACTACGAGATGGAAAGAGAGTTTATGACAACATGATTTACAAGTTGTTGGAGAGTTTTGGATTGATGTAGTTATATGATTTCCCCTTCTTTGGTAAGCTAGAGCTATTGTGTCGGTGGCTTATGTCACAAGTCCACGAGAACTACTTCTACTTTGTGGGTAGAAGGATGAGGATTATAGAAAAGTTGATTAGGAAGGTGACCAAATTCTGTAACTCTGGATTAGAAATTTTCAGTGACCTTACTAATGATGATGGAGTAGAGGAAATGGCCTTCACATTTAATTATCACAAGGGAGGTCAAGCTTTCAATGTCAGCGAGATATAGAAGATAGAGCTACAAGGGTAGTTGCACACCTAGTCAATTGTAAACTAGGTTCCTTGGAGAGGTGGAAGGAAATGAACAAGTTTTGGTTGTATATAGTGCATAAGATGGAAAATAAAACATACTACAACATTGTGGGCTACATTACAAAAAGCATCATGGAAGAAGTGTGAATTCGAGACAAACAAAGGTGAGAAGATTACTTGGGAATTATATTACTCCTTATAGTATTTTGTGAAATTGGTGTGCTGACGGGCCAAAGGACAAGATGTGGGTGTACCCAATGGAGAACAAGTCAACAAAAATGAATTCGCAAAGCTCACTTGTCGAGGCACAATTTGGAACTTACAAGTAACACTTAGAAAAATGGTATAGAAAGTTACATGATGCATTTTAAGGAGAATTGTGCATCCCACAATATTTTCTAAGTGTTTTGGAGAAGAAGGTTGATTTTTAGCATACTAGCACTTCTGTCTAAGCATATTTTATATGAAGATCAGTGAGAAAATACTTTGGTGTAAGTTTCCCTTTGCCTTTAGTACGCATTATTTTAAGGATTTTGTGAACAAGTTACATAACATGCGTAAGTTACAATTTCATGCAAATAAGTTAGACACAAATATTCACATTTTGCACAAAACTTATTTCTACCCCAATAAATAGGCATATGTGGAGACAATTGAGTCTTATAATAATGATATCACTCCAAAGGTTATGGTTGTGGGGAAGATAGAGCCCGTACATGTATATGTTTACTTAAGGCTAAGATTCAAAGATGGAAAATACATTTACGGTGAGGACTTATCACATTTGTTAGGTCCTCCTAAGGACAAAAATACTGTAGGTGTGAAAAGGGCACTCAAGGTTACACCTCCCAAGAAAGAGGAGAGTGAAGAAGTAAGGATTAGCCTCGATGTGGAGGAAGAAGTAAAGGAGGATAGTACCACACTTTGGAACATAGCAGAGATAGTTCTGAAGGAAATGTAGGAATCTTGATGAGGGTGTTGGGACATCATAGTCGGTGAGGAGGTCACCAAGGACAACACTCATAAAACCAAGTACCGGAGAAGAAGAAGAGGTACAATATCAACATCCCCCTTAAGAGTGATGAAGAAAGGTCATCAGAAGGATATGCGCGTGGTAATTTTTCTCCACCTAGTACATGGGTGCGAGAAGAAGAACTCATGGGTGAGGATACTCAACATGATACAAAAGTACCTAATGTGTATGAAGAGGAAATTCAAGCTGCAAGTGACACGAAATAGAAGACAGTGAAGAATAGCAGACCGGTGGGCATAAATTCATTTTAGGGGCAATAGGAGAAGGGATACCCAGAGGCACAGAAACATAGGAACAAACAGATGAGCACACTAGTAGATAGAGAGAAGGAGAGATAGTGTAGACACCTAGCTTAGGGTATATCAGGTGATCTAATGAAGATAATATGTGCCATATTCCAAAGCACTCTTGCGATGGAACAAATTTATGGATGGGAGTTGATGGACCCCAAGGGTGTAAATGTGTGCACGAGGAAATAATTGTCATGGAGTATACAAACTCACATAGATGAATAGGAATTTTATGTATGTGAGGAATCATGTGTCAGGCATAGAATGAAGAATACCCCGCAAGTAAGACATGTGAATATCAAGCCCACGAGTTTTCGATGAGCACAAACGTAATGCACCGACTAAGATCATAACAGAGTTATCTCACTATAATGTTGAAAAAGGTGCTACACTTAAGACGTTCTTTGGAGGATAAAAAGAATAAGGAGAAAAATTCTATCATTTGATAAAGGCATGGGATAGAGTGGAGTGTAAGGAAAAGGTTGTACTAGAGATGGCCGAGGAAATTGGAGAAGAAATTTTGGATGCACACCTGCAGATAAATAAAAGGTATCTATAACTTTTCCCTCCATGCTACATTATTTGAAGACTTTAGTCCATTTACTTCTAGTAGAAAATACCAACGCATGTCCTAAGAAATGAGGATATAGCTACAAAGAATAAGTAGATGTTATAGCCGAGGAGGAAAAGGCCAAGAGAAATATAGTATGCCAAATCATAGAGTATGATGCCATACTCTATACATTGAAGGAAGAATTATAGAAGGTGAATCTAGCATTAAGATATGTGAGGATCCTCAGCATATTCTCAATACAAGGATGTTTTCGAAAGAAAATGAGGTCCTTGCAGTGAAGAAAAATAAAAACTTAAGCAAGGAGGAGAGAATGATGCTATTGGTATAGAAGTGTGATGCGCTCAAAGCATATCAAGACCCCCATGAGAAAAGGATAAATAAATTGGGAAATTTGATTGCATGGAGAATGGATGTTATGGATGGAATGATTTTAGTCCTCGATGGAGTAGTGAGGGAACTAAATCACAAGAGCGAAGACATGATGTTGGAAGAAATAAAGGAAGTGTTTGGTGATGTTCTTAAGAAGGTGAAGAAGGGGCTCAGGTGACTAGAATGAGTTGGAAGTTGACATCAAACAAGATTACCCTAAGCTTCTACTACCCATTTAAGATTAAGCACGCTAGTTATTCACCCTTTCCTTACATTCTTTCATTATTTCATAATTCATTCTTTATTCTTTGGAGAGACAAGTAGAGAAACCCTATTATCAAGGGTGGAAATATCTTTAGTGTAGGGTAATGTTGGGCTAGATAAATTTCCTAAGTCTTTGAGGGCATGAAAATAGGGAACATATGCATGTGAAAGTGGTAGTTAATAGGGACACACCGAGAAAGACAATTTTGGGACTTATCCATTTTTACAGGGTAGGGGCTAAAAATAGGATGAAGTGCATATCAAGAAAATATGATAAAAATAAGACTCCTCAATTAAGAAAGATCTATTTTGGGAATAATTAGAAGACCAAGATACATGCATAGTTTTTGCTAATAATAGGATTAATATAGAGTTCAATTATAGGTTAATCTATTATTATCCACCATGTATAAGTATGTAATTGTTGGTGCATATATATTCGAGCATGCATCCTATTTTGAGAATGCATGGGCAGTAAAGGAAAAGTCCCCACCCCTATAAGTATATAATGTATTTCATTTTTATAGACTATGTGAGTTCTAATTTGTAATAGATTTATGTTAGTTGTATGTGCGTGCATGACTGTATGAGAGTATTGTGATGTATTCAACTACTTGTTTTGTGATGAGTTAATATAATGGATCATTGTGGATGGATATTAGTTGTTGATCTTTCTGTTCATGGTGTTTGCATGGTAAATATGATATTAATTCTTATGTGATCACTATGATTTCTTATTATGTGTGTTTCCAAATTGAGCTTATGGATCTTATTACCGTGATGGAGTATACACTTTGATAATGGTTAATATGGTTATGCATGCTAACATCTTGACAAGATAGTACAAAATAGGGACCTAGTAGCTTCGCTCACTTCGGTGAGCATCTAGATATCTTTGGATGAAGTGTTAGTGCACCTAGGCTTCTAAGTATAAAAACAAATACTACTCTACTCCATTATCCTCTTTTTCATTAATGGGATTTTACATCAATGACAACACCTAGAACAAAACATGTCAACAATCTTCCCCTTTGTCATTGATGGAAAACCTCCTGAACTTCTCCCCTTTTTTACATTAATGACAAAGAATACATGTACTTGCATTATCTTCACCTTTCTCATCTTCATAGGGTCACCATTTGGTTGGAAACATCAACCAAAGACTTCATTCTAGCTCACAATCTTATCATTTTTTCACTAAACTTTCATATTTTCTTCTTTCAAAGCATAGGAACATTGTACTCCTCCTTGGCAACAACATATACAATACCTATTCATACTAATAATGATGATATATATATATATATATATATATATATATATATATATATATATAAACATCTTTCTTACCTCTCTCTTTGGTGAAAGCATCATACAACCTCCTTATCTTGGTTAAAGAACATGTTTTGATATCCTTATACCCTATTTTTGACTTTTTGCATCTTAGAGAGCATTGTAGCAGTCTTAGAATAAATGCATACACCTTATGAACATGTCAAAAATGAGTAATTCAAGGTAAGAACATCAACTTACCACATTACTTGTCTTTTCTTAACCTTTCAAGGCTCAAACTAGGCTTTTCTTTACCATATCTTGTCTTCATATCATCTTGAGGACTGAAATCCCGCAAATTGATCCTTGATCAGACATTTTAGACCACTTTCACAAAGACCTAGAAGCACAAGCATACCATCACACATAACTGTATTACTCCATTGGCTCTATGGCAGCCTTTTCTAGAGGAAGACACAAAACTAAGCATCTTACCTTGCTTAGACTACCTTAAACATGACACAACCACTTTGACACGTCCCTAAAGCACTTTCTCAATCCTTATAACCTCAAAAACATACTACCTTAAACATATTGATTCAAGAAGCTAATTTAATTCTTATGAAGCACTTGTGAACACCATACAAACTATTCTAACCACTATTCTAATGATCTTGAGCACAAAAACCTCCTTTCCCTACCTTAGATACCACCTACAAACCTGTAGGATGTTATTTTGATAATTTTGTTATCATGCAAGCTTGACCCAAGTAGGTAATCACATCATACCTCACATACCTTGCATCCATCTAGATCACCTTCAAGAATTAAAAATCATGCTCCCCTTGTCATGAAGATACTTTAGTGACCTGTAGCTACTCATTTTTGTCCTTTCACTATCCTGCAACCCTTGTTAAGGAGTGATCATCACTCAATAATAAAATAATAGACTAGATGAATCTTTCATCACTCTTGATTTTTCTCAAACACCTTCCATATCACCTTACTTAAGATCTTGAATGCTGAATTTTCTCCCCCTACCTTGAACACCACCTTCAAACACTGTAGGATTCCTATTTTGGAGAAAAAATGAATAATCCATAGTCGGAAACATAACAACTTACCTCTATTTACACAAGCCTTTTATTTTAAACTTACACCTATGTCTTCAAGTTCCTTTCATGATCCTTAAACATACTTTAAGAAGAAAAAACATGATTCAAATGTTTTCTCGATCTGTAGATCCATACATTGATGCAATATCATCTCCTACATACTTCAACTTTGAAGACATCTGTAAGCTTCATTCACTCATATTGCAACCCAAAATGTTGAAATAGATGGGCCCCTTACTTATTAGGTTCACATTGGCCTATACCTATCATGTGAGGATGCAAAATCACCACCTATAGAATTTTATAGCTTATCATCTCATGAATTATCCATATCTTGTTTTTACAAAATCATTGACATTGTCTTGAGGATGTAAACACCTAAAGTCATCTAGGTATCTTCCTTGATCAACTCAAATTATTTCTTGATATTATTAATGACTCAAAAACCATTTATAAAATTATTATCTTACCTTTGAAACCTGTAGCAACATATATCATTTTATCTCGGTCACTGAACTTGATCACAAACTTTGTAACCAATTACCTCCTATTCTTCTTCGAGGTATTAGCACCGAGAACCAATATCTAAATTAAATGGATCATGTAATTCATTCTACCTCTATCAAGGCACTATTTCAGACCTTGGGAATCATGCACAAACTCAAGTAATTCTCAGATTTTATTATAAATAAAAAGACCACCTTCACACTGTGGTGAACCATTCAATCTCAAACAGTGTACCTTGTTACTCCAATAGTCTAAAAATAACAAACACCACATATTTTTACCTTTCACACTTTTCTATGATCCTTAAAGAGATTTCAAAATCTTATTTATTCTTGAGAAGCTTTCAAAACCATCATGACATTCTCTATACCATCTACACCTCTTCATACTAATCAAATAAACTATTAGCCCTACTACATAAGGTATTCATACCTAAATTTTGATGTATTCACTTTTATAGAGAAACCTTACCAGTTATGAGTACTAATTTTCCCACTTTGTGATCACCATGAACCTTGAAGAATGACACGAAATAGATCTACCAAGTTTGCACTTTACTATTTACCAATTAGGTCTTTAGCATTCTTCATTTTCAAAATTGAGGATTCTCATGGATCCCAAAGAAATTTGACAATTTCAAGGAATGAAACTTCTTGAATCTCAAATTAATCACTATCTAGATTATTTGTTTCAAATTTTGACCTTCAATTCAATCATTTACTCCCTTAAACACTGATTTTCCTTTGTACCACTTCATATGATCTACTAGAACCAAGTTCAAGTAGCAACAACTCAAGATGTAAAAATCTTAGTTCCAAATTCACAAAAAATTCCAAATACATTGTATCCATATCTTCTAAACTCATGAGAAATCAAATTTTAGTGTGAGGAATAGAAATTATAATCACACACACTGTATTTTACTTGACTTGTCTTCTAACACTCTTCTCAAACACTACCTCAAACTTCCTTGAGATGGTGGTCTAATCAAGTCATCATACTTGATGACTCATTTCTTCTTCATGAATCATTAGTGAACTTGATAGCATGATTATCACACCACGAAAACATGTAACCCGAGAACATTTAGGCTCAGAGCAACTCTAAAGGAAATTACAAATCTCTTTGATGATCATGAAAGCTCTAAGAGACTTTTGACACTTTTACCAACCTTTTAAGACCATTCCATAGCTTCACACACATTATACACTCTAATACATGATAGATACAGTCTTTATATCTTATAAAAACCTATGACACATCATGTTTGACTCAGTATTGTCTTCACAAGGTAAAACAAACCTTTATACCTGTCATCAACTTTAATCACCGACTTCAACCAAGAAATGACTCTACTCTTAGTTGTCATTACTTAACAGACATCCTTTGTGGCAACAACATTAACTTTACACAAATTGAGCTTTTAAAAATATAAAACACCTCATAATATAGCAGAATACTGAGACTTAAGAACACAATCATACACACTAGGAGACAACAAGACAAGGACCTAATCATTTTTACATCTTGAACACCAAGTAGGATTTCAAGAACATTCCTAAAAGCTTTAAAAAACATACCTTGACACCTTAGAGGAGATACACATAGACTATACAGCTCCCCCTTAATCCAATGCTACATATGACACAATATACCTCTAAGAATCCTAGTAGAGGCATGTGACACCATAATGATTCTAGAAGAAAGACTTGAAAAGTTCCAAAGCCTTCTTGGACACCTAAAAATCACCTCCATATCCTTATTTCTGATCTGAGATTTTATTCATGCTTTGCTTTTGATCAACACATTCTCTTGATGAGACACCATTATCTTTTCTAGACTCCCATACCTTTCCTTGATTTGTATCATACATTTTGATCTCTGAAAACTTCTTTATTACACCTTAGGACCTTGAAATATTTTATCTTTCATTGATTATACATGGTAAAATTTTACATCAACATGACTAACTCCATTACAATTGAAACACACAACTAAACTCTTGCCTTTGTATCCTTCAACTTGACTAGGTGGATCATACAAACAATATCTAGCAACATGACCTCTCTCATTGCAATTGTAGCATACCACACTCTTAGCTTTCTCACTCCTACTATCTCTCCATGGATGATCATCTCTAGCAGACCTTCTACACTCCTTTTCCTATGACCAAAACCATTACAAGTGAAACAATAACCATTAAATTATCTCTCATACCTTAAGGAATTAGGTTTCCTAATAGGTGTATTCTTCTCATTTTCCTTAATGAGTGTCTCCTTATTTCCATCCTGGAAAATTGGTTCTCCATCCTTTTTTCTTGGAACAATATCTTCTTGCATCTTCTCCTTGCTTTTGACATCATCGCCAAACCCCAAACCTACTCTATCCCTTTTTGATCTTTGTTTTCCTAGAAGATCATCTATATCCTTGGTGCTTCTCTCAAATTTCTGAAAGGATTTTTCCTTCTTATCATCCTCTAACAACTATTCCCTTAAAAACTCTATATCTTCTTCAAATTTTTCACGTACTTTCTTTATCTTACAAAATTTATACAAGGTACTTTACATTTTCTTCTATCAATTTGATTGACTCATTTATCTTCCTTGATTTGGACTTATACTTTTCTTCTAGATTATGAATCTTATTTTCATACTCTTTGACCTAAAACTCATATCCATGTTCTTCTTTTTAGCATGCTTGAATTCATTTTGAATACATTCTAGATCATCTACAACATCATCCTCTTCTTCCTCAAAATATATGTTATAACTTGATATGAAATCAGCTAATAATGAAGAACCACTATAATTATATCTCATGTCATATTTTTTCATGAACAATACCTCATTTCCTACATCTTCATGATCAAATTCAAACTCAAAATCTGAAACACCACTACTAACAATGAGAGAAGCAATCATATTCATTTTTGTAAAATATTCTTTTTCCCTTCTTTTTATAGTTAAACCTATTAAATTTCTTATTACCTTTGATAAACCTATGATTATTCTTGTTATGATCATCCCCATTCTCTTAATCTCCTTCCCTTTCATGCATATTTAGACACTTAACAGCAAATTGACCTACTTCAAAAAGTTGAAACATTTAAATGGAAGTTTAGCTTTATACTTACTAGATCCAACATTCAATATTATATCCACCGTTGCAAAAGAGTTATTCATCATCAATTTCAAGAGAAATATCATCATCCTTCACCTTCTTGCATTTGGTCTTCATTTCAGACTTGAAATCAATCTCTTTCTTAGTTGGTTTGGAGTCAACAACTCTCATTTCATAGGCAGTCAAAGTCCCATGTAATTCATCCATATTCAAAGTAGTAAAATCCTTGGCCTCTTCAATAGAAGATACTTTGGAATCAAACCTAGGAGTTAGGGATCTCAAAACCTTTTGGACTACAACTTCTTCTTTCACATCTTCTCCTAAACCTTTCATGGTGTTGACAATCTTGTCAACCCTAAGAAAATATGAAGCAATAGACTCATCATCACTCATCTTAAGACCTTCAAACTAATTTCTAAAAGTCTGAAGCTTAGTTATTTTTACCTTTGTGTCTCCTTCATACAGGACCTAAAGTTTCTCCCATGCTTCTTTTAATTACTTGTAATGCATCACCTTTACCATCTCATATTCTCCTAGACCACACATGATAGAATTCATGGCCTTTGAATTGTCATTACATGCCTTCTTATCTACATCACTAGTTGGTGGAGTTGCAGGAGAAACATAACCATTTTCCATAGCTTTCCAAATATCAAACCCTAGGGACATGATATGATTCTTCATTCTCGAGACTCCAAAATGCATATCTCATTCCATAAAATAATAGATCCTTGCTGGTAGATAAACCACTTTTCTGACTCACTAGTATTGTGATTCAAAGTATCTCCTTTCAAGTGATCAAAATTCTCCAAAAGGACCCACTCTGATACCAATTATTAAAATCACAATGGACTAAGAGGTGGGGTGAATCATTCCTTACAAACTTAATTCAATTTCATATTTCTTACTTAAATCATTAACCAATTAACCATCCATTAATGTGTGCACAACATCATATAACATACATGTAATCAACCATGAGCAAGAAAAGCAAGACCTTAACACAATATATATATGGGAAAACCTCAAGGGGAATAAAACCCACTGAAAATTATGATTATATTACTCAAATCAAAATTATTTATTGAAGCACCAACTTCACAAGGAGCATCAAACCCTAATTTAGTAGAGCACCAACCTGCGCAAGGAGCACCAACCCTTGGTTTAGTGAAGCACCAACTCCACAAGGAGGATACAACCCCTAACATGATCAAGAACCCACTCAACCAAATTTTAATAATATATCCAATGTTGTGTTGCTACCACAACTGATTGAGATCACTGATTCAGCTCACAACCTTCAAACCCTTGCACACCTAGCTCTTATCTTTTCTTATTCACGTGTCCCGCCTCAAAATCTTGCATACATTCTTGAAAAAAATATTCAATATTTCATACACTCTCTCTCTCTCTCTCTCTCTCTCTCTCTCTCTCTCTCTCTCTCTCTCTCTCTCTCTCTCTCTCTCTCTCTCTCTCTCTCTCTCTCTCTCTCTCTCTCTCTCTCTCTCTCTCTCTCTCTCTCTCTCTCTCTCTCTCTCTCTCTCTCTCTCTCTCTCTCTCTCTCTCTCTCTCTCTCTCTCTCTCTCTCTCTCTCTCTCTCTCTCTCTCTCTCTCTCTCTCTCTCTCTCTCTCTCTCTCTCTCTCTCTCTCTCTCTCTCTCTCTCTCTCTCTCTCTCTCTCTCTCTCTCTCTCTCTCTCTCTCTCTCTCTCTCTCTCTCTCTCTCTCTCTCTCTCTCTCTCTCTCTCTCTCCCTCCCTCCCTCCCTCCCTCCCTCCCTCCCTCTCTCTCTCTACTTGCACTTTTTCCCTCTTGAACTAGTTTAAATTTAAACTTTAACATCACTTTTATACCTTCCTCTTGATTCAAACACTCACCAATTCCATTACCCACATTTCTTTCAACAAAATAAACTTTAAAACATTTCAATTGAATCATTAAAACATTCACATATGACCCATATAGGTCATCCATGCCCAAAACCACTCAACTTGCACCAAACAAGCTAAAAACCCCCATCACTAGGATGAGCTAAAACCACTAATGCCAAAATCATGATTATTAAATATCAAAAAAATTCACACATGTTTAATATATCATAACAACACTAAACATGGTATTAACTTAGCTTGTACCAATTAAATAATTCATAGCATGAGCCAAAAGGCTCATATCCTTCACTAAACAAATGTTTCCAGCACCATGTCTTTACCTTTGGGCCTTAAGACCACCCAATATCAACTCAAATATGGAATTCAAACACTCTATGTAATCCTTAGGACCTTTATAACACATCAATACATGTTATACCTCATGAAACATCCATGTGTTCAAACCACAACAAATTTCCTCTTCACCAAAACAAGCTTCCTCAAAGTAATTTTCCAAAATCAACCATTTTTCACCCTTTATGCCACTTCCAAGACCTAATAAATCCATAAATATAAGAAAAAATCATTCCTCTTCACTTTCCAGGTGATATCAATCATCAAATCATCCATCTCATGCCTCAACCACTTCATTCTTTCACTGAGCAAATCTGCCCCAAGAAGCAACAAACCTTCTTCTCTACAAACTAACCTAAACGACCCATAAAATCAAATCACCAAGACATAAATAATATACCATTTTAAATATCTTTGAATCCTCTTTCCATAACATATTATAACTCCTTCCAACTCTAAATAGAAGTCCTTCAACCAAGCCCATCTCTAAAAATTGCCTGAAACTGCCCCAAAACTACCTTTTGACTAGTCTTCATAAATAGGGCACACTTTTCCATTTATAAGCATCCCAATTAATTTAAAAATCATTACAATAAATTAAATTCTCATTATAAAAACAATTTCCATTTATTTTGCAACTCATTTGGACAACCTTATCCCAAACTGAACTTCTTCAAAAATAGGCCTATTTGAGTGGGGTCCACTCATCACCACATACACTAACATACCTTTATGAAAACTTGGATGAGTCCTCTACATCATTAAATCATAATACTTTTACTATCGATACATTCTTGGCACTTGAGATCAATATCTATCCTACCACTTTTGAGTTAGGGTTTCAAACACACAACTTCATTCATAAAAATGTGACACTAAAATGACCTTATTATTTTTGTGAAACCTTTTAGAATAAATTTAGAAACATATCTGAAATCCATAAGGTCCCACGAAAATATCACAATTCAGAGTGAGCATCGAAGGTGTAATTTGTACTTGGACATGACCTTCTTGATCATGTTTCACTAAAACTGATGTAACTTACAAAATTTTCATCATGTCATCCTAAAATTTTTCCCACAGCATCATAACACATTATAATAACATATCCAATCGCCACTCATGTCATAAATAGGTCTCCTTCTTCTCAAACCATCTCATTTTCATGACTATCCCTTGGGGTTGTGCATGGTTTAGGCTAGGTTCAATTGAAATAACATCATAACTCATCATGAAACCTCTTCAAAAGGTCATAACATAAATGAAACACCATGTATGACATCCATTCATACTTCCATGAGTTCACATGTCTCTACATTTCATATTCATGCCTCCAAGCACCTATACTTGGTCTAGATGAGATCCTAAATCATGTTCTTCAACATGTACATGTACCTTGAAGCTCATGTAAGTGCATAAGCACTACCCAAACATTATCTCCATGCTTCTAATAATATCCTCAAGCCTCCAAGAAACTCACACCAACATGAACTATCACTATGTTAGCTAGGCCAATAGGCTAGGCTTGTTAGAATAAGCCAATCCCACTAAATCAACTCATACCACCAAGAACACACCTGAATCTCTATTTCATCATCACATTGAGAATCCTTTGACTCTACTCCATCATTCTCTTTGTCGTGAATGGGATTTTCCATCAATTAAAACACCTATAACACAATATGCAGCTAAACATTTCTAAAAACCACATGTTTTTACCTCATAAATGTCCCTTAAATTCTCTTTTAAGAGAATATCATATGGTAAACTTTTTCTACCCAAATACTAAACAATTATCTATATTTCCAGGGAAGCCATTGACAATATATAGTTGTCTCGCCAATTCAAAGGAGAATTCCTTGTTTAAACTTTTATGCTCCCATACTCAATATTTTGTTTGTAAATATAGCGATGTGAAGGGCATTCATCCTAACATTTAAACACATCACATTTACAGCACTGACTCTAGGCCAGTTAGACAACCCCAGAGGAGAATAAAACCTTCCTTGAGAGATATTTTGAAGAATGAAATTGATAAATTACTTTATGTCAGATTTATTTATCTAATCTCAAACAATTAGTTGGTATCTCCATTCATCATAGTACCCAATAAAAATTGTAAATGTAGGGTCTTTGTTGACTAAAAAGAATTGAAAAATTCCAGTCATAGGGACTACTTCCCTTTTCCTTTCATCAACCAAGTTTTGGACAATTTATCAAGGAAAATAAAAAAAAATTCTGGATGGCTTTAGTGGATACAACCAAATAATGGTGGCACTGAAGACCAAGACAAAACCAAATTCACCTACCCATGGGGGACATTTTCCTATAGGGTTTTACCTTTTGGTCTATGTAATGCTCTTACCACCTTCCAAAGAGAAATGTTAGAAATTTTTGTTGATCTTACTCATGATTGTGTGGAAATCTATATGGATGAATTTACAATCTATGGAACTACATTTCAAGAGGAAATGAATAACTTAGATAAAGTACTCTCCAGATGTGAAAAACATCAATTATCTCTCAATCATGAGAAGTTCCTTTTTATGATGGAACAAGGGATAGTTTTGGGACATCATATTTTAATGGAAGGAATCAAAGTGGATCCAAATAAGGTTAAGATCATTGTACAACTCCCATCACCTAAGAATCAAACCGAGGTACGTAGTTTCTTAGGACATGCAAGTTATTATAGGATATTTCTCTTTGATTTTAGAAAAATAGCCTCTCCATTGTTTTCACTTTTAACTAAGGATTCTAATTTCAATGAATAGAAGATTTGTCAAAAATATTTTGACATCATAAAAGAGAAACTAACTAATACTCCAGTTCTTAGGGAACAAATTGGAAGCTTCCCTTTCATATTCAAATAATGCTTCCAATGAGGTAGTTGGGGTTGTTTTGGGTCAACAAGAAGAGGGAGAAACAATGCATGCAATTTATTACATTAGTAAAAATATCTCTCCAATTGAAAGGAACTATATTATCATAGAAAAATAATTTATTGCAACTGATTATGAAATAAAAAAATTCACCACTACATCACAGGTTATGAGGTGATCATTCATACAAACCATTCTGCCATTAAATATTTAATGAAAAAACCTTTGGTTCAAGGTAGAATTGTTAGATGGTTATTATTATTGCAAGAATTCAATGTTAAAATTGTTGACAAGCCTAGTAAAGAAAATGTGGTAGCTGATTTTATTTCAAGAATAATGATTTCAGTCAAGATGCGCAAGTGAATAATGATTTTCTAGATGAACACTTATTGTTTTTTTCCACCACTTCTCCTTGGTTTGCTGATATGGCTAATTATTTAGCCAAAAGGAAGTTTCTAGATTTTCTTACACACAAATAAAGGAAACAATTAATTAAATAGAGTGTAATGTATAAATGGTTTGATGGAATGATTTTTAAATGTGGATTTAACTATTTCTTACCCAAGTGTGTAAATGAAGATGAAATGTTTTGACATAATTTGATCTTTCCATGATGAACCAGCATGAGGGCATTATTCAGTAAAAATAACAATTCATAAACTTCTGGGAGCTGGGTATTACTAGTCTTCAATGCATAAAGATGTCAAAAAAATTAATGGAAATGTGATAAGTGCCAACATATGGGGAAACCAACATTGTTAAATGAAATGCCTCTTCAACCTTAGATAGTTTTAGAACCATTTGAGAAGTGTGGATTGGATTTCATTGGACCAATTGATCCACCTTCTCAAGGAAAGGAATACATCTTGGTGTGCACGAAATATGTGGCAAAATAGACTCAAGTGAAATATCTTCGTATGTTAGGGACAAAAGGTGACAAATTTCTTGTACGAACATATTTTTCAAATATTTAGAGCACTAAGGTCAATTTTTTTAGATCAAAGGCCTCAATTTATGTCAAATGTGATTATTTCTTTTATGGAAACCTATCAAATAAGACACAATAATTCATCCCCTTACCACCCTCAGTCTAATGGTCAAGTTGAGGTGACCAATAGGGAATTAGAAAACATCTTGACCAAAATAGTGGATGTTTCAAGAAAAAATTGGGTACAAAAGTTGTCAGAGGCAGTATGGGCTGTATAACACAACTTGGAAAACAACTACATGATTTACTCCATATGAACTGGTCTATGGGAAAAACTAATCTTTCCCATAGAATATGAGATACAAACATTAAAAACATCTACAGAAGTGGGAATTGAATTTTCAGAAGCACAAAAATCAAGAATTATCTAGTTAAATGAGTTGGATGAGATGAGACTAGAAGTATTGCATCAAACCGAGCTAGTCCAACATCATGAGGTAGTTGTGGCATGATCGTCACATCAAAAAGATGAATTTTTAAAAAGGATATTGGGATCTGTTATTTGACTCAAACTATAAGGATTTAAAATGGAAACTACATACCGATGGATGGGCCCATACCAAATAGAATAAGTCTACAACAATGGTACTATACAACTTGTCCCAATTGA
Source organism: Taxus wallichiana var. yunnanensis (assembly GCA_018340775.1). Classification (NCBI taxonomy): domain Eukaryota; kingdom Viridiplantae; phylum Streptophyta; class Pinopsida; order Cupressales; family Taxaceae; genus Taxus; species Taxus wallichiana. The sequence goes on from CM031244.1 coordinate 197,780,426, forward strand.
TGGTGAAAGAAGACTAATATTGGCTAATGGTCATAGACTATGTTTATACTAGAAACCAGTGTCCCGAGAATATTTTAAAATGTTGTTGCAAAACAATTCAGCTTTGAATTTCTTGGAGGAGGTATCCTTGTCCAAGTTATTTCCAATCTAAATTGTTTTTGAAAAAAATGACAATCAAGGGATGGTTGAAAACCAGATATGGTAGTCATCTTCCTATTAAGGGATGGTTGAAAACCAGAGATGGTAGTCATTCATTCCAAAACAAGAGAAAATAAATTGTAATAACAAGGTGACTGAAAACTAGTTATGGCGGTCACCTCATTCCAGAACCATGCCATGTAAAATTGTAGCAAAACAATAACTGGCCATCTAACATTGAGGGAACATGTGACAAGATGTGAGATGACAAGGTATGTGTCAACACTTCTTTTAAAGTTAGAGAAAGGTTTAATTATGATAGTACTAATTATTAGTCAGTTCAAGGTATAATTCTTCCTTCCCCATTACCTCTCACATGCTTCCCATTACCTCTCACATGTTTCCCATAATTCTAACATTCATTTCATATTTATAGTAGGTGTGTGACCTCCATATTAAATTTCAATGACTTAACTCTAAGTCTTAACTACTTGTCTCTTCCATTTTAACCCACTACAATACTAATCTCGCTCAAGTCATTCCTACGCCATTACTATGTATATTCATGTGCCCGAATGGGTATCAAATTTTGTCATGAGCTAGCTAGCCTCATGGATTTATTATCGACTCCAAGTCCGTTTCCATCTTTTAAAAGGTAAGGTGGATGGACTTCATGCTCATGTATGAAGAATTCAATCCAGCAATGACAGAGGAATTTTCTAGAAATATTGGTGATAAAGAAGTCAATTAGCAAATTTTAGAGCTCGTACTCGAGGTAATAAAAAAATTGTGGGAAAGAAGGAGAAATTAGAATTGGTTTTTGACAATATTGGTAAGGCAAAAGGTATAAAAAGATCCAATTTCCCATAACCATGGGGCTCTATTGCAAAGTGGGTCATAAATTATTTCACCTATGAGGGTCAATACGAAATCATTCTTGGCCCTATCATGATAATCCTCATACACTTGTGCCATGGAGAGGCCAAGGAACAAAACAAAATTGACCTTCCCCACTTCTTGCATGCCTATGTTTATTCAACCACAGATAAATTCCATTGGGGAGCTATATATTTGAAATTTTAGGGGTTAATTCATTTAATTTATGCAAATAAAACTTTATTCAAAAATATAATCGGATGAAGAAATGGATTGAGTTCTATAAAAAAATATGCTCTATGTAATGAAATTCATCCCAAATACAAAACCCATGAAACAAGTTCTTTCACATAAATAAAACCCAAGAAGAAATTGAGGTCCTTCATGAAAATTACAAAGCATCAAGTAGAGGATGTCTACTCAAAGGTGGAATATCATGAAGCACCATCTAAATTTGGGAAATTAAATCCACACCTCATTCTTCCCTATTAGCATATCCATCTCCTCCAAACCTTATTTTTGAGGAACAAATTATTGATCCAACACCCACTACTAAGGATTCCCCATTTCCAAATAAAGGGAAAATTCCTATGTTTGAAGGAGATCCTAGCTCACCTCATGATGAGGAATCCCTTACTCCTCAAGTGTTATCCCTCTCCAAAGTTGAATTTAAGCTGCAACAAACAAAATATATGTTGTAAAAGTTACAACTTGTCCTCCAAGGGAAATATGAATACCTTTCCTAATTAAAAATTAAAAATTATTTTGAAATTCAGCATCTCAAAAATGATTTACAAAGTAAATATCAAATCATCCATAAGAACCAACAAAATATTGACAAATTAACTATAGAATTATAGCCTTGAAATATGAAAAGAAGGAAAATAAAGTCATAAGAACCACGATCAAATATCTCAAACTAATTTTGTTTTTCCCCAAATTTTGGTTTTAAAAGAAAACATGGATGAGTCATTGCTATGAGCTAAGAAAAGTAGAAGAAGAAAATAAAATCTTAAAGGAAGAGAAGAAAGTCTTGGAAAATAATTTGGCATTAATATGCCAATTATATGAGAAAACTCTTTCCTATAGGTCACCAAAAACCTTCTATGCTCTATTTTTGAAGGAATATTTTTATAAATGGCATATTTCTAGGGTTTATTCCAATGAATATGTGGAATTTAAAACTAATAATAATTTCATGGCTACATATGCAGCCTTTGATACAACTAGAAGGAATTTGTTGTGTGAATTTTATGTCCATAAATTTTTATTTCCTAAAGAAACACATATTCCAATAAATCTGTATGTAGGAGAGGTTCAATTAAGATCATTTGTCTCCACACTCTAGCATCAAAAAATTTGGAGAGAACAAAGAGGGAATTATACAAGGGAGGATACTAATTCAGGTCTTCTCATGAGACATGACTTTCTAGTACCTGGTATATTTTTACGGTAGTGCAAGGCAAAAATTTACTCTCTTCATCTTGTGGACAGGTACAAAGAAATCATTTCCACATGTGTGGAATAATTTGGAGAATATGTTTTTTCCAAACTTTAATATGGAATTATTTTCCTACCAAAATATATGGTGCTTGATCACTGAAACCTACAAGAAAAAGGAAGTAATTTCTCTTACCAATATTCGGTGGTCATTAAGAAGGGCCAAGGAAATAGGAATAATTATGTCAGACATGGAACAAGATTGGGTTGGCATGTGGTTTAGACCACCACTAATATTGGCACCAATCCCTCGGTGGACTAATGATCAAGACCAGCTAGATGAGAGCTATAAAAAATTGAGAAAGGAAGTGATTGAGTTTAATGGATACCACAACGCAAAATTGAGAACCTGGGATACTTTTTCCAATTAGCATAATTATAGTCAAATTTTAGAATCCTTAAATAAAAATAGTTACATCTATAGTAGGAGGACCTACTAATCCATAAGTCTAGGGGAGTGATGAGTCTTTTTAATTCCCGCTCCAATCCCCATTTTTCCACTATTACCTTGTATTGAACTAATATTATCTTTATTATAAATAATACTTTCGTTGACTTAAAGAGAAGTTTTGTGCATAAATCTTGGTTATATTTTATCTTTCATATGCTTTATTGAATTTATTGATATAATTTGATTTTTGTATTACAAATGTGAATGGAATAACTTTCATAGTCAAGTGTATGACTCATATAAGCCTAGCGCATGACTCACACAATAGAGCGCGGACTCATTCAAATCAACACTATATTTACACAACTAGTGGAACCACCTAGTTAGTATCAATTCCATCTGGGAACTTGGTCTGCTTAGGTGGAAACCACCTCTTTAGACATAAAGATCATTCAAATTTAACATGGTTTAGGCTTTGCATTAAAAGTCTAACTGGCAGTAACTAGTCCTTATTTTGTTGAATCCTCCACTATGTGAGGAGTGTGATTACTTGAGTTCATTTGAGACTCCAGGTGATGTCCAATTTCAATTGAATTTTGTTTATAATAACTCCACTTTCATCCATAAGATGAGTTCGACCAACAATTTACATGCATGACTACACATCAACTTAATAATTACTAGTTATATTGTTGTTCTATGTTCAGTTGAGTCTTACATGTAATTCACAATAATAATTTCTCTAGGAATAATAAATGTAATTCACCTAATATATAAGGTGTGATAATCATAGAATAAGAGTGGTATTTTGATAAATAAAGAAATTGCATTGTAAAATCATTGATAAATTAAAGGGCATGATTCTGGAATCAATTGTGTTTTCATGAGTAAGACATTGTAACTGGATCAGAGGGAAGGAGCAAGGGCCACTCCTCCCCAATGTGAAGGGAATTGTTATTATTTCTTGTTCATCTATTTCAGTTTGTTTATTTTCAAGCATTACTATGTTTTAAGCATTTAAACTGTAATCTTACTTCTACATGTTTCAGTTCCTTATAGAGTTAGAAGTATTTTTCCTCTATTTTTATTTTATTAGTTTTAATAAGTTAGGATAAATTCCTAGTGATAGTAGTTTCTTTCTCAAATAAATAATTTTCATGCTCAATACATTTCAAATTCTTTGTTACAAATAGCCTTGGACGCCACCCTGGTATTGACAGAATATTGAATGATTAAAGTGTGAGTATCAATGACGCTTGCAATGCCCCTCACTATGAGTTATTAGAAAAACCTAAGAAACTCGGAAGACAAAGCAAGGCCAAGAAAATTAATGTGATCCATTGGGGATATGTTGGTGGAGAAAGATGAGCTCGGGGGATATATATGGAAATATTTTCAAAACTATCATTGTTTAGAGACCACATAGAAGTAATGTAAACTCTCATGATTTAATACTACCAAGATGTGATCTGGTTCAATTTAATGTCGTTCCCATCAACATAAAGGCCAATTCCAAATTAACTAGCCTACCAAATATAGGAAACAAAATTTTGGCATATAAATCTAAAATCCCTCCTATTCAAGTAGATACAAAAACTATGTATTTTGTGCAGAGGCGAGGAAAATATATCCCTATACATGTTATAAAGGATAGGTCAATGTGTGTACGAAAATAGTATATCATCATGCTTCTAGAAATCATCTAGAGATAGAAAATAGACCCCATTCGGATCAATGGATTTAGAATTATACATGTGGAACTAAGATGAAGAATTCAATTAGGTGAAGTTCTTCACAAATGAGCTTAATGGCAACATATAAAAAAATTTGGAAGTGACACATAAATAATTCATGTACAATTTATTTTTTATTTATGTTTCACACACTAGAGAGAACTAGAGTTAGTGATTAAGGTAGAGGATGGGTATGCATTTTATGCAAATCATGTTAGATAAGCCTTACACCACATTTTATGAATGGTAGAAGATGGAAAGTTGTCTAATGAAGATAAAAGAGTAGTTGAGTGTGAATACAAGGATTATAAATAAGGTGGACACATATGTGGTACCATGGGGAAAATCACAACTCATGATGGCATAATAGTGTGCTTAGTGGGAGATAAAATAAATCATCCAATCAATCTACCATTATTTATCACCATGAACATTACACAAGCTAAATTTAGAAAGAACCATGGGATGATTCCCACAAATTTCCATCTATTCATAAGATAAGCTTCACCTTAGCTAATTAGTGGAAGGTTGCAGTAAGCTACGAAAGCACATGTAGAGGAAGAGATGAGATCTAATGTTGAACCACCACTCAATAAATCCAAGGTGGAAAATATTTTTTAAAATTGTTGCATATGAAGCATAAGAATAAATCATATGTGGAAAATATCTTTGACTTCCTAGTTGGTTCACCCAACTAGACTTCCTATGAATAAAGATTCAAATAGATAAGGTGCATAAGGTGGAATTGTAGCCTACACATACAAGTTTGAGGAAAGAGAATGGTTCACTTATAAGACCATTCAAATAGAACCTATACAATAAAATGTTCAAGCAAACAAACTAGTAAATTTACCTCTCCTACCTCATTTTTTATTGGTATAAATGGATTGTGAAGGCATGCCAAAAAGGATCTTAAGAAAAACATTTTCAAGGATTTACTGGAAACTAGTGTACAACCCCAAATGTAACTACATTTTGTATCCTATTAACTTGGAGGAAGAAACTACATAAATCCATGTCACCCCACTAAAAATAAGAAGGGTCCAAATGGCGAGAGAGTACAAAAATTTGAGGAAGACCATTTTTTTGGTGTGTAAAAAAACAAGAATGGAGTAGACATTTTCACACATACCATGTTGGGGAGTAAAAATAAGGATTCTCCCATCCATCTTGTAGACCTAAAATCAAGAAAAGGGGAAGAGGATAAAAGGAAATCCACATAAAAATGGAAGTGTATAGATAAGAACATATAAAACAAAGAAAGAATAAGAAGATGGAAAGAGGGGTGAAGGCCATGACATCAAGTACTAAGTTTTGAGGGTTATAGGTGCCCTATCTCTTAAATACTCTCTAACTAAAAACATAAGTTCTCCTAATACTTGAATAAAGAACCACTACCACACGAAACCCAAGAGACGAGCCATGAAGTTACAGGATAATTTCTCACCAAAGAAACAAGAGAAGAAGAAAAGGAAAAGGTGCAAGTTCCCGAGGAGAAAGCAAAACAAGATTCAAAAGAAAAAGGATGAAACATAGGAAATAAATAAGGAACAAGAAGAGGAGAAGAATAATCGAGAGCGAGAAGGATTTTGAGGAAGTAAAGAAAAATTAGAAGCATAATAGAGTGCATAGATGCTAGAAAAGAATGAAAAAAAGGAAAGATGCAGGAAAATTGTGTGAAAATTGGAGGAAGAGCACACAAAAATAAGAATAAAAGGTGTGCGTAAGGTTAAGGATGGCTACAAGAAAGTAAAAGAGGATGATAAAAATAAAAATAAAATTGAGATGAGTAGAAAAACGCTACGAAGAAGAAAGAAAAATAAAATATCAAAAGAAAGTTGAAGATTAAATGATATTAGTAGAACAAAGGCATAAGAAGAAGAAAATTTGCATTATACATGAGCAAGAAGCTGAAAATAAACTAGACTATTGAAAGGAAAATGAGGTTGAGAGTGTAAAGAAATAGCAAAAATAACCTATAACTACACCTCTTGAGGTACCTATAAATTTTTGTATGAAGAAGAGAAACCCATGGATGTTTTGCAATAGATAAGAAGTTTTACTTTGGAACCTTATATGGTATAATCCACTAAAGAAATTGGAGGAGACACACATACATTTGGTGCTTTGGGAAGATAAATTTACAGATGTGATAAAGAAAATTACTTTTGCTTCACATGTGCATATGTCGATACCTCAAATTGTGTATAATTTAGTAGAAGTACCGAGACATAGGCCATCACCAACATTATTGACGGTGACCGAGAGAAACTACCACTTTATAAATAGATAGAAGATGAAAGTATTCTACATATAAATGTGGCTTCCTTGCAACTAGAGAAAAAAATGGTGCCCTCAAACAAGAAAGTTTTTTTATTATTGGAAAATAGTTTTTTGGGAGGGACTATACCCCATTAAAAAAAAGGCTCAAAATCTATATACAAAAAATTAATACATCATAGAGTGATCAATATCATATGTTTTACATGAAGACACAATTGTAGTAACACAACTACAAATCACAATACCAAAAAACATACAAAACCGTTGTTAAACATCACCAAAATAGTAACTAAATGGCAAAAAAACAATAATAAATCAGCAAAAATATAAAGACATCACTTGGATGCTTTATCCACCATTTTCTTCAAATCTTGCAAGGCACTAAATAAAGCTATGGTATTGAATTGAGCGGGGCCATCCTTATCATCCTGACTGAAGACTTGGGCTTGTGCTTTTCCTCCCTCCAAATTTCCTCCAGGATGTTGTTGAGCATGCAAACATTCTTCACTTGTTGTTCTAAGAAGTTATAAACAATTGTAATGGCCCTGGTAATAGACTCATGTCTTCCCTTCATATGCACAACCTTGTTATCAAGAGAGTTAAGTTTTTTATAAATCTCTTGAATTTTGCTTTCAGCAATCTCAGGAGCTTCCTCCATTTTCCTCTTTCCAGTTCTTTTTTTTAGTTGGTTCAGGTATTTCTTTAGGGCCTCAAGTTATTTCTCAATCTCCTCTAGCCACTTCTATATATCCCCATTGTTCTCCACCTTCTCTCTACTAGGTTCTTGTTGCCCCATGTGAAGAAAACTTTTTGTAAGTTCCACCTCTTTATGTTGGCTATTGTGCGAAGGGTTATTTTATGGGGAAAAGGGTGATTGAGGGGAAAGGATGGATTTTTGGTTCAAATTTTCCTCTTGACTCAAAGTGGTGGGGGGATGCATAGTGGGTGCAGGGGTTGGGTTAGGATTAGGAGGGGTAGGGGTGAGGGGAATGGTAGGATTTTGAGTCATGCAAAAATGGTGTAATAGAAGGATAAGTCCTTAATGAAGGGGGTAGCATGAGCGTGCTTTTGGACTTCAAGGATGGAGTGTTCAAGTGATTTTAGTATGTAGTGTGGGAAGAATACTTTTACATTCCTCCTAAAATGATTTAAAAGACTAAATGCTTGAGAGGAACAATAATATATCTACCTTCAAGAGACACATATCGAACCATCATCTTGATAATCTCATCAAAGGGATTTGGGATGGAGGTGACCTTTATGTCGGTGGTTACAAACACAAGATTTTCTCCCTCTTCCACAAATATTTTAGTTTCCATTTCCTTATCATAATCTTTTGTATAAACCTTATTTCCTTCCAAACTCAGGCCTATAATTTCAGAAATGATTTCTTCTTTAATGTATGGTTTTATTCCCATATGTTACCACTATGTTTTTCCATCCACCCACAAACTACAAGAGAAATGTGTTGATCATGGCCTTGAATACATTCTATGAAGTTTGAAATACCTCCTATCTGAAGATAATTCCATAGCTCTGCATTATCCTTCTAATCTAGGTCACAAATAGGCTCGATTTGACATGGTGTTCCTCCATTCTTGCTCTATCTTGGCCACTGTAGAATCCTTCTTTATCCTTAAGAGTGTTCTTGAAACCACCTAAAATATGCCTTTGATCAGCTACTATTTTAACCCAGAAAGTGTGTGAATAATTATATCTTTTATCTTTCATGATAAGCTTATGTGGGTGAGTTGTCATGTACTTAGCTTGCACATGTGTGAAGGACATCCTATACTTAACCACATTATTTCAAGTGGATCACCATTGTTATCTTTGATGATTGCATTTTGTACATGGTTGGGTAATGACTCATAAGTATACCATATGTCCATCTTTTTGTAATGACCCCAATATTTTCTAGGTATCCACAACTTTATTGCCCTCCCTATATGAGTGAATTATTTGGAAATTGGAAAAATTTTGACAAATATTTGTAGATTCAATAATAAAATCCTTGATTGTCCAACTAGGGGGTGAGTTTGGTTTAGATGATTTACAATATTCATTGAATCCCCTTCTATTATGAGATTAGTAATATTGCATTCTTTGGCTATTCTAAGACCCCATAGTGTTGATAAGGCTTCAGCATAATGATTTGATTGATGCCCCATATTACCAGCATAAGAAGCAATTAAATAGCCTATGTGATCCTGAATTATCCCTCCTCCACCTACAACTCCAGGGTTACCCTTTGAAGCTCCATCAAAATTGAGCTTGTACCAATGAATATGGGGTGGGATCCAATGTATCAAGGATCTATCTACATTAGCTAACCAGTTTTCTGGGCAATGTCAAGGTTCCATGTTGAAAGAATAGCTTCTTCATCCTATGGATAACTCTTGTTTTTAGGGGTTTGAATATTTTTAGATTGTCTTTCACCCCTATACTAATTTCCTTTAGTAATTTTTTGCATAGTTGTCTGTGATTCTTGAAGATGATTTCATTTCTAGTTTTCCAAAGTTTCCAGATGGTATGAGGAAAAACCAATTTCCATAATCTTCTAACCATACATTTTTTTAAGGGGGATCCCATTGATTCCAAGCCTACAAGATGTTATGTGGAAGTATCCATTCCAAATTAAATTTTGTAAAAATTAAACCCCATACCTTTGCAGCATAATTAATCCCAACTCAGTAGTAGATGCTTTATATCATCTATGCTTCTTTCTTACACATGTAGCACATATTGGGCATAATAAATCCCCTTTTTATCAGATTATCATTGGTCAAAATTTTCCCTTTAAGCACAAGCCAAAGGAAAATATTTACCTTAGGAGTTAGTTCAGGCATCCAAATTTGATTCCAGTTGAATTCACATTGTATATTCTCAAAGAAGGTGTTATATCCAGATTTAACTGTGTAGTCACCATCAACTGAATTCACCCAAATGATTTCATCCTTGGATTCAATTTGAGTTAGAGGAATAAGATCCAGTTTTTCTTGGAGTGAGGAAACTATATGTTCCAAATCAACATTATCCACCCTGAGCTTTTTCCAAAATCTCTTATTTCTCTCTCAATCAATATAGTCTTTCACTTTTTTTTCATATTTATCAATAAAGTTTTCCTTTATGGTTTCAAATATATCTTTTAGGTTGAAGGAATTTCAATTATCCTGCTAGAATTGAATATCACTGCCATCTCCCAATTTCCATCTACTTCCTCCTTTGAGAATATTTCTGATTTGAAGCAAGTTATTCCAAAAACAGAGCCATTGGGAAATTGTTCTTCATATAGAAAGGTATTCACATTATTTTGAGCCAAATACTTTACTCTGATTAGTTTAGTCCAAGGTTTATCCTCCTTCAACAATCTCCAACCCATCTTAGCAATCAGTGCAGCATTCATCTTTCTTATGTCTTTAATTCCCAATCCTCCAATTTTCTTGGGAATGCAAACTTGATCCCAAGAAATCATATGGTATCTAAATTTTTCTTCAGTTCCATGCCAAATAAAATGCTTCTAAATTTTTTCAATGCTTTCCATGACAGAGGAAGGGATGCTAAACATGGAAATAATATAAATGGGTAAGTTCTAAAGTGTGCTTTTGATTAATAGAAATTTTCCAGCACTTGATAGAAACAACCCCTATCCAGCTAGCCAATTTCTTATGAAATATATCCAACAATGCATTCCACACATTCATAGATACTTTATTTTTCCCAAGGGGTAGACCAAGATATGTGGTGGGAAAAGTGCTAATTTTGCATCCAAGAATCAATGCAATTATCTTTTGTCTTTCCATAGGGGTGTTGAAGAAGTAAACCGATCTCTTTTCAAAATTAACTAACTTGTTGTCCGTAAGTTTTTTCTTAAAATCTCGAGAATAGTTTTGATAGATTTATATTCCGAATAGAGTCCATCAGCAAAAAATGTGTCATCAGAAAATTATTGATGAGAGGTTGTTTGATTTTTAGAGGTAGGTATGAATCCTTTTAGAAGACCTGCATTTATGGCCTTAGTAATGGATCTACTCATACTATCAGCCATAATTATAAAGAGTAGTGGAGATATGGGATATCCCTGTCTTATGCCTCTACTGCTTGCAAAAAAACCAACTAGAATTCCATTGACAATAATAGAAAATCTGGTCATGGATATACAAGCCTGTATAATCTTTCTGAATTTGTTAGTGAAACCAAATTTGGAAAGAACCTTATCCAAAAACTGTCAGGATACTCTGTCAAAGGCCTTATTCATATCTAATTTTACAGCCATCCCTACTTTCTTACTTTTATCCATGGAATGAATGGTTTCATGAACCATGATCACTCCATCTTATATGATTCTTCCTTTTATGAAGCCACTTTTCCATTTTGAAATCATAAGAATGCAATGGTTGAATTCTAGTAGCCAATATCTTAGTAAAAATTCTATAAATAACATTTATTAGGCTAATAGGTTAAAAGTCCTTAAATTCTTTGGCATCCATCTTCTTTGGGGATATAACAATATGAGTTTTATTTAGTTCCTTGAGTAGATCACCCATCCTATAGAATTCATTAACAGCCTTGAGCAAGTCTTCTAAACAAATATCCCAGAACTTTTGAAAAAAGTTAGCGAAATATCCATCATCCAGGTGCCTTATCTCCTTTAAAAACAAAAATAGCACTTTTTAGTTCCTCTATTATTGCAACTTTGGTGATTCCTCTAAATCTTGCCTAATATATTATGTCTGTAGGAATGACATCTAAAAGATAAGAAGTTGCTTTTTCATTGCACACATTATCCTCAGTGAGTAATTTTTAATAAAAATTTTGAGCTTCACTTTGTATAACACTTTGGTCTTTAGTTATTTCATTTCCATTGGAGACTTAAATGATTCTATTACAAGCCCTATGCTTTAGAGTGTTCATATGAAATAATTGTTTATTTTTGTCTCCTTCTTTTAACCAAATAGCCTGGGATTTCATTCTCCAAAATGTTTCTTCTTGATTGCAAATGTTGTGATATTTAGAAAGTAGTTCTTTTCTAGGTGATGATCTTTGGCATCCATTCCTTTTAGAGAAACTCTTTTTCTAAATCCTCCAATTTTGTTTCAAATATTTCTTTTTTTCAAAGATATTCCCAAATACTTCTTTGTTCCAGATTCTGACTTGCTTTTTTACATTTTTTAACTTTTGAACCAATCTATATTAATTCATTCCTTCCCCATCCCAATACCACCATTCTTTTACCATGTCATTAATTTCCTCATGATCTAACCACATTTTTTCAAATTTAAAAGAGTTGTGTGTGGGTTTGGTCCAATTGAATAAACTTAGTACTATAGGATTATGATCGGACCCAATCCTGGGAGGGTAGCCAAATGAAAATCCTTGATTTAAAATCCAACTAGAAGAGATAAGAGCTCTGTCTAATCTTACCTGAATTAGGTCTTCTTTGACTCTCCTATTGGACCAAGTGAAAGGGTTTCCATGAAGTTCAATATCCATAAGATTTAAATAGGAGATAAATTCATTAAATTCTTCCATTCCAACAAATAAATCATATTTTCCCCCTTCCTTTTCACTGGGATTAAGGGGGGTATTGAAATCCCCCATAACCATCCAATTAACATCAATATAACTACTTATAAATCCTTTAGCTCCTCTCAAAGTCTCCTTCTTCCAACAATAGAATTAGGTGCATATATATTGGAGAGGATCCAGACTAAATCACTATCCATAGTAGTAAATTTAACAACTAAATGATTATGAGAAGCAAAGATTACATTACCAGTAAGAATGATTTTTTCCTAGAAGATAGAAACCCCTCCAAAAGCTCCTTGAGAATCAAACCCAAAAAACTTGATTCATCCCAAAAATTATTTTTGTAGCATCAACAAGAGTATCAACTTTCATTTTAGTTTCTTGTAAAACAAGAACACTAGGTCTACCAGTTCTCCTAAGTTCCTTTAGTATCCTTTGTTTAGGGCCCCCATTTAGACCTCTAACATTCCAGGAGATGATATTCATCTATAAAATATGGGGAAGGAGTTTTCGGATGGCTCAATTGTCTTTGAGTTCCATCTCAAAATATCTTTTTCAGTCTCTTTCTTTCTCAAAGCATATTTAGAGGGTCTACCCTTTTTGTATTTTACACCAATATTTGATCTCCTCTTAGAAGAAGATCTAGTAACTCTTGAAGTGGAAGCCTCCTAGTTCCCAATCTTATTTTTCTTATCATTGTATAGAACATCAGGGATGCCCTCAAATCCTTTTATTCTTATTTTCTTGGATTTGACTTCAATGAATCCATTATTCAAGTCATTATCACAGTCAAAGAGTACCTTTGTTAAAGTCGGTAAGCTCTCCTTCCTCCTTTGTATACCCATCTAACTCAACATTTGTATTATATTTGTCTAGCTATGTATTTGTTGATCTGTCATCAACATAGAGCTGATCATAAACAAGAGAAAGTAAATCATCTTGAACTTCAAAATATTCCTCAGTGAAGTCATCTAGTGTATCATCCTCATTTTCTTCAGATAGGTTTTCTATGATAGTTTCCAATGATTCATTTTGATATGCTTCAACTAAAGGCATCAACTCCTTCTCTATTACTGAGGGTATCTCCATTTCCCTTCCTTTGTTGACATGCTACTTTGCGACTGCTCACAGGGTGTAGTATTCTATTGGCTATATATATTTTGTTTTTCTTTGTTTTCTTCCATCGTTGGCTCCTTATCATCTTCCAAAAGATTGACCATAACTCTAGAGTTATTTTCATCCATTTCATGATAAGTTTCACATGTTTCTCTAGGACCAAGTCTTCTAGTTTATCTTGAACTATTACATCATCCCTATCCTTTTTTTTCCGACTGTGGGATCTTAGGTCTCCATAGCTTCCTGCAAACAGTGGTCACCTAATGTGGGTTTTGAAACCATTTTTTCTCTTTTTTTCTTTAGATCTAATGTTTTTGGGACTATTTTTCCCACCTCATGTCCTTTTTGTTCCTTAGTTTGAGAGATCTCAGCCCCTAGAGATTTTCCTTCAATTTTTCACCATGAGAAGCTCCTTTCTCTAATATCCTAGATTCCCCATTTTCCTGAGATTTGTTCCTTTCCTTGTTAGGGGATCCAATATCATATCTAATTTTAAGATCCTCCTTACTCTATCCCTTTAGATCCATTAGAAGTGGGGCACTTCCTAGTGAAATTTCCTAACTTATGACATTTCTCGCATCTCAAATGGAAAGTTTCATATTCAATCAGTTGATGCCAATGACCAAAATTTGACTAAATAATGATATGATCTGGAAGTTTATGTTCCATTTCTGAAGAGATACAAAATCTAGCAAAGGCAAGCCTAGATATATTTCTAGTAGGCCCATCTAATCCTATTGGAGATCCAATAGATTTGGTAATGTTCAACAAGATCTCATCATCCTAGAACTAAAACGGAAGTCCAGGGAGTCTGCACCATATGGGTATGGTGTGAATATTTTCAGTATTAGGATTGAACCCTAGATACCATCTTTTTAAAAAGAGTCCCATATTTCCCATGCATCCTCCCAATAATATTGATTCCAGATCTATCTGTTGATTGAATTTGGTAAGAAAAAAACCTTTATACATGGTTGTAATAACCAAATCTCCCTTAGGTTTCCATCTACGCATAGCCCATTTCCTTATTGTGTCAATATTGGGTTGAGACCCTAGGGATTTGCCAACAAGGGCAAGACTCTCTTTTCCCATTTCCCGATACATGCAACCATCAGGCACATGGATGTGGGTCACTTCCTCTTTGTCTTTAGTACTTGTGAATAAAGAATGAGATTGCATAGATGCAGGGGATTGAGGTACCACATGTTTTCAAGTGGACCTTTCGGATGCTCGACCAAGCCTCAAACTTAGTGTCATATTTCTTGTTGTTATCTCGGTGAACATGATTCGATTCAATAACCGGTTTACTTCCAGTACCAACATTCTACGCTTAGTATCTCGAAACTATGAATACAAAACCTCGCTCACAACAAAGTGTTCACCATCAAACCCTTAGCGAGAAAAATGAAGGAGATTAAAGATAAATTTCCAAAACTGGTGAAAAATATATTAGGGAACAAATGCAATTAACCACCCTAGTTAACAAGCTTGTGGATGATATAAACCAAAAGGATCTCATAGAGAAATTTAAGGAATAGATTGCCCAATAAAATAAGGAGGCTAAATAAATGAATGTGGTATTGCGGGAATATATCAAGCTATCGTAAGAGGCCATGGAACAAGCAAATAATATCACATTTGAGTTATTGGACTAGAATGCACAACCGCAAGAGGTGATTCAAATTTTTGAAATGGAGACACATAGAAAAACCATCCCATATCTTTATGGTCACCACACATGACAAAAAAATAGAGACAACATTGAACATGTCTCCAATCTAGAGACAATGTGGCGGAATGCCTATGGGAGTGGGAGACAAATGCACAAAGGTAATACATTTGTAGGTGTAAAAGTGTCATAATAGATCAAAATATTTACATAACGATTATATTTGGGAGACAAATGCACCATGTAATACATTTGCAAGTGTACAAGTGTCATAATAGATCAAAATATTTACATAAGGATTTTAGTTTATAAATAATTATTACATGAAATTAAATGCAATGTAGAATTGTCAGAATAAATTTACAAAATGTAAATGAACATTAAACACTAGAGTTACATGGGAAAACCCTTCAAACTAAAAAAATCACAAAAACACTTCCATATTTATTAAAATTAATTAGGAACTTACAAACTATCTGGAAAAGTCGACTAGAGCCCAACATTAATCTTCTTCTCGCTTCTTCAATATTATCATTCAATGTTTCAATTATTTCATATAACTTATACAAACTCAACTCCACTCATGGGAGATCACCTTTATAAGTTGGGTGATCAATTACACTAGTTGATTTATCAAATCACTTTTCCTATCTAAATCAATTGGTTTGGTAACTTTATATTCAATATAAAGTATAATACATATGTTCATATTTTATGGTTACTAATAAGTTTGTTTAATAAACTTAATGTGGAGATGTAAGGGGAACTAAAATGTATCCTTACAAAATAATACATGCTCTAAAAAAATCACGAGAGGTTGAGGGAGAAAATAGGAATCATTAGCGAAGTAGCCAATGTCATATCCTATGTGGTCCAGTCATTAAAAATGCTAGTGATGACACCCTCCTCGAGGTAATACGGGCTATAGTGCACTTTATAATAGGACCACATATGTTGAAAATATAAAACAAAAATTTATAATACATTTCTACATATTGAAAACCCAAAAGGTAAGTCTTTTATAAAAACTACTTAATTAAAAATCCATAAGGATAGTTAAGTAGTGCACAAGGGTTAAAACTAGTAAACTACGTTCCTTGCAATAAGTGTAAAAATAACATTAGAACATGTGAATTAAAGCAAAACATCACAATGATGGAAAATGTAGAACACCTAAAGGACTTTGATAAATTCTTGTCTCAGGATGTAACAATTATTTAAGTTTGGCAATGTGTTAAAGCGATATTAAGGCCTAAAATCTAACTTAGTATATTTTTCAATTGTAATATCTTGGCAAAATACTTAATGTAAATGAATATATTAGATATGAAAAAATAAGGAACATGTAAATATCCTTGAGCATCAATAAAGGCATATGAAGGGATTGGAAGGTGGACATTCAACTCAAATTTGTATAAATCATGTAAGAGCTATATGCATAAGGGTTGGGTTCAAATTGTAATAGGATTTGAAATTAAATCTTAATTTATTGTTGTGTAATCTCTCTCTAGCTTGTATGTTTGCATTCTAAGTTTTCACATTCTATATCTTAGTGTGCAAGCCTCAAAATGTGATAACAGATTCATATTTATTCATATTGAGCACTATTTAAAGGTATGTAAATGAATCGATCTTGTTAAACCAGTAACCTTAGCATGTTTTGATGAGATATTTCAAGAACCATTGCTAACATTTTAGCAAAAATATTACAACTTTTTGACGTTTTTTGAGACATTATATATGGATGGAATCTATAACTAGCCTTAATCCAAGTGTTAAAAATTACCATTTGGACTCAATGTTCTCGAAGCATGGTGTGTAGCATTGCTAGTTTGCATAGCTATAAAAAAACCTTGTGTATTATTGATGTAATTTGTGTTGGCAAATATTATAGTTACACAGGGATAGCTCCATAATCACTCATGCTTAAATTTTTCATAGATTTTGAGATATTTATTTTGATTATTATTATATTTTATGTGTAATATTTTTTTATTCATTCATGTTATGGGGAAATTTGTAGTTCTTATGTAAAATAGTGTAATTATCTTGGTGTGGAGTGGTAGTTTCACTCAAACTTTGCAATGTAATTGGAAAAAGGGATGAAATCACTATTTTTAGCTTAATAGGTCATCATTTACATTTTTTCCAACATTTTTTCCTATGATGTTTCCATTTAATTACAAATTTTGAGGAAATATTGCCTATCATAAATATGATTCATGCATGTTAGATTTGTCATATCTTATGCTTTCATATTTCAAATGGATATGAAATAGATTATGAACTCCATTATATCTTATTTTATGAGAAACTATGGTCTAAATTTAGTGAGCAAGGGTGTTCTTAGTACATTTCTAACAATGATTGGATGTATAAGCATGGTGGTTACATTTTTGGTCGAATATATAGGGTTTAACTATTAAATTTGAGTTATTTTTTGTTATAATGGGTAGGCAATTCCCTTTTTCCCTTATAGATCCTAAAGTGACGAGAAAAAATCCTTCATTGACTTTCCTCCCTCATGAACCATGGTTTGAAGGTAATAATGAAAACGTTTGTTCCTAGTTGGATAGGTCTCAAACCTAGGGTACATTTTGGGAACCAACAAAAATAATTACTTAATTGATTAAATATGATATGAAATTAACTTTAATTGAGCCTCAATTGACATAATATGGGAACATTTGGTTGTATGATGCTCGATTATCCCCAATACATAATAGATTAAATGGATTACTCAACTTGTTCAACTTAGTATGCAATTGTTATCTCGTTAATATCTAATTGACATTACATGGCACCATTTGGTTACACAAGGATTTATTGGAAACAATTCCATACCATATTCAACTAAATACTCACTTTGTTCATTCATTACACAATTCTTGATTTTTTCAATCTTGTAAAAATCAAGTCAATTGATTATTTCAATCTAGTAAAAATTCTTTAAAAAATCAATCTTATATACAATCGTGTCCAATCAAACACCAAATGACATTACATGGTTGAATTTGGTTACATGATGCTCGATTGGCCATAATTGCATCACATTGAACTAATTGTTCGATTCATTCAATGTGGTTTGCAATTAGAGCCAATCAAACCCTAATTGACATTACATCATTGTATTTGATTTTATTTGGCTTGATTGGACCATATTATGTAACATATTGAACTAATTACTTGATTGATTCAATCTATTATAGAATTGAGAACAATCAAGTTGTAATTGATATTACATGGTCAAAATTATTTGCTCGGGATCAAATTTCCTCAATTGCATACCACAATGAACCAATCACCGAATGGTTCAATCATGGATGTAAATGGGGATCATCAATCCTTAGTTTTCCTTAAATGGTCACATTTGGTTGTACATGGCTCAATTAGTCCCAATCATGTACCACATTGAATAACTTACTCGGATTCAATTTAGTATGTAATTTGTGCCAATCAAATCCCAATTGATGGTGTGGCCACATATGATAACATGGTGCATGATTATTCCTAATTCGGTAACATGTATAACCAAGTACTTGATTAGTTCCATTTAGTAGATAATTGGAGCCAATAAAGCACCAATTGACATAACATGGTCATTTTCAATGGCTTAGGGATTAGTTGGCCCCAATTGTTTAATAAATTTCATCAATTAAACGAGTTATAGATTGAAACATTTACTCAATTGATTTAATTTATTATTCTATATATCAAAATCAAACCTTAGTTGACATAACATGGTTTTGTTAGGTGGTATAGGGATTGATTTCCCAAATTAAGTACCACAATTAACATTTTACTAAATTAATGCAATTCAGTTGCAATTGATGTCAAATAGCATTGCATGGTATCCTTTGGTTGGACAAGGCTCAATTGAACTCAATTGTGTACCACATTTAACTAATTACTCAATTGGTCCAATGTAATATGTGAATTTTATATGGTCGTTGGACTTTTCAACTTAGCTCTTTACTTTTAAATGATCATCAATTTTCCATTTCTTATCGTGCATTTCACATTAACATAAAATAGATGTGAAAAATAACCCTAATTAAAGATGTTAGCTAGGAAGAGATGCAAGGTGGCTTAAAATCCAAATAAATGGATATTATTGTAGGTTTTATGTAAATTTAATCATTTTTATGTTTTATTATTAAACTTGTTGCACAAAACTACCCTAGAAACAAAAATAACATCATAGCAAAAAGGAAAGAAAAGAAAAAAATCCCTTCAATGAGCATTACCCATAGTTTTGCACTACATAAAAGTGTACCACATATTTAAATTAAAAAAACTTAGAAGTTTAGTAAAGCTTGTTTATGGTCCTTTATCATAGTTCAATTAAGAAAGTGCTTCGTGTTCCATTTTATTTTTTTCTTCATATACATAGTTATTGTTTTTATAAACTCAAACAATATTGTTCTATTTTCTTGTAATAAAAAGATCAAATTCATATAGTTTAGTGTGGTATATAATTATATGAATGGAGTATTATCATTTCCTTGCAAGATAATGATTTTAATGATATCTACTAGATTGATTTAAGCTTGAACTTTGTTAGAGGCATTATTATTAAAATTGGAGATTTAAAATAATTATATCAAATATAAAGAACTATCTTAATTTTTTAGAAACATAAATTTGGAAATGACAACTTTGAATTCTTCATCCTTACACTATGACTTGTACACACTTCCCAACCCAGTGTCAAATTATTGTTCTCATTGCATGACATGCTCTATTTCACACTCTACTCAATTGTCATTATACCAAGATAAATCAATCCAAAACAAATCAAAACTCATAGGTATATTACCCAAAATTCCATATTAATCTCATTAATTGCTTGTATAGATTTTTACACCTCGGGTCAAGTTGTACTATGACTTAGACTGAACCATGCAACCTTTTACTTTCACATCTAATCATTACTTTCTTAATTTGATATCTTTATTTTCCTCGTTTAGTATCCCCTAGGTCAGCTTTAGTGTGATTAGTAATCACAAATACCTATATAAGAAAGTATAATTCACCATATGAACTCACTTGGAACTTTAAAGGGACACTCTTTCTAATAATATTTTTAATTAATTTCAAGCTCTCCTCTCTTCATCTATAACAACAAGGCATCCTTAAGAGAAACACATACATAAATTTTGAAGCACTCAACCAAGTCAAAGATTCTAGTTTCCCTCTCCACAATCCAAGTCATAATCAAGGTCAATCCAAGGTTGCACATTTCCAAACATCAAAATGGTAAAAGAGCATTCATTGTTAAGTATGAATATACTAGCACCCTATATGTAATCATGAAAGGTACATTTATATCCATTTATAGCTACACATTTTACCTTTGGATCAAGTGACTCGAGGGTGCATAACGGGGTTGGCTTAGATTTGCATTCAAATATAAACCTACACTAAGATGACTATGTGAGGTTTACTCTCATTCAAGGAGATGTAGTGCAGTGCCTAGATTGGTTTAGCATGGGTTGTCCATCAGGGTTAGTCCAACCTCACCACCCATATATTTCCTCTTTTGTTAACTAATGTTTGCATGAATTTTTTCATAGGTATATAGGTTTTTTTGTTACGGGTAGTTTCACATCCGTGTAAACCTAATCTATGAAAAAGAGGCATATTTGTAAATCATATGCGAGCACCAAAATTTGTAGAACCATAGCACTATGGGTATGAAACCGTACAAAAAGGATCAAGTCGTACTCCACTACAGTCCATATCTATATGCTCAAGTTTGTTTGTTTCTTCCAGTTCCTTTTTACATAATAAAGCATTTCCAAGTTTTCATCACTCTACAAAACCATTATGCTCATATTGATTTCCTTTTATACATTTGTATCAACTAAGTGCACTTCATTCTTATGATTTAAGAAATTATATCTTATCTTTTACATCATTTGTTACTTGGGGATATATTATGATTTGTTTGTTAATTATTTAATTAATAAATCTGAATATATAACCTATTACAAACCTTTATTTTACCTTATTCTAGTTTTGGTTAAATCATTTGGTGAACTTGCTTTGTGTTAAAACCTCAAGTTTCATATGGTTTCATTTACACTTTCCACCATGTTCCTTTTGCTTGAAAATATTTGATTCTTCTTATTTGGTAGCCTTTTGGCTTTTTCCAAGTTCCTTTTTTAGCTTAATACTAAGCCTAAGGGTCCATCCTCCTAGTTAGAGATATTATACCTATAACTAGGTACATGCTTGTTTCCAAATTTTGCATCACTTGCAAAAATTAAGAAACTTGCATAAATGTTAGACTTAGCAGACATTCAAAGATGAATGTGGAGAGGTTGTGGAGGTTTTGAGTATGCCGCAAATGAAGGAACATAGCCATGGAGGATTTACACAAAGCCACAGAGATGATAAAGTTCTACAGAATGAAGAAAGACTCCACGGGTGGATATTCAAGGTCGCGCTACAATGGAAAGTATCGTGGGCTAAGGAAACAATAAAATATTAAGCATAGGTCACAAGGAAGCATGTCACATTATCAGGGCATGCCATGGAATTTCAAAATCCGTGGGAGCCTATGGTGTCATGATACGAAGGAATCACCTACGGATATCAAATAGCCGCACAAGACTGAGATCAAATTAATGCGAAATGAATTAGAATGATAATTCTTCACGGAACCAGAAATCAATCTTCCTTCAATTTAATTTTCAAAATATTTTCAAATCTAATAATATTTTTCTCTTCTTTATACAATCAAATCATATTTTATGAATCAAATTGAGGAAAATAGAAAAAAACCAAGGAAGCTTCTCCTGCACACAAAATTTCTTCTCTAGACGGCTCAACCACCAAAATTAAATGTAGTATGGGCACCTTCATTTCTTCAAAGAAAGCGAGATGGTGTGTAGGCATGGATTTTTAGAAGCATTTATGCCTTTCCTTAGAGCATGCAGATAAATTAAATGAAGGTGGTCGGTTGGTGGGAGAAATTCAAAATTCAAATTTCCATCTACATTTCTCTCTCCTTCTATCTTTCTATATATTGTAAAGTGATGCCTTGTTTTAACGTTGGATAATTTGGAATGCGAAGGCATCATTTTATGCTACACAAGTGTTCTAAGGGTAGCATGCCTTGGACTCGAGTTCTGTAAATGTTTTACATCTTCTTCCTGTATCGTGATGATTTGTGCATGATCTTCAGGAAATAAAATTCTAGTTTTGTGGCTCATTTCCACCTTGGCTATTGTTTTATTATACTCTCTTGCCTCTCATTCATTTGCAGTGTGTTGTATGTGTTGTTTCAAACTGGTGTTCATTATGCATCGTGGAGGTGGAACCCTGAATGTGATTTTGATCTGTGGTCTTCATTTGGCCCTCTTCACCATCATTTTCTTTCATCTTCTCTCTTGTTGGAGTATTCATCCCCTTACTTTTGGTGTTATCACCTTCTTTAGATTAGGATTTCTATTTTATGCATCTCCTTCTCACCTTGGTCCCTTAGAAAGTTAGAGTAGAGTTATATAGTTGCATTTCAATTCCTAGGAGTATTTTAGCATTAGGAGTAAGTAGAGGAAGTTGGCCTTCTTTGGAGGTCTGTCTCAGTTTGAGTCCCACAACTTGGAGACAATCCCATGTTGTCTCAAGCCTCATATTCTTGTAATTTGGTACAGGTGCACATTTGAGCTCCAATAGTTTTGGCATGCCCGGTGGGACATTGAAATCAATATTTCCAGTTTTATCAAGTTTTGGTGTGTATCTTGGTAAAACTCTAGCTTTTGGAGGCTCCGCAATAACACATCTGGCAACTCCATTTGAAATACCAATTCGTTTTACTATTATTGGTGATCCAAACATTCCATTGATTCATGAGAAGGATAAAAGCAAGGTCTAGAACAAGAAAAGAAGGCATATTTTAGTATTTATAGTTATCTCCAGAGAGAGAGAAGAAGATAGATTCAAAGATCTCCATCTCCTCCGAATTAAATACTCTCCACACTTCCGCCTTGTAGGCCCTTCTTACAGTCCACTAGAGTTCTCAGACCCATCAAAATGGATCATCAACAATAACCACCACCTCAAAATCCATTTGTAAACTTCACAAGTAGCACTGATTTCCTTGAATGCCCAAAATCCTATCCCAGTAGCATCTTTGAAGAATATTCCATATTTTACTAGAGAAAATCACACTACTCCAGTTGACCACATTCAAGACATTGCAAATGTCTGTGCTATCCATGAAATTTCTGAAATGGATGTGGTAGTAAAACTTTTGGCTTCATCACTTAAAGGAAAGGCTCTGTAATGGTTTAGAAGTTTAACAACAAGCTCAATCAGGAATTGGAATGAGTTGTGCATAGCCTTATACAATAAATTTGGGGAAAGAGCTGATAACTTGTCTCTTTTGGAAATTGACTACAATCAAGAGAACACCTAATGAACAAATGGTGGATTTTAAATTCAGATTCCAGAGAACCTAGGACAAATTCTAGTTCTCATGAGACCTGTAGCAGAGGTGCCTTTCTTTATTTTCTAAAATCTCTTAACTTTGATATTGTTGTTATGATACAATCAATGGGAGGGATAACCTTACCCGCAGCTTATGCATTGGCCATTAGGGCTGAAATTTTTTTAATTCAAGCTAGAAAATTATCTCCCAAGCCACTTATGCCATTATCCCTTGAATTTCCACAAGCCATGCAACCTTTCATTGCTCTTATTCCTCAACCAAATCTGCATCCATTGCTTCCACATCACAAAACCCCGCATAAAAAAAAGAAGATGAAGAAATGAAATCTTTGATTAGAAACTTGACAAATAAAGTTATATCCCTAGAAAAATAGCAAGCCCAGTCCTATAGAAATCATCAAAATCAAGGGCAATCTTCAAATCAGGGATATCGGCCATATAGAAACCAACAGTCTAATCGAGAGATATGCAGAAAACCAGTAAAATAATAGATGGAAAAGTCCAAGTACTCATCTTCCATTGGAAAAAATCCCTCCTCTGTAGGTGTTTCCTACCCCCAATTCAAATCAAGCCTTAGTTCCAGATCAAAAATATGGCACATGAAACAGAGTGGTTTTTTCTATGTAATCTACATCATAACCAAGTTTTTATAAAAGGGAAATGCATCTCTAGACCTACATGATTCAAGGTGCTTCAAGTCAAAAAAACCACTTATTAAAGCACCAAATCACGATATGGAAGAATTCCAACAAGATGCACTTAATGCCAACCTTATTTTTTTGGAGCTAAGGATTTATGTGTACTTAATCAAATGTCAGGTGGCTCTGGTAGACCTAAGATGAGTGTTGTTGATAATACGTGGAAAAAGAGAAGAATTTTGGAAGCTCAATTTACAACCTCTTGAGATCATAGCAATATCATGGATAAAGGAAAGGACACTTTGGAAAGGTAAGGGACCAATCACAGATCAAGAGAAATAAAAGGCCTTGAGAAACCACATGAGGAAGTAGAAAACATATCACAAAAATCTGCAAAGGTGCTCGATAAGCTTGTTATGGAAAAGGAATTTGTTTTCTCACCAAATCCGTGTGATCAAACAATGTCGCAACAAAGGAAAGAAAGTAGCATGCCACAAATGCATAAAACCATGGGTCTCCCATTCAACATAGTTGAGCAAATGAAGAAGAATAATGTCAATCTCTCAATGTGGGATATAATAGCTATTCCATCATAGCGGGATATTCTATGTGAAGCCCTTAAGCAATTTCCTTTAGCGGATCCAATAATACACAAGACTCACGCCACGGTTTATTTTTTCAAGATAAAGATGATCAAGTAAGTAAAAGTGTCATAACCCCACCCTTTTACATGTCAATAATTTTGGCTAAATACCTAGTTCACAACCGTATGATTGATTTAGGGGCTAGTACCTCTGTAATGCCTAAGAAAATTGCAGATATCCAAGGTCTCAAATACAGTCCCATGTCTAGGGGTTTTACAACTTGATGGGTCAATTGTGAATGTGTTGGGAGTAATTAAGAACTTTGAGTTGACACTTCATGCTAACCTAAGCCTTACCATAACCCATGATATCTCATTCGTAACATACCTCCCATGTTTTCCATTTGCTTGTCTAGAGATTTCACTACTAAGGTAGGTAGCTACTTGGCTTCATATTGGACTCACATGCTTCTGAGAACTAGATATGGAACAAGATTCACAATTCAGGATGAACCCATATTTTCCTATCACATTGAATCTTATGACCCCACCCTTATCCAAGAAAATTGCCTAATCCAAGAAGAAAATGAGAAAAGGTTAGCTTCTGATGAACAACCTACTCCTCCTTCCATGCCTACCTTGTTTCTAGATTAATGGGCTGAGAGAGACCAAAGATTGGACCTTATGAAGAACAGCTTAAAACCTTTGAAACCGGTCTAGGCACCTACTACATTCTTCAGGAGGAATCTATGATAGTCGCGGCATTCAAATAAGAAAATGAAAGTGCTTTTGGACTATGGCAAATGTTCTTTGATGGTTCAAGAAGAAGAAATAGATCCGGGGTGGGTGTTGTGCTCATTTCCCCTAAGGAGGAGAAATTCCTCTTTGCTCACATATTGCAATTTGCATATTCCAATTATGTGGTTAAATATGAAGCATTGGTGTGTGGTTTTATGATTGATGAGAAGAAGAAAATCAAAGAGTTACAGATCTTTGGAGACACTGAATTAGTGGTTCACCTAGTCCGCAAAAGATGTGCTACCAAGAATAACTTGTTAATATCCTACAAACACCGAGTTTGGGATCTTATGGAAGGTTTTGATGCTATTAACCTTCAAGTGGTGCCACGGAAGTTAAACAAGGAAGAGGATTAAATGGAAAATCTGGGTTCTTAGTTTTCACCCGTGGATGATTTAATCAAAGGAAATAATCAGCATATTAGGATGGTGGTTAGGCCATCCATCCCAAATAATCAAACCAGCTGGTAGGTTTTTGACAATGATGAGAAAATTGTCCAATTTATTCAAAATGAGGATGAGTTCTCCTCAAAAATGTGATCTGATTTGTAGGAGGTCTATGGTGACCGAGATAGTCCAACCGAAATCAAACAAGCTACCAAAGGGGTTGGTTACTCTATAGCAGATCTTCACTAGATGATAAGTTCAAAGGAATGGAAAAGAATATGGCAAAAAAATAAGAAGATTGTCAACAATCACAATTGCACTGTAAAGAGTTGTTACTTGGGAAGGTATGTAATAAAGAGAAAAGGAAAATTTTATTTCCTTATGCCAAAATTTTAGTGATGTGTTCTCAAGGGACTATGAATACTTAAAGGAATTCAATCTAAGCATAGTCCAGCATTCCATTGATCTTGATCCAAACATCAAGCCAACAAGACAAAAGCATAGGCTAGTTAATCCCAAGATTAAGCCCCTCATGAGAAAATAATTATCCAATCCCACTTAGGCCAAGATAATTTTTCCTATCAAGTATTCTACTTGGGTGGCCAATTTGGTCCCAGTCAAAAAGAAGAATGGTGAAATATGGGTCTGTGAAGATTTTAGGGATTTAAACAGGGCCTCTCTCAAAGATCATTACCCCTTGCCTTCCATGGAACAAATTTTGTAGACAGATGCGGGGAAGAAAGGTTCTCTATGCTAGATGGTTATTCTTGTTTTAACCAAATCAAAGTGAAAGAAAAGGATCGTTATAAAACCATGTTCACTACCAAATGGGGAACATGTGCATATCAAAAGATGCCTTTTTGCTTATCAAATACAGATGGTACTTTCCAAAAAGGAATGGATATTGCTTTCAAGGGATTCCTCAATCAGTTCATCTTGGTTTACCTAGATGACATCACTATTTTCTCCAAGTAGAGTGTGGATCACATGAAGCACCTGGAGAAAGTATTTAGAAGGTACAAAAAAATTGGCATATCCCTTAATACTAAGAAATGTAATTTTACAACTCCTATAGGAAAGCTTTTGAGGCATGTTATATCGAAAGAAGGCATTGCTATTGATCTAGAAAGAATTGCAGCTATCTCGGCTCTTTCCTACCTACGCACAAGAACGCCTTGCACTCATTCCTTGGAAAGATCAAATTTTTAAAGCATTGCATCCCCGACTTCATGGGTTTGGTAAGGCCTATCACTCTCATGCTCAAGAAAGATTCAGTATTCAAGTGGACCACGGAAGGTAAAAATCAAATGAGAAATTTCTAAGGCCCCTACATTGATTAATCTAGATTATGCCAAGGATTTCATTCTCTATGCTCATGGGGCGGAATCTAGTATTGCAATGGTTTTGACATAACTAAATGATCAAGGATTGGAGAATTCTGTGGTTGTCTTTAGTTGAGAACTCAATAAATATGAGCTCAAGTATAGTCACATTGAAAATTAAGTGTTTTCTATCATGAGAGCCTTAAATAAATTCAAAAGTATGATTGTTTCTAGCCGCGTAAAGGTTTTGGTATCACATTCTAGCGTTAGAGACTTTATCATGGGAGCAGAGATTAGTGAGAAACAAGATGGATGGGTAACTAAAATCATGGAATATGATGTCACCATTAAGGTTACAAAGTTGGTAAGAGGAAGATCACTTTGTGAGCATATGGCTCTAAATGCTACAGAACCTCAATAGGTCACCCTAACGAATGAAGTGCCTTCAAATGATGAGCTACAATCTGATGTTGAGTGGTAGTAGGATGAAAGGAATGTATTCAATGATCACAGCTAGATTCTGATATGTCAAAGTTTTTGTCTATTGGTGCATACCCTCTTGGTTTGAAAAAACAAAGAGGAGACATCTAAGGTTACGTTTTATTCCTTATGCATTGATTAGTGGCGTGTTGTTCAAAAGGAACATTGGTGGCATACTTCTCAGATTCATTGAAGGTGAGCAATGTGACAGTTTTTTTGGCTAAACTTCATGATGGTTTCTCAGGTGGACATTTCTCTACTAAAGCTACAGCCATGAAGATTATAAAATTAGGTTATTTTTGGCCTACATTGTTCGTGGATGCTCACAGTGGGTGAGGAAGTGAAAATAATGTGCACTCTTCACTAGAAAGAAAATATTGGCATCCCTGCCACTTCATCCAATCCAAAAGATCAATCATTTACATAATGGGGTCTTGACTTCATTGGTATGATCAACCCACCATCTAGTGCGGGTCACAAATGGGTCCTCACAACCACAGATTATTTCACCAAGTGGATTGAAGTCATGCCATTGAAGGAAGCCACTGAATCAATCATCCTGGAATTTCTTGAAGAAATTTTCACAAGGTTTAGCATCCCACAGACTATTATCTCTGAAAATGCTAAAGCATTTTTGGGATCCAAGATTTCTGGTTGGGCTTTAGAACTTGGGATTTATCTTAAAAATTCTTCCAATTATTACCCCCAAGGTAATGGATTGGTGGAATCCACTAACAAAAATCTGATCAGAATCATGAAGAGGATAATGGACATCAATCAAAGATAGTGGCATACAAAGGTGAAGAATTCTCTTTGGGAAGATAGGATAACAACAAAGAAGGCCATTGGCACTTCTCCCTACAAATTGGTATATGGAAAAGAAGCTATACTTCCTTTGTCACTTGAGTTGCCTTCACTTGAATTAGCACAACAGCTGGAATTTGAAGGTGCAAATCAAAGAGAAATCAGAATGGTGGAATTGGTGCAACTAGAGGAAAATATAAAGCCACCATGGTCAGGATAGAATAACATCAAATGTCAACCAAATAGTGGTTTGATAGAAAAGCTAGAGATCATACATTCAAGGTTGGAGATCTAGTTTTGAAATGGGATGTGGATCGAGCTAAACCAAGGAGACACTCCAAATTTGATGCTATTTGGAGTGGACCATATATTATCACCGCTTGCAAGGTGACTAACTCATTTGAGTTGTCTGATCTTGATGGGAATGCATTTCAAATCCCAGTCAATGGGATTCATCTTAAACCTTCTCATTAAGACATTTCATTACATCTTGTATATAGTAGCTTAGGATTTCAATTCCTCCAAGTGCTTTTAGCACACTATTTTTTTGGTAGTGTAGGTTTCCTTCCCCTAAGTGCTTTGCACATGTTTTGTTGCTTGGAGGATCTTGTTGCACAGGGTCCATGTCTTCAGAGGATACTATTGAAATTTGAAGTCCAAGGTGTTAAGGATCAGTTGCCATCAATTAAAGGATTCAAATGTAGGACAACTAAATCAATCAGCCTAACTCCATGCCCAATGGATGCCTAAGGCTATTGATCATCCATCTAGCAGGAAGATGACCCCTATGAGTCACCAAAAATGTTGCCCAATTTTGCATCACTTGAAAAATTTGAGCAACTTGCATAAGTGTTAGACTTGGTGGACATTCAAGAGATGAATGTGGAGAGGTTGTGGAGGTTTTGAGTATTTCGTGGATGGAGGAACATATTCGTAGAGGGATTTTTGCAAAGCCGCGGTGTTGAGAAATTTCGTGAAATGAAGAAAGGCTATGCGGGTGGAAATTTGAGCAACTTGCATAAATGTTAGACTTGGTGGACATTTAGAGATGAATATGGAGAGGCTACTAATGTTTTGAGTATGTCACGGATGGAGGAAGATAGCCGCAAAGGATTTGCGCAGACCCATGGTGATGAGAAAGTTCCGTGGAATGAAGAAAGGCTATGTGGGTGGATATTCAAGGTCGCGCTACAATGGAAAGTGTCGTGGGCTAAGGTAGAAATAAAAGATGAAGTGTGGGTCACAAGGAAGCATGTCACATTAACAGGGCATTCCATGGAATTTCATAAGCCACATGAGCCTATGGTGCTGCAATACAAAGGAATCACCCATGGATATCAAATAATCACGCAAGACTGAGAGAAAATTACCGTGCAACAAAGTAGAATGATAATTTTTCACGGGAACTAGAAATCAATCTACCTTTGATTTGATTTTCAAAATATTTACAAATCTAATAAGATTTTTCTCTTCTCTATACAATCAAATCAGATTTTATGAATCAAATCAAGGAAAATAGACAAAAACCAAGGAATCTTCTCCTGCATGCAAAAGGTCTTCTCAGGATGGCTCAACCACCAGAATTAAATGTAGTATGGGCACCTTTCTTTCTTCAGCAAGGCAGATGACGTGTAGACATGGATTTGTATAAGTGTTCATGCCTTTCCTTAGAGCATGTAGAGAAATTAAATGAAGGTGGTTGGCTGGTGGGAGAAATTCAAAATTCAAATTTCCCTCTACATTTCTCTCTCCTTCTATCTTTCTATATATTGTAAAGTGATGCCTTGTTTTAACGTTGGATACTTTGGAATGTGAAGGCATCATTTTATGTTGCACAAGTTTTCTAAGGGTAGCATGCCTTGGACTCAAGTTCTATAAATGTTTTGCATCTTCTTCTTGTATCATGATGATCTATGCATGATCTTCAAGCAATAAAATTCTAGTTTTGTGGCTCATTTCTGCCTTGACTATTGTTTTATTGTACTCTCTTTCCTCTCATTCATTTGCAGGTGTGTTTTATGTGTTGTTTCAGAACTGGTGTTCATTGTGCATCGTGGAGGTGGAACCTCTGAATGTGATTTTGATATGTGGTCTTCATTTGGCCCTCGTCACCATCATTTTCTTTCATCTTCTCTCTTGTTGGAGTATTCATCCCCTCACTTTTGGTGCTATTGTCTTCTTTAGATTAACATTTATCTTTTATGCATATCCTTCTCACCCTAGTCCTTGGAAAGTTATACTACAACTAGATAGTTGAATTTTAATTCCTAGGAGTAGTTTAGCATCAAGTGTAGATACCAAAATTAGGTCACACTCCCCTTTGGTCCCTCAACAAATAAACACCTTCATCACATTCACCTAGCCATGGCCCCCTTCACCCCACTCCAATATTAATTTAATTTATTTAATTAAATTAATTCATTATCCTCACAATATTTATTATTTAAATAATCTTAATTGGGATAATGCCCACATATCCACCTCACCTAGACACCTCATCTAGCCACCTCACCCTAAGACCTATTCTTAGTAAGTTGTCATAACTAACTAAGACTTACCCAAACCCTAAAAATCAATGCCTACATTCCCTCTAACCACATTCCCGCATGCTTAAAAGAAGCTTCCATCCTAATCCACGGCGTCAACACATGAGATCCCAAAAAATCAAGGGGATCTACCTAGTTTAGTAAACCTAGGAAATCCCGCCCTAACCGACGCCTTGAGATACCCTTAACCACCGCTGGTTAAGTTGGAACCGCCATCGGTCACCTTTTAACCCCCAAAACAACCTTATTTTCAAGGTTGGAAAAGGTTGGCAAAGGTTGGCAGATTCCAGAGAGATATCACATATTTTGAGAACAAGCTTCAATGAGAATACGCATGCAAGGAAGGAGATCAAGTATTTTCTCTTACACAGACATCCAAAGCATTCACCCAAAGAACCATCCAAAGACTCGCCCCAACACAGATTTGATCCAAACAAGAAAGAAGGAGAGCACATGTAGCCCATGCAAGAGCTCCCCAGTGTTTGGTGATCCTTTATGTGATCAAACCTCTTACCAACACCTTCATTCCTCACTCACAGACGTCCATAACCAAATTTCAAGTAAGTAGAATAGTTTACTCCTCTGGTTCACTTATCTCATCATTGTATTTTCATCCTTTGTTCTCCTATCCACCCATTGACCTCCTTTGATACTCACCCCTCCATATCCCCATTAAAACCTCGCCAAATCCCATCCAAATGACTTAATACCTCACTCCGACCAGCCTAGTCCTTTGTGCAATCATAAGGGAGATCCAAAGCTCATTATGTGACATTCCCAGTATTCCACAGTAACGCACCGGTTCTCCCCAACCGGCGTCGGTCACCCTTAACCGAAATCGGTCTCTGTATTTACCAATACAACCTAGAATAGTGACCTACCTACCTATTCCCACATCACCCTTATTCACCTGTGACTGCCTAAGACCTCTGTTAGACCTGCAGAGACCCAAAACTAGTTACTTGACCTTCGGATCTTATTTTAACTTAGCCTGTTAGATTAGATCTTTCTTATTGTGTTTTGAATGAGATACCTAAATCATTTTAATTACAATAAGATTTACTTCATTACCAGCATTAATTTTTTTAAACAAAGGGACTAACAAATGCCTAAGAAGTATCACACTTCCCGGATCTAGCAAACGTTAGGCGCTTCACTTTGCATATATTGTTTAACTTTTATTTGGTGGTCTTGTGTTCCATTTCGTAGTTCCTCCCAGCCAAAAGTAATCTCCTATGATTAGTTGTGGATCAATAAGTCATACGCGTGTAACAACCCATCAACCAAAGATTCCAATGTATTCCTCCTATGCCCATTACCCTATCTATTTTGTCATTTTTAAAGAAACGTCTAAGAATCAAAGCGAAACATTTTGGCACACCCGGTGGGACCTATCTCTGGGTTCCTAACATTTTATTCATTCTTAGGAAAATTTTGTGTTTGTTTCCCTTCTGAAAAGCATACACATTAATTTTCTTCCTTGGTAACCTTCTTTTGCTTTCTATTTGCTCTAAAAGAAACCTTTCTTTTGGTGTACTTAAAAAGAATCATTTCTTATTTATTCTGAATTTTAGTGAAAGAGCATCCCTCTTCCTCTTCATCTATTTGTGTCATCAAACTTCATATTTCAATTTTGGCTTTAAAATCATTGCATTTCATTTTGATTTTCTGCATTAGCTCACATTAATTGAGGGCAACCTATATGTTGGAAGTCATGCCCAACTGATGGTTGACTAACGAATCGTAGAAAATCACTTCTTTCCTTTTCTCTTTCTCTGAGTCTTACCAAACCTCACAAAAATTCAAAATACACACATTCTTAAACAACATCTTTCCTAGAAGAAGTTATAGGTGATCACATGATCACGACACACTTTGGGCACCAAGCTCGTTGCTCTGCACGAGTCATACTACATAGCGAGGCTTGCCCCCACCATAAAATACCCAAACCTCACCTTTTAGATCTACTTCTTCATACGAAACCATCCTCACCAAAAACTATATTCTACAGTTCATGAGTTAGTCCTTAAATAGCATAAGCTAAACAAACATAATAGAAAAGGAACTCTTAGGATCACATTTTTCTTAGTGTTTCGCTTGGTTTTGCATTTTGAGGTGAGAGGTCACGTTCTTCATTTTTCTTATTTCTCCTTGCACGCTCCTCATCATAGTTGGTGTATTCCAACTTCATCTGAGTGTGCCTGGACCATATTCTCATCATTCTTAGAATTCTGGGTCTGATTCCACATCAAATTTTAACTTACAACCATATTTTCTTCATCACTATTTCAATTTCATAGTAACCAGTGTCGGTCCAATGACCGTCATCGGTTACCCCCGACCCTCGTCGATTTATACCCAACCGGCATCGGTTCACTATCATTTTAGTTAACCTACCCAAAAAGACACCTATTCACTTTCTTTGACTATTCGAGTTCCCTGTCACTTTTATTACATACATTGACCTTGTAAATCACATCAGTATTTGGCATACCTATCAAATTTAGCCTTATACCTTGTTGTTGACCCATTGTCCACTTTCAATGTGACTAACCAGCGGTTACCTGTGACCGGCATTGGTTTACCCTAACCGGCATCGGTTAGCCTATTTCAGTTTCTAGCTGTCATTTTTCCCCAATTCACCCACCACCGTTTATTTATTCTGCATGTGTTGTGTTTCTGTGTCACTTACAGAAAGTAGTCTTACCACGTTAGTACCTGTTCACATGGTACTGACACGTCAACAAGCTAGTGCCATCATATTCCATGCCAGTTGTCAACCACTCCCATCTATCCCTTCGCCACCTTCCATTTTATCACCCACCTTGGAACCTATCCAACCTATCTTACCGAGATGAGGAGTTTGCATGAATCCTTGACCAAAATCCTGCCACCTTGTAGTTTTATCTTTCCCACTCATCCATTCAAGATGCCTCGGGTCAGTTGATATACAACATGTCCGTATCTATTCCCTTGACTCTCACTCCGACTCTTGCTTCAGCCCCATCTGGCTCCATGTTGCCCGCATCTACCTTACCCCCAGTCATTTCGTAGCTAGGTCCTATACCCGCTATGACTGCAACATCTACTACATCCATTGCACCCACCACATCCACCATACCTTTGACAACCACTCAAAACACAACCTCATCTACCCCTATTGTCTCGCATATACCCATAGCTACACAACCACCTCCCATGTCGGTGACCCCTACCCCCTTTCAAAACATGGTCCTTTCTATTCCACAATCATTAGCCCCATTGCCACTAGGGTCACCATGACCCTTCCACCTCCATATACGTACTATCAGTAGCCTCCTATTTCATCTAGTTATTCACTCTGGGTACATACCCCTATTTCACTACCTCCTTCTCAATCTACCTACATGGCAGCACCATATACTGGAATGCCACCCTTGTTACATGCCCAACACCAACCCTCTTATGCTATAGGAGGCACCCAACCATTGCAACCTACCAACGACCTAATCAAATTAATGATGGACAAGATGCAGACATTAGAGGCATCAGTTTCCGCTCCCGCAACACCCTCACCTACGATGAAATTTGCAATGATCCTATCCACCCATCCATCCCTATTCGCCCATACCCCATACATTAGGAGATGCCTAAATTCAACCGTTTCAATAGCAAGGAAGACCCGCATGATAGAATTTGTGGTCGTTCAAACACGTGTGCTACCTAATCGCCCACGATGATCCTTTGCTCTTAAGGACCTTTCCCATGTCTCATTTGGACCTACATTAGATTGGTATAGCAGTTACCTAGACATTCTATATTTTCCTTTAATCAAGTAGCCCAAGCCTTCTTAGATCACTTCTCCATCAATATCGTTGAGAAGGTTACCATGACTGACCTATACTCCATGCGTCAGTATGATGATGAATCTATCACAAATTTTTTCACTCATTAGCGTAGCCTGATCAATCATCTGACCTTCCAACTACCACAAACATAACTCATCAAGCTCTTCATGTGGGCTTGTGCTAGACATATCTCACCTACCTTATAGGTCCAAAATTTCTGAACCTTCGATGAAGCATTCACCATGGCACAAAAGCTAGAGATTAGGGCCATCGAAGAGAAGAAAATCCAATGACACAATAAGCACTATGCATTCAAGTCGAATGATACCTCTTCTTCTTACAAAGCATAGAAAAATTATTCAAAATCTAAGGGCATCACTAACACAGTGGTACTCAAATTCAGCTTAGATCATCCAACAAATCAAGCTAGCCCCTCATATAATCTCTTACTCATTCAGACTTTTCAATTCAGACAAGAATAATGGAAATACAACCCAATTGGGGAGCCTTAATCTTTTGTCTTAGAAAATCTCATCAAAGTTGGGGCCATCACCCTTCCACCTATAAAACCACACACTAGTTTTGACCCTTCTCACCCCACACTTGCATGGTATAAAGAGCATGACTTCTATAACTATCATAGATTAAAGGGTCATAGTGACCGAAATTGCATCACTTTCAAAAACATTGTCCAAGAAATGCTCGGAAATGCGAGCTAACCATGGATAATCCTAACGCACTGCAATCAAAACCTACACATATTTAGGAAACTCCTTTCCTAATCATGCCCTTTCGTATGATCAAACCAATGAGACCTCAAATCATGATATCCATACCCGCGAGGTCCACGTTATTTTTAGTGACGTACATGTTGCTTCCCAATTACCTCGTATTCCTTCCATAGAGGAAACTCTAGCTCGAAATCCTCCTTCTGCATTAAAACCTACCTCACCTATTCCTCCACCCACAAAGGAACAACTTTCACCTCCTCCCTCACCTGTGGAGGAGCCTTCCGCTAATATCGAGACCATTTCACCTTTGGCTTCTCCACCTAGGGAACCGTCACCTACTATACTTCTTTAGTCCATGGAGGAGCACCCATCATCTCCTCCACCCACAGAGGAGTGCCCATCATCTCCTCCACCTATAGATGAACACCCATTTTCTCCTCTACCTATCAAAGATCCAGTAGAGATACCTTTACCTCTAGGAAACCATTCTCCATCAGCTACCCAAGATCCCACAAACCTACTTTCGGCTCTCTTACCCACGGAAGCCGAAGCCAAAAATTCCCCATCTCTAAGACACATTTTATGGTAATTGCCATTAGGTCCTCATCAACATCACCTATAGATGTGTCATTCTCACATTTGGTCGATTGCCTAGATTATGTAGACAAAGCCTTATTGTGGGGTTGTCTTCTGCTTTCAGTCTCAACACAGATGCAGATGTCACTTGCTTTGATACTTCCACTATTTACCCAAAAATATTTCGACCAATCAAACTAAGCACAACCACCTCTATCACAACTTCATCCATGACACCCTTACCCATAACCCAACATACATCTAAATCCAAACCCACACCTATAGCATCTTCCTTGACTAAACCTATTACTACCTTAGGGGTCACCCCAACCACTAGCCTTACTCATCCACCTATCAAACTAGATTTAGCTACATCCTCCAAAGTCAACACCACACCTACTCGGCACCCAAACAGAAGAACCAAGACCATAGAACTCATACCATGGCTGCACCTACCATACTTGCATCACCTTCACCCTTTCCATCCATCTTAGGACCCCAACCTCCTAGTGCGGTTAAGAAACCTCCACCTATCAATAAACCAAAAACACACCAACCCACTCCTTCCTCACAAACCTCTAACATATCCAGCACCCGACATGGCTTACACCCACACCTACAGCATCTTTACCAATCATACCTCCAATACCCTCCGTAACTTCTTCACTACCCACTACACTTCAATCTTTGTCCCTCACCTCTCCTGCACAACCCGCATCATCTACCTTCACAAAGACTTACGTTATTCCCATGGGTAACTCACCCTCTTCCCCATCTACTTTTCCTTATAGATCTTGTACACCCACATCACCTTTACCCAAGAAGGTGTAACCCAAAGACAAAAATATGCTACCCTCCAATAAGGTAGTCCAAACAACCACACACCCTTACGCGCCTGTTCATCTACCATACCCCTACCTAAGTAAACACGACCAACACCCAAGACCACTCCGGACCAAAACCATGGTTCGACCCACTCCACCTCCTGCAAGGACTATTCCTCAACAATCATCCGTACCTACACCCAAACCCACTTTCACTTCCCATTGCGATCCACTTACAGACTCCTATGCCAAAATTTTAACCAACCTCCTTGAGATCTGTTGTCATTACATTACCACTAATCGGACCTTATGACCCCCTCAAACCCAACCCAAAAGGCTTTGATGACACTAAAATTTGTACCTACCATCATGTGCTAGGGCACAATGTGGAGAGCTGCAAGGCTTTGAAAACCATCCTTATCTAGTTGTGTCCTCCTGAAGCCAACTTTGACTATGATGACCTTCTCGATGAGGACCCTGCTTTATCGACACCCATTCCCACAATCCTTCCCTCACTGCCTACTCAACAACCACAACCTCCACCCCCACAACTTCTAGATCCACCTCCAAGATTTGAAATTAACATGGTTCACATCAAATAACTTGCTACACCATCACCCAACTCACCTCACAAGATTTTTCTTCTCCAAAGTAGATTTTTGTGCATCATGTCATTACACCACTCATCCTACACCTTCTCCATTTGCCAACTCCTCAAATCAACATGATCCACATTGTTACCCATGCTCAAAAGGATAAAGGCAACCGACTAACCAACCAACCCTATACCCAACATACCATCTGCACCCACACCTAAGATTACTATCCGCACCCCACATATCATATTTCTAATGGGGTCACACATCGCATCATGCTCAAACAACTGCACCAATCCCC
Source organism: Taxus wallichiana var. yunnanensis (assembly GCA_018340775.1). Classification (NCBI taxonomy): domain Eukaryota; kingdom Viridiplantae; phylum Streptophyta; class Pinopsida; order Cupressales; family Taxaceae; genus Taxus; species Taxus wallichiana. The sequence continues at coordinate 197,818,530 of CM031244.1, forward strand.
CTCAAAATTTCCTTATATGATCTCATCCAAACCTTGAAATTCCATCATCAAGCTCTCATGTAGGTTCTTCAATATATTGAGGTTTTACCCAATGACCCTACACACGTAGCCTTCATTATCACACCCCATCATGTAGCCTCTATCACCAAATTTCCACCTTTATCCACACCTCACCCTACTCACCAAATAGCCTCCCTTAGCTTCTCAAAGGAAGAGATCGCACCGCACCAAATTGATGACCCAGACCCAGCCCTCTTCATCTCTGTCCACATCGATAATATACGTGTACAACATGTAATGATCGATGGGGGTGCTAGCATTAATATCATTTCATCCCACACATTCGCTCAAATGTGCATACCTAATAATTTCATGCGTAAACATCCAGTCATGTTGCATTCATTCAATGATGCTATCACCTCTACACTAGGCACCATCATCCTCCACATTCGTGTGGGCCCCACACTATTCCGAGTTATTTTACATCCTGAGGGAGAATTTCAATATAACATGTTGCTTAGCAGACCACGGATACGTGTCATGGGTTGTGTTCCTTCCAATTTACATCGTTGTGTAAAGTTTGAGTATGAAGGACATACCTACACCATTCTAGCTGACCCATCACCTTTTAAAATATGCAACATGCTTTATCAACCCAATGATGTGCTCATACCCATTAAGGTGTCTACCTCCGCAACCACTACCACTTCACCTACACCTCCACTTACCAGTATAGTTGTTACCTCAACCGCACATGCCTCCTCCATTCCTACCGCTGCCACAACCTCCACGGCTGACCCATCAGCCTCCCAATCCATTAGCTCCACCTCTGCATCGACCACCAACACATCATCTATTCTAGCTACCCACATACCAACCACCGATCCCTTGGAAGGCATTTTTCAATGCCTCCCTGCGGGGAGTATCACCTATATAGTGTTAACATGTTCCTTACTCCACAAGAGTACGGAAACCTTCACCAAAGACCCTCAATACGATCAACACATAGGAGAATGCCTCCTTTATGGTCCTTCTCATCTCCGTACCAGTCTCACTTATGGAGGACTTGATACTACAATCTACACACCTAAACCACCGTCACAAACCCACCCATTTTCCACTGACTTCTAGTCTCTCACCATTCGTCATTTCACCCACACCTTCCTACACCGATGTGTGTGGAAGGGCTTTGTTTTGGATTTTATGAGCAAGGCTTCCTTCTTGTTATTCCATGTACCACCCGTAACATAAAGACCGTAGTGGTATCGCTTTCTGAACCACCTACCAAACAGCCCACATTGAACTCACCAAGGACATCAACCCTTCTCCACCTTCTTCACCTACCCCACCTTCATTGCCACCTTCGCCAACAAAGTCAATGGATCCAGAATCTATCCCTCCTAAAAAAAAAATTCATAAACACCATTTCCTTGGGGCCTCTAACTTATCAATGTGAGGGTGAGGCTCATTCCTCTCTTCCTTCCTATATCCCGAGATGATTGATGATCATACACCTTGAATTAACATCGTTCAATGTCGAATGATGAATCTATACTCACCTACCTTGGTGTAGAAGACTCATATATTCATCGGTCGTTACCCTCGGAGACATAAAACATGTTGATCGAATCAACTATTGCGATCAACATTCATACTCAGGATGACCCACACATCCTAAAGATCAGTCAATCTTTAGATGCTACTGAATAGGAAGCCATCACTTCTTTTCTCAAAGATCATAACCACACGTTCGCATGGTCTTACGTAGACATGCCTGGTATTGACCCCACCATAGTGGTCCACAATATCCTAACCGTTCCCGATGCCAAACCCGTCAAAAAAAAGCGAGTAAAATGCACCCTCGCATTGCCCTTCTCATCAAAGAATAACTTCAGTGCCTTCTTCCCATTTCCTTCATCTTACCCATTGATTATCCTTATTGGATCTCTAACATTGTCCCTGTCACTAAGGTGATAGGTGGACTCCACATTTGCACAGATTTCTATGACCTCAACCTAGGTTGCCCGAAAGACAACTTTCCCCTACCTGTTATTGACCAGCTGGTTGACCTTACCGCTGGTCATGAGGACTTATCACTCGTGGATGGCTTCTCGGGTTATAACCAAATCTTACTTGCCCCAAAGGATAAATACAAAACCGCATTCATCACCCCTTGGGGGACCTTCGCTATCGATTCATGCCATTTGGCCTTAAAAACACCAGGGGCCACATATCATTAGGCTATGACTTATATCTTCCATGACATCATGCATCATATATTGGAAGATTACATGGATAATCTCCTTTCCAAATCCAAACACCACTCGAGAATCTCTCCATCCTCAAAACCATCTTTGACCACCTCATTAAATATGTGTTTGCCTTTAGCCTAAGAGTTCGTCTTCATGGTCCTCTCAGGAAAACTCCTAGGATTTATCATTTCCCTATGTGGTATAGAATTTGACCCTCGTAAATTCAAGGCCATTCTCGAAATGCCACCGCCCACTAACCTTAGGCAACTTCATAGAATGCAAGGCAAGTTGCATAGCCTCTATTCACTGTTTCATTTCACAATTATCTGATCGGTGTCAACCATTTCATCATCTGCTCAAGAAGGATGTCTCCTTTAAATGGGATGATGACTGCCACAAATATTTTGAGGCCTTAAAACAATACCTTCTTCAACTACCCATACTCATTCCACCTAAAGATGATCAACCCTTCTACCTATACATCTCGGCTACCGATCACTCCTTGGGAGCCATGCTTGTTCATTACGATGAACAACACGAGAAACATGCGGTTTATTACATAAGCCATACTCTTTTGGACCAAAAACCTGGTATACCCATGCCAATAAACTTTTCTTAGCCTTAGTTTCCATTGCCACCAAACTCTACCATTACTTACTTAACCAGAAAACCATTGTTGTGACCAACACCGACCCCTTACACGTCATGTATGCTAAACCTTACCAAAATCAACGTGTTGCACATTAGCTTATGCTTTTGGCTAACCTTGACCTCGAATTCATTCATCAAAATTCCATCAAGGGCCAAGCTATCGCTGACCAATTGGCCGACGCACCAATTTCCGAGGAACAATCCTCTAACTTTGACATCCCAAATGAGTCAATTGCTACCCTCTCCGTGGACGAACCTGCTTACCAAATGACACTCTTCCTCAATGGTTCTAAGTGTCAACGTGGGCATGGGGCTGGCATTATCCTCATTTTTCTTGATGGTGAACCCATGCCTTTGTCTTTCAAACTTAATTTTTATTTTACAAACAATATTGCCAAATACGAAGCGCTCGTATTAGGTCTCCAGGCGCCTATGCCTTGGATTTCAAATCCATCAACATCTTTGGTGATTCTCAATTGGTCGTAAACCAAGTCAATGGTATATACCAATTTTATAATGAGACACTTCAAAAGTATAAACATCATGTAGACATACTTTTGACCACCTTTGACCGCTATGACCTTCAAACTATCCCCGCTTCAACCAAAAATTTGAAGATACCATGGTTTGTTTGGCCTCTCAAATACCTTCTTCGCCCACCAATTCTAAAATCTTTGTCACCGTACAAGGACTCCAATCACCTTCTTATTTACCTCACGATGTTTACTCCATCGGAACCGCTACCCCTGACCCGAGTGACCTTTGGTATAAACAATACTCCGACTATCTTTCTCTCTCCATCTTACCTCCTGATCTCACCGTAATGGAAAACGCACCTTCCTTAAAAGGGTCTCTCGTTATGTCATCATGGGGGCCTTCTCTATAAGTGTGGATTTTATGGTATTCTCTTACGATGCCTCATGAGTTTTGAAATTCATTATACCATTAAGGAGGTTCATGATGGCATATGTGGAGGTCACTTCGGTGGCCTTGTTGTTGCTAAGCGTATTCTTTGCCTAGGCTATTATTGGCAACCCTCAACCATGATTGTTGCGACTACGTCCAAGTGTTGTGTCAAATTCCAACAACATGCCAACCTTCAAAGCATACACCTAGTCATGCCTTACAGGTCACTCATGACCTTTGGCCCTTCTCTCAATGGGGTTTAGATCTTGTTAAATAAATCAACCCCATTCTTCCCAACAACATCAATAGATCATCACCACTACCGAATACTACACAAAATGGGTAGAGGCTATATCACTTATCTTCACAAAAGTTGAGAAAATATGCGAGTTCATCAATCATCACATCATTTATTGCTTTGGTGTTCCTCATTGCCTCATCACGGATAATGGAAAACAATTCAAAAACAAAACATTGCGGAAACTTTGCAATGCCTTGGCATTCAACTAAGTTTCTCATCACCTTATTACCCGTAGAACCAATGGCCAAGCCAAATCCACTAACAAAACCTTAAAAAAATTCTCATGAAAGTGGTTAACGATACTGGGAAGGATTGGCATACGCAAATTCCTTTTGCCCTATGGGCATACCGCACTAGTATCTATACTTCCACTGCTGCCACACCATTTTCTTTGGTCTATGGTACAGAGGTTGTTCTACCTCTCGAAATCTAGATTCCCTCACTCCGCATTTCTCTCAATGACATGCTTAATGATGATGACTTTCGTCAGACCGTTTAGCAAAACTTGAGTTATTAGATGAACTTCAATTTACCAAAAACATATCAAATGTGCCTACAACAAATGTGTCCATGAACGAACCTTCCAAGTCGGTGACCTTGTCCTGAAAGAAAATCAACATGTAACCAAAGCAAAAAAAAGTAAACGGGGAAAATTTGCTCCTAATTGGCTGGGACCATACATCGTGACCCATACTTGACGGATCAGGTGCTTATTTTTTATCTTCACTCAATGGTAAACCCGAACTGAGCCCCTTAATGCCTTACATCTTCGACTATTCTATTGTTGACTTTTAGTCCTGCATTACTTTTTGTCTCCTTCCATGCTCGTCCCTTGAGCTCTCTCCACTTCTTACACCTCACCAATGATTAAACAAGAATCATGTGTGTCCTGTCACTTGTTATCTTCACTTGAATATGTGTACCACGGTGCTGCACATAGCATGATTCTCATGGATACTTTTCGTCTACCTTTAGATGATATCCCATGGTCATTTCACCACCCTCTCAAACAAGAATATTCCTCTTCACCTTGGTATTGTCCATGACTCTAAAGCCATCACATGGGACCCAACTCCTTGAGTCAAACTACTAATAAAATGATGACTTCCTCAAAGGACATCTTCCTCTCGAAGTAATCCCTACTATAAATAGATTGCTCCCTCGAAGGATAGGTATGTCAACGCTCTCCAAAAAAACTACAGAGAGCGAGAGAATCTAAAGCTTCCCACATCGATCAGCTTCACGAAGACCTCAAGGAGTCCATTTCCTCATCCCATATAGACTTCCCACATCGATCATTCTATCTCAAATACAAGTCAAAACAACATACTTTTAGTCATGGATTTGCCCATTGTGACCTCGGATCTCTTGCCCAAAGAGCATGCTACCTCATACCATATAAAAACTAAACCACCTTTTTCACCATTCCCACTCCCATTTCCTACCGCCTCAAGGGACCTCTTGGAACCAAGACATTTGGTGATCATGTGCCTATCACTCATCCTTAGAACAATCAATCATGCAATGTCTTTCGGGTCTTGTGTTCATCCCCTCCTCTAAGGTATGACCTACTCATTATGACCCTAACCAATCAGGTGGATTTCTTGCCTCCTCTTATCTTTTACCTTTGTTATTACATTTTGATTACCTTATATAGGACTCGGTCCTCGACGCATACATTTGGGGTATTCTTCTTTGTTTTCCACCATCAACATCACCTATACCATTTTGTCTATAACCCACCCACACCTAATAGACCTAAAACAAAATCATGCCTAAAACCTACCACCTCATTATCATACCTCCTCATAGTCTTCCCTAGCCTATGGGAGAACTACATCGGCTTTGAGGTCCCTTTTCATCGTGACTATGTAGGTAGCACTCCGAGGAATGGGGCCCTTGGAGGTTAGCTCGGCCACTCTCTACCCTAACCAATTCATCTTTCGTCTTCCTAAATTGCAATCTACACCACTTAGTTTCCTTTTTATGTCAAAATTGGAAATTAAACCAAACAAACAACACATTTCTTAACATTTTTATCATCATCACACCATATGTTTATTACGACTTCCATTTCTCTATCATCATTACGACTTCCATTTCTCTATCATCATAATGTATATATTATAAAAACATCTTCAACATGACCCATATCATTATTCATTGCACAAATTAATGAATTACAACTTAAAAAAACCTGACTCGACCATGCCTAAACCAAACTGACTCGATCCATGCCTAAACAAACTTAACTCAACCATGCCTAAACCAACTTGACTCGATCCATGCCTAAACCAACCTGACTCAATCCATGCCTAAACAAACCTAACTCAACTATGCTTATGACTGACTCAACCATGCCTATGACCTTACTCAACCATGCCTAAACCAACCTAACTCAACCATGCCTAAACCAACCTGACTCAACCATGCCTAAACCAACTTGACTCGATCCATGCCTAAACCAACCTGACTCCATCATGCCTAACTCACCTAGTTTCCGTCCATATCATAACAAAAATTAAAATTCTCATAAAACACCAACAAATCAAGCATCTCATGTATCTCATCATATAAATAAATATGTGTGTCTCAATACAATATGCACGAATATCCCATCATGTCCATCTCAAACAAATCATCGGCATGCGCAGCCGATACTCAATACAAAATTTCATCGACACATAGGCCGGTCTCATATACAATAAAATAATAAAACAATACAAAATCTCTTTGGCACATAGGCTGGTATATATCAAAAATGACTACAATACATCAAAAATCATGAGCCATATATCAGGCATCTTGGCAGATATCCTCCATATTTGTATCGTTTGTACCCTCTGCCTCCTCGGCCCTTGTCTGGCGACCTGCTAACATCTCCCCACCTATCATAGGTGGTGGTTGGGTCCCTGCTGGTGCCTCACCTAGATCTGGTCTCCATGATATGGTGGCCTCTCTCTAATCTAGTCTTGGAGCTCGATGGCCCCCTATGCTCTCTACATTATGAGTGCGGGATATAGTCCTCTCACTCGAGGTATGTTGTGCCTTGTACTCTCCATAGGATATAAAGTCTATCCCGACCGCCATCAACTGATCCTGGTAGTATCTAGCCTCACCTAGGGCATCTCGTAACCTAGATATGGGCATGGTCTCGGTGACCCCATAGGCCTCGGTCCTCGTACACGCCTGCGAGACCTGTCTCACCCCGCTTTATGATCGGGACCACGACCTAGTGCATGGTGGTGCCATCGGCCCCTACCTCAATGCTCGTATCTAGGCCTATAAAGTCCCAATCTATGCTTGTGTTATGGCCAATGCCCTACAACCCTATCACACATGCCTATAAGGCACCACCCGACCATCGTCTCCATCTCCATCTCCATCCCCACCCCAGACCATCTGGGCTCAAGATCCCACTGTACATGTAACTCCACTACCTCCGCCTCAAAGTTGGCAAGTTGTGTCTGCACCATACCGAATCGGGTAATAAGAGTAGCCACCTACCCTTGTAGGGCGTCTCTCTGCACCGTGATGGTGGCTAGATCAGCTGCCTCACCAGGTGGTGCTGTACTTGTAAATGAGACGCTCACCACTGTCTATATTTGTGCGTGACCCCGGCATCATCAATCCGTCGGTCCACTATCTCGCTCCTTTTACCTTGTGGCCATTTTTAGATGTGGTAGAGGTAAGGGCCTCTCCACGTCGTCTCTCCTATATTTGTGAAAAGGGCGGAGGTATGTCCCAGTAGCAGCCCAAACTTCCACCTATCTCATCGTCTGCTGGGATCATCTCATGCTCCCTACACGGCGACCTGTATTCATCTCAGCAGGCTTGCACTCAGCTAGCTCATCACGCATATGCCTATATGATGGGAAGCCCACATATGGCCTCCAAATGATGTCCACCCCGAAAACCCTCCAATAGTCACTGGAAATAGGCCACATCATGTGTGGGCCTATCTAATCTCCGCTCTCCAATAACATGCACCCATCGCCTATACCCCACTCGTACATAGCCTAGCAGAAAGGCATCGGCTGAGGCATGCCCACTGGACACACAGATAATGTGCTCATATGCCCAATAGTGAAGTAAAAGGTACAACACAGGATGAACCTGCGCAGCCGTCCATATGCCCATAACTCCCTGTATAACTACACCAGAATGTTGGCACCCAGGCAAAGCGGGTCTGATCTATCATCATGTCATGTAATAACCCCATCAATGATCAAGGAAACCACCCACCCTCTGCATCTGGTAGTGCAAAGCAGCACACTACCTCCATCAATAGAACTACTAGCCTTGTCTCCTCCGGACGGGCTAGGTACATCTCTCCATAGCGCACGCTGGTGCTATGGAATGTCAGCTCGGCCATCCCCTCTCTAAACACTGTCACCATCAGCCTCCTCCAAGGCCTCGGAGGAGATCAAATAGTCAGCGTAACCATCGGACTAGGCTACCGGACTACATGTCGGTAACGCCAAACCCCACTCAGCCCACCTCCTCCACATGTCGCAGCTCCTCGGGGTCGCTACGCCATGAATCTCATGTCAGCAGGGGTGGAACCTGTCCCGCATGTGTAGCTGATCTCTCCCTACATCCAATACAAACAACAAATTAATCTACATTTTACCCCTACACATCTCAACCACCCAAATCAGTGGCACTTTTTTCCCTTGCTCTCCAAAACCCGACCGGTGTCGATTCTCTCTAGCCAACCCGGTCACCCCTAAACCGCATCAATCACCTATTTTGTGACCGATGCCGGTTTAATCCTACCGACGCCGCTCAACTCGATCGACGTCGATCACCGTCGCGGTAAAAACCCGCAACCCCCAAACCCTCCCTTCTCAAAAATTTACTACCCTGACACTTCTACCCACCTAAAATCACCTACACCTCCCCTACACCTCATCCCCTCCCCTCTTCTCCAACTTATCTCTCTCCCCACTCCTATTCTACCTAATTTACCCTCCCATCTTCCCAATTTTATTTTCCCCCACCCCAAACAAAAAAAAAATCAATTGGCCAAATCACCTAATCTACCTAACAAAACACTACAAGAGTTAGATGCTTACCTCATCATGCTGCCATCATCGTGGTGGCACATCTGGCCACTACATCGGTGGCCCACCCGATCCCTCTCTGGCCTCTGTCATCACCAAATCGCTACCCACATCTCCACCCAATCAAATCACACACACCGATCCTATGGACCTACCTCTCGACAACCAATTACCCACCGTTCAGATCACCGACTCAACAATCCATTATGTCCAAACACTTTTCCTTTTTCTCTCTCTCTCTTGTGTCATTTTCTCAATTCACTAAATGACAAATGAATAACAAAAACATGGATTTTTTTATAATAAACCCGACCTAACCGACGTCAGTTTTACCTTCACTGGCATCGGTCGCGTGCCCTACCTTACCATCATCGCTACCCTCTACCGGCATTGGTCACCCTCTTCTGAAAAACCCTAAATTTTACCCTATTACCCTACCCATCCCTCTTTTTTTACCTCACCCTACCTTTTCCCTACCCATTTACCCACCCAATCTTTACCACGACCATTTACCTCACCCTCCCGACCTTATCATTTACCACCTCACCTCATCCTCCTTTGGGGACTCATTATTTTATCCATACCTCATTTACCTCGTGTCATGACCTAGATATTTGGACTGGACCATCGCTAGTGACCTTTGACCTCTTGTGTTCACTATACCTTACGGCATTTACTCTGTGTTGATAGACCTAATGACCTTACCTTGCCTCTTGTCGTGACCGTTTATCCCGACCTAACCTTTGGTGTACGGAACATACCTACACATTCCTGCACCACCTATGTCATGTTTCTTGACCATATCCTATACCTTAGATACCGAAATCACTTCAACCTTGTTTGGATAAACATATCCACTTTAACAATATAGAGTTTTTCTGCTCTTCAACTAGTACAGTGTTGTAGTTTATACGTGTGTGTCCGTTTGATCAAGCTACCTTTGGTCCTAACCCATTACCTAGATTACCCGAGTAGCCCTTTTTCCTTTTTCCTTTTTGTTCCCTTGTTACCCATATTCCACTTTATCACATTCACCTTTTTATCAAACCACTCACCGATTCTTCCTTCTGCCTCATCAGTTCCTAGTTTGAGGGGGATCACCTTCACCCACACATGGGGCAACCACATCTTATTTTTGTCAGTGTCGCTTACCAATACAAGCTACGCAACAAAAAGGGGAAAAATGTAGACACCAAAATTAGGTCACACTCCCCTTTGGTCCCTCGACAAATAAACACCTTCATCACATTCACCTAGCCATGGCCCCCTTCACCCCACTCTAATATTAATTTAATTTATTTAATTAAATTAATTCATTATCCTCACCATATTTATTATTTAAATAATCTTAATTGGGATAATGCCCACATATCCACCTCACCTAGACACCTCATCTAGCCACCTCACCCTAAGACCTATTCTTAGTAAGTTGTCATAACTAATTAAGACTTACCCAAACCCTAAAAATCAATGCCTACATTCCCTCTAACCACATGCCCGCATGCTTAAAATAAGCTTCCATCCTAATCCGTGGCGTTAACACACAAGATCCCAAAAAATCAAGGGGATCTGCCTAGTTTAGTAAACCTAGGAAATCCATCCCTAACCAACGTTGGTTACCCTTAACTCGCCATTGGTTAAGCCAGAACCACCGTTGGTCACCTTTTAACCCCCAAAACAAGCTTATTTTTGAGGTTGCCAAAGGTTGGAAGATTCCAGAGAGATATCACATCTTTTGAGAACAAGCTTCAACGAGAATACGCATGTAAGGATATCAAGCATTTTCTCTTGCATGACATCTAACACTCACCCGAGAACTGTCCAAGACTCACCCCAAAGACAGATTTGATCCAAATAAGCAAGAAGGAGAGCACATGCAGCCCATGCAAGAGCTCCCCAATGTTTGGTGATCCTCTGCAGCAGTCAAACCTCTTACCAACACCTTCATTCCTCACTCACATATGTCCGTAACTAGATTTCAAGTAAGTAGAAACAGCTTTCCTCCTATGGTTCACTTATCTCATCATTGTATTTTCATCCTTTGTTCTCCTAGCCACCCATTGACCTCCTTTAATACTCACCCCTCCATATCCCCATTAAAACCTCACCAAATCCCATCCAAATGACTTAATACATCACTCCGACCAACCTAGTCCTTTGTACAATCATAAGGGAGATCCAAAGCTCATTCTGTGACATTCCCAATATTCCACAGTAATCGGCACCGGTTCTCCCCAACCGCGTCGGTCACCCTTAACTGGCATCGGTCTCTGTATTTACCAATATAGCCTAGAACATTGACCTACCTACCTATTCCCACATCACCCTTATTCACCTATGACTTTCCTAAGACCTATGTCAGACCTGCAGAGACCTAGAACCAGTTACTTGACCTTCGGATCTTATTTTAACTTAGCCTGTTAGATTATATCTTTCTTATTGTGTTTTGAATGAGATACCTAAATCATTTTAATTACAACAAGATTTACTTCATTACCAACATTAAATTGTTTTAAACAATGGACTGACAATGATCGTCAAGGAAGTATCACACTTCCCATATCTAGAACACGCTAAGCAGTTCACGCATCTATTGTTTAACTTTTATTTGGTGGTCTTGTGTTCCATTTCGTAGTTCCTCCCACCAAAAGGAATCTCTCACGATCACCGTGGATCAAGAATTCATATGCGCACAACAACCCATCAACTAGCATTCCAACGGTATTCCTCCTACGCCCATTACCCTATTTGTTTCGTCATTTTCAAAGAAATGTCTAAGAATCAAGTGAAACATCGGGAGTAAGTAGAGGAAGCCTTCCTTCTCTAGAGGTCTATCTCGTTTCGATTCCCACAACTTGGAGATAGTCCCATGTTATCTCAAGCCTCGATTCTTCTAATTTGGGACAGTGCACATTTGAGCTCCAACAATGCCCATGCTACGATGAGGGAGGCGCCTCGTCCTCGATCTTACTTGTTTGCACCCATGTGCTTATCATCTTATTATATCAAATTCGACCATTTTTAGCTTCTCTCCATGGTCATCATGAGACTTGGGGCCTCATCCACTCCTATTGTTATGAGTGAATCTCGCAAATTGAATTAGAAATCCTTAATACCTCTACCACCATGGAATATTTCAATTACTTATCATCAAATCATTAAGCCACCTTTCATCGATAACGTTGCATTCTGTCATTTGTATTTGGTCACTCTACTATGAAAAACTTTTTGCTCCTTCCCGATGGATACTTAAACCTTTACTTTACTATAATAATGATTTGAATGCACAATCTTTTGCCACTTTCCTAGGTACAAATCCACACCACATTAATGACCTTTTATATGTTGCTAGAGAATAAGAAGAGATGTTTTCAAGATTCTAAAACTTTGAATTTGATGGTCTTGAGTTTAACGCTCTATCTTTAGCTATCGCCACATCTACTGTATTGGTATCTTTAGGAAACCCTTTGTTCCACCCCCATTCAAAATGTCGTTATATCTATGCCTACCAACTTTTTATACCTACATCTTATGTGCATACCCATGCGGATCATACTAGCCACTTGCCTACGCAAACTTGTGAGTATATTATCCTTCTCTTACAAGTTAAGATTTCAATTAGAACAAAACACTACTCACCCTTATATTATCATAGACTCCACCCAATTGCTTCATCATCCACTTGCACTCAAAGTGGTGACTTATCCCTTCCTATCGGGTATGTTTCTCGTAATCTTCATGTTTATGATGGGAAGGTAGATCCTAAAGAGAACCTTCATGTTTTCCATGTCAATTTCTTGGATTATGCTTATAATAACATATTAGTTACTAATCTCTTTCCTTGAAGCCTCAAGGAGTTTGTTTTACAATTGTTTTATGACCTTCCTATTCATTCGAGTTTATGCTTTTACCCCTTTGGCTAATTTATTTCTAACATAATTCTCTATTAATATTGGGGACAAAATATCTTATGCTCAAATGTCTAAAATGCAAAAAGGTTCCAAAGTGAGCCCATTAATGATTATGTTTTATGTTATAAGACTCTGCTCAAAGAAAGATGAACAATATGATAGTTAATATTGAATTGCAAGATCTATTTACCTAGAGTCTACTCAATCCTTTACAAGAATATATTATCTTCAAAAAATGTATTCTTTCGATGAGCTATACCATACTTTTAATTAACATGAAGCTAAGCTACTAGCTATGAATAAGCTTAAGTATACTTCCAATGCTCCCAATGCATCTCAATTTCAATCTCAAGGCAAACCCAATTATCAAAAATATTATGATAAAATTATTGTTAACATTGTATCTCAACCTACTGAGCTTCAATTACAAGCACCTCCTTGGCGACAATTCACATGATTTCCTCCTCTCCTCAAATTATTTTTCAAAAGTTTCTTAAGTGCAATATTGTATCTCTCCTTCCCATTGTTCAAGTTAATACAAGTAATCTTCACAAGAAATATTTTGATACTAATGCCTATTGTGACTTCCATTGATCTATTAGACTCTCTACAAACAAATGCTTCAAGCTTCACCATGTTATACAAGATTTTTTTAGTGAATAGGATATCAAACTTAACTCTCATCACGAGCAATCTAAACTTGTCAATTCAATGTTGAGCTCAATATTTCCAATGACCCGCTTCCTACTCATAATAATGTTGAATCTAATCACAACTCATATCCATCCTCCTCCTTCCTATGACCATCCTTTGGACTCTATGATTGGTACTACCACTCATATTGTTCCTTTTCAACATATTATCACCTTTGATGACTATTATTGCACTCATGAAAAATTTTCATAATCTCTTCATATTTGTGCATTTTTCATCTTGACCCTTGTACATATTGTATTGGTTACACTAGTTCTAAGCACGATTGGTGCACTTTTACGTTACGTGTTTCCCTTCCTCCTTTGACAAGACCCCATGTTAGTTATGATGTGGATACCTCGTTAGCCCATATTTAACTTACATATTATTGTTGGCTTTGATATTGTACTTATGCCCTTTATAGTTACACCTTCTATTTAGTCATGCAACATGCACCTAGGGACCCCTTGGAATCATAGACTTAAGGTTATCCCTTCCATATTATTCAAATGTGTAAAGTATATCCATGAGAAGTAAGATAATACATTTAGGGGTATCTCGTGTGATCCTCTCTTACCTAATCCCTATTCATTTCATGTTTGGACTATCACAAATCCTTTTATGGCACCACCTCTTCATTTTGTTAGAGAAATTATCCCTCAAGAGTCTTCTCCTTGGCCTCCTGTCACACCTATCCTTACCTCTTCCGGGACGACCCAACTCTCATGAGTCTTCTATTAGTAGGTCTAGAAGGTCCATCCCTTATGTGTCTTTAGCCACTATTGATATAACTAAAGGATATATCCCTTGTTTGTCTTCACCTCCTATTAGCGTTCCTAGAGAATCTATCCTTTGTGTATCTTCACTCATGATAGGTATAACTATAGGATTTATCCTCGTATGTCTTCACCTTCTATCGGCACTCTTGGAGGATCTATCTCACAGCGTCTTCACCTCCTACTAATACTCCTATAGAAACTATCCCTTGTATGTATTCACCTTATATTCATGCCACTAGAGGATATATCATTTATGTGTCTTCACCTCCTAAAGGATCTATTCCCCAATCGACTTCACCTCAAACCCCTTTCACCCCTAATGCACATGTTGCTTATTTGAGTTTTGAACCTCTTGAGATATAATGTTATGGGGATAGTCCATTTACGTATCATTTCTTATCTCTTGCGTCATTTTCACTTGTATATTTTCTAGAAACATTCAAATATTTGCAAAAATACAAAATCATGACCTAACATATGACTACAAATGTTAGCATTGTACTATGTGCGTATTATTTGTCATATTACTTTGATTGATAGCATTCTTCTCTATACTTTCTACACACTTGTTGACGACATATGTTGAGCTTAATGCAGGACATACATAGATTGATTCCCAATGATGCTGTCGTCCTAGACCATTCATGGTTGACCAAGTTTTGTTGGGGGCATCTCCTATGGTTTTGTGGGTGACATTTGTTTCATTATAGTTACTTATCACTTCCTCATTGTTGCACACTACTTTTACTCTATGTGTGCTATCTTTTTCACACTAAGATGTCTAATCCATGTGTCTTGTGCAACTTTTATTCATTTAAATCTATGTTCACTTGTTTGATCACTTGCCCATTATTGGATAGCATACTCGTTTGGTTATTTTGTTTGATTGTGTGCTCATGTTTGTCTCTTGTATGCAGCCTAGGTGCCTTTGTTATGTGTGTGTGACACTATGATGTCTCTTGTTTGTGGGTATCATATCCTATTGCTCATGCTTATTTGTGTGACACTCTTGTGTCCAATGTTTTTCGGCTTCTTAGCCTTTTGTGTGACTAACACCTATGTAATTGTGTGTGTACTTGTATGTTGTATTACTTGTATACTTATCAACCTATGTTCTTGCCTATGTGCCTTCTCGGATTTCTCACTTGGCTACATGATTACTCACTCGTATGTTAGATTGTTACTATATTTTTCTTTCACTTCATGATTGTTTACTTATATACTAACTTACATGCTTCTTTTCCTATTGCCTTGCTTGCTTACTATTGTTGTTTGTTGTATGTTGCACTTGATTTGTGTTGTGGTATCTACCATGCACAACCCCTTGGCATTGCGGATACACGATCCCTAATGTGGCCACCACCCTCCATGTTATCCAACATAGACTATGAGAACAAATTAGACATGGATACGCATCATTTCTTTAAGCCAAGCATTATACTTGCATATTTCAATCACCTCAAAAGAGAGGACATTCAATAGGGTTTTACATAATTAAAGATCCAAAAATCAAAACTAAGTTAACTACAATATACATATACATTGGAACATGAACAAATATAGAACAAGAAGAGTGTACATGTGGGGACATAACCATACAAAGATGGACGGAATAGTAGCACAAGATGGCCCTAAAAGAGACGGTTCCATCCAGGGGGAACTTTTCAATAAATACATATTCTCGATAATTACAAATTAGTTACGTAAATTTTGGTAAAGATTTAGAATTCTTAGGCTCGCTCCACAAAAAATAACATCACTTCGGATGGGTTGTGAGAGACTTCACTTCCTCTTTGACATTTCACAAATTCACGCTTCTACATTTACATGGTATAGATGGTGTGGGCTTGCCTTTTCTCCTTTAACATGCATGCAAGTATGCAAATTAGATACTTGTGTTGGGTATCACTCGGTGGGGGCATGGGCCATCCATTCCCTTTCGACTTGGTGTTAATTTATACTTTGGCCTAGGTCTCATTTACGGTGTTTTGATCCATGGGCATAGGATTTGAAAAAATCAAGGTGATCGAAAGCTTTGCAAAAATCGTTGATCTCATTCTCTTCTAGGAAGAGAGAGGAGCAACTAGAAAGCTCGATGAAGCTCTTTAGTCTTTTAGCCTCATAGGACTAAGTCCTTGGTACATTCTTTGGGCATTGAATTTAATGACTTGTGACTCGTGTGGCTTCGGCATCTCCTTGGCACCATTGGCGACCGATCACCCCCAATCCTTCAATAACTACAAATTCATAAATCTCCAACCACACAACATTTGGGAGCTTCTCCCTCAACATAGTTAGTAAGTGTATTCCTTCTATGTTTTTGTTTTCTTTCACTTCGCATTGGTTGCAAATTGCAAATATTCAAATTACAAATACATGTTTTTAATTTGAGTTAAAGTTGATTTCTATTTTTGGACATTGACTACACTTTGTGTTCTAAATTTCAACATGGGACATGCCAACACCAATGCAAAGACCCACACAATGTTGAGTGATGCCAAAGTGTGTTTCCACACGTAACTTTTCCTTTAACTATGCAATTTTGAATTTCTCACTTAAAGGGGGACAAATGCAAACACATAAATTTGGCAATATATTATTTGCTAATGAAAACTTTGACTTTATCACTACACTATGCCTCGTGCATGTATGCTAAGCCAAAATGGCGTACTCTCCAATTGCATGGCTTGCTCTATTGTCCTCTATTCAATCATTAATATGCCCAATTTCATTAATCCAAAGAAAAACACAACTCCAAAGTATCTCGCATAGAATTCCATATTAATGTTACGAATTACATGAACAAAACTATACAGTTTCGAGTCAAGTCATACCAGCACCTCAGCCAACCCGTATGGTCGTGACCATTTACATCAAATAGCTATTTTTTAAAATTTGATATCTTATGTTGTGGTGTTTCCTATCCTATAGATCTACATCGCAAGATTCAATAACCATGTACACATATAAGCAAGTCTAATTCACCGTTTGATCTCACTTAACACTTAGAAGAGACACTTGCAAATGTTATTCTCAAGCACTTTCAAGCTCTCCTCTCTGCATCTACAACAATACATCCTTAGGAGCAACACATAAATCGTGTATGAAGCACTCAACCAGGTTTAAGAGTCTAGCTTCCCTCTCTACAAGCAAAGTGATAGTCAAGGTCAAGCCAAAGTTTCACATTATCAAACATCAAAAAAATAAAGTAGCATTCATTCTAACATATGCATACACTAACACTATATGCATAATCGTAAAGGGTGCATTTCTAACTATCTATACCTACATCTCGTTATTTTGGGTCAACTGACTCGAGGGCAAATAAGAGGTTCGCATCGATTTACATTCACTCTTGCCCCTACACTAGGGGAACTACATGAAGTTTGCTCCCAATCAAAATGCGATGTAGTGCAATGCCCGAACTAGTCTAGCAAGAGTTAAACACCAAAGTCAATCCAACCTCACCTCACATAGACTTCTCCTTTATTATTTAATGGTTAATGAAAATTGTTGTTGGTAAAAGTTTATGGTTAACTACTAACAACAAAGCATATTTTTATATAATAGGCAAGCACTAAAATTTGCAAATCAATAACAACAAAGAGCATGAAACCGTACAAAAAAACGACTCAAGCCATCATCAACAATCCCTAACTATACAGTCATGTTTGACTGCATCTTCCGACTCCAATTTCAAAACAAAGCATTTCCATGTTTCCATTAGTTTACACACTGTGGTTGCCTTTTATGCCTCTATATCACCTAAATGTAACACCTTTTTTATCATTTAAGCATTTTTATCTTATCATTTACATTATTTATTGTTCTGGACTATACTCTAATTTGCATAGTAGTTTAATTAATAAATCTGAATATACAGCATGGTACTTCTCTCAAAGACATCAAAGATAAACTAGAAAGTCAGAAACTAGGGTCTGCCCTATTTCTGGGTTTTTATTGACTCTTTCTCTTGGATCTTGGACTGTAATTTTGCTATGGTACTATTGTGGTTATGTTGTGGTTTGGTTGTTGTTCTGTTGTAGTTTTGTTGTAGCTCCTGATATATTTTCGTATGTCTCGCCTTCGTAGTGTTTTTGTAATTTTGATGCTTCTATTTGAATATCTGGGCTTATGCCCCTTGTAAACTAAGTAGGAACCCACTCAAAAACTTTTTACCATTAATAAAAAAATCTGAATATACAACATGTTACAAACCCCTATCAATTTTATTCCATTTTTTAAAATCAAATTCCTTTAGATTTCCAATTTTAATAATAAAACAAAGAGCCCATCAAACAGCAATTATCTTTATATCCAATTAGATGAATCATGCTTCTAACAAAGGTGAAGCTACAATTCACTTCTTGAAAATTATTAAAATCATTATCTTGCAACAAAATGATGATGGGGTATTGACCCAAAGTTATGCCTCATTAACCTTCAAAAACTAGAACTTTATATTGCAAAAGAAAAATAGTATATGACAGAAATATAACAAACTAGTGGCTAGAAGTCTTTGAAAAAGGGCACATTCTCAACGTCAATCAACAACTCTCTAAAGAGACTTTGAAAAAGGGCACATTCTCAATGTCAATCTACATCTCTATAAAAATTCAAATCACTTACATAATAATCCCACATGTATTTAAAAAAGTTCATAACAATCCATAAATAGACAACACACATAACTCTGAAACAAACATGAAGTGAGAGCATGTTAACCGAGTTCTAGAAAACTCATTTAATAACACAAACTAAAAAAAGTTACATCTAAAATTATTCTAAAACCCGTACAAATTTTATTTTCACAAATCCACATTTAAATATGCATTGGCCCATTTTTGTTTGGGATGATGAACTGAATCATTTTAATCATTTTTCTCTACATAGGCCAAAGACTCGGATACTTCAATCCACGTTTCCGTTTCTTGCACTTGAACAACAGTCAAAAGGTGGGTTATGATTTCCATCCATTATATTTTCATAAATTTGTGACTTCCGTTCTAAAGATGCATAGCCGACTCCAATATACAATTCTTGTTACTACCTACATACCAATTTCTTCAAACCAAAATCAGTATATTTGCTTCTCGCCCTTGATGTTCAAGGTTCTCTTTGAATTCCACCGTTGTCAAGTCACCCAAACATTTCAAGACTCACAAGATTTGTCTTTTGGCTAGATATTATTCAAGGACACTAAGAAATATAAGAATTATCTCACATGATATGTTATTACTTATATATAAATATTTGAAAACACAAGCCTAAAACAATATTTATACATCCCTCCCTCAATGTTCTAGGCTCTTGATTGATATCAACCCTTGTGTCAACCAAACATATGGCAAGATTTGCAAAATTTGTGTTTTGGTCAGATAAGCTTCGTGGATACTAAGAAATATCTGACATAATATATAGCAGAACAAATACACAAATTTCTTAAATAATTAACTTGCAAAGAGCGTAGAATAATATATGTCAATCCTTATGAATAATGCTCGAGGCATTCACGAAGAAGGAAGCTAAACATATGCAAGGAATTGCCACACCCAAGAAAAATCTTTTAAGTCACTCCTTTTCCTCCAAATGCAGTCTTAAATTTAGCCATCATCTCCCCACTAGTACTTACCATCATATCAAGATAAATACTCTTTTAACAGACTAATCTATTTCCAAAATCATCAAAAGGGCACTATTCCGTGTGATGTTCATAACATTTACTTGCCCAAAATTTAAAAGAAAAAAATAATCAATAATGATGATCACAGTGCTTTTGAATTTTGTACACAAAAGGACTATAGCTTGATCACATACAGAAAGGGGGATTTTGAATACACTTCAGGAATTTTGGTTTTACTCCATGAAAGAATGTTAAATGGTCAGACTGACTGAAGATGTCAAAATCCAGAAATCAAAATACCAAATTCAAAATGTGTAGTGCTTTCATTAGATGTTCCACAATGGAGAAGAATGATTTGACTGCAACTTATTTCTGCAAAATATTACTATCTTTAAATAGAAACTATCCATATTAATTGCCTCAGTATTGTCACGGAATTCTCAGCATATCATTTCATCAATTCACATGCTCCCTTGGCTTGCTCCTTATAATGATTGCAAGTTTAAGGGAAATTTCTAACTTCTGAAGAATGGGAGAAATCTGAAAACTCTGGACATACTGTGTAGCTCATTCCATGGTATCCAAAAAGCAAACTAAGGTCAAAATTGCAAAATATTTAAAAGAGTGCAGGATAATGCAACCTGAACTAGCCCACTATTTTGACCGTAGACCTGGAACATTTTTAAGACCCATCTTGGAGAGGGTTAATTTGTTAATTGCCGGTGGTGTGTCCAACCCCATAGAATGGCTAAACTGATTTGCAAGTTCAACAAGCCTACTCTTATCTCCTCCGATTGCTTTCACAGAATTGTAATATCCAAGCCATGCTTGATATGCTGATTCTTTATCTTTCAACTCCGCATGGGATAAGGCCCGCTTTACCTGTAAAATCATAAACCATAACAGCAAATCACCGGAGTGTTTTTTAAAACTGATTATCGTATGGTAAGTTTTCCTATTTGATGAAATAACTGGCATACTTACGTCTCTGACAAAAAGGTCAGAAAACCTGATATATGTATGCCAATGTCTTGTAACATAAATACCATATCAAATTTTGAAATAGTAGTTTTCTTGGGTATTTATATGTCCGATATTTAAAAATCTAAGGTTTGCATTATATTTTCATTTTCCTTTTCTATAAGTTATTTCCCGTTTTTCTTTCAGACAGAGGGATGTGACAACTATAAACTCCCCATGATCCTGCAGAATGTCAAGGAAATCCCCACACACTGTTACCGTATAGAAACAACCCTACAAAGGTTTCTTAGCACTAACCAGTAAGGATTCCAAAATGGCACCAGGCAGGAAATGTCAGTCATGGCGTAGGGTGGCTGGTATTTCTAGGAAGGTAGGTCTTAAGCACTAAGTTCTAACCATTGAGCAAAATGCTTTCTCCAGATTCAGCATCAATAGCTTAGTTTATCTACTGCAATTAAAAAAACAGAACTTTGAAATTGCCTACAAAAATATAAAAGATTATGGAATAATGTTTTTTTAATTCCTCACCTTCATATTCATTTCCACATCTATAGTAGGCGCTGATGCCTTCGTGATAGGCAAATCTTTCACACTTTTTAGAAAATACTCCTCCCATGGGGCAAGCAACAAAATACCCTGGCCCTCTTTACCTTTGCGTCCAGTTCTACCAAGTCTGTGTATGTACTGCTCTCGATCAGAAGGTATACCCACCTGCAGGAATATACACAAATTTTAATCACAGATGCAATCAATTTATCATTGATACCCACAATATGCTAAAGGGCACATAGGCTCCTCGAATATAGGTTACTATGTTTCAGTTACAATAATCTTGTTGGAAAACCAGCAGTAGAAAGTGTTCGTCCATGAAATTAAATTTTTCATCAAGATTCTATGCATAACATTCTGAGAGAAAGGGACAAAACCTTAGCAAAAGAATTGCGCTCTTCTATGTAATATATATATATATATATATATATCTAGCACCACAAAGTTACATTTCTTTTATCCTGCAGTTTCTAATAAAATAGCATTAGATTGCAAACTAGGTTTCACCCATATCAGGGGCTGCATTTGATTGCAAAGGGGGTGGGGGATGCACCTTTGAAATTGCATTTCCAAATCCTAAAGAAGATCAAATCAGAAAAAAAAAATCACAATTATTTCCAAATCTTCACTTCAGCGAGTAGCCCTCTGAGTTGTGCTTCTATGGACCTTTCAAAGTAGGTGGCTCCCCAAAAAGGTTGCAGGGTTTGGGAGGTTTTACTTATGCAAGTAGTAGAAAAGGAAGAGTTCAAAGCAGCTAGGAAAGATGTGATGAATGAGATGTCACCAAGGTCCACACAGTTTCTGATCCATGCGCTGCTGCATGGGTCCACACACTCTTCCTTAGGACTTGGCACTCCAGGCCTTTGCTGCATCCCATGCCATGCACAAGAGACTCGTGGTACCTTCACATAGTGGCACATTGCCTTGTGCACTACCGTGCGACTCCCGAGTGTCACACAGCGTCTCCTGAAGTCTACACCTTGCACATAACCTCATAGCAAACTTTGCAGCATCATGTGCATCGATTGCACACCTCACAATGACTCAGCTGCACAATACCTCCAAAACACAGCATCTATGTGTCAGCTTCCCACTTCCATGCAGCATGCCAAGTGTGTGCCACATCAAATCACCTGTCGACATACCGTGCACAATGCATTGGAAGTTCAACCACCACACCTACAAGAAGCTCAATCGTCACCTGTCTAGAATATGAACCAATGTAACTTTTCCCTGTTATAACCACCTTCTTGCAATGGTGTATTTATACATATGTAAATCGTTCAGCCCAAAGGACGATAAAACACCATAAACTAGATAGAAGTGAATACTGGCATGCCCAAGGTATCTAGTTTCTCTCATACACATCTTTGACCACATTCCAATCTAGGCAAATTAGTTAGGAAGCATTTTTCCTCCCCGATGACAAAATTCCTCAAATTCAATGTTACTAAACATTGTGCTTTACCCTATTCTTTCTTATTAAATAGAAGTTGCACTATTCTGCAAATCTCTTTCACATTCGAATGTGTTTTGGTTTACTGATATATTAGTTTTCCTTTAGGCATTCTATAACCTATAATCTTGCAAGTTATGTTGCCAGAAATGGGCGCGGCACCGATCCGAAACTAAGAAAGATCGATTTTCAAAAAGAACTTTGGGATGAAACATTACAAACTAAGTTACCAAAACGTTTTGGATACGGGAGCGGGAGCGGGGTATCCGATACGCGGAAATGGCAAATTTTTTTTTTACCCCAGATACGGCGTAGGATACGGCAGTACAAAAACTATATAAAAATTAAAAAATATATAAATTTCAGCCTTCTAAATAGGAATTTAATTATTAACCACATATTATGCATATGAAAGACAAGATAAAAGACAAGTTATAAGCTAAATAAGTGAATAACCACAACAAACAAGCTAGGATACCGATAAAACTTAGAAACTTAAAAACTTAAAAGTTAAATTAAAATTTAAAATACTTAAATCAAACACAATGTGAATGTCATGAATCTCATGATATATTAAATTCAATCATAGATCAATATTCAAAGCTCAAACTATCTTTCATTGTCAATATTCATCATATTCCTCTTCATCAAGAGGATCAAAACCAGCTACATCATCATCATTATGTGGTTCATTAGAACCACATGGGCTCGAACCACTCGCACTAGGGCCACTGCCAGTTGCACCCCCTTGTGCATGTAGGTCTCGTGGTGCCACAGAACTCGTCTCATCATCATATGCTCCATGGTGGGAAATGGAAGCATCCAAGTCAACTATCTCTGGATCAATGTCCCAATGTTTTGTTGACCCTTCCTTGTACTCTGGCTGCTTGTGGGATAAAAGGCGCAAGTTGGAATGTATGTATACCAAATCTTCAGCCCTTTTAGCCCCCAATCTGTTGCGCTTCTGTGAGTGGATGAAATTATACGTACTCCAGTTGCGCTCAGAGGAAGATGAACTTGCAACCTATTAAGGCAACCCAAACTTCAAAGTCAATGCAAAGTTCAACTTCAGATTTAAACACTCAAACTTAAATTTTAAAAAACTAAAAGAAAAGAGAATAAAAAAATTAAAAACTTACCTGTGCCAAGACCTTGATTGCAAGAGGTTGCAAGTAAACCGATGAAGTACCATGGAGGTACCACCACATATGTGCATCCATCTTGTATTTGCTCCGAAGAGCGAGAAGGCTATGACCTGTTTCTGCTATGAAATTGCCAAACTCTACCATAACCTGGTCTTGGGCCTCAGGATCAGGGAAGAGCCTAGCCAATGCCGCCATATATCCCTCATTGACTTCCGCATCCTTGTATGGTGCTACCCTCCCTGCACAAGGAAAGGATCTCTGTGCTATAAAATCTAGGAGTCAATGCAAAAGCTAGATGTAATGGGGTGGTCATTTTGTTCCACCTCTCAATGAGGATTGACTTCACTTGTTTGAAAAATATTTCCTCGGGATCTTGTTCTTTTGCATTTATGACGGCTTTTATCTTCTCAATCATTGAGTCGATGTCGTCATATATCTCTCCTAGACATGGTTGATCCGTGTCAGTAAACCGGATCATGCTCATAATGGGCTCCGTAAAACTCAACAGATAACCCACTCTATCCCACCAAGAGTCCTCTAAGATCAAGTTCTTCACTTTTTGAGCCCCTTGAGTGTTTGATTGCCTCCATACAGTCCAAAGATTGGATGTTACCATCCTCATGAGTGCCTCTCGCACCTTCACCAATCGTCTCAAGACGATTGTGTGTGATCTGAACCGAGTCTCAAAGAACCTAATAAGAACGAGGAACAAAAATTAAAAATAAAATTTAAATTATAAAATTGAAAGCTAAAAGAATACTAAAAAACTTATATTAAATATTAAATTAAAAAGAAAGAAATAAATAAATAAAGTTTGTCCTTACCTTTAGTAGCTCCAACTACGAGAATGATCTAAAAATGCCCTATGACATGTGGTGGTTGGTGACAAACATTTGGATTTCTTCAAACCGCATACACTTGCTAGATCCACTCTATTTTGTTTGCCATTTTCTTTAGCATTAAATTCAATGAATGCACAGCACAAGGTGTCCAAAAAATATGCCCATACCGTGCCTCAACTAGCATCCCCGCAGCTTTGCAATTTTTGGCGTTGTCCGTTATCACTTGGACAACATTTTCAGCCCCACTGCCTCAATGGACTCAAAGAGAATGTTGGCTATGAATTGGGCATCCTTCACTTGCCCCTCACAATCAACCGCTTTCAAAAACATTGCCCCTTAGGGCATACTGCAATCACATTGATTAAAGGGCGGTTTCTTGCATCTTTCCATCCATCAGAAACAATGGACACACCAGTTTTGGTCCATGAGTCCCTAATTGGTTGCAAGGAGGTTTCCACATGTTTTTTTGTCTATCCAAAAGGGTGGTGCGGATCTTCTCATATCCTGGTGGTTTATACCCTTTTGGTGCCTCATTGATGGCTTTCACCATCTCATGCCAATAAGGTGATCTCACAACATTAAAAGAAAGACCATTAGCATATACACACCTTGCAATGCATTCATCTGCAATCTCCCTGTTCTGATTCTTAAAGGCCTTTTCCAATGGCCCTTTTGTCTTACTTTTCTTTCGTGCAAGGGAAACATCCTCATCTGTGGAGATAGGAGCCACAAATGGATGTGGCATGGCCACAATTGGGGATCCACTAGGTGATGGAGCAACTGGAGGCCTTGCTGAACGAGATGAACCTCCTCTTTTGGCCAATGGATGACCCACTCTCATAGCCACTTTAGCCTCTGCATCCTCCTGCTCTTT
This sequence comes from Taxus wallichiana var. yunnanensis, assembly GCA_018340775.1. Classification (NCBI taxonomy): domain Eukaryota; kingdom Viridiplantae; phylum Streptophyta; class Pinopsida; order Cupressales; family Taxaceae; genus Taxus; species Taxus wallichiana. The sequence goes on from CM031244.1 coordinate 197,844,559, forward strand.
GATATATGCCAAAACATTTGCTTTTGGCACCCCAGCATTATTCCTCCCCCTACATACTCTTATACCATTACCCGTTATGGCACACAAATGGCTTTTCACCCTACTGTAAGAGCCTTTGAATAGTCCATCACACTCATTGCATTTCCATTCAAAACAACCACCACCTGCAAGTTGTTGAACTATTGTTACGTGCCTCCATAACGGTGAATTTGGGTCAAAGTCTTTGGCCAAAGATTGCCCAGAAGAAGCAGAACTTGTTGCCATTGTAGAAATACCTACAAGGTTTAAAAACAAATTAAGCAAAGAAAACAATGGCATGCACGGTGCATTGTGATTGAACAATGAAAATTAAAAAATTAAATGGAAAGAGCAAAATAAAAATGAACATAAGCAAAAAAATGTAATGTGTGAAAGATTAAATAATAAAAAAAAAGAGAAACAAGGCTAGAAATTAAAAAAAAACTTACCTTCACTTAGTAAACCACAAATCAAATCCTTCACAAATCCTCCTTTGCAGCTTCCCACACTCCTCCAAGCTTAGCAATAGCTCCTCAAACCCTAGACAAGCACAATGCAATTTTGGAGAGCCACAATGTGAGTTTGTTTGCTTTATGTTTTGTTTGTGTGTTGTTCTTTTGTTTTATTGTTTAGAGGTAGCTTTTAGGTTTTAGATTAGAAGAATTTAAAATTTTTAATGTTGTGTGCCTTTTAAAACATAAAAAAAAAAAAAAATTTAAAAACGCGTTTTTTTCTACGCGGGAGGCGGCCGGGGAGCGGGCGGGGGCTGCGAAACGCCGGAGTGCAGGCGCAAGCCGTGCCCATGCGCGTTTCCACGGCCCTGCCCCGCCCCACAGCGCCTCTCCGCTCCGGCCGTTTGCTGTCAAAGCTTTCCGATAACCTAGATTACGAAACATCCATACAATATATTATAAAAATATTTTAAAAACATATATATATATATATATATATATATGCATAGTACACATTTTCAAAAAATTCACAACGTTGAATGTTAGTTTAGTAAAAACTAAATTCAGCAAGAGAGAAATAAGTATGATTTAGAATTGACCAAAGATGTCCTTACATAGCTTTTAGGAATGTTGGGTGGAGGGTTAGAAACAATAAATGTAAAAAACTAGTTTTTCTTTCTTTCTACAAACCATACCACCACGGGTATGTTAAAATATAACACATTATATAGCATGTAGAACAGTTATGTAGTAGTTGTTTGGTTGGTAATTGTTCACAACCACCTCTCTCTTCAATAAATAAACCTCTGCTCAGTATCATTTGTATGCAGTGCAGTTTGCCTCTCCCTTCGTCTTCTTTATTCTCTTTGCATATTCCAACATTGGTATCAGAGCTTAGGCATCGGTGAGAGGAGAGGTCGACGGGAGGAGAGGTCGACGCAGGGCAGTCTGAAGGCGCTGGAGGAAATCGTGGAAGGGATTCGTGAAGAAAACGAGTTCGTGCACAGACGAGGGCAGCGGGGCGGGGGGCGGTGTGTTCATATGCATGCACAGACAAGGGCAGCGCGGACACGAGGGCAAAGGGCAGCGCAAAAATCGTGTGAAAGAATACACAAAAACAGTCACATTTTTCGCGCAAAAACAGTCACGTTTTTCCGACGGAAATACAGTCGCAAGCAAATACGACGAGGGCAGAGAAAATTTGATTTTCGTGGGCATTGTTGGTGGTCAAAAATCGTGGTTCGCTGGAGGAAATACCACAGTCGCGACTGTGATAAAATCGTGGATCGTCGTTGAAGAAAAAAATGCGGGCACAAAGTGATCGTTAGCACCTAATGTGGGCGAATCGCAAAACGTGTTTCCGAGAGAAAACGTGGGCGTGAAGCAACTCGAAGGGTAATCGTGAAGGGCAGAATCGTGGTCGAATACAGCAAAATCGTGGTTCTAAATAACCAAGGCAGTTGTTTTTCCTTTTTCTCCTCAAAAATAGATGAATTAATTTCAACAAAGGTATTCATTCACCTTTGCATAGTTTATTTCATACGATTTGGTGGAGAAATTAATTTCATATTATATGCTGGAGAAATTAAAATAAATATATTTGCTGGAAAAAGGATATTTTATTAAGTGTGAGGCAAATTATTATTTTATTATTTTCCGTTACTTTGGAATAATAAAATGGCAAATATATCACACTTGACGTTGCCGGAGACGCAAAAATTGACAGGCACTAATTTTAATGTATGGAGTCATAAGATTTTAACGGTTGCGGAGTTTCGTGATTGTGATAAAATAATCAAGGGTGATGAAAGTCGACCAGCGACGAACTTCGAGGATTATGACAAACGTCATAAGGAAGCGTTATTGCTTCTCAAGTTATCGGTGTCGGATGATTTGATACCGGAAGTGCGGAATGCCACTGTGGCAAGCACGTTGTGGACCAGTCTGAGGGATAAATATCAGACGTCAGAGAAGAGTCGGGTTTTATACCTGAAAAATATGCTCTTTTCCGTAAAGTTACAAGAAGGTGGATCGTTGTCTGAGCACCTACTTCGGATGAAAGACCTCCGAGACCAATTATCTTCCATCAATAAAAAGGTGGATGACGATGATATGGTGGCTCTAGTTTTGAAACTTACCTTCTTCGTATGAGTCATTTGTGGAGGCACTCCATTTAATGGCTGAAAGTCAAACACTCACGTTTGACAAGGTGAGTTCCTACCTGTTGCAAAAGGAACGGAGACAACTTCAGGCAGAATCTAATTGTGACCATGCAGAGAGTGCTCTTGTCACTCAGTCAAAGGGAAAGTGGAAACGTCACTCTGGTGAATCTTCCACTCGGTATCAGGTCACATGTTATTACTGTCACAAGGTTGGGCACCTCAAGAGGGATTGTCGGAAGCGGATGTATGATCTTTCGAAGCAGAACAAAAAGCCATGTAATGAGGAACATGTGGCAGCAGTTGCAGAAGAACGGGATTCGGATGACGAGTATGCTCTTTATTGTCTTACGACATCATGCTCAAATGATAGTGGTACCAGTTGCTGGATCATTGACTCTGGTGCGTCTGCACACTTTTCATGTCGTAGGGACTGGTATGTTTCATTTACTGCAAATATTTGTTTTGAATCAGTAGTACTAGCTGATGGAGAATCACTTGCAGTAGAAGGGATAGGAGATATATGCATTGTATTGAATAATGCTCATAAATTGTTGGTACGGAATGTTAGATATGTACCTTCTTTACAAAAGAATCTTCTATCTATTCATCAATTGACTGAAAATCCCAATATTTCTGTGGATTTCTGTGGAAAGAAGTGTGTTGTCTCTGATGTGAAACAGAGATGGATAATTGCCCTTGGTATTGGGGTAGGTGGTCAGTATCGGCTTGTTGATCCGGCTGCGATCAACATGAATGCACGTGTGGAGGACAGCTCCACCATTCAGGATGTGCAGGAGGCTGCAATGCCTTGGGAGGAAGGCATTCCTCACAAATCTGTTGACTTGGATACAGTCAACCTACATGCACCTATTGTGGAGGGAATATCCACTATACTAGGTGTACGGGAGGCGGACATGCCTTGGGAGGATGGATTTCCTCATTCTGAAGAACAATTTGTTGTGGATGGAGACTCCACTATTCCAAATGCATTGACGGTGCATGGTGAGATGACATGACTCACTCGCAGATCCTTGCTCAAAGGATAGTAGAGCATGACCAGTTTGCTCATTGTGTTGTGAACAATCTTTCCCAACAGAGGGGGATAGATGAGCAAATAGATAAGACGGAGATGGTTATTTCTCCTGTTGAGACGGAGACCACTACTGAGACGGAGATGGTTATTTCTCCTACTATTGAGGAGTTGGTTCTAACTCCTGCACAGATGGTCACATTCTTCTTCTTGAAAAAGTTGGATGAGCACTACATGGTGGTGCAAGGACGTGATCGAGGTGACTTCGATTACAGGATAATTGAGTCTTTGTACAGACTCCTACAGGCTACACAAGCCTGGAATAGATTTTTTAATCCACATCTTCGAGGTTCTGATTTCAGCACTCTGGAGATGGGGCTGACACTCTCAGCCATTGGTGATTCATCACTGGTCAATGAATCACGAAACAGAGAACCAGTGGACCACTTGCCATATCTTTTGTTCATGGGACCAGATTTTTGTTTTGCGGTTCGTCTTCATTCGACAACTGCATCACAGTTAAGGACTGCTGATTTTAAAGTACAACTTATGGCACAGTCTGTAAATGTAATGACTAAACATATGGGCTTTAGGAAATTTGTAAAATTTCGGGACAAACTTTGTCTTGTTTCCGGTTTAGTCATTAAGAGGGGGTGTTAAAATATAACACATTATATAGCATGTAAAACAGTTATGTAGTTGTTCGGTTGGTAACTGTACAACCACCTCTCTCTTCAATAAATAAACCTCTGCCTGTATCATTTGTACAGTGCAGTTTGCCTTCTGTCTTCTTTCTTCTCTTTGCATATTCCAACAGGGTACGGCCCAAAAATGCCCCAGGTACAACTCCAGAGCCATTCTAGCTCAATTTCCATACCCATACCCATTTCCAGGCGTTTCTGGGGGTACGTACAGGGGGATGTTTCCATGCATCATAGCTTGCAAGCCAAATTGCAAGAGTGTCCTCCACACCAGCATCCTGGCCCCATAGTGTAGATCATTGGTATCAGAACAAGAGCTTTTCATATGCATGTAAAAGTGCACAGCAACACAAAGCAGAACACCCGCTTGAATCCATTTCAAAGAAACTGAAAGAACATCATAGCAAAAGTAAGATGGCTGACACCCAAAAGCATTTTTATTAGACATCCCAAGAAATCCATAAATTCATTTGAGGCACTTTCAAGGAAGATTGCACTAAACTCTTTGGCCACTTCCATGAACTTATGATCTAGCACGGCCCAACAACTTCACAACATGCACATCAACATTTTCAATAGCAAAGCCCTTTCATTCAAGTCATCTTGATATTCAGTATTCTAAGGCAAAATTGATGCCCAGCATTGGATTCAACAACTCGAGGCTTACTTCTTGGTCAATCACTTCAATGACTCAAAGAAGCTTACCTTCGCAGCACTCGTGAACCAACTTGGCCCAACACCTTCACACTCTTTTCACAACGTACACATCAGCAGTTTCAGCAGCAAAGCCCTTTCAAGATTCAACTCATCTTGATATCCCAATTTTCTAGGCGAAATTGACACCCTAACATTGGATAAATGAATTCAACTTGAGGCTTACTTCACGGTCAATTACTTCAATGAACCAAAGAAGCTTACCTTCGCAGTGTTGAAGATGTCCATTTCAGTGCCCCCACTGGAGGAAACTTGCAACCTGCAGTGTGAAAAACGTGACCAAATCATTGAGACTAGGGATGCATTTGTCAATGCTTTTCAGAAGGAATTCTACCCCCTCAAGCATTTTTGAGGATGAGTATATGAAGTCCCAGCATCTGTGCAAGCTTGAGGAACGGTCGATTGAAGACTACACAAGCTCTAAGACTACTCTCTTAAATTGCTCCAGCAAGAGAAATATATACAATATCCAGAGACAATGCACTTTCCAATACAAAGTCAAGCCTACGAGGACACACCACCAAAAGTCTCTTATGCATTCAACGTTAGACAAATGTAAGAACCAAGGTGACAAGGGGTGCCACATACACCACACACACTTGCATGACAATTTCAAATGCCGCACACAACAATTCTTGATTTTTCAGTCTATACCAGGCTCCATGCAAGAGAACACTGATCCAAACACTACTTGTCTGAGCGACAACACCATTGCCACCAATATTTTGGAAGAATGAGAATGCCTCTTTCATAGCAAGTCACTTGTGACAGTGCGCACTCAAGGTCAGTGACATTTTACTTGAAAACTCGTATTTGTATGACTGAGATGCTACATATTGCACAAAACCATAGTGGTGGACCATCCATGTCAAAAATCACATCTTCAACATTGTGCACCAACGACCATACTTGCTTTGGTATTTGTCAAACAGTATCGCAAGCTCACCTCTCACACATAAGTTTATGCTTCTCAGATTTCGTGTAGAGCCTCCTACACAGCTGATCAAGCAAGCATTGGCAGTGCACCAAACCACAACCATCATCACAGCAACAACTCGACAAGTTATTGCAGCAACACAAAGATATCTTTGCTGAACCAAAAGGTCCCCCAATATAAAGTTGTATCACTCAAAGACATTCAATGACACATTTCAACACTACTCCAGCTATGGAACGGAGTTGTAAGCCATTGTGCAAGCAGTGAAGCTATGGCACCAATACAACTTGTGTAAGAAAACGATTGTCCATTCCGATCATAAGTCATTTCAATTCCTGCACTCATAGAAAAATCTCGAGAACCTGCACCACAAGAAGTGGATTATTTGCAGCAGTTCCATTTGGTTATCAAGCACAAGAAAGAGAACGAAAAAGACAATAAGGCAGAGGATTGCCTAAGCCATCCTCTAAAGCAAGCGTTCATCATAGTGCTTGACATGTGCAGCCACAACTCCTTAATGAAAAGACTCTGTACTTAGCAAACAAGGACATTTAAGGAGACTTTACCACCCTTGCAAAAGGTAAACAAGTTCATGAATCCCACATTTCACAAGCTTCTCTACAAGCTTGGACATTTGTATGTTCTGGATGGTGCAGCCTGCCAAAGACTCATTTGGAAGGTGCACTACGCCGAGATAGCAAGACACTTTGGCATTACCAAAACATTGGCAGCACTACAGCACTTGAACTGGCCTCACATGCATACAGACATTGAGCATCATGTCAAGTTTTGTATTCTTAGTTGCATCACCAAGCTCACAAGCAGCAAGATGGAACTTTACATATTTTTTCGGTTCCATCCAAGCCATGGGATTCTCTCAACATTTCCATGTGCGCTAGAATAGAGCTCCCTAGTGTCGTGCAATGTCTCTTGAAGTTTGCGCCGTGTGTGCAACCTCACAACATATCATACATCTATTCTATGCCTCGTATGTGTGTAGGAACTGTAGAGCTCAAGTCCAAGTGTCAGCTTCCCACTGCCACACAACATGCCAAGTGCATGCCACATTAGAACATGTGTCGACATGCCATGTTAGAACATGTGTCGACATGCCATGTGCAAGAAGCTTGACTGTCACTCACCAAAAGAGGAGCCATTATAACCATCGCTTGTTGTAACTACCTTCTTGTAATGATGTTATGCATATATATGTAAATTGTCCGTCCAAAGGGTGACATAATGGCCATAAACTAGATAGCTGTTAATATTAGCATTCCACAAGTATCTAGCATCTCTTATTCAAATGTAATTATGTCCCAGTCTAGAAAAATCAATTAAGAACTTTCTTTCCCGCACAAATGATAGGAATCCTTGATCTCAACCTTCTTGAACAATGTACGAATTTGTACTCCGCCCTACTCTTTCTTATTAAATAGAAGTTACACTATTAAGCAAATCTCTTCTGCATTTGAATGTGTATTGGTTTACTATTGTATTAGTTTTCCGTTGTGCATTCTATAACCTATAATCTTACAAGCCAAATTGCAGGGTTGTCCTTCGCACCAGCGTCTTGGGCCTTGTGGTATGGATCAATCTCCCTATGTAGTTCTATATAAAAATGTGGCATGTTGTTGGACCCATAGTTCGCATACTAGTATTCGGCAGACCCAAAAAGAATTGACTCGGTAAAAACTTGGCAAGGCTTGGCGAATATTTGGCAATATTTGAAAACTTTAAAAAATACACAAATTTCTTTATAAATTATAGAAGTTTATGCAAAATTTAGCTACAAAACATATCAAATGAGTCTATAAAACATTGGAAAAGTGTTTTCTATTAGATTTAAATACAAATATAGAACAAAATCGCAGCATCCTGCAAATACAACAATCAGCTGATAAGTGCTATAAATTTACGATGATTGTTACTGAAAATTATCATCATAAATTGCATGTTTATGCAAGTTACAATTGACAATAATTCACATTTTCCTCTTCTCCGTTCTAGAGAAATATTGGGGTGAGGGTTTTGTGCCTCTACTAGTCCCCACACTCAGTTGTGACTGCTCACTCCACCTAGAAGGTTGTAATTGCTTGCTCCTCCAAAAAGGTTGATCTGCGGCTCCACCACAGTAGTAGATGGTGGTGGCTCCTATGTTGCATGATTGACATCATCTCCAAAGATGTCATCCAATCCAATATCGCATGATTGTCACATCCCATTTTGGGATCCCCAAATTTGACAATTGTGCAGGCCGTCAATAGGCTTGACTAGATTAGTAAAAGTGATATCGAGCATTACACCAATTAAATATTTGTGTATGCTTTGCTTAATAAAGTTTGATTAACCATTGAGAGTCTTAACTCACACCGGCATCATCTATAAAATTATTGTAACATTACTTATCATGGCATTATGCTCTTGAACAATATGAAGGTGTATAGTTGATTTTGGTGTATGTTGCTAACCTTGAAGGTCTCACCTACCTGTTATTGAAATAAGATGTTATCGAATGTATTGACTATGATAACCTCGTTATCAAAGAGACCTTGCACTTGTAAATATTCATATTACCTTTTAGCAGCTACGTGCTAAGAAGAGCTATCTTTGACCATGGGGAATTATTGTGCAGGAGGATAAATGGTTTTGTCATTAATCTCTTATATTGTAATTATGTGTATGATATGTATATGCGCATCCTGAACTTCTAACATTGCCATTAGCTGATAATTAGACTACCTTAGCATTTAATAAGGCAGTAAGGTAAACTGTTATTGTGTGCATTATGTGTTTATTATTTTTTGGCTCTCTTAGAATGATAAACAATCAACATAACAGTTAGCATTGTTACTGTAACGATAATGTTGTTAACCTTGCATGATGGTATGTGAACATCTGTATTGTCAGGTTATGGCACAATATTATGTATACTATTGTTCGACATTATCAATAAGGTTGACTTGTCAAAATATGTATGACTGTTGTAGCTAATTTGCGATTCGTTTGACTTGGCTTTTGGGTATTTAGTCTTTCGTGTATAAGGGTGTGTGATCCTAGGTTTGATTTTAACGTTATGATTGTTTAATATCATTGTATTAGGACATTAATTAAGGATTTATCTTGGCATTAAAATAATATTATTGATTAGTTGCCTTGGTAACATTATGAAAGGAATCATCGTTGTTATTGTCTTTTCGAAAAGATGTGATGGTTGAGACTTGCATAAGAAAGTATGTTGTAAGAGCCATGATTGGGTGTTGACTTGGCCATTTAGGATTTAAAATGTGGTTTTACCCTCGTGGGTTATGAGTGCTTGGAACATGATCATTCAGTGGAACTTGGGAACATTTTTCATTAAAAAGGAATTGTGCAACATTATTATTAAAACATATTATTGTTATGTTATTTGACTTGGATATAAACAACTTATAATGGGGGACATTACGATATTGGCATTTGATTTTTAAAATCATTTTGTTCAGTTTAAACACCTTCAATATAGAGCAGAGGATCACGAACCCGACCGAAATTTATAAAGGATTTTATAAAGTTTTCAAATCCGTTTTAAAATAGACTTTTGACCTTGAGGCATAATCATTTGGTTGTTTGTTGGTGAGGGCGAGTTGAAACCCTAGCTCCCTCAGTTGCATGGCTATGGCGGCGCTGGTAATCTGGAAGTTACATGAAAATTTGAGAGGCTATTTTTATTAGTGGAGTGCAGTTTAGTTATGGTTGTGACTGTGTATCTTGGTTGCATGTGTTCTAATTGAGGGTTGGAGAAATTTATAAAAGCCCTAGTTAGGGCTAAGTTGAGAGCAATGATGAAGAGGGTAAATCTCTCCTGGATGGCATGGTTTTTGTTGTAATCTCTCTCCCTCTTAAACTTGTGTGATGGAAATTATGGGCTGCATAAAATAACTTTGTATTCCAATCCTTATCTCTTGTCTGGAACACGGTGAAATGGGAAAAGGCTTTGAACATTCCTACTGGTAACATGTTATACATGATATATCGTTAACTGTTGCTTATTGTGAAGGAAATGGAATTCATTTCAGTTCTTTGAACTGACCCATAATCTACTGCAGGTACATGTTAGAAAGATGGAAGAAATGGTGTTTACTAATTTACCTTGAAGAGTTCTTCTTGCTGCAGTGAAATAGGATTAAAGAGAATGTCTATGAATCTAAAATGGAATTATATCCCTTTCATTGTGATATCTACTTTCATAAACGGTATTAGAGGAAGAATCGAGTTTTATTTATTGGAGAAGTACGTGTTGTAATTACTTGCATTTTAATCAAAACAGTTGGCATTGTTATGATTGTATATTTGAAAGGAAATCCATGAGTAGGGTTTTTACTGTGAATGAGTATCATACCTATTTGATGATAAGCATGTTTATTCAGGAAGGTCTATTCTCAGTTTGTGTTGTAATAACTACGAGAATTAGTAGATTACTTGATATGCTTAAGCTTAAGTCTGTCGTCGTCACAATGTAAATAATAAGCGTTCGGATCTGTTATTATCATTGAAGGCCTTTAAACTAAAGACCAACCTGGAAGTCTTTTACACTGGCCACTCTCATAACAAGTCTGGGAATAATTAGGCTAGTTAAGTCACATATTATTTGGAATAATAGTACTTCTCCTCCCAGTAATGACGAATATACAAATTGGCAAAGATGTTTGCCTTTGCAAGAAGAAAGAAATGTGTTATAAACAAGATTATATAATGCAGACTTGACATATATAATCTTCTACTATGAAATGTCTAGTGCCTTTAACGAAAGGTGAGGAATGTAAACTCTCATGAGGTATGTTGTAATATCAACTCATATCAAGTTAACGTAACTGCATGGATCTATAAGTAACAATTGTATGTGTGTATTCTTACCTCGAAATAGGAAGTGAAGGAAAAGACCCGGAATAAGACAATCCGGATAAATCTGCATTATGTTATGATTATTAGGCTATGTACTTAGTTGGGTAAATGAGTAAGACTTTTGGTCGGCTTACAAATAACCATTATGGGACAAGGTCTCCCCAGGGACATATAATAAAACCTTCCTATAGCATGAAATCTAGACATGCAGAAACGCCTAAGGCCCCCCCGTACCAACCTGGAACGTGCAGTGCATGAGTACGGGCTACGATCGTTGTGGACGCTTGGAAAGCGTACCCACAGGGACAGCCGTACCAGACCGTACCCTGTCCCCTGTGGGTATGTTTCGAAGCGTACCCATCAAAAAAAAACTTGCCAAAGACTGTTTGTTTCCTTTTTTGGCAATTCTTTCCTTTTTTGGATTTTTGGTGAAAAAATCACAAGTATAGAAAAAAATTTGCCATTTTTGGAAAGGGTCCGGAAAGATGTAGCAATAAAAACTTGCATGTGCCATAACTTTCATTCTGTGACTCCGTTTCAAGTGTCGTTTTCTCTAAAAGTGTATATTTTCTCGAGCTCTACGCATTGATGGCAATATTTTTCTTATTTTCATAAAATCCATTTTTGCACCTTTTTGTACCAAGCAACTTCTTGCAATCTTCTGAAAGAATCATGAGCTTTGATCGCCTGTAGACAGATTAGTAATTAAAAATACTGGATAGCTTTCCAAAACTCGGCGAGTATTCTCCCGTGCTCGGACTAATCGTCCCACCGCCACCTTGGATCCATATTTTTCTTGCTTAGTTATGATGTTTCGAAAATATGTCGAGACAAATACTATCGTGGCCGAGTGGATCAAGGAAGGTCACCATGAACAATCAAAACTCCTTGAATCTTATCACAGTCACTAAGATAAATAATCGTGATAGAGAAATAATAAATTTCAATAAGTATGCAAATGCTTCTTTAAATTTATAATTTGTATACATATTTATATATTTATATACATGTATATATAAATATATATATATATACATGTATATATAAATATATATATATACATATATATATAAATATATATATATATAAACGTACGTACCAAAAGCGTACATGTACCCAAGATTTTTAAAAATTTGCCGTATCGGCGCACTGCAGTGCACTACCGTATCCGTATCCAGATCCATCTAGCATGAAATAGATGCTTACCCTTGAATTTCAGAATGTGAAATTATAACCTTGAAGGTTGTCACTATCTTTTGAATTACATGCATGAGTAAAAATGCAAAGGACAATCATAGCAATGTGAATTCAACAAGCAAAGGTGCTCGATTTATATACTAATGAGTTAGAACGGTTATGAATGTAAGAATTGTTCATAACGTGAATATCTTTATTTAAACTAAACAGGAATAACTCTTGAGCAGTTAGTGAGATATTGATATGATAATAGGTTGGGAACCCCTTAGATGGCACAATTCTGTTCCAATAGTTTCTAACTCTAAAAGAGATTAAATGAATTATTGTCTTGCAAATTCTAGTGGAGGTTGTAATAAACCTTATAAGAAAAATTAATTGGTTAAGTATATGAACGTGAAAAGTAGGTATTAAGCCTGTACAAGTCCTTGAAAGGCACATTCAATGAGATTAAGGTTATTCCTAAGAAACCTCAAGAAGGAAAGAAACTTCAGTAATTGGAAATCATGTTATAATAGTTTGTATGGTGTTATTATAATTACGGATGATCCTTCCTTATGATAACAGTCCTAGAAGTTTTAAGGAGCTCGTTAAACAAGACCAACAAATGAGGAAAACTCCTCTTGCAGTAATTAGTGTTTTCCATGCTTCAAGGAATTAACAAACCCAAAGTTAATTAAAAAGAGGAACAAGAGTCCTAGTGGTTACAACTAATATAAATCCTTAATTGGAAGTTTAGAGACTTGAGTTCGATGGAACAAAATAAATAAGTTGTATATGATATTGGTTATGAACTGTATGCAAAGTGATAGCCTTAGATATAACTTGATCCATATGAGATGTCAATATGAAAGAAAGACTGAAAGACTAATAATGGTTAAGTCTATACACTTGAATACTACTTTTTGGTTTCAACCGAGTAGTTACTAAGGGATAAATGTTTGAGAGAATATTGATAATTTGTTAAACAAATTCAATAGGCAAATTAATAAAGTTATGGGCAGTACCATAATTCATCATGACAGGACCTAATGTGGTTATTAAGGAATGGAATGAGGCTTGTTGGATTATAATAAAATTAATAGGTAATTGTATGCCTCGCCAACATGGTAAGAATGAGGCATGAACATAGTAATGAGAATTGAAAGAAGTGTTGATAACCTGTAATATTGAGTAGTGAATTGAGAATAACTAAAGTTGCATCTCTAAGCATTTGGGAGTTGTTGGTATGAGCGGTGGTTTAATGAGAAGATGTTATATGTGTTAATTATAATTGAACCTCACCTTGAACTATATTGATTGGGGTTATTAGTGATGTTCCTTTGCCTCGAGAACTTGTAAGTTGTAATGTTACTAATACTAGATACATTGGATGAATGGGTTAACCTTTCGTTAAAGGCCTAGAGCATAATTATCATTATGCAAGACTTGATATGGAACTAGCTAGAGAAATAAATGAAAAGAACGAATTAACTAAATTAGTACAAGAGTAGTATGAAAGATATCATCGCTAAATTATTAAGTCAATAAAACAAATTGATAATATCTAGTGCATATGCACGTGGATTATACATTGACGAGATAGTGGGCAGTTAATGATGCATTTACATCAAGCCCCATAACAAGGTTATGAGGCGGAATTAACTGCAGGTATGAAAGGATAAGTAGCACTTGTCTTCCGGTAGGGAATTTTAATAAATAAATTAAATTGGTCATACTTTTTGGGAACTAGAGGGCGGGTTGCTACAATGCTTTTGTTTTTGCCTCCATAGCTTCCCTCTCAAAAGCAGCAATCTAGTTCTCTGTGGAGCGCGGGGATTTCCTTTTCTTCCCTAGTTCATTCATTATAGGGATCAATCTCACCCTAATCAATAAGCTCCCGCAATGTGGCATCCACCTTTCTTGTGTGAAGCCAAATATTGTATTGCACAAAAGCCAAGTCATTGAGGCATTTTAAAGGTTGAGATAATATTTTGAAGGCTAGTTTTTGAAGATGTGGGGTATCTCCTCCCAATCTTTCCACTAAGAAACTACAAACAAGATAACCAAAAGTTTATAAATAATTAATAATTTTCAATTTGTAGCTTGTAACATAAGTAAAAATTCTAAGTTTTGTTATTTAGTGGTTGGGTGGTTCTCCCTCAGATAGCTAGCGCTAAAGAAAAAAGCCTCCCCTAGCATGCTTGTAATTTTGCATCTCTAAAATAATGAGGTCTCTCGCCTCAACCTCTGATATCATCCTCTCAATGCATGTTGAAAGGCCCTCCATAACCTCACCGTTAACATCTTGAAGCCATCAAAGAAAAAAAAGTTTGGGGTTGAGGTAGTACCATGTTGCATGAATAGGTTGGTGGAGTTAATTGTTCCACCTCCGATTAGTTATCTCCCAAAAGGAATCGAATTTGGCTATATCCCCGCATAATAGTTTTGGATGGCCTTTTTGGCACTATCCATGGCCTCATACATGTATCACATTGGGTTTTGCTTCCCATCAACCACACGTAAAACCCTCACCATCGGCTCGACACCTACACATAAATTAAACTTTAAAAAAAAAACTTACAAATAAAGTAAATAACAATACATTTAAAAATGAAAATAAAGGAATTGACTTGATTTAAATTGATGTAGTTACCTTGATGATCTCTACGCTCTTTGCAAGAACATCAAAAAAACTATCGTTTCGTCCTCTCTCCATCAATTTTCTTTGAATATTGTGAGTCTAGCCATGCTTGGCTCACAAACATTTGTTTTAACAAGGAACACAAACTAGAAATACTTTGCAACGTTATAAAATTAGTTGCAGCAAACTTCATTCCACTCACACAAGTTCTTTCCCTTTTGTATGTTCTCTTATCAAGCTAAAAATTCAAGGGTGATTATATATGTACTTAGTTATATTTCTTGCATCTTCTATAACCGTGTTGCCTAATCAATTTCGTTTGTCCTCTAATAAAAAGTCAAGGCAATGGGCCGCACAAGGGGTCCAAAAGAGTGATGGAGGACTCTCATCTAGTAGCCTCTCAGTCATCACATATGTTGTTGCATTGTCAACGACAACTTACACAACATTTTGGATACCCACCTCTAAGACTACCTTCTCCAACATAAGGCTCAAATTTTCTACATTTTTATTCTATTAGAATTGATTTCTAAAATATAATCTCCCTATTTGAAGCCGCTAAAAAATCGATGAGCGTGTGGTTTCTTCCATCAACAATCTGAAAGAATGGTGCATTCGTATTTCTACCATTGATTCTTTTGATCTTCTAAGATTGATGTTGTATCTGCAACCACACCCTAAAGCAATTTCCCACTCAAGTTTTTTGGAGAGGGTGTCGTGTACCCTTTCCCTATAACTATCGATGTTGTCACCAAGTACTCCCAATACAAACTCTTTGTCACATTGAAGAGAATGTTGTTGTAGTACTAGAAATTCGCACACGTCTTATCTACTTCCTTGGATGCATCCTTGTTCCAACTCGTACCTTGCAGCGAAAGTTTTGCCCCGAGTATTTTTCTAGGTACAAAACAACTTTATATCCCTTTGCTTGAACTCGATGAACCAAATGTACCTCTTTCTCTTTGTATCCATGGACCGCGAGTAAAGCCCACAATCATTGTTGCATCGATCGAGGCATCAATCGCCTAAAATATCATCTTGCATCTATTGTTTTCTGCAACGATGTGGTATGTCCCAATATTATGAAAGATGCAAAACAAGAGATGAAGACATTGTTTGACGTGAAGAAATTTGAGAGGGAAAGGGTGCAAAGAGAAAAGCAACAACCATTAGACTGAAATCACGAAGCATCAGTTTTTAATTTTTAAATGTGCATGGTGCTACAAATTAGAACTTAGCATACAATGGCATCCGAATCAGCACCAAGTTTTGCATCGGGCTCATAATCACTAGTAGAAACAATTCCCGCTAATGTGTACCGTTGCTTGGAAGTATGTTGTATGTGGAGCGGTTCAGGGGATTGCAGTTTGCAAATTCTTTGTGGAAATGTTTTCTATTAAATTTAAAAACAATTTTATAAAATCGTGTTAAAAATCTAACTTTAATTTAAAAACAACATTATAAAACTGTTTTAAAAAAATTAAATGGCATTATAACCCTATGTAACCATAATTGCAAATTTGTAATTGTAAACCCTACAAACAAGAATAAATTCCCAAAAATTATAAAATAGAATTTAAAACAATACATTCCAGCAATTTTGTTCATTAACGATGATAAACAAGCATAAATAACAATTAAAATCATTTGGAATCAAATGGAATGCATTCAAACTTGCAAATCATATTTGGATACAATATATAAATAATATAGAAAGAATTTACATTCTTGAAAAGAAGGAAAAAAAAGGAACTTACCTCCAAATGAAATTCTTCAAATTTGCTCTTCGAATTTGCTATAAAATCTCAATGTGTGCAAAGGATGCTCAATAGTTGTGTAATTACAAGGAGTATGAAACATTTATAAGACAAAAATCAGAATTTTTATAGCATAAAATTCGCGATTTAGGAGTGTTCCACGTCCGAGCTGCATATGACATGTTTTGGGGGAAAACTCAAGGATCTTTGGCGAGTATTCGCGGTGAGTGTTTGTGAATATTCGCCAAATAGGGTTCGCAAGTTGTTGGGGCAAATATTCGCCAATGACGAAATGTGGCGAGTACTCACCTAATAGGCAAACTATGGTTGGACCGTCCCATTTTAAATCGGTCAAGAATACATCAAAAGAGGAATCATTGGATAATTGATGGATGTGGAATCTTATTAAACTCATCCTTAAAGCTTTTAAAAGAAATGTTTGAGGTTGACCTTGTATTACACAACTCGATGTTTCCTACAAGATCTTGGAAAAACCAATTACTAGGAGAATCGGGTTACTTGTATCACAAACATTGAAAAGAGTGAACATGGTTTATCAAGGGAAAATTCATACTTGATAACCTTATCACCGCTTGGGAGAGCCTTGAATGGGCATGTCAACCACTTTATCACTAATTGGGAGGGCCTTGATGGGCACTTCAACCAAGTCAAAATGTTATCTTGAGACAATTAGCAAACTAGTTTTGTAAAGGACCAAAGACTCATTTCTCCATGCAAAATGAATGTCCTTCCTTCTCGTAAATTTAGATCACATTTAGAGTTTTGCATGGCATAGAACTCTTTTATTGCAAATAGAGTTGTGTATGACATGGAACTCTTTTATTGTAAATCTATAGGTTTCATTTGGGTGATCTCTTTGTAAATGAAGATTGTATTGGATAGGGCAATAATTGCACATCCTTCTACACAATCTCGCCAAAGTCCTTTGAGATTTGCACCCAGCGTTTTATCTTTGTTGCTCGTGCCATTCGGGTGGAACAAACTGCAACTAGAACATAACCTTCACGAATGATGTTTATTTCATAGCCTCCCTCAAAAACCAAGGCCCTTTAGAAAATATAAATATACGAGCCTTACGAAAATAAATTTGGAGTTTATATTATGCAATTAATTTTTCATTGCATTTGGCAATTTTGTGTATCCATTAAATTATGCCCGTGTGTGTGTGTGTGTGTATAAATATTCAAGACTGGATTGTCCTAACTTTTTCAAGATTCCAGATTTTCAGATTTCCAGACTCATAACTATGGCTTTGATAGAATATATATCCTCAACTGGAACTATGTAGTCAAAGGCTCTTGTAACATGTTTGGAGGGACTCATAATAGAATGCCCTATATTATTACAAGATAGGAATGATGGTATGGAGAGGCTTTAGCCTCTCTTTCTCACATAACCATCCCCGCCTCAAACTCTCATCATAAGAATTCTCCAAAATACAGCAAAGATCACTTTGGTGTTGACTAAGAGAGCGATGCCTCTGGCCCATTACTTGGATGCTCTTGATGCTCTGTGCATGTTTCTACAAGTGTTCTTGCAACAAGGGTTCTTTGCTAAGATTCAAGAGCCCCTTCTCGTCCCTTTAAAGCATTCTTACTAGGGACATTCCGACATTGTTATCAATTTTATGTGGCAAATTGTCACTTGGACAATACAGCTTTATCTTGAAGTTTTGCCATTTACCCTTGCATATTATGCCATATATTAGAGGCTTTGAGGTTACTTTATGTGGTGGCTCGTAAATGTTTTGGTTGCCTAGAGTCATGTTTTCCCCAATATGATAACCCATATTTTATTAGGCTTTGATAATATGCAACATTCCTAGATATTTAATGCACTTGTTTGTTCAAGGTTTGGTCATCCAATTTTTGAAAAAGAGCATCAACTTTATCAATTTACAAAGTGTTTTAACCAAAAGCATGAGTGTCCTACATAGTAAGTTCAAGGTACAAGCCTTCGATAAGTGTCATTGTTTTACTACAATAGGTAGTAATACTAACAGGAGAAAAGAATTTACTACGTTTGTATGTTAGTAGGAGGACAAAACAACAAAACCTTTTTTATGGACCGCCTCACTCATACTTTACATACACATAGAAAAATCACACACTTTTTTCGATATGGTAAGAAATCAATGCAATCCTACTAAAGCACTAAAAAAGATAAAGAGACATAAGCATTCCTACATCTTGTTATCTCCTTCTCCACGGTATTCCATTTCACTTCTGGTTTTGGATACATTGGGGGGGCATAGATATCCTTTCTCCACTCAAATTTCCGCATGCAGTTAGTTCCATTCAATTTCTACTTAGTTCTACGGCACATGGGAAGAGTATGGGGGCACTTATTTCTCTTTTCTATTGTGTGCCTCCAGTTACAAAATTGGGCTTATATCCGTCTGCAGTGGTATGGTATGTGGAGTTATGGTAGGCAACGAAGCAACTAAGTTCTTCATGGGCAAGCTTTCCTTTCCACTTTGCAATTAAGGGAAGATATCAGAGTTGTTGAATGGCTTTGATACACGGTCTTCCTCCTTGGCAGGCGTGCTTCGACTCTTCTTTTTAAATCTTCTCTTCGGCATTTGTATGTTGGGTTGGTACACCTAGCACATCAACCTCTCCTCGACACAATTGGGGATTGATCACCCCATTCTTCATCATAGTTCATCAAATTCAAAGCAAAAGAAAGGGAGTAGATTCCCTCCACATGACAAACAGTGTATTCCTTCCATGTTTTGCATCTCTTTTGGCATTTCTTGTTGCACATCTCTTTACAGTACTTTCATTACATTTTTCAATGAAAGTTCGGTTTCCTATATTGGGCATTGACTACACTCTATGTTGCAGGTTTCATTTTGGAGCGTGCCAACACCAACACAACGGGATATTGCAAAACAAAGTTATTGTGAGCAAAGACAAAGTGTGTCTACACACTCATGTATCTTTTCCTTTAAGCATGCAATTTTCATTTCATAAGGGGGCAAATGTAGACACTCAAATTTGGTAATCTATCCTTTGACATTGTTGGTCTTGACATTGCACACTTGCATGCACAAATACACCCTCCTCACTCTTGCTTAGCACACCCTGATAGCTCTTCAGCTACTTTCTTATCTTTACACACCTTTTTATCGTTAGCTCCTGACGAGGTTTTATTCCATAAAATGCATCTAAAGGCATCCATCCTCCAACCCAAAAAGCTAAATTGTGATTTTTCCTCCGTGTCAAGACCGCCATTTTGCGTCGATTTGTCCAAATCTACAACTTGAACCCTACTATACAATTTTGGACCGACATATTTTGGGTCCAAACTTTCAATTTCATCATCTTCATATGGACTAATATTCCCTCTTGGTCGGCCTTTCATGACATAATAACCATCGAAACCTATATAAGCAAGTCAATCATACCTCATTTAGGGTCCTGGCACTTTATGTTCTCCTCATGTTAAAGCAAGCACTAAAGGCACTTATTGCTCCCTAAACAGTAAGTAACTGATGCAAATCCATTAGGGCAGCACCCTCTACAGGTCTGAAGTCTCCTACTCGGTCTAAGAGTCTTTGTCTTCTCTCTACAAGCAAATAAAGTGACCCTTCCAAAATATATTTGAGAAAGAGTGAAACTCAAACAAGGTATTGTCAAAGCATGTTTGTCAAGTTTTGATTGCATTACGGTAGATATCACATGCTAGGAGAACGACGTGCGGTTTGAGCCCTCTTCGAGTAGTGGCGACATCGGCGGTGCACAGGGTGCCCACAACCCACCTAACTTTATTTTGCAAGAACTCCATCTTACATTATGAGGGTTTTGAGGGTTTGAGCAGAGTTACCAAGCCATTTCGAAGGAGAGCGAAGAAGACAAATACACAACGATAGTCATTTCCAAGCAAGCAACGCACACAGAAAGTTATAGAACCAGAATCCAACAAAGTCCAAGACTGTGCAAAAGGGTCAAGATTGATTAGGTATAGTTTCAGATGCCAGTTTTAGCAACAAAAAGCACTTTCAGGTCTCGGATCAACATGTTTCGCACTCATATCACTCAAAATCTCCATGATCATCATAGAATTAACTAAATGCAATTTCTCCTTTGTGTTTTGATAGTTAGGTCAATAGTCACTTTGTAAAGCATTATTCTAATTTGGGCAATTAATGTTGGAAGTTAATTAAATAAGAATATCCACATGTTACATTATTTCATCCTTTTTATGTATGTTAATTAGAAGCACACTAAATCCTAAAAAAGCATGAAATACAAATTCACAAAAAAGTAAAATCATTTGATTAACCCGACCTTTACTCAAACATCGTAGCCCTAACCCTAGTGACCTTAGGGTTTCATCGATTATTCAAATGTGATTTGTTTTTAGCTTCCATGTGCTTTTTTTTCTATGCCCTCTTTTCTCGGCTTTGTAATCAATCTATTGAGCATCTTGAGCTTTCACCTCCTACTCACAAGCGTTGTAGTGCAATGGCTTCTTCTATTCCTACTTCTAGTTCTCTCCTTGATCCGCCTACACACAAGGTTCCCTTGGATGACATTGAGACCCACAGTGAACACTCATATGATTATGACCATAATGAGGACACCAATGTAGATCAAAATCAAGTGGAGCTCCTATCTCATTTTCGTGCTCAACTCTATGCTAATCCACATCATATGAGCCTATTATCAAAATTCTACTTGCTGCCAAGCTTGCTTGTGACCAGCAATCTAATGACACATATTTTACAGATAGGCCTCAACCAACATCTATCTGTACCCACATTTGTTGTGCCTACTTCCTTAGGGACATCTAGCATACCCATGCAAAATGTGTCTATGCCTATTCTTGTAGCCACTATTGCTACTACATCTCCTATCTATCATCATAATGGCTCGCATGCCTCTTCATCTAGCACACAGGGCTCTTGAGTCCCTTGTTCATTCTCTCCAAGCACAAATTTTACAATTGCAACAAGGTGTCTCTCATACTTCTAATGTTATGGACTCTTCTCAATTATTGCATAACCCGCTTGCACCTGATGTTGTTTCATACCCTTTGCCTATTGGTTTCATTGCACCTAAGCTTCCTATCTATGATGGCAAGGGTGATCCACAAGAACATCTTTGATCTTTTCATGTTGCTTGCTTTGATTATGCATCTAATGATATATTGCTTACTAAGCTATTCCCTAGGAGCCTTAAGGACTTTGTGTTGCAATGGTTCTATAATCTCCCCACACATTTTGTGCGCTCTTTTACTACATTGGCAAATCAATTCTTGGCACAATTTTCAATCAACATCGGGGATAAGTTATCTTATGCATAAATGTCCAAAATCAAACAAGGATCTGAAGAACATATCAGTGATTATGTCTTGCGTTATCACACAATGCTTACTAAAATGAGTAATATATTAGCTGACAATGAGTTACATGACCTTTTGTTCGAAGTTTGCTTCCTCCTCCTTGCAATCAGTCATATTCAACAAGTTCCAATCTTTCTTCGAATGAGAGTGAAGTTAAGCTATTACATATGAATAAACTCAAGTATGTTACTAGCACCTCTAATTCTTCCAATGCCAAGTTCCAAAGCAAACCTACTTTCAAAGGCAAAACTCATGACCCTAAGGTTAATTCTAAAGACACTAACAATGTTGTTACTCAACCTACTAAGCTATAATTGCAACCTACAAGACAACAATTTACACAGCTGCCTTGTCCTCCACACATGGTTCTAAAGCAATTACTTGAATGCAATCTCGCTCTCCCTCCACTGTTTGATGTCGATACGAGTAAAGCCCCAAAATAAGAGCTTTGATGCTAATGCCTATTGTGATTATCATAGATGCATTAGGCACTCTACATATCGTTATCTTAAGTTGCAACACATCATTCAGGATATTTTTGACATCGATGAAATTGAATGGGATGAGTCCATTGAATCTTCCAAGCCTATCTATCAGAATGTTAAGTTGAAAATCTTCAATGACCCTCTTCCGAGCATGCTAATGATCCATCTACCTCGGAAGTTCATAACACAAATCATGCAATGCCATCATTTCCTTCTTATGATCACCCATTAGATGCTATGATTGGCACTATTTCTTGCACATCCCCTTCTACACCGGTCATTTCTTTTGATGATTTTGATATAGATGACACACTTATCTCTAATACATTATCTATTCCGGTCTCTATTCATCATATTCCTATTCAGGGTGTTTTGGTTACTCCACATCATATAGATAACGTTTGTGCATGGCCCTTACTTCAGTCTCTTGGTATTTCTTTTGAGAGTCTTGCGCTTGATTTTGATCCACATTTTCGACGCATTACACTACCAATCACCGTTGGATCCACCACTACACATACTTCATTCTTAGTTGCTAAATCTATCACTAATGGGGTATTACATTTAGGTCTCCCTTGGTTACGTGCTCTTAGGGTTGTCCCATCCATCGTTCATCAGTGCATCAAGTTTATTAGTCATCAACAGTTGTGATTATCCACGGTATTCCTTTTAGAGATTTCTCTCCTCATGTGCCCCGCTCTTCTGCAATTTCCATCCCGCTTCCTAGTGCATCTACAGATATGCCTATGGCTTCACAAACTATCTCCACATAGCACTATTTCTCCTAGGTCTCATCATAGGCCCTTGATTGCACACACAAATTCACATCATTCTAGGTCTCTTGATGGGCCTTTAGTTGCACATGTTACATCACATAGTTCTAGGGCCTCTAGGTCTCCACCTAGGCCTTCTTTTGTGCACATTATCTCTCATAGCTCGCAACCTCATCCTATCTTACGCAGATATTCTAGCTTTATGACTCACACTACTACTTCTCATTGGTCTTCTAGGAGTTCCCATTCTTCTAGTCCACCTCACAGATATGACACATTGCATTCTACTCAATGTTCTATTATTTCTAGTTCTCCTCATAGGCCTTTTGTAACGCATATCACCACCATGGTTCCACTTGCACTTGAGTCACATTCTATGACACATTCGAGGCTTGACCCTTCATCTTCTTCAATATTTGCTTTACCTCCTCGTAAGGTTCTCTTGGGTTAGTTCTCATACTATCCCCCACTCATTTCCCGATGACGCACTCTATTTATAGGTTCAAATTGATTATTGAGGGAGCGGTTCTACACCCGAACCTCACTTTGCACACACACACACACACAATCTTGCTTCCCATCCGTTAGTTACAATATTTCTATTTATTCAACTACATGGAGACATTCTTGATCAACCTTCATTCTCTTCGAGAATAGGTTTTCATCTATGCCCTCATGGAGGGCCTAAAACACAAACATTCACATATTTGCAAAAATACAAAACCAGACCTATTTTTATAGCATACATTGTTTGCACTTTACATTATACATGTTGTTTACTCCTTTGGTTTAATAGATAGCATTTCATTTTACACATATGCATTCACGTAGTATATTGAGCATGATACATACATAAAGCGGTACACGATGATAGGTGTTGGCATGCCCTTTACCTAGACTACTACGCTTGTTTTTCATACATGTTTGCTAGTTGTGTGTATGTATATGCTTGTTTTTTGTTGTGATTGTGGCCTAAAGGCCTTGATTGTCTCACGACACCGTGGGAGTCCCATGTTTGTGGCGTAATGCCTTATGTGTGGTTGTGTATCTCTTGTTTGCAGGCTCACGAGCCTTGATTGTCTTACGACACCATGGGTGTCCTATGTTTGCAAGGCATTTTTGCCTTTTGTGTGATATTGTTTGGCATGTTTACACTTGTTTCTACATTGTATGCACTTGTTTTCTACTAACACATCATTTTCTATTGTTGTTATGTTGCATTGGCACTCTTCTTGTCATCATGCTTCTTGTTGTTGCTTTTGTTTTGCGTCATGGTTTCTACCATGCGCATCCCCTTTGCAGGTGCAATTTCTTCTTGGTGGCCACCACATCAACTTTGCAGAGGTTATCTATAGGTTATCAACATTTAAGACATGGGTATACATCTTTCCTTTTGGGTCGCACACTCAACTTCTTCATCGCACATGCCTCAAAAATGGGGGCAAACATCTTAGAAATTTCCAACAGTATCGGAATTTTCTCGGGCATAGACATATGCAAAGATAAGCTAAAATTACTCATAATTGGTTTCAATGGCAAAAAATTGGCAAAAACCATGCATGGTTAGGGACGTATAGTCTAGTCAAGACCGTACGAACAGCTTTGACCCTATCCTACTACGTTTTGCTCAAGGGAAATTTCTCCAGATTTCTCAGCATTTTCAGACTCATCATCATTATTACAACATTCTTATATGGTTTCATATTCAGATTGACTCATTTTGGTACAGTTTCAAGGGCATGAAGTATTTTGTTCTCTCCTCCACCACGGTACTCGCCACTTCCGCTTTGGACACATTGGGGGCATGGATATCCTTTCTCCACTTAGATTTTGGCATATAATCAGTTCCATTCAATTTCTATTTAGTTGTACGGCACATGGGAAGAGTATGGGGGCACTTATTTCTCTTTTCTACTGTGTGCCTCAAGTTAAAAAATTGGGCTTATATCCATCTGCAGTGGTATGGTCTCAGGTGGTTATGGAAGGCAATGAAGCAACTAAGTTCTTTGTGGGCAGGCTTTCTTATCCTCTTTGCATTTAAGGGGAAGATATCAAAGTTGTTGAATGGCTTTGATACATAATCTTCCTCCTTGGTAGGGGTGCTTCGGCTCCTCTTTTTGGTTCTTCTCTTCGGCATTCGTGTGTTGGGTTGGTACACCTAGCACATCAACCTCTCCTCGACACAATTGGGGATTGATCACCTCCAATTCTTCATCATACTCAAAGCACAAGAACGGGAGCACATTCCCTCCGCAAGACAAACAAGTGTATTCCTTCCATGTTTTACATCTCTTTTGGCATTTCTTGTTGCACATTTCTTTACAATACTTTTATTACATTTGAGTTAAAGTTCAATTTCCTATCTTGGGCATTGACTACACTCTATGTTGTAGGTTTCATTTTGGTCTCTGCCAACACTAACACAACATGTAATACTACAACACTAAGTTTTATTGCATATGGACTAATATTCCCTCTTGGTCAGCCTTTTATGACATAATAACCATCGAAACCTATATAAGCAAGTCAATCATACCTCATTTAGGGTCCTGGAACTTTATGTTCTCCTCGTGTTAAAGCAAGCAATAAAGGCACTTATTGTTCCCTAAACAACAAAGTAATTGATGCAAATCCATTCGGGTAACACCCTCTACAAGTCCGAAGTCTCCTACCAGATCTAGGAGTCTCCATCTTCTCTCCACAAGCAAGCAAAGTGACCCTTCCCAAGTATTTGAGCAAGTGTGAAACTCAAGCAAGGTATTGTCAAAGCATTTGTCAAGTTTTGATTGCACTACGGTAGATATCACATGCTAGGAGAACGACGTGCGGTTTGAACCCTTTTAGAAGTAGTGGTGACATCGGCAAAGGTGCAGAGGGGTGCCTACAACCCACCTAACTTTGTTTTGTAGGAACTCCATCTTGCACTATAAGGGTTTTGAGGGTTTGAGCACATAAGATGAGATAAATATATTAATGTCCAACAAATGACCACAAAAAGTAGGTCAAAGGGACTGCAGAAAACAACACGTACCCAAAAAAAAAAAAGGAAAACCAAAGAGTTCCCGAGAAAGACAAGTACAAAATCCAGAAGAGGTGGCCAACTGGAAGGAGAAACCACCCGCACCCAAAATGGGGGTGGAAATACAAGTGAGAGGAAGAAAGGGGAAAGACGACCAAGGAGAAGAAAAGAGGAAAGCCCATTAAGGAATGGTAGATCCATCTCTCCTAACATCCGAGGCCGATGAAAAAAGTTGAGGATAAAATGGCATCCCATCGAGAGAGAGTTTGCCTACTATGCCGTTGTCTGGACACAGTACTATCCCTCTAATGCTTGGTGGATCTAGTCTGTCTCCTGAGGCTGACCTAGTACAAGCATGCTTGTGACGGTTTGAGGAACCATGTATGGTTTCCCTAGGCCGAACCAACCTAGAGTAAGAAGTGGGGTCGGTCTCACAAGGGCGCTTAGTGCCTCTCTCCGAAGGTAACACTGTGAAAAAGGAAGTGATCCGTTGGGTAGAATCCAGTCTAGGATGTGGCTAAAGAGTGTGCTCACGAAGCTTCAAAGCCTCCTGTAAGTATAAAGTCAGGCACCTCTGATCCTCAAACCTAAAGAAGTCAGAAAGATCATACGTCCTCCTAAATAAACAATGAAACCTCCCTCGATCTCGTAGTAAATGGGGCACCAAAATATGAAGTGTGTTTCTGTCTCGGTCTCCTGGAAGACTACACAACTGGCAAATCTTGTCCGAACAATCAAGGTGGCGATCCGTCTCACTAGAGTCTATGAGAACCAACCCTAAATTGACCAAGGGGGATGCGAAGGGCATGCATCCAAGTTGAAGAGTGTACTGAGGACGGATAATGAGACCGTCCCTCAACTCCAAGAAATGGTCAACATAAAAGGCCATCTTAGGATGTAAACCCCCTGAGGATTTACCCATGTGTTACGAATGAACAACCTGTAAATATCCTCTCTGATGATCCTGTTCATCTCTTGTTTAGTAGGCAGAAGGTGGCTCAATGCATCCAAGGAGTACCGAAAAGGTGGAAGATGGTCCATCTGAATACCAATTGCCCCCAAAAGTTCGGAGACCTCAACATACCAACTATGACCCCGGCATGGGGAGTCTGAAAGAGCAATAGCCTCTAATGAACAATATGCCAAGTACGGGTACCTGTCTTGCCCCTTGCCAGTGACCGTGAAGCCCCGAATGCGATGTAGGAAAGAAACCAAGTCAAACATGGTCTCCAATCTGAAAGGATGGGCTCCAAACTCCACCAAAATAATGTGTTGGGGTACAGTTTGCTTACACCTAATGAAACGGTGAAGGAGAAGTGTCTGGACCCTCTCAACAGAGGCCCAGCCGACTAAAGAAAGAGGGTCCCCAAGCTATAGAACCGTAGAGAATTGTGGGTTTGATGAGGGAGTCCATGAGGGACATTTTGGAGGAGATGTCTTGAAAGTGATGGCGGAAGCACTGTCTCTCTAGAATAACTAAGACCCATAGCCCTTATTGACATGAGGCTAGAGTGCCTGTCTCAAATTAAAACGAGCCAGAGAACAAAAGCCCCAAGTAGGTATAAGAGTTGGGGATCGCAATCTCCTCACCCCTAAAGAAGTGGAGATGTGAGGTCTTCAAACCATAGTTCTAAAAATAGTGATTACTCGGGCGATAATCGAGATAAATCGTTTTTCACATGCAAAATGATTTATCTTTCTATAAATCACAATTTATTTAATGCCAATAAATTGCGATTTCCGACGCTGAAGAAAAATCGTGGAAAATCGTCAAATAAATCGTGGAAAATCGCAAACTTAGGTATAAATGCAAAAAAGCCCCAAATCTGACTCGTTTTTTCACTTGTGTGGCTCGTTTTTCCTCCTTTCCCCTGCGTGGCTCGTTTCTCCTTCTGCGACTCATTTCGTGCCATTCACAGGTGGTTTCGTGGCAATATCAACGCATTTCGTGGCTGTTTTGGTGAATTTCGTGGCGGTTTTGGTGCAGTTCGTGGTGGTTTTGGTGCATTTCGTGGTGGTTCGTGGCCCTAACCCTACTCCAGGTAAGAGTCTATTTCTTTTTCATTTTTTTAAGATTTTAAATATTAACAATATAGATTTAATAAAACGAATTTACATATTAATTCGTTTTGAATAATATAGTTTACATTTAAATGAATTTAATATATATAGTTTACATTTAAAACATTTCTAGCTCATTCTAGTTTTAAATGAATTTAATATATTAAAGTTTTAAATGAATTTAATTAAATGTATTTACAAATTAATTCAATTTTGTTTTGTATACATTTAATATATTACTATTATACTAGGAATATATTAAATGTATACAAAACAAATATAAAATAAAGTAAATTCCTAATATTAATAATTTAATATATTTAGTTATAACTTATAATAGTAAAACCGTAAACGAATTAATTACTTTATAATTAATTACTATATAGTATATATTACGGTTACCTTTATAATTATAATAATGTTATAATTAAATTACTATTATAATTATAATAGTAATATAACAGTAAAACGAATTAATATATTTAATTATAATAGTAAAATGAATTATAACAGTAATATTAATATATTTAGTTATATATTAAACATTTACTTGTAATATTAATATATTTAGTTATATATTAACTATGTTAAACTCTATATTTTTAATTCGTTTCTTAATGAATGTATCTTTATTATATTATTGTATATTATTGTTATAATTTAATTTGTTTTGTATAATCATACGTTTTCAATATAGCTTTGTTGTAATTTTTTGTTCACGCAATAACAATATTATTCTTAATTTCGTCATACAATTTTATTTCTCTAAGGCTTGTAAATCTAAGACAATTGTTTTTTTTTGTTTTGTAGAATGGCATCGGGATCCGGTTCAGTTGCTCGTAGTAAGCCTAACTCAAATGACCCCTCTTGGAAGCATTGTGAACGAGCAGAAGGCAATTCTGTTATATGCAATTATTGTGGCATGAAGATGAGTGGAGGTGTTTATCGCCTTAAGTTCCACATTGCACGGATACCAGGAATGAAGTGACAGTGTGCAATCAAGCACCACCTGAGGCTCAACGAGAATTGTCTGCTTTCCTTGCGGCTTATGCAGAGAAAAAAGAAGAAAAGAAGAGGAAAGTCTGATGCACTTGCAGCCCTTGCAAATAGGAGGGCAGCGAGGGAAGATTTTGACATTGGGGCATCTTCTATTGCCCAAACTCCACGAGGTCAGACATTGGGACGAGGCTCATCCACTGATAGTAGTTCAGCGATGTTTTTTGTTCCTCGAAGTAGTCCTGGTTCACAACCTTCACTCGAAGGTACCACTTGGAATAAAGAAATGCACAATGAAGCAAGAATAGCTGCGTGAACTTTTGGTACTACAACAACATTCCTTTCAATGTGGCAAAAAGTCCATATTGGGAGAATTTGGTCACTGCATTGACTGTTGCCGGGAAGGGGTTCAAAGCTCCTACTCCCCATGATTTGAGTGGCCCATTGTTGGAGGATTCCGTCGCACATACCAAAGCTCTTGTAGAAGAGCAAAAAAAGGTATGGCAAAAAGAGGATGCACCATTTTGTCTGATGGGTGGACAGATGGGAAAAACCGCACATTGATTAACTTCCTAGTGGCATCAAGTGGGCAGTTGGTCTTCTTGAAATCAATTGATGCCTCCCACCAAGTGAAAACTACAAGCACTTTGTGTGATATGTTAGATGAGGTGGTGAAGGAGGTGGGCGTGGAGAATGTCGTCCAAGTTGTGACCGAGAATACGGCGGCATATGTAGCAGCAGGGAGACTTCTTGAGGAGAGGCACCCTACACTGGTTTGAAGCCCTTGTGCAGCCCGTTGTTTGGATCTCTTATTGGAGGACATAGGAAAACTCTCATGGGTAAAAATGGGGTTGAAGATACAAGAAATATTACAAAGTTCATCTACAATCACACTTGGGTGCTACACTTGATGAGAGAGCACACCAATGGAAAGGAGCTTGTGCGATCAGGGGTCACACGATTTGCCACAAACTTCATTACATTGAAAAGCATTGCAGCCTCATTAACATCCCTTAAGCAGATGTTTGTGAGCACGCGATGGATGGAGTCTCCCTATGTCAAGAAGACCGAAGGGGAAAGGGTCGTGAACATAGTTCTAAAAATCACGATTTATCGGGCGATAATCGCGATAAATCGTTTTTCCCATGCAAAACGATTTATCTTTCCATAAATCGCGATTTGTTTAATGGCGATAAATCGCGATTTTCGACTGAAAAACCTGCAAAAATCGTGGAAAATCATGTGAAAAATCGTGGAAAATCGCTCCATTTCCTCTTGGTCGAATCGTTTTTAGCTTTTGCGTTTTTTTTGGCCTGTTTTCTTCTGCTCGAATCATTTTTTTCCTTTTTTGGATTTTTGGTGGAAAAATCACAAGGAGAGAAAAAAAAAATTGCCATTTTTGTAAAGGGTCCGGGAAGATGTAGTAGCAAAAACTTGCATGTGCCATAACTTTCATTTTGTGGCTCTGTTTCAGGTGTCGTTTTCTCTAAAAGTGTATATTTTCTCGAGCTCTACACATTGATGGCAATATTTTTATTATTTTCATAAAATCCATTTTTGCACCTTTTTGGACCAAGCAACTTAACATCATTATAATAGTATATTGTATAACGATTTAACATTTAACAGCATAACGATTTAACATTTAACATCATTTAACATTATAATACTATACTAATATGCGGTATAGTATACCGTATATCTTATCTGAGTCACTTCTCGCATCATTTAACATTGTTTTTACATTTAATTTAAGTATATTTTATGAATTTAAATGTTTTTAAAAGTAGCGATAAAGTTGCCGATTAATGCCGATTCCCGATTTTCGATTCAAAATTTGGCCTGCCGATTAATCCCGATTTACGATTTTTTGAACTATGGTCGTGAAGACCATTTTTGAAGATATGTTTGCAAAGCAAATGGAAGAAATCATGAAGGTAAACTAAACTTGAATATTTGTTTATTTATCATTTGTTTGTTATATATTTTTTATTAATTTTGATTTTAAATTTATATGTTATTTTGTTTTAGGTGTCAGAGCCTTTGGTTCGAGTTCTATGGATGGTGGATGGGGAGAAAAACCCAATGGGTTATTTGTATGAGGCTATGGATGTGGCCAAGGAGGCCATAGCTAAATATTATGGGCACAATCAAAAAAATATGAACCCATTTGGCACATAATCGATCGGAGATGGAACAAGACACTCCATCGACATATACATGCAGCGGCGTACTACCTAAACCCAAAGTTTTTCTTTTCCCCATCATTTAAGGCTGATGAGGAGGTTATGGATGGCATTAATACATGCATAGAGAGGATGGTACCTGACGAAGATATTAGAGATGCAATTGTTGACGAGTTGCAGATTTACAAGAGTGCAGAGGGGAGGCTCTTTTCTTCGGCTCTATGCATGAAAAGAAGAAACACTTCTCAGCCAGGTAAAAACAAATTGAGTCATCTGTATTTAGTCTCTTTACACATAGAACTAGATACTAGAAGTTTAGAATTCTTTTATTTATTCAAGCCTAGTTAACTTACAATTTTATAAATGTTTTATTTGCAGATTTGTGGTGGGAAGATTATGGTGCAAAAACACCAAATCTTCAAAAGCTAGCCATCCGCATTTTGTGTCAGCCATGCAATGCTTCTGGATGCGAACATAATTGGAGCATGTTTGAAGTTGTTCACACAAAGAAGTGCAACAGTTAACAACACAACGCCTCAATGACCTTGTCTTCGTGCGATACAATCTTCGTCTTCGTGTGAGACAAGTGGAGGGGGCACAGAGTTATGATGCAATTGACTTGGCTGACATTGATCCATATGATGACTGGATTGTTGAGCCTGATGATGCGAAGCCTATGTTTACTACAGAGGAGATAGCTGCTTTGAAGAGGGAGACTGAAGAAGCAATACCATCAGGGACATTAGAAGTTGGTGATGATCCAGATGATATGTTTGTAGAAGACAATGTTGGTGTTACAGAGGAGGAATATTTACCTTCCACTTCCACGAGGCAGGCAGCAAGTGCAACAGACTTATTTTAGGCGTGCTTGATGAAATAGAATATTATTGATATTTGATAGTGATACTTCAAAAGTCACATGTGACATGACTCTATGAGCATTTTTGTTTGCATACTTTGTAGTTTGTACTCTTTTTTGGTCAAAACTTAATCGAAAATATGCATATGGGCCTATGGCATTCTATAGAGTCACTTCTCGCATCATTTAACATTGTTTTTACATTTAATTTAAGTATATTTTATGAATTTAAATGTTTTTAAAAGTAGCGATAAAGTTGTCAATTAATGCCGATAAACTGCTGATTCCCGATTTCCGAGTCAAAATTTGGCCTGCCAATTAATCGCCGATAACGATTTTTTGAACTATACTTCAAACCATCAAGACCATAACCTTGGTTTTACCCAAGTTAATCGTCAACTGCCAAAGATCACAAAACAAGGCTAAGGCATCTAGTCTGTCTCTATAAGCCCTCGCGAGAAGAAGCTAAGAGAACCACATCATCCGCAAACAAAAGAATGGATATCAAAACCTAGTGCAGAAGGCACCCATCACTGTCCTGAATATGCTCATGGAGAAAAGACTCTAGTTCATCAATGTATATCCCAAACAGAGTTGGGGATAGGGGGCACCCCTGCTTTACCCCAATGGTACTCCTGATGAACTCTAACTCTCCCTAGGAGGTGTGGAGGCGACCCACAACAGTCTCGTGAGTGCGCATGATGGTATGATGGCGAGTTACAAAGCCATGCCGAAGGAGAGCAAAAACGATCAACACACAACGACAATCATTTCTAGTACGCGAGGCACACGAGAAAGTTATAGACCTAGAATCCAAGCATGTTTAAAAGGGTCGTGGGACCATACGGAAAGTTTTGACCAATTATAGTTTCATGTGTCGGGTTTAAACAACGAAGCACTTTCACTTATATCAACTTGTTTTTGCACTCGATCACTTAGAATCTCCCAAATCCTCACAGAATCAACTAAATGCAATTTCTCCTTTGTGTTTTGATAGTTGTTAGGTCAATAGTTACTTTGTAAACCGTTATTCTAATTTGGACAATTAATGTTGGAAGTTAATTAAAATCGGAACATCCACCGTTACATTATTTCATCCTTATTATGGAGGTTAATTAGAAACACACTAAATCTTAAAAGGAAATGAAATAAGAATTCACAAAAAGTGAAATCAAAAGGTAGTTTCATGTTTCTATTTTGGTGGCTAGCCTAGAGCTCAATCTTGAGGTCGTAGTTGACTTTAAGGCCTAAGAAGTTAAAATCTATGGTGATTTTTGTTTATCTCGTGCTACTATGTCACAAGGTGCGTCAAAATTAATGGAAAAAGTTTGAACTTACCAAACTTTGTCCTCGTCAAACATGAATACAAACTTTATCATTAATTTTACAAGGGAATTTTTGGACATGCTTCCACATTATTTTATACATATACCGATTGAAACCAAAGAATGGAAAGCTCTCTCTATTGTTATAACATACTCATGCATTTTTGGAAACTTAAAATAATTTTTTTAAATGGTTTTTTTGAACTTTATCCATTGGTGAACTCGAATCAAACTTTATCCTTGTCAAACATGAACTCGAACTCTAACCTTGTGACTTAGGTCACATCTATCATCCTCCTGATGACAATTTTCCTATTAACTAAAATATTAGTCACAAGAGAGGAGATAATTATTAGAGTGATTCTCTTCTTTAAAATAATGAGGAAATGTTTCTCGATAATATCTTATTAGTTTGAGGATAATTAGAATAGTTAGTGTTGAAATGAGTTGTCAATGGCGTTGCTTGTCATGCATTGGCTCATAGATTGTGGGCATAGTCATGCATTTAGTTAGCATGGGAATTTTCATATATGATCTTGGGGTGAAAGATCATTATTGGTTGTCACCACTTGTAACTTGCATCGTTAATTGATGGAATCTTTGCTTATATTTCTTCTTATCATGATTCTATTCATAGTTCTTTATTGCCTTTCACAATTCCATAATATTTCACAGAATTCAATCTTAGCATTAGAAGGGATTTGCATCCTATGGCTCTTTAGAAGTTGCGGCTCTCATTGGGTCCTCACACTTCAAACAAGTTTTTATTTATTTTTAGACAAATAATTTTTCTTCTTATATGTTGCATATAGCAACAATAATGTAGTTATTGTCATCACAAATTTCCGTATCTTCCTAATTTGGGTAGAATAAAAGACCTGATTTTTCAAAAATTCTATTATTTTGCAGCCTACGCATATTTTACCTCCATATGTAAAATAAATCAGACTTGAGCATGTTTTCTTCTACATGAGGATTCGATTCGGCATCTAGTGCAATTTCAGGTTGCCTTGGAAAATGTGCCCAATTCAAATTTTTCAGTTCGACCAGAAATTTTGCCAGAAGATAGATATAATTCTGATTAGTTTGATCTTCTTTCACCAGAGCCGATTCAACATCTAGATGCCAGATGGTGCCTTTGGGTGACCATAGTATGCGTTCAAATTATAAATCCTTTGTTCTGCATGAAATTTTAAGAGCAGTACAAAATGATGATGTTGACTTATTTTTCCTTTCTGCAATTTTTGCTGATTTATTTTTCATGTTTCATAATTGAAAAGTAACAATTGTATGAAAGACCAATTTTACTAGTAAATGGTCAAAGCCAATGACCAAGTATTGTTTGTTTTGCACATGCTTTGCTCTCCTTTGCTTAATATCGGATCATAAAATTTTAGATGTTTATTTTGTTGAGCTTTTATTTTACTTTTGACGACATCTTCATATACCTTCCTGGACAATTTTTTAGGCTCGTCCAAATCATTTTGTTCCCAGGTTATGAGTTTATGCACCTCTTTTAAAGGCTTCTTCATCTTTATATACCTTCTGTGAAGAATCTCATTTTAATCATCAAGCAGAGTGCTCCACCTTGAAAGCTTATTATTCTACATTGCCTTCTGTGGATGCCTTGGTTTCAATTTCGAGATGTCAATCTTTCTTTTACACCTATGATTCTAGCTCTGGGTATTGATACAGCTTTTTCTCCTCCCGATTATGGCACTTCCATGGGAAAACAATATTTTGTGCCATTGGCTACTTCATTCTTTGGAACTTTCTTGAGGTCTTCTATAAGCTTTTAAGAGTAGAATGTTCATTAAAATTTAGTCCCAAAATGCTTCCTTCAACAGTATATGAAATTCTCCTCGGCAATTGCAGCACCAACATACAAGATATGTAACATTGGCTTTGCTTTATTACAATTGTATGCATTGAAATCAAAATTGAGAGAATATTCCTCTTTAATAAATTATTAATCACATGACAAATCGTTAGGATAATTAAAGTAGTTAGTATCTGCAGTACTTGTCAATTGAGGCTTTTGTCGTGCATTAGCACACGGATTGTGAACATTGATATGAATTTAGTAAGCATTGGGATTTTCATAAATGATGCTTGGGATCATTATAATTATTTATTGGTTGTATCATCACTTGTAACTACGAGCTGCATCATTCATGAAAGAAATACAAGATTTCGCTTCTTTTAATCATGATCTCGTTCATTATTGCTTTTGATTCCCCTTTTGCTCATCACAATCCCATATCAGCCAATAAATTGTGGTTTCGGGGTTGACTTGTGCGGCGAAATTCACGGGGTTTCTTTCTGTATCTCTTATATAGATTCAAGTTTTTCTCAATGATAAATTGGCACATTCTTTCATGAATTTGACGATGCAGATTCCAAATTCTTTGGTTTTCTATGTCTGTCTTGAACATCAACAAACAAATGCTGATCTTAACTAGGCAGAAAGAAGACAAAGAATGCAAAGACGCAATTAATACTCTTCTGAAGTGCAATTCGAGCTAGAGGTAGAGGTGGTAAATATAACGTTTACAGATAACCTTTATAGTGGGGTAAATTTAAAAAGGATCTTCACTGTTTAACACTATTACTCAAATGGAAAAGGCATAACTGCAAGTATAGCATCCTCAATAAACTGATACTGAAAAGAACATTGGAATTGCATAGAAAGTGGAAACTATAAAAAAACTTTAAGAGGGTAGGTATCGCAATAACCTGAATAACAAGAGTGACATCAGGATAATCAACTCCACGAGCTGAAACATCTGATGTAACAAGTACAAGTCCTTTTGATTTCCGAAACTCATCAGAGACACGGGTACGATAACCCTGAGATTTTCTTGAGTGGATCTCACGAACATTCAATTTCAACTCAGACAGAACTTCGGCAATTAACCTTGTAACCATAGCTGTTGTACAGAAAACAAGAACCTGCATGTACACAAATGAAATCAATGCAAAAGGAAATAGAAAGAATTTACATTACCAATCAAAAGAAACGGTAGCAGACCTTGTACTCAGGATCCTGTGAGATATGCTCTTTTAGAATAGCATAAATTAGGTGGAAATGGCTCTCATGTGAGGCAACAATTGATGACTGTGAAACCTGAATTCACTCTCAACAATGATTAACATGAAATCCAGAAGTTATCATTTCATTGAAATAAACTCTATAACATGTTTAGAAGAGTAACAGAAGCTAGTAAGAAAAATATATTTTTGGAGAACACCTTTGAGTGAGTTTCCTCGCTACCCTTTTCAACTGTGTTGATATATTCATGTTCCTTCTTAAAGCAATTCGGGACACTTGGTGAACCTGCAGGCATTATTGCCTACAAATATTAGTATTGATGGGGCATGTAAAATCAGAACTCGTGATTTTAGTTGCAGTTGAATATTCAAAATAAGATAATACACCTCTTCTGGAACTGTAGCTGAAAACAGTAGTGTCTGTCTCTCTTTAGGTACAGCAGCAATTATTCTTTCTATAGGTTTACGAAATCCCATATCTAGCAAGTGATCTGCTTCATCAAGTATGAGCACTTTCACGCCCATTAAACGACGTGAGAAACCAGGCGTATTCTCAATATGGTCCTGAAGCCTTCCAGGTGTGGCTACTAACATCTAGAAAATGCAATAACGATAAAAAAACAAAGTTAGAAACCAGTTTTGCTTTGAATTTGTTTTTTAATCTTTGCTATTAGTACCATGTCATTGGAAAACATCCATAAAGCCGTACCATGCCATTGGATAACATCCATAAATCCCGCAACCAATATTTTTTAGATCTAGAAAAATATTATCATTTTGTCCCATTGCATAGCTGAAAGTCTTATTGTCTGACTGGCATAACACCAATTAAAGTTCAACATGTGATGCAGACCTAAAATTCAAAATTTAAAAAAAAGTATTTGAAAACATTTGGAAGGATGAAAATACCAAAGATGAAAGATATCTTCATTACAAAAGATCTCTTTAGGGCATCTTGGCAGTGCTTCTACGACTCTAATTATCATCAATCATTCAATCCGAAACTTGAACACCCGTCATACCCATATAAGGTATGATGAAGCTCACTTTCTGTAGACTCGGACAAAATTCATATGGTAAACTTAAATAACATGTAAAATAAATGTTGAAAGCATAAAAATGAATAATGAGAACACACAAATCTAATTTATATTAGATTTTGACAAAAAAGAGTACAATGCACATCATAATATCAGAAGATTAGAGATCATCATAGAAAAATGCAAATCCCTCGAAACATTTACAGCTTCATCCCCTCGCAAATAAATTCATCATGAAGAATGTCATCTCCTATGGTTCTTGCTGCTTCCCTCTCGAATTCCATGATCTTGTCATTAAAAGTGGACCCCACATCCTCAACAATCCAGACGGAATTTGGATCAATGTAATCCAAGTCAATCACGTCATGCGACTTATTACCCTAGCCTTTTTAATGCAAAGGGAAAGTTTGTATTGCACAAAGGCAAGGTCTTTGAGGCATTCTGGGTTCAAATTATTGAAAGGTGTTAGTAACGCTGAACAGAGCTGAAAATGACCAAAAAAACAAACACAGTTTCTCCCTTTTGGTGCAATTGGCAAGTATTTCTATCGAACTTTCTTTCAGCAAGTACTTGCCCAAAACTTGGCGGGCAAGTTACTTATGTGGCTCCCTGATGGTACTATGGGAAGAATACTACCTGTTATTCACCCCACCATTGCCTAAAGACAAATCAAAACGAGCATAAAAAAATTAGTTTTAGAAAATTGAGAGTAGCAACTGCCTTGGATAAAGAAGAAACCCTGACACAGTATATTAATGCACCCATTGGATTCTGTTATAGTAATTTGTTTACAAAATATTTTGTCACTAGAACCCTTTCAATAAATTTGATAACTCGCCCAACGGACACTGACAAAAGGGAGCTAAAAATTTGAGAAAATCACTTGAAAGAGGTTATCTCCCTCTACTTTTAAAAAGTAGAGGAGCAACTCCCTCGCATGATGGGATTTTTTCGGGGCTTTATGTACTTTTCTCCCCTTTTGTCAGTGAAAGAGGTGTTTGATATTTAAATGTGGGAAACAAGTGTTTGATATTTATGTGTAGGAAACAGATTTAATCACAAAAACTTAAAAGTATTTATCAATGTTGTCCACATGCATGCGGGCAAAGCCTACCATTCAAATAATAGCAATATAAAGCCCGCCAAAACTTAAAATAAAGCATGCAGGTAGAAAAGATTACGGAGATCTTACGTATCTACTTCAGCAATGACAAAGATAAACCAAATCCATCATGAAAGTAGTGTTTTCCTCACATTTACTGCTTATTTCATTCACGTAGTTGAGAACAGACAAATATGCTCTGAAAGTGGACATTGAAGTTATAATCTCAAAGTTGGGAGACAGAAGAACCTTTTTCCACTAATTTTTAAGTCTTTTATATCCCATTACATGTACAAGTACTTGCATAACCAGCTTCAATCTCAACTCATGCTTGACCAAATCTTGGCTCACCCTATCATTTAACTGACTTAAGTGTGACACTTCTAAATTACGAAACAATTAATATTTGTTTTTTTAAATATTTGACGAACAACTGAATTGACTATAGAAACATGTAACTATTAAAATGAGAGGGGATCCTTCCCACTTGACATCCATCTAACACTTACCATATATAGTAAATTAACATTTGCACTTTAAAGTAATTAATTCTGTATCAAATTAATTGAGAAGGTGATGTGCAAGCATTAATTTATTTATACGTCAGCCCAGAACAATGCCTTACTCCATTGGGCAACAGAGTCTTTCAAAGCATTACAATGATCCAAAGGCATTTGACATGACATAAGTGATGGGTCGTTGTAACTTCCAATCATTTAATCAACCTATTCAAATGTTGATGTCATTATAGACCAGGGCTGTGTTCAAGGTTGTATGCAGAGAAGTTGATATGCAGCTCAGTCACTATGGTGGTTCTCTTTATGGGGGTTTTGTTTGGTATCAATTTT
This sequence comes from Taxus wallichiana var. yunnanensis, assembly GCA_018340775.1. Classification (NCBI taxonomy): domain Eukaryota; kingdom Viridiplantae; phylum Streptophyta; class Pinopsida; order Cupressales; family Taxaceae; genus Taxus; species Taxus wallichiana. The sequence continues at coordinate 197,884,143 of CM031244.1, forward strand.
CTTGTTCTACACTACTTAACTACTGAAAGCGAGTAAAGGTCTAAACTACTAAATATCAAAAGCTTCTAAACTATCGAATGGAAAACAAAGTATATAAAATGCATCTATTCTACTGAAACAAAGTTACTGAATGAAATGCTTGTTAAAGGAAATGACGAGTAAAGGAATTTGCTGAAATAAAGAGATACAAGATTGCATTCAGATAATCACCAAACCAAGATATTAAAACTAGAACTTAGTAAATGTAAAGATTTTGCATGAAATACCAGTCCTTCAATCTCCTCAGTTGAGTGGGGATTGAGGCTCTTAACACAAACATATCCTCAAGAATATCATATATTGTATTGATAAAAAATAAGTCTATTACATAGTTCAAAGAGCAACTGAAAAATAACTTATGTCTATTAACTGTTGTAATACTAGTAAAAAATAACTAAGAAACAGTTCAAGGAGGTGTCTTATAGACACAACTGATTACAACACATGCCACAACTATAGGCAACAGATTAACCGATGACATTTTCATAAAAGTTCCATGATGCCCCATAACTCTACTAGAAACAAGGGTCCTAGTTTGTAGTTTGTTAAGGGTCAACCTCCAAAATGGCGTAGTGGTTGTGGACTCGGTCTCCTTTGACTGTGACTGCACAAAATGGCAGAAAATGTGCCTCATCATCCTGCATATGTCACCAAATCACTCAACAAAGCAGTTAGTGGAAGTTCCATTGGACATTAGTTCGCATAAGACAGAATAAGGGGAAATGCATCACTTTCTACTTTAGATATAACTATTTAGAACATTCCCATGCATTGATTAATGTTTTGGAGTAAAGTTTATAGTTATATAGATGTTATGATGAGTCGTTTTATGGACTCATCTCCCTGCACTTTACCTTTTGCAAGTCCTCGTGCAAACTACCTCCGACTTGATTGTTGTTGTTCAAGTTGTTTCACCATGTCATATTCTTCAAATTGATCGCATATTGTTTCTTGGTGCCCTTACATCCTTGGTTTGCAAACATAGTTTCTACCCATGCTGTAAAGCTTTCATTTGATTAAGGAGCATTGTTTTGCCAAGTAGTCATTGGGCTGAGAAGCAAAAGAGGTCTAACTTTGCCCCAACCCATTCATCATTATACTCATTGTTCCCTTTTTGTGCTAATTGTTGAATAATTTCCACAAGTGCATCTCCCCTTCTCATGCTCCAACTGAGATTTTGAGGAGAAATCACTTCCCTTCTCTTCAGTGGCAGATTCAAGGTGTCCCATCTCTTGTCACAGGCTATCATAGCTTTGCCAAAGTTTTTCTGACAAGTAAGCTTCAAATTCTTGGACACATTTTGCCAAGATCTCAGAGGTGTGTCTACCAATGTTGGCCTGGTAATACAAAGACCTAAAATCCTTCTTCATTGAAACATCATTATGGTGCTTTGAGGTCGAATGTAAAAACCAACAGTTTTGGCCTGTTGTGTAAAGATGTCAGTCTGTTCTTCCCACACAATCTGATTCCTTATCAATGACTGAAAAGCTTTCAACTGAAACTCTCCTACTGACAAATTTATGAAAAATCAGGGAACATTTGAAACCATCATGTTATGGAGATAAAATTCACACAAGTTTTGTACTTCTGGAGTACAACTCTGATAAATCTGTAAAAAGGTTTTTCCATCAGGAGCCTCATGAGGCTCTCCACAACAAATTCTATGCAACTGCCATGAATAAAATTGCTCTTGAAGAAATAAACTATAAACTGAAGATGGTTTTCTGCAAGCTAAAAGTTTACAAGCTAAAGGACAGACAGACTCAACAATTGTTTCCAATTTTGTCTTTGCATTAGAGTTGGATTCAGCCTCTTCCTTGAGTTTTCTATTTTCTTCTACCAGCTCCTTGTTTCTAAGAGAGAGTTGAGTCCAATGAGATGATAAATCATCCCATGCTTTCAACCCAATATCCTTTTGTCTCTTTAAACTAGTAACTTCCATTCTCAAAACATCTATTTCTTTATCTTTTTCTATATTCTTTTGCACAAACTCATTTTGAAGAGACAAATGAGTTGCTTCCATACCTTTCAATTTTTCTTTTAGAGCAACAATTTCCTCTTGGTGTTGCCTCAAAACCTCATCTTTGTGAAGAAGAGCATCTCTTTGTGATTCCTCATGACCAATTCCTTGTGCAAGTAGTTTCCATAGCTACCATCTGGATTTCCGAGAGTTGTAGGCATATTTTCCGGAGCTTCCAAATGAGTTTTTGTGCCTCCGCAACATGGCTTTGTTCCTCAGGAATGGCCGATGTAAACTCAAAATCCTTGACTGATCTCCTGGGGCAGAGGAAGTCTCAGTTCCAACAAACTCTTCTAAAATCTGGGTTGCACCTTCATCAGATAATGCAGGTCCAGAACTACATCCTTCCTTGCTGAACTAGATCTTCTCTTTCTCACCGAACTTTGAGCAGGGGTTGACATGATAGCCTTTTTCTTCAAAGTTCTAGGCTCGGGGGCTACTCGGCTTCATCTGCAGAATCTTTAATAAACACGGGGCAGACTAAGGAGCGGATTGAATCTTGGGTTGCGAAGTTGTGGGCTAGTGCAGCAAAAAAATTGGCCTAGGAGTTCCCTTAACCTTCATCGACCTCGAACTTTCTTCTACAAATCATCTTTTATGCTTTCCTCTTGGGTTTCCTTGAGGCCTGGTGTGCACAAATCAATTGAATAAGCCTTGGGTGCTTAATTGCAGCGTCACCACCTCCACTTTTATACTTTTGTCCCACTTTTATGATGGCATCTGCGAGATATTCGAGGAGATTGACTTTGAGCTTAGAGTTTTCCCTGCCTCTCTTCAAATGGGTCAAAATCTTCAGGGTATCTCCTCCCAATACTGATTGTTGTCCATCACAAATGAAATACCTATTTACCCAAGAAGCTACCTCCTTCTAATGGCTCAATAAGTTGTCTCTTTTAATACCCTTCTGAATCCCCTAGGGATTAACTATTATCTCAGAAAGAGGTTCCCCTTCCTCATGAAAAAGGGCTATTAAATCTTTGAGGGGGAGTTAGTGACAACCTTGAGTCCAAAATCTAGAAGACCAAAGATTGTGCTAATAATTTGGCTATCTATTTCAATTCTTTTCCCTCCTACTCTAGAACAAGTTGCTTCAAAATTTGACAAAAACTCTTCAATCAAATCTTCATCAAACCCTTCAAATTTTCGAATGAAATTTAACCAACTGCGTCATGAAAGACCTGAGAGATGACGACATTCCTCAGCAGTGGTTCCGCAGATTCTGGCTTTGACTTCTTCCCCATCGAATAGGTTGGTTTACAATAGAAATGGAAAAGGCTCCAAGGAGGTAGATTTTCAGAACAATGGCGATGGTTTCTTGAAAGAGGCAGAGTAGTTTTGTGCAATGTCAGTAGCTTGAATTCAAACTACTTGTGAATTTATGATAGCATCATGGTGGCATAGAATAACGACGGAAAGGACTGATGTGATTGTTGAAGGTGGCGAGATTTTAATTCATTAACACGGTTCCCACACTTCTATCCTTGTCACTCGTGCCATATGTCATCCTTCAAAAAGAGTGACAACATGCCTTTATTCATTCATCATTACCTCTTATTTCACCAATTACTCTGTGAGATTTGTTTTTTTGTTTTAATCAAGTGCATTGGGAAGTTCAAATATAGTTAATACCTTTGGCAAAAAGTAAATACACATCACCTTACCAGCTCAACATCCTTTTGACCGTTGGCGCTCCACCTCCTACATTTGAAAAGCAATTATGGTTAATACACATTTTGATAATTTACACTTCTAACCTTTATTTGCATGCATAAAAGAAAACATATTTTTGTGATTTTTAGATATAGGGGGAAGAGGATTATATCATAACTATGGTCTTCTTCCTTTATTTGCATATTCCTAACAAACTACTCATGGCTGGAAGAGTTGAAGTCTTCCACTGAATCAAATTCCTCACACAATTGCATGTCCTTAGTGAAGGTTTCTTTATCCTAGGGTTGTTGATACACCTCCAGTCTATGGTCATTCACTAACAAAGTTCTTCTGTCACCATCAATTGGCAATAATCTCACAGATCCATTATCATATATCTTTTCAATTTGGTAAGGTCCTAGACATCTTGTCACAATCATTCATGAAAAATATAAAATTGGGAACGAATCTAGGGCAATTGACAATTGGAGGTCACCATTAGCCAGTACTGCTAGATTTGTCAAGTTGGTAATGGGTCAAATAGACAAGCACATCTCTTAGCACATTAGAAAAAGAGACAAAGTCAGAGTTTGGAAATGTCCATGGAATGCTTGCCCTCCTCTCACCAACAAATATTAGGAACTCCAACACTAACTGCGAAGTAAGAGCCTCACCTAGTTGAGGATTATTTCAAAACTACTCAGCATGGGTTTGCAGCTTTGGAACACATAATCACTTGATTGCTAAAATGTTGATTAGCAACCACATGCAGCAACTCAGCTTAGTGCTTCATAACAGATATATTCTACTTTCTTTCTTGGAAGATAAAAATCCATGTTGCCGGAAACAGAAGTGCAGTGCAGCCCAAAACGTGAAAATGTCGTTTTCAAAAACCTTGGGTACGAAACGTTATAGAAATCTCTGTACATATATGATATAAACACACACACACATTTTAGTCTCATGAACCATAAGAGATAAAGCACTCAAAATATTTTGTATTCATTGAAGTTTAAAAGATTCATCATTTAACATGCTAACAATTTCAATGTTTCATATATACATGATTATAATCTAGATTCTAGAATATATCATCTTCAGTTGCTCCTTGATGTCTCTTTGCTCTTCACAATGCTAAATGTTAGTTTAATAAAAACTGAATTCAACAAGAGAAAAAAATGAGTGTAATTTATAATGGACCAAAGATATCATTATATACCTTTTAGGAAATGTCTTTAGGAAGTTTGGGTGGGTAGATTAGGTTTAGAAGTAACAAATACTTAAAATTAGGTTTTTTTGTTTTTGGCTTCTAAAGTACGGAAACGAGATGGAAACCTCCTAGAAACATCATGAATGTTTTGGAAATGTCCACGGCGTTTAGGGACGTTTCCATGGTTTTAGGCAGATACGAGGGGGTGGGGGCATTTCCATGCATCATAGATTAAAATGTTTGATCTCAATCCAACATGGGGAATGTACAATTGCTTCGCTTTCGTCAAAATTTGAGCCGGATAGAAATTGGAAATCAAAGTCAATAGTCCAAGATATGGAGTATACCACAATGGCCTAAAATCAAATCCTTACTAAGATTATTGAGTCACCGAACATTTTAACAAAAATAATCTTCAAAAGAGGGGAATCCTTGCCCAACAAGATGCTCCAATTGCCAAATAAATTCGGAGATTGCTCAAAATATATTCATCGATTGCTCACTAGCCTATCATGTATTGTATTCAATTGTCGATTTATAGGCCGAACTCTTTTAAAAGCCACCCTAGCCGGGTAGCACAAATTAAACTTTGATGAAACAAACTAAAGGATGCATGCGAGTACGGGTAGCATATGGAGGACTATTTCAGGCTCATTCATCACCAATGCCACATACTTTTCTCATGGGCAATAAACAATGAAGCAGAATTACAGAAATCTTAGCAGACTCGAGTTAGTGAAGAGCCTAAATATTAGCGAGGCTAGAAGTTGAAGGGCAAAAAGATGGTTTATGGACGATGTGTGTTGATTATAGAGCATTAAACAAAATAACCATCAAGAATAGGTACCCTCTTCCTCGGATTGATGATTTGTTAGACCAATTATGGCATGCTAAATATTTTACCAAGCTTGATTTGAAATCTGAATATCAACAAGTGTGGATTAAGAAATTAGACATTTGGAAAACAACATTCACAACAAGGAAAGGGTTGAATGAATGGATGGTCTTACCATTCGGGCTATGCAATGTGTCAGCTACCTTCATGAGGTTGATGAATGAGGTAAGAAGCCATTTATTGATTCCTTTATCATTTTATATTTGGGATGACATTCTGGTTTTCTTGCAGAACTTTTGATGACCATATTAACAATTTGCATCAATTTTTGAAAGTTTTAAAGGAGAACCGGTTAGTGTTGAATAAGAAGTGCGAGTTTTCTCATCAATCACTTGTCTTCTTGGGGCACATGATTGGAGATGGAGAATTGAGAATTGATCCAACTACAATGGAGGCCATTTTGAATTTTGGCCTATCACAAGTGGCAATAAATCCCCTATCTAAAGGATTTATGACTAGCAAGAAGTTGAATACACTTCTGAAGTCAGCTACCTCCCTGCTACAACACTTTCTGCAATTCCCCATCACACATTACCATAAAATATCAAATGGAGGTGAAAAATCTCCTTGTTGACTTGGCTCTAATTTAGACCTCTTTAACCTAATCAAAAGCATCCACATAGAGAATTTAGAGCTTGGAAAATATTGTTAAGCAAGACATTTTGCGTTTGGGTGGGCATCTCGAATGGAGCTGAAAATCTCCTTGATAACTTGGCTCTAATTTAGACCTCTTCAACCTAATAGAAAACATCCACATAGAGGATTTAGAGCCTAGAAAATATTGTTAACCAAGACATTTTTTTGTTTGGGTTGGCATCTCTTCTCTGATTTAAACATCACCTCTCAATTATTTGAATGCATACTTGAAAGATTTTTCATCATTCTTGAGTTATCTCAATTTGCCATACCCACCCCTCCCATCACACGCTTAAATCATAATAGCCTTGGCTCTTACCCTACATGCTAAATCCAGGTAAATTGGATCATCAATCATGTCATTATGGCCTCACATCTCAGCTCACCATCTTATATCCCATTCCCCTTCCATCTCACTCACGCTTCAACTTTTTCTGTTCTACAACCACCCATCCTTTGTTGGCAACATCTCTCAAAGTAGTAACATGTGTAACCTCAAAATTCTATGGTAGAAGAGTGAGTGTCTAGAGAATGTGTCTATGATGCAATGACGGGAAATTTCTGTGTTGGACAGCTCAAGAAGCCCCGGTCGAGCATGTTCTCCATAAAAGCACCCTGGTTTGGGAGGTTCCTACTCCATTTCAAATATCACAGATGATTTCATAGCAAAATTGGCAGCTCTCTGACCTGCCTTCTACACTTTCCAATTTATAATTGGGAAATTGTAATGTCCCTTTCGGGCTCAAATTTGAGGAATTTGAATTTCCCCAAAACCCTAATGGAACATTGCTGAAAATGATGACAACCACATGTAGAAAACCTGATTTTTATGACAGCAATCTGATTTTATGCAAAAATTAGGGCAGCAACCTGTTTTAGGTCCACAAAACCCTAAGCGACCTAGGTTAAATTCAGATTTTAGTATCTCCCACACACAAGACTTCGAAAATACATCAACAACATCAAACCTTTGATTAAATAATGCAAAATAAAAGCTTCAACAACAAAATACAAACTATTGGAATTTTTTGTCCAAAAAGCAATGAAACTTCAAAATCCATATCTTCATAAATACTTGGAGATACAATGCAAATGATAATGATAGCTCAAAATGACCACAAAAATGGCAGCTATCAAACAAAATTAAGTTCAGATTTTTCCAACCACAGAAAGCCACTGAAAAGTGATCCCGAAATCTCCAAATGGGTCGCCCAAGCTGGAAATGGGTGTGACAGCCCCAAAAAGTGTGCCCTACCTGGAGTTTGTGCCCTAGCATGGATGGAAACCCTTGTTCTGAAATTCTGAATATGAAGTTCACTTGTGACTCCCAAATGAAGCCACCAATGCAACAAATGAGGATTTTCGTCCCCAAGTGTTGTGACTATTAAGGGCTTTCGGCCTCAATAAGATCCAACGAGGGTTTTCGTCTCCAAAGGCTGAAAATGAGAGCTCAATGCTCCAATTTCCAAAAGAGAAGTATCAAATTCACCAGATCCTTAAAATGAGCCCAAACATTTGCTTTTACTCTCCTTTCCTTGTGGAGTACTCCATGTAGGCCTCTTTATTTCTTTTTTAAAATTTATTTTTCCTCCTTAGAGAGGGATGACCTCCCCTTTCGAAACATCATTTTCTATCTTAAAGTTGGCACTTTGCGCTTTTAGCCACCAACATGCTATTTTAGCGCTATAATTGGCAATTTGCCATTTTACAAATAATTGACAAGGCTGAAAATAACAAATTACAATCATAACACGAATGTACTTCCCTTGTTTTCTCGCTTAAAGCCCACAGGGAAGTAGAAATGGGCCCCAAGGTCTTCAAGAAGGGGACATTATAGTCCTCCCTCCATTTTGTATGTCCACATCATCAAAAGAGCAAGGAATTGGCTTCCTTGACAAAGCATCCGCCACCACATTATTTTTCCCTTTGACATACTCAATATCAAAATCATATGCTTGGAGTTTACTTACCCACTTTTGTTGCAATCGGTCAATCAAATCCGCGTGAAGAAAGAATCTCAAATCGGTTTTAACCACAAACCTTCCACAAACCAAGTATTGTCGGAATTTGGCCAATGCATGCATGATGGCCAACATTTCCTTGTCATAGATGGAGAAATTCCTCTCATGTTCCTTGAGTTTCCAACTCTCATATGCAATGGGATGCTTATTTTGCATCAAAACAGCCCTTATACCTTCACCCAAAGCATCACATTCAAGCACAAATGGAATAGAAAAATATGGAACAGCAAGTACTAAGCAAGAACTCATCACCTTTTGAACTTATCAAATGCTATTCGGGTTGTTTTTGACCAGTTGAAAGCTCCCTTCCTAGTTAAATCAGTCAAAGGAATAGCAAGTTGTGAAAACCCTTTTACAAATCTCCTATAGTAACAACACAAACCCAAAAAACCCCTCAATCGTGATATATTGGTAGATGTCGGCCAATCTAAGCTGGCCTGAATTTTTGTTGATACACGTGAACCACTTGTGCATTCATAACATGTCCCAAATACAAAATTTCAGTCAACCCAAACTCACACTTGGATTCTTTTGCATAGAAAGATTGTTGTTCCAAAATTTCCAGCACCTTATCCAAGTGTTGGAGGTGCTCCTCCCATGTCCTACTATAGATCAAGATGTCATCAAAGAAAACCAATAAAAATTTCCTCGAATACTTGCTAAAAACATGATTCATGCATGATGGGAAAGTGGCCAGTGCATTAGTCCAACCAAATGGCATAACCAGAAACTCAAAGTGCCCAAAATGACATCTAAGAGTTGTTTTTTGCACATCCTCTTCTCTTACCCGAATTTGGTGGTAGCTGGATCTCAAATCAATCTTGGAAAAGAACGCTGCCCCATGTAGCTCATCCAACAATTCATTAATCCTAGGTATGGTATGCATATCCTTGATGGTCTTCTCATTCAACAACCGGTAATCAATGCACATCCTTAAGGTTCCATCCTTTTTTTTAACCAACACAACTGAAGAAGCAAAAGCACTAGAACTAGGCCTAATGTCACCCATTTCCAATAACTCCTTATTTGCTTTCTCAATTGCTTCCTTGTAAGCTCTTGGATGGCAGTATGGAGTAGTGATAACCAGTTTAGAACCCGGTTCCAACTCAATGATGTGTTGGAAACCCCTATCCGGGTGATAACCCAAGCGGAATACTATCAAAAACCTTAGCATGCTTATCAATTAAGAGCTGAATATCTACATGATATGGTTGTTGTTTTGAAAATGCATGAGTAGAATTTACCATATAATGGGAAGCCTACACAACTTGCCCTCTATTGAAGGCTCTTTCCATCCTTTTTGTCATGACCACTTGTAGAGCTTCACTAGCCATGCTTCGGAGTACAACTTCCTTTCCTTCCATACTTTGGTAATTTTGTGTGAATTGTCCTAAAGAGTGCAACCATTGAACACCAAGTACAAGATCCGTCTCACCTATGCCAACCACATAAAAGTCGTAACATTCCTTATGCTTTCCAAGGGTGATATTGAGCTTTGGAATCCTCTAAGAAAATGGAATAGAAAACCCATCAGCCACAGTCACTTTGAAACCATTGAGGTCTTCCGCTTCAAGCCCCATCCTAGCAACCAAACCCTCATCAATGAAATTATGAGTGGCTCCACTATCAATCAAAACCGTTACCTTTTGACCTTTCAACACACCTTTCACACGGAAAGGATATTTAGAGGCATTGGATAGAGTGGCAAGAGTGTTATCCATGTCTTCATCTAGTTCATGCTTTGGTAACTCTTCTTCAATTTCAGCTCCTTCTACACAATCTGAAAATACTTTAATATAACGTACATGCCCCTTATCTAAGCAACGGTGTTGCCCCAAAGGTGCTGTTTTGGACTGCCCGAAAGGTCCCTTTTGTTGCCCATTTCTGCAGCTGTCCTTGGATGCCCAAACCCCAATGTTGACCTTGGCTGCCCACTAACCAAAGAGGTTTTAGGCTGCCCACTAATCATGGTTGTCCTAGGAGCTGAATTTTCTAAATCAAGGGATGTTTTTATTGCTTCTTAGAGTGAAAGAGGGTTGAAAGCTCTTACCAAACCCTTGACGGGGTCCATCAAACCCTCAACAAACAAAACCACAAGTCTCTTTGCTGAAACTTCCGGCACCATCACAGAAAGTCTTTGAAATTCTGCCACATATTCCCTATGGAGCTGCATTGTTTCAAGTGTGCCAACTCCCTAAATTGCGCTTCCAGATCAACCCTATCAAATCTTTACGCAAGCTTTTGACTAAACTCCTCCAAGGTAGCGATCAATTCATACCCTTGTGTGATTATGCCATGATGCCCCCACTCATGTGCAACTACTTCCAAGTGGAGGGTGACAAATATGAGTGCCTCATCTTCATACATTGGATTCAAGGACAAATAAGTATCCAAATTTTGGAGTCATGCCCTAGCGGAACACTTTGTTGATCCATCATATGTAGGTAGGTTTATTTTCCCCAACCTTTGTTGAATATCTCTCTGGGGCTGATTATTATGTAGTCTCCTTCCACCTTGTTGGCAAAATAATTTGTCACAAGGGAAAATTAGGGGTTTTCACCAATGCTCTAGGATTCAGTCCTCCGCCTAGGCGGGCAGCTCTATTTTTTGAAAACAGAACTATATACACTACTCTAACCATCGTGGGTGGACTTTCGACTGGGGATCACACAAGAATACTCCAATTAATCCGTGAGCAAAAAGGAGGTGGAGGAAAGGTGTGTGTTTGGAGAGGGGAAAAAAAGAGAAGGGGGTTTTACTTAATAAATAGCAAGATAATTTTATTGACATAAAACCGAACATTTCCAAGTTAACAATGAGAAGACACCATGTCAAGGAAAGAGGAACAAAACACAAGTAAATCAAATTTTATTTGCATAATATTGCACAAGTAACCATGCTCATGGAGTAAAGTTGAGATGGAGAGGAAAACATAAGACAAGGAGATAGAAGAATTGTAGTTTCTTGCTTGTAGTAAGACAATGGGAGCTATCAACCAAGAAAATCTAACCCTTTGGAATGGAGAAGCCATTCCAATTTATAGCTTTACAATTCGTCTCTTCATCTACCCCCACATGACCTTTCATAGTCCCACCACTTGTGACCTTTCACATTCCTCTAGGAAAGAAAAATAAGCCCCTTTCTTATTAATGAAAAGGGGACTTTTACAATGAAAATTACAATGGTCACTTAAGTGAATAGGACAAAAGAGCCATAAAGTACAATTTACAATGGAGAATTAGAAAGTAGAGAGAGAGTGTGGAGAGAGAAGAGATGTAGAATGAAGAAGGATGAAGAAGCTCTGAGTTACTTTGTAGAGATGCACTCCAGTGAACTCCTGATCCTTTGACCACTTCACTGAACTTGATGAAGCCTCCTAGTGCACTCAGTCTTTCACAAACCTCTTTTTAGGGACTCCTCTGAATGATCAACTTTCCGTAGCTCGATCAAGTACCCTAAGAGGAGTGAGAAGCCCATGATCAATAGGCCACTGAAACCAAGAGAAAAGCCTTCTTCCACTTGAACCAACATTCCAATCTCTCAAACGCTTGAGCCAACCTTCCATCTCTCGAAACCCAGTGTGTACAATGAGACAACTTGCTCGCACAGGGTGATCTTGGTGATCCTATCACCAAATGACCATGGTGACCTGCGAGACACAATGAAGTACAAGACCAAATCCTCTTATCTGAGATGGGTGAAGGAAAGAGACTAAATGAAGAATGCTTCCACTTTTTGATCAATCCATTTGATGAGATGGGAATCACTCTAAGACCAATTTTAGGGAATCGAGTGGGCTTCCCTTCCGCTTTGAGCCCAGTTGACCATTGATCCTTTGCAAGTATGAACTTTTCCATGTCCATTCCTATGAGGCAAGATCCTGAGAGGTGATCACCACATTGTTACAGGTGGGGATTTGCAAGCATTGAGAAAGACCATTCGGAATGAGGATTGCTAGAATTGGACTATCGTTCACCAAAGATGTTTTTGAAACTATTTCAAACTTATCCAGGTGCTCTTTCTTCAACATGAGAGCTCAACATCCTTGTTTCTTAACCAATATCCCGAAACTTACTATTTTAGTAAGCCTTATTTTGAGAAGTCCATTTTAGTTATCAGTTGCTTAATTTGGCACTTTGAATTTCCCTAATGTGTAAGGGGCAATGGCAACTCTAATAATGAACTGTTTGTAGCACTTCTTATTTATAGACAGTAATGCTTAGGAAGGCTTACTATTTGTAGAAGTGGGTCTTCCGGTGCCGGATTGGAATGAAATCAGTCTCAAAGTTTTTGTTTTGCAATGTGAGGCTTTGCTCCAAATTTCAAAGGATTTCAATCATTGGGTTTTTGTAGATCTGAAAATGAGTTTTTATGGCTGAATAATTCACATAGCTATAGAAAATGATACGAGCATCAATGGAGGCATGCAAATACTCTTCTTAAAGGCGTTTTTGCAAGGAATCTACAATTAAAATCTCATGGCAAACGGACATGGGGTTTGGGAGATATGAGCAAAAAGGGTTTTGGCATGGAGGATGTCTGAAGAAATTTTGGCAACATACCAACAGCAATGGAGGAGAGAAAATAACACAAATGAGGCTCAAAATGGTTAAGTGTTGCATTTAAATGATTTTCCCTCTTTCAAATTTGTTTTCCCTCTCATTTGCACACCTTAACTCACATTAAACCCAAACAAGCTCAACCCGGGTCAGGTGGAGGTTAGAGGTGTGGTTGCACCCTAAAAATAAGGGACAAAGGGACATCAACCTCTCCAAAATGCGCCATGGGTGAGGCTCTCATGAGGAGGGGGCCAGATTTTATGAAAATGGTGAGTTGTTAACACTTTTCTAACACCCAAGTTGTCACTTTTAAGTGACGAAAAGTTGCCTCCATAGGGGGAGCGCACTTTTGTGTCCCCCATGTCCCCTTAACTGTTGGGACAAAGGGACATCAAACCTCTAAAAGGCAGCCATGGGTCTATCTGTCATGAAAAAGTGGTCAAAATTCAAGTTATGGTGAGTTTATAACACTTTCTAACACCTTAAGTTGTCACTTTAAGTGACGCAACCAACTCCATAGGGGAGCACATTTTTGTGTCCCTCATGTCCCCTTGCACCAAGGGACAAAGGGACAAGGGACATCCACACTCCAAAACCCCGCTCAAAGCTGATTGGCTATGCTGATGTCATCAAACTCAACGTGAAAATAGACTAAGGATTGGTTTTTCGGGTTCGAGAGCAAGACATGGAATTCAGAGGACCAACCTTATATGATTTTGACTCCAAAGGACCCATGAGTCCATTACCACCATTTTCAAGACCTGATTCAGCTTGCAATTTTCTTTTCAGTCCACTTTCCACTTTTGCCTACACACGTGCACCAGTAAGTAGAGTTGCCACCGGAGTCCGAATGAGTATAAATAAATCAAACACATGTACCATGAGGAGGGTCCAATGTACTCCACTTTGACCTTTGGTTGGGCTCCTAACGTGTCCTAAGGTGTCTGAAACCCTTCGAGTAAGTTCCACCTTGTAGAAAAAATCTTGTGCTTCACTGATGGACAGTTTTCTACATATTTATACTCCCATAATTCTATCTTGATTATTACACCGTGAAGTAGGCTCTGTCAGCTTTCCAATGCCTGGATATGAGCTCCCAACACTTCACGAGGCTCCTGAAACCCTTCAAGCAAGGTGACTAGCTCCTTTGGAACATGCATTTCCCAGTGTCATGTCCAAAAAGACCCGATTTTGCTTGAAAGTTTCCCCTCTCATGGCTCCATAGAAACTTCCTAAACTGCCTTGGATCATCTTATTACTCTCCTACACAACCTCCAAATGGGTTGTGCCCTTGCAATTAGCTTCCAGGGGATGTCCTCCTTATGACAAAAAGACCAAAAATAGCCCTTTTGAAGCCTCCGAGAGCATTGTTCTTTCATAGATCTCAAGTAACTTCAAGAATCAAGCTAGGTACACTTCTCTGCACATGAAACACACTTGAAAATCATGTTAGCACATTCCTCTCGACCAGAATGAGGGTGACACAATTGAAATGATGGCCAGAGGAAAGGTTTACATTGACTGGGAAAGGGAATTTCAAGTGTGGGTTTGGTTGTCATGACCAAAATTTTAAATTTTGCATGTTATACATTTAGCATGACAACTTACCCTTGTGACCATTCCTTGACTTCAAGGTACAAAAACATAGAAAGAAAGCTCTTGGTGGATGACTGGCTTCAAAGCTTGGTATTCCACATAGAACCCGATCCATCCGATCATCCCCATCTTGTTGCCCTACTTCCACTTGTGCCTCCTCTTCCCTTTGAAGAACTTTAGCTCGGAATATTCTTGTGGCAGGATTAATGGAAGTTCTTTCATTGTCAAAAGAGTTGCTCTCACCTAAGGTTTTCTTCAATTCGGAGCACCTTGGATGACTTGGATCCATTCAATCATTGAAGCCCTCATTATCCTTTGAAAGCTTTGCTCCATGTCTCTTTGATTCCTCAAAGATCAACTCTTGTAAGTAGCTCATCTCATCGGAAGGTAGAGGCATTTGTTCCTTATCCCCCTTATTCTTTGTCGGAGACTTTTTTTATACTTTGAACCCTTCCTCACCAATATTCATGCAATCTAAAAATCTTAATTCACCCTCACACATGAAGGGAGGAATGATGTTCGATACCGCTGGTATGTCCCTTTCAAGCTCAAATTTGAGTTTCCCAAAACCCTAATAGAACATTGCTGGAAATGATGACAGCCACATGTAGAAAACATGATTTTTATGACAGTAATCTGATTTAATGTAGAAATTAGGGCAGCGACCTGTTTTAGGTCCACAAAACCCAAAGCAACCTAGGTTAAATTCAGATTTTATTATCTCCCACACAGAGATTCAGAAATACAACAACATAAACCCTTAATGAAATAATGCAAAATAAATGCTTCAACAACAAAATGCAGACTGTTGGAATTAATTATTGTCCAAAAACAGCTAAAACTTCAAAAATCCATATCTTCATAAATACGTGGAGATACAATGCAGATGATAGCTCAAAATGACCACAAAAAAGGAAGATATCAAACAAAATAGAGTTCATATTTTTCCGACCACGTAATCCCACCGAAAAGTGATCCCAAAATCTCCAAATGGGTTGCCCAAGCTAGAAATGAGTGTGGCAGCCCCAAAAGTGTTCCCTAGCTAGAATTTGTGCCCTAGCACGGATGGAAACCCTTGTTGTTCTGAAATTCTGAATATGAAGCTCACTTGTGACTCCCGGATGAAGCCACCAATGCAACAAATGAGGGTTTTTGTCCCCAAGTGTTGTGACTATTGAAGGTTTTCGTCCTCAATAGGATCCAATGAGGGTTTTCGTCCTCAAAGGCTGAAAATGAGAGCTCAATGCTCTAATTTCCAAAAGAGAAGTATTAAATTCACCATATGCTTACAATGAGCCTAAACATTTACTTTTATAGCCTTTTCTTTCCTTTCCTTGTGGAGCGATCCATATAGACCTCTTTATTTCTTTTTTAACATTTATTTTTCCTCCTTAGAGAGGGACGACCTCCCCTTTCAAACATCCTTTTCTATTTTGAAGTTGGCACTTTGCACTTTTAGCCACCAACATGCTATTTTAGTGTTATAATTGGCAATTTGCATATGACAAGGCTCAAAATAGGAAATTACAATCATAACACGATTGTACTTCCCTTATTTTCCCCATTAAAGCCCATAGGAAGTAGAAATGGGCCCCAAGGTCTTCAAGTCAAACTAGTGTGGAAAAGGGGACGTTACCAAAATTGTTCCCACCTACGCACATGCCCAAAGTGGAGAAATTACAAGAAATGTGGGTGTTTTACAAGCCCTCTCGGCACTCACCGAGTTGGATATGGATGTGGAATACCTTCAGTCTGAAGCTTTAGCAAGTGCAATCCTAGTTAAAGACTTGCCAACTCTTAGTTCCATTCAACAACACAAGGCTCAAGGGCCGCTACCTCTTTAGAGCCAAGGGTTGTCTGCTTCGAACGATCAATTAAGCATCCTCATCATCGTTACCTTCATTTTGTAATTCTTCCCAATAAAACAAAAGCATGAGAAAAGGGCGCCCAATACTACATTGCAACTTGCCCTAGCAATGCAAGGCACTCTTACCATAATCTCACTAGGCTCCACCCGTCAAGAGGAGGAAGCAAATCTCATGCAGTTTGGATGAGAAAACATGGATGAGGGTACACTTGGGCAAGCCTCACATTATCGACATCCCGAACGTTTCTCCTGAAGTGACTACTTGATAACCAAATTTGATATATCTGTAGTTTTTGCTTCGGAGGTATATATTGGTCTTCCGACAATCCCCAGCTGGTTTTTTTGATGCAAGGGGAGTAAGTATGCAACAGGCAACAGTGTTTTGCACAAAGAAATGTTTGTATTCTCCTTATCTAGCACACTATCTATCTACAACATCTCTTCTTCTCTCCACACTATCATACAACATCACTTCTCCCTACACTATTATAGATTTCCTCTTTGTGGTCTTCTTTTTTCTTCTATTATCAGGTGTGTTAGCTATGTAAAACTTTGACAATCAGAAGTATGGGCCCCAATAGAAATACACAATTTACCTATAAAAAAATTACCATCAGTGTGCTAAGTCCCATTCTCATCCTTGTGTATATTTCAATGTTCCACGGGTCATGAGGATAGGGGCAGGGTTTCAAGGATTGCAAAAAAAAACCAGGATTTTAGGGATAATTGGGGGACAAATATTAAAATATATAAATATAAATCTTTATGGTACAAAAAAATTAAAAATAAATTAAATAGAGGCTAAATAGATGTGTTTGGAATTGAGGCTTATAAACATACTGCTACAGATGTCTTTTAGGAGTCAATTTTTCATATGCATGTTGCACAACTAATTAAAGTTGGTGCACAGCTAATTAAAGTTGGTGTCAAAGGAAAAAAAAATGAGGCTTATTATAAAAAACATTTTCAGTGACATAGGCATGGAAAAGAAACACGATTGTTAAATTGCATGCCCAACAAACATCAGCTTTAAAAGCTATTGGAAAACTGGCTTTTAATTTTGGGTTATTTTTACATTGAATTTTTTCACCATGTCAAGGGACTTTCATGCTTCCATTCCCTTCTATGTCTAAAATTATAGGGCCTTCTTTCACTTTCATCTCATTTGGTTATCAAGGGCTCTCTCTTGGCTTCTTTTTCCTTTGGCATGGTTCAATCTCCCTCTAAAGAAAACCAATCTATTTAACACTTCTTTCCACCACCTTTGTTTGAGGGATATTGACTTGGCTTTAATATATATTTATCTTTCTTGTTTTAGGCCTCGACTATAATTTTCTTTTGGGTGAAGGGCAAGAACTTTTAAAATGATTTTGGCAGTCGTCTCATGGACATTCCAAGGTTTTCAAGGTACATCAATTTTTTTGAAAATTTCAGCGACACATCCCCATAGAACCCTGGGAATTTTTTTTTTTAACTTGACCATTTTACTTTATCTTAGCAAAAGGACAATCACTTGAAATCTATACCCACTATGTTATCATGTTATTTGGCCTTAACAAGTTATGTTATACATTCATAGGGGCCCCTATTTTTAACTTAAATTGTCCTAGTCTTTTATTGCTAGTAATTTAGCTCCTGGGAAATTTAACATTAGTTTCCTAAGTTCCTAGGATGCTGCACAAGTTATACTCTCTTAGACCCCTTTGTCTCTTTTATTCCAACCGACCACTTTGATAGTAGTGTAAGCCTCATCCTTACTTTACTCGTTCCTCTTCTTAAACCATGGATTTTTACTTACACAACACATTTATGCTTTCACATAAATTCCTATTGCACGCAATGCTCCACAATGGTGTTTGATTCTCAAAGTCGAAGATTGGTAGAGGTAAAGAATAGCATTGAAATCACCACACAGATTAAACACGGCTTTACAAGCAGGCATTCATTCCCCTCTGACTTCTCCCTAAATGACATCTATATGAAATGCCAACAAATACTCTTACTAACACACTGCGAAATGGGTTTTGAATGCAAGTTTCATATAGAAACTCTTCAAATTGGAAACTATTATTTTTTCATGGTTCAGATTGATCAAAAATTGATAACCACAAGTTTGTTAGAATAGTAGAGCATTGAATGGAGAGTGTTTGGCGACCAACAAAATGACTCAAATTAATATGTAATAGGTTATGGGAGGATGAAGATTCAGATGATTTACCAATGTCTTTTGCAGCCAGTGAGAGGACTGATGGATATTTTCACCCTAAACAGCTTCAGGTTAAACCACAGGCTATAAAACTTCCTTCACAACCAGTTATTTATCCCACTGGCCTTGATTTTCGGAAAAAAAACTATTTGTCGTCAATAACTCCAATTTATCTGTTTCTACAATGAGTGAAATATTGAATATGATTTGCAAGTCAAATCTTAGGCAGAAGCATCAAGTGAATACTAATATGGTTGTGGATATGAGGGTTAAAGATAGTTGCAGAAGCAGTGCTTCTCCTGTAAATAGAAGGCATCACACAACAAACAGAAAAGCAAGTAAAAAGAATTGCGTCCAAGTTTACAAGACGAGAGTTTTCAGAAGTATGTCTACAAATACCATCACCATTGAAAGTCGTGATCACAACCTGAAGATGGATAAGTGTGTTTGAAGCTGATACCAATAAGCCTGACGAGGATTATTTCGTTCAGATAATGGCTTCCACCCCCTCTTGCTATGAATAGCACTAGAAATCCTCTCCTATCTTTCTACCCCAAGCCTCATCATGTACAAAATGTTTTCCCTGCATCTGAAATGTATCAAATCAATTCCACGAATACAAACTCTCTAGCATGCACCTACACCCACTTTGGCATTTCTCCAGGCAAATTCAATAATCCAAGAGGCTCTGATGGTGCCTCCCCATCATTGGTCCATTTTCCTCCAGCAATTCTCAGAGGCCCCCATTTTATCCTTGGACTACAAACTCCATCCCTCAGGACGATTATGTCCACTTGCTGAATAAGAGTTTGTAGGAGACTCAACCTCGCTGATCATAATCTAGTAGATTCTATCCATGAGATAGCTCATGCTCTGAAAAGTCACAAAAATAATACTTACCTTGATACTGGTACTGTTAGAATCCTTCATTTGGTTTCAATGCAGAAGGAAAGGATTGAGGCTCTCAACAACAATGTGGATAGCCTTAATATTGTTATCCTTCAACATGAAATACACGGCAGGCTATAAAAACTTTGTTACATTTTGAGAATGCTAGTAGGATCTCTAAAACTGTGCAGGGCCAAGCTGAGCTTGCTCCCCATTCAAAAAGATAAGCCAATTCAGCCAAAAGGTCTACTGTTGCCACTGTTAGAGGCCCTGCACAGAAAAGACCTCCATTTGCCCAACCCAACATGACTTCAGTTCAGACTTTGCCAGCTCATAATGTGAATGAGTTAAAGCTTTATCACGGAGGTTCTAGCAACGCAACTTAATATTCTCCTCTGAGGTATGGTTTTATAGCTGGTTTATCAAATTTGTTACCAAAAGACATGCCAAGGACCTCTCTAATGCAAACTCTATATAGTATTATGGAATTGGATACTGATGCTTATTTCTGTGCCAGTAATACTGCTTTGTTGATTATGAGCTTCCTAGATGCTTTTTGCACTAAAAAATACCGGTTGATTATATAATAGACATGGTAATCTGTAATTCTGTCTTAGGATGACCGCTGGTCTTCAATGTAATTTGAAACGTGTTTCAGCCCTCCTTGTTCCCATCTTTTGTTTACCTACACTAGTCTTATTGCAAGGCATTCAATTTTTGTAACCTCTTTAGACTGTTAATATAAATACTTATCCCTTTCTATTTTAAAAAGTAAAGACAAGCTCTATAGCCTGAGTATTTAGATCAAGCGACAAAATAGTATATGGAAATTGTTATTTTATTAGCTCAAATCTTATATCTATGAGAAGTTCTCACTGCTTAAGAATGAATACCTTTGATGTATTATCATATACTTATCAACAATTATTCAAGAATTTTTGTAAATAGTTGCAAATGAGTGTATATCCATGGGCTTTACTTTGTACAGTTAAATTTTCTCACTTCAGTGACTATATAAAGCAACCCCGCAAAATAAAATTTCATCTTTAAGCTGTCATGAATAATCTAGCATGGATATTTATGATTGAGTTAGGATCAATTAAAACGCATAAGCGTTTGATAACTGATAGTCGCTATTCCATGATTTCCATTTCACTAAGCTTCATCATCCACAGTTAAAGACTTTCAATATGAGATTAATAATCAAAGTTTACTTGGATGTTACCAAAGTTAGTTTCTGATCCATCAGAGCATGACTCCAAAATCTTACACTTTCTAAGCTCCCCATATATGAACAGGTATTAAAGATCAAAAGGCAAAAACCTGGCAAGGATTTGCTTGTAGCCGTTTTTGCTCTGCAGGCAATCTCGTGCCCCCAATAACTACCTGCACCCCTATATTAGCGTGGTACTTCAACAAAGTTTCTGCCTCTTTAGCAGCTTGACCTGCAAGTTCCCGAGTTGGACAAATTACAAGCACAAAGATAGGAGGCCTTCTCTCATCCCTACCAATTGGTGGTGAATTCAAAATCACCTCAATAGCAGGAAGCTGCAGAGCAAAGAGTACATAAATTATCCTTCCCACATTCGAAAAAATTGAAATTTAGTAATTAATCAAAACAAGTCATGATGTATACAATCAAGCACAAAATACCATTTGTGTCCTAAAAGATGATTACCAAGAATGCCACTGTCTTGCCAGTGCCGGTTTTAGCCTTAGCCAACACATCCTTGCCTGCATGCACCAAAAACAATATTTGTATTATACCTGAGGCAATTATAACAAAATTGACCATGAACATATTTAGTACCAAACTATCTCCAATGTGCAATCTGATGGAATGATGTGCCTGAACAATTAAAATTTAAATACTCATTGTACGAAAAACAAAAACAAAAAAGGAAGCAGAAAACCTTTCCATTTGCATCCCCTGCTGAAATAAAATTGATTTCAGCTTAAAATTGACCAACCAACAAACATGCTTTGAACTCGTCAGATTTTGTTTTTGCTAGGTAAGAATATTCTATTAATAATTTAATACAATGGGAAAAAATTATAATAAGAAATTAAATTGTCTGATTTACCTTGAGAAGAGCAAAGAGTCATAAAATTGACTCTAGAAGTAAAAGTGAGCATGCAATACTGAAAGATAATGAACCCTGACAGTGCCAAAAACATTACATGCAGACAAAGTCAGTCTTGGCTCAGCCTATCCAGTGCCTAAATAAATTGCTGGCACTCTTTGACAGTTCCACGTTATCTTCTCTCTGTACCCTTGAAAAAGGAAGGCACAAAATGCCAGGTTACAAGAAAAATAAGAAGCCAAATGTTTTTCATTGAAACTGGGAACCTACACGCACCCATAATACATTATAAGTATTATAAAACATGTATGACAGGTTATGCTCGGCATTCAGGTCACATATTTTAACTGAGATGGAATGAACCCTGCTTAGAAATAGTTGAAATTTCTGTAAAGTAAAACAAAATGTAAAGATAGTGGCTAGTGCCTCTTGAAGCTAAGGAAAAGTGGAGAAAAGAAAATTAAACATCAAAGATGTTATGTTATCTCCGTACAATTGAAAAAGATGGAAGAAAAAAAGCCAAATGTTTTTAATTTAAACTGGCAACCTACAGACGGCAATAACACATTATAAGTGTTAATAATAATAGACATAATGTCAAGTAATGCTTGCCATTTATCTCAAATGTTTACTGAAAATAACTGAATATGTGCTCAGAAATAGTTGAAATTTCTGTAAGGCCAAACAAAATCTAGAGGTAGTGCTTCGTGCCTCTCCAAGCTAGTGGAGAAAAGAAAAGAAAACATCAAAGACACTATGAACAATAGTTCATTGCCGTAAAACCTCCTTTAGAACAAGATGATAGATTGAAGGAACTAATGGATGTTTTTTTTTAACAATTGGATTTTAAAAGGTGCAATATTTTGCCTTTGAATAAGAAATCATATTCCCTTGGGAACAGATAGAGGAATGACCTGAGGAGACACGAGGTCATGAGGCTGAAACTCCCATGAGAGATACTCTGAACCTATTATCTCCTTTTCTAGGCTGCAAACAGGAAGAGTTTAAATGGGATCCAGATGAAAGAAATGTTAAAGACCGTCTCAACTTGGGAAATTAAGTTCTAAGAAACAGCATTAGGATCAAGGAGCAAATCCCTGGAAATGGTCTTGGATCTGGGAGACAAATAGTTTGACCAAAGTCTCAAATGGTCAGTTGGCACAAATTTTATTCCCTCAAATTTTGGCTACAAATTGATGCACCAGTTGTTGATCAATTTGATGCTAATAAAAACATGGAGGCATTGGCTTAACATCATATTAATTGAGCGTAGCTTTGTGAACCACGGATATCTAAATATATACACATATACATTGCTTGTAGGAAAGAAGATTATTTTGGTGAAGTGCTGTAAACTAATGAGTCAAATCTGATTTGCTCAAGCAGATTGAGAGCCTAGAAGAATGTGTACCTAGGAAAACCTAGTGGAAGTTGACTTTGATGATAAACAATGGTAGGTCAGCACCCCATTCATGGGTTAAGAGTACCTATAAAGGAAACCTGCAAGGAACAAATAAAAGAAATCTGGAAAGCTCCCAAATTTGGGTGGGCTAAGTTAAATTTTGATGACACGTCCAGAGGCAATACAAGAATTGCTGGCATATGGGCCCTTCTAAGATCACATTCAAGAGATTTGATAGTGGTTTCTTCATCCTTTATCAACAAAACCACAAACAATTAAGTTGAATACCATGGTTTGATCGCAGGGCTTAAGCTGGCTAAAGTACATGGTTTAACTATGCTTGAAATTGAAATGCAGGCACTAATTTAGGTTTTCTGGAATTTAGAGTTCTATGTCCTCTGACCAGAACAGCCTTGGAACTTTCTAGCACTGGATACCTCCTCCAATCTGCCTTAAACATCACTCAATTACCATTGCCTCCCATTTGTGCATATACTTTCCTTTGCACTCATGCAGCTATGTTTTGCAATTATGAAATTCGCTCTCCACCATCCATTGCAACACTTGGATGAGTTTTTTATCAGCATGCGTGGAAAATCTCACTAGATTTCCCACCTGCATTTGCCATGAATCTTTACCTTTCAGCAAGCGTGTTTGCTCAACTGCTTTACACTCCCCTCATCCTTCTTCACCATAAATTGGTTATTTCTTGCTCCACTTCTCCGTGTTGTTCCTTCTACACTCATTTCCTTGCTCTAGGCTCCCATCTTCTGAATTTCATTTCCCTGTATTAACGGAACCTGGAGCAGGTCTTTCTCACCAGAATGATAAATTTGATGGCCTTGTTTCTACAAATGTCTTGCACACCTGCTTTGAAATGGATGGCATATCTGAAGATTTTGTCTGGCACATGCTGGGTTGGAGTGGCAATGCAAATGTTACTGGCATGAAGTGCTGTCTCCTCAATACAAGAAGTCTTTCTCTCTAAATTAGCTGCAATTTCCTCAACATTGTACTCCTTTCAGCTCCTCACCAATATCACTTGCCCACCAAATGTTCTCCTCTCTATTTAGGAATTAAAGACCACCTAGGGGCTCTTCAAACCATCATTGGATCTCTTAGAGCTCCATGAAGAGGTCAGTTGGCTACATCCAGTTGCATTAGATGAACCTCTGCATAAATGGAAGCCACCTATTATTTTGGAATTCTATTCTCTTGAAAAAAAGAATGCGTGTAGTAGAGAAACGCATGAAATCTTGTGAATTCTATATGCAGTCTATGTTGTCCACTTCTCCTGCTCATAGCAAGAGTGACCATAAACCAAAATCCATCTGTCACTCCTATGTCCTCGTCACACTCACCAAACCAGGGACCCATGTCCACGCCTGGCAAAAGACTAGATTCACACCTTCAAAAATCCTAGCATCAATAACATTCTGATATGATCTTGGTGTGCGGATTTCACTAATGCCACGAGGTTTTAATGGTTCGTTACATTTGGTATTGTTAGGAAAAGAAAACGAAGAAAGAAAATAGGAAGAGCAAATCTGCACTGCCCAGAATGGACGCAGCAGAGTATATTTATTTAGGAGAGGTGGTTACATTTAGTTAGCAGTTAGAGGCAGGTAAAACTGCATAACCAATCAGAAAAACTATATATATTCAACACCCCCTCTTAATGACTAAACCAGAAACAATACCAAGTTTGTCCCGAAATTTTACAAATGTCCTAAAGCCCATATGTTTAGTCATTAGATCTATAGACTGTGCCATAGGTGGTACTTCAAAATCAGCAGTCCATTGTTGTGTTGCGGTTGTCGAATGGAGGACCGCAAAACAAGAATTTGGTCGTGTGAACAGAGGATATGGCAAGTGGTCCACTGATTCTTTGTTACGTGATTCATTGACCAGCGATGAATCATCAATGGCTGAGAGTGTCAGCCCCATCTCTAGAGTGTTGGAATCAGAAACTCAAAGAGGTGGATTGCAAAATCAATTTCAGGCTTGTGTAGCCTGTTGGACAGTTAGTGGTTAGAGGCAGGTAAAACTGCATAACTGATCGGAAAAACTATATATATTCAACACCCCCTCTTAATGACTAAACCAAAAACAATACCAAGTTTGTACCGAAATTTTACAAATGTCCTAAAGCCCATATGTTTAGTCATTACATAGGTGGTACTTCGAAATCAACAATCCAATGTTGTGTTGTGGTTGTCGAATGGAGGAGGACCACAAAACAAGAATCTAGTCATGTGAATAGAGGATATGGCAAGTGGTCCACTGTTTCTTCATTACGTGATACATTGACTAGTGATGAATTTCTCCATCAGCTAGTACTACTCGATTCAAAACATATGTTTGCATAAATGAAACATACCAGTCCTGCTGCAACATGAAAAGCGTGCGAGATGTGCCGGAGTCAATGATCCAAAGAACTAGTACCAATGTCATGTGAACATGATGTCATAAGACAATAAAGAGCGTGTCCATCATCCAAATCTTGTTCTTCTAAAACTCCTACCACATGTTCCTCATCACATGGCTTTTTGTTCTATTGCGAAAGATCATACTTCCGCTTCCGACAATCCTTCTTAAGGTGCGCAACCTTGTGACAATAGCATGTGACTGATATCGAGTGGAGGACTCACCAGAATGACATCTCCACTTTACTTTTGATTGTGTAACAAGAGCACTCTCTAATTGATCACAACTGGATTCTACCCAATTTATCTCTGCTCCTTTTGCAACATGTAGGAACTCACCTTGTCAAACGTGAGAGTTTGACTTTAAGCCATTAAATGGGGTGCCTCCACAAATGGCTTGTATGAAGAAGGTAAGTTGTTCATAATTGGAGACACCATATCATCATTGTCCACGTTTTTGTTTATGGAAGTTAACTGGTCTCAAAAGTCTTTCATCTGAAATAGGTGCTCGAAAGCAGTCCACCTTGTTACTTTATGGAAAAGAGCATATTCTTCAAGTATAAAACCCGAATTTTTCTAACGTCTGATATTTATCCCTCGACTAGTCCTCAACACACCAGCCCCAGCGGCATTCTGGACTTCGGGTTTCAAATCATCTGATACTGACAACTTTAAAAGTAAGAGAGCCTCCTTATGACATTTTTCAAAATCCACAGTTCGCAGCAGGATTGCCTTCACTGCTTGTGATTCTTTTATCACAATCTCGAAATTCTGCAAGTGTCAGAATCTTATGGCTCCATAAATTGAAATTTGTGCCTGTTAACTTGTGTTTCTCCGGCTGAATCAAGTTGGAAATATTTGCCATTTATTATTCCAAAAACAGAAAGTCAGAAATAATAAACAATATTCTTCCTCCAACACGAAATTCAATGTAATATATACCGACTGTAATGGACCTGTTTAGATTTAAGGTTATTTAAAAACCAGAAATTCTTTGTGCCCTAGTGTATCATCAGCCGGCAATAAGAAAACTTTTTTCAGTGCCCTAAACCAAGATCTCCAACGATTTCTTCCACTGTAACTCAAATTGTGTATTGCACTAGCGAACTGGGTCTTACCCCCACAAAAATGACAAGTATTTGCTTCTACAGGCCCAGAAATTGTGAGTTGAACAGTCACAAAACCTTGCAAATGGTTAAAATGTGGCAAAAACAACTTCGAAAGGCTGAAAAACCAGCACCTGCGACTGAAAAACGTGACTGTATTCACATGTATTAGAATATGTTCTTCGAAAATCTGCAGCGGTACACAACATGCCCTAGATGCCTGCATAAACAACTAGAAATGCCCATGTTTTTGAACACGAACAGTAAAAAAACAAGCCCACGAGTGCCCACAATTTTTGTTTTTGCCCTCGCGACTGGTTTTCTCCTTATGATTTGCAGAGTTCACAACCTTTGCCCTTGACCAGAGTTCACGAGATGCGTCGACCCCAAATACTCCCGCTTCTCTGCAACCTCAATGCACACAGATTCTTCCTTCAATGGTGTCAATCAATTTGCAAGAAGAACTGGAGCAACTTTGACCATGTTTAGTCAAAGAATGGGTTGTTATTAGGAAGGCTGGGAAATCTTGTTTGTATTCGAGGTGATTTGCAATTGAACATTTAAAAAAGTGGGCAAAGACGCATCTAGTCCAAAGAAAAAGTTTCAGCAGGTTCTAGATGACTCTTCTAATGAGGATGATCCTGATTTTGTTTGTAATAAACATGAGGTAAAATCTAGCGATGATGATATTGATCCAAGTGCTCTTGATAATTTAGAGGGTTTTGATGCAACAAGAGGGCCCTCGTGCATCTGATCCATTTCTTTTTAATACATTTATAATATTGTTAATTAGCAAGTTTTATAAAGTTTTCTATACAATCGATGAATGAGAGCCACTTGCTTGAACTTGTATGAAATGTGATATCATTTAGAAATGTGCATTAATTCATTTTTAGACGTGTAATCCAAAAAACAAGCATATTTATTTTAGTCAAACTTAAGTAAGAATTTTATCCTCCCCAAATTCGAAGTTAAATCTTGGGTAGAACAACTAAGCCCTTGGTTTCTAGTTTTCTTGAGGTAGACTGGCTGAGCCCATGGGTTTCAAGTTTTTGGAAACCAGAACCTTGGGGTTTTGGGTCCTAGAAAGGTTCCCATAAACCAGAAGATTGGGGCCCATTCCTTGAGAAGCCATAGCCTATTTTCCTTTGATTCTACGAAAAACTGAATCTTAGGTGGAGTCTCCATGGGTGGGTACTAACCATTCTTTTTTTTTTAGCCAGAAAAGAAGGGCTAATGACTGTTTTCTGAGAATGGATGTGAATTAACTGTTTCAAATTCTCTTTGAAAATCTGATTTGTGTTTGGAAGATTTGCAGATTTGGAGATTGTAGTCTAATTCTGACAAGCAGGAGGTTGGGAGAAGGTCATCACTTCCTCTTCAAGAACTGTTTGTGTGCAGACCAGTTAGAGGCTGGCAATGGGGAGAGATTGTTGGTTTGAGATGGGAGTTGGATGCAAGTTTTATGGTGGACAGGGCATGGACTTGGTAGAGGGTGGGAACCTTGCACAGATTTAAATTTTATATGTGAACGTTCCTTAGATCTTGATAGCTTAATGTAGGTGATTATTTCCCTTTCAAGATTCTCTGGTCTAGTTAATCTTTTGTTCAATCTAAAATGTAACAGTCATGCTGTGGTCGGATGATAAGAGATAAGCTTTATCAAGATGCTGTAGTGAAGATCCTCTTGTTTAGTTAAAGTTTTGTTCAACCTAGAATGTAAGTCATACTGTGGTCAGATAATAACGGAGAAGCTTTATCAAGATGCTGTAGAGAATGTCACAAACCTGTAAAGCAGAATCTAGTGAACCAATACTGAAGGATAAAATACATAGTTCACGGTGCCACAGACACACTGTGTCTGTTCTAGAGCTCAAGATGCTGGTTGCTGCAGACCCGGCAGGATGTATTTTTCTTGATTATTACCTTTCTCAAAATTAAGCAACCGGCCAGGAGAGAGAACAAACAAACCTTACAGACTCTATAAAATAGATATAAAGTAATTTAAATTCGAGTTTACAATAGCTTTAGCCAACAGAAGAAAATCAAATTCCCTCAAAACTTGTTAAAATATAGAGCATTATATAGCATGTAATGCAATTATTTAGTTGGTAACTGTTCAATCAATTTGTAACCACCTCTTCTTATATAATAAATGCTGTCACACTTGTTTGAGTGTGCATTCAGCCTTTTCTGAATTCTTTCTTCTTTTTGCATTTGCTAACATTGGTATCAGAGAGTTCAAGGTCGCTCAAGGTCGCAGTTCGAGGAAGCGTCCCAAGAGGCACGAACTGGAAGTTCAGGAAGCCCTAACAGGGCACAAATTTGAAGATACATGATGGGGATTTGAAGAAAAACACAGTCGCAAGCATAAAAACAGTCGCGTTAGGGCATTTTAATGCCTATTTCTGAAAAACATGAAGGGCATTTTATCATTATACTGTTGTTTTGAGGGCAGAGATCGTCATTTCAAAGGCAAAGGTTGTCGTTTCTACAGTCGCAGATTTGAAAGGAAACTTTTCAGTCTGTTTCATTTATTTGTCTTCCTGTTCAAAGGGCATTTGAAAACTGGTTTAAGTTGTGACCTTTACAGTTAATTTTGCTATATATATTTACCTCTTTCTACAGTCGCAAGGGGAGCATTCGTGAGAGCATTTTCTGGATTGAATGTTTTTCACAGTCCCAGGACAATATCTTTTTACAGTAGCGAAGGTGACGTCAATGTTCACGAAGGGTATGAAGCTTGTTTTATACTTATAATACTTGTGATTTCGAAAGGGTTCATTACATGTGTAACGCATTTGAATAATAAACTCATTCTATTTGTTAGAGCAGGCAAAATGGTGAATATCTCTAACCTCATTTTGCCGGACACGCAAAAGTTGATGGGCACAAATTTCAATGTATGGAGCCACAAAATTCTGACACTTGCAGAATTTTGTGATTGTGATAAAATAATCATGGGTAGCGAAGGAAGACTTGCTACAAACTTCGCAGATTATGACAAACATCATAAGGAGGCTCTATTACTTTTAAAATTATCAGTATCAGATGATTTGATACCTGAGGTCCGGAATGCCATTGTGGCTAATGTGCTGTGGACCAGTCTAAAGGATAAATATCAGACATCAAAAAGAGTCGGGTGTTATACCTGAAGAATATGTTGTTTTCTTTGAAGTTACAAGAAGGTGGATCGCTATCTGAGCACCTACTTCAAATGAAAGTCCTCCGAGACCAGCTCTCTTCCATCAACAAAAAGGTGGACAACAACGATATGGTGGCTCTTGTTTTGAATAGCTTACCTCCTTCATATGAATCATTTGTGCAGTCACTCCATTTAATGGCTGAAAGTCAAACTCTCACATTTGACAAGGTGAGTTCCTACCTGATTGCAAAAGGAGCGGAGACAAATTTAGGCAAAATCCATTTGTGACCAATCAGAGAGTGCTCTTGTCACACAGTCAAAAGGAAAGTGGAGACGTCATTTTGGTGAGTCCTCCACTTCCTCCACTTGGTATCAGGTCACATGCTATTACATCACAAGGTCGGGCACCTTAAGAAGGATTATCAAAAGCGAAAGAATGATCTTTCACATCGAACAACAAGTCGTGTGATGAGGAACATGTGACAAAGAGTTGCGTAAGAACTGGATTCCAATGACGGGCATGCTCTTTATTGTCTTACGACATCATGCTCACATGACAGTGGTACTAGTTGTTGGATCATTGACTCTAGGGCATTCAAACACTTTTCATGTCGCAAGGATTGGTACGTTTAATTTAATGCAAATATATGTTCTGAATCGGTAGTACTAGCTGATGGAGAATCACTTGCAATATAAGGGATACGAGATATATGCATTGTATTGAATAATGCTCATAAATTGTTGGTATGGAATGTTAGATATGTACCTTTTTTACAAAAGTATCTTCTATCTATTTGTCAATTAACTGAAAATCACAATATTTCTGTGGATTTATGTGGGAAGCAATGTGTTGTCTCTTATGAGAAACAAAGACGGATGATTGCTCTTGGTATTGGGCCACGTGGCGAATATCGGCTTGTTGATCAACATGAATGCACATGTGGAGGACAGCTCCACCACATAGGATATGCACAAATGCCTTAGGAGGAAGCCATTCCCCGTAGATTTGTTGACTTGGATATAGTCAACCTACATGCACTTATTGTGGAGGGAACATCCACTATACCAGATGTACGGGAGGCGGACATGCCTTGGGAGGATGGATTTCCTCATTCTGAAGAACAATTTGTTGTGGATAGAGACTCCACTATTTAGGTTGCACTGAAGGTGCATGGTGAGATGGTAGGCTAAGCCACTCACTCAAAGGGACTTGCACGAAGGACAGTAGAGCATACCCAGTTTGCTCATTGTGTTTTGAAAGACCTTTCCCAACAGAGGGGGATAACATAGCAAATAGATGAGATGAAGGAGTTGGTTCTCACTCCTACTACGAAGATGGTTATTTCTCACACTGCTGAGACGGAGATGCTTGTTTCTCCTACTATTGCGGAGTTAGTTCTAACTTCCATTGCACAGATGGTCACATTTCTCTCTTTCACAACTAAATTTGATCGGGAAGGCAATTCACCATGCTTTCCTGAATAGGTTGGACGATAACTATATAGCGTTGCAAGGGCATGATCGAGGTGACTTAGATTGTAGACTAACCAAATATCTATGTAGACCCCAGCAGGCTACACAAGCCTGAAACAGACTTCTCAATACGCCTCTTTGAGTTTCTGATTCCAGCACTCTAGAGATGGGGTTGACACTCTCAACCATTGATGATTCATCGTTGGTCAATGAACCACGTAACGAAGAATCAATGACCAGATTCTTGCTTTGTGGTCCTCCATTCAACAACCGCACCGCAACAATGGACTGCTGATTTCAAAATACCACCTATGGCACAGTCTATAGATCTAATAACTAAACATGTGGGCTTTAGGACATTTGTAAAATTTCGGGACAAACTTGGTATTGTTTCCAGTTTAGTCATTAAGAGGGGGTGTTAAAATATAGAGCATTATATAGCATATAATGCAGTTATTTAGTTGGTAACTGTTCAACCAATTTGTAACCACCTCTTCTTATATAATAAACGCTGTCACACTTGTTTGAGTGTGCATTCAGCCTTCTCTGAATTCTTTCTTCTCTTTGCCTAATCTTCTCCAATCTTCTCCTAAGTTCTAGTACTTGTAAGTTTGTAAAGAAAATGATGAGAGATTATTACTCTTAAGAAAAGATGGAAGAGTTGCTTCTTGGATGATTGTCATTCATTCATACCCAGCATCTTTGATTGCCCTTAGAGGCTGACAACGGAGAGAAATTGTCAGTTTGACATGGAAGTTGGAGGCAGGTTTGATGGGAGAATGGGCATGGACTTGGGAGAAGATGAGAACCTTGTCGAGATTCATATGTGAACATTCCTTAGACCTTCATAGCTTACTATAGGTGATTGCTTCCCCCTTCAAGATTGTCTTGTTTAGTTATAGTTTTGTTCGATCTAAAATGTAACAGTCATGCTGTGGTTGGATGAGAAGAGATCAGCTTTAACAAGATGCTGTAGAAAGATTCTCTTGTCTAGTTAATGTTTTGTTCAATCTAAACTGTAATGGTCATACTGCAGCCAGATGATAAGAGATAAGCTTTATCAAGACACTGTACTGAATGTCACAAACCTGTAAAGCAGAATCTAGTGAACCAATACTGTAGGATGAAATATATTGCTCGTGGAGCCATGGAGACAGTACATCTGTTCTAGAGCTCAAGATGCCGAGCACTGCAGACCCAGCAGGATGTATTATTCGTGCTGATTACCTTTCTCAAAACGAGCATAATCCCTTCGTAATGTGACCAGCAAGGAGAAAGGGCAAAAATAAATTACAGAATCTATTAAATACACATAAATCAGTTTCAAGTCGAGTGTACACTAGCTTTAGCCAACAGAAAAAGTTCAGATTGCCTCAAAACTCATGACTGTCAACTCTGATATTTACTGAAGTACTGGTACTTGTAAGTTTGTAAAGAAAATGATGAGAGATTACTACCCTTGAGAATAGACGGAAGAGTTGCTTCTTGGACAATGGTCATGTGTTCGTACCCAGCATCTTTGATTGCCCGTAATGACAGTGCTGAGACATTACAGTCATCAAATCTGCGAGCCAAAGTGTCAATTTTATCAGCAAACATTCTGAAGTTGAGAGTGTGCAGATAAAATTTAGAAGAAAAAAACAAATCTTCATTACCTTATTCTCAATATGAATACAGATAACAAAGTTACGAAAAAAAGAACTAAACATCTTATCATAAACACAAAAACTCTAAAAGATAGAAAACTCAAACCTAAAAAGAACAACTCGCAGTACCCAATTGTCATGATTTTCCGTCAACATAACAATGAATTTGAATACTGAATATTTGTGAGTGATGAATCTCATCCACTAGTCATATTTTCAATCCTAAGGAATATTCCACTGACATACAGTTATACCCGAATGCCATTAGGAAACATACCAAGCAACAGCAAAACGACCTTAGTGGCTAGGGGAAATGAAGCTTTGGATAATAGAATTCAGTGGACAAAACTTATGGACTCCCACTCGCACGTGCAGATCAATTTCATTTATATAGTATATGTTAAGAGGGCAGAAATTACTAACACACACTCAAAAGTTTCAATGCACAGAGCCATTCAGATTATAGACAACTAATAAGCTCCTGATACACAACTAAACCCAAAGTAACTGACAGAAACCGAGTTATTTTACTTCTTTCACTTTTTATTGTTGTTAACAAAGTTTCAGCGGTGTCTGTCATTGGTTCCACTCTTTAGACTCCCGTGATCGCAGTATTTGCCTTGTTGCCGCCATTTGGAAGTCTAGCCCAGGTTCGCTTTGATCAGCGTTGTCCTCACCCTAATATCACCCATATTTTTAGGTTGACATCATCAACTATATAGAAAGATTTAACCAGACATCTTCATCCAGAATGCAATTTAGCCATACTCGATGCTTTCAATAGATCATGGCTCCAATATTAAATCTGCTAACCTTGTATCTACAGCCATGGATTTTACCTTGTCATATCTGTGGTTTAAAAGGGAATTTCTGAATTGAATTGATAAGCCAATGATCTTGGTTTTTTCCTCTATTTTTTGATGTTTCAGCCTAGCCTACTATTACACCTAATCTACTCCTAGGGGAGAAAATGGAGCTTCAATCTACCTCTTTGGAGACAGGCCACCACTAGCCTATGCATAGATGCAGCAGCCTTTCAACCTTGGTGGGGAAACTTGAATGCTCCACTAATAAGTTAGATTACCACCTTGCCCAAGGCCCCTTCCACAAAGTCGTTGGTTTTTCTGATTTCAATTTTGTATTTGTGATAAGATGTGTAACACTTGTTTTGGATACTTATAGCTAGCTCGTCAGACATTTTAGATTGTTTATATGGCCCTCAGAGTGTAGAAATAGTTTCCAGAGGGTGAAATGGGGCACTTCTTGTTCCTCAAGAAACCTAAAGGCACCTAGAATGCAATGCCCAAAACTTTGTACAAATTTGATCATTCAAGTAATCAAAGGTATGTCTCAACGTCCATGACAGAAACGATTTGAAGCTCACAATGTGTACCCCATTTTTATTGAAGTCAAAGAAGTTTACAAATAATTAAACTCCAATCAGGACAATGTATGGATTTACATTTCTATCAAAAGAGGGTCACCCATTTATATCTGTGAACAGCTGATACAGATCACCCAGACATTCAGCTCACAAAATGGCACCTAAAAGGTTATTGCAATCTATGTGCATCAACAGAATGGTCTTAATTGAATATTTCAGTGTGCCAGCTATGTCATGGCCATTGACTCCAATTATATTAACCAGGAAAAATGCATGTACCTGGTTAAGCAATCACTTTCTCAAATAAAAACAAATAGAAGGAGAACAAACAAGACAAGAGTGGGAGACCAACAGAGAAGAACACCGATGTCACATATCTGTAGCAAGGCTGAGAGAAAGAAAACAAGCAACATCACCATCCATCACTACGATATTACTGTTCTTAGGGGAATGTCAAAGGCTGAGGCCTGGATTTACATTTCTATCAAAAGAGGGTTAGCCATTTATGTCCATGAACAACTGATAGAAGTCACCAAGAAATTCAGCTCACAAAATGGCACCTAAAAGGTTATTCCAATCTATGTGCATCAATAAAATGATCTTATTTGAATACGTTAGTGTGCCAGCCATGTCATAGGCATTGACTCCAATTAGATTAACCAGGAAAAGTGCATGCACATGGTAAAGCAATCACTTTCTCAAATACAAAACAAATAGAAGGAGAACTAACAAGACAGAAGCAGGCGACCAACACAGAAGAACACCAATGTCACACATTTGTATCAAGGCTTAGGGAAAGAGAACAAACAACATCACCATCCATCACTACAATATTAATGCTCTAAGGGGAATGTCAAAGGCTGAGGGGGTTACGTTGGAAAAAACTCGGAGAAAGTCAATTACTCCCCTAGAGCCTCCTAACATCAACGATTGATAAACCTTTGGTGGCTCAGAAAAACCTAGTAATGTGTGTCTACCTCCAAGACCTAGGCTACAAACAAGAGGAAGGCTTGACACCAAAACAAAACAAATCTGTTATGCTTAGAATGAGGTTGAGAGGGTAGCCACACTTGAGTGGAATGACGCAAGTTGGAAAGATGTCTCACTAATTTTTTTCCACCTATATGTGAATTTGTTGTATCAAAAATGGACTAACCATCTCCAATACCTGTATTGGAATGGAACAAGTAATCACCCTAACAGCTCTAGGGATCTCAAGTAAGGATCCAAGTGTAAGAAAGATGGTACTGTGAAGAAAATAGGTTGAGCACCTTTAATCAAGGTATCCAAAAAAAGTGGAAAAAGACTTTTCCAAATATCCACACAAATAGTGGTATCTGCCTAAAATTTCACATTAGATAGGGCACCTGAAATTGTGATCCTTATTCTATACTTCCTAGAAAGGGAAAAGAAATTAAACCCTATCATCTTGCATAATATGGTGGCCAATTTCATCTCGTAGCTAATGAGATCATGCCCCTTAGATGGCCAAGGAGAATCCGTGAGGCCACGTAACCAATGATGCTGGAGGAAGTCAATCTGAATGATGTTACCAACCACAATCCATAAGAATTTTTCAGTTTAGAAAGACAGCCTGGGGTTGTGTGGTTGTGGAGCATTTAATGCTAGCTGAAAGTAATGTCGATTTACATCCATAAATCAAAGAAAGAACACCACTAGAGTTTTCCAAATGTTTGGTTGTTGTACGACTAGCCTAATTGAGAACGTACAGTGATACTTCAGCCACCGGGATGGAAAGGTAAGGGGATAGTGGATCACCAAATCCTAGACCCCTTTCTGCTGGAAAAAATATACAGAATGCTATTTGCAAGAGCTAAAAAGTGAGATAACAAGACAACTAAGGACCCATCGATGGCAAATTTTCACAAAATATAGCCCAAAAAAAAAACCCAATTAATTTTTTTCTTTGATGATTAAATGCTTTTAACCGGAGCTATGAACCGGAGGGTTGACAGGACCCCACCCAACACTAAAGAGAAGACAAAGAACAACAGAATGACCAATAACACTAGGACACAAAGGAGAACACCGAACAAAACCATCATGACAACGCCAAACATGACGAACCAACGCCGAAAACCACCACGTCCCACACGCTTTACCACCCCGAACGGGGATCGAGCAGGAAGGGCGAAAGAGCTGGAAGAAGGCCAGAAGCCACCGAAAGACCAGAAAGAGGGAAGGGAAACCCCTCCAAGCCGGACACCACACAACGCCAAAGACAGGGGAAGCATCCCAAGGCCAAGGCAATCCGACAAGGGCCCAAACAACTCAAAAGCCCAAACCTCGAAGAAGGGCGACCCACGCCAACACAACACCACTCACCAGAAGAGACGACAACCCCAAAGGACGCTGCAACAACAAACGGCCCACCACCACCAAAAAAAAAAACCACACACGAAAAGAAGTTGAAATAACCAGCACTTCACTAGAGAAAACCGAACCGCCCAAGAAACACAAACAACCACGAAAGATCCAAGACGATCTGAACAAATGATTCACATTCAAGAGCGGATGAAGATTCAAACCCATAAAAACCGAAGATAAAGTTTCTTCCTAATTCTACACTTGGGGAACCAAGATGGTAGATCCTGAGCAGGTAGAAAAAGAAAACAAAACATGACTACTGCCTGACAAAGCGATCAAATACGGCACACAACAAAGCAACCCAGTCACACCAAGCCCTCGCCAAGAAAACAAACCAACAGGGATCGAACCAGAAGACACGAAGGTCGATCCCCGCAACAGACGCTTGCCTAGAAAGAAAACCGCCGCCCGGGTTCGACTCAGCACCCATAACCGAGCCGAGCTTCGCAGAAAGGACCTCCACACCTGACGGAGCCACAAAAGACTGAGAAACCCCCACAGACTGAAGCACAACCTCCTCCTCAACAGGCGGAAGGTGAAAGCAGGAATAAAACTGAATGAAGGTAGACACAAACCCCTCGATCGGAAAAGGAGCAAACAAAATAGGACCGGAAGCACTCCTAAGCATCCAGAAAAGCTTTCACATCCCGACTTAATAGGAAACCAGCGGACAAGATAGCTTCCTGAAGAAGCTCAACAGCCAAACTCTCCTCCAGAGGACCGGAGCGAGAAACCAAACCCTCCATTCCACGCTTCACCAGGCAAGAACACAGCAGATCCAGCTTCGCCGCCACGCTCAACGCCTTCACCCACTCCCACCGATATGTGCTAAGGCCGTCGTAAGCCCACAGGGCTTCATCGACCCAAAACCCTAGCACCTCCATCACAAATTCCAAAAAAACCCAATTAATTATATCTTATACTTTAGCCATGTAAAATTCAAGACTATGCATAGCCCTTTGTAGAATTGATTTGTGAAAAATATGATGTGTACATAATTTTCTTCCCTTCCACACCACCTTCTTTTGTTGGTGAGGGGCAATAGGCTACTTAACTTGTTGGGAATCATTAACTTAGAGGTGATTTTATAGACAATATTGCATTGTGAGAGGGCTAATAGGCATCCAATTATTTAATATTCATTTCCTTTGAAATTAGGGCAACGAATGTGGTATTTAGTGTTTTCTTTACGTACACACGTGATTTTGGTACAACACTTGTGGCAACATCAATTTGGACACCATTTAGGATACTTGGACCACTAGTGCACATTAGGATCTTTTCAACATGCTTTTCCCCTTTCAACTAGGCTTGCATCACTTATGTCACCTCCAAATGCCCTTAGACACTCTCAAGAACATTTCCAAATTTGACCAAGACACCTAGCTCACCTCTATAAACGCATCTTCCTATCCTAAGTATTTTAGGTCACTTTTGGCAAAGGGGCAAAATTGATGGTCGCCAATAGTGACCCAGACAGATTATTGCGGCCAATATTGTCCCCTCCGACAAAACAATCATTTTTGCGTTTAGGCAATTTTCTAAGGGCAACGTAGTTTTGAATTAGGGTCAGCTTGCAAGGGAAATTCACCTAAGGACACCTATATAAGTAAAACCCTAGAGTTCATTTATCAACCAACATCTAAGGACACGATGGAGATCATTTCTACTTAAGCTATACACATCCTTAGACATTCAAAAGTACACAAGAGCAGTCCTAAACATAGTACCAAATCCATCCGGATCCGGATTTTTCAGCCAACATGAATAAATTCAGTCCAACTTTTAAATTAGGATCAGCTTGCACAAGAAATCCACCTAAGGACGCCTATATAAGTAAAACCCTAGAGGTCATTTATCAGCCATCGTCTAAGGACATGATGGAGATCATTTCTACTTAAGCTATACAAATCCTTAGACATTCAAAAGTACACAAGAGCAGTCCTAGACTCCTACACAGTACCAAATCCGTCCGGAACTGGGATTTTCAGCCAACACAAATAAATTCAGTACGAGTTGTCCCTGCTTTTTGGGGCAAACAAAAGACACCTAACAACCTTTTCTTTTATTTAATATTAAATATATTAACATTTTATATTTTTTAATTTTTTTCATTGTTTTGGTCAATTATGTGTATTTATAAATTCTGTTCATAGAATCATATACAATATGTATACTAGACTGCCTGAAATGCCAAGTACCCCCGTATCATGTTTGATACGTACCTAGTGCAAGTACGGAAACACCCCGGGTACACTGCAGATGCGTACCTGCAGCATACCCGCAGCACAGCTTCGCCAATGTCGACTTAAATTCATTAAAAAAAAATCTCCTAACTTAAAAAAACATAACCTAACCCTAATTTCACCCTAAAAGACACCCTCAAAAACCTATTTATACACCCAGCCCCTCTTGTTAATTCACACACTCATATTTTGGCATTTTGCTAATTCTGAGCTTGAAGGAGAGAAAGAGAGCTTGAAGGAGAGAGAGAGAGAGAGAGAGGAAAGAGAGAGAGAGAGAAGGAAAAGGATCAACTACAAAGTACAAACCAACAAACAACAAGGAGGATCAACTACAAGCCAACAAACAACTTGAATGTATTAAGTTATTAACTATTATGTTTTGAACTTTATGAATCAATACAAACTCAAGTCTCAATTCTCAAAGTATTTGACATCTGTTTTCATATTCCATGAATAATTGTATGAGTATTAAATTTCAATACGCAAGCAAATGCTTCTTTAAATTTGTATATATATATATAATAATACATAAACATACCCACAGCATACCATACCCGAGGTTTTTAAAAATTGCCGTTTTAGCGTACCATACCCGTGCACGAAACAGTCTAGTACGTATATATTTCAGACAAGATTTTTTTGAACTTTTCAAGACTTCAGATTTTCAGATTTTTTCACCCTCCGGAATGGATCCGGTTGCTGAACTTGGTAACTATAGTCCTAAAGCACCTAATTTGATCTAAAGTCTATCCCTCATTCAAAATTGGCATTGCCAAGTATCTTGTGATGAGTTGGATTAATATTGTTGCATTAATTGAGCCTTTAATCTAACGCCTGCAATTTTTCTTGGCCAGAGTACTCGAGCAACTACTCGCAAACTGAGTAACACACTTGGACTCGCAAACAATGGCGAGTAATTTCTTGAGATTACTCTCCACTACTTGTGAACCTGAGCCTGTTACACAACTACAGGTAGAATAGAACCTTGCAGTCCTTTTTGCATACAGTCATACTTTTCTGCTGTTTTTGCTCTGCTAAGGCAATTTTCTACATTTTTCGGTTCTACAACATGATTGCCAGCATTCTATATGTTATTTAAGCTTCTTTACGAATTTATATATTTTTTAAGTAGCAATAAAGTTGTTGAGTAATTATTGAGTCCCAAGGCTAAGTCAATTGTTTGGGCTGCTGAGTACGAGTTTTTGAACTATGGATTGAGCATCTAGGAGGAGTAAGCACCAACACTTCACTCACATGGAAAGTAGATATGCATAGCACTACATAAAGCCTGAATCACACTGGATATGCAGCACAGCACCTCCTTTGGAATCCCCTACAGGACAGTCCAAGCCCACCCTAGGTTCTTTTCTTCATGCTTTGTTAAGTGACTTGCAAGGGAGAAGCCATAATAGAGATTCGCACAAATCAGAGACAAGT
This sequence comes from Taxus wallichiana var. yunnanensis, assembly GCA_018340775.1. NCBI lineage: Eukaryota > Viridiplantae > Streptophyta > Pinopsida > Cupressales > Taxaceae > Taxus > Taxus wallichiana. The sequence goes on from CM031244.1 coordinate 197,924,467, forward strand.
TTTCCCAACGAAGAGCACAGATCAAATTTGGAGCACGCACAGTAAGCAAAGAACAGAATCAGTGGTAGAAACTGCCCCCTCACCAAAACCGTCCCAGGCACATTCACAGGCGATCAAGTTTTCTAAGTATGGTTCTGAGTTGTTTCTGAGTCTCTTCTGTACTTTTAGGTCTTCTATCAGTCAATTAAGATACGCTTTTCAAGGTAGCGTCTGACTACCACTCCAGCACACTTCCCTTTTCTAATTTCAGTCTGTTTTACACTATTTTCAGAAATCTGATTTACTGTTTTACTATACTTTCTTAAGCTTCTGATTAGTGTCTTGTTTTATCTACATTTGTGCCCTTGTGCATGAATTACATTTAAACACTTTCAAAGTTGCCTTTGATTTTCAACATTCATCAACACCAAGACAATGCCCTACTAACAGCATAAAAACCTTGTTGAGAAACCATCTGAACTGAGGGCCTTATCTCCCGTCAATGCAAAAACAGTTGCTTTAACTTTGGCTTAAGAGACAAAAGCCAACAAAATATTATTTTTCTCCTTTGAAACAACCAAGGGTATGTGCTCACAAAGTCTCTCTTGTGCAGTAGTGTAATTAATATTGGTTTCCAACAAGAGACTTCTGAAGAAGTAAACTTGCCCAGAAACCATCCGAACTGAAGGCCTTATCTCCCTTTCAGGAAAAGAAGGTTGCTTTAACTTTGGCTTAAATGATGAGGGCCAAACAAATGTTTTTTCTCCTTTGTAACAAATTAGGTATGTGCACAACAAGTCTCTCTTGTACAGTGGTCCAATCAATATTGGATCCTATCAAGAAGCTTTTGAAGAACCAAGCAATACACACATTATTACAACTGTAATACAGCACAAAATACAAATGCATACAATTGCAAAACAGTACACATAAGATGCATTGTGTATCACATTGCATCTGAACAACAAATCACTCTTCATCGTAATTATTTGTGTACTATAGTCAAACCATAACAAATTTCATAGACTCTACTTTAAATACGAAGCACACAAACATTATGTCCCATAGTTTTGTGTTGCAACTATGGTGAAGAGGCTGTAATTCTTGTCCACAGAATAGTTATATGGTCTCTCGAGATTAACCAAGCAAATCAGACACACCAATCTTTTCAGATGTGTGATTATAACGTACTCATTTACAAATTATGTACACACCTTGGAATTTTTTCATGTGATTATAACACCTTCGGACACACTTTTCCGAAATGAAATTCTTAAACTCTACTTTAAATACGAAGCACAAACACATTATGTCCCAGAGTTTTGGGTTGCAAATATGGTGAAGAGGCCATAGTTCTTGTCCATAGAAAGCTACATAGTCGCTCGAGATTAACCTAACAAATCAGACACACCTGCCTTTTCAGGTCATGTGGTCATAACATACTCGTTTACAAATCATTTAGACAACTAAGGAAATTTATGTGTGATTGAAAGAAAATCGGACAGACTTACTCATTGCAGCTACATGATAATACATTACAGCCACAATGAAACTCCTGGCCAAAGCCTTAAAACTGTCTCCTTGGACTTTTGTACTCGCAAAACTTCTGTGTTGCCAGGATACGGGTACGGGTATAGGTACGTGTTCGATACGCGGATATGTAGATTTTAAAAAACCCTTGGGTATGATACGTCTTGGATACGTATGTACATATATATTAAAAAAATATAATATATTACATATACTCGAAAATACAAAACTTGAAAATTATAGTAGGATCAATGTTCAAAACATTAATTATACTTAAGACTTTACATTTTCATTGATCATGTGGCTGCCATATATATGATATATGAATATCATGTCAACATGAATACAAACAAACCTTGAAAACTATACTAGGATCAATGTTCAAATTTTCAAAACATACAATATACTTAAGATTTTACATTTCATTGATAATGTGGCTGCCATACCTATGATATAGGAATATCATGTCAAACAAATCATGAATATATCATCTAACAAATCAAGTATGCCACTTGCGCTAGCTCCACTCTCATTAGCTCCACTCTCCACTCCTTGTGAAACTCCTTGAATGTCATCTTCACCATCAAATATTGAAAGTTGGGCAAGAGTGGCTGCGGAGGCATCCAAGTCTATGGTCTTTGGAAGAAGATCCCAAAGTTTGTGAGGACCTCTAACATAGTATTCAGTCTTGTGTGACAAGAGGCGCAAATTGGAATGCACATATACCAAATCTTCAATTTTTTTAGATGTCAACTTGTTTCGTTTAATGAATCGAGTGGATGAAGCTATAAGTACTCCAATTCCGCTCTGCAGAAAAATTACTAGCCACCTATTACAAAAAAATCGTTAGAAAATTCAAATTAGTAACATACTAAGAATGTGCGGAAAATAATCCTAAACTTAATAAAATTTAAAATTTTCCATGATTATAAATTTATAAATGTTATGCCTGTGAAAGAATTTTAATGGCAATAGGTTGTAAGTACTTAGCATCATGGCCATGTACACACCACCATTTGGTTGGGCTCAAGGTGCTCTTGTCGAAAAGAGCCTCAATCTCTCCCATGTTGCCTTCTAAAGGTACAAACATGCCCATTTCATTTCGGACCAGACTAGCTATAGATGGATCAAGAAAAAGTATTCTAAATGTTGCCTCGGTTCCATTTCAACTTCGAGTCGAGAATGGTGGTTGCTGTTTGGTAGCCCAAGTATTTCAGAGCTATAATACTTTGGGTTCAGTGCATAAGCAAGGAGATGTAATGGGGTGGTCATTTTATTCCACCTCTTCATGACCACATTGTTGACCTCATTGTAGAAGGTCTCTTCTAGATCTTGCTCTTTTGTTTGTATGACCTCTCTCAACGATACGCTCAAGCATAAATCTATTCCATCATATATCTCTCAAGCATGCTTGCATCAATATCTACGTATCTGATCATGGAGAGAATGGGCTTTGTAAACCTGAGCAAGTACTCAACCTTGGCCCACCATTCATCATCAAGGACCAATGATTTTACCTTTGCAATTTTTTCTATATTTGACTACCTCCACATTGTCCAAACATTGTTGATCACCATACTACTTAAAGCCTCTTTTACCTTCACAAGTCATCTCAAAACGAGTGTGTGAGAGGCAAATCTTGTTTCTAACCTTCAACAACTCCAACCTTGAGAATCTCCTAAATATGGCTTGTGACATATGATGGTTTGTGATAAACATCTGAATGTCATTTGCCTCTATGTAAATTTTCTCAATCCAAGGATTTTCCCAATCTTTTAGAGCATCAAATTAAGGGAGTGGACAACACAAGGGGTCCAAAATATGTGCTCATATCTACCCTCTATAATCAATCATGTTGCTTTACAATTTTTAGCATTGTCCGTGATGACTTGGACAACATTTTGGGGCCCATCGACTCAATAACCTCTATCAAAATGTCGGCAATAAATTGTGCATCTTTGACTTGCCCTTCATAGTCAATGGCTTTTAGGAACATTGCCCCTTTAGGGCATACTACAACAACATTTATGAGGGTCTATTTCTAGCATCTTTCCATCCATATGAAATGATGGAAACCCTGTTCCTTCCATGAATCCTTCGATTGGCTGCAAAGTCTTGTGAATGTGTTCCACTTCCTTTGCCAAGAGTGTGGTTCGAACCTTTTCGTAACTTGGGCATTTGTACCCTTGTGGAGCTTCATTGATAGCCTTCACCATTTGCTGTCAATATGGAGACTTCAATACATTAAAGGGCAGCCCACATGCATAAATGCATCGAGTAATCACCTCATCAACAATATCCCTCTTGTCATTATTAAATGTTTTTTCCAATGCTCCTTTTGGCTTTTTTCGTGAGGTCTCTTGACTCTCTTCATCAAAAGGGGTATCAAGTGATGACTTTGAGTTTGGATGAAAGGATGAGTAGTAGATTTAGGTGTGGGTGGTCGTGATGAAGGCCTTCTTTGCAATGGAATTGTTTTAGATCTATTTCTTTCACATTGTCTATCAACCTCCTCTTGCTCTCTCAGTACTCTGCCATTTTCTCTTTTGATATTTTGGGGCACTTCTTTATCCCCACACCTCCAACCCCAATCAAATGGATTTTCAGTCGACTATATGAGGATTTGTATTGAGCATGACAACCATGACATATCCAAATCCAACCCCCACCACCAACAAGGTATTCTACCACTGTCACATGTCTCCAAAGAGGGAATTAGGATCATGTTTCACAAGAACTTGATGTGTTTTCGAAGCTTGGCCTCACTCCAACCGAAGCGTAACTTGATGCCATCCTAATGTTTTTGATCACCAAGATCACCATAATGGCGCGAGGTGAGAGCATACACAAAGTTAGGATGTTAAAAAGGTTAAAAACATTTTGCCTTTACATAAATAATAATTAATAAATTAAAAAACAATGGCATACTAATTTTAAGTGATGTCATCCTAATCTATTTTTTATCACCAAGATCACCATAAAGGTGCGAGGTGAGAGCATACACAGAGTTAGGATGTTTAAAAAATTAAAAATATTTTGCCTTTACATAAATAAATTAGTTATGTCATCCTAATTTGTTTTTGATCACCAAGATCACCATAAAGGCGCGAGGTGAGAGCATACACAGATTTAGGAAGTTAAAAAAATTTAAAAAATTTGCCTTTACATAAATCAAATGATAAATGCTAAAATATTAATTATTAACATTGAACAACGCATATAAAAATTATGATATTTACTAATTATTAAATTAAAATACCCTAAATCGTGAACATGCATCTAATATGCTTTTTTACCAAGATCACCATAAAGGCACGAGGTGAGAGCATAAACATGCCATTTAATTTGTTAAAAAAAGATTAAAAACATTTTGCTTACATAAATCAAATGATAAATGCTAAAATATTAATTATTAACATTGAATGCATTTAAAATTAAATAATGATATTTACTAATTATTAAATTAAAAAACTCAAACCGTGCCATCCTAATCTGTTTTTGATCACCAAGATCATCAAAGGTGCAAGGTGAGAGCATACACAGATTTAGGATGTGTTTAAACTCTAAACTTTTAAAAAAATGCAACAAAATAAATTTAAAAAACATAAAAATAAATAAAAAGGATGAATTAAATAAAAATTTGTAGTATAGACAAGGCTACAAGTAAAACAATGTTACCTCCAAACATAGATCCTTGTTGCAATAGAATTCTAACAAATGCTACCTCCAAACGTGATGTCTCTTTTGAATGAACAATAAAACAATGTCTTCCTCTCAACAATTACTTCCTCTAAACAAACTTGAACTTCTTGCAAGCAATGGCTGCCCCCAATCTCCTCCTCCTAGCAATGGTTGCCTCCAAACAAATCCTCCTTCCAATGTTTGTCTCCTCTTCAATTCCTCTTTGGCTCTTTGCTCATACACTTGCAAAAACCAACAATGAATTGTTTGTGTGATTTCAAATGAATGGGTGAGTGCTTTTTATAGCTTTTTGAGGAGTTTAGGGTTTAATATTTTATTAATTTAAGTGTTAGGGTTCGTTTTTTGGTCATTGACCAAGTCAAAAACAAAAAAACTTTTTAATGCCTTAAAGATGTCCAAGAGCTCGGGTTTGCCCCCGGTACGTATCGGGTACGTTAAACATACCCGATACATATCGGGCGTATCACAAGGATCTGTGCCATATCCTCACATATCCATACCGGATACGTATCCTACGGGATACAAAGGGGCAGGGGGTCCATGCATCATAGGCAACATAGCACAACTTCATTAATGTCAAAAAATGTTTCCTTAGGCCACTTTGATGAACTCATAAAATTTTCCTCACTTTGTCACTCAAATATCTGTGGAACCAAAAATTGCAGCATATGAGTCCGCGGATAAGTACAAAGCACACCTGGTTGCAAAAGGTTTTTGCATAGGTTCCATGCATTGACTATACTAAGACCTTTGCTTTTGCATCTCAATATGAACTCTTGTTTCTTGCTATGCCAAGATGAAGTTCATCGATGGATGTGAAGAATGATTTTCTTCACACCTGACCTCGATGTTAGGAGATAACCATGGAGCAGCCATTGAAGTTTAAACTAAAAGATTCTTCCCTTGTATGCAAACTTTGGCCTTAAAAAACATTTGAACCTCAAACTTGGCATGCCAAGATGGATTCCTTCCTTCTCACTAGATGCCATTAATCCAAATCTACATTTTCGAACAAGATGATTCACTTCTAGTCTTGGTTAGTCTTGGTTCTATATGTTGATGACATATCGATCACAAGGACCTCTTCATCCTCCATCGTCAAATTCTTATAGTGAAATAAGCTCTACATAATAGGTTCTCCATGACTAACTTGGGTTTGTTGCATTACTTTCTTGGGATAGAGATTTCACAATCTAAGTCAGGGATCACCATTGCACAATCCAAACATGCTCTTGATTTGCTCTCACGGTTTCGTATGGCTAACTATAAGTCAGCTCTAACTCCCTTTCTCTATGGAGTCAAGCTTTTGAGGATGAGTGTTCTTTTGGGACTGATGTTACCTTATATCAACAACTTGTTAGAAATATTTGACTCACACTAGACCCAACATTTCATATACAAACAAGTCTCTAGGTTCATAAAACCTCAAGTTCACTAGAAAGCAGCCAAGCGTATTCTCCACTACATTCATACTCATAGTTTTGGGATTCACTATGGAGTTGATATTGACTTGGTTGGGTACATCATATTCATATTGAGCTAGTGATCTTGAGCATCACAAGTCCACTTCAGGATACGCTTCTCTCTTGTTCAGTCCATTTGTTGGTCTAGTAAGAAGCATAATGATATTGTTATATCATGCACCAAATGGTTGGTAATACCGAGGTTGAGTATAGTGGGTAGTTGTTAATGCTTATTGAGGCATATTTAGCTTCTGATTCTCACCAAGTTTGTTATCCAATTTAGGCAACCCATTAAAATTTTTTTCATCAAACCAAAACCATTCTTTCAATTCCATTCGAGAGGACCAAGCACATCGAGGTTCATATATACTTCATCGTTAGCTCATTCATTGAAGATGAATTCTCAACATTTATCAGTGGCAAATAGCTAATATCTTGAGCAAGTATCTTCATTTGCTATTTTAGATTAAAGCAATATCAACATCTAAGGGGGCTATTTAGTCCTCTATTTTTCTGCTCTCTCTATCTCTTCTAGGGGCTTCTTCTCTCTTATTTCAACAGGAGTTTTTCCTATGGGTTTTCTCCTTCTTACTACTTCATGAGAGATGTTCTTGTTCTTAGGTACCTCATCGGGCCTTGTTGTCGGATACAACCCAATTCTTCTATCCACCTAAGTTATGCTTAAGGGGGTGTTAGTATAGGTTTTTATTCTATTGAATGGTTTTCCTACACATGTATTTAGCTTGCTGTGTGTCACTAAATAAATGGGAGCTAACTTCTCTAACCTTTTTATTCCTTTAGACAAACTTCCCCACTTCCTATTTATACACCTCTTGTAAAGCTATTTTCTCATGCATTGAATATACAAGATTTTTTCTCGTGTTAGGTTCCTCTCTCAAAATAACTTTACTCTTTGTTTAATTTATTGATTTCGATTTTGGCACACATTCTCACAAGAAATTGACAACATAAACTCATTTTGAAATATCTATGCAAGTCTTAACACACTTGATCACCGTTCACATTTTAATAATACTGGATTCTAGAAAATTCATTTATCGACCAAAAATTGAAGTGTATCTCCCTTTTAAGGAGGGGTTGCAACATCATAAAAAGGAGTGCCAATGAATTCTCTGAAACACTAGGAAGAATGGGTCAACTAGTTCGGGACAGCAATACAAAAATATTTACTTGTTACATATCAACCATTTTTATGGTTTTGAATTAAATATAAACTTTTAATTTTTTAACGATTTGAACTTTAAAGCTTTTTTATTTTAATGGATTTTAAACTTTATTTTTTCAATTTTATTTAATTTTTCAATGTTGAAGACATGTCCTCATTCCATGTCTTTGTTCCAACCTAGTCCCTAAGGGATGTGTTTCCTAGAGAATCAAATTTACGGCAAAGCCTTTGTTGCATATTAACATTAATCCTTCATGCAATCATTCTTAAGATAATACCTATGTTTTTTTGATCTCTATTTTTATACTTCTTTGTCACATTTTAAGTCATCTTCCTCCAAACTACCAAGTAATTATTGATTTATTTCTACTTGCACTAATTCTTAAACAATAGAATTCACACACTTCTATCCCCTGACATAGCTTTGATAAATGTGTTTTCTTGTAGATCTCATCCAAAGATATCATTCTGGAGATGGCATTTTTTTATTTCTTAACATTTGACAACTCTTTTTAACAGAAAAATATCTATGCACAGTCATTGACTAGACTGAATGCTGCAAACATGCATTTTAATTATCTTGATTCTAGAAAAATTGTTTATTGATGAAATTTTGATAGTGTTTGCATCTAATATCGATTCTAGAAAAATTGTTTATTGACAAAATGTTGTTTATCTCCTTTCTGCAGGTGGAAAGTTGTAAAGTCAGAAAAAGGGAACTTTTGACTTCCTCAAAACACTAGGAAGAGAATGGGTCAACATGGTTCTCAAAACTATTTACAATTCATAGGTTTTGATTTAAATATAATCTTTTAAACTTTAAATTTTTAAGCTTTTACTTATTTTAATGGGTTTTAAACTTTAATTTTGACTACTTAATGTTTCTGTGACTTGAAGACATTCCTCCTTCTTTGTGGATTCCTTTGCATTTTAATCCTTAAAAATGTCCCCTACAAATATGTTTCTTTTAAAATTAAACCCTAACGTGACACAACCTTTAATTTTTCTACTTAATATTGATAGATTGTACAAGAAATCATTTTTCATTACTTGTAAAAAGGTTTGAATCATAATCTCTATTTGATTATACTTCTTCTAAGTCATCACATTTTAACTTTTCCCAAGGACTTTCTCCCAAAATATTATTTGATTGGTATCAGTTTCCTCCACGTAGTTCTCCGATTCTTTATGAATTTTTTAATCTCAAAGTTATTCCACCACTTTGGGCTTCTCACCATAGTTAAGTGAAGTTGGATCTCATCCAATTTGGATCCGTTTGGAAGGGCAAAAAAATCTTTTTGAGATATGCCCAAAAGAGTTTGGGAAAATCACCGTTAGGTATATAATAGTGATTATAAAAAAAAAGCTTAATATGATTGAAAAATCTCCGTAAGAGTTTGAAATTCGAATAATAATAAACTAGGGTGAAATATTTATATACTAGGAAATGGGTCAAGCTCAACATTAAAATGAAATTTAAAAGTTTCAAATTTCATCTCAACATCAAAACCTTCAACATCAAAATGTAATGTCCCTCTTTTCGAATAGATCTCATTGAAGACCTTTGGTCCTTTTTGTCTACCCAACGGCCAAAGGATGTGTCAAGGGTGACTAAGTTTTATTATTTTATTATATTGTGCAAATATTAAAATAAAATATTATAAGTTGCACATATAATAAATAATAAGCTTATTAATAAAATAAAAGAGTCAAATGTAAAAATACAATTATTTTTAATTGTATTTACCATAGGGAGGTACGACTTGTCCATGTAATGGGAAAATAGGGAAATGTGACATTAGCTTCCTTAGAAAAATGTGACTTGGACAAAGGAGGAAGAATGGAGTTTTGAAAGAATAAAAATTATTACTCCTCCCAAGAAAATGCGACCTAGTCTAAGGAAAATTTGGGGCACATGTCTAGAAGAAATCACTTGTTGTGATTGGTTGAGTTGGAGGTCCCTTTGGGCCAATTTTCCCTTTAAAAGGAAGGGTCGACTTAGAGGAGGGACATCATATGATCATTTTATCATTCCAGATTTTTATTATCAGATTTTGCATTGTTAAGAGCTCTTGCTTTTATCAGAAATTCCAGGGACGAAAACCCTTGTGAATTCTACCTCTTGTGGACGAAAACCCCAATGGATTGAGAGGGGATTTCACTCAGAAATTTCCAGCGGCGTTAATCAGATTTCTAGGTTCATTTCAGCAATGTTTTGTGAAGAGTTTTGAAGGTATTTTCAGTGGTTTTTGAGCAGCAGTTGGATCGATCTGTTGTGGGTAGTTGTGGCAGCAATTTCAGAGGTATTTCCCTCAAAAATATTTGTCAAATATTCTCCATAATATGGTAAACCAAATCGCTGTATTTTCATCATTTTCTGAAGTATATTTTGAAGGTTTTCAGGCAGAATATTAAGCAGACTTTAGATCTGATTTCTGGGTTGTTTGGCTGCAATAAATTCAGTTTTTTTGCATGATTCAGTTTCTAAATATTTGGGTAATCATCTTGAAATCGAAAATATAACTTTTGGGTGTCATTTGCATTAAGATCTATCTTAAACCCTAGTCGCATTTTCTGGAATAAAATACAGATCTGCATTCAAATTCAGTTTTCAAGTGTTTTCTAGTTATGCATTGTTAGGGTATTTTATTGGAAAATATCATAAAATTATCTCCCATTAAAGGGGATCTTTCAGTGGTATCAGAGCAGCAATCCTCCCACCTGGAGGGTTTTGTTTGATGCAGCCTAGAGAAGTTGGGCCACACAGATATTATACAAGGAGTCAGGCACGTATTCTCACAGATTTAGATACAGGAAGTAGTACGGGAATCATGGACAGAAGAGACGGATCACACAGTCCCCCGCGGCGTGAGCGAGTTGACCCAGATATTATTTTCAGCAGTATGATCAATTCCCATCAGGAAATGATTCAAACCATGAGACACATTGATGGAGAGTCTGACTATGAATAGGCCGAGAGATAGGCATAACAGAAGGGAAAGATCTGTATCAGTGGCTAACAGTCACGAAGGCACAGCAGGGCACCTACAGAGGTGGGTAGCGTGAGAGGTTCCCCTCCACGTGATAGGAGACACACAGAGGAGAGGAGACCCACGAGGACTGCGGATAGACCTCTGCAGCCTAGATTCCTACAAAGGGAGGAGCCACCATTAGTTGAGGACCCACTTGAGGGCACAGTCTTTCAGGATACTGTGATGGCAGCGCATGATGAGTGGAGAGCTCTACCACAGGAGGTACGGAATGCCTTTCCCCTCCACCAGTATTGTGTTCAAAGGAGGGAAAGCTTGAGAGCTAGACAAGTACAGAGGCCTAGAGAACAGCAGAACAGGGAGTTGAAGCAGGCCACCAACAAGGTGACCCTTTCCACATTTGATGGTAGTGGAAAAATTAGTGCCAGAGCATGGATTCACAAGCTCGACACATATCTCACTCTCAAACCTATGCAGGAGCAGGAGGCTATCCAATTTGCCACGTTGCACCTGGAGGGAGTAGCGTACGATTGGTGGCACCATGGGCTAGTCACATAGAATCATGATCTTCTGCAATCATACAGGGAGTTTAGTGAGAGGTTGATTGCGAGATTTGATCGCAAGGATGTAGAGCTTTACTATAGAGACTTGGCACAACTTCAACAGAGTGGACACGTTGATGCATACATCAACAAATTTCAGCGTATAGCAGTAATGGTGCCAAAGATGCCTGAGAGGCAAGTGGTGATATTGTTCATTGAGGGACTTCATGACAGGCTGAGGGGATTGGTCAAGGCTCTTAAGCTTAGGACTTTGCATGAGGCTTCGGACAGCCCTGGATTTAGACATTACTCCAGTTCAACCCCAAAGGAAGAACGTCAAGGAGGAAAAATCAGAACAACAAGAGCAGCCCACTTCTTCGAAGGTTGAGTTTACACCCAAGATGGAGACTGTTTCAAAGAATGAGCTTCGCCGGAAAAATTTATGCTTTCATTGCAATGATCCTTGGGAACCGGGCATAGGTGTCTTGGGAAAGGCAAAATACATCTCATAAAGGTTGAGGATGAAGATTCAGGGGATGAACAGGAGCAGCCAACACCAAACATTGCAAATGATGGTAGACTTACCTATCTTTCGGGAGCACCCAAGTTTAATCCATTCATGTTTGAAGGCACAATGTTCGGGTGTAGGATCATGGCACTTCTGGATAGTGGATCTACACATAACTTCATAGATGCAGGTTTGGCAGACAAAAAAGGTTTGCAATATGATAATTTTGAAGGTTTTGATGTGGCTATAGCAGGTGGTCTCACTCTTCCTTGCAAAAAGAAGGTCAACCAAGTAAGCATTTTATTTGGTGAGTATACACTTTGTGATGACTTCTATGTTATAGATTTGAAAGATAATAATGTTGTGCTTGGTATGCAATGGCTTCATTCATTGGGAAGAATCACCCAAGATGTGCAAGCTATGGAGCTGAGTTTCCTACATAAAGGGAAACAAGTCACTTTGAGAGCACTCAAGTACACGCTGCCCCATCAAATGGCAGCCAAGTCTATGTTAGTTTGGGACAAGGAACCATCTCGTGAAGACATCTACGAAGATTTTTCACTTCATTGCATCATGGGACAACAAGGACAAGATGAAGAATACGAAAAATTTGGGCCATTCATGAGGAGGATCATGGCACTATTCACAAGTAAGTTGCATGATTTCTTTTTTGCAGCAGTTGAGCAATTTTGTATAGTGCATGTGAAGCCATTTAAAGGGCTTAGGATGATTTGGGATCCAGGAGTTGTTGAGGATGCAGATTTGCTACTTGTGATTGCTTGGGGGCAAGCAATCTCGGGAAGGGAGGACTGTAATGTCCCTCTTTTCGAATAGATCTCATTGAAGACCTTTGGTCCTTTTTGTCTACCCGACGGCCAAAGGATGTGTCAAGGGTGACTAAGTTTTATTATTTTATTATATTGTGCAAATATTAAAATAAAATATTATAAGTTGCACATATAATAAATAATAAACTTATTAGTAAAATAAAATAGTCAAATGTAAAAATACAATTATTTTTAATTGTATTTACCACAAGGAGGTACGACTTGTCCATGTAATGGGAAAATAAGGAAATGTGACATTAGCTTCCTTAGAAAAATGCGACTTGGACAAAGGAGGAAGAATGGAGTTTTGAAAGAATAAAAATTATTACTCCTCCCAAGAAAATGCGACCTAGTCTAAGGAAAATTTGGGGCACATGTCTAGAAGAAATCACTTGTTGTGATTGGTTGAGTTGGAGGTCCCTTTGGGCCAATTTTCCCTTTAAAAGGAAGGGTCGACTTAGAGGAGGGACATCATATGATCATTTTATCATTCCAGATTTTTATTATCAGATTTTGCATTGTTAAGAGCTCTTGCTTTTATCGGACGAAAACCCTTGTGAATTCTACCTCTTGTGGACGAAAACCCCAAGGGATTGAGAGGGGATTTCACTCAGAAATTTCCAGCGTTGTTAATCAGATTTCCAGGTTCATTTCAGCAGTGTTTGTGAAGAGTTTTTGAAGGTATTTTCAGTGGTTTTTGAGCAGCAGTTGGATCGATCTGTTGTGGGTAGTTGTGGCAGCAATTTCAGAGGTATTTCCCTCAAAAATATTTGTCAAATATTCTCCATAATATGGTAAACCAAATCGCTGTATTTTCATCATTTTCTGAAGTATATTTTGAAGGTTTTCAGGCAGAATATTAAGCAGACTTCAGATCTGATTTCTGGGTTGTTTGGCTGCAATAAATTCAGTTTTTTTCATGATTCAGTTTCTAAATATTTGGGTAATCATCTGAAATCGAAAATATAACTTTTGGGTGTCATTTGCATTAAGATCTATCTTAAACCCTAGTCGCATTTTCTAGAATAAAATACAGATCTGCATTCAAATTCAGTTTTCAAGTGTTTTCTAGTTATGCATTGTTAGGGTATTTTATTGGAAAATATCATAAAATTATCTCCCATTAAAGGGGATCTTTCACATTCGTTAAACAATATAATTCCACACACTTCTTACCCTTGGCTTTGATATAAGTGCTTTCTTGTAGATCTCATCGAATGCCTTAACATTTGACAAAAACTCTTTTTGAGATATCTATGCAAGTCATTGATGCACTTCATCACCGCATCACATATAAATAATATTGATTCTAGAAAAAACGTTAATTGACAAATTTTTGAAGTGTATCTCCCTTTGAAGGGGGGCAAATAAATGCTGCACAAGAAAAATGGGGTGTCAAAAAAATTCCTTCAAAAACTAGGAAATGGGTTGACCAAAGGGTATAGCAATAAAACAAAACTTCATATTACATATTAAATATTTTTATGATTTTGATTTAAATATAACCTTTTACCTAATTTAATAAGTTTTGAACTTTCATTTATAAATTTTAATTTAATTTTTTCAATGTTGAAGACATGTGCCCCTTCCATGTCTTTCTTCCACTCCTAGTCCCCTAAGGGGTGTGTTTCCTAGAGAATCATACCCTACGAACACAACCTTTGTTTAAAACTACTTAAAATTGATCCTTGGTGTGACCATTCTTCAGACAATACCTCACAAAACCTTTTTCCAATCTTTATTGTTATACTTCTATGTCACAATTTTCCAATCTCTATGGTTATACTTCTATGTCACAATTTAAGTCATCTTACCTCCAATTTGCCATGTAATTCTTGGTCTTGTTCTCCTTGCAACTGAATTCCTTAAACAATAGAATTCCACACACTCTTACCCTTGGCTTTGATATAAGTGCTTTCTCATAGATCTCATCCAATGCCTTGAAATTTTACAACAGCAACTCTTTTTGAAATATATGCAAGTTCTTGATGCACTTCATCACCGCATCATATTTTAATATACCTGTTCTAGAAAATTTGTTTATTGACAAAATCTTGAAGTGTATCCTTGCACATTTAGCCCCTATTTTCCCATAAGGTACTGCCATATGATGAGCTAATCTTCCCCAACCAATTAAATAGAACTTCACTTTTTTTGTTTTTGCACACTACATTAGCATTTATTCTATATTCTTAAGTCTAGAAAACTCAACACTTTGCTTGCTGTTATACCCTTGCGAATCAAAATTCATCGTCGACAAATGCAAACAATTGTTAAGTTTCTCAAAGGAAACATAAACATACAAATGGATAGCCCTATTTGACATCCACTCTAGAAAATGACTGGCATTTTGGCAGCACGCTCTTCAACATTCCTTATAAATCTTAATTAGCTTTAGGAGCTTCGTGGATTAGTAATCCCATTTACTCCTTCCATCCTTCATCCTAACAAAACAAGAATTGTAAAAATATCATCATCGAGGTAGAGATATTGTTCTTTATCCAATCAAATGGCTTCTTTGCCTCTTCTCCTCACTCTCATTCTCTTAGAATCATTGGATTAATTCACGGCATGTATGGGCTTGTTTCGCCATTTATTGGATTAAATACATCCACAAAAAGTTAAGTTCTCCACCTACTACAAAGTCTCTACGGGTATTTATCATGCATTTTGTATTGTGCTTCAAATGTCTAAGATTCAATCTATGTGAGAACCTAGCTTTCAAACCCACCTCAAAACCAATTAGTTTATTTTCAAAGTTGAGGCAAAATCAACCCGCAAACTTCAAGACTTCGCTCCATCCTAACATCCTTACAACTAAACTATCGACTCGAAAGTGTATTAAAATACACCATTCATATCAAAAGAAATAAAATGCTTTGAACAATTTCACAAAACTGAAACAAGCAATACAATATTTTCTTTAACAAATCTTCGTTGACTAGAATTTAGTTGTACAAGGACTCAAGTCCTCTAACTAACCCTTTTATGGGCACAATCATAGTATACATACAACATTGAGAGACTGTGGGTACACTACTTGTTCAGCTCTCAATAGTTAGTTATGCATGAGATTCAGTTACATAACTAGCTTCTTGAAGATCTGCCAAGTCTCGATGCAATTTTGACGAGGTTGCGCTCATTACACATCTCATTTTGGCACCAGATTCAATGACGCCAAATTGAACTTGATCTGTTGAGCAAACTAATCTTCTACTGTTGTCTTAATCTTTTGTATTGCTGGCTTTTTCTCTATGACACCTTTCACATTTTGGTAATAAAGATAAGTTTTATGCCGCAACAAATGGTTTTGGAATTAACTCCTCTCGGACAGCTTTCAATGATAAAACTTGATATTTTTAGTGTTAAACCTCCCTTCACACCATACTTGGAATTGGCCCGAGTCCCGAGTTCTTAGAACTTTTCCAAAATCAATCCCCAATAAGAGACAATGTATTGTGTAGAAAGTTACCAATCTTTTGGCGCAAAAATCCAATACCTTCAACAAATCATGGATCCAGTTTATATATTTGTGAACCTTGAGATAAATTTGGTTTTATAGTCTCACAGACATAGCTTTAGCAATAGGTGGTGCAAGGGGGTTAAGAAGAAAATTCTATATTGGAAAAATAAACCAATGCCCTTAGTTCTTCAATTCCATATTTGCACTGAGGGACTAATCAACAATCAAGTGCAATGTTCCTCGAGAGACAAGAAACAAGAAACTAATCTAATTCGTTATGTTCCTGCACGGCGAAAAAAGAAAGAAAGAGATTCACAAGAAAATAAGACATACAATGAAGTGTTACCTTTTTTGGCTCAAGTAAGATTCTCCACTGCTCTCTGCTGTGGTAGGCAAAGTCGTTGGCTTTGGCACTGTTTTCTCAACAACACTTGACTTGGGCTGTTGTCGTTGTAAAACATTAGCAAAATCAAATTCGTCCTCGTCCGCACTTGATGCAAATTCATTGTCATCCTTGCTGTCGTCGTCGTCCTCCTCCTCCTCCTCGGGAAGTTTCAAGGCTAGGCTAGCTTTCAACAATCCACCTTGTCTGGTTCCTCTTCCAGAAACATCGGTATTCCTTTTAGTAGGTCTGTCATCTCTACCACGCTTAGACTTAGAGACATCCCGCTTCTCAAACCAGTCCTCACCATCATCCTCGTCCTCGCTACTTTCTAATGCTCGCCTACCAAGAGAAGTTGCAGAGCCCTTCTTCAAATCTCCTCCACCGGGTCTTCTTCCCTTTCCTCTTGTCGAGGGAGAGACTCCGTTGGAACCCCTAAAAGTATTTTTGGCATCATCTCTGCGGCGCTTAGGCATAGAAACATCCCGCTTATCAGACCAGTTATCCATATCCATTTCCCTTCTTCTACTTGGAAAGGATGATGAGGATTCGTTCCCGCGTGCTGAGTAACTTCTGACCGCTAAAACAGAAATGCTTCCCTGCTTTTGCCTGAATTTCAATGCGCTGCCAAAGCTGAGAAATGCGAGGCGTGGGTTTAGAGATTTCAAGTTAGAAGGTGAAGTGTAAAGCAGACGCACTCGTAAACTAGTTCTCAACATTGGACTGCGTTTGAATAGGTAACCAGGGGTTTCAAATTAAATTTTGAACTCCGCTGCCAAAGATGGTCGCTGCTTAAATAATGGAAAGCTCGTCGGGTTTAGTGGAGTTGTGAGAACCACATGGCCAAGATGAGGTTTGTCCCGAATATCCATTTAGGGTCTAGGGTTTTTGTGTCTTTCTTCCACACCTTATATTTGATGCTCACCCTATGTACTTGTTTCTTTTGGGACGCCTCCGTCCCATGCTTTGTTCATTTTGAATTTTTGAACTTACATCGATAGAGTAATTTATTACGAGTGTAGATATTAAAATTTGGTAATTTGTTCTCATGCAATGTCAAGATTGGCCTTGTTCCTTGTTAAGGTAAATGATCACTTTGAATCTAGCCTCTTCATCTCGGTAACTCTTCTACAACTTGTTCATCTTTACATTGCTCTTTCATTAATGTTGATAATGTTATTTGATTAAAGCACTATTAAACATTTGATATTCATGACACAACTTTCAATTTCAAGTTGCATCTCTCTAATTCAAAAACATATGGAAGGGTTGGGATGTGAGCTTCGTCTTGACCAACTTGTACTGCGGTCTTGCCCCTTTGCATTCACCGACTCGATTTAATTTCAAATTCTTCTTTGGGTCATTTCATCTTCCTAGGGTCGACCTTATTAGAATATTTCACCCATGGAAGGCTATATAATCAAGTCAACATCACTTTATAACTCACATGACATTCTTACAAGCTATTATTGCAAATATATCTCCAAAATCACTCAAATGTTCATAAATCGGTTGTGTTACAAATCTAAAGCACTCAACCAAGTTGAAGAGTCTAGCTTCATCCACTTCTAACCATGCAAAGATCATAATGTTTTAGCAAGAGCAAAGTCACTTCAAACATTACACAAGAGTTTCAATCAACAAAGAGTTAGGTCATTGTACCCACCAAAAAGCGTAGGGGCCTTTTGTGTGCACTCAACGCCTCATGAGTATGGGTCAAGGTAGTCGATGTAAAGGATGATGGGATGATGTTAGGCTAAGATTATGGGTGATGTGGAGATAATAGGAGTGGGGCTATATGAACATGAACAAAGCCATAAAAGAAACTCGACTTATACTCTCGAGCTGAAGCAAAACTTGCTCGCCAAGTATGAAAATACTTCTACAAACTTAATCACGACATATGGTACGGTTAAAAATAATGGTGACACAAAGCCCTAAGTCTATGTCATGGTTGGTGAAAGGAGGGATGTTTGGTTGTGTTAGTCGGGTGAAACAATCACTAGAGGTGAGTCGACCACGATCAAGCTAGTCCATATGGAATAAGGTAATAGATGGTGGATGAGCTCAAGAAAACGCAAATTTGTAACGGTAATAGGTGTTTAATGAGGTGTCAAATATGGTTGTTCTCTTACGGAGCTTTACCTCGAAAACTATTAATTTTGGAATAACTTGTGCATGAATGGTGAAGAACAAAAGACTTCTCGTCTTAGCTCAAACAAGATGTTGTCCTAAAGGTTTTGTGATTTGATTAGAGTGGGCATGCGAGGAAAGAAACAACTCTTCTCGAGAATATATGGATATTTAGAGTCATCCACGGTTAAGGAGATACACTCATTATGTGGTGTTTGTTATGGTCTAGAGAAAAACACAAAATAAGCTTGTGATGATAGGTTGTCTTGAGGCGATCCCGAGCTAAAACTAAATTCTTAGGGATGTCTTGTGAGTCTCTTTAATTTGAAATATTACTTGTTGTCATGTGGATCAGCGAGGTTACTTGTTTGAAGCATGATGATTCTTGCACGTAAAGTCACGTGTTTATGTATTATATTTATTGATAAGGTTGGGTATGGGTGTTCTCAAGTTTGTTTGGGTTCAAAACTATTTTGTAAGTGTGCTCAAAATCAATTTTAAAATCGTTGTTCGTGTTTGCTTGTTTGAAATCTTATGGGGATGCTTTGAGACACGGTTGTATGTGATTTCAAAATATTAGTGTGTGTTAGAAATGAGAGCTTTGAATATCAAAATTAGCTTGTTTTATCAAGTGTTTCACCAATTAACTTATCAACTTACTTCACGTGATTCAATGACAACTTACGGGAACAATGTTTTTTGTGTTTTAAAAGGTTTTTAATTGCATAAAGAACGTGTAAAATAAATAAATAACAACATAAATTGAAATGTTTTTGTTGAAATGAACACTTCTATAATGCAAGGAAATGAAAGTCTTAATGTTTCTAAAAACTAATGTATTTGGATTTGACAATCCTAAGTTGTTTGGTTGAGAGTTTCTAACTATAAAACTGATTTGGAAAGATGTTGGTTATGCAAACTAAGATCTAAAACTTATATTGGACCCAATCTACTTTGTAATTAAATGCTTTCTAGTCTAACAAGTGGATGTAAACCTACAAATTTAAATGATTGAAACTATGTTTTTGTTTTTAGAT
The DNA here is from genome assembly GCA_018340775.1 of Taxus wallichiana var. yunnanensis. Taxonomy (NCBI): domain Eukaryota; kingdom Viridiplantae; phylum Streptophyta; class Pinopsida; order Cupressales; family Taxaceae; genus Taxus; species Taxus wallichiana. The sequence continues at coordinate 197,944,209 of CM031244.1, forward strand.
TTTCTTGTGTTCTCTAAAACTAAATTTTCCTAGATCCAACAAACAAAACACTCCCTATTCTAATACCTAAAACTTGATCCCGAGAGAGAAAAACCTAAAGAAAAATGACTAAATTTTTAATCTAATTAACCATGAATATTACATAAAGCAAATTTACTCTAAACTCTCTTTTTGTCTCTTTGCTTGGTTTTCCAATTACTAATGAAGTAAGAAATTTGAATTTACTCTAAATATGAAAACAAAATAATTCATACCCAACTCTCTCTTTATGTAATTGATATGAAGTTGCCTTGAATTATGTATTTGCACCCTCGGCAAACTACTCCAATTGAGATCTTTAGAACCGACTTGTGGTTGATATGTTTAGTGGGAAAGAAAGGAACTCGGTGCACTTAGGAGGAAGAACAAGTAGTTGATCTAAGGTTAGCTCAAGGGGAAGTAGAAGTTTGGTCTGGTAGCCCTTGTGTTCTCTCTTTGGTAGCAATGACAACTCAATCCTCGGGGTTCTTTGTACTTAGAAGAAATCACCTCTGGAGCTTGGTCTCTTCCTCTTTGGATGAAGAATGACACAATAACAATGCTCTCTCAAAAAATCTCAAAATTTGGGGGGTAGTAAATGAGCGTACAACTTTTCCTAATAACAAACCTCTAAGTTCTTTCTAATCATAACTCCAAATCAAAACTTAATCTCGTGTTTGGATTCAATCACTTAGTGAGTAAACTCAAGTGCTAGAGGGTAGGTGGAGTGAATTGGGCATTAAAAATAAGGAAAAAACATACATATATCAAAGAAAAAAATATCACATATTAGAACCGAGAGTTTGACTTAAGTCTCACTCATGGTGGAACCGTCGGTTCTTCCAGGGCGCATTCACAAAACCATTGATCATTTTAACAAAGCCATCATGGCGGGGATGAATATTTCACAGCGGTTACGTAACCATTACGGCGAGGGATAAAAATAAAGTAATGGTTTTGTCCCGAAATATCTAGGAAGTGCAAAGAAGGAAGAGAGAGGAAAGAAAAAGTTTTAGAAGGGGCATGGAAGAGCCGAAAAGAAGCTTAACATGGGGGCTTAAAGACGAAGAGAGATTTAGATAATGGTCTTGTGTTCTTGAAAACCTCTTGTCATGTCTTTATAGATCCTTTTCATCATCATTGGGCACTTTAACTTTAGCATCATGCAAAATGAGGTGTGTACAAATGCCTCGAAGGGCGAGCAATCCTACCATGAAGTAACTAGGGTGTGACACTCGAGAAGTAAGCACCAAATCACAAAACAAGAAAAACTTACTTTATTTACCCATCTTACCTTCTACAACAATGAATCCAGTTGTGTCCCACGTTCTTTTACAAAACAAGGTGAAAATGGAATCAAGTGTAACATATTAAAACAAGGTAGTCATAACTATGCAATCAAAACCAAATAAGAGGACTTAACTTTTGAGTGAGGTTCAAGATACTACCTTTCTTCCCATACATGTGTCACTCGTAAAAATGCCTAAAATTACAACTATAAAATGGTAGATTGAAATAACCATGGTTGACTAAACTTGGGATCAATTTACAAATCTCAATGGGTCCAATCTGTATGAGAAAGTTACTATAGTTACGAAATTTTCAATTTTTGGTCAAAACTAACCCCTATATATGCAGAAAATTACTAACTTTAGAAATCGGTTACGAATGAGAGTTGTGATTTTAGGCTCTAGAGAGCCACCGACCATTTGATAAACAAAGACAAGTTACCGGATGATAGTGAGATCACGATGGCAATGGCACCAAGCCTAGAGTAGGCGGGGTAGCCAGACAAGTGAGTTACGACATTTTGTTTTTTCGGGGGAAAGGTAATTTTGATTTGATGTATCATTTGGGAGTGTTATTTGTTACAAAATTAGTGTAGAAAGTTCGAGTAGGAAGTGTTGATTAGGAACATGCAAAATAAAAATTGGGGGCTTTGGGTAGTTTATGAGGTTTTTATTTTTGGGTTCGTAGCGAGATGGAACCATCACTCTCGAGATGGAACCATCGGTCACACATACTAGCAGCCCATAACTGTTGAGGTAGATATGTAACTTCCTGTAGTTAAGTGTGTATTCGTTAGTGCCGAACACGCAACTACCACGATAATGATGGAATTGCCACGGTGATCACGTGTTTTCATCGATGAATATGTAACCATCGCATCGATTTTGTAGCCTGATGGTGAACGTGAAATTACCGCCTATAGGAAGAATCGGTTTAGTAACAACTTGTTAAGATGTTAAATTTTTGTTTGAAAGTTGAACATTTTTCGTTTTGGATAAGTTCTACTCCCATTTTTGTTATTTTTAGGTTTTGTAGAGTTTATACATCGATGGAGTAAGTCCAAAGAGCTTGATTGACTACAGCTTGTCATAGGTCAACCGACTCCACAAGAGACAATTCTTTCAAACCAATTCGGGGCTAATGAGATTGGTCAAGACTCCATTAATTCCTCATATGAGTAAGATATTGTGCAACGTTCTCACTTATTAGGATATGGATCGAACACATTCGAGTTTCCACTAGTAACAAGAGAGTGTACCATCACTATGGAGGATGTCTATAGGATTACAAGCCTCTCGATCACATGGAGAGAGATTACAAGTGATAACTAGGATAGGGCCGACCCAAAATTTACGATGGGTCGACTATTTTTGGGATTCTCAAATGCTAACATGTGTCTTTGCCAAATAAGGGGTGAAATTCATGTAGTTCGAATGCTCACTTTTTGAACTTCCACAAGGTTTTTATTGGCATCTTGTTCTCCCGAGTGATTAGGGGCAAGGGCATATACACTATTGTACATATGGGCTCCTAATACCTATCGTAAAAATATTGAGGAGCATAGAAGCCAATTCGTAGGCACATGATATGTTATCCTAGACTTACGGGGTACCACGATTGGGTGGTCGGGTTTAAGCTTACGTACACTAGTTATGAGTTGGATATATGAGAGGTTCATATCATATGTCAGGACAGTCCCAGTGTGATAAGCTGGGGAGATTAAAACACGTTGTTGGGGTAATATGGCCCCTTGAAGAGACACTCTCGGGGTGATATTGACACTTGTGTAGTCACAAATTCATGCACTTTTTACTTACATCATGCCATGTCATTATATGCATGATTCCTAAGCAAGAAGAGTATACATTAACAAAAATTGTTTTACTTTTTCATTGCTTTTTATCTTTCCCACACTCTTGTTATCTACTTTTTGGAATGACCACTTTACTTATGTACATTTCATGACATGTGACCCACTCCGTATTGATCGTTATATCTTCCGATTGTCTCGAGACACTACCGCATATTAGGGATGATGTCCCCTTTAGGTGTTTTTGTCCCTTACACTCATTTTCCTAATTTTTAATTGCCACATCATTTTGTATCATTTCTAAAGTCTATTTTATCACTTTAGGTCGACCTTTTAATGATAAAATTCAAACAAAGGAATCATATATATACATAACTTACTCACTATTATTAGGGATTGGGAAAATAAAGCTAATTCTTACTATCTACTCCTTGGGCAAAGAGAAATATTCAAGGATTACATTTGGGAAGCATTGTTCACAACATAAGAGGGGTTATTTATGAATTCCATCTCACACTACGTACACCCTAAAATATTGCATTACACATTCTAAACCTCTGAAATCATCCCACAATTACTTCACAATACATCACAACCACTTCTAATATATTTTGTTATTTTATGACCTTTAATGACATTTTACGACATTGTCTCGTAACTCCCCTAATCATTCTTATCGCTCACACATAGGTCTTGAATTATTAAATATTCATGTTATGATCCCTATTACACTCATATCCCATTCTTAGGATAAATTAATTGATTATATCATTCTTACTATTCATCCCCGTCCCATTAGCTAATTTAATATCAAAATCATTAAATAAATCCTACACATTATCCATTTACATCTCACCCCTTATCCAATTAATTAATATCATTTCACTAGTCAACATCTCAAGTTAACTAGAGCAAAAGAAATCAATTAAAGATGAAATTATTAATATATGTAAGAGGAAAAATTTAGATTAAATCAAATCATGCATTTGAGCTAACTAAACATATCTCCCAAAAAGCATGACATTCCAAAAATAAAGCAAATCTCTCCAAAACTAAAAGTCACATCACTTTTTTGGGTGAATAAAACAAAAGACGTGCAATTAATATTTAATGCTAAATATACAAAAACATGTCCAAATTTTGCCAAACTCAAAAATAACTCATCCATGAAAGCTCAAATCAATGATTCAACTCCTCAATTAGATTGGAAACTCACTAAACAATCAAATCATATTTTTGTTAACTTGAGATCACACAATTTAACCACACACATCAAGGATTTGGGATTCTCTTCCCTCATTTATAAATAACCACCCATTCCTCGCCATTTATCATCTTTGGAAGCTTTGAAATTTGCATCGTCATTGTGTTGGATTATCATTCATTTCAACATGTCATTACGTTGTCCAATTGATCACGAATCTACAATCAAATCAGTCATTCAATCTCTTTGTTCATAGCTAATCCACTTCCATTCAGAACACCTTTTGGAGCATCCATAAACAAATTTGATCAAGAGATTCAACAAGCTCAATGCTTCAATGATCTCATTCGATGTTGCAAGGAGATACGAAGGAAGAACGAGTTTTCTTTTATTTGCTTTGTTTTTTCGTTATGTAGTTTTTCTTTATATGCATTTCTAGCATGTCGGGTGGGATAAACACACATATTTTCATTTCTTCATCGTTTTCATGAAATTAGCCTTATTTTTGTGTTCTTATTTCCATTTTAGAATCACTGACCAAATTTCAGGGCTTATTATGGAGTGAATTTTGAGTAATTTCAATTAAATAGTCAAATTGGTTGTGTTTCTAACTTTTTGTGTAGTTACAAGTTACTTGTGCTACCATAATACAAGATATGCGCTTACGTAGCACACAATTCACGTTCTTATCTTATTACTTGCGCTCTTACTATCTTATTTCTTGCACTACCGTTCAACTATCTACACTACCATTATAGTATTTGTGCTAAACTCTTATTATCGGCGCTATTGTTCAAGTATTTACGCTACCGCTCAACTATCTCGCACTACCGTTTAACTATCTACGCTACCATTAAACTATCTACATTATTGTCTCATTATCAACGTTAGTGTTGCATTACTTGTGCTAACGTTCTCTTGGTCGTCTTAACATTATTATAGGTGTGCTAGCATTTTGTGGTAAATTTTCATCTTACTTTTCAAATTTTTAGCATCTTCATTTTTATTGTTTTGTTGTTTCTATTTATTTAAGACTCTAATCTGCAATTTTTTTATTAGATAGGGTAAAAACAGGGATCAGCTCCCAGAGGCCAGTATGAAAGATTACATCGTGAAAGCACACAGAAAGAAACAAAAAGAGGAACATGACCAAAAGGAGTTAAACAAGATTAACTCCAAAATAACAAGGTCCAAAACCCAACTAGTGAGAGAAACATAAACTAAACAACTAAACCAAAAACCAGAGACAATTCGCCAAAAAACTCTCGAAAGTTTTGGAACAACACCATTAATTTTTCTTTTGATTTTTGGAGGGTTTGGCCTCCATGGTCGCAGTCTCCTTGTTGTGCTCAAGTTGCAGCTTCTTCTGGGGTGGCTCCTCCTCATCTTCACCCACAACATCCTCCTCTATCTCATCCTCATCCTCCTCTTCATCATCAGAGCTGGTGGCTCTGGAATATTTTCTTTTCCTCTGCTCCTCTTCAACCACTTCCAAATGAACCCTCATATCCCGAACAAGATTATCTAGACCATTGATTTCCCCCTAATATTCTTCTGGGCCATGCAGATTTGTTTGGTGGCTTCAATGTTGTCGATCATGCCATTCCTAACCATCGAATTTGTCTCCTCCATAACCTATAACACAGTCTCCAAGTACTGCACTTTTTCTTCAAGTCCTCGTAGCTCAGCTCAACTTCTGAGATCATATTGCCTTTACCTTTCGAGGACCTACCTCCTGACTCGCCGAGCCAACCACATTCTTCCCCTCCTCAACTCTGTTATGGCCCAATTTTCCCTCATGCATCTTTGTAAGACATTCAACCAGAGTAATTTCCTCCTCCTCCTTAATTTGGGGCATGGGTTTAGCTGGCATAGGTTTACCATTTTGAAACAAAAGGAGAATGAGCCCCTCATGAATAGGGGTATCCACCTTACCCCTTTGAAAATATTTCACAGAGGTAGTCAAAGACATGAACAGAAAGAAGGGAATACTTAACATTTTCTTGTGCCTGAACATATTCAGGAGAGACAAGTGATGAGTGTAGATCTTACGATACTTGCCTTCCAAAGTTAAATACTTCATAATGTGAAGGCAAACCTCCTTCCACACTCCAGGGATGCAGGACCGAGAAATGCCATCAGTGAAGTAATGCACCCTTTCCTTGCCAATGAAAAAGGTGTTAATTTCATGCTCACGTCTATTCTTGTCCTTGAAAATTTTGAGGCCATCCATGTCCATACCAGTAATATGGGAAATGGCTTCCTTCAAGTCTCAATTTCCATACCCCTAACCACCACCTTACCATCCTTCCATGCCAACCCAAACTCCTAGTTAATGAAGGATCGTGCCCTTGTAACTTTATGATATACTTTCTAAATCCCCCAACCCAAAGCATGTGCCACATAGAAGGGTCATCCACAATATTTCCATGGCTAGACGGTTCCACCCTGACTCTGTCTCCACCCATGGTTGCCAAAATATTTTCTAGAATCCCAACCAGATGGTTCTTGCAAATTTTGGTGTTAAAATGACCTTTCCAAAGTGAAATAAAGCCAAACACGAGCTTTTGTCTTGAAAAATGAGCCAATTTTCCTCGCTCGAGTGGATGATAGTGAAATTATTATGATTTTTCATGGTGTGTAATATCATTAATTGGCACAGGGATGACATCACCTTTATGCCAGACTTTGAAATCATTATAATGTACCCCTTCATTAGCAATCCTATCCGCACATGTGTTACCAAGGCGAGGAGTATGTTTGATGATGAAAGAATCAAAACCTTTAAGATGCTCCTTAATATCAAAAATAATGTTACCCAGAGCCCAATTGTGGGAATGATCCTTTTTAATGGCATTGATAATGAGAAGAGAGTCCCCCTTAATTAAAATATGGTTGATACCTCTTTCCTTAGCAATACTAACACCCCAGAGCAACGCCGAGCCTCCGCCACATTGTTGCTTTGAATGCCCAAAGGACTAGCATATGCGGAAAGGATCCAGTCACCTTCATGATCTCTAATAATGCCACCTCCCCTACCATGCCAAGATTACCTTTTGAAGCCCCATCAAAATTAAGTTTAACCCTGCCCCTTTTCGATTTGGACCACTTGATGTGAGTAGAAGGAAAGACCACTTGAGGAGGGCTATAGGCAAATTGTTTGAGGACTTCCTCTTCCTTGCTAGAGCAAGCCTTTTTAAGCTTACCTCTAAAAGTTTGGAATTCTCTTTAATAGAGGAAATCAAACAAGCACTAACCTTTCTAATGTTAGCTTTCTGATTTCTGAAGATGAGGGCATTCCTTTCCTTCCATAAGCACTAGAAGAAATGGGGAAGGGCCATCTTCCAAGCAACAACAAGAAAGGGAAACCTGAAAGGGCATTCCCATTACAAACAACAATCCTCAATGGAATTAGGAAGGAGCCACTACACTTGGAACAAATCCATCACCTTAGTAAAGACCGCTTGAGAGAAGGGGCACGAGATGAAAAGGTGGTTGACACTTTCCTCCTCTCTGTTACAAAGGACACACTTGTTGGGTATAACCATTCCCTGTTTCCTCAAGTTATCAACAGTGAGGATTTTGTTTTGTGCCGCCAACCAAAAGAAAATGTTAACTTTAGGTAGAATATATTTCACCCACAGTCTACCCCAATAGTCCTTTTGATAGAATCCTTGAAATTAAGGAAGTAGGCAGATTTAACAGAATAATTTCCCAAATCCTCTTCCTTCCATATAATAGAGTCCTCATGTTGTTGAAACCTCGGGATATAGAAACTCGTAATTTGAGGTTGAGAGCGGTAAAGGAGATCCTATCCCTATTGAAATTAGGGGGTGGGTTCAAAACCTCCCAAATGATATCCTCATTAGAAAAACCCAATAGTCTTTAACCCACACTTTGCCCCTATCTTCAAAAAACTGTGCCACATTTCTCCAAGGCTCTTCCTCTGCAAGCGGTTTCTCAGACAACCAAAATCCCTCTAGAAGTGAATCCTATTTCCTTTACCAATATTCCATTTAATACCCCTACTTAGAATCTCCCTAGAAGAAAGAAAAGATTTCTAGAAAAAAGATCCACAAGGGAGATTGTCTTGAAGAAAAAAAGTCTCTATTCTGCCAACATTCCTTAAGTATTTCCTTTTGATGATGTCAGTCCATAAACCATCCTCTTTTATCACTCTCCATCCCACTTTGGCTACAAGGGCCTCATTCATGTATCTCATATTCTTCATCCCATACCGCCACATTCCTTGGGTCTAGTAACTTTATCCCAAGCCACAAGAGGGAATTTGAACTTCTCCTCCACACCAGCCCACAGGAACCTTTTCTATATTTTTTCTAGTGCCTCCAAGATCTTAACCGGTAACTGAAAAGAGACATAACATAAATGGGAATGCCTTGGAGTGAACTTTGGAGCAATTGAATTTTTCCAGCTTGAGTAAGGAGGATTCCCTTCCAGGTAGCTAGTTTCCTATTGACTCTCCAACAAATTATTCCAGATAGAAGGATCCGACTTCTTATGAATGAGAGGCATTCCCAGGTAGGTATCTGGGAAAGTATTAATCTTGCAACCAAGGATACGGGCCAGTCTCACTTGAAACTACTCGTCCACATTAATGAAAAAATAACACTTTTGTGGAAATTGACAAATTGACCAAAGACATTCTCATATTCATTCAAAACACCCTTGAAATTAGAGGCTTCCTGAATAGAAAATTTTCCCATCAGAAAATTGTCATCCAAAAATTGATTGAGACAGATGGGAGGAAGACCATTAGAAATTTTGAGTCCCTGCAAAAGATTAAGGGATATAGCCTGATTGCACAGTCTACTTAAAGACTCTGCCACAATAATATAAAGGAAAGGGGAGAGGGGGTCACCTTGTCTAAGCCCCCTCCCAGCTCGAAAGAAACCTTCAGGTTTTCCATTAACAATAATAGAGAAACTGGCAGTAGAAATACAAACCATAATCATGTTAATAAAGAACTCATCAAAACCAACCTTGATCAAGATGGCCCACGAAACCTGTCATGGCTTTAGGCTTTGTGCATATCAAGCTTAACAAACATAGCAGATCTTCCTAAATTTTCAACGAATGAATGGCCTCTTGGATAACCACGATGTTGTCCAGAATTTGTCTGTCAGGACAAAGGCACCTTGATTAGGTGAGATGAAATTGGCAAGCACTTTCCTGAGCCTGAAAGTGATGATTTTAGTAAGCAATTTGTAGCTAGTATTGCAAAGGTTGATGGGCCTGAAATATTTAACATCCTTAGCCCCTATCATCTTGGGAATGAGGACAAGGAAAGTATTGTTTGTTTGTTTTAGGAGTTTCCCATTATTGAAGAAATCTTGAACCATCTCAATTACCTCTTTCTTAATCACCTCCTAGAACTGTTGGAAAAAAATGCCAAGAAACCATCTGGCCCAGGAGATTTATCAGGTTCCATATCAAATACAACAAATTTGATCTCTTCCTCCCCAAAATAAGCAAAAGCTCTATGTTTTCCTATTTGCGAGATAACATTTTAGAAGAGACCTAATACCTTGTCCCATGATGTCCTATTCGGCTCTTTCCCAGAAGAAAAATATCCTTGAAGTAATTAATAATAGTTTCATTGATTTCCTTTTCATCAACAGTAAGTTCTCCATCAGTTTTCTGATTTCCTTGATCTTAAGTTGGTTGGTTCTGGAAGTAGCTGAGAAATGAAAGAACTTGGTGTTTCTATCGCCCTCCTTTAACCATTTAACTCTAGATTTTTGCTTCCAGTACACTTCCTCTTTAGCAAGGATATCATGATATTCTATGAGAAGGGTCTGCTCTTGGCTTTTAAGGACCTGGTTAAGGCCATCCTCCTCCATCAGCTCCTCTATAGTTTGCAAATCCTCCTCAATTTTGCTTTTAGCCTAAAAATATTCCCAAAAGTCTCCTTATTCCAAAATTTCAGGTTATTTTTGACATGCTTTAGCTTGAAACTTAATTTGAACATCGACACCCCATGGACAGGCACTTCCCACCATTCTTGCATTCTCTTGAGAATGTCCGGATGTTGGAGCCACATTTTTTCAAATCTGAAGGGTCTAGCTTTTTTAGAATAGCCATGCCCAAATTGAGGAGGATTGGATTATGGTTAGACCCAATTTTGGGCAAAGTGGACAAAGAATAGAGTTGGTTAATCATACAAATATGGCTCACAACAAACCTGTCTAATCTGATTTGGATGAGATCCTGACCAGTTCTTCTATTAGCCCAAGTGAATTTAGAACCTCCTAACTCTAGATCAAACAAATCATTTCTCATCAAAAAATTCGCCAAATCATCCATACTATCAGTATAAGAGATGGTTCCCCCTTTTGTCATCAGGAGAAAGGGGTGTTGAAATCACCCCCAACAATCCAATCACAATCCTTAAACAAAATCCTAAAACTTGTGAGCTCCCCCCAAAGTTTCCTTCTTCCAACAACAGAGTTGGGGGCATAGATATTTGACACAATCCAAGTTTTATTAGAAGCAAAATTAGTGAAACACATGGCCAGATGGTTGACCAGAGGCACTCACCTTTCACCGTAAGAGGATTCCGAGAGTGGCAATACCACCTGAAGCCCCTTCCGAGTTGACTCCAACCCAGAGACCATCTTTCCAAACCGTCCTACTAACAACTTTAAATCTTTCAGTACTCATTTTAGTTTCTTGAATCATCAAAATGTCAGGTTTATATTTGTTCCTAAAATCCTTCACAATTATATGCTTGTTAGGGTTATTCAACCCCTTATGTTCCATGATAGCAGAATCATTTATTTTTATTTGCATGTGAGAACCTAAGGGGTTTCTCGTAACCCTTTATCCATTTATTTATTTGTCGAGGACTCCCTCTTTTCCTTGTTAGTTTTTCATCCTTTTGGAGTCGAATCTTTACCAACATCCACTCTGTAGTTGCTCCTTGTTATAGGCTTGGTCCCCATGATTGGGGTGGTTGGAGAAGACACACGGCTCTATTGAATCCTAGACTATACCACCCATCAATAGGTCAAAAGCATTTGAAGTTGAGATACCAACATCCTGCCTCGACCAAAGGAGCTTTTCCCTATCAATGATACCTCCTCCAGGGAAGGCCCCAGAGCCACTTTCAAAGCATAATTTCCTTTTGATTCTGATAAATACTCTGCTTCCTTCTTTTTGGTTCTGGTGATGAAAATACCTCTTCATCCTCTTTATCATCTCTGCTTTATCCCTTTCTTCCTTGTTGCTTGGACCTTCCTCAACAGGTTCTTTTTCTTGTGTCTCTAGGAACTATTGTCTCCTTTGGTACTTCTTGCTCTGCCTCATTTCCAAAGCTAATGATTCTTCAATTTTTCCCACCTTCCTCCATTCTACGTTGTCTTTATTGTTACCTATAGGGGTGGCTTTGGTCATGTTTCTTACTTTTTTTGTTTGTTGGACATCCTCTGTGATCATGCCCAACAATTTTTCATTTGCTACAAGTAAAAGGGGATGGCTCATACTCAAATCTTTGCACCCAGTCCCCAAATTTTAAAAACAACTTGATATTTCCTTCCAATAAAGCTTCTTGTTTCATATTGACACAAAATATCGTGTGGGTTAACCTGGTTCTAGATTTAGTAACTAGATCTATCGCTATCGGTGAACCCATACTTTTAACAATGCCAATCAGGACCTCTAGTTCCCAAAACTCAAGAGGTAGACCTAGAAGATTCACCCAAATAGGATATTCAAAAACAGTTTTTTCAAAGGGGTTGAAAGTTGGTTCCCATTTTTAACAACAACATGGGATTTTCCAATAAACCAAGGACCTTCAGCTAGAATTCAGTAACATGTTCTTTCCTAGGTAAATATATTAAAAAGAAACCATTTACATAAGTAGTTACCTCAATAGAGCCATTGGGAGCCCATCTTCTCTTGGCCCAACCTCGGAACAGATCAATGTTGGGCCAAGAACCCAAACATTTAGCAAACAAAGCTCCTTCCATATTTTCCTTAGCTCTTCCCAGAGATATTCCAGAAATTCTCTTTGGAAGGCTCCAACCCTTTCAATGCATTTTTGTCCAGCTTTTTCCCAACTAACCTTTCCGCCGACGTGGTCTCTACCATCGGCTCCACTCTTTTATCCTTACCTGGAAAAGGCATGTGCTCCTGATCCAACCCATGATGATTCTTAGGATCCACAAATTCTATAGAGAGTTTGCTCCCGTTCCCATCGTTCAAACTAGACTTTCCCCCTCCTTCACCATTCAAACCAGACTTTCCCACTCGTTCAAATTTTCTCAGCTTTAATCGGCTTATAATATTGCTTAAATCTTAAATCTTTTTCAATCTACATTCGTATTTTGTTTCAATCAAAAGACACATATGCTCTTTTCTCGCTCTCTGAGCGATTGATTAACTAAAATTAAACTAAACTAATGAAACTATAACCACTAGTTAATCTAAATAGGAGGACTAAAATGTTGTATAAATGAACTAAAACAATATGGAATAATTATAAATAAATATACTAAGTGAAATAAAACCCTAAATATGCAAGTAAAGGAAGATAAAATGACTTAGGCTGATTAGAAGAGGTTGTCACAGTTGTCATGGACCGATAATAAAATTTGGAAGTGCACATGACTACTCAGAAGTCCTACAAAGGCTGGATCTGGAAGATCTCGAACCGACCGAGGCACCTAGGAAGGTACTAGGGTGCCCCGAGGTGCCCTAGTCTGGAAATTAGGTGCCCTAATATCTCGTAGATGCCTCGAAATCTAAATTTTGCAAGGTTACAAGGTATCACCAAACATTGTTTGTCTGCATGCATTGGATTCACCGAGTTGTGTCGATGTGTTGAATAATCAAATGGTGACCTGCAAAAGGAAAGGGAGTATCAAACCATAAGAAAAATAAAAGATGCGAATGAATGGTTTGAACCGACTCACCGCCACAACATTGGGATTACTAATTGAGCGGCACACTACATTTCAGACCCAAATGTAGTTCTGGTGTGTGTGTGTGCATGTCATGCCCTAGGTGCTCTTATGTCGAAAAAGATTTATGTGAAGATTGGTTAGAGTTTTTGCGAGTTGGTTTGAAGTTTTATCCACAATCTGTGAAGATAAGTTCATACAGCAACAAGTAAGGTTAATTGGTGAGGTCCCGCTTGAGTAAGACGCCGTGTGTTAGGCGCAGTGAATAGGTTGACCCGATGTTATTTAACCTCTGCTCAATTGCTTGTCTGTAACAGTCAAAATGGCCGATACAAATTCCCGAGTCTCCTCTGTCGACAATGATGACCAAGAATTGGTAAATCTTTCTGAAGTATTTTCTGTAAATGCTGATATAGATATAGTTGATGAGTCTAGTCCTACTCCTGAGTGGAGATTACCAAAGAAGTCCTATAATGAAGTCTATTCTAAAATCAGTAAATTCCATTTGTTAGCAAGTACGGTTTTCAAAACCCGAGAATCTGTAATACAGGTTTCTCAAACCAGTAATAGTGAATATAACATACCCTTGATAGACAAAGCCGATATTAAAAGTCTCAAAAAACAAACTACCTACAAATTTGCCCATGTTGGATGTGTGCAAATCGGCATAACCCCTCTGTTCTGCCGAGGTTTGAACGCCTCTATATTATGTTGTCTTATGGACCTTAGATTTGATAATTTTAAGGATTCCTTGTTGGCCGCTATCCAGACAGGTCTGCATAATGGACCCATTTCATTTGAAGTCTACCCAAATTATCCTGTTTCACTTACAAAAGAGGATTTGTTACAAGATGTATTGAAGCTTCATCTCGCCACCACTGGTCTTAATATGAGATCTGGTTCCTGTCCTTTAGCCATCCACTATAAGATTATTTATAGATTGGTTAATACAATGTATCCCGCTGTCAAACATGGTGCCTCGAAAGGCAGCAGCGTGGTGTCTCATGTGAACCTTGAAAGTCAAAAGATAGAACCCGAGTTGATCTCGTGGTCTGAAATAAAGGTTCCCAAAGAATGGACGTTGTCCAAAAAATTCATTCAGTCATCCAAGCCCAAGCTTGAGAATGCTACAGCTGTTACAGAAAATAAGAACAATGTAACTTTGAGCTTCAGAAATAATTCCAATATGGGATTATCAAGAACAAATTCTGTGTCTTCAAATTCTTCTTATTTCACAGTAGGTGAAAGTTCAAATACACAGAAGCCATTAGAGCAAACAAAAGAAAAACTTTTCTTTGTAGCCACAGTTCACTAGTACATGATCCGTCTACGGATTTTTTATGGTGTTCTGATTGTGAAAAGTTAGTCAGTCAAAGATATGCTCCTACTAATGGCCCTGCTATAAATATGGCATCTAAAAGCACAGAAACTCCATGTATTGAATCTTTGCCTAATACAGAGCCTCATGAGTGATCTCTCTGAGATCAAACCCCGAAAGCGATTTTACAGTATCAACAATAGACAAACAACTAGAACAATCAGAGAGTTCTAAGATGTTGAATTGGACTAATAAGGCAGTCAAAACAGTACATGAGCAGGTCATCATAGCTAATTCGAGAAATTAGCTTCTATAGAAAAAAATCTTGCAGCCATAGAACTAAGAAAAAATGGTGATTCTTCAGGTGCTTTAAAAACATTAAATGATAGAATGGATGTGTTAGACAAATCAGTCAAGAGAGTAGAAACATTAGCTCAAAGATAACCACGTAATAGTTTCTACCGAACTTCCACAAGTGTTAACCCACACGATTCTTGATTTGATTCAACCTTTAGTTGACCATTCTACTACTATCAAAAGCATCTTTCATTGCTACTCAACTTATTCATACAAATGAATTAGTTGAATCTAATATGTCTCATTTACATGAAAATATGGAGAAAACCCATCAAAAGGTTGATGAGATACAAGAATATATGGAAAGCCATATTCCCAAAGATTGTCCCTAAGTTACGGGAGATAAATCAAAAGGTTTATGGTTTGATAATTTTGATTTCTCTGTTGAGCATATTTCCGGTAAACAAAATTCTCTGGCAGACTTCGCCAGCCGAGAACTCAACACCTCAAAGGCCGTTAATGTCACACAGGTTCTGCATGAACCTCATGGTACTATTTGGGACTACAGGAGCAGTAAAAGGCAGATAGAAGTTTTACAAATCAATGATCAAAATATGTCCATTGAAGCTCAGAATTTCCTGTTGTCAAGAGATTATATATCTATCAATGAATATGCCATGTCTAATCTTGAATGCAGATTGATTGATCCAGAAATTCCTGGCAGAGATACTTTACAGGATCCATTGATAAAATCTTTGCTTTGACCTGGCAATGGAGATCTTCCTACACTTGTGAGATGCCTGACCCATTACCTGTAAATGGTTTACGCCTCAGATGATTAATTAGAGGCCAAATACTCGTGGAGATTTGAATACTCTAGGTCACGTGGATCAAGAACATCCTCTTGATTTGATTTGTGGAGAGAAACCAACCGTTGGAGATCGGAAGTATATTTCTTCTCACTTTAAATTTTTCTTGCAGAAATTTCTTCCTACAAAACTTTCTAATTCTCCATTATTAAATGTTCATCCTGATATTGCACGCAATGTACTAATCCAATGTAAGATACCTTGGTTTGTCAAGGTAAATTATTATGTTAAAACTAACAATGTCAGGAATCTCTGTGAGCGTCCCAATGCAACACTCTGGCGCCGCATCATCCTCCACCATACAATGGTTGTACGTCCTCCTGTTCCTGGCCAAGACCTTCGCATCTTGGACCACTATCTGTTTCCAACACGCCATCATCTACAACCCGACACTGATGGAACAGCCACTATCTCCCGTATATGGCTTGAAAGGATAGAAAGGAATCTTGAAGAAGCCCCAGCACGAAGTGACAGCACTACCTCCGCTGATGATGATCCGGGACCATCCGTCACTTTTGATAGTCCCTAGTCGTGCTTTTGCTTTTTGTTTGTCGGCCATGACGGCAGGCCTGTTGCCGGTCTTTTCAAAATAAAGAGAAGATGCTCTCTTATCTCTTCTCGGTGCGTGGTGGACCCTTCCACAGTTTAAAAGCACTTTGATGAGTGGTGTGTACTCATCCTTGTCAAAAGTAGGAATCTAACCGGTCACCCATGTCTCTGGTCTCTTAGCTTTAGGTTCTACCGGGTTTCCGGTGAAAAGCTTTGAGAAGGGCCTATATAAGGCACTCCCTCATTTCATTCACTACACACGGAACAACTAGAAAATCCGCATCGACTACAAGAGTCTTAAGGAGTATCTACGAAGATTTCTTGCTATGTATTGAAGAGTCCAGTAGTCGATCTGCATAAAGGATTTCGAGTCTATAATTTGTAAGTTCATTATGTTCGATACGCTTCATGTCCTTATTATCGTAAATGGTGATCATAAGATGATAATAATAGAGAGATTTTCAGAATCGAAGAATATTATGAATGTGAGGATGTATTTGACATTGTTGTGGAATAGAATAGAATCCCTCCCCCTATGTTGTGTGTGTTGATGCAGATCTCCTAGCCTTGATGCATGACACTATGTGGATGCAAGTGATGCAATGGATGCAACTCTAGATGGAGTGATAGTAGTGTGTGACGCTAGGACCCTCATTATGGTCTTATAACTTTATATTTATAGGGTTCTCAAGCTTTAATTTTGTAATTAACCCCAACATGGCCGATTAGGAAAAAGATAAACATGAAAAATAGATAGAAAGACCCCAAAAAGAAGTGGGAAAGTGACATATGGATCGGGGCACCCTAGGTGGGACCGGGGGCACCACGGGGTGCCTCGGATAAGCTTGGGCACCTGGGTTTAGGCTAAAATGTTGGGACAATTATGAAATAGGTGGATATGTATGAAGGAATGTGTGGGATTGACGAAATAAAATATAAAATAAAGGTGGCCAAAAGGTGGGATTAATTAGTACTTTATTCACTTGAGAACCTTCTAAATAGTATTATAAGACCGGGCTAAATAATGCCTAAAGTTTATGATTTTGTTTCTACATTTTTCCCCCACTTTATGTTGGTGAGCGGAACACTTGGTAACATAAAGTAGATAGAGATGTATACCTGATATCCGTGTAGAGTGTAGAAGAAAGACGTACCGATGGACTAAACTCAAGCATGGAATGAAAAAAGAAAAAAATGTGGAGGAGCATGGATTCTAAAGATGAAAAATGTGCATAAAAAGTGATGAGAGTGAACCTAGGGCGAATGTGTGTGTAGTTGTTGTTGTGTGTAGTGTACCTGCATGGTTAGTAAAGGTAATTTATTATAGCGGTGTGTTGTCTTTATCGTCATCATTGTTGTTGTTACCCCCAATTTGACTATTTTTTCTCATACGGCCGGACCTACAAGGAGAAAATGATCAAGTAGTCAAATATGTATGTATGTAAAAATGCTTGTGTAAAATACACATGTGTATAGAAATGTGTAAAGTATGCAAATGTAAAATATGCTGAAAATAAAAGTGTAAATGGAACATGTGCACCTGATCCATGTCGAGAAAAAGGGTGTAGAAGGATATCTTGTCTTGTCGTCATGAGTTTTTGGGTGATCTCACACCACCTTGGCTGAGAAGTATAGGGAGGAAATGCTTTATGTCCTCCAACCTTTAACTGATTCTGCTGAAATGTGTGAAGAGATCTCTGTATTGTCTTGGTTTTTTGGGTGATCTGACGTCACTAGATGAAGTAGTGTAAAGAGGTACACCCACTATAACCCTCAAGCATATAACTACTCTACAAAATTTCCAAAGGACACCATGTCCTATAGAGGCCATTGTGTATGGAGTTCGTAGACTGGTCTAAACTCACTCGTTGTATGTGAACCAATGTAAACACATTGTGTTAGTAGAAACCCTCAATGATTCCCCCTTTTTGGGGGTGCACGCAACATCACTGAAAGAAGAATGCGACCCCAAAAGAGGACCAACCACATTTTGACCTATAGAACTCGGCCCTGCAAGGGAAAGGGGAAAGGTCTTGATAGATACCAAGGCGGGCACAAAAGGGGATGGCTAGCCAAAATAAGTGTTAGTTCGAAAACACATGCATGCAATAAGACAAGTGTAAAATACACAGACAATGTAGGAACTACCAAGCACGTAGTGTAAATATGTAATAAAACAAGGAGACTGCACAAAGTGGGTTACAAACATAGGACATCACTCACGATGTCGCAAGACACACAAGGCCATCATGGCCACAACAATAGACAAGTATGCACACAAGAAAAGGGCAAAGCCCGCATACAATGGAAAATAAAGTAGACAAATAGAAACAAACAAGTAGTCATGGAAACATGTAATCCTACAAAATAAGTGTTACATATGGAACACCTGTTAGCATGTTAGAGTGATAACCAATATGTCAAATCATGAGTAACTAAGTAATATAAGATGTTAAAGACAAAATGAAACAATAACACCTAGATAAGATGAATATGGATGCTCCCAAATGACCAAAGATAGGAAGAAATGCTAAATTTACCAATACACCTTTATTGTAGTCTAACATTATGAATTATACGAGGCTTTACCAACTCCTAAAGTCATGTTTTACAAAATGAAGGAAATTTCATTGAAGGATTCTCCCCATAAGTAATAAAACATGTTATGCATACCCTGGATAGGAGTCTTTGAACCTTTCATGCATTGCTTCTTCATCACATTATGCTCAAATCACCTTTCACAATAGCTCTTAGAGTGTTCTAACTCATTTTACCGGTTGCACATCCACATTTGCTTAAATTGAAGGCACTTTATTCATTTCA
Source organism: Taxus wallichiana var. yunnanensis (assembly GCA_018340775.1). NCBI lineage: Eukaryota > Viridiplantae > Streptophyta > Pinopsida > Cupressales > Taxaceae > Taxus > Taxus wallichiana. The sequence continues at coordinate 197,963,308 of CM031244.1, forward strand.
TGAACCCATAAGATCATTCAACACATCAAATATACATGTCTCGACCTTCCTTAGCTGATCTAGAATCATGAGTTAACAAACTATAATACAAAGTTTGCCTATTTCTTTCACTAGTACATGTGCACCGTGCTTTCATTGTTTTAGCTCGAATTTACTATCAAGGTTATCTTCGATGTACAACACCATTCACCACAAGATTTGGGGGTCATCTAATTCACATGGAGTTAGAAATTACTTGCAATTTTTAGACAATTTCATTGGTTCGATCCACAATATAACTGAGGCCCTAGTTTAGGCCTGAAAGCCTTCAATTTGCAATAACAATTAATCTACCCAACTTCAAGACATATAAAAATTATGATGGTGATCCACGTTACATGTGCAACCTTTCTAATTTAACATCGAAGAGAATTTGATCGTGCGAGGTGGACCGAGGGTTTGTTCCTCACTTTGCTGCCTTTGACAGTTCTTTGTGCACATTTCATTGTAATATGTAATTTTCCTCAAACAAAGGTATATTTCCACCTCCAAATCCTCATACATGCTTTATTATTCATTATCCAACTCCTAAAACCTTTATCTACATTGAATTCCTTCGAATCACCTATGAATAGGTGTTCTTTGACTAAGTATGGTGTAGTCATTTTTACACCCATCACAAAGGAAAGAAATCCCATGCGCGTCGGCCTTTCACCCAGTGGGCGCTGGGCGCTCACCTAAGGCATGCGTGGGCACCGAGTCTCTCTTTTATGTGAGTTAAGTGGGAAACCATCATCTATGTCAGGAACTTAATGAATAAAGGTGGAAATGAGACATATAATCATCATAGGGCTCAGAACAACCTCTAGACAAATGTATTCATTCCAAATAGAGGGTACTTATAGATAACAGATAGAACTACAATAGAAAGGAAAATACATAAGGATTTATATCTATTCCATAACATCCATGAACATAAATGAAAATATATAGATATGAACCGAATCAATTACATTCATACTCATTCATGTTTGTAACCTCATTACATTCAATGGATCCATTAGACTACCACAACTTGATCAGACCGAAGTCATACATCACAACAGGGATCATGTCCTTCATCCATACAAAGAAAAATTTATATCCCAGCCCCTTAATACATTACTTCCTTATATAGCCTCTACCCAATCCCACAGAGTTCTCGCAGTATTTCTGTAGAGCTCCACTCTCTATATTCTCCTCTTTTTCTACTATGCAGTGCTTGTATATATAGGTTTCTTCAACCACCGACTTGCTTTCAGGGGCTACAGATCCGTCACCAAGTGTCCAAGTGGTCCTCCATAGAAGCATGCTCCTTCATATATGAGCTCTCCACTCCTTGTAATGATGGTATTATGGAATCCTCTATCACTAAGCATATTCCTTTTGTGGGCATCACGTTGCCAGGCTAGTACCTTATCCACTTCTCATTCGTTGTTAGGTCATGCTTTTCTCGTGTCCTGCCCAATATGGCTAACTCCTGAAACCTTAGCTCCGTTTGCGAGTGTGCCACGGGTTTTCTTAAACCCTTCCTTAAACCCTATCCTGCGTGCCTTCTCCTTGTGTGCCTACATGCCTTTTTTTACTCAACCAATATTTTGGGGTCCCAACATCACCCCACACTACACCTGTTCTCTGCCCGCGGGAACACTTCACCAACGAATAAAGAATTATAATAGACTTGTGTCTTGGAAAAAGAATAAGGGGATGAAAAATTTGGAAAAGAAGAAAGAATGGAGAAGTGATGAAATTATTACAATAAGCTAGGAAAATCTTTTTGCAGTCGGCCTTGAACTTGTTCCGGGCATCAAATCTGTTTTACACTCTTTGGTAGAGGTCGCCGACTAGGGTGCTTACCTCCCCAAAACTTAGTCCATCTCCTTGAGCGTTCACAGTGTCAACAATTTTTTCCAACTCCTTGCCTACATCTTTGAGTGCATCCATCCTTCTAGTGTCTGTGGGTACTGCCTTCCTTCAACTTTTTTGACTAAACCCCTTAAGGTTTCAATGGCCTCAGATTTCTTTTCGACCTTGAAAGGATTTTGTCCCTTTCTTCCCTATTTCCCTTATTCTTCTCTTGAAACTCCTTCAGCTCTACTTCATGAGTGGTGACCAAGATGCTCGCCACTCTATCCCTATATACGTAATTATTGTACATAGCCTCAGTCGATTGGGTAGCAATCTTGACATCCGCAAGTACCTTGCTATACTTAGCAATGATTGCTACAACTTTCAATTTGTCCTCCCTCACCAAGTGTCTTTGCCACTTCTTCCGCAAACTCCAGGGCCAATGGTTGTTTCTCCATGGTGAGGATGCACGTCAGATCTTCTAAGCATTCAAGAGTGGATCTCGTTACTTTCGCACGGGGGCATTAGGTCTAGTTGCTTCAACATAATGGCACTTGTGATAGACTCCACCTTTTTGTATACTTCGCGCACCTTCGCCTTCTCATCCCTTAGTTCGCGCTTCAGCTGCGTGCTGATCAACTCTTCTTGTTTCAAGCCCTTAGTCTTCTCATCCAGCTCCTCTTCCTTCTTTTCTAGCTTTCCCTCTAGAAATTTTACTCTGTCATTTCTTCCAAAGAGCCTAGCCTCAGCCTCGACTGACCTTGTTGAGTGCATTACATAACTTCTCATCTAAGAGTTGTTGGGCATTTACCAAGGGGTTGGCTCCCTTAGACTTCGATACTAGAATGATTTCCCCTTGGTATACTTTAAACTTTGGCTCGTCAATATGGGACTCAAATGCCCAAGAGAGAATCTTCCTTGTCTGGGTACGCTCCTCCTCGTCAAATGATGCCATAGCTAGAAGTTATTCCATGGGTATAGTGCTTTGGAAGCACGTGTGTAGCACCTTCCTTTGGTCATCAACATAGCCCATGACTGTCCTTGTTCTATATCAAGGATCTTCCTTCCCGAGCACATGGCTTTGGGGAAACTCACTGTTAGACTAGGACCTCCTCCCACACTGACTTGTTCTTTCTCAATGCTTTCCTCCTTATCCTCTTCCATCACTATGTCAACGTTGCACTCCAATTCTTGTTCTACCAAGGCCTCGATTATTTTCATTTCTTCTCTTTCTACCACCTCATTTACTTGCTCCTGCGTAAGGCTTGGATTTTTCTTCTCCTGCATGCCAACCTCCTCACTTCTTCCCATGTCCAGGCACTTTCCTCCTCCTAGCTACCCTTACGCCGCATGAAAAGGAACTTGTGTTCTTCTTCTCTTCCCTCTTCTTCTGAATCATACACACTAAAGACAAGTGGCCCTTGACCTCCTTCGAGGATCATCTTCTTTATCGTCATCATCCTTTTCACCTATGTAGGCCTCCAGGCTCTCAGTTTCTTCCGAGTCAGCCTCCTCTTCTATCCTCTGCTTCTTTGTAGGCCTCCGGCTCTCGGTTTCTTCCGAGTCGGCCTCCTCTTCTATCCTTTGCTTCTTTAAGAGGTAACTCTTCCACAGGGGATCCAACCTTCTCTACTTCCTTTGGCAACTTCTCCTTGGTGAGGGATTGCTCGACACCTCTTCTTCTCGGGGTCTTCTCCTTTAGCCAAGACTTCTTCCCGCGTATAGGTGCTTTAGGTTTGGCACTTGCCACCGCACGCTTCTTCGGTTAGGTAGTTTGCACACTTAGTGCTTTTTCTTCTTCTCTCTCCCTTTTCTTGAGCGCGGGCTTTCTTCTACCTGTGGGATCTTTAGGTATGGAGACATCATTCTCCAGGTATGTGCCTTTCTCAAACTTTGTCCTAATGTGGAGATATACACGCACCGCAAACTTTCCTACAATTGGTAGAGTCGGGGTTTCATCATTCTAACTTCATGCGCTACGTACTTTTCCACGTACGCGTGCTTCTTGGGGTAGACCAATGTCCTACGCATCTCCCTATGGTCCTGATCAACTTCACTAAGGTCAAACCTTAGTCTCTTTTCTTCTTTGAACATGTTAACTCCCGCTTGGAAGTATTGGGTGGTGAAGGAGAATGGGAGTTTACACCATGGGCTCATGGTTTCATCCACCAACTTGAATCTGCCTATGCATAAGTGTTGGTATATAATAAACTCATATTCTCCCTCTGTAAGCATTAGTAGTTGCTCTGGGATTCTCCACTCTTCCCCAAACGCATCCCTTAAGCATTTATACCACTTCTCTAGGCACACCTTGTGGGAGGCTATCATTTTTTCACATGTATACTTTACAAATATTTTCACAAGTGAGGGGTCTTCAGCCGAATACTCCCAAACAAACTTGTCTGCCATGTCAGAAACTCCTACCTCTGAAAATACAATTGTCAGGAGGATATTTCCAAAGAGTATCTTGTCTCCTTCTCAGTGCGCCTTTGATTGTATCCCTTTGCAATGAAGGCCGATAAATTATAGATTGTGCTTGTCTTATATATTTCTACATACATTCAACCAAGCCTTATTCACTGCGTCCACCTTTTTTAATAATTTAACTTTGTGACCGGAGTGCGCGGCCATTCTCATGATGGGTATGGGATTTTCGCAATATCAAAATACCTTGACCCCTTCTTGTAATCATATGTAGTGATGGTTGCTTTGATGGTGTCCTTATCACTCAGGTCATCAACTATCCTTTCTCCCTCATAAATGAGGCCTGTAAACTTTGAAATTAGCTAAGGGGTTATGTGCATCTTGCACTCGTGAAGTAAAAGTGGTACTTATGCATGTGCAACATCAGCCATTGATAGAGGTGCTTTGAGGCTTTCCAAAGTAGGGAAACTCATAAAGTTGCAATAACCATGCCTTCTCCAACTTCACTTTTACCTCATCGCTATAGATGGGGAAACCCTATAGTGTCCTTTTGTTCGTCGATGCACTAACTCTAGTGTCATTTCCTTCTTTGTTATGTTTGTGCGATGGTTATAATCGCTCATCGCCATCTTTCTCAAATGGGATTCCCACTCCTTTCCAAGCAAAACTCCATCCAGTGCACTGCATTTCGCATGCCACTCCTCATTCATGCTTGTGGTGGTTGTTGTCTCTCTACCCTTGCCCTTGCCCTTTGGCTTCTTGGGTGACACGATTGGTTTCTTGGGTGCTAATGTCTAGGTCCTCTTATCACTTCAATCTCTTCTTGTTACTCTACTCTTCCACTCCTTCCAACCTTAGATCTTGAACTTGTGAACAACACCTCTTAAACTCTGTGCCCTAGTTTTTCAAACCCTAACTGGGATAATCCTTTCACAAGATGGTGCCTTCTCACAACTTTTCTTACACCCGTGAAATCCCTCCCTTCGGTTTTGCAAATCCAAGTTACTCATGCTCAAACTCTTCAAATTTTTCTTCACATGGATTAGTTATGGAAGCCCTAGTTTGCAATGATGCAAAAGCGCTTCTTTCTTCGTATTCACAAAGTAAATAATGAAATGCCTCGACCCTCTATTTATAGTTTTTCCCACTTTGTAACATTAAATGCTACCTTACCTACCACCGTACTTTAACACTTAATGCAGATTTTTCAAACAAACCCGACTTTAGTGCTTTAACTCATGCACCCAACCTTGTGCGACAATTCTCCAACCTTCTAGCGTGCAACCAATCCATCTTGACGGAGACTCTTGCGTGTGTGTAACCAATGCCAAAGGCACTTATTCTCGTCATGATTTTTACTCTTGACTACCTCGTGTTACTTTTGCGCTTTTCCTCTCTCTACGTGAATCCCCAATGTAGCCTTATCCCGACACCAACCATCCTTTTTCATCTTTTCTTGCATGTACTTCCTTCATAGGGCCCTTCAACTGGGCTTTCCAATCCAATCCTGCCTGGCACTTCACACTTCAAGTTCTTCCACCTTACTCCACCCCACACTAAAATGATGTGCGGTCCTCTGTGTAGTTACAACCTTCAAAAAGTAATGACATTACTGACGCCTAAGGTGCAACACAAAACAAAAGCGAGAAAGGGAAACACAAGAAAATAAAATGCATTACAAGAAATTCTAAACTAAATGGCATTACTGCCTTATTTACAAACACCAAGAAGACTTATTTATAGTAGGGCTTCAACTTACTCCCATTAAAGTGTCCTGACAATATCATCCCATCCAACGCTTGTAATTGGCATGCGCTTGAATCAAGGATGTACAAGATGGTGTAGGGACCAAACCAATGCACTTTTAACTTCCCAGGATGGCACAAAAACTTGGAATCATATAGTAACACCATCTAGCCAACCTCAAACTTCTTGTTCCTAATGTGGCAATCATGCCATGCTTTTTGCTTTGCTTTTTCTCATTGTTTGGCTCCATTTGGCCAACGATCGCCTTTCATCTAGCTTCATTAATTTATCAATCCTTTCTTCCAGTGCTTGCTCATCAACTAGCCCTCCTGTGCACGCTATTCACAGAGAAGGTAACATAAACTCAACTGGCAGGACAACCTCTGCGCTAAACACCAATTGAAACGGTGTGGCTTTGTTTAGCCTTTTATAATTTTTCATATAAGCCCATCATACGACCGATACCTTGTCAACCCAATCTTGTCTTCCGACATCACAAATCTTTGTCAAGGTATGACTCAGTATTTTATTAAATGCTTTCGCCCATTTGTTTGTGAGTGATAAGGTGTAGTTTTGTGATGAGCCACCATGAACTCTGCTAACAGATCCTCATGGTCTCATTCAAGAAATGTGCACCCCTATCGTTGATTAAACTTAAAGGGCATCCATACCTCATGATAATGTTCTCCCATAAAAATCTTGCTTTGCTTATAGGCATGTTTATGCAGATCTTTAGTTAGGGCTTCCTCTCGCCACCACATCAAATAGTCTATGTAAGTGATCCACCCTGTGCGTTGCTAGTGTAATAGGTCCTACAAATTCTATTGCCCATTTCTCAAAAGGTTCATCACTAGGGATAGAGTGTAAAGGCATTTCATCTCTTCGTCTCCGGCTTGCTAACGCTACCGACAATGGTCACACACTTTACAATACTCCTTGAAATCCTTATACAGAGTTTCCCACCACAATCCTGCCATTAATATTTTACGCACGGTGGCATCACCCGCATAATGTCCACTTGCACTTCCTCTGTGTGCTTCATCTATGATGGCGAAGCGCTCATGCTCTAGTACACACCTGCGCAAAAATTCATCACACCCTAGTTTGTATAAGTCCCCACTAATCAACATGTAGGGCGCGACGCGTATGGCTAGTTGATTTTTCTCTAATGTCTTCATCCCTTCGGCTCCATACCCATTTTAAGGAACAAAGCAATACCCTCCAAGTCTGAGGGCGCGTGCCATAACCTAAACAACTACACATCTAGCATGGTATCTTCAATGCTTTGTGCGTCCTCCCCTGAATCAATCCTAGATAAATGGTCAGGTCCAGAATTACTCTTTCTTGGTTTGACAACTACGGTGAACTCAAACTCTTGGAATAATAGCATCCACCAACATATGTGCCCTTGTAAGAAAGGCTTGTTCACTAAATATTTTAATGCCATGTGGTCAATGTAGAAGATAAAGGGAGTTTCAAGCAGATATTTCTTGAACTTATGAAGCGTGTAGATCATAAACAATGCCTCACGCTCAGTTGGAGTATAATTTTTGCTCTCTACTAGTGTCAATTTCCTACTTGCAAAGCACAGGGATGATCAACAATCCCTTCACCAGTCAATGCAAGTACTACTCTAATGGTGGTTCTTGAGGCATCCACATGAACATGGAAAGGCTTATCCCAAGAAGGGAAACATAGGATGGGCGCGATGACAAGCCTATCCTTCAAAGTGTCAAATGCCTTTTGTTGTGCCTCTCCCCAATGAAAGGCACTTTTATGTTTGAGAAACTCTTCTAAAGGCACGGTGATCTTGGCATACCCCTTGATGAACTTTCGATAGTAGCCCGCGTGTCCAAGAAACCTGCGCACTGCGCTTTGACTAGTTGGCTCCCTAATCCCACAATCACTGTAATTTTGGCAGGATCCACCAGTAGGCCTTCTTTGCATATGATGTGTCCCAACAGGGTCCCAAATGGGGTAGAAAATACACACTTCTTAATGTTGAGGGATATTCTCAACTACTGACACCTTTCAAACATCAATATTAGATTGTCGCAATGGTCCTTGACCAGTCCATACATGGTCTAATCATCAAGGTACACCTAGAGAAACTTGTGGATGAAGTCCTAGAAGGCTGCGCACTACAATGCGTGAGAACACAATAGGTGCGTTCTTCAACCCAAAAGGCATGACCGTATAGGTAGAACTTCCCCACTCGGTGGTGAAGGTTGTCTTTCTCTAGTCTTCCTTTGCAATCCTCACCTGGTGATAACCTGAGAAGCCATCCGTGAACAAGTAGACTTTGCGCCTTGCCACTCCATCTAAGATTTCTTCAAGTGAACGAGGGTTGGGAAGGGATCAATGACACACACCGCATTCGATCCCTATAATCAACACATATCCTTATCCTTCTATCCTTTTTGATACTAATCACCATTGGACTTATCCACTCTGACTCCTCCACAACCTCTATGATTCCTGACGCTATCATCTTGTCTATTTCCTCCTTGACCTCTACATTGCCTTATCCACCAAGTTGAGAGGGTGTGCGCGTACCGTAGAGAGAGATCGATCGATTGCGAAAACTCCTTTTTGTGGGAAGGACTACTGCGCAGTAAGTAAGAATACAAGACCACCGAGATTCTAATTAGACAATAAATGAGGGCTAGGGGGAATACTTGCCTTGGGCCCGAGAAGTATTAAACTTCCTTTGAAGGTGGTCGAAACTTCCTTCCCTGCTAATATGAATTAACACAAATTATTACAAAATTACAATTTAATTACCTTGTTAAAACAATAGAGGAAAGGGCTAGTTTTGGTTTTGAATCACAGTGACCGATGCTGGTCATTTATCACGATCTCTCCGTTTACTAAACCGATATCGGTAGGGGCAGTGGTTTAGGGGCTTTTAGTGAAGGTTGGCTATAAGGTGGCTATGGTGTTTATAAGGCTAGTAAATGATTGGGGATAGGTAATGGGGTGATGGAGAAGACTCAGAGAATATGGGGGCTGTTCTTGGGGCAATGTAAGGGTAGAGGAATGACAGTTAGATGTAGGGTGTTACCGGGTAGTGGATCAGGAGTAGACTTATAATTACTGTGATTCAGAAATCCAAGAAATGTTATTAAAAGAACGTATAAGACACTACTTACTAGTTCCTGATGAAGATATCAGGTCCAAAGACTGTGATAACGAAGGCAGGGCTCAGGTAGGATGATCGGATAATCAAAGATGAGCTATCTTCTCTCCCAATGCTTGGATGAGTGTCACTGGGCTCTGGTTACTCAGTTGCAGTCTTGGGCTTGATGTCCTTCTCTGCAAACTCCTCTCTTTCCTTCACTTGTCTCTGCTCGGCCAAGTGAAATCCGGATTCTTCCAATGACTTCCGATATTCAGATCAATGAAAATCCAGCCCCTTGTTTTTGGTTGGGGGAGGTCATTTACAGGGAACCGATGGCGGTTACGTAACCGATGGCGGTCGAGTAGGAACCGATGTCGGTTAAGTCAAAGTGGGCTATTTTTAGTAAAATAGCCAACTTTCCCTCCTTTTCTCTGAGGAATTAGTTGTGGGCTTGGTCATGTCATTATTAGGTTGATTTTGGTGCGGGTGAGGAGTAATTAGTCATGGGTGTGGATGTAGACCAAGTTATAGGTCTTAATTAGGTTAGTTTAGGGTTAGGGCTAGGTCATGATGAGGTGGCGAAATGTGGTGGCAGGTTTGGAGATGTGGATTTATTAAATATAAGGTAATTAATAAATAATTGTGCAAGGTTTAGGTGGTGAGGCTAGGTTGCGAAATGGGATGCGGGGCACGGGGGGTCGTAAGACACAAATTTGGTGTCTACATTAGCCCCTTGTTGTCGTGTAGCTTGTCTTGTAAAGCTGCACTGACAATAATAAGAAGTGGTTACTCCTGTTAAGGGTATAGGTAATCCCCCTCAAATCTATCACAGATTGAGGTAGCGTGAAATCAGGGATAGGGTTGATAAAGGGTAAATGGTGTTGAGATGATGGTAAGATGGTGGGGTAGGTCCAAGGAAGCAGACACACGTTGAAATGCAATTGTGACTAGGGTACATGATTTGAAGAGAAAACAAGCAATTCATAGGCAAAGGTCGATAGTTTATCCAAACAAGGGTGATATAATCCTGGTATCCAAGGCATAGGAAGTAACTCCAGGGGATATAACGGGTAAGGTATAGGAACGTTTAGGCATGTTCGGCAGTACCAAATGGTTGGTTTGGTTGAGATAAACGTCACGGTCTTGGTCTAGGCAAAGTTGGTCGACTGATCAAGTCAAGTACCCTAATCATGCTAAAACATGAATAGGTGAGCTCGATTGAACAAAAAGCTACATAATGGGTGGATAAAATTGTAAGTTGTGGGTTTTGGGCGAGGTATTTAAGTGGTGCGGCCTTAGGTCGGGCCTGATTGGTTGGTTGCGGCCTTGGGTCGGGCCAAATGGTTGGTTGCGGCCTTGGGTTGGGCCAAATTGGTTGGTTGCGGCCTTGGGTCGGGCCAAATGGTTGGTTGCGGCCTTGGGTCGGGCAATTGATGGTTGGTTGCGGCCTTGGGTCGGGCCAAATTGGTTGGTTGTGGGCCTTGGTCGGGCGAAATGGTTGGGCCTTGGTGGGCCAAATGGTTGGTTGCGGCCTTGGGTCGGGCCAAATTGGTTGGTTGCGGCCTTGGGTCGGGCCAAATGGTTGGTTGCGGCCTTGGGTTGGGCCAAATGGTTGGTTGCGGCCTTGGGTCGGGCCTGATTGGTTGGTTGCGGCCTTGAATTGGGCCAATGAAGTCAAAAAAGGCTATTTAGCAAAGGAGGGTATAGGTGATGTGGTGAGAAAGGGAGATTGGTGAATAAGGGCAGAAATTGTGGTGAAAAAGGTATTAAACCGATATCGGTTAGCTATGACCGGTATCGGTTAGATGACCGATATCGGTAGTTTAGGGCGAAAATAACCGATATCGGTTATAGGTAAAAAACCTATAAAAAGAAAAATACGGCCTGTCATTGTCACATTGTCAATTTGATAACCAATACGGCTTGTCTGGGTGTTAAAAGTGATTTTGTTGAGTTTGTACGCTGAGTTGGCAGTAGTTAAGTGGAGGAGTGAGTGATTGGTAGACCCCAGCGAGTAGGAGGCAGAATTTGATTGGTGGAGGACCCAGCAGAGGAGATTTATAGCCATGGCACAGCCAGGAGGAGCAGGAGGTGCTGGACCAGCTGGACCACCACCACCTATCCCACCACGACGACGTGTAGTCGTACCGGTAGGTTCTAAACCTCTAATTATGTGAATTTAATGATTTTAAGTTTAGATTTGGGTTTTGGGTAGGAATCCAAAATTTAATGAAATAATGAATAAATGGATGTAATTTGAAAAATGGAGTGGGTAGGTAGGTTAGTTAGGCTAAAATGGTAGGGTGGGTAGGTTTGTAGGGTTTTCCAGTGGGTATAAGGGTAGAAATAGGCAAAAATATGGTTTTGGGGGCCGCGTCGGGTTTGGCTCTGGACCTGGACAGTGACCGATGTCGGTCACTAGGCGACCGACATCGGTCACCAAATTTTTAGGCAAAGTGGGTTGTTGGTAGACCGGCGTCGGTCGTATGTCGACCGGCGCATTAGTTAGGTGTATATCATGTCTTTGTAGGGGGACCGGTGCGTCGTTTTGTGGCCGGTACCGGTCATTAGTTAGGTTTATTTTGGTTTTGTTTTGTTGTTGTTTTTTTGTTTGTTGTTTGTTGTTTTTGTTGTTTGTTGTTTGTGTTTTGTTGTTTGGTTGTTGTTTGGGGTGAAGAGGGAGGGGGTAGAGTTGATAGGAAAGGTGATTGGGATGGGGGGAAATGGGGTGGTTGTGTGGTTGGTTCGGTTAGGATAGATTAGGTGTTGAGTATGAATTAGGAGGTGTTAAATTGGTAGGGGCATAGTTAGATGGCGAGAGTAGATCGGGGTGGTTGGTAGGGTGTGAGATAAGGAAAGGGGATATCGTAGATGTTTTAGGGTAAGATAGGTGGGTGTAGATGTGTGTTATAGAGTCGGGGTGTGGTCGGGTGGGTAAAAGGGGTATAGAGGGTTAAAGTAGTTGTTTTTGTAAAGGGTAGGTCTAATGAAGTGGGTTGTTTTTGCAGGCACGTCAGCAGCTTACGATGCGGGATCGGATGCCCCCGCTATTGAGACGGATGCGGCCACATGTGTCCATGCAGCGCAGTGGGCCATTATGCGTGAGGTGGGACTCGGCGGAGTCCAGTGGTATAGGGCTGTGGATAGGGACCACAGCCTTATGGTTGCCCTCATCGAGAGATGGGATCCGGCGACCAATGTTTTCCATCTCCCTACTGGAGAGATGACTATTACCCTGGAGGATGTGTATCGCATCCTGAGACTGCCGATCGTAGGGGAGGCAGTATTCCAGGTAGATGCGGAGACGGCTATGGACAACATTCTTCAGGTATTTGGAGATGCAGCCGCATTATTGACTTATCACAGCGTGAGCATTACCTATGGGGACATGTATCGCGCCCACAGACATGAGACACGGCTTGCCGTGTTGATGATGATAGGTATCACATGCTTCGCCCTCCCGGACTCAGAGGGAGGCCGCTTCCCACGGGCTTTGATGGGAGTGTTGCACGAGATGGTAGAGGAGCATACGTGTTATGCACAGGCACCGGTATATATCTCAGTGCGGCTATCTGAAGAGAGCTGTGGGGTTATCGCCGGATGAGGCGATTTGGGATTTGCTCCACATTTTTGTTACACTGCTGGGCATATGAGCACATCATATGTATACGACTAGTAGGGCTGCCCCAGCCAGCCAGGGCCACAGGTTATATACAGATATGGCTTTCAGAGGTGGTTGGGGGTCGTGGGCCAGCCACGAGCGGTGCTCGCAGGATGGGACGTAGCCTACTACCGACATATGTTAGAGGGCTTGACTGCTGCTAGACATTGTATGGAGGCCCTACAGAGGCCATCAGCCCCGAGGAGGAGCCCGAGCACAGATGCGCTGGATCCAGTATACTTTCTGGATAGCTGGACGGAGGCCCGGAGAGCATGAGTGGATACCCCTAGAGAGGGTACGACGGCAGTTGGGGCTGCGACAGGATGAGCCACCTCCCTTCCCACATCGGAGGAGGATGATGTAGAGCCCCACTTTGCTGCACCACATGCCCGTTGACCCAGATTGGGTAGCGAGAGAGGCAGGCGGACGATCGATGGATGATGCTTGGGTGCACAGGTTCATTTTTGGTGTGGTGGGCAGGGGAGAGAGCAGCTAGGAGAGAAACCTGACCCGCCATACAGCCATTTAGCGGGCTGTTATTATAGCGAGAGGGACCGGCTCGTAGGGCAGGTGCGTTATTACGAGGCAGCTTGCTGCTTTCTGCACGAGCACGAATCGGGGTATTACGAGGGTGCTTAGCGAGCACGGCAGTGCGAGCACAGGCGGTACAGAGTGCACACCACCCACAGGCACCACCACGGCACCACACACACCAGCACCACCACGAGCACCCACCACCACGCACACGGCACGAGCACCACACCACCACGACCAGGCACGGGGTGTACCGGCGGGACGAGGGCCACTTATTACTAGGAGTCGGGGGACCAGCCCCAGCAGCCATGGTGGCACGGGCCCGCTATATGGAGGCGAGCGGAGGCCCGGTATTATCAGGATGTCCTTGATGGTACCGGGGCTGACTATCAGCCATATGCGGCGCACAGACGAGACCTCTCGGAGCCAGAGATCCCAGGGGGGTGCAGCCACAGCCGGTGGGTCGGTGATAGGGAGGAGGCGGGAGCCAGCACAGGGACCCGCAGGGAGAGGAGCTGAGGTGGTGGGGAGAGCTGAGACATCCCTGGAGTGGAGATGGGTGTTTTGTTTGTATATTGGATATAGGCACCGGTCATGAACCGGTTATGTATATAGAGGCCTGCGTGCCCACATATGATTCATTTATTCATTCTTGTTGTATATACTGGCCTGCGAGCCGAGTACAGGTTGTATAGTTGATACTGGCCTGCGAGCCGAGTATATTTTTGACATGAGAGACGGCTGCGAGCGAGTCGAGATTTTGAGATTTTGATTGCGTGCGGCTTTGCTGCGGCTTTGTATTATTTTGAGATCACAGAGGCCCCCATGCAGGGCAAGTTGTATATTTGAAACATTGATATATATAGAGATGATGATTTTGATCCACATGGTGTGTATAAAATGTTTTATGTGTTTTGTCGATGGTTTTGAAATTTAATGTGTATAGATGATGAGTTAGATCAAATGGTGTATATCTTGATGGGTTTGATGTAGATATTAAAATGTTGTATGTATTTTGTTGATGGTTGTTTTATTGTAGATAGATGATGTTGATGAAATTGTGATGAGATATTGATGTGATTTTGATGACAAATATTGATAATGGTGTAGTTATGCAGGAAAAAGAGGCGGGCGCCACAAAAATTTACAAAAAATAAAGAAAAGGCCCAGGTTTAAGCAAAAAGGAGGCATGTGACCGATATCGGTTAGCTAGCATAACGTCGGTCGGTGATTGTGGGACCGATATCGGTTAGGTAAATGCGATACCGGTTATGCCAAAACGAGCTTTTCTAAAAATAGAAAAGCTTGGGCGTAACTTAAGTTCTTATTTTTAGAGTTCTTATTTTTAGAGTCATGCAACAAGTTAAATACGTGAATGCGACGCTGTTGTTTGACGGATACAGGTAATTGCATGAAAGAATTGAGTGATAAGGAGGAAAGAGACAGGTAAAGTGAGTGTGGGCTGAGATTAAGAAGGTAGAAAGGCAAGTTATATTTGAAGAGGGTGATGAACATGGCTGGACGAGGAGAAACATCCAGCAGGCAGGGACGAGAGGGAAGACAAGTTCCACCCCAAGCTGCTGCATCCCAAGAGGTAAACTGTTTGGTTGTATTTTAATTCTTGCATGTTTTGATGAATAGGATGAGAGAAGGTAAGAGGGTAGAGATGAGAAAGAAAAGGTGATAGGCAAGGGTTTGGGATAGAGTGAGTGTTATGGGGTAGGTAAGCAGGGTGTTCACGTATGTTTATAGGTATAGAGAGGAGTAAACGAGCAAAATAATTATCGTAGGTGGTGGTTTTAAGTAGGCTGTATAGGATTGACAGTGACCGATATCGTTTAGAGATAACCGGTATCGGTTAGTAAACCGGTATCGGTTATCTATAACCGATACCGGTTACTGTAGGAATTTCCAGAATGTGAGAAAAAACACTTGGGGATTTGATTTATTGAATGGTTGTGTGTCGTTTTGATGTATGCAGGCAGAGGCAGGGTTGAGGATGAATGATAGTGTGCCAGCTTTGTTGTCACGAATCCGAGCGGATGTAACACCAGCTGAATGGGCATTGATAAACCATGTGGGGTTAAGTGGAATCCGCTATTATTCATGAATCACACGCAATCATGCTATGTTGCAGGCGTTGATTGAGAGGTGGAATCCGGAAAAGAATACCTTCTATCTGCCAACAGGGGAGATGACAGTGACGTTGGAAGATGTGTTTAGAATTTTGAGGCTCCCAATTACAGGAAGACCAGTGTATCAGGCGTTGCCTAGCGCGGGGCGGGGAGCGATAACAACAGTATTTGGTTCAGCTGCACGAGATTTGACACAGCGAGGTTTGACATTCACTTATGGTACAATGTATGCAACACACCCTGAGGAAACAAGGTTGGCAGTGGTATTAATGATAGCGGTGGGGTATTATGCATTACCGAGGGCGGAGGGGGGAAGATTTCCAAAAGCATTGATGAGTGTTATTTGGGAAATGATAGAAAGGAGCGTGACTTTCGCATGGGCACCCATATCTGGCGGAGTTATACATGGGTTTATGGGCTGCGGTGAAAACACGGGGGCGACACTTTGGATTGTTCATACTTATTACATTGTTGGGCTATGAGCACATTGTTTGTGTGCGACCGATAGGCCACCCATCCAGATCGGGAGAGAGCAGGAGTGCGAGGTTGGGATTGAGACGATGGGTCTAGACAGAACAAGAGGCGAGATCCCAGGCCGTGATAGATGACATCGAGTATTATAGGCAGGTATGGGAGATGGTGACGATTGCGGATATTTGTTGGAGACCTTACGGGAACTATATGGTGACGGAGCACATAGCTGAGGAGTTGAGGGGTGTAGAGCGATTGAGGTGGATCGCAGGGCACAGGCCAGGTGAGTACGAGAGGATTCCTCTAGATCGCGTGCGGTGACAATTTGGATTTGTTCAGGATATACCTATGGCTTATAGACCATACATGAGGATCGACGCCAAGGCAACATTCTCACCTCCCGGCCCACACCTCCCGGAAGGGCCGAGAGGAGATAGCGATCCGATCGCAGGGTAATGGATGCGGGAGCGACAGAGGCCTATAGATTATGGTGGGTAGCAGAGCTGCGAGGTGTACGTGATCGTCCTGACATAGCTGTGATTACAGTGGAGAGAGATCGTCTGCAGGGTTTAGTTCATCAGCTCCAAACGCGGGTGAATGAGACAACGGGATTGTTAGCGGTTGCAGAGTCACGAGTGGAGAGACTAGAGGCAAGATTCCTCCACGCGAGAGGACGTATTCGTATGTTACAGGAGATGTTGGCGGATCAGTGGGAGGAACCAATAGCAGTGGCACCTTTGAGGATGGAGAGGCCAAGTGAGTGGCATCGATGATCACGATCACCACCTGATTCGGGAGGAGGCGCAAGGGTCTAAGTGAATTTCATAAGAGTATAAGAATAAATAAGGATGCCGACCTGCGCGTCGATGATAGAGAAGATGTATTTGTTTAACATCTAAATAAAACTAAATATGTATGTTGATTTGAGTTATGATAATAATAAGAATGGTTGTGTTTTGAATGTTTTGTTTTGAAAAAGGATAAAGATGAATGTGAGCAAATAGAAATACACAAATAGATTTATATATACCACACATGATAGGTTATGGTAGGGGATGGTCGAGCTAACCTTGGGAGACCCCATGTCTCTAAGTGCTTGCCTACATAGCCCATTGCACAAAGCAAGGAGGGGCCTCAGACCGATGTAGTTCTCCCTTAGGACCAGGGAGAGGTGAATTCAGGCAATTTGGTTATAGTTAGGCAATTTGTTGGTTGGTAAAAATATTGATATTGGTAGGGTAATGTTGTTGGTGTTGGTAAGGGACTGGCGATGTTGGTGTAGGTATAGGTGAAACGAAAGTTAGCTTACCCAAGTAGTAGGGAATCGTGTCCTGATTAAGGTCAACACACAATCCTAGAGTCGAGTAAAAGAGGCAAAAATTGTCCGTAGTTGAGAAGAGCTAAACAAACCACATATTAACATAGGATGGGCTTGAATCCCTAGGTGCCTTGCATAGGCGAGAAGTCGATAGGTGAAAAGAGTCGTATAATCACAATATATCGGATATACGTCACGTCCCTTGAGTTTTGTTGTGTTGACGAATGGTGAGGTGAGGTGGTTGATATAGGCGGGGTGCAGAGAACTTGTTATAAGGTGATTATTTTGACGAAAAGAGAACCAAACCTAAATAGACAAGTCCATGACTCAAAAGTGCTTTGGAATACTACTTTTATTTTTCTGGATATAGACTGATCAATGCGGGAAGTCCATAGGGGATATGTATTTTTGTTGTTCTTGAGGTCTTCACGAAGCTGATCAATGCGAGAAGCTTCTGATAAAGGCTGACTTTGTATAGCTGTCCTTCAAGGGAGCAGTCTATTTATAGTAGCAGATGCGGTTTTTGTGTATAGCTGTCCTTCGGGGAGCAGTCTATTTATAATAGTAGAAGTGACTTTGCACATAGCTATCCTTCGAGGGAGCAGTCTATGTATAACTTAGAGGTCTAGATGTCCGTTTGGCATGAAGCATCTAGTTTTGTAGGAAGTTTGACTCAAGAATATCCCATAAGTGTATAATTGAGAACATGTTATTTTGATACTTTTAAGTCATGGACCGGACTAAAAAGGGGAAGGCATCTTTAAGAGGAGGTAATGACCAAACCACGTGAGCTTGATTCTATTTTGAGATGCATGGAACAAAAGTGTATGAGGTAGTAAATGAGCTCGGGGCGAGCGCAAGGTAGATAAGAAGTGATATAACACTAAATTCAATAGTAGAATGGTCGAAGATGCAAGGCATTAAGGGGTTCAGGCTCAGGTTTACCATTAAGCGAAGCTAAATGGTAAGTGCCTGATCCGTAAGTATGAGTGATAATGTAGGCCCAATCCAATTAGGAGCAAATTTTCCACGTTTGCTCTTTTCTAGTTTGGTTACATGTTGATTCTCTTTGAGGACAAGATCACCAACCTTAAAGGTACGCTCATGAAGTCACTTATCATAAGCACGCTTGATGTTTTTGATAGATTTGAAGGTGGTCAAGAGCTGTAAGATGACGCTCGTCAAGAAGCTCCAATTGGGCTAACCGCTCTTGGCGGAAATCATCATTGGTGAGAATATCCTGAAGAGATATTCTTAGGGAGGGTATTTGTATTTCGAGAGGCAAGACAGCCTCGGTACCATATACCAAAGAGAATGGGGTGGCATTAGTGGAGGTGCGAATGCTAGTCCGATAAGCCCAAAGGGCAAAGGGGATGTGATCAGGCCAATTGCTTCCAGAATCGTTAACAACTTTCATGAGGATTTTGGTTAGGGTTTTATTAGAAGATTCGGCTTGACCATTTGCTTGTGGATAGTAAGGTGATGAGAAGCTAAGTTTGATACCAAAGTTGTCACAAAGGTCTTGTAACAACTTATTTTTGAAAGATTTTCCATTATCATTATCAGGCGATGAGGAACGCCAAAATGACAGATAATGTGATGGTTAATGAATTCGACGATTTTTTCTTTTTTGGTTGAAATGAGTGGAATGGCTTCCACCCATTTAGTGTAATATTTGGTTGCTGTGATTATCCAACGGTGACGTTGCGAAGATGGTGGGTGAATCTCACCAATAAGGTCTAAACCCCATTGTGAGAAAGGCCAAAGATCTCGTGCGACCTGTAGCGGATGGCTAGGAGTATGTTGAAGGTTGGCATGTTGTTGACACATAACACAACGCTTAACATATTCGTAGCAGTCGTTATTAAGAGTAGGCCAATAATAGCCTAGGCGAAGGATCCATTTGGCCACGGCAAGGCCACTAAAATGTCCACCACAAATACCGTCGTGGACTTGTTGGATGGTATAGGTGACCTCCGCACCGGTTAGACATCGAAGGAGGATGCCATCAAAGCCACGTTTATAGAGGAGTCCCCCCATGATGACATAACGAGAAACACTTTTAAGAAAAGCACGTTTTTATTACTAGTAAGGTCAGGTGGGAGAACAGAGGTTGTAAGATAGTCGTGAAATTGGTGATACCAGGTATCCTGCGAATTAGCAGACACATTATTTATCATACAAACATCTGGGGCGGAGTAAGATGGGGCAAAGAGTTGTTGGACCAAGATGAATATGTCAGAGTCAGTTGGTGAGGCAGGAATTTGCGAGGCTAAGCAAGCCATAGTATCCATAAATTTGTTAGTGGAGCGGGAATGGTTTGGATAGAATAATGAGTAAATAAGGTCAAAAGTGAATCCACGTAATGTTTGTACTTTTGAAGTTCCTCATTTTTACATTGGTAGATGCCCATAACTTGATTGACTACCAGTTGGGAGTCACCGAAAATGTTAATAGACTTGACACCTAAGTGTAACGCAACCTGGAGACCCAAAACAAGGGCCTCGTATTCCGTTGTATTATTAGTGCAGGGGAAATCGAGCCGGAATGAAAGAGGCATAGGCTCAGCATTAAGAGGAATGAGAACAACGCCGGCTCCACCGCCGCACTAGCATTTGGATCCATCGAAGAAGAGGGTCATTGGATACGACTCCTCACTGAGTGAAAGAGTGGCAATGAGTTCGTCGGGAAATTAAAATTGGTAAATTGCTCCCCAGGTAAAGGGGCTTCCGCGAGTTGGTCTGCGATAGTTTGTCCTTTGATTGACTTCTGGTGTACAAATTCAAGGTCGAGGTCAGCGAGGAGCATAAGCCATCGGGCGATGCGTTGGTTTAGATGAGGTTTGGCGTACATATAATGAATGGGGTCCGCGTTGGTGATGACAAAAGTTTTGTGATTCAGGAGGTAGTGTCGGAGTTTGGTGGCTACGAATGATAGGGCTAGGCACAACTTTTCTACATGTGTATACCTAGTCTCGTAATCCACGAGAGTACGACTTATGTAATAAATGGCTTGTTCTCGATGCTCGGAGTCACGATGTGCGAGCATGGCTCCTACAGCATGGTCGGTGGCAGAAAGGTAAAGGTAGAAAGGGCGATCGTCCTGAGGTGGGATAAGCACAGGTGGCTGCAAGAGATAGGCTTTAAGAGCCTCAAAGGCTTGGTGGCACTCTTCGCTCCATTGAAAGACAATGTCCTTTTTAAGGAGGTGATGGAAAGGTTGACATCGATCTGAGAGTTGGGAGATGAAACGCCGGATAGATTGGAGTTTACCTTGCAAACTACGCAATTGTTTGAGGTTAGTAGGTGGGGGCATTTCTAGGATAGCTTTGACTTTAGCTGGATCGACCTCGATGCCACGCAAAGAGATGATAAAACCAAGAAGTTTTCCCGAAAGGACACCAAAGACACATTTCTTTGGTTGAAGATGAACACAATATTGTAACAGGTGATCGAAAATAATGGTTAAAACATCGAGATGTTCACTGATGATGTTTAGATTTGCCAAGAAGATCATCGACATAATCCTCAAGGATAGTGTGCATAATGTCATGAAAAATGTAAGTCATAGCCCGTTGATAGGTCGCACCAGCATTCTTAAGGCCAAATGGCATGACACGATAATAGAAGGTTCCCCAAGGAGTTATGAAGGTAGTTTTATGTTGATCGGCCGGGGCTACCAAAATTTGATTGTATCCCGAGAAGCCATCCATGAGAGAAAGCATCTCATGGCCCGCAGTGAGATCAACAAGTTGATCAATACTTGGGAGGAAGTCATCCTTGGGCAAGCAAGAGGTTAAGGTCCGAAATCCGTACATATCAAGTCCCCCGTTGCTTTAATGCTAGTGCGATGTTAGAGATCCATTGAGGATAGTCAATAGGTAAGATGAAGGAAACAAAAAGGAGTCGTTGAAGCTCTTCTTTGACCAAGAGGGCAATGCGTGGATGCATTTTTCTCAGTTTCTATTTAACTGGTTTGGAATCGGGTTTTAGGGTAATGTTATGGACAGCAATGTCAGGATCAATTCCTGGCATGTCAGCGTAGGACCAAGCGAAAGCTTGGTTGCGGGCACGGAGGAAAGTAGTGAAGGCAGTTTGTTCTGATGCGGTAAGAGATTGTCCGATCTTCACAATGTGAGGATCATCCTCGGTGTGGATGTTGATTTCTATAGTCGACTCATTCAACATGGTTTGAGTATCAGATGGCAAGGCGCGTTGAATATAAGAGTCATCCACACCAAGGTAAGTGAGGATGGAGTCATCATCCTGGCACTCAACAACATTAATTGAAGGTGAGTCCTCTTTGATCATGTCTGGATACAGAAGGGGAAGAGAAGATGGGTCTTCATTACCGCGTTGATAAGTGAGAGGACCCAGGAAGATAGCGTTTATGAAAAAAAAAAAAAAAAAAAAAAAAGTTAGGAGGGATAGATTCAAGGTCTATCGACTCTGTGGGTGACGATGGCAAAATGGGTGATGATGGTTCGGAAGGGGTGACTTCGTCATCTTCCTGGATACAACGGATATGTGATGTTTTCTTTGGTGTAAGTGTTTCAGGAAATCCAAGACCACTACGATCTTTGTGTTTGCGTGTAGTCACGGGAATGATTGTATGTCGGCCTTGTTCATAAAGACCAAAACCAAAACCTTTCCAAGCACAGTGAGTCAAGAAGGTGAGGGCGAAATGCGATGATTTGTCGGGTATTGAAAATCAGATTGGAAGGGACCACACCAAGGGGAGGTTCGGGGGTAACAGAGGATGTGTCGTCGACACCCCCATACGTTAGGTTGGTGCGGCAATTAGGTGGTCCATAGGAGATTACCTCCCCCACACGACGGTCGTAGGTAGGATGCGCATGTAACTGTCCATACTCCTGTGGGGTATGGAAAGAGCTAACGTTATATAGGTGATACTCCCCCAGCGTAAGGCGTTGAAAAACATCTACTAAAGGGTCTGAGGTTGGGATGTTGTCACGGGAAAGGAAGTGGTATTTGCGATAGCGGTCTCATTGGTTGAAGGTGTAGGTGCGGTTGAGGTGGATGGTTGAGGTGTGGTTGAAGTGGATGGTTGGGTTGGATGAATGGGTGTCTTGACTGGTACAAGCACATCATTGGGGTGATATAACATATTGCAGGTTTTGAAGGGGGGAGGGTCAGCTTTTACGGTATAGGACTTCCCCTCGTACTCAAATTTTATGCATCTATGTAAGGTGGAGGGAACGCATCCCATAGCCCGGATCCAAGGGCGGCCTAACAACATGTTGTATTGGAATTCTCCCTCAAGGACATAGAAGAGTTCGGGTAAGGTACGTGGCCCTACACGAATGTTAAGGATCACAGTGCCTAAGGTAGAAGTAATAGCATCGTTGAATGAACGCAGCATGGTGGGGTTGGCACACATGCAGCTAGAGGGGATATTCATTTGTTGGAAGGCTTTGGAAGAGATGATGTTTAGGCTAGCACCCCATCAATCATAACACGACGTACGCGGATGTCCCGAACGTAAGCTGAGATGAAAAGAGCGGGGTCAGGATCTTCTGCACCAAAGTCAACAATTTCGTCTTCGGAGAAACTGACAGCAGCGGTTTGCTGTATAGGGACGGAAGTGGTAGATTGTTTGGTGAGAGAGGCAACGTGGTTGGGTGTTAAGATGGAGGTAATGGGCAAGGTTTCATTAGGTAAGACCTCTATCCCTTGAAGGATTTCAACGAGAGCTTGTCGATGAGATTCAGAGGCCTGAATGAGATCATACAGTGTCATTTTTACAGGTGATTGGTGAAGTTGTTTGATCATGGTTCGGTGGGCAACTCCATTAGAGATGGGGTAGGCAGGTCCACGAATAACCACTTTAGGTGGTGGTGCGATCGGGATGGTGGACGGAGAAAGAGAGGCCGCAGGTGTGCTTTCTTTAGCTTTCCCATTGTTTTTCTGCCCTCGAGTAGCAACACTAATCATGTTGATCTCGTGAACACGAGAGGAGGAAGACGGTAGGGATAAGTCATGGTCTTCGAGAGGTGGGGTTGTAATAATGATAGATCTTGGTGAGGAGGGGACAGGTGGTATAGGAGAGGGATTGAAGCTAAAGGTTTCTCCCTTCGTAAGTTGTCTTTCTTAACCTTTCTATCTGAGAGGGTGGCCCGACAAGTATGGCTTTCAACGCTTTGCATCCCTCTACATCATGTCCTGGTGTGCGGTGGTAAGCGCAGATTTTAGACTCATCATAACCTATAGGTCGAGGTTTAGATGGATCATAGGGTCTAAGTGGGGGTAGGGAAATGGTCGCATTCTCCACCAACATAGCAAGGATTTTGGCGTAAGACCCTTTGAGCGGGTCAAAGTCAGAGGAAGATGAGGCTATTGACTGGGTAGGTTTCGGTAATGACTGGGTATGGTTGATTTGTATGGGTGGCGGCTTAGCCAAGGGGTTTTGATAATTGGATTTAACTAAATGTGGCCTCTTCGGCGCAGAAGTTATGTTTAGCTGGTCAGATGATGTGGTAGCAGAAAACAACCACGGAGAAAGAGGAGTGATAGTAAACAAATCCTTTGATGATGGAGTTTGTTTAGGGTTGATAGGTGGACAGGATACTTGGGGTGACGGTGTTGATATACCCTTGGATCTTTGTATGGGTGCAGAAGGTGTAGGTCATTTTAAAGAAAACGCAGGAGGTATGATGTATTGATGCAAGGTGGAGGGATGAGGTCCCAATATAGAAGGTAGGTGTGACGGTGATGGTTTTAGTTGTGATAGAGACATAGGTTGGACTTGAGGAGATTGGGTCTGTCTCCTAAGTGGATGGATGGCTTTACTTTTGGATAAATCTAACCGTTTAGGTGGGTGTGTTAGACTGGGTATTGGTGAGGTCCCAAGCGTAGGGGAAGGTTTGGTTAGGTCAATAGAGGTGGATGAGGTATTTGGTAGAGATGAGGGGGGTGAAGATGAGGACATAGGCATTTTAAGCTTTTGTAAACACTTCGGGTATATGGTAGAGGCGTCTGGATCGGTCATCTGCATTTGAGTAGAATATGGTGTACTCAAACATTCCCATAGGACTCGTCTATCTTCTGAGGGGTGACAATCCTCACGTGTGAATAGGAACTTTTGTATGGAAGAAAGGTGGGTTGTGATTCCGGTCCACTGTGGGTGTGATACAGGGGGTAAATGAGGCCTTGTATCAATGGGCGTTAAGAGGTCAACCGAGTCATTTGAAAAGATTTAGGCGATGAAGAACTAATAGGTAGGAGGGCATGTTTGAGAGGATCCGTCATGATTAAAGAATTTGGTGATGTCGGTTCAAGGGTTTCTCGTCTAAGGATGACGAAAAAAGTGGCGAGCCTTCCTCTTGTACAACAAGAGTGGTAGAAGGAGATGTTTGGGAAATAGATAAGTTAGATAACATCCGCTCACAGTCTTGCAAGGATGTGGTGTAAGAAGGCTCATCTGTGAGAAGAGAACTCTGGGCGGTTAATTCCTTTATGGGTAAAGGAATGGCAAGGATTTCATCTTGTCTTGATGGTGGTGAAGGGGGTTCGGGTCCTGCGTTAGTGAAGAGGCTTGATTCAAAATTTTCTCGATAGAAGTGTTTGGTTGGGAGTCGAAGACCATGGATTTCATGAACACTCTCCTCGGCTAAGATATCTTGGTTTATGTTACTGTTAGAAGAGTGGTTTGGGAATGGTTTGTTGAAGATTTTCAAATTTCGGTTAGCAGGGGCGTTAGGATTATCGAGGGTTATATCCCCTGCATCAACCATTTCCTGCACTATGTTTTTCAACATCTTGCAGTTTTCATGACTGTGTCCCTTCACGCGGTGGAAGTTATAAAAGTCATTTTCTTTGTACCAAGAAGGTATAGCGCGGGTGGAATCAAACCCGGAGTGAGGTTTAACAGGAGGTAAGGTAATAGCTCCTGCTTTGAGCAATTTTTCCAATATCACACCATAAGTTTCTCCCAAGGGAGTGTAATTGATGGGCTCGGCTTTATACTTATAGGTGGTTTTTGGCGGGGTATTAGATGGTGTTTGGGATTTGACCATCACCGCGTGTACAACTCCTTTTGATTTCGAAGCAGTCGATGCGTGAGGATTGGTGGTGTTAGGTTTGTTGGTGGAGTCTTGGGTTCGGAAATTGGGGTTTTTGTTGCGCAACCACAATTTCTCTTCCTCTAAGGCTCGAATTTCTAGTTTCGAGCCATAGTAAAGGCCTCGTCAAATGTGCGGAAAGTTTGAATTTGGAGGGTAGGAGAAATGTGCTTAGCGCAGGCCCGCGTAAAGAGTTCGATAAGTTCGGCCTGAGGCAAGGCATAAGTAAGTTGGTTGATAAGGCCCCATCGTCCAACGAAATCTGCGATAGATTCGTCTTCAAATTGTCGGATGGCATAGAGGTCGGTGATAGATACTTTCTTGGCAATGTTAATGGAGAAATGATCCAAGAAAGATTGGGCTAATTGGTTAAAAGAGAAGATTGAGTGCTGGGTTAAAGCAACTTTACCACTCAAGGCGGTCTGATAAGGACATGGGAAAGGTGCGGAGTAGTAAGGCATCGTCATGAGCAATCAGATAGCAGGCATGTCTAAATGATCGCAAATGTTGTTGAGGATCCTCCTTACTATTAAAACGAGTGAATTTTGGTAATTCCCATTGAGGAGGATATGAATGAAGGGGGACAGAAGGATGAATAGGCTCCCAAAAAACTTGCTCGTATGTCGAGTGCTTCGGCTTCTGAAACAGAAGCCTCAGATTTTGCATTTTGTCCATCATTTGTTTGATGAAATCAGTGGTGGGATGAGATGATGGTGCGGTTGTTGTAAAAGGTGGAGGATTGGGCCAAGGGCCTCCACTAGACAATGGGGGGGCTAAATGTTGATAAGGTATTGAGGATGAATATGTTGAGGCGACTGAATAGGGATGTCCTATATAAGGTGTTGAAGCCACCGGATAAGTGTGTGGAAATGAAAAGGTGGGCGGAGCTTGAGAAGGAAAGCTTGTGTGGATAGGTGGCAGAGAGCAAGTTATGAAAGGAGCAGTCTGCGAGAGAGACGAGGTAGGAACAGTTGGCGGTAATGATATGTGGGGCCCCAGATTAACAAAAGGAAAGCCAATCATGCCGTAAGAACCTCTGAAGCCACTGAGTTGGGAGACGGGGCTAAGGATGAAGAAGGCAAGGTGGAGTTATCAGGTGGGGAAGGAGCTAAGTGAGCGGCTATACTAATAGGCATACCAACAAGGAGTTGACCATCGGGTGTACGGTCAGGGGCATGAGACAAATAGTATTGTACAGTGCTAGGATTAGCGTCCAAAAATTTCACAAATTCCTTATCTCCTACAGGGATTTTGGGAACCTCGCTGGTGTCCGTAGGATTCCCCACAGGATGTGAAGGGGGTGATTCAGGCAAAGGCACGGAGCAGGCATGTGAAACCATGGCTGCAGCTTGTTTCAGTGATAACAACCATGGACAAGAGTACACAGTAAGGATGCAATCTATCAGGAACAGAAGCAGCAACAAAATGTTGGAATTGGTAGGTTGCTGGTTTTGGGAACTATGAAAGATAACGATGGCGATATCGGTCGAGTAGTAACGATGTCGGTCAGACTATAGCCGGCGTCGGTAAGTTAACCGATGTCGGTAGAATAGGACCGGTGTAAGAAGCTGTAAGAAGTTGCTGATTTGGGGTTAACGATGCTTAGTATACCTACCAAACTGTTCTGAAGTGATCACAGAAAATAGTGTATGATAGAGAAACAAAACTAAAAACAAGCAAGATGCACAAGCAAATTAACAGACTAACCCTAGGATTAGTTTTAATCACTTTGGGCTTATGCCTTAGATGCAAGATGATGTCAATCCTAAACAAAAGACTTAGGGGAAATGTCAAGTTTGTTTTGGCTTATAAGGTTACCTCAATCGGGCGGAGGAATACCGCGGAAAAAGGGGGATGTTTGAGTTGTTGTGTTAATTATGATGTGATTTGGTATGTGTTGTGCAGTGAAAGTAAGATTAATTTCTTGTCAATACCATGGATATCACCCCCACGTGTACGACCTGTTACTTAATCTATGTTCACTAGAATTGAAAACAACAAGCAAGAATGTGATGCACGTGTTTTAAACCCAAATCGAAAATGATATTCGATGAAGCAAGGAGATGATTTTCACTAATGCAAAAATGTGAAAGCAAAACAAATTCTTTTACCAAAAGGTAACAAAATATCTTGTGAATATTTTAGAAGAAGAAAATAGCAAGTGTGCTCCCTATATGAAAGCAAGCAAGAAAGAAAGAAACCCAAAATGGGTCCCACCAGGTGTGCCAAAATGTTTCGCACAGAATGCTTCCATTCCTGGAATAGAGTTGCTTCTATCCTTTCATTCCTTTGAGAAATAGATAAGGGTTAGGGCTAGGAGGAATACATGTTGAATGTTGAGAGGGTGTGCGCGTACCGTAGAGAGAGATCAGATCGATTGCAAAGAACTCCTTTTTATCTGGGAAGGACTACCTGCAAGTAAGAATACAAGACCACCAGATTCTAATTAGACAATAAATGAGGGAACTGCCTTGGGCCCAGGAAGTATTAAACTTCCTTTCGAAGGTGGTCAGTTCCCCTGCTAATATGAATTAACACAAATTATTGCAAAATTACAATTTAATTACCTTGTTAAAACAATAGAGGAAAGGGCTAGTTTTGGTTTTGAATCACAGTGACCGATGCGGTCACTGTCACCGTGCTTTTACGCTAACCGATATCGGTAGGGGCAGTGGTTTAGGGGCTTTTAGTGAAGGTTGGCTATAAGGTGGCTATGGTGTTTATAAGGCTAGTAAATGATTGGGGATAGGTAATGGGGTGATGGAGAAGACTCAGAGAATATGGGGGCTGTTCTTGGGGCAATGTAAGGGTAGAGGAATGATAGTTAGATGTAGGGTGTTACTGGGTAGTAGATCTAGGAGTAGACTTATAATTACTGTGATTCGAAATCCAAGAAATGTTATTAAAAGAACGTATAAGACACTACTTACTAGTTCCTGATGAAGATATTAGGTCAAAGACTGTGATAATGAAGGCAGGGCTCAGGTAGGATGATCGGATAATCAAAGATGAGCTATCTTCTCTCCCAATGCTTGGATGAGTGTCACTGGGCTCCGGTTACTCAGTTGCAGTCTTGGGCTTGATGTCCTTCTCTGCAAACTCCTCTCTTTCCTTCACTTGTCTCTGCTCGGCCAAGTGAAATCCGATCTTCCAATGACTTCCGATATTCGATCAATGAAAATCCAGCCCCTTGTTTTTGGTTGGGGGAGGTCATTTACAGGGAACCGATGGCGGTTACGTAACCGACGGCGGTCGAGTAGGAACCGATGTCGGTTAAGTCAAAGTGGGCTATTTTTAGTAAAATAGCCAACTTTCCCTCCTTTTCTCCCGAGGAATTAGTTGTGGGCTTGGTCAAGTCATTATTAGGTTGATTTTGGTGCGGGTGAGGAGTAATTAGTCATGGGTGTGGATGTAGACCAAGTTATAGGTCTTAATTAGGTTAGTTTAGGGTTAGGGCTAGGTCATGATGAGGTGGCGAAATGTGGTGGCAGGTTTGGAGATGTGGATTTATTAAATATAAGGTAACACCTAAGTAGTGCTTGAAATTGTCTCGCCTCGCGAGCGCCAAGACTTCGAATTCCCAAAGTAAACTTAGCCCCTTGAATGGTGATAGTTGCATCCTTTAAGACACCGATGGGCATTTCCTTCATTTTAGTTGCCATATATAACACATTCGAAGACAAAGTTGTAATATAGGTCTTCCCATCCGATGCCATGTATCTAATGTGAGAACATTGACCTTTGTGCATATGTCAATGAGGATATTACTGAGGAGCCATCCATCCACAACCGCATTTAACGCGATCTCCCTATCATATTCAAGGTTGTGAGGGGGAAGGTTTGCATGCAAGACCTACCTCTCGCACTCTTCCCCAGTGCGTGGTACCTTCTCCCTCAAGTATGCTCCTAACAAGGGAATAATATTCTCTTGCCTTAGCATTTTACATACTTCCTTGACCTCATCCAGGTCATCTTTTGGCGCCTCAACCTTCCTTCTTTTCTCCTCCCTCCTAGAATGCTCCTTTAGACACTGGATTTCTCCTTATAAACTCCGAATGGCGTCTATGGTTTCTTGATATATCTCATTTTGATGTGCGCAGGTCCGGGTACTTCCCATGTACCACTTCTTCCCTTGAAACTAGGTTCTTCTACCTTGGCATTTCCTTTGTGCACGCGGCCTCTACTCTTGTTGTTACCATAACAGGTTCCAAGCTTGCATCACGTGTCACCCGTGGCATCCATTGTGTGTCTGCCTTCTTAATGCTTACCATTGCAGTGCCGTTGTCTTTTTGGTGATGTTGATTCATGTTTTCAAACAACTCAGGGCACATCTCATATTTGTGCTTCTTCCCACACCTTGAGCACTACAATAGATTTGGGCACTCATGCTTATAGTGGTATGTAGACCCACAATTAAAATAGTTTCCACAAGGAACTCACTCCTTGCTCCTTCATGGTTACCATGACCATGGAATCCTCCGTGAAATCCCCTTACTGCGCGTGCCTCCATCTACGTGCTCCTCATAATGGTAATTATCATTCTTAGAACTACTAGAAATGCTGGTCTGGCACACCCCATGATCAATGGTCTCATGGATCTAATCAATAAGCTTACAATCCTTAGTGTCATATGTCATAGAGGTGCAAATATTACAGTAGCAAGACACATTCTTCTGAATTGTGCGCTGTAACAAGGAACATCTACTTGCATCATGGTCCCCATGACAAATTTCATAGTCTCACATGCATTACGGCGTGTCCTGTCCTCCAGGGAAACTATCCTTGACATGCCCCTGTACTTCATAATTTGTACACCATATACCACTGTGAGTCTCATGGGTTGAGTTCGCAGAAAAATTCTCTAGCTTCTTACCCATAGTAGCAATTTGAGCCTCCAGAAATGGGCTAACACCAATATCAACACTTCCAACAGCTTTGGCACGTAGGGCGGCTTCTAACACCTCACGTGGGTCTTTGAAAGTTTTATGAGATAAAGCTCTTCTAAAGGGTGTTATCAACCCCCCAAAAAACCATTGAGCATGTTGTGAAGGGTGAATGTCATATGATAATTTTGACAGGAGGGTTTTGAATTGTGCATCATATTACCGACACTCTCCGCCATTCCGTATTGAATCTCCTTTAGGGAAATGATGCTCTTATGTTCAAACTTAGGGATGTGGAATTATGCCAAGAAGGTGTTCTTTAAATCAGTATAATCCACCACCGTGTTATGAGGGTCATATTTCCTATACCAGCTATGTGCGTGCCCTTGCAATGTTGTTGCAAACTAGCTTGCTTTCCGCTTCGGGCTAGTGATCCCTTTCACGCGCTATAGCAGCTCACACTTGTGAACATGTTCTACAACGTCTTCAATACCCCTGTAATCTAGCAAATGTAAATACATCTCAAAGAAAACTTGAGGAGATGTCTAGGGCCCTTGTCCTCTTGACCCGAGCCTTGGTTTCCTCCAAGTGTTTCCTCCGCCGCTAGATCTACTGATTCATTAGGTCCTATGCCTTCGAGCCACCGGATCCACCAGTCCACCAGTCCCGTTCCTCTTGACTCACCAAATCCACCCTAGTCCACCAAGTTCTATAGTGGTCGTGCCAAGGGTCCCAGTTCCATCGAACTACACGTCGATGGTCCGTGTGATAATGCCCCACTACCACTAGTGTACCTCGTGTCACTCCCATATGCGAGACCGAAGGCTTGTGTACTTGCTCCTTATCTAAAAATTCCTCCAAATATTGGGATAGTATGCGTAGTCATAGAAGTGGGAAATAATAAATTGTATCTCACAGGCACGATCTATCACTTCCACTGATACTAACTGGGTCGAATGATACTCCTTCCTTGATCTCGAAAAACCAAGCGCCGTGGTTTGGTCACTAGGTGGGTTCAGATGCATGCCAATGAATCTTCTCTCTCCTCATGATGAACTATCATCATAAGCCGAAGGGGTCTCTCTTACACACTTGCCAAGATGGGGTAGTAAAGACTACTTAGGTTCCACGTCCTCCGCGAACCTCAACTCCTTCCCACAAAGTGTCTACCTCCATAGGTCCATTACACTTCGCAACCTCACATTGTCTTGCAGCAATCTCGTTTTCACGTGCTTCACTATACTTGATTCGTCTCTCCTCCCTTTCTTTCTCCATCGTAATATCTATCATCTTCCTCCACCCTAGCTCCCTTGCCCAACGCTTCGTAATGGTTTAGCCAACCATCAAAAATGCCTTTAAACTCAAGGTAAGAATCAAGATCTTAATTTCCAGAGGAATAACACATAGAAATGATCCTTTGGGATTGTGCGTAAACTCAAACTCAGCAACTTCCAGACAAGAATATGTAGAAATAGCGTACTCCATAGTGTAGCTAGCCAACACACCTTTCCACCAATGATCCACAACATGAGTCCATGTCAGATCTACATCCTACAGCCTATGGTATTCTTCTTGGGTCCACGTGTGTGATCTATAATACTAGCTTGATCTAGACGCATATGCCGAGAGCCATTCATACAGCTCTACTAGGAAGCAACAGAAAAAAAGTTTCATACAAATCATGGTAGAGGTTCTCTTCTACCCATCTATGTGCATCAAACTTAGATCCAGTGTTGAATCTCTGAGCAAATTCATCCTCTCGTGCTTTTAAACCATGATTCAACACTTTCCAAGGTTAAATGCTCTGTCATCACTCATTACATAGATCATGATGTATGCCATTTCCCACTATAACTTTGAAAAGAGGTCCCAGAAACGGAACCAAGATGTAGTCATTTTTACACCCATCACAAAGGAAATAAATCCCATGTGTGCCGGCCTTTCACCCAATGGGCGCTGGTGCTCACCTGAGGCACGCACGGGCGCCGAGTCTCTCTTTTATGTGATTTAAGTGGGAAACCATCATCTATGTCAGGAACTTAATGAATAAAGGTGGAAATGAGACATATAATCATCATAGGGCTTAGAACAGCCTCTAGACAAATGTATTCATTCCAAATAGAGGGTACTTATAGATAATAGATAGAACTACAGTAGAAAGGAAAATACATAAGGGTTTACATCTATTCCATAACATCCATGAACATAAATGAAAAGATATAGATATGAATCGAATCAATTACATTCATACTCATTCATGTTTATAACCTCATTACATTCAATGGATCCATTAGACTACCACAACTTGATCAGACCGAAGTCATACATCACAACAGGGATCATGTCCTTCATCCATACAAAGAAAAATTTATATCCCAGCCCCTTAATACATTACTCCCTTATATAGCCTCTACCCAATCCCATAGAGTTCTCATAGTATTTCAGAGAGCTCTGCTCTCTATATTCTCCTCTTTTTTCTACTATGCGGGTGCTTGTATATATAGGTTTCTTCAACCACCGACTTGCTTTTAGGGGCTACAGATTTGTCACCAAGTGTCCAAGTGGTCCTCCATAGAAGCATGCTCCTTCAGATCCAAGCTCTCCACTCCTTGTAATGATGGTCTTTTGGAATCCTCTATCACTAAGCATATTCCTTTCGTGGGCATCACGTTGCAGAAATTGCAAGACGTTATCCACTTCTCATTTGTTGTCAGGTCACACTTTTCTCATGTCCTGCCCAAAATGCCCAATATGGCTAAGTCCTGAAACCTTAAATCTATCCGTGTGCACGCCATAGGTTTTCTTAAACCCTATCCTACGTGCCTTCTCCTTACACACCCTTCTTCAACTAGGCCTTGCGTGCCTATGTGACTTTTTGTACTTAGCCAATATTTTGGGGTCCCAACACATGGAGTCTTAAACAACCTCCTAAACTCGACTCTTAAGCAAACTCAACACTCCTAAGAAGACTCAAAAACCTTCTCAACATAGAAATCAAGTGTATATCACCTTAATTTACTAATGTAATCTTTACAAGACAACTATTACCCGATGACATGGCTTAACTATTCTCCTTCCCAAGTCAAACTCACCTTACAACTTTCTTACAATCCCATATTAACCTTTTATAAGCATATATGCACTTTTTACAACACATTCAACGTTAACACACCTAGAAAACATGTCTTATTGGTCTCATATGACCTTATTGTGCTTTGGACCTTGATGCTCTTGCATCAACTAGTCAATCGAGGATGAGGCGCTACTGCTTCGTTGGACAATTCTCTCAATGCACTAACTACTTTGGGATTCTTGTGGTACTCTTCACAATGAGTTTTAGGATTAATCCCAAGTACTTTCCATAGTTAAGTGGATTATTTTTAACCCTTACCCAACATGCAATGTAAATATTAAGTTTATTCTATTAAGAGTTTGATTTTTCTTTGGCCAAGCAATCCTGTATACAAGATATTAGTAGTTTGTTTCTTGATTTTGGTGAGAAATCCAAACGATGTGGTCTTACACAAAACCAATTAGCATTTTTTTGAAACACAATATTAGAAGAAAACTAAAACAAATGATTGTAATTGTTTCTAATTTTTAATATCGTTGTAGACACAAAATCATGCATTTTAGGCATTATTTAACTTGGTCTTATACTACTATTTAGAAGGTTCTCAAGCGAATAAAGTACTAATTAACCCCACCTTTTGGCCACATTTTTTATACTTTATTTCGTCAATCCTGCACATTCCTTCACACATATCCACCTATTTCACAACTATCGCGGCATTTTAACCTAAACCTGCGTGCTAGGCTTGTCTTAGGGTTCCCAGGTCCCACTTGGGGCGCCCGATCCATATGTCACTTTCTCACTTCTTTTTGGGGTCTTTCTAGCTATTTTTCATCCTTATCTTTTTCCTAGTTGGCCATGTCAAGGTTAATTATGAAATTAAAGCTTGAGAACCCTATAAATATAAAGTTATAAGACCATAATGAGGGTCCTAACATCACATACTACTATCACTCCATCTAGAGTTGCATCCATTGCATCACTTGCATCCACATAGTGTCATGCATCAAGGCTAGGAGATCTGCATCAACACACACAACATAGGGGAGGGATTCTATTATATTTCATGCACACATGCTAGTACATTTTCTATAGTTATTATTTCTCACTACTTCACAAAGTGCAACTAGCACAAGAGCACCTAGGGCACGACATGCACACACACACCATAACTACATTTAGGTCTGAAATGTAGTGCATCGCAAAGATTAGTAATCCCATTATTGTGGGAGCTAAGGTCGGCCGACCCATTGATTTTACATCTTTTATTTTTCTTAGAGTTCGATACTCCCTTTCCTTTCTATAGGTCATCATTTGATTATTCAACACACACTGGTGCAACTCGGTGAATCCAATATGACAGACATGTTGCAGCAAAGTGTTTAGAAATACCTTGCACCCCGTAAAATTTAGATTATGGGCATTTACAGATATCAAGGTGCCTAATCTATAGACAAGGGTGCACAGGGCACCCAAGACCTTCTCGGAACCTCGGTCAGGTTCAAATCTTCCAATTCGACCTTCGTAGGATTTATGAGTGGTCGTTTGCACTTCCATATTTTATTATCGGACTCATGACAACCTCTCTTTTTAATCAACTAAGACATTTCTCTTCCTTTACTTGCATATTTAGGGTTTTATTTCACTTAGTATATTTACTACAAGTATTCCATATTGTTTTAATTCTCTGAAAATGATGTATAAATGAATTAAAACAATATGTAATAATTATAAATCAATATACTAAGTGAAATAAAACCTTAAATATGCAAGTAAAGGAAGAGAAACGACTTAGCTGATTGAAGCGGTTATCACAGTTGTCGCGCAGTCCGATAATAAAATTTGGAAGTGCAGATGACCACTCAGAAGTCCTATAAAGACTAGATTTGGAAGATCTCGAACGAGGTGCTTAGGAAGGTTTGCGGTGCCCCTGTTTACAGATTAGGCACCTTGATCTCTGTAAATTCGAGGAATCTAAATTTTTAGGGTTACAAGGCATCACCGAACACTAAATATTTGTAACATTGGATTCGCTGAGTTACACAAGGTGTGTTGAATAATCAAATGACCACTAATAAAAGGAAAGGGACTATCAAACCCTAAGAAAAATAAAAGATGCAAAATGAATGGGCCGATCGACCTCATATGCCATAATAGTGGACTTACAAATCTAAGTGTTGCAATACATTTCATACCCAAATGTAGTTATGGTTTGTGTGTGCATGTTGTGCCCTAGGTGCTCTTGAGTCAGTCACACTTTGTGAAATATCAAGCAATAATAACTATAGAAAATGTATTAGCATGTGTGCATGGAATATAATAGAATCCCTCCCCCTATGTTGTGTGTGTTAATGCGATATCCTAGCCTTGATGCATGACACTATGTGGATACAAGTGATGTAATGGATATAACTCTAGATGGAGTGATAGCAGATGTGATGCTAGGACCTCATTATGGTCTTATAAATTTATATTTATAGGGTTCTCAAGATTTAATTTCGTAATTAACCTCGACATGGTTGACTAGGAAAAAGATAAGGATGAAAAATAACTAGAAAGACCCCAAAAAGAAGTGGGAAAGTGGCACATGGATCAAGGCGCCCAGTGGGACCAGACACCCTAGGGCGCCCTAGTACAAGCATGGGCACCTAGATTTAGGCTAAAATATTGGGATAGTTACAAAATAGGCGGATATGTATGAAGGAATGTGCGGGATTGATGAAATAAAATATAAAATAAAGGTGGCCAAAAGGTGGGATTAATTATTACTTTATTCACTTGAGTACCTTCTAAATAGTAGTATAATACTTGGGCTAAATAATTCCTAAAGTGCATGATTTTGTGTCTACATTTTGGCCCCACTTTATGTTGGTGACTGGAACACTTGGTAACATAAAGTAGATAGAGATGTGTATCGATATCCATGTAGCATGTAGAAGAAAGACATGCGAGATGGACTACACTCAAGCGTGAAATGACAAAAAAGAAAAATGTGGAGGAACATGGATTCTAAAGATGAAAAATGTGCATAAAAAGTGATGAGAGTGAATCTAGGGTGGAACGCGTGTGTAGTTGCTTTGTGTGTAGTGTACCTACATGGTTAGTAAAGGCAAGTGTCTCAGTAGATGTGTTATCGTTTTCATTTTTGTTGTTGTTATTGCCCCCATTTGATTGTTTGTTTCTCATACGGTCGGACTGCAAGGAGAAAATGATCAAGTATTCAAATATGTATGTATGTAAAAATGTTGTGTAAAATATGCATGTGTATAGAAATGTGTAAAATACGCAAATGTAAAATATGCTAAAATAAAAGTGTAAATGGAACATGTGCACCTGATCCATGTCGAGAAAAAGGATGTAGAAGGATATCTTGTATTGTCGCGATTTTTTTGGGAATCTCACGCCACCCTAGCTGAAGAAGTATAAGGAGGAAATGCTCTATGTCCTCCAACCTTTAACCACTTTTATTGAAATGTGTGAAGAGATCTTTGTATTGTCCTAGTTTTTTTGGTAATCGATGCCACTGGATGGAGTAGTGTAGAGAGGCACACCCATTGTAACCCCTAAGCCTGTAACTACTCCGCAGAATTTCCAAAGGACACCATGTCCTGTAGAGGTTGTTGTGTATGGAGTTTGTAGACTGGTTTGAACTCACTCGTTGTATGTGAACCGATGTAAATATGTTGTGTTAGTATAAACCCTTAATGATGCCATTGTAGACTCTTTGTCGGTTATGGCATACTCTCCTTTGTGGATGGTTTTGCAGGTTATAATCAAATCAAGATCAATCCTGCTGACCAAGAAAAAACCTCTTTCACCACGCCATGGGGTACATTCGATATACGATTATGCATGTTGGGCTTAAGAATGCAAGAGCTACCTTTTAATGCGCAATGACCCATATCTTTCATGACTACATCCACAAGATCATTGAGGATTATGTAGATGATATTCTAGCAAAGTCTAGGTGGTGTTCTTCTCACGCAAGGGACCTTCATGTACTATTCGAATGATTACGCCAATATCGTGTACACCTAAACCCAAAAAGTGTGTTTTTGGGTCACCACAAGTAAGTTTCTCGATTCATTATTTCACGATGCGACATAGAAATTGACCCCACCAAAATCAAAGCCATTATCAACATGCCTCCACCAAAAAAACCTTCACCAACTCCGCTCCTTGCAAGGTAAAATTCAAGCTATCCGATATTTTATTGCACAACTGGCTGATAAACACAAACCGTTCACATGATTAATGAAGAAAGATACCAAGTTTGTTTGGGGAAAACGATGTCGGCAAACATTCGATCACATTAAAGCTCATTTGTTAAACCCACCTGTCCTAGTCCCGCCCATTGCATTGTGACCTTTTTGTTGTATATTTTTGCTACATTTCATGCATTAGGTGCACTATTGGCACACCATGATGATACCCACCATGAGCAAGCCATCTATTATATTAATCACACAGTCCTCTCTTAGGAATGTAATTACAGCTACATCGAAAAACTGTGCCTCAGCCTTGTGTTCATTGTAGACAAATTACGTCATTATCTTCTTAACCATGAGGTTCACATCATCACCAAGGTAGATCCTCTACACTATTTTTTATCCCGCACTCACCTTTTAAGATGTTTGGCTTGTTGGGTCATGCTCCTTACAGAATTTGACTTTAAGTTTATCCCTCAAAGAGTAATTGAGGGGTAGGTCATTGCTGATCAGTTGGTCGTCGCCCCTCTCTTGGATGCATCCCCTATTTCTGATTCCTTATGAAATGATTTCATTACCTATACCATTGAATCACATACATGGACACTGTACTTCAATGTTTCTCGTTGCCACTCCAACGCCGACGCTGGTGTGGTCTTTATTACCCCACATGGTGACCCACTTCCCTTCACATACCAACTAGGGTTTTCTTGCACAAATAATATTGTTGAATATGAGGCTTTCATTTTAGGTTTTCTTACAACTAAAAATTCTGATTTGTAACTTGTGCATCCATGGTGACTCTCAATTGGTCATTAACCAAGTCAATGATATATATCATACCAAGGAGGAACATCTTATCATATATAATGCTTTTGTAAAAGACCTTTTAGCTACCTTTGAGTCTTATTCCATTACCGCCATTCCTCGCAAAGATAATCACCATGCCGATGCCATGGCCAATGTGCAACATCACTTATCCCCCAAGATATCACCGATGACCAAGCCACTTTCATCATTATGCACTTATGATAGCCTTCTATCTCCACCATACCTATTGCCACTTGTGCCGTCACATGTAGTCATGACACCACTAAATGGTTCACCCCTATTTATAACTATCTATATAAACAAACTATTCCTGATACCATACAACCTCCTAAAGCTCATCGGTTACGTTGTGAAGCCACTTGTTATGTTATTGTCGAGACTAAATTGTTCAAACATGCCCTTGATGGTCATCTACCCCATTACATTCCCCTTATAGATATCCCTATAGAAATCTCAAACATTCATGATAGCATATGTGGTGGCCACTTCTCGGGTAAAGCTATGTCACACAAATTCTTACGTCAAGGGTATTATTGGCCAATGATGGAACAACCTTGATTATCTTTGTGTTACAAAATATTTCGAGACATGGTAATCTCCATCATGCACTCGCATGTGATCTTCAACCAATTGTGCCAACGTGGCCTTTCTCCCTTTGGGGATTTGACTTAATTGGCCTCATCAATCCTGAATCTACCGATGGCCACAAATTCATAATCATAGCCATGAAATACTTCACCAAGTGGGTTACAATTGTACCCCTACAAACAACCAACTGCAGATCGACATTTATAACTTTCTCACCATGCATATTATCACACACTTTGGTGTGCCATCTATTATCATCACCGATAATGGATCCTCATTCAAAAATAAAGATGTCAAGAATTTTTGTGCTAAATTTAAAATCAAACAATAATTTTCTACGCCTTATTATCCACAAGGCAATGGCCAAGTGGAGGCTACCAATAAAACCATTGTAAAAATCCTACATAAAATTGTTGACTCTAGCGGCACTAATTGGCATAATCAAATTTTCTACGCATTATGGGCTTATCACACTAGTGTTCGCACACCTACTAATGCTACCCCATTTTCCCTAGTTTATGGCACCAAGGTTGTTATTCCATTAGAACTTGAAATACCAACCCTATGAATCTCTCTTAAAGGCATCCTTAAAGACAATGAATATCACAAAAATCACTTACACGAATTAGAAATGTTGGACTCACATCATGTCCAAGCATTGGAAAACCTCCACACATACCAATCCCGCATCTCACAAGCTTACAACTGCAAGACTTGTTCTAGAGACTTTAATATCAGAAACCTCGTCTTAAAAGAAAACCAAAAAAATACAAAATTCGAAGCATCCCTTAAAGGAAAATTTAAGCCCAAGTGGCTTGGCCCTTACGTTGTTATGGATAAGCTTGGTGGTGGTGTTTACCACCTTACCACCTTCTAGGCAAACCACTCAAAAACCCACTAAATGTCATGCATCTCAAGAAATATTACACTTAGATTAGCACACCACCCTCATTACCCGATGACACACTCTTATGTTTTAGTTCACACTAGACTGTTGAGGGATTACCATTACACTGAACCCCACACATTGTACTATAGGTTCTACACATTTATCCTATCATGTACATTGCGCATCCTACATCATCCATTCTACACTTAGTCTACATCCTACATTATATTATATCCCTCATGCACATATTAGTCATTTATACATCATCTATATTATACATATTACACTAGTCATCATTACATATGAGTCTAGTTTTACATTTCATCCATGCATTCTACATTTATGCTAGGTTACATCATATATATGGGTCTAGCTTTACATTCTATCACTACACATTCTATTTCTATTTACCCCTATCACCACATCTTACATAGTCTATACACCCTACATTTCCTACATTGCATGAGTCACATAGTGCATTTATCCATCATATACATTCTACATACTACACTAGATTCCATTACATATGGGTCTAGTTCTACTTATCATCATTACATATTCCATTTCTATATACACCTATGCATATCCTATATACATTACACATCTTATATTTCTGCATATTTACATCCTCGTCACTTGGTCGTTTATACAACGTTGTCTTCTACGCATTGCACTCACTCTATGATGCACTCTAGTTCCTCGGTTCATACTC
This sequence comes from Taxus wallichiana var. yunnanensis, assembly GCA_018340775.1. Lineage (NCBI taxonomy): Eukaryota > Viridiplantae > Streptophyta > Pinopsida > Cupressales > Taxaceae > Taxus > Taxus wallichiana. The sequence continues at coordinate 198,003,848 of CM031244.1, forward strand.
GATTGCAGAGGGTTTACCAATCAAATAAACCTTACATTCACCATGCGACATTTTCCTCATGATACATTTCCCTCATGCGACATTTCTAGTGTTAGTGACATACACCTTAGGTTAAATTGTCATCTATACTATCATCTTGTAGTCGTATACGTTGTAGGCTAAATCACCACCCCCATTATCATCTTATAGTGGTATATGCTTTAGGATAAATTACCACCCCCATTATCATCTTGTAGTGGTATATGCTTTAGGCTAAATCCCCACCCCCATTATCATCTTGTAGTGGTATATGCCTTAGGCTAAATCACCACCCCCATTATCATTTTGTAGTGGTATACACCCTAGGTTACATCACCACTCCTTTCTTATTATTCATCTTGTAGTGACATATGCTTTAGGCTAAATTGTCACCCATCTCCATCCTTTCATCTTGTAGTGACATACGCTCTAGGCTAAATCATCACCCATCTTCATTTTTTCATCATATAGTGATATACGTTTAGGGATAAATCATCACTCCTCCATTCAACAAGTCATGATATATGCTTCAGCTATAGGGTTCACGCATACCTCTCCACATGTCACATCTCATCTTTATTACGTATACACACTCATCACAACACACTAGAAACAACCAACACTATTCGACCATTTCCCGATGACGCACTCTCATTTACAATTCATTCTTAACTTCTAAGGGGGAAAACAAAATGAACCTCATTGCATACATTCCATCCAACTCGGGGGCACGTTGCTCTTATCATTCCATCTTGAATTCCATTCCATCCATCCATAACTTATTACATTGTCTTAGGGCATTTACTCTTGCTTACTAGTTTTTTGCATGCTCACTTTATTACACATGTTAGATTGCTTTCTTATATGTCATTATCATACACATGCACGTTCATGTATTTGTTTAGTGTGATTACAAATACAGATTCGACACGCAACATGGATGTTCACCTTCTACAACATATGAACCACCTTAGACACTTTGATTATGGTGAAGGGAGTATAGAGAGCATGACATTAGACCATGAAACCCTTGCAAGTACATATATGGTCTTGGATTGAGTATGTATAAGCCAAGAAAGGCTACAAAGATTTTGAGTATATGAAAATTGAAGGAAATCAATGCAAGTTCCATTCCTAGAGAAGCCTAATCCATGGTTTGATGTCTTCAATATGTTCAACCAAGTATGAATGGTCTTGTGATTGCACTTGAAGAAGGATTCCATTATAAGGTAAGGTATAGCTCAAGGAGAACTCATGAAGTATGTATGTAATAAAGCTCATAAATGGATCTTGTAGGATGAACTTGTCTTGTAGATCAATATATGAGTCTTGCACTTTATAAACCATTAGGCTAGTGATCAAAGGTGATCACATCGGTTATCAAGTGAGCCTCTAACTATTGGTCACTTATGAGTATGCATGGTGTCTCAAATAGACATAGAGTGTTAAAAGTAGAGGTAAGGTGCATAGACCTCGCTTAGTGATCCTCAAGCAAGGTTTGGTGTCATTAGAGCAAGTTTAAGCTCTTGGTATTGTGAAACCAACATTTTGAATATGAACCCATCTAGCTCAAATAGTTAAAGGTCAAATTCAATTATAACCCCCGCATCGATTTGGTATCGAGTGAGCTCTGTTTAGAGGATTTTGAAAGCATCTAAATTTGTCTAATCATTATTATGCAAGTTGTAAGATTGTTTGTAGAGATGGATTCAAGGAGGAAAGATAAGAGAGAGATTGAAGAGCAGAGGCAGTCTAAGCTCGAAGAAGAGATTGAGTCCATTAGAAAGGACTTGGAAAGGATGATGCAACAGATTGCAAGAGTGAAATTTTCAAATTGCAAGGATGAAATCTTCACATGAGGAAGGTTATCAGATGGTCTATACAAGAAATTATGAGAATAAGAAAGAGATTAGTTGATTGGAGGAAGAATAAAGAGATGTTTCTATTAGAAGAGCAACATGGAGAGTTTCTTAAGGAGCAACCAAGAATGGAGTTTCAAGGAATGCAACAAGTAAGAGAAGAGGTGCCAAAGAAGGAGGAGGCATCCATGGAGACCAGAGAGTCTCAAAGTTTTCTTACGACTGTTCTCTGAGTGGGTGTTTGTAGGTACAATGGCCATAGGGGAAGAATACCAAGTTGAGGCATTTGAAGGTGAAGAAGCACTAAAGTATGAGTTTGAGTACACAAGCATGGAGCAGCTGTAAGAAGAACTAAAAACTTGGAAGAAGCTATATATCAAGCTAAGAGTAGCCTTGAAGACAAGACAAGTGAAGAGGTGGTAAAGGAAAATCATATTTTAGTTGAGGAGGTAGATTTTAGCATTGAAGACCTACACTTTATTTCTAAGGTGAAGCAATCCTACCAAAAGGCCAAGGATGAAAGAGAGAAAGGATGGTTGATAAAACAAGTGGAGAGGACTATTAAGTCTTATGAACTCATCTTTAGTAATGACTAAGAAGCCGTGTGATTACGGACTATTATGAATACAAGGCGAGTTGATGTTCATCATGAAAGAGATAGAAGACCTACATGAAGAAATATTGAAGACAAAGAACATGAGGAGAAAGGTGAACCAAGAAGAAAGAAAGAGGAAAAAAATCAAGAAATCAAGAATAGACAATGCAAGGACAACTGTAGAAGACAAACTATACAAGTAAAGGCAATGCGAATGAACTGGAAGTCAAGAAAGAAGACAAACCATTTCAAATTTTTCTCTTAAGGGAACTCTGATGTAGGAACATCAAGGTCCAAAGCATAATAAGGTCATATGAGACCAATAAGACATGTTTTCTAGGTGTGTTAAGGTTGAATGTGTTGTAAAAAGTGCATATATGCTTGTAAAAGGTTAATATGGGTTTGTAAGAAAGTTGTAAGGTGATTTTGACTTGGGAAAGAGAGTTGTTAAGCCATGTCATCAGGTAATAGTTGTCTTGTAAAGATTACATGAGTAAATCAAGGTGATATACACCTAATTTCTATGTTGAGAAGGTGACGAGTCTTCTTAGGAGTGTTGAGTTAGCTTAGGAGTTAGTTTAGGAGGTTTTTAAGACTCCATACTAGTCAAAGAACACCTATTCATTGGTGATTCAAAGGAATTCAATGTACACAAAGGTTTTAGAAGTTGAATAATGAATAATAAAACATGTATGAGGATTTGAAGGTGGAAATATACCTCTGTTTGAAGAAAATTACATGTTCAATGGATCTGTGCACAAAGAACTCACAAGGAAGTGAAGAACAAACCCCAGTCCACCTTGCACGATAAAATTCTACTTGGCTTTCAAAGTAGAAATTTTACACAGTAATGTGGATCACCATCATAATTTTTATGTCTTGAAGTTGGGTAGACTAATTGTTATTACAAATTGAAGGCTCTCGATCCCGAACTAGGGCCTCGGTTATCTTGTGACTGAACTAATGAAATTGTCTAAAAATTATAAGACATATTTGTCTGCATGTGAATTAGATGACCCCCAAATATTATGGTGATTGGTGTTGTATAGTTGAAGATAACCTTGACAAGAAATTCGAGCTAAAACAAAGAAAGCACGAAAGTGCACGATTAGTGAAAGAAATAGGCATAATTTGTATTATAATTTGTAAAATCATGATTCTAGATTACTAAGGAAGGTGGAGGTGGTATATTTTATGTTTTGAATGATCTTATGGGTTCATGAAATGAAGAAAGTGCCTTCAATTTAAGCAAATGTGAACTATGCAAATTGTACTGTAACAATGAGTTATAACACTCTAAGAGCTACTTTTGTGAAAGGTGAGTTGAGCATAATGTGATGAAGAACTAATGCATGAAAGGTTGAAAAACTCCTATCTAGGTATGAACAATATGTTTGAATAATTCTAGGAGAATTGTTCAATGAATTTTCCTTCATTTTGTAAAACATGACTATAGGAGCTGATAAAGCCTATATAATTCATAGTGTTAGACTACAAGAAAGGTGTATTGGAAAATTTAGCATTTGAAAAACATATGAACCACCTTAGACACTTTTATTATGGTGAAGTAAGTCTAGAGAACATGACATCAAGCCATAAAACCCTTGCAAGTACATATATGGCCTTGAATTGAGTATGCACAAGCTAAGAAAGGCTACAAAGAGCTTGAGGGCAAAGTGTAGGACAATTGAAGGAAACCAATGCAAGATCCATGCCTAGAGAAGCCTAATCCTTGGTTTGATGTCTTCAACATTGGTCAACCAAGTATGAATGGCCTTGTGATTGCACTTGAAGAAGGATTCCATTGTAAGGTAAGGTATAGCTCAGGGAGAATTCAAGAGGTATGTAGAGCTCATGAATGGATCTTGTAGGATGAACCTGTCTTGCAGATCAATATAGGAGTCTTGCACTTTATAAACCATTGGGTTGGTGATCACAAGGTGATCACATCAGTTATCAAGTAAGCCTCTAACTATTGGTCTCTTATGAGTATTCATGGTGTCTCAAATAGACCTAGAGTGTTAAAAGCATAGGTAAGGTGCATTGACCTCAATTAGTGATCCTCAAGAAAATATTAGTGTCATTAGAGAAATTTTAAGCTCTTGGTATTGTGAAACCAACATTTTGAATAGGAATCCTTCTATCTCAAAAAGTTAAAGGTCAAATTCAAGTATAACCCCTAGATCACTAGTATTATCTCATGATAAATACCAAAAGTTGTATGTGATAACAAACCCATTCTTAATTGATCAAGGGTATAATCCATAGTTATAATTTTTTTATGTGTGTACTCGTTCGTACAAATATTGGTGAGTGAATTATCCAAATCCCTAAGAATCTTAACAAATCGGGCCAACCATTTTCGTTACTATTTAAATGGCTAGTTTAAATCAATTTATGTTCCACGTCTCATGTATCTAACTTGAAAATCAGTTATAGAAAACAGTCCTATCTTTCATTACTATTTAGATTTTTAGTTTGAAATAGTTCTTGAAATTAGTTATAAAAAGAAGTCTTATCTTCCTTCTTTGTTTGGATTGTTAGTTTAAAACAATTTGTGTTCCACATCTCATATCATCCAAATTCAATTCAATTCAAAAATCAGTTATCAAAAAAATAATCTTGTTGGACTTAGTGTCTTAGTTGTTGTCATTGATGTCAAGTGTCACATTGATGTCAAAGGGAGTCAATAGTGTTCATTGAGTTAGTATGAGGTGTCATGATGAGTTGCATTGTTGTAGAGGCATGATAACTAGGTGAGATTCCATGATCTTGAGGCTGATTTAAGCAAGTAGGTGTCATAGTGTGAGATCCAAAGGTGGTCCAAGGTTATTACATGGCTAGTAATATGTTTCAAGGGTGTTATTAGGTCTACATGATGGTAAATAGGTCAGGTTGAGTAAGTCATGTGGTGAAACAAGCCATTCTAGGTCTTATTCTTAACCTAGTGCAAGCATGATGAGATGGTAGCATAGAGTATGAAGTAGGGTAGACCAATGTATAAATTTGGAGTGTGTTATGATGTTGCATATTAGGTATTGGAGGCATCCAAGGTTATATTTCAATTGTAGAGTGTAGGTACAAGGTCATTTGAAACAAGAACAATGAAAAGGCATGTAAACATGGGTAAGTTGTGGTTTATGGAGATTTTTAAGTATGATAAGGCAGGGATGATCATTAGAGATCACCCATTAGGTTTTTATGATGTTGTGTGTCAAGTTTTAGGTCCAGGTGATGAATATTTTGCAAGATATTGAGTTTTTTCAAAACTGGGTTTCCAAAGGTGTGTTTTAGAGCTAAATTTTGACTTTCAAATGCTTAAAGGGGAGTGTTTTCTTTACATGAGGACACAATATCCTAGGGGTATTTGAGTAGGTCAGTTATAAATATTTTCCAAGAAGAATGAGGTTGTTTGATTGTCACATTTTTATGAACAATTGTTAAGAAGGTAAACTACTTTTTAACCCTCTTGAAACCCTAGCTTTGGAGCGACTTGGAGGAAATTGCTTGTACTAACCCAAAATTGATTCCTTTGGAAAAAGTGATGATTGGAGGTTATATAGGAATCCTCCATCTTTCTCTAGGTGTGATTTGTAGGTTTTGGTTATAGGTGGGCCTCACCTAAAAGGCAAGTTTATGGAAAGTTTCAGTTTGTGCAAAATTTTTCCATTAGAACTATTCATAAAATTATCACTTACTAAATCATATGAGCTATGATACATTTCCATGATGGTTTTAGGTCATGGTTATGCGTTTAGGATGAAAAATGTGCCCTATTTATGAGGACTAGTTTTTAGGCAGTTTTGGGGCAATTTAGAGTAGTTTGGGAACAAAGTAGTTTTGGAGGTGGTAAAGGTGGTTTCATGTCTTGGTTTGAATTTTTGATGATCTTGACATCAATATATTTCTAATGATATATCACACTTGAGTTTTTGTTGATATTTGGGCAATTTATCGACTCATCTTTGAAGACTAGGTTTTGGTGCACAAGAACGACCATGTTCTTGAGATGGTTTCATGGCATGAGATGATGTTGTTAGATGATTCGTGGTTTCTGCAGATTTTTGTTAGCTTATAAAACATGTCTAAGTGTGTGGCATTCCTTGGTGAAGTTGGTTTTTCTCTTGAACCTTCATGTTTTGGTGAGATAGATTTTTGGTGCAATTAGGCCTATTGGAGACCTAATGGAGTGTTTTGAGCATGTTGGTGATATGACCAACCTATGTGGTCATTTTTGTGATGTCCTTGTTATTCCTTTATCATGTTTTAATGACGGTTTCACTATGAAGGCTGACCTATATGATATGAGACCAATAGATAGGTATATAAGTAGTTATAAGGCTCATTTGTGAGTGTTAGAGATATGAGAGCATAGCACATTTTGGAAGGTTGGAAGAGTAGGCTACGAGGGTAGAAACAAAGTATATGAGGCCTTAACAATGATGAAGGGAGATAACATGATGCTGACTTGAAAATGATGAGGTGAAGGTCATTCATATATAACCTAGTTGAGAAGAAGACCTAGTTTGTGTGTATGGGGTTGAACAAGCTAGAGGAGAGTGTGAGGATACTATGAGGGGTCAAGGGAAGAGCTGAGAAGAGGCACAAAGAGTTAAGAAGAGTGGAGAAGATGGTTTATAAGGTCACTTGACCTAATCAACATGGTATGATGCAAGTTTGAGCGAAGTAGGAAAATAGTTTGTTTGAAAGGGTTTTGAGTGCATGAAGTTGAAATTGTGATCACAATCAGTTGCTGGAGTAATAAGTACTTAGGTGATCTTCATCTTTAGGTGGTTGAGTTGGTGCTTGGTTATACTAGTTGTAGCCTCCTTGTAGGGTCGTTGACTTAGTAAATAGGGGTTGGTGCTCCTTGTGGGGTTGGTGCGTCACTAAAGAAATATTATGTCATGTATAATATTCATATAAGTCCTTTGTTTTGTATAATATAAGTAGAGGTTCAATGTGTTTTCTTCCCATTAAGGATTTTACACTTAAATTTTGTGTTCTTGTGTTCTCTCTTGCATCTTGTTCTTGTGTATGGTTGTTCAATGTTTAATAAGCACACATATGGTTAATGAATGATTGAATGGTTAAGTTTGATGGCTCACACAAGTTAATAAATTGAAGTAAAAGTTTTATATGATTGATTCACCCCCTAGTCATTATACTTACAACAATTGGTATTTGAACAAGGTCCTTTGAAAGCAAGTTTAACCACTTGAAGGAGATATTTGAAGCACATGTATGGAAGGTAGTTTAGTTTAAGATGAAGTTTTTCCTCTGGTCAGAATGAGAGCATGCTTGAAACCCTTGGGGTTTGATATATGGCAGTCAATCTATGATGTTTGCACTCCTATCTCTAAGTTTCCACCTGATACAACTAATGAGAAGACTAATGATGATGATAAAGTTGATACTAAAGGAGGTTTCCTAAAGAAGAATAAGAGAAATTTGAAGATGACTTAAGAGCTGATCTTGGAAATATTCTATACATGATTGAACTTATACACATTGAGGATGTGAGTCATGATGTCTTGATCATGAAGAAAAGCTATGGAAAGATCAAAGTGAACCACGAGGCAAGGATGGTTAATCATGAGAAGTAACTCAATATGATTTAGATATGAATGTAATGTGTCGATGACACTATAAGAATGAGGATATGTGCATGAATTGAGAAAAAGTGTTACAAGAATGACATAGCATTCAAAGGAAGGCATCAAGATGCCGATCCACTAATATATCCAACAAGGTATGAGTTTTTGTTCTATGAATATTCTTTTTGTTTAAACAATATGAACATAGGGATCATGGATAAAAAAGAAGGAGCTATGTATGAAGATGATCAGAATGAGCTCTCAAGACTAGTATAGTCATAAGGTATGTAAATACCTCTTGTTTTATATGATTGACATCAATCATAGAAATATATTATTAAATTTCCAAATCTGGGCTTGTGAGCTGAAATAAGTGTTGCTAATACAAGTCAAGGAGAATGAAGATGACTTCGAGTATCTCGAGGGTTTGAAAGAAGACCCTACAATCATGAAGGATATAAGGTTTAGTCAAGAAGGTATCTTCATGAGTAATATAGCAGAGATAAGGTGTTCTTGGAAGAGGTACGGTCAGTTTTCTCCATGGGAGAAATCTAAGTTCTTAGAAGGAGTTTGATTGTCCTTGACAAGATATGAAAGTTGTCGGTACTCTCTAAGGTGTTTTGATGTCTTAGATAGAAAAATTGAAGGGTTGTGTATGAATAATTGTCCTTATTACACTATCATAGGTGGTCTATGAGATTCATTAGGATCTTTCAATAGTCAAGAAGGGTCTAAGTGGTCTATCATTGCAAAATCAAAGGAATGAAGTCATGGATCTCATATTGAGCTGTTAAAAGTTTGCATATTGAATAGGGTTGATCCTTTTACAATCATGATTGAGTAAGATGCTTAAGGTCCAGTAGGTATGAATCACATTGTGTCATGACTTGTGAAGACCTTAAAGATGGCAAAGCATTGTGATTTAAGTCATAATCTGGGCGAGTACAAGTTGAAATGTCTAAGATGTATGTGGTTACAATATGTGATAAGTCCGAGAAATTTCTTGTAAGTCCAAGACCAAGATGAGGTTCAAGCTTTAAAAAATTGAAACAGTACAATCTAGATGAAAATATTGCAATGAATTACCTATAAAGTGATTTGAAGGCTTTGTAGGGAAGATGATCATAAAAGTTTCTTAAACAATAGACAATTATATATCTATTTAAGTCCATGAAGGAAAGATGAATAGGACTCCATGAACAAGTTCTAGTGGTAGGGCATCAAGTGACAAGAAGATGATAAAAGATGAAAGCTACAGTCATGAAAAATATTTGAATCTAATAACTTTTAGAACATCAAAAGGTATGTATTCATTTATGAGAACTTGAATGTATGTAATTTTTTGTTCTCATGAAGTTGTTTTGAAGTCTTGTGGTCTTAGTTGATCATAATGGTCAACTTGAATTGTGTGGGGACCTAATCGACCTAAACTATGATTAATAAGCTATTGCTCATTTATGAATGTTGTGAGGTGGTTCAAAGGCTACAAAGTTATTAAGACACATGCTTCAATAATGTCATATGCTTATTCTAGCTATAATCCATGTTATGAAGCCAAATAAAGTGTTGTGAGAACTCTAAGAAGTTAAATAAGGTTTGCGATCATTGAGCAGTAATTGGTTCAAAATTTTGGAATTTTTACATTTATAAACTCATGGAAACCAGGAGTCTTGAAAGACACTACAAGCATGGGATGATTGAAATGAGATCTCTGTATATGAAAGCATCGAAGGTTGTTGATAGAGTTGGCATCATAAGGAGTATTGGTCTTAGGGGATCTCTCGAAATCTATGTTAGGAGAAGTTGTGTCAAAGTCTTAATATGCTTAAGGAGCAGAGTAGGAGGTATGATAGTTAGTATGAAGACCAAGTGAAAGGTATGTGCATTTTCTTTATCATGTTTGAATATCAATAGTTCTAATAGATAAGTATTAGATATTTTTGAGTTTGAAATGGCTTAAAACTGGATATGAAATATGATTATGCCATCACGGCTCAAGAAAGATATCATGGATTTCTAGGAGATGTTTGAAGAAAAATGCATTCGGACGAAGTATATTATTAACATGTATGAGGATCTACTATTTGAGTCTTGCAATTTGTGTTATAAGGTTTGTCGAGGTCTGTCAACAATGTTGAGGTGTTTAGGTATCAAGGAGTTTTATGAAGCTTTAAAGACTTGTTTAATGACAAATGTTTGTATTCTTGTGAAGGTGATGTTGCTAGCAAGATTTTTATAACATGAAGTTATGATGGTCTTTATGGTTAGGAATTAATTAGTTTGAAGTAGCATATAGGAGAAGTTTGATGTTGTAACGATAAAAAGAGGATCCAAGTAGCTATGTATGAGTATATCATCTTAGGGAGAGATGGATTTAGATATGCATTTTGAGTTTAAGTGTTGAAATATGATCTAAGGGGAGTTTCTATCATGAGTAAGTTCAGAAGGTTTTCCATTATGTCTTTGAGTTATAATAATGTATCCTATATCAATAGGAAGTCAAATTTATATCTTTCTCTAATAATGATGAGAGGTATGAAATAGGTTTGATGCATCAAAAGTATATTCTTGATCAATTTGTTTATGATAATGCTTGGAATTATGTTTGCGCCTTGGTATATAAGTGTCTCAAAAGGTCCATTGCTGCAACATTTATACAAGTTATGGTATTTTGTGCATCATGTCAATAGTTTAAGAAGCATGAGATGGTCATTTGAAACCTATTTTGGTCTATATCGGTTGAAGAAGATGTTTCAAGACGGGTTTGAGCAAGAGTTGGTGTCTTGAAGGTTAGATGTAGAGAACTAGTATGCAAAGTTATAATCATACTTGTGTGAAGGACTTGAGACATGTGTGAATTGTAAATATGATGAGTGAAGGATTGTTGTGTTGATATAAAGCACTTTGAAGTATGATAATGTGTACTTTAAGTCTACTACTCATCAAGAAGGAAACAACAAAGTGATATCAAGTTTGAGTCTACTTGTTTGATGAAGAAACATGAATTGGGACTATACATTTTAAGAAGGTGACAAAGGATATGAAAAATGGGTTTGAAGTCATATTAAAGGTAGAGAAATGGTCAAAATTGAGTGTATATTGAGATATCGGGGCAATGTAGTCAAAAGTTGTCATGTTGAAAGAAAATAAATATGGTGACTTGTCATATTTCTTTGTATCATAAAATATTGAAGGTCTTGAAGGATGGTTTTGTGGTCAAAGGTATGTTTTTTTCTTATTCAGTTCACAATGTCATTTTGAGTGATTCTAGATGGAGGTTGAAGACCCTACAAAATGATAAGAAGGTTGTGAAAGTATGCTTTGATTGTGTAATAATGATATCCTTGTTAGTCTAAGGTTACTTGTGAAGAAGTGTTGTATAAGACATCAAGAAGCTTGTAAGAGTGTAAAAAAGGAGAGTTCAAACTCAAAAAGTGCTGAGGTAGTTGAGGACTGCTACTAGAATAGTATACATCAAGGAATGTACATGAAGATTAAGTTTTGTCACGCTTTTGATTAAAACGGCTAATGTTTGTGCACTTGGAGCTCAAGAAAAGTGTGAATGATGTCAAGTGATCAAATTTGCTGAGAAGGAGGCATATTACTTGAAGATATTGAGATATGTGTATGTCGGTAGTTACATGAGTCAAGGTTTATATGTAAAGAGTTTGATAGTTTCTTATGCAAGAACCAAGGCTATGGTATCAAAATAGTAGTTTGAAGATGTTTGAAGATTCAAAAGTAGGATGTCAGTTGTTGAAGTGAGGTCTAAACTAGAGAAAAATTGCATCATATCGGGGATTCATGCATGATTAATTCATACAAGGTGGATATACTCTCGGGGAGTCTGTGTAGATGAGTTAAGATCAATACCATAGAGCATCAACATCGATTCTTTGTCACAAAGTATGTGCAAACCAAGTGAAGCGAGACATTGTTGTCATCATGTGTTGTCAAGTTATTTTTCATGTAAAGTTGTCATGTATCCTTTTTCATAAGATGTCAAAGGAAGAGAATATTCTCAAAAACATGAAAATTGGCTTGTAGAGAGTCTTGTAGGTGTTTACATATGTGGTTTCCATCAATGTTTCGAATGTGGTTGCCATAAATGACAAAGGGGAAGATAGTTGGAATTAATTTCTTAGTTGTCATTGATGTTATGTGTCACATTGATGTCAAAGGAGTTAAGAGTGTTTATCGAGTCGGTCACGAGGTGTCATAATGAGTTGCATTGTTGTAGAGGCATGATAACTAAGTGAGATTACATGATCATGAGGTTGATTCAATCAAGTAGGTTGTCATAATGTGAGCTCCAAAGGTGATCCAAGGTTGTTACATGGTCTAACATTTTTAGTGATATGTGTCAAGGGTGTTAGTAGGTAGATGTGATGGTAAATAGGCTAGGTTGAGTAAGTCATGTGGTGAAACAAGCCATTCTAGGTCTTGTTCTTGACCTAGTGCAAGTAGGAAGAGATGATAACATGGATAATGAAGTAGGGAAGACCAAGGTATACATGTGGAGTGTGTTATGATGTTTCATAATAGGTATTAGAGGTGCATAAGGTCATATTTCAATTGTGGAGTGCAGTACAAGGTCCTTTGAAGTAAGAAAAATGAAGACAAGACATGTAAGCATGGGTAAGTCATGGTGTATGGAGTGTTTCAGAATCGGTAGGAATGAGTGAGCATTGAAAATATTCAAGTAGGTTGTTATGATGTCGTGTGTCAAGTTTCAGGTCCATGTGATGAATATTTTGCAAAATATTGAGTTTTTGCCAAAATCAAGTTTCCAAAGGTGTGTTTTAGAGTGATTAACTAAAAATGTGAAAATATGGGGGGTAGTTAATGTAATATAGAATGGAATATAAATGTAGTAAACACATATAGAAATGACCCAAACAACTAATCTAATGAAAGTAAAAACCCTGATATGCAAAAAGAGTGAGGAAGTGACTCAATTGATTAAAGGAACTTCATTTGGGTACCGTGTCGTAGAAGTGATCAAGGAACATGAAGCATAAAAGACTATGCAAAGGCCTTGAAACTGATGGATTCAATCTATCTAGCTAGATAGGAGCACACTGTGAGGGATTGGGGCACCTCTAGGTACTTTGGTTTGTAGAATGGGTGACCTAGTCTATGCAAAAGATCCAAAATGTAATTTCAAAGGTCCTAGGTAGGTTGTCTAAAACCCTTGTTGTGTGTTGCATCAGATTTTTGCATTGTGCCGGTGTCACCGATAATCCAAGATGATTTAAATACCTGCAAAAGATCAAAAACATTATCAAAACCCTAAAAAAGAATGTAAATGAATGGGTCGAGAGACTAACCTCAGCTGTCATAATAGTGGCCTTACTAATTGAGCGGTGCACTAGATTTAGGACCCAAATGTAGTTCTGGTATGTGTGTGCATAATGTTCCTTAGGTTCTCTTGTGTCAATCACACTTTGTGAAGTAGTGAGAAATAATTAGATGTAGAAAATGTAATAGAATGTGTGCATGGAAACAATAGACTCCCCTACTATGAAGTGTGATGCAAATGATTTAGCCTCGTGCCTTGTGATGGAGCTAATGGATGTAAATGGTATCCAAATGGATGCAACTCTAGGTGGATGATAGTAGTGGCTAGTGATTGGTCCCTCATTATGGTATCATAACTTTATATTTATAGGGTTATCTTGATCAAATTTCATAATTAACCCCATAATTGACAATGACCAAAAATATAAGAAGCTAAAACAGGTTAGAAAGTGCCCAAAAGGTTGTGGGAAAGTGGGAAAGGATCGGGCACCTAGGTAGGACTACGGCACCCACGGGTGCCCCAAGTACTAGCTTGGGTGCCCTAATCGAGATAAAATAATTAAAATGCCGAAAGCTGATTGGGCATGTGGGTGCAAGAGGTTGGGAATGAAGAAATAAAATAAAACAAGATGGCCAAAATATGGGGGTTAATTAGTAATTTCTTCACTCAAAACCATCTAAATAGTAGTATGAGACTGAGACTAAATAATTTCTAATGTGCATTATTTTGTGACTATATTTTCCCCACTTTATGTTGGTGAGCGGAAAGCTTGGTAACATAAAGTAGATAGAGATGTGTACCTAATGTCCATGAAGATTGTAGTAGAAAATGCACTAAAGGACTAGAAAAAGCATGGAATGACAAAAAGATTATGGAGCATGGAAGCTAAAGATGAAAAAGTGGTAAAAACTTGATGAGAGTGAACCCGGAAAACTCTTGTGTGTGTAGGCTTGTCGCGCATAATGTAGTGTACCTGCATAAAATGTGATGTGTGTGCTATAGTGTGCTGCCACATAGTGTTGTTTCTTGACATCGTTGTCGTCATTGTTGTTTGTTGTTATTGTTGTTGTTTCCCCCATTTGAATGCTTATTTCTCACACAACTAGACCTATAAGGAGAAACCAATCAAGTAGTCAAATATATATGTATGTGTAAAAACACAACGTAAAAGATGCATGTAAAAGTATGTAAGTGTAAAATTTGAAAATGAAAAATGAAAATGGAAAAGTGTAAATGGAACATGTGCACCTGATCCATGTCGAGAAAGAGAGTGTAGAAGGATATCCTATACTATTAGGATTTTTGGGTGATTCAACACCATAGGCCGAAGAAGTATAGGGAGGAATTCCGTTGTATCCTCTAACCTTTAACTGATTCCCTGAATGTGTGTGAAGATATCTCTGTACTGTCTAGTTTTTTGGGTGATCCGATGCCAACAGTAGAAGAAGTATTTGGGAGGAATTCTGTTGTATCATCCAACCGTTAACTACTCCCCAGAATGCTAAGGACAACCATGTCTTGTAAAAGTTGTTGTGTATAGGGTTCATAGAATGGTCTGAACCCACTCACTGTATATAACCCACAATGCCAAGGGCGAAAGTGCATTGAATCGAACTGGTGTAAATGCATTGTATTAGCATGTAAAACCCCAAATGATGCCCCCCTCTTTGGGAGTGCATGCAACATTACTAATAAGAGAATGCGGCCCCAAAAAGGAACAACCACATGCATTGTACCTAAGAAAGTGCTTGGTAGAAACCAAGGCATGCACAAACAAGAAGGCCAGACAAAGACAAGTGTTAGTATGAACAAGAATTCAAATAGAAAATAGTGTGTAAGATAGGCAAACAATGTAAAATCTACCAAGAAAATTAATGTAAACACATAAGAAGACAAGTAAGTTTCACAAAGTGGGTTGCAAATATGGGGCATCACTCACGATGTCATAAGACACAAAAAGGCCATCATGGTTGCATACAAACAAACAAGTGTGCACACCAAACAAAGGGCAAGGCCCGCATATAAGAGAAAACAATGGAAGATAATGTAACAAACAAGTATGAAACAAATATCCATGCACAACAAATGTTGCACATGCAACACCCGTTAGCATGTTATAAAGATAACTAGTATGTCAAAAGTATGTATAACCAAGTAATGTAAAGTGCTAGTATACAATGAAATAATAACACCTAGGAGATATGAATGTGGATGCTCCCAAAGTGATTAGTGTAGGAAGGGTAGAAGGAGAGCATCTATGCTTTGCATGTAAGAGACTTGTATCTCGTGATCGGAACTAGAAAAAGATGTGAACGTGCATGTGTGAAAGGCATAAATAAATGACATATAAGGAATCAAACTAGCACGTGTAATAAATTTACCATGAACAAGTAAAAGTAAGCAAGAGTAAAAACAACCATAATATGCAGTATGTTATGGATGGATGGAATGTAATGCAAAATGGAGTCATAGTAGCCGCGTGCCCCCAAGTGAATGGAAATGCATGTAGTGAGGTTCATTTGGTTCCCCCTCGGTAGTCAAGAATGAATAGTAAACGAGAGTGTATTGTCGGAAATGGTCGAATAATGTGTGTTGTGTCTAGCACAATGTGATGAGTATGTATGCATAGTGATGATGATATGCGACATATAGAAGAGATGTGTGTGAACCCTATAACGAAGCGTATATCACGACAAAATAGATGTATGAGTGATGATTTAGCCCTAAAGTGTGTATCACTACAAGATGAATAGTAAGGAGTGGTGATGTAGCCTAAAGTGTATACCACTACAAGATGAATAAAGAGGAGTGGTGATGTAGCCTAAAGTGTATACCACTACAAGATGAATAAAGTGAGTGACGGTTTAGCCTATAACATGTGTCACTATCCTAGAAATGTTGCATGATGAATGTAAGGTCTGTTTGATTTGTAAACCTCGGTAGTTGAGTATGGACCAAGGAACTAAAGTGTGTCATAGGGTAGTGAGTGCAACACATAGAAGAGTGTGTAAAATGCATGATGATAGATGACCATATGATGAGTAGAATGTGTAAGTATGTGATGTGTAGAATTCAATGCAAGATGTGTAGAATGTGTAAAGTGTAATGTATAGAGTGGAATATAATGTATGTAGATAGACTAGTAACATAGTATGTATGATATGTGTGATACAAAGATGTGTAGTGTATGATGTAAGGCATATGACATGAGATGCGGTGTAGCGATGTTGTGTATAGAATGCAAAAGAAATATGTGTAGATAGGCCAATAATGTATGTAATGTGTAAGATGAATAGGATGTAATGCCAAAGTTGTGGATAATAGAAGTATGATATATATATATATATATATATATATATATATATATATATATATATATATATATATAATGAAAACTAGTATAACACATGACGCGTGATGTGTGTGTCTATAGTGCAGTGTGTGGGGTTCATGTGTAGTAAGACCTCAATAGTCAAGTGTGAACTGAAGCACAAAAGTGTGTCATCGGGTAATGACAACACTAAAATGTGGAATGAGTATGCCTATGTGAGAAGATTGATGTATGATAATGCAAATATGATAGATGTGTGGAAACTTAATATGAGGAGGGGGATGTGTTGGATGCTATACCCCCAAGTAGACATAAATGAATGAAATAACCAATAACCGTGAAGGATGAATGTCCTCCATCTAATGCATGTGATGAGGAAGGTGTATGACCATGATCTAATAGTGGTGGTATGATGACATAAACGCGGTGCTAGTGAATGAAGTCTATGTGTATGTGATGGATGAATGTATGATGCATATCATGGTGTAGAGAAATATGTTGGTGATGGAGACCAATGTGATGGTGAATGTGAAGATGATGAAGAACCAGGTGGAATAAAATGAGGTGGTGACCTATGTTGAGATGTTAGGAAATAAGGGATAAAATATGTGGAATAATCCCTCACAGAATCACAACAGTAGAAACTAATATGCAAAAAATATTATAGATCTCAAATAAAATTATAGAATAAAATAACACAACATAAAGAGAAAAGATTTATCGTGGTTCGTCCAATTTGGGCTACATCCACCAAGAATAACTTGCTCAGATTTTATTACAAGTCACCGCTCTCTCAATACAATACCTAGATCTGTTTGGAGCTATGCTTAACAAACTCTACAAAATTCACACTTGAATTCAAAACACATCTACAATGTTACATAATACCTACCATATGCATAAAACCATATAAGTAGACAACTTCTTAAGTAATTTTACAAAACCATGGGTATCAAAACCATGGGCCAAAACCGTCCCATAAACCTATGGGTCAAAAATCCCACCCATATGAGAAAAGCACATTTCCTGGTATATCGGGTATGTTTTAAGGCCATTTTTTTTCCTCGAGGTTTGCCCCCAAACCCCCATTATCGGGGTTTGCGAGACAACTATGAAAAGTGTGCAGTACTCTTAGTCTATAGTATTCAACACTTTCTCACATGAAAATGAGCTCCACAACCTAACAATATCCCACTTGGAGACTATTTTTCCTCTGAGCAAGCTTCTCAACGCTTCACTAGTTTCTATGAAGAACAACCAAAGCTAAACACAACTTAAGTTTTTTCCTTGTGACCACCTTGGTCATCATGTATGAAGGATTATGACTGGTATGAATCTTCTCTAGCTTCAATTTCTCTTCCTCCAAAGCTTGTCATGATGAAATGGTACCTTAATTATATATGCTTCATCCTAGAGTGGAAAGAAAAGTTCTTAGCTAGGTGTATAACACTATGACTATCACTATACAAATTTACTTCCTCTTGCTTATGCCCCAAATCCTCAAGAAATTGCTATAACCAAATCATTTCTTTTCTTTCCTCTGTGGCAACAACATACTCAGCCTTTGTGGTTGACAAAGTCACCAACTTCTATAGTCGTGAAATCCAACTTACTGTGTCCCACCTACAATGTAAACATAACTGTCATACTCCTTCATCTACATCTCCAGCCATATTTGAATCTACATAACCACACAAAGTGGTGTCTGATCCAATGTAGCACAAAACTATCCCCATGGTCCCTCTCAAATACCGAAGGATCCACTTTAGTGCATGCCCGTGATCTCTACCTGGATCACTCATAAATCTACTCACTTGCTCCCACTGCATGGGCAATATTAGGCTTGGTGCACACCATGACATACATCAAACTACCAACTACTAATGAGTAAGGTACCTTAGACATCTGGTTTCTCTCCTGCTCTGTCTTGGGACACTGCTCCTTTGATAACTTGAAATGGCTTGCCAAAAGAGTCCCAACCGGTTTAACATCTTGCATATTAAACCTCTCCAATAATTTCTTAATGTACTATTTACGAGATAAAGTCAGCTTCCATTCCTTCCTATCCTAAGATATATTCATACTAAGGATTTGTTTGGCTGCCCCCAAATTCTTCATAGCAAAGGATTCACTTAGCTGCTTCTTGAGTACTTTTATTTTCTGCATGTTTTTACCTACAACCAACATGTCATCCACATATAGACAAATGATAATATAACTACCATCCTCAAATTTCTTTGTATACACACAATGGTCAGAATGACATCTAATATAACCTTGATCCATCACGAAGCTATCAAATTTCTTATACCATTGACATGGAGCTTGTTTGAAGCCATACAAGCTCTTCTTCAGTTTGCACACCATCTCCTCTTTACCTTTGACCTCATAGCCCTCTAGTTGCTACATATATAGTTCCTCCTCCAAATCACCATGGAGAAATGCAGTCTTTACATCAAGCTATTCTAAGTGTAAGTCTTCTGCTGCAACTATTCCTAGAACAGTTCTAATAGAAGTCATTTTTACTACAGGAGAAAAAATCTTATCAAAATATATACCTTTTTTCATGCAAACCCCTTGACCACCAACCGGGCCTTGTATCTTTTCTTGACTCCTTCTTCCTCTTTAACTTTGAACACCCACTTGTTATGTAATGCTCGTTTGCCTTCGGGTAGCTTTACCAAATCCCTTATCAGTTCTCCATGAGAGCCCGATGCTCCTCATCCATGGCTTGCTCCCATTTCTTCCTGGCATCTACCCGAATTGCTTCATCAAATCTCTCTAGGCTCTCCATTATCGGTGAGTAATAAATAATAAAGAGAAGGAGAAAAATGTTTAGGTTCTCTTCTTACCCTAGAAGACCTCCTCAATATAGGAGTTTGGGGTTCCTGTTGAGGAGGTTCTGAACTAATTCATGTGTCACTTTCCCATCCGGGAGGATCCTCTCTCTTTGCATATTCTTTCTTAGATTCTTCCATGTCTTCCTGCAATTGCTGCTTATACATGACTTTCTCATTAAATACCACATCCCTAGATCGAATGATTTTATTGTCCTTAATACTACAACATTTATATCCAAAGTCATCACCACCATAACCAATGAAAGCACATTTTTCTGATTTAGTCTCTAGCTTGGTCCTTTCATCCTTGTCTATATGGAAAAACACCTCACATCTAAAGACTCTACGAAATGAATAATCAACTTTTTTACCATACCAAGCCTCCTTAGGTATGCCTCCATCCAAGGCACTTGAGGGTCCTCTATTTATCAAGTACACAACTGTGCTCACCGCTTCTGCCAAAAAAGAAAGAGGCAGTCTTGTATGTAACCTCATGGTCCTAGCACATTCTATTATTGTTCTGGTCATCCTTTATGACATCCCATTCTATTGCGGAGTTCCTGGAACCGTATTTTGCCTACGGATTCCATTTTTAGAACAATAATCATCAAATTCATTGTTGTAATACTCCCCTCCATTATCTAACCTGAGACATTTTAGCTTAAGACTGTTTCATTCTCTACTGAGGCTTTCCATTTAACAAAAGTTTCAAATACATCAGATTTGTTTCTAATACAATAAACCCAAAATTTCCTTATTTCATCATCAATAAAAGTAACATAATAACTTAAACCCCCAAGAGATGATACCCGAGCCGACCCCCACCCATCGAATTCACTAGCTCTAACTTACTCTTTTTTGTAGGTCCAACCTTGAAAACCTTACTCGCTTATGTTTCCCATAGATGCCATCCTCACGAAACTCCAAACATGTTTATGTATATTTGGGAAAATCCTTCTTTATGATCTCCATGCCCTTATGGCTGATATGACCGAGCCTATAATACCACAATGTTGTATCTACTTTTGAAGCCACAAGATTACAAACATTAGTGCTATAAGTGGTTAAATACAAGGTTCCAACCTTCTTACCTCTTGCCACCACAAGATCACCCTTGGTAACCTTCCAAGAGTCCACTATAAATATCACAGTACAACCATCACTTCCCAACTACCCTGCCGATATCAAATTTTGTCTTAATGTAGGCACATGTCTGACATCCTTCAATAGCCAAGTATTTCCATTCTACATCTTAACCTGAAAAAAACTTTTCCAACTATGCTACAAGGCTCATCATCATCTAGAAAAACATTCCCAAAATCTCCTTGAACATAATCACCAAAATAATGCCTATGTGGAGTAGCATGGAAAGAAGCCCTCAAATCCAAAACCCAAGATTTAGTAATATTGTGCAAATAAAAATAAAAGCATCTTGACATACATTACCCATTGCCACATTTACCTCCTTATTTTCTTCCTATTGTTTCTTCTTGTCCCGAAGTTCCCAATAGTCCTTTGCATGCCCAGACTTTCCACAGTGCCAACATACTATCTTGCTTTTGGATTTTGACCTTTCCCGATCCTTTGATTTTCCACAACTTCCTCTATTCTTCTATCTCCCTCTATTTTCCACTTTGTCAAAGCATTCCACAAGTAAATATTCCTCGATTTTTTTCTTCACATTTCCTCACTTAGAATCACCCCTACAACATCCTCAAACTTCAACTTTGAGTTAGTTGGAACCGAGTTGCTTACCGCCATTACCAGGCTATTCCAACTCTCAGGTAAAGAGCACATAACTAATAAATCCCTAACTTCTTCATCAAATTCTATTGTAACCAAAGCTAGCATATTTACAACCATATTAAAATCATTTAAATGATCTGTTACTGAACCATTCTCAGACATCTTCATATTAAACAACTTTTTCATTAAAAATATCTTATTAGAGGCAGAAGGTTTTTCATACAACTTCCATCATCTGCCATAGCTCCCACTCAAGATAAAAATTTCACTATGATTTAACACTTCAAAGAAACCAAACCGACTCGATACCAATTGTTAGGAAATAAGCAATAAAATATGCGAATAATCCCTCACGAGTGCATTATAGTAGAAAGTAATATGCGAAAAATATTACGGATCTCAAATGAAAGTGTAGAAAAAATAACGAAACACAAAGAGACTAATTAACATGGTTCACCCAATTTGGGCTACGTCCACCAAGAATCACTTGCTCGATTTTATTACAAGCCACCACTCTCTTAATACAATACCCAGATCTTTTTGGAGCTATGCTCAATAAACTCTCTGAAATTAACACCCGAATTCAAAACACATTTGCAATGTTACTATGTTACTACCATATGCATATAACCATATAAGTAGACAACAAATTAAGCGGTTTTACAAAGCTGTGGGTATAAAAACCATGGGCAAAAGTCATCCCATAAACCTATGGGTAAAAATCCTACCCACATGAGAAAAGCACACTTCCCGGTATATTGGGCACGTTTTAAGGCCTAAATTTTTTTTTCTTGGGGGCTACCCCCAAACCCTTGCTACTAGGGCTTCTACCCCGGATCTCCGCTCGGGGCCCAGCCTGGCCCCGAACTCTGGCGAGGATACATGAAAATTGTACAAGACTCTTAGTGTATAGTCTTCAACACTTTCAAACATGAAAACAAGCTCCACAACCTAACACTCCGTGCCCATCCAATTTTGATCAAGAAAACATTGGAACTTTAGAGGATCTAACGATGGTTAACATTGGTAAATGCTACTCACCAGAAGAGAAGAGAAAGTTTGTCGCTCTGCTAAAAAAGTACTCAGATGTCTGGCCTACTCCTATGATGAACTCAAGTCTTTTCAGCCAAAGGAAATGCATCATTCCATTCCTTTGAAGCAAGGAGCTAAGCCCTTTAGGAAAAAACAAAGGCCCTACAATCTAAAGATTGTTGATGTTATCAAAGAAGAGGTGACAAATATTCTCAATGCTAGAATCATCTTCCCCATCCACCATTCAACATGGGTGGCTAACATTGTGCCAATAAGGAATAAGAATGGGGAAATAAGGATTTGTGTAGACTTTCGAAATCAATCGGGCATCTCTCAAGGACAACTACCCTCTTCCAATCATGGATCATATTTTGCAAGCAATCACTAGATCTGAGATGCTCTCTTTGCTTGATGGATTCTCAGGGTATAACCAAATCAAGGTGGTAGAAGAGGATTGCAACAAAACAACCTTCACAACACCCTGGGGCACTTTTTCCTACAACAAAATGCCTTTTGGCTTGATCAATGTTGGGGCCACTTTCTAGAGAGCAATGGAATTGGATTTCAAAGATTTGAAATATTACATTGTCATTTACCTTGATGACCTCATGGTTTTCTCAAAGAGGAGGGGAGACCATATCAGTCATTTGGAGCAAGTCCTTGCAAGGTGTAGGAAACATGGCATTTCTCTAAATCCAAAGAAGTGAATTTTTAGAGTCACAAAAGGTAAGTTGTTGGGACACATTGTGAACAAACATGGAGCACACATTGATCTTGAGAGGGTTAGAGCTATCCAAGCATTAGCCTTACCAACCAACAAAAAGGGAGTTCATTCATTCTTTGGAAAGGTAAACTTCCTTTGTCGTTTTGTGCCTGAGTTTTACGGCCCGACTAAGCATATAACTATCATGATGAAGCCTCAAGCAAATTTCAAGTGGAATAAGGAGGAAAAGCAACATTTGAGAATATCAAAAAGCCATTGCCAAAGCTCCAACTCTTGTATCTCCATATTTCAACAAGGAGTTCATCATGTATGGCTATGCATTAGAACATACACTCTCTGTTGTCCTTGTGCAGAAAAATGATGAAGGCTTGGAAGCACCCATTTCTTTCATGAGCCATCCTTTGAAAAATTATGAGCTAAAGTGCAACTAACTTGAGAAGCATGCTTATGCAGTGGTTAGAGATGTTAAAAGTTTTAGATTCTACATTCTCAATTCCCATATAGTGGTGATGGTCCCTGGAAGTGCAATCAAGTCCCTTTTGACTCAACAAGATCCTAGGGCTAAGAGAGGAAGTTGGATTATAAAGACCCAAGAGTATGACTTGGAGATTAGGCCCTCTAATCTGGTAAGAGGAAATGGTTTGTGTAAGTTGATTGCTGAAGATGAAGCTCTCAAAGTTCAGCAGGGAGAAAAGGATGATGTTTTCCCAACCTGTTCAGAAGACAGTCCACAAGTGCTCTTTGTCACCACTACTGATGATTGGTATGCGGATATTGCTTACTACCTCACTTATGGAGAATTTACTCCTCATCTTTATTACAAAAAAATAAGGACACTCAAGCTAAAGGCATCCAAGTTTGTGATTTGGAATCATGCACTTTACAAGAGAGGCCTAAACGGTTGTTTCCTCAGGTGTGTAGATAAGGAGCAAGAAGAAAAGTTACTCAGGGCATATCATGATCAAGCTTGTGGTGGACATTTCTTAGTAATGGTCACTTTACATAAGATTTTCAGGGGGAGATATTATTGGCCCTCCATATTTGTAGATACTCAAGACTGGGTTTCTAAATGCAAAGCATGCCAATAATTTGGAAAGCCACAACTAGTTGCATTGCCACTCAGGCCTGTGGTGATTGAGGAACCATTTTAGTAATGGGGGCTAGATTTTATTGGTGTTTTGAATCCTCATTCTAGTACAGGGAATACTTATGTACTCACTTTGAAACTAATTACTTCACTAAATGGGTGGAAGCCATTCCAACCAAGCAAGCTAGCTCTAAAACAGTCTGCAACTTCATCAAAGAGAATATCATTGTCCATTTTGGAGTACCACAGAAGATTGTTGTTAACAATGCCACCTATTTCTCTTCATAGGAGCTCACAAAGTTTTGTTATGGTTTTGGAATCTCCTTATCTCACTCTTCTGACTACTACCTATAGGGAAATGGTCAAGCTGAGTCAAGCAACAAGAAAATTGTGACCATTGTTCGCAAGCTGGTAGATGAGAATCAAAGGAACTGACACAAGAAGTTTTATGATGCATTGTGGGCTGATAGGATCAATCTTAAGAAGGAAATAAGTATGTCGGCTTTCCAAATGTTGTATGGAATTGAGGCACAAATTCCTCTCACAATTGAGATGCCAGCTCTCAAGCTGCTGCAAGAAATAGAAGATGGTCGATCAAAGACTCCATTGACAAGAGGATCCTCTTCTGGAGAAGTTGGAGGAAAGCGAGATGCTAAGTGGTGTATAGAATTAAAGAACATAAGTTGAAAGTGAAGATTTTTTTGACAAGAATACCAAAACATGGAACTTCAAAATTAGAGATTTGGTCCTCTTGTGCGATAAGAGAAGAGAACCAAAGGGGAGCCATGGAAAGTTTGATTTATTTTCCGTAGTTGGGATGACGGGTGTCTTTTTCTGTCAAATTTTGGCCCCAATGAATTCATGTACATGGTCGATCCTATTAGAAGGGGAGGAACGAGGATTTTGGTGAACTTAACACATTTGGCAAAAATGGTAAAGTGGCCTGTGGACTCGAAAAGCCAAATTTCTATTGAAAAGTCTAACCTCGTGGATGGCTCTATTGGTTGGATATTTTGTCAATCCAAAATATGAGGTTCAACCACAGTATATGGGATTAAATCCCTCCTCAAAGACAGGTGAGGCTGCCTGCTTATTACTAATCTAAAACACAACAAAAACAATATATACAGTATTCACACTAATCTAACCATTGGGGTTGGGATAAAATCCCGAAATCCACATCCACACGATTCAAAGGTATTGCTTTCGTAAATGAACTGAGTTAGAAACTATTACAATGAAAGAAGAACAATGGAAAGGAAATGAGAGAAACGTATTTTCTTTCGAGTAAACACAGAGCACGAAATAATCATACGGGCTTTAGATCATAAATATAATGTCTGAAATGATTAGAAACACTAAGGTGCTAAACAAAGAATAGCTTAAGATTATGAACGTAAGAACAATGTCTTAAGAAAGATATATCCCACAACACAAAGTTTGCAAAATAATATCAACTTCTATTCTTCAAAATGATTAAAAGAAAACACAAAGTTTTTCTTCTTTCCAATAGCTCCGAATATTCCAAAAATCTCGACCCTTTGGAATGCATAAGCATCCCTTATTTATAATAAAAGGAATCGAGAGAAAATAGGATAAATCCTAGAAAATAGTGTTCTTTAAAAAGAGTTCTATTTTGCTTGACTCTCACGCAGGAGACCAAGTCAAAATTTGCTTCCTATGTGACGAAACAGAAATGAAAAAGACATGTCGATTTCAAGATTGAAATGACATGAAACATCAAGAATTAATCTGAATCATCATCTTTCGCTCCTTCATCTTTCTCTTCCTCCAGCTGAGCCTGTTTGTTCCGAAATTCTTGGAACCTTTGAATTATGCCTTGCATTTCATTTTAAATCAAAGCGCAGTGGAATGATCATTCAAATTTTTGCAGGTTTCACGGGTATCACTAGCATTGCCGGGAAGCTTTTTCAATCTTTTGCTGAGCCTTCTCAAGGCCTCCAAAGAATGTTCAATACTTACAAACCGATCAATGATCTCAATACCAAATCCGTGCATTGGTTCATACTGAACAAACTCTTGGACTTGTTTGAAAAGATCATTAGCTGATAGGATGCCTGAGTTTCCAACTGACACCTTTGGACAAATCTTCAGCAACTCTTCTTCCAGATCACTTTTACCATCAATCAATTGATCCCTTGACTCTCTCAACTTACCGCAGGCTTTGTTGAGAATCTTTACCCTGAACCTGATGGCTTTGGTTAGCTAGAAATGTTTATCCACATGTGGGATGATGCCTTCTTCTACCAAGAGTTGTGATGGTATTTGTTTTAATGCCTGGAGAGCTTCTAAAGTCAAATCAAGATGTCTAATTTCTTGAGAGAAATCATCGTCTATCTTCTCCCCATCCTTCTGAATATCCCCCAAAGATTGATCGAATTTCACAACATCTTGAATCACTTCCTTCCCCTATTAGAGCAGCCTTTGGATCCATTCATCGACCACCCTTCCTTTTTTATTAATCTTCTCAATCGTAGGCACTTTGATGAGAAATCGAATCCGATAGGGACAAAATAAGATGGTATGGATTCAAGGGGTTTTGAGAGCTTAAGAAAAACCTCGACAATTGCTCCACCTTTCCTTTAAGCTCATCTCTGCTGTCTTTTGTTTCTTTCAACTTCCGACACACGATGCGTTCATAGCATCCGTGCATCTGTTGCACCCCTTACTCTTGTCAATTTTCCTAGAGCCACCCTGTTTATCGATAATCGAGGTGTTACATACGTCCTCTTTAGTTTTGTCGATCCACGGGAGTGGCGATCTCTGTGAACTTATGCCCTGAAGTGTCCACCAAAACCCTTGAAACTATTTTGGGTTTCTTGGCTGATTTAGCAGTAGGAGCCTTGAGTGAGCTAAAATCAAAGGCCGGTATGGGTACAATCACCTTCCTCTTCCTTGGAGTTTGCTCGAGTAGCCATTGCGGCATATCAGAGGGAGTTGCCACTGTTGTAGAAGCTGGTATCATACTCTCAAGGGGAGAAGGTTCTACTAGTGGAGGGGGAATAGTTACCAATGTGGTAGTAGATTCAATAAAAAGAGGCACAGGAGGGGGTGTGTTGGTGATTACTTGGGTCCCAGCAGAGAGGGGTGAGAGTCCAGAGAAAATACTAGCCATGATTGAAGAAGTTGATGGAGAATGAGGAGGTAGGAGTGGTTGTGAGGGGGGAGGTGCAGATTCAGACTCCAAAGCCTAGGATGCAAGAGATAAGGTCTCTTCAGTTGGGCAATCAACAAATGATGAAACCAGAGGCTGGCTTCCTTCTCCTTCCAAAGTAATTTCTCCTATTTCTGGTGGTGTTGGTGATTCTGGCACATCCACCATTTCAACTGGAGAAATAATTGAAGAGATTTCTCTTTCTTTTCTCTTTTTGACAAACTTGACCTTTATAGGCCCCTTAGAAGATTTTTTGTCCTTTTCCTTTTTGGAGGGCCCCACCTCTGAAGTAGCCAACTTTGAAAACTTATCATCTTTAAAACTCATTCCCCAAGAGGAGAGCCATGCTTTGGTGCATGCAAGAATCAGAGCCGACCTATCTGTAATGGAGGCTTTTTCACTGATTGACCAATCAATAGGTGGGAAAACATATTGATCTTCATTTAGTCCATCATAGGAAAGATCCAGAACACTTTCATTGTCACTAGTACCTTCTGGTAAGTTAGCAAGCTCAAGTGTTTGAATCTCAGCAAGTGTCAATCTGCTATGATCCTTTCTGCGAACAACAACCTCATCATGTAGATCAATCTAGATGTCTTCTATGCTTGGTCTGCAGTGCGAGTGCAGAGAGTTCCATACACCACGAGGACTCCTGAAATGTCAAACCCATCTCGGGGCTTCATGTGCTTCTTCAACTTGTCCTGAAGCTCATGGACAACATTCTTAGCTTTCACCACTATCGAACAAGTGTATCTTCCAATAGAAATTGGGAAAGATACAACAGCCTTATGTTTACTTTTTTGGAACTTGTGGAAATCCAACAATTGCCTAACCAATTCCATCAAGATCAGTTTATCCCCTGGATATCGGGGCAGATGGAAAGGATCCCCTGGGTACATGACTACCCGTAGATATGTGAACTTCTTGAACTGCAAGAAGACACAACCCCACTTTGAAACTTCAGCCCATGCCTCATTTGAGATTCTTGTTTTCCTCAATTCAGGGTTTAACCTACAGATGTTTTCGTAAAAGAAGGCGTCATTTACCCTTCTGAATTGGTCTTGAGACCCTTTTCTTGTCAGTTGAGGGAAATACTGATAAACCTGGTTCACCATCCTGTTTCCCTTGATATCCAACCCGGATAGTTCCTCATCCCTTCAACTGCATCAGTGTGACATATGAGGACATATAAAACTTCCCTGTGGACAAGACTGTTGTCATTTGGGAATCTATCTCATTACTAATGAGAGTGCCCCAATCAATTCCTTGTTGATTTTTCTTGATGGTGATCATGAACTGATACATCCACCCTTGGAAAACATTTGATTCGGGTAAACCAAAACCCGACTCAACAGAGTGATGATGTCATTGATTTCCTGAATGAAATCACTTCTGGGGACAAGTCTTGGGAATCTAGAAACAACCGGTTTGGCTTTGATCAGGAACTTCTTATTTACATGCTTGATACAATCTTCCTGATCATTATCCCAAGCTTTCTGAGCTGACTTGATATCTAACTCTCCATATTCTTCAAAATTGGGCAGCTTGAGGAGGTCATCAAAGTAACCTCCATCCAACTTGATCACAACTTCTCCCACCTGGTTTCTCACAGAATGAGAAGTAGAGTCATAACTCGAAGCGCAGGCTAAGATGAATTCAGGGCACTGAGTGGACATAGGGAAACCCGCTGCAAGAGGTAAACCACTATCGGCTATCGACTTCATCCATGGAGTTTGGGAGGAGCTCTTTACCCTACTCCAGAAATCTTCCATATCTATATTTCCGAGCTCTGTATCTCGGATGTCATAATTGCAATCGATATAGGATGGAGATTCCACCTTTCTGAATTTGTATTTCATCCTTCCTGACTTCTCAGTCTTTTCTTGCGATGGACCAGGGTCCGACATGAGGGATTTCGAAGGAGGAGAGTTTTGGAGATCAGGAGATGTTGCACACTGTGAAAACCCCGACCTACCAAGATGCCTAAGAGTGGAAAGACCCGATAGATCGAGGAGGATGTCGGGGAGTCCAGAAAACCCGACACACTGAGGATGTCAGAGACTTGAGAAAACCCAAAACTTTGAAGATGTCAGAGATTTTGGAAAGCTCGGCACACTGAAGATGTCAGAGATTTTGGAAAGCCCGGCACTTTGAAGATGTCGGAGATTTTGGAAAGCCCGACACGTCAAATTTTCTTATATACTGCGGGTTTTTGATACTGCACAGCACCCTGCGAAACCCGAGAAGGGGAATAGGGTTTTTGTTGATTTTAAAACATGCAAGTTCTTTCTTCATCGTTTATATCCAAAACATATTTTGATTACAACAATATTCTCGGGAAATAACACAAAGTGATAATTCCAAAGAGATAAACCCTAAAACATAAATCCGGTAAAGAAAACAACCCCAAAAGAAAAAAGATAAAAACTCCACAAACCTGGTAAAATGGGAAGAATTCCTCACATAATCAATCCATAAAAACCATGAACAAAGAATGAAGAGAGAAATACCTTCAACGAGGGCAAGGAAAGATCAAAAACGGGTAATTCAATCGGGCACGGTGAGTTTTCAAGTTTCGAGGTTGGAAAAGTATGCGCGAAAATCCACGAGGTAAAAATACGTCTGATAAAAATGACGTGGAAATCTGCATATATATATGAAAAATTGCAATTAATACACTTTAGGCGCACGTGCCAACCCACCACGACAACTCAAAGATTAACACCATCTCGGCATGCTCGGAGATCGAAAACCCAAACAAAGGTGTTTAGAGCAATTCGGGTTTCGGGTTGCGGGAAACAATCGACATGAAGCATGATGCTTAGATGCTTCAAAGTTTCAAAACCCGACATGAAGGACTTAGGCAATTTGGGTTTCGGGTTGCGGGAAACAATCGACATGAAGCATGATGCTTAGATGAAGGCATGCTCCGATGTTCGGAAGGTCCGCAAACCCGACTCGCCTTACTTGAAGCGGGTTTCGGGTTTTGGGGAACACAAGACATGAAACATTCAAAACACATGTTATCCTCGTCGGTGAAACCCGAAAACCCGATTATCTCTCATAAAGGCAATTTTGCAAAACCAGCTTAAAAATTTCATAGGGTTATCTGATAGTTTTGGCGTAAACTCAAAACTAAGATAACGAGCTCCACGTGTTTGAATGATGCAACTCCGTGGAAGATTCCAAGGGACATTCTTCAATTAAGTAGATGAATCCACATGTCCCAGGTATAAAATAAAGGTAAAATTGGCTAAGTATGGAAGGCTCAACAGACGGCTCCATGTGTCGCAACGACACAAATCCATGATAGGGCAAAAAGGTCAATTACCAAATCAACGCTAGATCACCACATGGTCGAAGGCATTGAAAATTCAAAGCGGACGAGTGGGCCATCGGGGCACTTTTGGAAATTTAACCAAATTCCCAAAAGTGAAGTAAAAGTTCAAATGCTCCATAGCTCCACCAAGGTCTCCTACCCAAAATTGAAAATTCAAAGCGAGACGAAGCGAGACCATCGGGGCACTTTTGGAAATTTAACCAAATTCCCAAAA
Source organism: Taxus wallichiana var. yunnanensis (assembly GCA_018340775.1). Lineage (NCBI taxonomy): Eukaryota > Viridiplantae > Streptophyta > Pinopsida > Cupressales > Taxaceae > Taxus > Taxus wallichiana. Next base: position 198,034,708 of record CM031244.1, read on the forward strand.
GTGAAGTAAAAGTTCTAAAATGCTCCACAGCTCTGCCAAGGTCTCAGGCCCAAAGTTGAAAAGTCAAAGTGGAAGAAGCGGTGTGAGAGGAATTTGTGTTTTTAGCCTTTTGTAAAAAAGGTGAAAATTTAAAAATGATCCACAATACCCGATCAAAGCTATAAAGGAAAAAGTCAAGATGAAGCCTGCCGTTGAAAAGTCAAAGTAGGAGAGTGGGCCAATGGAGGAAATTGAGGTTTTGAGCCTTTTTCCCAAATAGGTTAAAATGTTTAGAAAGGAACCGTGACCACTGTCTTTAACCGGAATGTGCCATGTGTCCTAGTCAAATTGGAGTAGTGGGCCGGTAGAGGAAATTGAGTTTTTGATCCTTTTTCCAAAAAAGGTTAAAATGTTGAGAAAAGGTCCATGACCCCATTTCCAATTAGAAGCAGCCATGTGTCTAAGTTGAAAAGTCAAAGCGGTGCGGGCCAATTTGTTCTAAATTTCCAAATCTCTAAAAAATCACAAAATGCAAAGGGATTCCCTCGCTCCAATCCCTTCCTGCCACGTGGATGGCCCGATTTCAGAGTTAGAGGAGCAAATCTAACATTTTGTATTTAAAATGGAAAATCGAATGTAATGGTTGCTTTGGAAGATCTGGTTTTAACCCGCCATGAGTGTTTTCTTCACAATATAGGAATTCAAAAAGATGTTGAGGATTTGTGAAGTTGTAACTGGTTTCTTGCAAAGAATATAATGGCTTCTTGACATCATTCCAAAGGGGGTGATTGATTTTCGAAAAAACTAGAGTGCTCTGTACCTAGAAAAGACAAAAAATGCCATTCTTCTTCTATTTTCTCTTCTTCCTCAAATTTATTCCATTCTCAAGTTATGTATAAACTCTACTCAAGCTTCAATAAGAAAAGAAGTAATTTTGCCTCCTTGATTGATGAATTAATTAGTACTTTGCGACCAATGAGTTTCATTCGGTCTTGTAGCTTCTCATGTGGATTTGTTTTTCTTTTGATTATAAATGCATGTAAATGAAGTTTCTAATTAATGTGTGTGGGAATTTGATATTATACCCATAACATTAGTTTTTCCTACCTCCATTCTCACTCCCTTTTCCCTTCTCAGAAAAAGTTCTTCTCTGGTGAGAAATTGTTAGCTTTTCCACAGGGACAGTGGAGTGCCCCTGTTAGATCTCTGATCAAAAGACCACCATTGAAATCAAATTTTTCACGCATGCACATACGGAAGCTACACCATTCAAGTAGAGGGACTTAGATTCCCATAGCATTGGCATGAAACCCACCAATCTATCCACAAGATAAATTTTCTTGCCAACAGTTTTTGGCGCCCACCATGGGGTAGATTTTACAGCATCTGCACCTAAAAACAACCTCAAGGTCATAAAATACAAAAATATTCTAGAAGAAAAGTTCTGGAGATTGAATAATCACACAGACTACATGGATGTAAATCATGGCTATTTTGGGAAATCCTCCTGTTGAGAGACCTGATTTACTCTTTCACATCCAAGAAGACATTGCTTCGATATGAGAGAAGCTATTTGGCATAAGAGACAAAGTTTCAATCAATACTTCATTTCCATAAGGATTCTGGACTTGGAAGAGGAACGTGTTGTCGAACTGGAAAGGCAGAGACAAATTCCAGCACCCTAGAGGAGAGCATAAACTTTCAAGTGGTTGATAGAAGACACACTCAAAAATTGAGGAAAGGAGGACAAATTGATCCCAAATTTGAAGAACTTGAAAGAGAGGTAGTTGCTGAAGAGGAGATAAGGGCTCAACTTGAAGAAATAGAAAGAATCCAAATCGAAGCGAAGAAAGAAAGAAGCGATAAATAAAAGCAACCTTAGTAAGACTGGAGGATAGAAACAGGAATAGAATGGGTGATTGTGAGTGTGAGGAACGTAGGCCCAATGTACCATGGGGAAGAAATACTAGGTCCACTTTGGCTCTTGCTCAACCACTCCATGAGCTCCCAAGAGGCTCAAGAAAGAACTTCCCAAAATTCAAAGGGGATGGTTCTCAGCTCCCGAGAAGAACATGTAGCAGCATTCATCACTACTTGTGGAGTGTTGGGAGTTGAAGATGAAGATGTTTTAGTTAGGCTCTTTGTGGAGTCACTCCAAGAAAAGGCAGCTGAATGGTTCTACATGTTGCCCCCAAGATCTGTCACATGTTGGGAAGATATAAGAAGTGCGTTTGAACATAGGTTTAAGAGCACAAAAGATTGTCAGGACCTGCTAGTCCAATTGGTTCAGATGAAGAAGGAGACCTCCGAATCAATGAGAGATTTTGTAGCAAGGTATGATAGGTTGACAAGGAGGATCCCAAAATATGTGTTACCCTCTAAAAATAACTTGAAAAGATTCTTCATCAGTGCTTTTCCACCAGAAGTTGGTTTCTTCCTCAGAAGAGCCCAACCAAGAACCTTGAGGGACACTAAAGACTTCGCAATTGAGACTGATGATGATCTAATTCTTTCTGGAAAAATGAAAGGACCAAATGGGAAGAAAAAGGTTAGAGTTCAAATCCAGTCACCACTGATCCAATGTTCAAAAAAATGGCAAATGACCTAGTTGCTTTGAAGAAGCAATTATCACAAATCACAATGAGGAATGCTCCAAGGAGATCAAATCCTCCTGACAGACCAAGAATTGCTCCACCTCCTCATAGGATTTCTCTTGAAGCACCACCAATCAATATTATCTATGATACTAGAGAATCAGAAGATGGAACAAACATTGAGAAATCGAAGAAGAAAGCATGGATGACTACGAAAACTATCTTGAAATTGAAGAGGTCGGCATGCAAAAATGGCACGATTGAATACATTGACGATGAGGAGGAAGGTGATGAAGGAGCTCCAATTTTTTCTTGTGCTTTGTTTTCACTCATGCATAATCCAAGAATGGTGTTTTAGCCTCAGTAGTTGCAATTGAGAGTAGGAAGAACAAAGAAGATAGCTCTTCAAAGCCTCCACAAAACAAGATCATCAACAAAGGATAACCATTACCACCTTCCATGAAATCAACCAAAGAGAAATCAGATTCATTGGTTGTTAAGGATCACACTCATTGCTTGTGCCTTCTAATTCTCCTCTCAACCCAAAATTTGTTAAGAGTAATTCTCTTCTTAATACTATTTTTGCAAGAACATCTAAATTTCAATCAAGGGCTACACCCTCACCTCCTTCCAAGCCAATTGCTATATTTGAAAAGGATAACCCAGCACCAAAAGTAACAAAACCTCTGCCATTTAAGTCCTCATCCACTACTAGAACCTCTTCCTCACCTACCATAGCTCCATTTGACTTTGTGGAGCATGCAAGCAAAACCAAAGTTCAACTCTATGAGATTGAATACCTACAAACACATCCTACCCAATTTGACAAATTCATCAAGGTAGTCCGGGGTGGTAACCCTACACCCTAGATCTCTAATTCTAAAGGCTTACTTCCCACACCATCCATACCACCTTCTCAAAACATGCTAGCCCTCAGTGCCTCCAACACCAACAGAGTTGAGCCTTTTTACCTGTCACTTCTCATCAAAGGCTTCCAGTTGAACAATTGCATCATAGACTCTGGAGCCTCAGATAATGTGATGCCAACAAAAGTTACAAATTCTCTTAGCTTCACTTTGACATGGGTAAATGGTGCATGCTACTCAATGGAATCCAAACAAGTTCCATTGGTGGGAAGGATTAAGGATGCTCAGGTTGCACTAGCTGATTACCCTGACAAGAAGATACTCTTGACCATTTTGGTGGTAGATATCCCAACATATTTTGGTATGATTTTGAGTAGAAGTTTTTACAGAGACCTAGGTGGAGAAATAAAAATGGATTGGTCATCTGCAACTATCCTAGTGAAAGGAGAAATGAAGAAGTTACTGCCAGTCAAGAAAATGAAATTCACAATAAGGAAATCTGATGATCCAAGAGCTAACATCCTCTTTCAATATTGTGGGCTAGGAAACTACTTCCTTACATCACAAAAGGAAGAGAACTTACCACTCCTCATGGAGGAAGAAGAAGATCAGATTTGGACAATAGAGTTTGATGGCGGTCATTTCGTGAGTAGGTTCGGGGAGCTGGTGTAGTATTATACTCTCCCTCCAATGAGATATACCCTTTTTCCTATAAGCTGAAATTTGATAATACAAAAATACTTTGCAGAGTACAAAGCGTTGCCTTAGGCATCAATGTAGCAGAGGACATGGGTATTAAGAAGCTAAGATGTAAAGGTGATGATGATATTATGGTGAAGTAGGTCCGCTAACAATATAAGGTAAAAATCCAAGGCTCGGAAGTATAGAAACAAAGTGTGGGATGCATTGAATCCTTTTATGCATTCTCCATTGAAGCTATCCTTAGGGAGAATAATGAAAAGGCTGATTCTATAGAAGTGTCAGCTTCCTTAGTGACACCTCATCCTTCTTTTGGCAAAGATAAAGTGACCATTGAGATGGTTTTCAGACCTAGTGTATGAGACAATGCAAATCATTGGCAGGTCTTCAATGATGACAATCAGATCCTAGCCATCTTAGAACAAAGGGATAACTTCAATAATTTGTTCTTTGAAGGAAGTGAAAATCCACACTGTGAATCAGTCCCCAAAGAAGAGAAATACAGAATTGAAGGAATTGATGAAGAGGGGGTGTTGTCGTGAAAATGTGCAACAAGGAAATTGGAAGTTTCCAAGCACGACAACTATACCCCTATGGCAAAATTTTCATGTTTTATCATTCCTAGGCACCCCAGGTCAAATCCGTCAGTCTAATCACCCCCTATTTGATGTCAATTTGGTCCCCTAGGTGATTTAGGAAATTATATTCATTCCACCTAGGTGATTTTAGGGAGTTCTAAAAAGACACTATCTTCTGGCAGTATAGGGAAGGGCTATCGCTAGCCTTCCCAGGACTAGATTCAACTCCCTGGAGTGGAACGAAAGGGAAAAATTCAACACGAGATGAAATGAAGACCTTAAAACATAATAGAAATTATTTTTTAAGGTTTGGGGAAGTTTTTCAAGACTTGGAGTAGTTTGAGTAAAAATAGGGTTCACAAGCCTAGGCGGTACACAGTGCCTAAAACAACTGTTGGGCTTCAGAAGAAGATTCTGGGAGCTCTAGATGGAGTTAGGAGCAAAAAAATATCTCCAGAAATAGGATTCCAAGACCTACATTATGGTGAAATAATATTTTTCACAACACTTTGGCGCATTAGGTTTGCAGGCAGTTTTTCTCAGGCACAAGTGGAGTACAAAATCAAAAATCTAATTTTTCAGGGATCAAATGGAATAATAAAGAAATTATACCCCCACCATTGGATTTAGAAGGACATTTATAGAAAGGATCATATAATTTTTTCCAAAAAATTCCATCGAGAGCTCAAGTTATCAACTATGTCTGAAGTTCGGGACTTAGCTAAATTTTTGGGACACATGTCGGCACCAGAGCCTTACGCGATTTTGTGTCCCTCTCATCCCACAAGGTCAAGGAAATCAAGGTTGGAAAAGTGTAACCAGATCCCTTGATTCCATATTAGACCTCATATGAACTCTTGGACCCTCATGTGACCTCCAGACTCGACAGTTCAGCTCCCAAGTACATTTTTGGAGCATCCATTCCCTGCTGTTGGATCGGGCACCACGTGTCACCTCCAGGACCACCGTGGAATTTGATGTACCTTATGCACCTAATGTGGGGGACATCATACCTTTAAAAACGTTCCTGGTCCCTATGGGGAGTCATTTGGACACCCACGTGATCGCAGTTCAGCCCCAAGTGCTTATTTGGAACGTGCATTCCCTGCCGTCGGATCAGGTGCCACTTGTCAGCTCCAGGACCACCGTGGAATTTTATGTCCCTTATTTACCTAAGGTGGGGGATATCAGACCTATAAAAATGTTCCCAGCCCCAATAGGGAGTCTTCTTGACACCCATGTGACCTCCTTTCAGCTCCTAGTGCTTTAAATCAGCTTTTTCCTCCTTCATTCCCTGCCGTTGGATCAAACACCACATGTCATGCTCTTGACCACCATGGAATTTGATGTCCCTCATATCCCTGAGGTTAGGGACATCAAGCATGAAAAAATTCACCCAAGCCCTACTTGTGCATATCTTTTTGAAAATTTTCCAAGTGCCACTTTTTTCGCTTCTAACTTCTAACAGTTGTATGTGCACTTCATTCCTCCATACTTCCTTTGCAACTTTCTTCCATCACTCCACCATTGCAAGAACTCAAACTAGAAATGCTAAAAATTCACTCCCCTCCCACTCCATGAAATCATGCAGATCCTAAAAGGAATCCATATCAAACATAGAAGGAGAAGCACATAGCACAGAAGGAGAAAATGAAGTAAACTCCATAGCCATGAAATGAGAAGTTGAAGAAATATCCCAAACGGAATCATGAAACAACAAGATATATTTTTCTACTCATTCCTCTACCAAAGGCCATCAAGAATACACCTTAAAACTCCCCCCATGTGTGAAAGAGCATCCACAACAAAGAAATCTCCTTTTTGGCTCAATAAAGAAAGAAATGGGATTTCCCATCAAACCGATTGCCCAGTTCAAGTAAGATTGCACGTGAAGCACTAGAAGAAAAAACCCACATAAAAATAATAATTTTATTCACAAACAAGGGAGAGAACAAGACCTACAATTTTTAGGTCCATTAATGGTTGTCGTACCTAGAAGCACTACCAGGTCCGAAAATTAAAACTTTAAAATCTCCTAGACTATTAAGCGGGTGGGCCCGAAATTTTAGAGGGAGGATATTGGGAAAAAACCCATATAAAATTTTTTTCGTTCCATGTCAATCTGACTCCTAGAGGAAAAATTTCTAAAAATAGTAGGTCTACTACATAGGAACTGCTATTTTGGGAAAGTCATTGATAGAAGAACCTGCGAAGAAGACAAAGACATTGGAGGTGCACTACAGATGAGAATCCACCAGAACGGAAATTTTTGGAACTTACTAAAAATAGTAAGTGTGCCCTCAAGCACCTGCTAAAAATAGAAAGTTGATCTAGAAGGAATGAGGAACACAAGGAGAAAGAGGAAAACTAAGCCGCATCATCCAATTGAAGATCGGGACTTGATTTCTCATACTTACTAAAAATATTAAGTTGATTTTTATAAGGGAGATATGAAGCCAAAGTGGATTGGTCAGAAGCCTTCTCAGGATTACGAAGTGGAGAACAGTCAGAGAATGGAGCCAAGTCCACTGTAGCAACTCATCCTTTGGCATAATTCTTCTTCTTCTTCCTTTTCTATCTCTCTCTCTTCGCTCCTCATACAACACTCTCTCTCTTCAATGTTATATTTTACGTTGAGGGTTGCACTTTTTAATATGACTTAAATGACTTTAGAAATATAATGTAAATTAAGTCACCTTGCTATTATAAAAGGGACTTAAATATTTAAAGTGGAATATGAACAGTCTTAATTCATATTAAGGTATTCGAAAGGTCATGAGGAAGATGATAAGTCACCTCTCATTCTATAAATTGTAATGCCATTCCCATTGCAAAGGGTTGGCAATTGATCTTGTAAACTCAAGAGTGCATTGTACCTAGAGAAAGCAAAGGAGATAACCATTTTCTTCTACTCTCTTCCCCTCTCAAATTTCTTCCATTCCCACATTATGTACAACTTTGATTTGAGCAATCAATATAAGGAGTTTCTAGCTTTCTTTGACTAAGGGGTTTCGTTATCCAAAATTCCCCCAAAGTAATTTTGATAACATGCATCGATTGTCGATCCCGAGCAAATAGAATAATTCAAGGCCTAAAATCATGTTTCGGGTCCCCTCGGTTTCTTTCTAACCCTCCCAATCTAAGAAGAAAACCCAACGTTTTAAAAGTATGTGAAAAAAGTTGCAAAGAGCCAGGCTTGAGGCCGAAATACGAGAAAAATTGACTAAGGCAAGGCATTAGGGACAGGTTGGGACGTCGGGGGCCGAATCGTAAATGCTGGAAAATGCGAGATGGTCCGCGCGAAAAAAGGGACATCCAGGCCGTGGGGACGTGAAAGGGCGAGCTAGCCAGAAGGTGAAAAAATTGACTAACTGTTGTGCAGGTAGTCTGGGACATCTGGGCCGTGAGTACGCGAAGGATGTGAAAAGGTGAAGTGGCCGAGAGTAAGCAGTCGGCTGAGAATCGGGTGGTTTGAAGATTTTGTCCCGGGTAGTTTGAGACAATCGAGCCAAAAGTACGTGAGGGGACGCGTGGGACGCGAAAAGCTGAAAGAGCCGCCAACGAATCAGAACGTGCCACGTGTCAGAAGGTTGAAAAGTTGCCAAGTGCGCCCCTCAGGCCCGAGCCAATAAAATAGTGCCACATGTCCAAGTTTAAAGGCCCGAAAGGAATTTTTAGAGAATGAACCCGTGGATGAATCAGAGTCCGACACGTGTCATCCAAGTGGCAGAGCGCGGGAAAAATTCAAATATCCGTTTTGGCCTATTTTTGCCCTAAATCTTCAGATCACCATAACTTTCGATCCAGAGCTCGATTTTCATGTTCTTTATATCAATGGAAAGCTGGAGAAATTCTCTACATGATTTTGGGGTCAATCTTGAATTTTGGTTCAGTTTGGAGAGAGAAAATTGAGAAACGCCTCTGGCACGTAATAATAGACAGAAGTGATGTTTCAACAACCAGCTTTAATACAACAGACAGTTCGCCATTTCTGCTAGACAGTCCACCGTTTTGCTAGGATTCACCACTTCTGCCATAATGAGATGAGTTAAATGCAACCTAGAAGTGGTTGGGGTAGATCTAGATTTCCTCTCTCTTCCCTCTCTCATTCTTCCTATATATTGTAAGGAGGGGCTTCTTTAAAAGGTCGAACATTCCTATTTTGCCCCTCCCTTCTTCTCTTTGCCAGTGAATTTGTGGAGTTCGAACCTCCCATTTGAAACTGTAATGTGACTCTACCTCTTGGCATTTTTTAGTGTATTGTATCAATCTTTGGAGCAAGTAATGCATTTACGTGGATGATTCTCAACCCTCTCTGTGTTCATTTGCATCCTCCTGGTCTCTCACCGCAAATTTTGTTATCTCGTGCATGATCTTGCATCACATTTGAATGGTCTATGTTTATTGGCAAGATAGACATTCTTCATTCCTCGGTGCATCACCTCTATTAGCTTAGGTTTATTTTTATGCATTTTCTTACCCCGTCTTCTTGGCAAGTTGGATTAGGTTTTGAGTAAACCCTCTACGTTTTTGTGTGCATCGAGCAGAGGAATAGGAACCACCTTCTCTGAGATTCCTTTCTCATTCTTGCTAGTCCCACACTTGGAGAATCGATTCCATGTTGTGCAATCACACTGGATGCTAGCATGATCAACCTAGAAATCGATCAACATCCGAAGTGCTTTGTGATTTTGCATCAGCAGTTTAGCACACCGGTGGGACACTTTAGAGGTCTCATTTTTATTGCAAGTAAAGTTGATGTGCATCTCTGCTATAATTTTCTTGCTTGAAAAGAGCTATTATTTGCATATCCGCGACTCCAAGGGGAAGAATCAACTCGGTTTCAGAGTGCAGGCACGAAAATTCATGAGAAGAGTCACCACAAGGTCAAGACTTATGAGTTAGAGAAGAAGAAGTGCTTGTTTGAATACCTGCAATTATCTCCAAGAAGAAGGCAAAGAGGAAGAAGGATTCAAAGGTCTCCATCTCCACCAAATAGAACTCTCTCAACTCCTCCACATGATAGGCCTTTCATTCAGTCAACAAGGGTTTTAAGACCAATTAGAATGGCACAAAACAACCCCTATGTCAACTTCACAGGCAGCAGCCCACTTGCCCTCAATGTGCAACATCCAATTCCTATTGCAGCCTTGAAGAACATTCCATACTTCACCGGAGAAAATCGACTACTCCCGGTGATCATGTTAAATATATTGCTAACCTTTGTGCAATCCATGAAATCAATGAGATGCGGGTGGTACATCAAGTTCTTTGGCATCTTCATTCAAGGGGAAAGCATTGCAATGGTTTAGAAGCCTTGGAGCTAGTTCTATCACAAATTGGAATCAAGCGTGTATAGCAATTCATGAGCAATTTGGAGAAAAGGGAGACAACTTGTCTCTTTTAGAGTAGGCGACAACCATCAACAGAGCTCCCAATGAGCAAATAACCGATTTCAACATCGATTTCAAAAGACTTGGGAGAGAATTCCAGTGGCAGTCAAGCCAACAGCAGAAGGTGCTTTTCTCTACTATCTCAAAGCTCTAAATTTTGATATTTCTATGTTGATTCAGTCCATGGGAGGCATAACTATCCCTATGGATTATAGCATTGCCATTAGGGCAGAAAATTGTTTGATCCAAGTTGGAAAACTTGCCCCTAGACCTCCCATGCCATTGTTTCCAAGTTTAGAGAGTCCAAACACCAATCAAGCACCTAATTTGGCTCCTTCTCCCACTCCTAGAAATCAAAGTTCAAATGAAGCTTCCACTTCATCTCCAAGTGCCCCAAATGAGCTTCAAGAAGTCATGAAGCAATTGCAAAACCTAGGCAACGAGTGGTTACTCTCAAAAGGCAAAGAGCCCAAGGTTTTAGACCTTCTTATCAACCCCAAGCTCAGCCTAACAGGCAGCCATACCAACCACAAAGGCCTCCTAATCCAGCTATAAATATAAATCAAACAAGGCCTCCTGCCAATAGACCATTTCAGCCCTATAATCCAAATGCCATATCTGCCTCTAAGGCATTGGTGCCAACACAAAACAACATTGCCCAGGAGTATGATTGGTGTTTTCCATGCAATGAGCCTCATAACCAATCCATGTGCTTTCAATGGTGCTTTGAATCAAGCATTAATGGTGACAACTACGGGTGGAGGATGAGGGCGATCGAGAAACAACCAACAACAAGAAACATTCCAATAGTAATCAGCCCCAAATGACACCACATTGGTAAATTGGCAAGCAAGAGGATTTTGTGGCATGAACCAAGCAGTTTCTCAAGGTGTTGCAGCCAACACAAGGTCAAAAAGGAGGAATTTGGGTGAAGAACAGCCATTAGCCCCAACCAATCCACAACCTTCCATGGTTCCACAAATGGTTGGCAAGCAAAATCCAATTTCAAATACAAAAGGGCAGCCAAGAACAGCCCCTAGGCCAACTCAAATACCAATTGTTGCTGCCCACATGCAAGGAGTGAATGTACAAACCAAGGGATAACAAAGGGATCCTTCATCACCATTTAGTATCATTGATCAGATGAAGAAGACAAACATCAATATATCAATGTGGGAATCCCTATCCATCCCAGGCCAAAGAGATCTGCTGCAAGCTGCCATGAAGGACTCGCCAACTTCGAATCAGCAAGTTCAGATGCAAGAAAAAGTGCTCACAAATGCTGCCCAGCCTGAGGGAAATCATGGAGGACAGCAAGGTAAAATGTTGAAGCCCCCTCCTTTCTATGTTTCATTGATCATTGGAAATCAGCTAGTGCACAATTGCATGATAGACTCCAGGGCAAGTAGCTCAGTAATGCCTAAACAAATAGTTGATCGCTAGGGCTCCAGTATGAAACAATATCCAAAGGGGTAGTGCGGTAGATGGGACAGAGTAGCAATGCAGTTGGAGTGATTAAAAACTTGAGTCTTACCTTGCATGCATGTCCAAACGTTGTTGTTTTACAAGATGTATCAGTCATAGACCTTCCACCACTCTTTGCCCTTTGCTTGTCAAGGACTTCACAACAAGATTGGAGGATATTTGTCTCACGATTGGTCACACATGCTTTGTTCGAGAATGAGGTATGGAACCAAAGCTACAATCAGGTTAGAACCTATTGCAAACTTCCATATTGAGCCTTACTCTCCAAGTCAGATTAATGCCAATTGCTCAGCATTTGATCAAGAAGATCACCCAAGCTCGATGAAGGCGACACTAAGGTTGGAAGCATCCGGATCTAACTCTTGATGAATGGGCAAACAAGATACATGCTTTTGATCCCTATCAAGAAGTAGAGGAATGAGCTAGGAGTCTATTGTATACACGAAGAAATTCAACCTATTCCTAGCATCACCAAGCCAAACCACAAGGATGACAATGAGGTATGGCAGCTTTTTTTTGATGGATCAAGGAGTAGACAAGGTGCAGAGGTGGAGCCATGCTTGTTTCACCTCGAGGAGTAAAGTACTATTCAGCTTTTAGATTTCGGTTTGCATGCTCCAATAACTGCTGAATATGAAGCCTTGGTGCAAGGATGCATTGGGAAATCAAGAAGAAAATAAAGAATTTGCAAGTATTTGGGGACAGTGAATTGATTGTAAATTAGGTCAGGGATAGCATGCTACCAAGAATGATCTACTCAAGTGCTACAAGAACGAGGGTGTGGGACCTCATGGAAGATTTTGAGGGTTTTGGCATCAAATCCATTCCTAGGAAAGAGAATCAAGGCTGGCTGACAGGCTTGCATAAGTAGTAGGGGCAGCCTTTGACATTGTGGAAAGTATTCAACAAGACAAGGTACAACCAAACATCCACGTGATTATGAGGCCTTCGATGCCGATATAACAATGTCGGTTGGCAAGTGTTTTAAAATGACCAACAAATCATCTATTTCTTGCGAAGAAGAAGCTGAGTTCTCGGCCAAGAATCAAGAAAAATTGGAACAGCAAAGATGGTGACCAAGTGGCAGTGAGAACTAATAAGCTGCCCAAGGAATTATCACTTTGGAGTCCAGTTTTAATCCCAATGATCGGTTTAGAAAGGAGAAAGCAAACATTCAAAGTCAAGAGAGAGGATTCAGTATCCATCTTGGTAGAAGAAAAAACCATTGCAAATTGGAAGGATGACAACCGAACAAGAAAGGTATGAGTTCATACAATTGTGTGTCAAGAGTTCCCCTGACGTGTTTACTTGGAGCTATGAAGACTTGAAAGGTTTCAACCCCAACTTAGCTCAAGCATACCATCGGGTGGATCCAAATACTAAGCCCATCGGTAGAAACAAAGACCACCAATCCACACATGGAGCCTCTCATGAAGAAAGAATTAGACAAGCTGATTGAGTCAAGAATCATATTCCTAATCAAGCATTCTAGTTGGGTTGCCAACTTAGTTCCATCAAAAAAAGAAGAGTGGAGAGATCAGATTGTGTGTTGACTTCAAAACTTGAATAGAGCCTCTCTCAAGAACCATTACCCACTCCCTTCCATGGAGCAAATATTACAGGTTGTAGCTGGTTCAGAAAGGTTCTCATTGCTAGATGGATATTTAGGCTACAATCAGATTATGGTGAAGGAGGAAGACTAGTTCAAGATAGCCTTCACCACCAAATGGGGCACATATGCCTACAAGAAGATGCCATTTGGCCTATCAAATGTTGGAGCCACTTTCCAAAGGGCAATGGATATGGCATTCAAAGGGTTGATCAATAAAATAGTTCTAATATATCTTGATGACATCACTGTATTCTCCAAAAATGTAGTGGATCACCTCTTTCATCTGAGGCAGGTATTTCAGAGGTGTAGAAGATTTGGGGTATCATTGAATCCCAAAAAATGCATATTCCTGGCTCATGAAGGAAAACTTCTAGGCCATATTGTTTCAAAAGAGGGATTGACGATTGACCCAGAAAGAGTTGAAGCAATTCGAGCGTTGCCATTGCCAAGTCACAAGAAGGCTCTTCAAAGCTTCTTGGGAAGGATCAATTTTGTCCGCAGGTTTGTTCCAAACTTTGCAGCTCTCGTAAAGCCAATAACGCTGATGTTAAAAAAGAGCATGGCATTTAAGTGGACATCTGAAGGCAAGGCAAGTTTTGAGGCAATAAAAGAGGCTATATCTCAAGCTCCCACTCTCGTCAATCCAGACTTCTCCAAGGGTTTCATGCTATACGCCTTTGGTGGTGGAGACACAATTTCTGCAATCCTGGCACAACAAAACAAAGAAGGATTAGAACAACCAGTTGCTTTCTTCAGTCAAGGCTTGGAGGAATACGAAACTAGGTACTCTTTCATTGAAAAGCATGTACTTGTAGTGATCAGGAGTTTAAAGAAATTCAAGCACCTAGTCTCAAACAACAAGATCCAATTATTGGTATCTCACGCGGAGTCAAGGACTTCCTCCTAAACAAGGATCTAAATGAGAAGCGTGCAAGATGGGATAACCCGTGTCATGGAATATGACATAGAGATTAAGGTCACCAAACTAGTACATGGGAAGGGACTATGCAAACAACTAGCCTTGAGTCAAAAGTTGAAGCGAGTAATGGAAAAGAGGCTGTCTTGGTACTACAGGATGGTCAAGAATAGGAAAATGATGATGTGCCCACTCCCTGTTGGACTCAGAATATGATACACTTCCTACGAGCACGTGCCTATGCCCTCCGGGAATGAGCAAAGCAAAGAGGAGATACTTGATTACAAGCCATCCCATATGTGTTTGTTGATGGTGTTTTGTTTAAGAAAGACATCAATGGAGTTCTACTGAGGTGCATTGGGACAGGTCAAATTGAGAGGGTGTTACGAGATTTTCACGATGGAGATTCCGGAGGACATTTCGCCCCATGAGTAACAGCTCTCAAGATAATGAAGGCAGGGTATTATTGGCCCACAGTGTTCAGTGACTATTATACATGGATAAGAAAGTGCAAGAAATGTGCACTCTTCACGGGAAAAGAAAGACTAGCAGTCGCTTCCATTACACCCAATTTTGGTTGACCAACCATTTATGCAATGGGGATTGGACTTCGTCGGGTCATCAACCCAAACTCAAGCCAAGGCCACAAGTGGATTCTCACAATGACGGACTATTTCACCAAGTGGACCCAGTAGTAGCGCTCAAAGAGGCAAGCGAGTCTAACATCTTTGGACTTTTATGAAGAAATAGTGACCGGGTTTGGTGTGCCGCCCACTATCATATCGAGATAATGCATTAGCATTCATAGGTTCCAAGATTACGAATGGGTCATCAAGAATGGAATCTATTTAAGCACCTCTTCAAATTATTACCCACGGGGGTAATGGACAGAGCGAGAGTCCACGAACAAAAAGTTGCTAAGGATCATCGAAAGAACTCGGATGAAAACCAAAGGACATGGCATACCAAGCTAAAATCAACATTATGGGCTGACGAGGATAACACCAAAGAGGTCCAACGGGTAGTTCTCCCTACAAATTGGTCTATGGGAAAGAGGCGTGTGCCTATATCATTATAATTTCTAGCATTGGAGCTCATGAAGCGGTTGGAGTTATCGAGTTCGAGACCAATGGAGGCCGGATGGAGAGTTGATGGAATTGGACGAAATAAGAGAACATGCAATTCTCGATGATTGAAAAGGAGAAGACCTTATTAAAAAGATGGTTTGACAAGAAGGCGGAGCAAGGACCTTCCGGAGGGGGACCTAGTTCGAAATGGGATGCGAATCGGGCAAAACACGGAAGACATTCCAAGTTTGATGCCATTTGGAGTGGCCCCTACATGGTCATGAGATGTAAAAGTGGTAATTCCTTCCAATTGTCTGCATTGGATGGAGAAGAACTCTCGATTCTAGTTAACGAAATCTATCTTAAACATTGCTACTAAAAAGGAAAAGGTTCACCCTTGTAAATATTAGCCTAGATTTCAATTCCTCTAAGTGCGTATGCACATTGTCTTGTTGTAGTTAGGTTTCTTTTTCCCTAAGTGCTTTGGCACAGGTTTTGTCACTCTCAGGTTGAATTTCTATAGTTCAGAGTGCTCTCGAAGAATGAGTTGCGGTATCAGGATCGGGATCAGAGATCAAGTTGGTTTCAGGTTATTACTCCATGCCCAATGGATTGTTAAAAGGCCACTGATCTTCTACCTAGCAGGGGTGACCCCGAAAAGTCGCCAAAACTGTTATCCAAAATTCCCCCCAAGGTAATTTTGATAACATGCATCAGATTGTCAGTCCCGAGCAAGTAGAATGATTCAAGGCCTGAAATCATGTTTCTGGGGTCCCCTCGGTTTCTTTCTAACCCTCCTGTCCAAGAAGAAAACCCAACGTTTTAAAAGTATGTGAAAAAGTTGCAAAGAGCCAGGCTTGAGGCCAAAATACAGAGAAAATTGACTAAGGCAGCACTAGGGACAGTTGGGATGTCGGGGCCCGAATCGTCCGAAAAACCGCGAGACGGTCCGCGCAGCAAAAGGGACATCCGGGCCATGGGGACGTGTGGGACGCGAAAGGGCGAACCGGCCGAAGGTGAAAAAATTGACTAAGCATGTTGTGCGGAAGTCCAGGACATCTGGACATCTTCATTCCTCGGTGCATCACCTCTGTTAGCTTAGGTTTATTTTTATGCATTTTCTTACCCTGTCTTCTTGGCAAGTTAGATTAGGTTTTGAGTAAACCCTCTGCGTTTTTTGTGTGCATCTGAATAGAGGAATAGGAACCAACCTTCTCTGGAGATTCCTTTCTCATTCTTACAAGTCCCACACTTGGAGAAAGGATTCCATGTTGTGCAATCACACTGGATGCTAGCATGATCAACCTAGAAATCTGATCAACATCCGGTGGTTGCCGTGATTTTACGTCAACAGATTTCTTGATACTTGGTGATCAATAAATTCTATTTGGTCTTGTTGCTATTCGCAGAGTTGTTTCTTCCCATAAATACATGTGTTGAAGTTTCTAACTAGTGTGTGTTGAGGAATCTAATTTCCTACCTACAACACTAGTTCTCCTACCTCTTTTCGCTCCTCTTTTCCGCTCTATAGACGAATAATTCCTAGCAAGAGATTGCTAGCTTTACCGCAAGGTTAGTGGAGTGCCCCTGTTGGATCCCCGGTTGAAATGCCACCACAAAAATCCACACTTTCTCTCGTATGCACTTACAACAACTACCTGGTTAAGTAGAGGGACTTAGATTCCCAGAGCGTTGGCAAGAAATCCACAAGTTTGTCCACCCAACAATTTTTCTCGCTAAAAGGGGGTAATTAAACTGAAAGGAAATAAAATCCCCAAAGGCCTAATTTCTTTGGAAGATCTCTTTAACAAGCATGACAGGTTCATCCAAGAGAAAGAAAAACTGTCTTCTTGGTGCCCATCTAATTTTGATCAAGAAAACATTGGCACTTCAGAGGATCCAAGGATGGTTAACATTGGTAAATGCTGCTCACTAGAAGAGAAGAGAAAGTTTGTTGCTCTACTAAAAAGTACTCAGATGTCCTGGCCTACTCCTATGATGAACTCAAGTCTTTTCAGCCAAAGGAAATGCATCATTCCATTCCTTTGAAGCAAGGAGCTAAGCCCTTTAGGAAAAAACAAAGGCCCTACAATCCAAAGATTTTTGATGTTATCAAAGAAGAGGTGAAAAAGATGCTCAATGCTAGAATCATCTTCCCCATCCACCATTCAACATGGGTGGCTAACATTGTGCTAGTAAGGAAGAAGAACGAGGAAATAAGGATTTGTGTAGACTTAAATCTGAATCAGGCATCTCTCAAGGACAACTACCCTCTTCCAATCATGGATCATATTTTGCAAGTAGTCACTGGATCTAAGATGCTCTCTTTGCTTGATGGATTCTCAGGGTATAACCAAATCAAGGTGGCAGAAGAGGATTGTAACAAAACAACCTTCACAACACCCTAGGGCACTTTTTCCTACAACAGAATGCCTTTTAGCTTGATCAATGCTAGGGCCACTTTCTAGAGAGCAATGGAATTGGATTTCAAAGATTTGAAATATTTGATTTTCATTTACCTTGATGACCTCATGGTTTTCTCAAAGAGGAGGGGAGACCATATTAGTCATTTGGATCAAGTCCTTGCAAGGTGTAGGAAACATGGAATTTCTTTAAATCCAAAGAAGTGCATTTTTGGAGTCATAGAAGGTAAGTTGCTGGGAAAAATTGTGAACAAACATGGAGCACACATTGATCTTGAGAGGTTCAAAGCTATCCAAGCATTAGCCTTACCAACTAGCAAAAAGGGAGTTAATTCATTCTTTGGAAAGGTAAACTTCCTTCATCGTTTTGTGCCTGAGTTTTCTATTTTGACTAAGCATATAACTTCCATGATGAAGCCTCAAGAAAATTTCAAGTGGAATAAGGAGGGAAAAACAACATTTGAGAATATAAAGAAATCCATTGCCAAAGCTCCAACTCTTGTATCTCTAGATTTCAACAAGGAGTTCATCATGTATTGCTATGCATCAGAACATACACTCTCTATTGTCCTTGTGCAGAAAAATGATGAAGGCTTGGAAGCACCCATTTCTTTCATGAGTTGTCCTTTGAAAAATCATGAGCTAAAGTACAACCAACTGGAGAAGCATGCCTACGTAGTGGTTAAAGCTATTAAAAGTTTCAGATTCTACATTCTCAATTCCCATACAGTGGTGATGGTCCCTAGAAGTGCAATCAAGTCCATTTTGACTCAACAAGATCCTAGGGCTAAGAGAGGAAGTTGGATTGCAAAGACCCAAGAGTATGACTTGGAGATTAGGCCCTCTAATCTGGTAAGAGGAAATGGTTTGTGCAAGTTGATTGCTGAAGATGAAGCTCTCAAATCTCAGTAGGGAGAAAAGGATGATGTTTTCCCAACCTGTTCAGAAGACAGTCCACAAGTGCTCTTTGTCACCACTACTGATGAGTGGTATGTGGATATTGCTTACTACCTCACTTATGGAGAATTTCCTCCTCATCTTGAATACAAACAAAGAAGGACACTCAAGCTAAAGGCAGCCAAGTTTTTGATTTGGAATCATGCACTTTACAAAAGAGGCCTAGACGGTTGTTTCCTCAAGTGTGTAGAAAAGGAGCAGTAAGAAAAGTTACTCAGGGCATATCATGATCAAGCTTGTGGTGGACATTTCTCAGTAATGGTCACTTCACATAAGATTCTTAGGGGGAGATATTATTAGCCCTCCATCTTTGCAGATACTCAAGACTGGGTTTCTAAATGTAAAGCATTCCAACATTTTGTTGGAAAGCCACAACTAATGCATCACCACTCGTGCCTATGGTGATTGAGGAACCATTTCAGCAATGGGGCTAGATTTTATTGGTGTTTTGAATCCTCATTCTAGTGCAGGGCATACTTATGTACTCACTGCAACTAATTACTTCACTAAATGGGTGGAAGCCATTCCAACCAAGCAAGCCAACTCTAAAATAGTCTACGCAACTTCATCAAGGAGAATATCATTGTCCATTTTGGAGTACCACAAGAAGATTGTTGTTGACAATGCCACCTATTTCTCTTCAAAGGAGCTCACAGAGTTTTGTTATGGTTTTGGAATCTCCTTATCTCACTCTTCTGACTACTACCCATAGGGAAATGGTCAAGCTGAGTCAAGCAACAAGAAAATTGTGACCATTGTTCGCAAGCTGGTAGATGAGAATCAAAGGAACTGACACAAGAAGTTATATGATGCATTATGGGCTGATAGGATCACTCCTAAGAAGGAAATAAGTATGTCACCTTTCCAAATGTTGTATGGAATTGAGGCACAAATTCCTCTCACAATTGAGATGCTAGCTCTCAATCTCTTGCAAGAAATAGAAGATGGTCGGTCTGAAAAGACTCCATTGACAAGAGGATCCTCTTCCTGGAGAAGCCTGGAGGAAAGCAGATGCCAAGTGGTGGATAGAATTAAAGAACATCAGTTGAAAGTGAAGAATTTTTTTGACAAGAAGACCAAAGCAAAGAACTTCAAAATTGGAGATTTGGTCCTGCTGTGGGATAAGAGAAGAGAACCAAAGGGGAGCCATGGAAAGTTTGATTCATTATGGCTGGGCCCATTCCAAATTCATGGATCTTGTGGTGAGAATGTTTTTCTCCTCTCTTACTTGGATGGAATGCCATTGGAATTGCCTTGAAGTGGGCAATACTTGAAACTATATCATCAATGAAAGCGGAGTTCCCCACCTGTACCATAGGTGATTTGCGTAGGCACATTTTTCCCTTTTCTCATTGCGTGGGTTTGTTTTCGCTTTTGTTTGGTTTTGGTTGTGTGTGGTTTGGATTGTTTGTTTCCTTCTTCTTCCATTCTTTCTCGAGAATTTTACATGGCTCTCGATGGCCCAATGGATAAGGCATTGGTCAATGTAATATGTTTTGAAACTTGAGGTTATGGATCCTCACATTTTCCCTAAAGAATGCCCGATTCATGCCATGTCCCTAAGCTAGAGCCAACTGTTGTCTCCCGAAAACTACTCTACATTTTCATAGAAAATTCAAAATTTTTGAGCTTATACCCTTCGTTGGTGTCTAAGACAAATTAGAGATTCAAGAAATTAGTAGAAGTCATGCCCTAGAGCTGTTTAAACCTCTGTTTTGCTCATTTTGAAAAATTCCCCATTCCACTGTCTGTGCACGTAATATCCTCTTTGTAACCTTCATTTCTAATCAAAATTGTTCACTTGTTCTATGGCCTGGGTTGTCAAACAATTTTTTTCCTCCATGCCTCTGGTTAGCAAAGGAAATTCAAAAATTGGACTCAAAATGGTAAAGTTCTCTTCCTCTGTGTATTTTTCCCGCAGTCGGGATGACAGGTGTCTTTTTCCCGTCAAATTTTGGCCCCAATGAATGTAGGTACATGGTCAGATCCTATTAGAAGGGGAGGAATGGGATTTTTGGTGAACTTAACACTTTTGGTTTCTTTTGGCAAAAATGGTAAATTTGCCCCGCATACCTGAAAATCTGAATCACCGTTGAAAAGTCTAACCTCAGTGGACGGCTCCATGTGTCACAATGATGCAACTCCAGGGGAAAATTCCAAGGGATAGTCTTCAATTAAGTGGATGACTCCACATGTCCTAGGTACAAAATAAAGGTAAAATCAGCTAAGTATGGAAGGCTCAGTAGATAACTCCACGTGTCGTAACAACACAACTCCATGATAGGGCAGAAAAGGTCAATTACCAAATCAGTGCCAGATCACCATGTGGTTGAAGGCATTAAAAAGTCAAAGCGGACGAGTGGGCCATCGAGGAACTTTTGGAAATTTAACCAAATTCCCAAAAGTGAAGTAAAAGTTCTAAAATGATCCACGGCTCTGCCAAGGTCTCGGGCCCGTAATTGAAAAGTAAAAGCATATGAGTGGGCCATAGGGGCACTTTTGGAAATTTAACCAAATTCCCAAAAGTGAAGTAAAAGTTCTAAAATGCTTCGTGGATTTGCCAAGGTCTCGGGCCCGAAGTTGAAAAGTCAAAGTAGAAGAGCAGGCTGGTAGAGGAATTTGTGTTTTTGAGCCTTTTTGTAAAAAAGGCAAAAAGTTAAAAAATGATTTGCAGCCCCAATTAGGATATAAAGGAAAAATTCAAGGTGAAGCCCACCATTGAAAAGTCAAAGTGGGAGAGCGGGCCAACGAAGGAAATTGAGGTTTTGAGCCTTTTTCCCAAAAAGGTTAAAATGTTTAGAAAGGATCCGTGACCCCATCTCCAACTAGAATGTGCCACGTGTCCTAGTTAAATCGAGCAGCGAGGTAGCGAGCAGGAGAAATTGAGTTTTGAGCCTTTTTCTAAAAAAGGTTAAAATGTTTTGAAAAGGGTCAGTGACCCCATTTCCAATCGAAGCAACCACGTTTCTAAGTTGAAAAGTCAAAGTAGGGGTGCGGGCCAATTTGTTCCAAATTTCCAAATCTCTAAAAATCCTAAAATGCAATGGGATTCCCCATAACCGCTCCAATCCCTTCCCCGCCACATGGACAACTTTGATTATAGAGTTAGAGAAGAAAATCTAAAGGTCTATATTTAAATTGGAAAATCGAATATAATGGTTGCTTTCAGAATCTAGTTTTAACCCGCCATGAGAATTTTCTTCACAACAAAGGAATTCAAAAAGCGTTTAGGATTTATGAAGTTGTAATAGTTTCTTGCAAAGAATATAATGGCTTCTCGACGTCATTCCAAAGGGGCGATTGATTTTTGAAAAAACTAGAGTGCTCTGTACCTGGAAAAGATAGAAAACACCATTCTTCTTCTATTTTCTCTTCTTCCTCGAATTTCTTCCATTCTTAAGATATGTACAAACTTTTCTCGAGCTTCAATAAGAAAAGAAGGAATTTTTGCCTCCTTGATTGAGGAATTAATTGGTACTTTGCGACCAATGAGTTTCATTCAGTCTTGTAGTTTCTCCTGCATATTTGTTTTTCTTTTGATTATAAATGCATGTAAATGAAGTTTCTAATTGATGTGTGTGGGCATCTAATATTCTACCCACAACATTAGTTTTTCCTACCTCTATTATCACTCCCTTTTCCCTTCTCAGACAAAGTTTTTCTCTGGTGAGAAATTGATAGCTTTTCCATAGGGATAAGTGAGTGCCCTTGCTAGATATTTGGTCGAAAGACCACCATTGAAATCCACTTTTTCATGCATGCACATACGGAAGCTGCATCGTTTAAGTAGAGGGACTTAGATTCCCATACCGTTGGCACGAAACCCACCAATCATGTCCCACAAGACAAATTTTCTTGCCAACAGAATATAACGATATGAAGGGTATTCATCCCGTGATTTGTACACACCATATTTATACAATTGATTCAAGACCACTGACAACCCCAAAGAAGGATAAACCCTACATTAAGAGACATAAAAATTGAAATTGAAAAAAATCTTAGAGTGGGATTCATTTATCCAATCTCAGATAGCCAATGGGTTTCTCCATTAGTTATAGTTCCTAAAAATAATGGGAAATGGAGGGTTTGTGTGGATTATAGGGAATTAAATAAGGAAACTCATATGGATTATCTTCTCTTATATTTTATTGATCAAGTATTAGATAATTTATTTGGAAAACAATAA
Organism: Taxus wallichiana var. yunnanensis; assembly: GCA_018340775.1. Classification (NCBI taxonomy): domain Eukaryota; kingdom Viridiplantae; phylum Streptophyta; class Pinopsida; order Cupressales; family Taxaceae; genus Taxus; species Taxus wallichiana. Next base: position 198,057,466 of record CM031244.1, read on the forward strand.
TTTTCATTTTTTGATGGGTTCGAAAGTGGTTACAACCAAATAATAATAATACCTGAGGATCAAGATAAAACTACTTTTACCTGCCCATGGGGAACATTTTATTATAGGGTGTTACCTTTTGGTTTATGTAATTGATGTAAGCAAGGAAAGTAAATTCATTTAAATACACACAAAACCAAGAAATGATAGCAATCTCACCTTTTCTTAACTCAATCGACTTAGGTAACTCCAATGCTAGTTAAAATTCACTTCAAACCATGTAACTAATATTTCTTTAAGCTTCAACAATTTCTTTCTTCATTCAAGTCACTTGAAACATCTCACTCTTTCTTTCCTCTAGGATTTCCCAAAAGACCTCCTTCTTCAATAGGCAAAGCTTGAAATTTGGTTCCTTGACACTCTGTCAAGTAGAGACCTACTCATACACCCCATTGTCTAATTGGCTTACAAAAACTATCCTTCAAAGTTACCCCGCATTCACTTATATATTATTCCTTTTAGGTTTCTACTTTCAACCACCTTTCTTAAATATACCTACTTAGATTTGTGTCACCCTTAGAGGTTCCTAGGTCTTTTACCCTACTACAATGTCCACAATAAGGTTAGCTCCCCCTAGAAATTCATTAAAAGAGACTCCAACCTCTGTTTGTTTCTAACATGGATTTACTTGGTCTTTTATGCTCTCAAGAACACCACTTTCTACTCATCTCTAGGATAATGCTTCTATAACTACTAACCATGCCTTATTACCTCTTACTACTACAACTTAAGCATGTTGATGTGCTTACAAAACCTAACTCCTCTTACTTCATCCATTAGTTCAATTTTCACTCTCCAATCCAAACCCTCCACTAGGTCTTTTCTAGTAGAATGTCGGAATATATTCCTTTGTATGAAGTTTCCATGCAAGATAAGATGTTTTTAGGGCACCCATATCCATATGACCTTCTGGATTTGTTTTAAGTGTAAGGAGGTGGATCCAAGTAAAAATATTACTTACAATGTAAAGAGGTGGAGATTTCTCACTAAGACTTTCTCTTTGACAGTCTACTATCATCAAGAACTCGAGATTCCACCAATAAAATGTTCCAAACCTTTTTGCAAACCTTTCTACTTGTTTCTAGCAAGAAATTTACTAAATTTCAAGAATAAATTTAATGATGTAGGCTCTCTAATATCAAACCCTAGCTAAGATACCTGTAGGTTCCTGAGAAGATTATTTACCCTATAATTCTCTTATTCTCTAGATTGAAGATTTATAGACTTGCATGAAGGATCATCAATTGCATTTCTTCACTCCTATTCAAGTAGGGATTCTTTTCTATAAATTATTTGTCAGTAGTTGTTCCTTTTCTCTGTGATTACACGTTAGTGACATGGTTCAAAACCATCAAGTGCTCAGAATGAATAGATTACAACTTTTAACCTATCAAGATCACATCCACACTTAGACTACAGTGTCATAACCTCTCATGCACCTCCTTTTCTTTCATACAAATCTTAATTTGTTTGAATGGATCACACAAGTACAATAATATAAAAACATAAATCACAATCCCATGTCTTAGTCTAGGTTTATCAAGAAAGCTTCCAACAAGCAATACAAGGTTACGGTGGTAAGGATTTAGTTCATGACATTGGCTTCTTAAGTTATCCACTTAATCACAAAAATAATCCTTGGTATCTTTCCATAGTTGAGAGCCTCCACAAGGCTTCCAAAATCACTGTTCATATACACTTACAATTCATTCCGAGTTTCATTATGCAATGTCATTTAGTAACAAGAGGTTTCTCTTCAAGCCTTTACACATGATAATCCACTGACTCATAGTTCAATACACCATATTTAACATGGTTCATAAATCCCTTCTTCTATGAGTAATGCACAATGCTTTAATAGTTACAAAGTGAATAATGAACAAGAACCATTACTAACCTATTCAATAACATTCACATGCCTAATGATGAAAAAATATCATTTACCATTCATTCGAGAATACAAATATGCTTCTGAGATTAAGAAACCCAAATATGCACATCAATAAACATTGCAATCATGTAAAAACCATCAACATGTGAGTTTTCTCCTTTACAATGTCTTTGAAACTTCATATCTTGATTCATACCTGGGTAGGAATGGGTAAAAATAGTTACATTGAGCTTCTTATACCTCTCCAGTATCATCCTTACTTGAGATATTTAACTCATTTTGGTTAGTTACAAGTATAATGGAATCCCATTAAAAAAAAAGGGGTTACTTAATAGGCCTAGGTTTAGTATTTCTAATACATGACATGACTTATGCTTCTAGAAAGATACTACCACCTTATTACCTCATTCCACCCTTTTTCAAGGTTACAAGCTCATGAACTCATGAAATCAACAATGACAAGCCAAAAATTGGCCTCCAAATTCAAATTTTACATTTTGTAGGGAAATGTTTTATTTGAAATTTGAAAAGCCTAGATATTAACTTTCACTTCAAAATGACTTAGATGTACCCCTAAGACCTAAAAACACACCTGTAAGCCAAAATTGATATCATCTTATTCTATTTACAAAGAAGGATTTGATGCTCTTGCATCAGTAATTCTCCTGCCACATTTTAAAGAGCCATCTTTGGCAATATTTTCTGACCTCACCCATGATTATGTAGATATTTACATGGATCACTTCACCGTTTATGGAGCAACATTCTAAGAGGTAATTGATAATCTAAACAAAGTCCTTTCTAGGTGTGAAAAACATCAATTATCCTTGAACCATGAAAAATGTTTATTTATGATGGAACAAGGGATAGTTTTAGGCCATCATATTTTAGTTGAAGGAATCAAGGTAGACCCAGACAAGGTCAATATCATTATAAATCTCCCATCTCCCACAAACCAAATAGAGGTAAGAAGTTTTCTTGGCCATGTTGGCTACTATAGAAGGTTTATTTTAGAATTTAACAAGATAACTTCTCCATTATTTTCTCTCCTAACTAAAGACTCTAAATTTGAATGGACAGAGGCATGCCAACAATATTTTGATATTATTAAAGATAAATTGATAAATACCCCAGTATTGAGAGGCCCAAATTGGAAGCTTCAAATCCATATGCAAATAAAGCTGTCTTTGGACACTAAGAATAAGGAGAATCTATGCATTTTATTTATTATATTAGTAAAAACCTCTCCCCTACTAAAAGGAATTACACCACTACAAAGAAGGAATTTCTTGTAGTTGTATATGCAATCAACAAGTTTCACCATTATATCACAAGCTATGAAGTGATTTTTCACACTAACCACTCTGTTATCAAGTATCTAATGAATAAACCTTTAGTTCATGACATGATTGTAAGGTGGTTGTTGTTACCAAAAAAAAAAATTAATATCATTAAAAATATAGGAAATCAAATGTGGTAGTTGATTTTCTTTCAAGGCTGACCACTTCAGAAGAAGAAGAGCAGTCAATGATGATTTTCTAGATGAACATTTGTTTACAATTTCTACTACCTCTCCTTGGTTTGCAAATATGGCTAATTACTTAGCTATAGGAAGTTCCCAACCTTTTTCACACAAAAGAAAAGAAATCAATTAATTAAAAAAGTGTGATGTATACATGGTTAAATGGAATTATTTTTAAATGTGGACCTGACCATGTTTTACGTAGGTGTGTAGTTGAAGATGAAGTATTTGACATACTTAGGGCATGTCATGATGAGCCATCAAGAGGACATTATTTAGTTCAAAGAACCATTCATAAAGTTTTAGGAGATGGTTACTATTGGCCTTCCTTGTTTAAGGATGTCAAAAGTATGTGTGGAGATGTGATCAATGCCAAAGGATGGGGAAGCCAACATTTACATCTAAGATGCCACTCCAACCTCAAGTTGTCTTAGAACCATTTGAGAAGTGGGGATTGGATTTCATTGGACCAATTGACCCAACCTCTTAAGGGAAGGAGTACATTCTGGTTTATACATACTATGTCACCAAATGGGATGAGGTGCAAGCACTACAATATGCAAGAGATGAGAAAGTTACATATTTTTATATGAACATATCTTTCAGATATTTGGAGCACCAAGATCCATTATTTTAAACCAAGGACCATAGTTTATGTCAGGTGTAATCAGTTCCTTTGTGGAAACATACTAGCTGAAGCACAAGAAGTCATCACCATACCATCCACAGTCCAATGGTCAAGTGGAGGTTACTAACAAAGAGTTGGAGAATATCCTAACAAAAAAAATGATATCTCAAGGAAAATTGGGTTTAAAAACCTCCCAAGTAGTATGGGCCTCAATAATATTTAGAAAATAACTACATGATTCACTCTTTTTGAGTTGGTTTATGGGAATAATCTCATTCTTCCCATAAAATTTGAGTTTCAAACCTTGAGAATAGCTACCGAAGTGGGGATCGATTTAATAGAAGCACAAAAGGTAAGGATGATCTCGACCAATGAGTTGGATGAGATGAGACTTCGTGAATTCCATCAAACCGAAGTCATCCAATAACAAAGGCAGATATGGCATGACAAACACATAAAGCAAAGGAAATTCCTAATAGGATATTGGGATATAATATTTGATTCCAAATAAAAATATTTCAAGGGTAAGTCTGAGCGAGATAGATGGGCCCATATCAAATTGAAGTAGTATTCAACAATGGGACAATTCAACTGATTCCAATTGATGGTGAGAAGAAAGTGATGTTGGTTAATGGATGTAAATTGAGGCTATACCACAAACAAACATCCAAATAAGAATTTTAGAAGATGCTTCAAGACAATTCAACTTTGAATTATTTGGACAAAATTTATTTTTCCAACACAACTCATAACTAAGCTATTTCTCAGCAAAAATAAAGAGGAGATGGATGAAAACCAGAAATGATGGCCATTATCCTATGAGACATTGGCTAAAAAATAACAATGGTGGCCACTGCTTCTTTAAAAATAAAATAAAAAAATAATAATAAATGTAGGTGGCTGAAAACTAGTAATGGTGGTCACCACCCCTAAATCATACAGTAATAAATGAAGAAAACTACGTGGATAGAGGATTAACGTAACAATTAAATGATGGATAATGATGTGACAAGTGAAATTAATAAGGTATACATGATTATTCCCTTCTTAAATGTTGCAAGGTTTAATTCATGAAATTCTCATTATTGTACTCATGCAAATTGACAACATTTTTCATTCCCAATGTCTTCCCACACTTTGCATATCCCAAAAAATCCACCATCCATCTCCATATTAATCATCACACATACCCAATTACTATCACTATCACCTTGGGATTTGTTAATACCTTTCCCAATTTGTGTTGTTTTATTTATAACCATTTTGTCTCCCTTGTCTTTTCCCCCAATTCCACCATTACACTCTTGCGCTGCTACCCACTCTAGTCTGTGCTTATTTCCATATCTACAAAATTGTATTTCCAGTCTTGTGCTCCATTATTTTCCAATCATTTGCTCTACACACTAGTCATGGGGTTCATAATTAGGCATGAACCAACAAATTTAGCAGAACTATTAGTTGATGCAAGATCAGTGAAAATCTTTGAAAAGGTGGGATGGCTTGATTTTTGCTTACATATGAAGAGTTTAACACAAAAATGATAGAGGAGTTTGCTAGAAACATGGATGAGGGATATTCTACTATAAAAGGTAAGAAAATTCCATTCAATCCCATCGCAGTTATCCATGTTTTAGGGATACCAGCAGAAGGTCAATCAGTTAATAACATGACACTCTATTATGAAATTATTAAAAAAATTTAGTGGGAAAAAAGGAAAAATTAGAATTGGTTGTGGATAATAAGGGAAAGGCCAAAGGCATAAAAATAAGTACCCTCCTTGAGCCTTGGGCCAAAGTAGATAAATGGATAATCAAATATTTTACCTATGAGGGTTAGTATGAAATTAGTTTTGGGCCATGTTTTGAGAATTCTTATCCACCTTCGCCATGGCCAAGTTAAACCCAAAACAAAGTAAATTTTCCTTAGTTCTTGTTTGATTATGTCTCCTCTACCATTGAGAAATTCTATTGGGGTACCTCTTACTTGAAATTCCAGGGCCTAATACATTTGATTTGCAAACATCAGTTTGTTAGGAAAAGACATGGCCTTAATAAGTGGATGAAATTCCAGAAGAAGTGTGCCATAGAGTATGAATTGGTTATAAAGCCGAGCATTCCACTTTGGAGTGACATAAGAAATACCCTAGAACATCTAGACATGCACATAACCTTGATGAGTCCCCAGGAGATACTATTCCTACTCAAGAAGAACATGAGGCCACTATTATTATGCAAATCCTAATTTAGACACCACTTGTGTCTCCCCTTAATCTGTATCACCCTCAGTTCCTATTTCTAAGAAATAAATTGATCAAAACCCAACCAATACTTGCTGAATCCCCCATTGTGGACAAAGGTAAGACACCTATGATAGAAGGAGAACCTAGTTCTCCCCTGACTCTGACATAATTATACCACAAGTATTGTCTCTTTCTAAAATTTAGTTTGAACTCCAACTATCTCAAGAGAGAATTACACATCTACAACTCCCCTTGAAGCTAAAGAGTCCAGTTTCTTCCAACTAAATGTCGAGAAAAATCAGAAAATTCAATAGTTACATCAGATTGTAGAACAACAAGAAGAGGAAACTGTTCAACTTCAAAGATACCCTAGAGGAAAAGGAACAACAAATCCACTCCCTTCAAGCAAAGACAGAAGAGTTAAATGCATCACTTGCAATTTTTCAAGAAAATAGAAAGGAAATAGAGCTGTGGCCACCATAGAACAAATAATCCAGACAAAATTTGTGTTTCCTCAAATTATTGTCTTAAGAGGAATGGCTAAATGGATGGAGGAGTGTTATAGGCTTAGGGGAGTTGATGATGAAAATAAGGCTTTAAAGGAAGAGAACAAGCTGCTTAAAGAGAATGTGCTTAATGTCTATTGGTTATATGATCAGGTCCTCTCATGTAGGCCCCCATCTAATTTCTATGCACTATTTTTAAAGGAGCAATTTTTAAAGTGGCAGATCTCTAGAGCTCATTCTATGCAAGATATAAAATTTGATGATGATACAAAATTTATTGGTGCATACACAACAAGAAATGATGTTTCCAAGAATTTACTCTGTGAATTTTATGTTCACAAGTTCCTTCTCCTTGAACATATTGAAATTCCAATCAATTTATATGTGGGAGAGGTCCAATTGAGAGCATTCATCTCTACTTTAAGGCATCAGTCTGAATGGAGGGAACAAAGAGGAACATATGTTCAAACAGAATCTAATATAGGCCTCTTAATGAGGCATGATATTCCTACCCCCATCCATTTTTTCAATAGATTTTAGTCTCAGGTATATTGCTTATAGTTAGTGAATACGTATACGAGAAATTCTAAAAATTGTGTAAATAACTTCAGGAGAAAGCACCCCAATGTTTAATGTTAATTTCCTTTCCTGTCAATTGAGGTATGAGCTGCTTGTAGAGCATTACAAGAAGAAGGAGGTGATTTCACCCACTAACCTCCATTGGTCATTGAAAAGGGCCAAGGATCTCTGTAAGATCATTATAGAAATGCAAGAGCAATGGATTAGAATGAGGTATAGGCCTCCATTAGTCATTTCCCAGTGCCATGATGGAATTCCATAATTGATCAGCCGGAGGATAGTTATACAACTTGGAGGAAGTCGGTCATTAAGTTCTTTGGGTTTTGTAACACTTGAATTAGATGAGACTTGGCAAACCTTTTCCAATGAGTACAATTGTTCAAGGATAGTTGAAAAATTGAATAGGTAGCAGGAGGACCTACTAGATCTTAAGTGTGGGGAATGATGAACCCCTATTTTTCCATGGTTTATCCCATGTAAAACCCTATGTTACCTTGATATCATTTTACACTATGTATAATATTGATGTTTTATAATTAATACTTTACTATGTTTTGGAAGGAAATGTTGTGCATATTCTTGTTATTTTCATCTTGTTATTACTTCTTCAAATATGGATTAAATGAACCTTTATGATTATTAAAAATGTATTTAGAAAAGCATATGTTAAGTCATCACAAGAGTTAACTTTAGACTAGCTTAGGACTCGTTTGTGCCTTTGGCGCGAGACTTGCCTTATAATCCAGGACTTGCCTTTGTATTAGTGCAGAATTTCCATGGAGCGCATGACTCATCCAGATTACTTGAGATAAGGGACTTGCAAAAGAGATAAATGGTTTAAATGGCTGAACTATGAGTGATATAGTTGGCACATCAGTCAACACAATGACATGATCAAGAAATGTGAACTACCACCTCAACCTTCATGCATATTATGAGGGCCATGCAATCCTAACTTAACTTCAGTTGCTTGAAGACGTGATGCAAAAATACACTTATGGAATTATGATCATTATGATTATAAGGAATCAATTCAGGATCTGTAATATATCTTGGTACCGATTGATTGTCTCAAAGGAGTCAATTATGGGCCTCATCTGTAGTTAATATGATTAATTCAATCCAAACACATCACAGATCAATCCTTCCATGATTGCAATTCTTAAAGAATCTAGTTGTTGTTCATATAGGCATCATCTGATTAATTAGTTTTTATTAATTTATAATAACCAATCCTCTCCTAGAGAGACTGGGACTTCTTTAAATATAAGAGCGAATGTAGTAGGAATAAAAGTTAGTCGATTATTGTAAAAAAAATTCTTCCAATTCTATAAATTGTAGATTTAGGGGAAATCTTTATTTGTGTTGCTTTCAATGTTGAACTGATTGAAGGGAAGGAGCAAGGGCCACTCCTCCCCAATGAGAAGGGATATTTCTGTTCATTTCCTTTCTATATTTTGCATTGATTTGAATTATTAGCATTGCATTATTTTCAATACCTTTAATTTTGTATTCAATAGTCTTTTATTGTAAATCCATTTCATTTCTTAATTACATTTAGTATAGTATTTAGTTAATTTCATTATTAAGTAAGTACTGAGAAATTTTTGATTGTTCCCTTTATAACTAACAACCATGGACACCATCACTGGACCGATAAACATAATATAACTAAAGTGTGAGTATCAATGACACTCGTCAATCGCCCAAAAAAATCATTCTTCTACATCATCATCAAGATCCTTTCTACAGTCCTTTATGATCACGAGATCAGATACACATGTTATTTTTTCACATTTTCACATTTTACATACTTTATTTCATGTTTTTTTACTTATAAACATGTGTATTTGACTACTTGATTGTTATTCTCTTTTATAGGCCCGTCTTGATGGGAAGTAGTATCAACATCATCCTACATCATCAATAACAACAAACATCAATCACATCAACATTGACATCGATACTGGTACAATGATAGGGACATTTACACATGTGTTTATGCCCTAAGCTCATCATCATCATCACTTTTTACACTTTCTCCTCCTTAACATCCACACTTCACATTTTTATAACTCCATGTTTTTCTTGTCTCTCGACACACTTTTCAACATCGATTTACATGGTTATTAGGTATGCATCTCTTATCTAGTTTATGATATTGAACATTCACTCAAAAACATTAAGTAGTGGCAAATGTAGACACAAAGTCAAACACTTTTGGCATCTATTTAGTCCCGATTGCATATTACTATTCATATGATTCCTAAGAAATAAAATTATTAATTGACCCATGTCCTTGGCCATATTTTTTTTTCTATTGCCACTTTTGGTCTTACACTCTTTCTATCCCAGTATGTCTTTTCATACCTCGACATTTATCATCTTAGACACTAGGTCCTAGTGGGATGCCAGCGTGAGGCGCCCCTATCCCCCACAGGTGCCCCTAACCTCTTTGTACTTTTTTACATCTTTTGGGTCCTTTCTAGCCATTTACACATCTTATATTTTTGGTAGTCACCTTTTCGAGGTTAATTACAAAATTCAAGCAAGGGAATCATATAAATATAAAGTTATGTGATCATAATAAAGGAATAAACACTAAGCATTAGCTATCACCACCCAAGGTTGCATCCAAAGGATATTCAAGAGCATTAAAGCATCCATTCAAGGGAAAGGGACTACATTATTCTACATACACTTCATAGGAGGGGAAGTTCATTCTATTCCATGCACACATCTATTACATTTCTTTACATCTAGCTACTTGCTCGCTATCAAGTGCGACATGCATAAGAGTCACCTAGGGTACAATTCCACACACACACAAACTAGAACTATATTGGAGTCTGAAATGTAGTATAATGCTCAGTCATAAGTTCACTCATTTGACAACCGATGATAGTCGACCCATCATTTGCATTCTTTTATTTTTGCAATTTGATGCATTCTTGAGGGTTTTACAGAGAATTCTTTATTGCAGGTTACCAATGACATTAGCGATCATCATGTGACATATTAGTGACCAAGAGTGAAGGAAAATGAACACCTTGCGACCATCTAGAGATGGTTTTTTGATCTTTTTGGCAGTCACAGGCACCCAAAGTAGGTTTAGGGCACCCGTAGGTGCCCCTGTCTCTTTCTAGACACCCTAGTCTAGGCGAGATCATCAACTCACACATTTGTCGAGGATTTGAGCAACACTCCTCCCTCTCTATTCACCTAGTTAACACTTAAACACAATTCATAATTAATTGTGAAATAACTAAGTCTTTCTTCCTTCTCTTAGCATCTAGGACTTCAATACTTAATTGCTTATTTGTTTAGGTCTATTTTTGCACTTAATTTTTTATTTATTTACTACTACATAACAATAAAAATTAGGCATATATTTCATATATTTACTTAATCAGGTTACTAGAGATTGTTGAGGGCTTAGAAAACATGTATAAGTGTGTGTCATGCCTTGGTGAAGTTGGTTTTTCTCTTGAACATTCATGTTTTGATGGGATGGATTTTTGGTACAATTAGGCATATTGGAGACCTAATGGAGTGTTTTGAGCATGTTGGTGATATGACTGACCTATGTGGTCATTTTTGTGATGCCCTTGCTATTTTTTTATCATGTTTTAATGATATTTTCACTATGAATGCCAACATATATGACATGAGACCAAGAGACAGTTATATAAGCAATTGTAAGGATCATTTGTGAGTGTTAGAGATATGAGAAGGTAGCGAATTTGGGAAGGTTGGAAGAGTAGGATATGAGGGAAGAAATGAAGTATATGAGGCCTTGAAAATGATGAAGGAAGCTACCATGATTCTGAGATGAAGAAGGTCATTCATACATGACCTAGTTGAGAAGAAGACCTAGTTTGTGTGCATGGGCTTGAGCGAGCTAGAGGAGAGTATGAGGATGTTATGAGGGGTCAAGGATAGAGCTGAGAAGAGGTATTAATATTTGAGAAGAGTGGAGAATAAGGTTTATAATGTCACTTGACCTAATCAACACGGTATGATGTAAGTTTGATAAAAGTAGGAGAAGAGTTTGTTTGAGAGGGTTTTGAGTGCATGAAGCTGAACTTGTGATCACAATAAGTTATTGGAGCAACAAGTACTTTGATGTTATTTATCTTCGGTGGTTGAGTTGGTGCTTGGTTATCTGAGGGGGTTGTAGCATCCTTGTAGGGTTGGTGCCTTGCTAAATAGGGGTTGGTGCTCCTTATGGGGTTGGTGCCTCACTAAAGAAATATTGTGTGATGTGTAATATTCACATAAGTCATTTATTTTGTGTAATATAAGTATAGGTTTAGTGGTTTTTCTACCCCTTGAGGGTTTCCCACTTAAATTTGGTGTTCTTTTGTTATTTCTTACATCTTATTCTTGTGTATGGCTATTTAATGCTTAATAAGCACACATATGGTTAATGAATGATTGAATGGTCAAGTTTGATGGTTCAAAAAGTCAAAAAATTGAAGTAAAAGTTTTATATGACTAATTCACCCCTCTCATTCACTATGCTTCTAATAATTCTAGCCTTTCCAAAGTGAAATAAAATTCAAAATTTGTTCAAATCCAATCAAGATTTGCTCAATCAAAATCATAATATAAAAGTCTTATCTTTTGGATATTAATTTTATTCAAATCTAAGCATATAAAATCATTATATCCTATCAAAGTCTTATCTTTTAGATATTCACTGTATCCAAATTTAATCTTACCAATCCTATCAATCAAAGTCTTATCTTTTGAATATTCACTTTATTAAAAATAAGCACATTCTAATCATCTGATTAGACTTAAAATAAATCCTATATAATCAAATAAAAAACTTATCTTTTAAATATTCACTTTATTCAAAGGTAAGAAAATCCCAATCAGTCTAAACAAACTCTACACTTAAACAATCCTACCCAAAAATCTTATAATTTTTGGATTTTTTTGATATTTAGTAAAAGGAGGGTTTTGGTAGGGACCCTACCCTGTTACAACAAAGGATCTAGAATCCGATACATCCATAAAAATTCCATAAAATAAAAAAATCCAAATATCAAAATGAGTGGTGCTTACACATAAAACCGGCCCTAAACCAGTCCAAAACCAACCAAAACACAAACAAAAGAGTCTAGTAGACCATAGAAGAACCAAACTTTAACAGAAACAAAACACTTGCGAGAAATGGCATTAATGATTGAGAAATTTAGCATATCTATTGATAATATCCTTGATGTGGTTGTCACACTCTTAAAACTCTTTCTTCATATCGAGCTTTGTATCTTTACCCTTGTTATCTAATTTCTTGAGCTCCTTAATAATAGGTTTCAACAAATCTGTTTGAATGATAAAACCATTAACAATGAGGTTGCATTTGAATTCTAATTTTTCCAGGTTATCATTAATCCCATTCCATAATTTCTTGTCGGTTTTATCATTTTGGAGCTTATTGATCGCCCTTCAAGTTGATAATGTCATTTTCGATCTCCATTAGGGATTCCTCTTATAAACCCATGTTAGAGTTTCCGGGTTATTCCTATCTCTTTTGATCTTCTTTCCCAAGTTGAGTAGACATTTTACTACCAAATATCCTTCCAATCCTTCCTACTTGGTACTAGATTCCTTAATAAGTTTACCTTTTTGGAGGTTCTCTTAAGCACATGAGTGTTAGGATCAGCTAGAGAAAGAGGGGCATGCGAGGGGTTTCTACTTGGAAGTTTGGATTTGAGGTGTAAGAAGATGAGAAATATGACAACTTGGTGGAGAGGATAAGCTCTCTTACCACACTAGACCTCCTTTATGGAACTTTCAAGTGACATGAGGATGTAAAAAGGGAGACTAACCAAGGCATTTATTTTGAAATGGTTGAGGAAGACAAGGTGGTAAGAATTGATCCTATGTATTCTACCCTCTAGAGTCAAGTATATGATAATATGTTTGACAACTTCATCAAACAGACTAAGTAATGAAGCTCTATGAATACCTCCAGGAACCCGAATTAACTTTTCACCCTCACACACGAAGATAACTTCCTATTCCACCATGTTGAATTTTTTTATTATAGAATTTCATACCCTACATGCTCATTCTGTTGACATGGGAAATGCGTCCCTCTCGAGATAAGATGATGCCGACCTTTAAATTGTATCATCCTATATTTCTAGACATGTGTAAATTCAATGTATAAATGAGGTTCATGCCCTCTAACACGCTCAAGGAAAGATTTGAACCTACCATATCCAAATATTTCCTAGAGCCTTTCATCCTCCTTGAGATTCTTGTTAAATGGTAGTTCAACTTGGTTCATGTCACCCCATTTTCCTTTTTGGAGCTATGTGTATTTTCTATTCATTAACCCTACCATCAAGATAGTGATCCTTTCTCCACAACTCACTCGGTTTAATACCGAAGTAACTATACCAAGTGTGTCAAAGGAAACCAATTTTTTAAGGATTTGTACTCATGTCATCAAATGCATGAAGAGTCTTTCATGAGAAGAGGAATTTATGACTACGAGATCCCAACCAATAATTCAAAATCTCGAGTTAATGCCTATGATTACACTTAGGTCATCAATATCATGACTAAAATTAAGTGTAGCGACCATAGAGAGGAAAAAACATCCCTAATCAAGTTAAGTTGAAAAAATTAAAAATACCCCCTCCTTAAGGTTTTTGAAACTTAGATGTTTTACAAGCTGGGGTCCCCATAAAGTTAAGGCAATCACAAAGATTAAGGTTAGAGCTTCCACCCTTCATCGATGAGAAGTCCCCTTTATCTTATCTATGGAAATACCTCTCCCTAGATATACTAGTGGTTCCCCTCTCATTACCAAAATAAAAGAGTCTAAACAAAACTAAATGAACTAAAGAAACTATTCTTACACCACTTACCTCCTTCCCGAGAAACCTTCTAACTTTAGAGAAATCAAAGGTGTTAAACGACATCCAAATTTTATTAAAATGTTGGGATGGGGAAAGGATCCATAAGGGGATGATCTCACCATTAGCAAAAGCACTATTCCATATTTGATAGATCATACCTAAAGCCCCACTATAGCTCTCAAGTCTACTCTCTCTCAATTTTCTTGTCTTTTTCCCCCATAACTTTGAGAGTTTTCATATCAATTTTAATTTCTTGAAGCTCCAACATAATAATGTTCTCCATTCAAACCTCTTATATTCCATGTGATTATTTTCATTTAGATTTGTGATGATTTTTTTTAGCCCCTTTAGGTCCAAGGTATTCACTTTATCAAGGTTTTTTTTTTGGATATTCACTTTATCCAAGTGTAAGTAAATTACTCAAATCTAAATTCATATCGAGCACTATTTATAAATCAAATTCATAAATATCACATGTTATCTCTAACTTTAAGTTTTTACCCTTTTCGAGTACAAAATTGTGGAAACTCAAACTAAACATTATGTCATCTTTGGAAAAAAATACAAGAGTCCTTTTGACATAGATAGTTCTGATGAAGAGGAAGAAGTTAAATAAATTAAGATTTTAGAAGACGAACGAGAAAAAATTGACCAAAATTTAAGAAAAAATAAACATCACTTTATTCTTCATCTCCTAGAAATGGGAGGTAAATTACCTTCACATTTTGGTGACGAGAACGTGAAACATCTTATAGATAAACGTGAATCTAGGAAAAAACAAAGAAAAATTTAGCGCTTCCATGAATACATCAAACAAAGCCTTATTAGCCAAAAATCAAAAGATTATAAAGGAAATTTCCAACACGACTTATAAAGTTGTTAAAGGTAATGAAGAAAAGGTCCAACCATGTCTTGAAATAGAAATAATGGTGAACATTCATCTCATAAATTCCCTATTTTCTCAATAATGGAAAAGCATGAAAGAAACAATAACGGGGATGCAAAACAAACAAAGCTATTCAATTTTAAAGAAAATTCCCCTATCCATTTGACAAAGAAATGTTACGTATACCATTTTGTAAATCATTCAAACTCCTAAGTTTGACAAGTACAAAGGAGAGCATGATCTGAGAGAACACATTAAATAATTATTCATGGCATGCCAAGAGGTAGCCTACAATGACATTTATCTCTTACATATTTTCCCAAAAAATTTATGAGGACAAGCCCTAGAATGGTTTTACACCTCCTAAAAGACTCAATCATAACCTTTGTGAACTTATCATAGAAGTTTGTTAAACACTTCTCCTTCAATATAGATTCAAAAGTAACTATGATGGAGCTATGTAACACTAAACAATGGAGTAATGAAACATTCACAACATTTCTTTAACAATGGAGAGGAATCGTAAAAAATTTGGTTTCCTTGTTATGTACCCAAAAAGCAATTGGTAAGCATTTTCATTCCAAACCTTAATCTAGAGCTATCATTCCAAATTTAGATGCATTGCTTAGAAAAATTCAAGGAAATCATTGAAAAAGGAGCATAAATTGAAAGGGATCTCATTTCTAAGGGTCTAATTAAATTTACTCAAAAAGATCAATCCAATAAGGATGATAAAAAACATCAAGATAAATCAAATTTCTTCAATAAAAATGAAAATTTTGTCAATTATGGGGTCACTGATACTCACCATGATAAAAATTTGCAAAATCAACCATAAAAACAACCAAGTCAAATAACCAACCAATCATAATATCTAGCAAATAAACTACTCCCCATGAATTCAGATGAAGAAAATTCACACCTTTTGGAGAAAATATTTCTAATTTCCTTCATCAATTAGCAACGCTAATATGGTAACCTATTTGATTGTAATACTCTTTGAATAGGGGCAGTTGAAATCCACATGGTACAAAGAATCAAAATATTATGAGTATCCTGCATCAATGATCATTGTCTTGTCCATTATATAAGACTTCATCATAAGATTTATTTGATCGTTGAGATATTTCAATAGAAAAATAAATAAATACTAACACACTAAATGAGAGACTAAAGGTGTTTAAGGATCCATTTATGAAACATGATATGAATGATAAAGCTCAAGATAAGGGACAATCCTCAAATAACGTTGATTTTAGTTCCATTATTTCCTTCATTGATCAAACACCTCATTCCGTAGTCACTTTGTAAAAAATCAATACTTCTACTTATGTAGTGATAACGAGATAGAAAAAGATTTGGGGTACCTGTGGCCATTCTACCCTCTACATCAACTATACCTACAACACCTAATCCTCAACCTACCGTTGATCCAAAAACCTCCAATGCTAAGTCTTTTTCTCACATGTATGATATTGTCAAACAAATGGAGAAGAAAAATACATAAATATCCCTCATGGAATTACTCAAGTCATCACCAGTGCTTCAGACATCCTTACTTGTGCACTTCAAGAGGCACATGTTCCTAAGGATATCAATATTCAATGGTTTTAAGCCTTAGTTGCCAATCTCTCACCAAGGAGTCTAATTATTTCATTTGGTCCTCATGACCTTTTGAATCCAAACATCCAAAATAATAATTCATTATATAACAAAGCATTCATCACTCATCCTAAAATAAAATGAGTTCTTATTGATAATGGAGCCACATTGAATATATGTTCCATGAATTGTCAATATTCCTTGGTCATAATCAAGAAAGTCTTGGAACTAATATCATTACTATTCATGGTTATGATAATAGTGAGAGACAATCTTTGGGAAATACCACATTATCCATGAAGGTTGGGCCTCCAACATTGGAAACCTTCTGTCATGTTATTGATGTTGAAACTTCTTATAATATTCTACTAGGTTATCCCTAGATTCACGCTATGCAAGCCATACTTTCCACCTTCCATCAATGTATAAAATTCCCTTATGAAGATAAAGTGTTTACTCTACTTTTTGATACAAATCCATTTGAATATTACAAACTCGAGAGAGGGGATATATGCTTGTGAATTATTTTCCTTACATGCAAATAGATCTACATCTCCTTGTATCATTTCTTTCACAGACAAAAATTGTATATATACAGAGATCCTTTCGAAACTTCAACCTTCTACATAAAATTTTCTACTTGAAGTTAAATTACTTGATAAAGGTATGGGAAAATATGAATTCCAAGATACCTTTCATACCAATAAATTAACTTTATCCGAGAGGATGAATAAATCCAGGGTTCTACGGGCTATTGATTAAATGAAGGTCACCTAGCTATATGCTACAAATATCTTGACTATAGTAAATCACATAAAATGATGATAAACATGCAACAGAAGGGTAAAGGACTCAACAAAGATGACCAAGGTCATCTTGATCTGAATTGAGCACACGAAAAATCTCTATCACCATGGCTTAGGTTTTAAAATATTTGAAAAAATGCAGCTAATATTTAATGTAACAACTATCATTGAGACATGTTACCACATATCCTCTTTAATGACTTAGCTAGTGCCTTTTTATGTGAAGACCTTTCCATCCATATCATTAAATTCAACATTGTATACCCCTACCTCGTTAATCAAGATCAATAAAATCACATATCTATGGATCTATTTCAAAATGATGAAGCGATCAAAGAGTTCCTCGGGAACCAAGAACCAATTCCCCTTGCTGATCATAAGAAGGGATTCGACATTGACCTAAATGCAGATGCTTATTTCATTGAAGAATTAGAATATCCTATCCCACAAAGGTAATAAAAATAGAAAAATAAAAAAGTAAAAAACAAAATATCTCATAGTGAAAACCTCATTAAGGCACTATCTGAGAAAGAAAAAGAAAAAAAAGGAGAAAAATTACAAAAGTAAAAGGACGTAGCTCTAGTGAAAAAAATTTCTAAGGCATTAGAGAGAGGGGAATCTCCTTCACATCTAATATAAGATCAAACAGAGGATCTACATCAACCTACAACATCTTTTCAAGAAAAAGACACATAAAAATGTTAGTAGAAGACACAATTAACATCAAAATTGGTACAAGTGAGCATCCTAATCTCCTCAACTTGGTGTAAGGTTAACAAAGTCAGAAATAGAAGCATTACATCACTATTTGTTGAGTTCCATGATGTATTCGTATGGAAATACAAGGATATGCCAAGATTAGATCCATCTCTTGTAGTTCATCATCTTGTGGTGCGATTAGAACCAAATCCCGTCAAACAAAAAATTAAAAATATGCATTCGAAAGTTCCATTACTCTTCAAATTAGAATTACTGAAACTCTTAGAAGAAAATTTCATTAGACTTATTGAATATTCAAAATGAATATAAAATATTGTACCGGTTGCTAAGAAAACCCCAGGCATCAGAATTTGTACAGACTTTTGTGACATAAAAAAACATGTCGAAAGACAACTTCCTGTTACCAAATATCAACATGATCATTGATTCTACATTAGGCCATGAAATTATCTCTTAAATAGATGGTTTTAGATATAATCAAATCAAAACTACTAAAGAGGATCAACCCAAAAAAATGTTTACTACAATGTGGGGTACATTTTGCTATAAGGTCATGCCTTTTGGCCTTAAAAACATAGGAGCCACTTATCAAATAGCCATGCCAGTCATCTTCCATGACATGCTACATGATGTTATGGATTACTATGTAGAATACATCCTAACAAAGTAAAAAAAAGAGTGGATCATCCAATAGTTTTGTGACATATTTTTAAAAGGTTATAGGAATAGAAAGTTAGGCTCAATTCAAAGAAATGTGTATTCAAAGTAACTTCAGGGAAAAGTTCTAAGTTTCATTGTCACATGAAAAGGTATTGAAGTTGACCCTAAAAAGGTTAAAGCTATCATGGAGATTCCTCCTTCACAAAACCTTTGATGATTATGAGGTATTCAAGGAAAGACACGATCCATCAGATGGTTCATATCAAAACGAGAAGACAAGTGCCATCACTTCAATCAGTTTCTCAAGAAAGATGTACAATTCAAATAGAATCAAGAATGTCAAGAATATTTCTCTAAGATGAAAGAGTATCTATAAAATTATCTGGTGCTCATGCCACATGTTCCCGAGAAAAGTCAATGATTCATTATAATTTTTCTACTTTGAATTTTCAAGGTGGTGCATTGGTGGCTCAACACAACGAGTAAGGAAGAGAATAAGCTATTTACTATCTCAAGTAGGAAATTGGTTGATCGTGAAATCAAATATTCATAGGTTGAAAATATATACCTATTCTTGGATTTCACATTTCAGAATTTATGTCTCTATCTGCTCAATCATACAACTAAGCTTATCGTGAAAATATATCCACTCAAGTATTTATTATCCAAACTTGTACTAACCGAAGAATGTCTAGTTGGGTTGTTCTACTCAGTGAATTTGATATCGAATTTGTTAATAAAAAATCCATCAAAGGACAAGATATTATCAATTAACTTATTGCAACACTATACCATGCTCAAAACCTCTTCACTTTTAATTTTCGGATGAAGAAATATTGTATGTTGATGCAATTCCCTCTTAGACTCTATATTTCGATGCATTTTAAAATATCCATGGGTCGGAGAAATAATTCTACTACTCACGCTAGATGGAGATGTTATTACAAAATATTTCCACATTAGATTCCCTTATACTAAAAACATTGTAAAATATGAAGCTCAAATAGTCGGTCTCAAGTTTTTTATTTCATGGAATATCCAGGAATTGACATTTAAAGAAGATTCCCTCTTGGACATCAATCAGTTCAATGATGAATATCAAGTAAAAAATGAAAAATTTATTCCCTACAAGCACATGGTTGATAGTCTTAAAGGTTTATTTCAACTTATTATTTTTGAACAAGTTCCTCACATACAAAACAAATCAGGTAGATGCCATAACAACTATAAGATCTCTTCTTGAGTTTGATCCAAATGAAACACACACTAAGTTTCCCATAGAACATATTTTGATTCTAGCTTATAATTTTCCTAAGTCCACTATGATATGTGAAATAGTTGGTCTTAATAACCCTTGGTATTATGACATTTACACCTTCATCCATGATAAAAAATTCTGACAATATGAACTATCAAAACAAATGATCCCTAACAGAACGTGCTTTGCGCTACATTATCCACGCTAACACCTTATATTGAAGAGGCTATGATGGAACTATCCTAGTATGTCTCAATTAAGATGAAGAAAACTAAACCCTAGTCGAAGTTCATGCTGGTATATGCAACACACACAAGTGGCATAGTTCTAGCTAAAAAGATTTTACGCGTGGATTATATTGGCCCACTATGGAGTTTGATTCTTGCAAGTTTGTCAAAAATGTCCGACATGTTAATGACATGGTAATATAATTCATACACCCTCATAAGCTCTTTAGCCTATCACTATACCTTGGTTGTTATCCTGATGGCGACTCAACCTAATAGGTAAAATCAAACCTACCTCCTCCAATGACCATGCATTCATAATCACTGCAACCGAGTATTTTACCAAATGGGTAGAGGCCACACCTCTTAGTTATGTTACATGCACTAATATTTCAACTATTATATTAAATCATCTCATTTGTCAATTTGGTATCCCTTCTCCCATTATTACGAGATAATGGTACATCCTTAAAAATAAGACCATAAAAGAGATAACTATATGCTTTCATATCTGCCTCAAATGGTCCAATCCATACCATCTATAGTGTAATGGTTAAAAAAATTATCCAATGAAACAATCAAATCCATTTTGGATAAAATTGTTGACAAAAAGTTTGGACTTGGCATACAATACTCTATCCTTCCCTATGGGCTATCATACATCCTATCATACTCGACATAAGCCACACCTTTTCACTTGTATATGTCATTAAAGCCGTGTTACCCATAGAGTTTGAACTCCCATCACTCTGTATATCTCTTAAGGACTTGATCCATGAAGATGATTATAGACATGCTCGTCTTGTAGAACTTAACCTCTTAGATGAGAATTAGCTTAATGCCTTGGATAATTTGAAAGTGTATTAGAATTGACTTTTTCTTAGCTACAACAATGGATAAGACCACAACAATTTGAAATTGGTGATCTTGATCTAAAAGAAAATAAAAAATGATTGGGAAAAGTGTTAGACCCCTTGAATATTGGCCAAGTATGAAGGCACATAGGCGCTCAAGGTCCCAGTTAGGAAAAGGTGTGCAAGGAAAAAGTGCACAACAAAGAGGTTTAAGGAAGCACATTGCATGCGTGACGTGTGAAAGGAGGTTTGGGACTTAGTCAATTTGAGTGCCCAAGGTAGAACATGTGAAAAACATGACCGATTGTGTGTGGATAAGGTGCCATCCTGGACGACAAGTTGGCCCAGATAGGGGCATGCCTTGGATGGAATCTTCTAGAAGAACATCATGAGATAAAGTGGAAAGCTCAGGCCAGAGAAGCATGCTCACATGAAGGACCACATTCGACACTTTTCATTGGATCTCGAGGGTGAGTTGGCGGTATAGGAAAGTGATAAATACAAGCACCTGCGAAGTAAAAAGATAAATGATTTTGAGATATAGCGGGTTAGAGAGAGCGCGAGTTTGAGAGACAACATGGGCGGAGCTCTGCAAAATTACTGTGAGGACTCTATTAGTGGATAGTTGCATTTAGGAGAGAATGTACTAGGCATGGAGTTGTAAATTTTCTTTTGGTAGCTTAGTTACATAAGTCCAGTGAAATGCATGACTGCGGTCACTTCTCTGTGACACTTTGTAATGGTTCAATGAATGTAATGAGGTTACCTGATATAATATATACATGAATATCAATGGTTCTAATGCATATTTATCTCTTATGAGTTCTCTTTCCTTTCATGCTAAGTATGAATGCTTGTATATTTCTTTCTGTCATAATACATGTTCTAGATTCTATTAAAGCACTTGGTTTGAAGTGACTGCAAGGATCTAGAGGCTGTTCTGAGCCCTATGGTTCTTGTATGTCTTAACTTCCCTCCTAAAACTCTTACACTAATCATAGATGATGTTTCCCGCTAAACTCACATAAAAGAGAGACTCGATACCCGTGTGTGCCTTGGGTGAGCACTAAGCTTTCATTGGGTGATAGGTTGGCGCGCACGGGGTTCCTTTCCTTTTGTGATGGGAGTAAAAATGACTACATCTTGGTTCCATTGCGAGACATATTTTTGAAGTTGTAGTGGGATATAACATACATCATGATCTGTGTAATGAGTAATGACAGAGCGGTTAACATTGGAAAATGTTGAATCGTGGTTCAAGAGCATGGAGGATGAATTTTCTCAGAGATTCAGCACTAGACCTGAGTTTAATGCATGTAGATGGGTAGAAGAGAACCTCTACCATGATCTGTATGAGACCTTCTTCTGCTGCTTCCCAATAGAACTATATGAATGGCTTTCAACCTATGTGTCTAGATCAAGTTGGCATTATGGATCACATATGTGGACCAAAGAAGACTACCAAAGGTTGTAGGATGCAGATTTGATGTGGACCCATGCTATAGATCATTGGTGGAGAGGAGTAATGGCTAGCTACACTCTGGAGTACACCATTTCTACGTATTCTTGTTTGAAGGTTACTGAGTTTGAATTTCTATGAGAACCTAGGGGAATGTTTCTACATGCTATTCCTCTAGCTATGAAGATCCTAATGATTACCATGAGTTTAGAGGCTTTCCTAATGGCTGGCTAAACCATTTTGAGCACTGGGTAAGGGAGCTTGGGTGGAGGAAGATGGTAGATATCACGAAAGAGAATTAGAGGGAAGAGAGAAAACTCAAGTATAGTGAAGTGCGTGAAAGGGAGATTGCTAGACGATTCAAGGCTACTAGTGTGATGGATCTTTGGAGACAAAAGTTGTGGGAAGGAGTTGAGGTTCACGTGGAGGATGTGGAACTTGAGCAGTCTATGCTACCCCATCTTGGAAAGTGCATGAGGGAGACCCCTTTGGCTTCTGGTGAGAGTTTGTCACATGGAGAAAGGAGAGTCATTGGTGCATATCTGAACCCACCCAATGACTGAGCCTTGGCACTTGGTTTTCCCGAACCAGGAAGAAGTGTCATTGATCCAGTTGATATTAGTGGAAGAGACAGATCTGCAGCTAGGAGATATAATTTTTTAGTTCCTTCTTCTATAGCCACACATATTCTAGTATTCAGAGGAGTCTTTGGACAAGGAACAAGTGTACAAGCTTTTGGCCTCACATTAGGGAGTGGCGTGGGACACAGTAGTGGTAGCGAGGCACTATCATAGACCATCGGCTCACGATTCAGCTGGGACCATGGGGGTGCTTGGCATAGATCCTACAGGCCCTATTGGAACCATTGGTTCTAGTGGATCTCGGAGGAATAGGACTGGTGAACCCGGTGGATCAAAGGCGCGGAGGAAACATCGGAGGAAACCAAGACTCGGCTTGGGAGGACAGGGACCCCACCACCACCTCGGTATACTTTGAAATGTCTCTACATTTTCCACTTTATAGGGGCATTAAGGATGCTACGAAACATGTTCACAAGTGTGAAATGCTATGGTGCGCGAAGGGTATCACAACCCCAGAACGGAAGGCTAGTTAGTTTGCAACCACATTGCAAGGGCGCGCACATAGTTGGTATAGGAAGTATGACCCTCATCAAATGGTGGTGGACTACACTGATTTAAAGAATGCATTCTTGGCAGAGTTCCACATTCCTAAGTTTGAGCAAAAGAGCATTAGCGCTTTGAAGGAGATTCAACAAGGAATGACAGAGAGTGTGCGGGAGTATGATGCACATTTTAAAACTCTCTTGTCTAAATTATCATATGATATTCACCCTTCACAACATGCTTAGTGGTTTGTTGGAGGGCTGATCACCCCTTTTCGAAGGGCCTTATCTCATAAAACTTTTACAGACCCACGTGAGGCATTGGAGGATGCCCTATGCACCGAGGTTATTGGTAGTGTTGATACTGGTGTTAGCTCATTCTTGGAGGATTAGATTGCTGCTATGGCCAAGCAGTTGGAAAAATTATTTACGAACTTAGCCCATAAGACTCGCGTAGTGGTTTGTGGTGCACAGATTGTGAAGTAGAGTTGTACGTTAAGGATATTGCCCCCAGAGGATGGTGCATGATATGAAAATAGATTGTAAAATTTATCATGGGGACCATGATGCAAGTAGATGTCCCTTGCTTTGCAGCGTGCAATCGGAAGAATGTATCTTTTATTACAAAAATTGTACCTTTAATACCCATGATACTAAGGATCGTAGGCTCATTGATCAAATCCATGAGGCCATTGATCATGGGGTGTGCCAAATGAGTGTTTCCATTGGTTCTAAGGATAATGATTGCTGTTATGAGGAGCATGTAGAAGGAGGAGTGCGTGGAAGAGTTTTTCAAGGAGGATTCTGGTTGAGGTAACCACGGAGGAGGAAGGAGTGAGTTCTCACGTGGAACCTATTTAAACTGTGGATTTATAGAACATTACAAGCATGAGTGCCCAGACCTATTGCAGTGCTCATGATGTGGAAAGAAGCATAAGTATGAGGAGTGCCTAGAATTATTTGAGCATATGAATCAGCAGCACCAGAAGGACAAGAGTGCTGCAATGGTCAACATTAAGAAGGTAGACATATAGTGGATGCCTCAGGTAACATGGGATTAAGGTTTGGAATGTGTCTTGATAACAACAAGGGTAGAATCCACACATGTGAGAGAGGTACCAAGATAGAAAAGCATATTTTCAAGAGAGGAGGTCGTTCATGGAATGTATTCGGACCCCGCGCATCGAAGGAAATATATCAGGACACCATGGATGTTATTCGAAGCTTACAAGGGGAGATCCAATGTCTAAAGGAGAAATCTAGGAGGGAGGAACAAGGAAGGAGAGGTGAGGTGTAAAAGGATGACCTGGATGAGGTCAAGGAGGTGTGTAAAATGTTAAGGAAGGAGAATATCATTCCCTTACTAGGATCCTGGTTGAGAGAGAAGGTACCACCCACCGGAGAAGAGCACGAGAGACATGTCTTACACATGAACCTTCCTCCTCATAGCCTTGAATATGACAAGGAGATTATGTTGAATGCATTGTAGATGGATGGATCCTCAAAGAATATCCTCATTGACACAGGCGTAGAGGTTAATGTTCTAACTTTGGATGCATGGCATCAGATGGGAAGACCTACATTACAACCATCTTCGAATGTGTTGTATATGGAAAACAAGACTAAGGAAATGCCCATCGGTGTCTTGAAGGATGAAACTATTACTATCCAGGAACCAAGTTTACTGGGACTTAGAAATCTTAGCGCTCACCGAGGTGGACAATTTCCCAACACTACTTGGGCACCCTTGGTGTTACAAGAACAATGCGGACCTTCGGTTCAAAAAAGGGTACATCAGCTTCAAGAACAAGGAGGAATGGGTCATTATACCCTTGGTTGATGGGAAGTCAACACCCTATATTGAACCATTGGGAGAAGAAGTTCTAGACAAGATTTATGTGTGCTCAATCAGAGACCCTGAGATGATACACCCTACTAACGGGGTTATCTAGTTTGAAGATGCTCAGTCAAGTGAGTGATACCACCAGTCAGCATGTGATAATTGGGTGCATGGAACTTACAAATTAATGGGATGATAGTTGAGAGGGTTGGTGACCAAGGTAATAAAGGCATGCATGGTTAGGCACCTTGGAGGAAAAGAACTACCCAAGTATTCGGAAGAGCCTTCCCTGAGATCTTTCTACAGGAGCTAGAAGCTCAGTGGAAGGATGAGAAGGAATGGAGGGAGATGTTAAGTTATGTCTTTCTTGGCATAGTAGATCGGTGGTGGGCCACACATCAAGAGAGCCTTTTAGAATGGCGCGAGGTAAGAATTTCTCTCTGTCAGATTTTCTAGGAGTAATGTACCCACCATCATCAAGGAATACCATGAGAAGAAGCCCGCCTCTTTCCATATCCAGGAGTGTGAACGGGTCTAGAGAGAAGGAGCAGAAGCTTTTCCACCATCCCTTTGGGTGTACAAGTTGTATTCTACACTCCAGGGTTGTGCGTGTGCATGGTACATTCATTCGAGACATGCTTTGCCGAGATAAGGAATTGGCAATAGCTCGTGGTGACCTTATTCAAACCTTCCAATATCGGAGTACCAAGCCATCACTGATAAGGCCTTACAGGTATCATCAAGCCTTACCATGGGGGATAGTGCCAAGATGGAAGATAGGTTATTGGAATTACTAGGTGAACCAGGATTGGAGGCACATTTTGAAGAAGAAGAGGAAGCAGAAGAGTTACAGCTTGAGCGCGTGTGTTTGGAAAAAGAGAAGGGAAAGTTGGTATATGTGATTGATGGAGAGGAATCAGAAAACTTAGATGTTAGCCATTCTATAGGAACGTGCGAGGTAGTGGATAGTGCAGATGCTCACGCGCGTGCCTACCATGAGCCTTTAAAGATGAAGAAAGTTAACATCGGTTCAGGAGAAGAACCTAAGGAAGCTATTATTGGGGATTACTGGATAGAGAAGGAAGTATCGAAGATTATTGATTTGCTACGTGAATTTGAGAATTTATTCCCATGTGGGTACCATGAGCTCAAAGGTGTTCACCATTCCTTGGGGGAGATGAAGATAAAACTAAAGGATAGTGTGTGCTTGGTTAGGAAAAGGCCCTACCGGATGAATCCCAATTTACATGTGAAGGTCAAGGAGGAGATAGAAAAAATGATAGCTTCTGGGATCATTGAGGTAGTGGAAGAATTAGAGTGGATAATCCCGATGGTAATCAACATCAAGAAGGATGGATGGATTAGGATTTGTGTGGATTATAGGGAATTAAATGTAGTTTGTGTCATTGATCCCTTTCCAACCCCCTTCATTGAAGAAATTTTGGAAGGAGTCACTGGGTGTGAGATCTATTCCTTTACGGATGGATTTTCAGGGTACCACCAAGTCCAGATTGCAAAGGAGGACCAGGAGAAGACAAATTTTGCCATCGAGTGGGGAATTTTTGCATATATGGTCATGCCCTTTGGATTAAAGAATGCGCCAGCTGTCTTTTCACGCATAGTGGTGCAAGCATTCCAGGACTTCATCCATAAGTTTCTTCAGGTCTATTTGGATGATTGGACAATATATGGTCTGGTTAAGGACCATTGTGAAAATTTGAGGTTAATGTTTGAGAGGTGTAGGTAGTTGAGGATATCCCTCAACATTAAGAAATGTGTGTTTGCTACACCCTTTGGGACTTTATTAGGACATATCATATGTAAGGAGGGCTTGCTGGTAGATCCCACTAAGGTTGTAGTTATTATGGGGTTAAGGGAGCCTACTAGCCAGAGTGTAGTGTGCGGATTCCTTGGGCATACAAGCTATTACAAAAAATTCATTAAGGGATATGCCAAGATCGCTTTGCCTTTAGAGGAGCTACTTAGACATAAAAGTGCCTTCCATTGGGAGAGGCGCAACAAAGGGCATTTGATACATTAAAAGATAGGCTTATCACCATGCCTATTTTATGTTTTCCCTCTTGGGACAAGCCCTTCCATGTCCATGTAGATGCCTCAGGGACCGCCATTGGAGCAGTGCTTGCTTACAATACCAGGCGAGGGCATTGTTGATCATCTTCTATGTTTTGCAAGTAGAAAGATGACACCAAAGAAAGCAAAACTATACCAAAATCAAGCGCAAGGCATTATCAATGATCTATGCACTCTTCAAGTTTAGATAGTATCTACTGAAACACCCTTTGTGTTTTACACCGACCACATGGCATTAAAGTATTTAGTGAACAAGCCTATTCTACAAGGATGCATATGTCGATGGGTGTTGTTGTTTTAAGAGTTTGAATTCACCGTTATAGTAAAGCCTAGAAAAATCAACTGTGGGCCTGATCATCTATCAAGAATTGATTCAGGGGAGGATGCACAGTATTGAGGAAATAATGCCAGATGTGCAATTGTTTAGGTTGAGGCACACACCCTCAGATTTGGAAGAGATTGCAATATTTTTAAAGGAAGGTGTGGCGCTAGACGAAATGAAGACATTGGAAAAGAAGTAGTTGGCCATACGCGCCACACCCTACATGTTAATCAGTGGAGACTTATACAAGTTGGGGCGTGATGAAGTTTTGTGTAGGTGTGTCTTAGAGCATGAGCACTGGCCATTATGGAGGAAGCACATGGAGGACATGCGGGTGGGAATTATATAGGTGATGCCACCACATGCAATATATTAATGGCAGGTTTTGTGGGAAACCTTGTACAAATATTGTAGAGATTATTGTAAAGCATGTGACCATTGTCAGTGCATTGTCAAACCAGGAAGGAGAGATGAAATGACTTTGCGCCCTATTCCTAGTGCGGAGCCTTTTGAAAAGTGGGCGATAGACTTTGTGGGACCTATTGCACCAACAGTGTGTAGGATTGGGTCACGTTATGTCATCAGTTACATGGATTATCTCACAAGGTGGGCAGAGGCAGCCCTAACTAAAGATTACACAGCAACAACAACGGAAAGGTTCTTGTGGGAGAACATTATCACAATATATGTATGTCCGTTGAGTTTGACTAGCGATAGGGGTACCATTTCTTGAATGAGACTATGATGATCCTATTATCAAAGTTCATGGTGGCTCATCACAAGAATACACCCTATCACCCACAAGCAAATGGAACCATAGAAGCATTCAACAAGATATTGAGTCATACCTTGACCAAAATTTGTGATGTCGGAAGACAAGATTGGGATGACAAAGTATTGGTAGTATTATGGGCTTACAGGACAATGTATAAAAGGATAAATAAAGCCACACCATTTCAATTGGTGTTTGGTGTGGAAGATGTCTTGCCAGTTGAATTTATGTTACCTTCTCTGTGAATAGCGTGCACGGAGGGTTAGCCAATGAACAAGTGCTGGAAGAAAGAATTGATGAGTTAATGAAGTTGGATGAGAGACGATCACTCGCCAGGTGGAGCCAAATAATAGAAAAAGCAAAGCAGAAGGCTTGGCATGATCGCCACATTAGAAACAAGAATTTTGAGGTTGGGAAGATGGTGTTACTATATGATTCTAAGTTTCTACGCCATCCTGGGAAGTTGAAAGTCCATTGGTTGGGTCCTTACACAATATTGTACATCCTTGATTCAGGCATGTGCCAGTTACAAGTGCTAGATGGGACAAAGTTGCCTAGACACTTCAATGAGAGTAGGTTAAAGCCCTATTATAAATAAGTCTTCTTGGTGTTTGTAAATAAGGTAGTTTTTCCAGTTAGTTTAGAAGTTTCCTTTATGCTTTCCATTTCTTGTGTTTCCCTTTCACATTGTTGTTTTGTTTTGTGCCTTGGGTGCTTTGGTAACGTTATTGATATTTTTGAGAATTTTTGAGTGCACAGAGGACCACACATCATTTTAAGTGTGGGGTGGAGAAATGTGAAGGAGCACATGATTAAGGTACCAAGGAAGTTGTGTTGAAAATCCTTATTTAATGGCCCAGTTGAAAGAGTTGTACGAAAAAAGATGGAAGACGAATGGTTAGTGCCAGGGTAAAACTACTTGTAGACCCCACGTACTAAGAAGGAGAAAGAGCATTTAAGCAACATGATGTAGGAGAAAGCAAGAATCAAGACAAAAGAAGTACCTTCGGCTTGGGTTACGCATGCGTAAGAGTCTCCTGTCATGTTAGATTGGTTGCGTGCCAGAAGGTTGAAGGTGTTTTCATGTAAGGTCAAAGCATGAGTGAATGAGTCAAGATGATTTTTTTTTGAAAAATCTGCATTAAATGAACTAAGTATGGTGGTAGGTGAAGTATCATTTAATGTTCAAAAAGAGAAAAACTATAAGTAAAGGGTCGAGGCTCTTTCATTTTCACTTTGTGAAATAGAGAAAGGAGTGAGTTTTATAAACTAGGGTTTCCAGATTTGATTGTGTGAAGAAAGACCTACAAGATCGAAGTGTGAGCAGCCAGTTCAAGTTTGTAAACCAGAAGGAAGGGGTTACATGGGCGTGAAAAGGGTTGTAAGGAGGCACCATCTTGTGGAGTTAATTTGATCCCAGTTAGGGTTTGAAAAACTAGGGCACGGGTTCAAGAGAGTTATATCACGGATTTGAGATCGAGGCTGGAAGAATTGGAAGAACAAAGTAATAAAAATACCTCGACAATGACACCCAAGAAAGGAAAGGGAAAGGGCAAGGAGAAACAATAAGAACCTGACATAAAAACAAATGAAGAATGGTATGCAGAGATGCAATACCTAGATGGGGTGATGATGGGGAAGGAGTGGGAATCCCACCTAAGAAATGTACCTATAAGTGATTATAATCATCAAAAAAACATGATAGAGAAGGAAATGGCACTGGAATTAGTGTGCCCCACCAATAAATGAACACCAGAGGGCTTGCCGATATACAATGATGACGTTAAGGTCAAAATAGAGAAGGCATGGTTGTTGTAACTCTATGAGTTGCCCTATTTTGGAAAACCAGAGTGCTTGTACCAATGGTTAATGTCACGGTACATGAAGATTACTTCCACTTTGTAGGGCACAAGATGCGCATTACTCCCCAGCTTATCTCACAATTTTAGGCCTCATATGTGAGGGAGATAGCTTGGAAGATGACCTAGGTGACAAGGAGGCTATTCAGGAGACCATCACCGAATATGCCTGCAAGAAGGGGTCAAGGTATTACGACATTTTAGACATCAAGGACCCCATGATGAAAATGATGCGTATCTCGGTGACTAAGTTTGAATGGCTAAGAGAGGTGGACCTAGGTCAACAAACCTTGGTTACATGTTTGCGGAGTAAATTACGAAGGCACTATATATAACTTGTCTGCTTACATTATGGAGGAAATTTTTGGTTGTGCGAAGGAAGGTGATAGAATCCTCTTCGGCAAAATCTTGCTCACCATTGTATTTTCAAAGATTGGAGTGCCTAACACACTAGACAAGTTTGTATGGGAGTACCTTGTCGAGGATCCTTCACCCACGAAGAGATTCAAGAAGTATGCCTGTGACACAATGATGGCACCCCACAAGGCGCGACTAAAGAAATGGTATATGTGCCTAAGGAACATGTTTGGGGCAGAGTGGAGAATCCCTAAACAACTCCCAGTAGCCACTAAAGGGGAAGTTGAGTTCACTATCTATCAACATTTCTGCTTGGGTAGGTTCAAGCTAATAGACGAATCATGGAGCCCTTGGTGCAAGCTTCCCTTCACGTTCACTACTCAATACTTCCAAGCGGGAGTGAAAATATTTAAGGAATCAAAGAAGTTAAGGCTGGAACTAGGTAGTCTGGACCAAGAGCATAGGGAGATGAGAAAGAAGCTGAATTACCCTAGCGGCAAGCACACGTACATGGAAAGGTACATGTCGCACGAGGTCCAGATGACAAGGCCAATAACACTACCCATCGCTGGAGGATCCATGATGTGCATGTACCTCTGTATAAGGCCAAAGTTTGAGAAGGGTGCATATTTGGAGAACGAAGTCTCCATACTTGAGGATCCCATGGAGAGGAAGAAGCCCATGCCCAAGAAGAGAGGAAGAGGAGAAGAAGAAGCACCAAGTGTGCAGACTGATTAGATAGTGAGCATGCCAACAACAAGTGCCAAGCCAAACACTTACATACGGAGAAATAATTCCCTGGTGAAGGAAAAGACACTAGAAGTAGAGGCACCTAGAAACCCTCACCAAGGAAGAGTCACCTGAGGGAGAAGATAAGGCCGAATCCCCTATTCAGGAGCCACCTCTCAGGAAAAAGTAGAGGGTAGATGAGGAAGCTGACTCGGAGGTGACTGATAGCATGGAGAAATACATGGGCAGAAGAGGGCATGCGAGTGAAGAAGAGGATGGCGAGGAAGATGAGCCTGAAAAATACCAGGAGCCATAGGTATTCAACATCTATGACTCGGAAGAGGAGAGTGGAGATGAGAAGTAGGATTTTGTATTCATGTGACGCAAGGGTGCATAGGATGAGGAAGACACCGAGACATGGAAAGGAATGAAGAGGTTGGTGGGGAAAACTAGGGAGCAATGAGCTTCACAAAGGAGCAGATCACTGAGGTGGTGGAAAGAGAAGAAAATAAAATGCTCGAAGCCCTGGTAGACCAAGAGTTGGAGTGCAATGCGGACATAGTGTTGAAGGAAGGGAAGGAGGAGAATATTGAAAAAGAGCATGACAACCTGGGAGGATGTCCCGCTCTAATAGTAAGTTTCCCCAAAGGCACGTGCTCGGGTAGGAGGACTCTTGATATGGAGCAGAGGCAAGTAATGGGCTACATTGATGACACAAAGAAGGTGCTACACACATGATTCCAAAGCATTGTACCCATAGAAAGGCTTTTAGCCATGGGGTCTTTTGAAAAGGAGGGTATGTACCCCAGAACAAAGAAGATTCTCTCTTGGGCATTTGAGTCCCACATTGATGAGCTAGAATTCAAAGTCTGTCAGGGAGCACTCATAACATTTCCCGAAATGTAAGGGGTTAATCCCTTAGTGAATGCTTAAGAGCTCTCGAGGCGAGCAAGTCATGGCGTACTTAATAAGGTCATGGTCAAGACCAAGGCTAGACTCTTCATGCGCAATGATAGGATAAGAGTACTGGAGGAAAAACTAGGGAAGAAGGAAGAGGAGCTAGTGGAGAAGACCCAGAGCTTAAAGCAGGAAGAGCTGATCATCGCACAACTAAGGTACGAGTTAAAGGAAGAGAAGATAAAGGTGCAGGAAGTATACAAGAAAATGGAGTCTATCAAGGGCACCATCCTTTTAAAGCACCCAGACTTAGTGCCACCCGCACAGAAGTACTCGTCCCTTCTAGAATGTATAGAAGATCTAATGCGCGTCCTCACTATGGAGAGATGACCTTTGGCCCTAAAGTCTACAAAAGAAGTGGCCGCATACTTGAAGGAGGACAGATTGAAGGTGGTAGCGCTCGTTGCCGAGTATAGCCAAGTGCTCACAAAGGTTAACGTCCTTTCCCAATGTGTGGAGGTTGTGTATGATACATGCACAGACAGAGATAAGGTGGAAAGCTCCTTGGTTGCCACACTCGAAGTGGAGCTAAAAGAGTTCCAAGAAAAGAACAAGGGGAATAGGGTAGAAAGGGACAAAGTTCTGGCCAAAGTAGAGAGAAAATCAGAGGCAATTGAAGCCTTAAGGAGTTTGGTCAAGGCCCGACTAAAGGAACTATACCCTCAAATTACTAGGAGGATGGATAAGCTTGAAGACCTAGGAAAAGAGATGGAGCAGATCGTGGACACTTTGGGCACCCAAGGAATTGGCCTGAGTTTTGATGAAGTGAGCACCCTGGTGGGTGACCTCTGTCAGAAGGCACAGGGCTGAGGTCAAAGTGTGGAATAAGCTAGAGGTAAACTTACAAAAGGATTTTCCTAGCTTGTTGAATTAATGCTCCCCCCATTCTTCATTCTTTCCCCAATTATTTCATTCCCTTATTCTTTTGTAAAGTGTAAGATTATACATTGGTTCCCTAAGGTAGCATGCATCTTGGTTGAGTAAAGTGTTTCTAAGGACGGAGAACAAGCGTAGTGTGGGGTGATGTTGGACCCCTGAATATTGGCCAAGTATGAAGGTGTATAGGTGTGGAAGGTCCCAGTCATGGAAAGGTGTGTAAGGTAAAAGTGTGCAAGAGAAAGGTTTAAGGAATCACATAGCACGCATGATGTGTGAAAGGAGGTTTGGGACTTATTCAATTTGAGCACCCAGGGTAGAACACATGAAAAGCATGACCGGTTGCACATGGATAAGGTGCCAGCCTAGCGATAGGTTGGCCCAGATAAGGGCATGCCTTGGATGGAATCTTCTAGAAGAAAATCATGAGATAAAGTGGAAATCTCAGGTTTGGAGAAGCATGCTCACATGAAGGACCACATTCAACACTTAGCACCGGATCTCGAGGGCACCTTTGGAGGGTGAGTTGGCGGTCAAGAAAGTGATAAATATAAGCACTGTGAGAGTAAAAAGATACAAGTTTGAGATATATCAAAGTTAGAGAGAGCACAAGTTTGAGAGACAACATGGGTGGATCTCTGCGAATTACTATGAGGACTCTGTTAGTGGATAGTTGCATTTAAGAGAGAATGTACTAGGGCGAGTTGTAAATTTTATTTTGGTAGCTTAGTTACATAAATCCAAAGTGAAATGCATGACTGCAGTCTGACACTTTGTAACGGTTCAATGAATGTAATGAGGTTACCTCATATAATATATACATGAATATCAATGGTTCTAATGCTTATTTCTCTATTACAAGTTCTCTTTCCTTTCATGCTAAGTATGAATGCTTGTATATTTCTTTATGTCATAATACATGTTCTGGATTCTGTTAAAGCACTCAGTCTGAAGTGACTGCAAGGATCTAGAGGCCATTTTGAGCCCTATGGTTCTTGTAGGTCTTAACTTCCCTCCTGGAAACTCTTACACTAATCATAGATGATGTTTCCCACTAAACTCACATAAAAGAGAGACTCGGTACCTGCGTGTGCCTCGGGTGAATGCTCAAATTTCACTGGGTGATAGGATGACACATATGGGGTTCCTTCCTTTTGTGATGGGAGTAAAAATGAATACAAAAAGTAAGGTAAATTTGAACCTAATTGGTTAGGTCCTTATATTATTACTACAAAATATGGATCTGGTGCATACAAGCTATCCACTAAAGATGGCCAAGAGCTTAAAGAACCCATGAATGTGGTTCATCTAAAGAAATTCTATTCCTGAATCAACAATACCAACCCTTTGTGTTGGGGGAATTTCGACACATCCACTTGTATAGCTCCTTCATCCTATTCCTCTACTTGTTCCATACCAATCCATTTTTGTCACTTATTTCTTGTAATTAGGATGTAAAAATTTTGTTTACCATCCATATTCACTCATCCCATTTTCATTCATCCCTTAATCTTATAGAGATATTATGTTCCTAAGCATGCTTGAATAGGTCCTAAATCACCTAAATTCTATCTCCTAATTATATCTTGATTCATACATCTATCTCGACATCATCTCCCATTTGTCATCTCCATCCCCATCACTATCTCTCGTCAATGTCTCCATATTTATCTCCTCCTATTGAACTAAGTGGCCTAGGTGGAAAACCCTATACTTATACACCCCGTGTTTAGTACTTGAGCTTGCACATATATATTTTGTGCTTGTCTAGCCTATCCTTGGCCCCTATGGCCTTTTCCTCCACCGTCCCTCCCTCGTAAAGCACTCATTATTTCTGCTATACTAACTTCTATAGTTGCTGTCAAATGGTGTTATGCATGGGAAAAATCCCGCATACCATGCTACATATTCTCTTCAGTAACTCCCGGAGTCCACAACATCTGCTCAAACATCCCATGCCTATGGTAAAAATCCCCCAAAATTGGCCCTCAAAACACTAGACTGGATACATGGCCAAAAATCCAGTCTCTCATGTTATTCGTGCATACCACTACTCTTTTCCCGAATATCCTTCATATAACCAATTGTCATTTGACCTGTTTGTCTCGTATCTCTCCAAAATATATTACCAACTCCTAATAATATAATGCTCAATCTCTATTATACCCAAATATGGATCATTTATGGTCCATGTGTAATGTTTGTATGACTACCATGTAATCATTTATAGTCATAGGTCATCTATCAACCATCTATAAAATCCCATTTCCCCGACTAACCCATGTGTCCACCACCCACTATCTCCCACCCAAATGTTGAAGGCTCCTTAGGTTGATTATCTCTCAAAACACCCAATAGACGGCCCACCGTTATGTGGTCTCATGCCCAAATCTGTAATAGAGTAGCTAGACCTAGGTTCCACTAAATCCTATAAATGAACATATGCATGTCCCTGTATAAGTGTGCTAAAATACACGGTCCCCATACAAACACTATGGATGTACTCAACAACTATGCTACCACACCGATCAAGCCAAACTGAAATTGTCTCCCGGTCTTACCAGGGAAGCCGGTAACCACCGATAAGAGTCATCAAGTAAATGGGTAACTGAGCTATCTCATCATTTCTTATGCACTTTCCAAGGTACACCACCATACCCTCTCTATGAATTTTATCTAAGAGAAAGAGTAGCTCTGTATATGTACCTATATCTGAGCTACGCTCCTCTTCCACCGAATTAATTTCCCTACCTAGGAATATAAATAATGTGGTACATATCCTCAAATGTCACTAACATCTCTTCAATATGTAGTTTTAAAGTATACAATCATTGTGTCATCACTCCACCAATGTATGCAATAAATAGTGATATAGCCTAATATCCAACATCCGTGTAATGTGTGATCATCGAAAAGCTTCTAATATCACCCATAAACCCCTATGTTTTACCCTCGTCACTTGCCTCTTGAATGTACGTAGTCATACACGACTCTCCCACACATCCAAAGCATATAGTCTCTATTGTAGACATTAAAATACATTGTTAGTCCCTTAAAAATCACTTTTATTCTAATTCCATCTTCTAAATTTCATCTTTCTCCTCTAGTACATGTTAGCATACCCATCGTAATGATAGCGCATATAACTCCACTTTATCACACCAATTGAGATGCTAACATATTTTACACTAACAAGTGCATTAGCACGCTAGCACATTCATCAACATACTAGCACACACAATACATTAACACATCCAAGTTCATGCTAACATAAGATGTGTATCATAATGCTATCTCACGTAAGTTAATGCTATCACATCTAGTTGCATGTGCTAGCATTACATTTCATTTTCTACTACATTTTAAAAGTAATAAATGCACTTAAATAACTAATTTTTATGCACTTACCGCATCATCATCGCTGGAGCCCGACAAAAATGTCGAATGGGATCCATGTGATGATCTCATTATGGGCGTTGCACCATCTCTCCCGGGATGTAGAGCTCAAAATATCTGACCAACATAAAAGGATCTAATAGAATAAATGACCAATGATTTTCACTACCCTCCCACCCTTCTATTCAACCCTTCTTCTAAACCCTAAATTCTTGATTTTAGCCTAGGCACTCTCCTAAATAAATTTATAAAGCCCTTTCTTCCTATCCTTATCCATGAATTTTTTATCTCTCTCTATCAAATGGCTATCCATTGTTTTGTTACACCAATTACCCACTCAGTGGGCATTCCCTCGATCCCAATCCAGATCCGTTCGATCAACCAAATGTTTCATTGGGGAAAATCATATAGTTCACCGCACTTATATATCTTTTTTTCACTGATTTACATGCATATACTATATTTAAAGAACCATTACTTCATAATAAAAATTTAAAGAGCGGAAAATATAAACAACCTAAAAATCACATTACACATTCTAAACCTTTGAAATCATCTCGTAATTACTTCACAATACATTATGACCACTTTCGACCACTTTTGATATATTCCGCTATTTTATGACCTTTAATGGAATTTTACGACATTATCCCACAACTCCCTAATCATTCCTATCACTCACACATAGGTATCAAATTATTAAATATTCATGCTATGAACCCTATTACACTCATATCCCATTCCTAGGATTAATTAATTAATCCTATCATTCTTATTATTCATCCCCTATCCCATTAGTTAATTTTATTAGCTAATTTAATATCAAAATAATTAAATAAATCCTACACATTATCCATTTACATCTCACCCCTTATCCAATTAATTAATATCACTTCACTAGTCAACATCTCAAGTTAACTAGAGAAAAAGAAATCAATTAAAGATTAAATCATTAAATATATGCAAGAGGAAAAATTTAGATTAAATCAAATCATGCATTTGAGTTAACTAAACATATCTCCCACAAAATCATGGCATTCCAAAAATAAAGAAAATATCTCCAAAAGCTAAAAGTCACGTCACTTTTTGGGGAGAATAAAACAACATACATGCAATTAATATTTAATGTTAAATATACAAAAACATTTGCAAACATTTCCAAACTCAAAAATAACTCATCCATGCAAGCTCAAATCAATGATTCAACTCCTCAATTAGATTAGAAACTCAACTAAACAATCAAATCATGCTTCAGTTAACTTCAGATCACACAAGTTAACCACACAAATCAAGGATTTGGGATTCTCTTCCCTCATCTATAAATAAGCACTCATTCTTCTCCATTTATCATCTTTGGAAAATTTGAAATTTGCATTGTCATTGTGTTGGATTATCATTCAATTCTACACACCGTTACATTGTCAAATTGATCACAAATCTACAATGAAATCAATCATTCAATCGCTTTGCTCATAGCTAATCTACTTCTATTCAGAACACCTTTTGGAGCATCCACAAACAAATTTTATCAAGAGATTCAACAAGCTCAGTGCTTCATTCCAAGCTTCAACGATCTCATATGAGGTTACAAGGAGATACGAAGGAAGAACTGGTTTAATTTTATTTTCTTTGTTTCTTTTGTTATGTATTTTTTTTTTATATACACACACATTGATCCTTATGTTTGCACTTACTATTTCCACTATTGCCAACAAGCCCAATATTCCACCTATTCTAGTTTCTTCTACTGGTCATATCCTTATTGTGTATGTCATTGCATTTACTCCTCATACATTTGGGATCTTAGACTCCATAGGGTTTTCCCCTCACTATGTTGACATTTTTCCTTAGTAGCTCTCATGTTTCCCAAATTGCACTTATTACTTACCAATGTTCCACCTATTCTAGTTTCTCCACATGCATGACACAATCCTACTCCACATGTTATGATACATGCACTTTCACATGACACTAGGTCCTTGGATCATGTTCACATGTGTTCATATTTTTACATTGGAAAATAGTGGGCCTTCGCCCCATATCATCATTGGATAGATCATTATGGAACTCACACTTAGGGGCATAATATCCCCCTACCACCCGATGCATTCTTGTTCTAGGTTCATACACAATTGTTGAGGGCTAACTTACCTACATAGACCTCAATTTACACATATACACTTGGGGAAACCTTTCTTCCCTTTCACAGGTGTTTTATTTCATATTGATATATTTACAAAAAAGCAAAATGTTAGCTTAGATTTTGATTGGATGTACTCTTGCTTTCTTATACTATTTTATGTTATACCTTGCTTACTATGTTACTTTGATTCATAGAATGATTTATCATTTTTCCATGCACACATGTACATTTACATGGTTTTTTTGAGGTGAATGCATATCACTTACATGTTTATTACACGATGCATGATGCTTAGCATTGCACCTTACCAGTCCCACTGAGTCTCCTGGGGCATTTACCTTTCCTATTTCTCTATATTCAATTTCTATCATTGCAATATATACTACATTCATTTCTATTTGCAGTTGTATACATTAAGGCACACTATCAAATTTTATAACATGCTAACATGTGCTTAATGTGTAGCATTTGTCTTACAAGTTTACTTCTAACCATGGTTATCTTGTTTACTTATATCTTTCCTATATTCATATCTTGATTGCCATTATTTGTGGGCTATGCCTTATGATTGATTACATCTATTATTTCTATATCCTTGAATGATTAAAGTGTCTTATAACATCTGAGTGGTGTCCCATGTATTCAACTAGGTACTTGTTGTGTCTTTTGCCATTTTACTTGCATGTTTTGACTAGTTTCTATTGCATTTTGTCATGTTTTTATGACTAACAATTTTGGCTAGCCTTTCCCATTGTTTTGCTTGTGTCATGGTTGTCACCATGTGCATTCCACATCCCCTTATAGGAGTCCTATTTTAGATGTGCACATAAATTTTATCTTTCCTCATTTGTGCCATGCTCGCCTTGGATCATCTCACACACCCCAAATGAGTGGGGGTAATAATCAAGTGACTATTTCACCCTCTCAATGGTACAAAAGTCAAATAAAAAAGGTTAAACAACATAATTAGAACAAAAATGAACTACATAATAGGATGAGAATTAGAATTGAGATAAAATCATAGCTTGGATAGGAGCACCCAAATCAAATAGGAATGGTAGGCACTAGTGTCCCACATGGGAGGTCTTGTCCTTTGGGTAGAAACATGAACATTACATGATCAACATGTTTTTAGTGACATTTTTATTCAATTCCAATAGTGCAGGACTCGGTTATAGATTGCAATCATCTACTAACAGAACAAAATTAGTGGCAAGTTACAATCAAACTAATTACTTTTTTTTTCTCAGGACCAAATAAGGAAGTGACACTTAAGGCATATGTAGGACAACGCGTGTCTAGAATAATGTATTACCGTGACAAGTTTTAATCAGGTTTGTGATAATATGTAGTGGAAATTATCCATGGGGAAGTGTTACTAGTTAGAGGGTAATGCCTATAGCTCTCCTAATACTCTTCCCTTGGCACCATAACTCTTAAATCCTTTAGACACTAAATCGCACACTTTGGGTATATTTATAGGTCCTATCACATACCACTATTCATGTGATTCATAAGTGAGAAAAGTACTAACTGACCATTGTCTTTGGCCTCTTTAATTTTTTTTTGGTTTTCTTCTTAGTTTTACACACCTTCTTTCCTAGTTTAACCTTCAATACTTCAACTTTTCGAAGTTATGAGTAGTCATAGGTGCCCAAAATAGGTCTCATAGTGCCCATGGCACCCTTGGCCTAGTCCATGTGCCCCATTCTAGAAATATCTTATGGTTGCACAACTTTTTGAGCTTTAGTGTGATACCTTTTCCTTTTTGTTAATCAGTTTGGCAAAATCTAGGATTTATTGCAAAATCAACCAAGTCTTTTCATCCCTTCTTTGCAAACTAGGGTTTCATATTTTCTAGCTTATCTTTCTTGGGTCAAATATGTATTTCATTGCATACTTATTTTAAAGAATTGTCACATATTTAGATTAGGAATCTATTTATTTCAATTTTTTCTTAATCATTTTGGTGAACCAGACATGATCGAACATTCTTAGGGTCATCATACTTCTACTTTTCTCATTTTTGTAGGATTTTCTCACTATCGCTATCTCTATCCATGATTTCTTGCTAGCCAATCCCGAACCTTACACACTAAACACTTTGCACATGCTTGACATATTTCTCTCATAACTTCTACCACACACTAATCACATTATTCATTCTAAATATTTATGATATACCACTCTTGCATTTAATTTTACCCATTTGTACTAATTACCCTATAATGCACTCTAGTCACACTGCTTCATACTAGATTTTTAAGGGTATCAACCTGAAATTAACCTCACATCATCATAATCACTCATGCTTTACTTACACTATGATTTCATGATCACATCTTTAAAGCACACACATTTAGACCATTTCTCGATGACACAATCTTGTTCTATGGTTCATTCTTGATTACAGAGAGGGCATTTATCAATGAACCTCATCACATACATACTCATTCACACTTGATAAAAAGTTACATTTTCCTTAGCTAACTCTCAATCATTTATTGAATCAGTGGAAATGTAACTTTTTATCATGCCTAATATCAAAGAAATTTCAAGAAACCTAAAATATAAGCAAAGGAAGAAAGCCCAGGACAACATCTCACTTCTTCAGTGGAACCTCATGTAATCAATATGTTGAAATTACTAGCCCTAGGAATGAAAATCCTATCGAGGAAATGACTCCATCAAATTATGAGGTGACCCACATCTCATTGGGTCAAGATTCAGATGAGAATGAGGGTGATTCTCACCTATTCAAGGAATCCTCTTCCCATCTCCTCACATAGAATGAAGAATACAAGTAAACAATTATTCAATTAGAGGAATAGGTAAAATCTCTCAGTGCTTACATTCAATCATTCTTGGAGCCCGATCTAATATCTTATCTTTATATAGAAGACATTATTTTTATTAACAGTGTTGATCCTGAGGTAGTCAAGAAAGCACATGGATACATGATCTAGGGAAGGCTAACAAGAAGTGGATTGAGAAAATCATTAAGAAAGGCAAGGTATTATTTCTAGATGTCATTTCTCTCATCAAGTACATTCTTGCAACTTTTTCAAAAGTAAAGAAAGAAAAGGAGGAGTTTGTAAAAGAGGTAATCACTTGGATGAGGTGTTCCCACTGGTGTTCGAGATGAGCTCCTTTGAATCTCACATCCTCATGAGTAAGAATGTGTTTGCATCAACTGTAGATAACTTGTCTCAAGTTTGGATCCACATCATGGATGTAAGATATGGAATGCTAAAAATGCAATCTCTAAGTTGGAATCTTATGGACAACATGCTTTCAAGATCTTGAATGATGTCTACAATTGTGTTTAGAAACTTGAGTTCCCTCCGCTCACTGAAGATTCATCATTAGAAGAACTTATTGTTTCCTTCTACATGTTAGTAAAGAAAGAGGTAGGTGACTCTCTTTCCTTCAATGAAGATAACTTAGAGTCCTTGACCAACATAAAAAGTTACATTTCTGAAATTGTAAAGGATCATGAAGAATGAATTAGTCAATACAAAATGAATTAGTGATGTTCATGAGGCATGGAACAAGGTGTTGGGCTGCATTTTGATTCTAGAGGTTCATCATATGGAGCTTCTTTATCAGATATGGAACTTCTTCCCTATCCCCTCTTTCTCCCATTTCTTCTCTCCCCTTTTTTAATTCTTCATTATCTATAATCATGATGTTTCATCTCATTCACTTAAGTGAATTTCTAAGGTTGAATTGTAAAATTCCCTTTAATTTATAAAAATGGAAAATATTTCTCATTTCCTAGGAAGATGTAAAGTCATAAGTTAAATGAGATCATGAAGAGTCATGTGGGGGTAGATGAAAGCTCAATTCACATTTCTATAAATTGGGATGGCTCCTCCATTCCAAAGGATCCATATTTTAATAGTTTCTATTTTGTAGCAATTATGGATTGTTGCTTAGATGTTGAGCTTTATATCACTAACACAAGAAATAAAATCTACATTTCTTCCATTTCCCTTTTCTTATGTGTTCCTCTATTTTATCTCTTTTATGCACTTTATAAGCATAGTGATAAAAATGAGCTTTATATCTTTGATGAATGAATCTAAGAACTGTGTGTTTGGGTTTTTTAGTTTCACTAATGGATTCACCATTCCTTTTTTCTAATTGAATGTTGAAATACTCTAGTTATTGGGTGTGAACTCTGCTAGTGCCTACTCACAACAATAACCCTTCATTTCCTAATTTCTATCCTTCACCCTCATCGCTGTAAATTCCTCCCTTGTACCCCATACAAATACTTTTCCACATATTTAGTGAAGTGTACCTATGTGTGACCTAGACCTATTTGGCCACTTCAAAACATTTAGATAGGATTAGGATAGTTACATTCAATAATGGGAACCTCCCCATACACAAGAATGAGGGCATATCCCCATGAGCGTTGGTGGAAATCAACTAATTTTCCAGATAAAAAAATATTTCTCCAATAAGACAGGAGTGCCCTAAGCACTACTATCCATTTTTGGTGCTTCTATACCTTATCTTCCTTCTCCTGATTTTGAATTACCACATTATTTGGTATATTTTCTAAAGTATCTTTTATCACTTTGGGTTGGCCTTTCTGGTTGTTAATGATGAAATTCAAACAAGGGAGTCATATATACATGAATTACTCACTATTATTGGGGGATGA
Organism: Taxus wallichiana var. yunnanensis; assembly: GCA_018340775.1. NCBI lineage: Eukaryota > Viridiplantae > Streptophyta > Pinopsida > Cupressales > Taxaceae > Taxus > Taxus wallichiana. Next base: position 198,101,363 of record CM031244.1, read on the forward strand.
GAAATTAGAGATAATTATTACTATCTACTACTTGGGAAAAGAAAAATTCAAGGACTACATTTGGGCTGCATTGTTTACTACATAAAAGGGGGTATTTCTAAATTCCATCTTACACATTCATCTTAGGGGAAAATTAGTTATAGTCCTCTATATTGGTGCAACTGACATAAGGAAAACCTAGCTTAGAGGGACAAAAATTCAATCACACATACACCAAACTACATATATTTTGAAATGTAGTGCAACGATTGGTGAAAATCAAATTGAGGGACCACCAAGATCAGTCCAATCAAGAATATGCATTATCTATTTCATCTAGTATTTTCTTGAGATTTGTGCAAGTAGCTAGGGTTTATTTTGTAAGTTTAGGTACAACACAAGATCCCTAGATTAAATTTGATGCAAAAATAAGAAAAGGAAGAAACCAAGTTTAGACCTCTAAAAAATACTAGAAGCCAAGCATTTTCTAAGACACTAGTGACCATATCGAGACTAGTGCCTAGGGCGGTCTTGTCCTCCTTTGGACGGTTCTTTCCCAAAGAGTTTTCATGTCCTAGTTTTCTAAACAGATCATAGTTCTAATCCAACCTTCTCATCCTATTTTCAACCTTGAATCAGTCTAGATCTCCTAATACAAGAAAAATCATTCTTATCTCCTATCTTTCACACTTGTTTGTACTTTTCATACTAGATATTACTTGTTACTTTTATATATGTTTAATATTAGTCTTCTAATTAAGATTTAAATTTCTTTAAATCAACTTGTTGATGCAGACATGATTTCCTAACCATACTTAGTGATGTTGCACTTTTTTTCTTGGAGAGGGTGTTTCACTGATGGCTTGTTCCCTTACAAGATAGGTCAAAGAAATATTGGGGTATGTAGAGGTACATCTTGTTGTTAGGGTTCCTCAATATTTTGGGTAGTCATTGATCACTGCAATCCCATATGTGCCAGTGGTTTATTGAGGTGCACGAAATAAATGAGATGCATGGTTGGGGAGGTTAGAGTGGAATTCTCTAAGATCTGGAGTTCCTATTGTTTTCTATGAAGATGGAGTAATTCCAACCCACAAACAGTGAGGAGGAGGGAGAGGTGCACCTCCCCCATAGTCATTATAACAACATCCACAAGGAAATAGCTAGTAGCAACATGATGTGGCCAGGGATATTAAATATGTAAGTGATCTACCTCATTGATTAGGGTAAGATGGGAGAGGGCTAAGTACCCCTCAAAGAGGAGGAGAGGAGGAGGATTAATATGATCCTTCTAATGCTAGCTCATTTTTAGAGTGGAAATTTAGAGATCTAGGTAACCTATTTTGATTTGTTTTGTATTTACACTCATGATTTTATTTAGAATACTATTATCATATTAATGTGTTGGAAAAATAACTTTTCAGGTGGGAAAAATATGGGATTTCACCAACTCTCTAGGACTAGGCCCCTTTACTTGAATGGGGTAGCTCCCTTTATTGAAAGTAAGGAAAAAATTATAAACCAAACTAAATTCTAGGGGTGACTCGTAGACTAGGGATCATATTGGAATACTTCACTAAACCTATGACAATATCTTGTGTGAAATATAAGAGATGAAAAATTCTTAGTGAGAGAGATAGGAGTGGGGATTTTAACCAATATTTTTTATTAGATTAGGTAATAAGCAGGGATCAACTCCCAGAGGCCTTACATTAAGAAATACATTGTGAAAAAACCCATGAAAATAAAAAATAGAAATAATAACAAAAAAATAGTTAAACATGATTAACTCAAGAGAAACCATGTCCACACAACCAACATAAATAAAAACAAAAATAAATAGTTTGGAGTATAGGTAGACATAGTTTGCCAACAAAAAAAAAAACCTAAAATAACCAACAAAAAAACTAAGTTTTCTTAAGATGATTGGAGGGGAGCTTATGAGAACTGGTAGAGTCCTTCTATGGATGATCATGGGCCAGGTCCTTCTGAAGATCCTTCCCTCCATCTTACTCATCCGAGCTACTCAAATGGAGTTTGAACATCCTCCTCTTCCATCTTGATTCCATCGTATCTAGTCTTCTCTGCAAATATTTTACCTTATTCTTTAAATCTATCATCTCCCCTCTCATCATACGTTGAGAAATAAAAATATTTTTAGAAGCTTCAATGTAGTCAATCATACTATCCCTCATAACAGATCTTTCCTCCATGGTTTCCACAATCATTTCTAGATGCTAGATTTTCTGGTTGAATATTTCATTGTTCTTCTCCCCTTAATCATGTATTTTACCCTTCCCTTGGAGGGAACTTTCTTGCTATTGTCATCCATAACTCTATTATCTAGACACTCATCCCCCCACCCTTGTTTTGAGAATCCTTACCAATACTCATTTTAGCCAAACACTCGGCAAGAGTAATGTCATCTTCTAGTTCATCCCTAGTTGAACCAACCTCCTTAGGAATAAGGGTTTTATATTTTGGTAAAGGAGGAGAATAAGCCCCTCATGAATGGGGCAATCTAGCTTCCCATTCTGAAAATCATTAACAAAAGTAGAGAGTGACATATACAAGAATAAAGGAATGCTCATCATAACATGATGCCTAAACATATTTAATAGAGAGAGATGATGTGTATATATCTTATGAAACTTACCTTCTAAAGTAATATATTATATAATGTGAAGGCACACTTCATTCCAAACACTAGGAATACAAGACCTCATAATGTCATCCAAGAGGAATTTTTTTCCTTACCTTTGAAAAATGTATGGATTTCATGATTCCTATGATTAAGGTCCTTGAAAATATTCAAACCTTCCATTTCCATGACCGTGACCTCTGTAATAAATTGCTCCGAGACTTCCAATTCCATGTCCCACACCATAACTTTTCCTTTTTCCCAAGCCTTCCCAAACTCCAAGGTGAGAAAGGGATCATGTCCTTTGAGCCTCAAAATATACTTTCTAAAACCACCAATTTTGAGAATGTTCCACATCGATTGATTGTTGATTAACGACCCATGGCTAGACAACTCAACCCGCACTCTCCCACCTCCCATAGTTTCACCATTTGTAAAGAAATACTAGTCCACATAATAAATAATATAACTCAGTTTATTGCATTAAAATCAAAATATTTCACTTACATTAATCAGAAGAAACCATTCACATAAAAAGAGGAACAATCAACAAGAAACACAAAGTTTTATTACATCATGTTACACAATTTACAATGCTCATGGAGTACAAGTTGAGATAGAGATAGAATAACAATAGAAAGAGAAGAGAGGAAATGAAAGAACTTGTTCTTAGAAAGACAATAGGAGCTAGTAAACAAGAATTAACCATCCCTTTACAATGAGGTTGTCATCTCCTTTTATATCTTTACAATCCATCTCTTCATTTACCCCATACATGAATTTTCATATTCCCATTACAAGTGACTTTTCAAATATCCTTAGGAAAGACAAAAATCACCTTTTTATAATTGCAAAAGGGAATTTTACATTGCACAAATATCACATAGTCACTTTAATGAATAAGACAAAAAGTCATTATTACACAAAATGAATAATTAGAAGAAAGGGAGTAGAAGAAGAGTGAGAATAGAAGAAGGAGAAAGAGAATGAAGAAGGATGAAACAACTCAAATATATTATAAATATCCTTTCTATGATGAAGATCACACCTCATGTATCCCATATAAATTCAATTAGTTTAAACTCAAGCCCTTTCCCTTCTCTGATAAAACAAACAATTTCCGATGTGATATTATTTGATTGAGGAATGATCACATACTCTAATGTGTTGATCTAGGTCTCTAGAATGTGACTTAACCTCTTTCACTTAGTAAACCAACTTTTTTGATCCTGAGAAATGTTTGAAATATAACCACAGATTGCTTGTGAGTGACTCCAAGGTGTATTTTTTGAAGGATAAGGGGTCTCCTTCCTCTTTCCAAACCATTTCATGAAAAGGAGTCATGAGATCTTCCAAAGATGTGTTTTCACTGATGGGAGAGGCCCCAGCTCTTATATGATTTGATTAGATCTTTGAGATATAATTGAGCATTGTTATCACAATCCTCAAGCTTTGATAAATCATCTTTTAGCACATTGCACCTTGCAGCCATGTGCGAGAAGTAAATAGGAGATAAGTTCTCTTAGTGGGAGTCATGAACACATTTTTTTAATCAAGAATGAGGAGTTAAGACTCCCCATTTTAGAGGCCAATGGGAGAACACTATTCCATATCATATTTTTTTTTCTCCATTTCAACCATGTTATCTTTGATTCTTAAGATGGTACCTGAAATGAAGTGGAACATGGAGAGGACCTTGGGAAAAAGCACATTACCTTTTTCAAATGATTTTCCACACCCATTTTTCCTTTTATCCTCCATGCATTGTGAATCCTTGGGCTTGCACTTAAGGACCATGGATCAAAGATGTTGATGGGTGAGACCATCTCAACTGGAGGAGAGGATGATGATCCTGCTTCCAAGAATGACTATGCATGTGAAGACAAGGTCCTCACATGTTCCTCTAGCTGGTCGATGGTTCATTTATATTCTTCATTACACTACAATATCTAAGTCGAAGACTCCTTGAAAAGATGAGCATCACCCTCATGCATAGCTTGACCAAGTGAGACTCTAGTCATCTCATAGTCATTTGGGGTCATTTCCCCAAATGTTTGTCCATATTGGGTCTTAAAATTCCACAAACTAAGCTTTGGAAGCATCAATGTAGAACCTTTAAGTTGTTTGTGCTTTCCTTAACTTCTTAGCTTTAATGTACTTCAAGATGGCCTTGAAGTTTGGTGCTATAAATTTTTACACCATTATTGATTCTCTGCTGAGAAAGTCACAGACCCATGGGATCTAATGGTGTGGAAAATATATCATGGAGCTCTAGTACATGTTGTGGGATAAATGATTTCTTATTATAAGATGACTCAACTACCTCAGATGAGACATTTGGTTCCACTTGATGTACCGAAGATTGGGATGGGTCAATATCTCTTTGTTCCAAATCTTTAAATTGTTCCTCCTCTTCAACCTATTCCTCCCTAACCTTAGATTTCTTGTGATATTGCATGGAAGGTGAAACTTAAATTCTCTTAATTTCTACTGACTTCCTCTTATAGGTCTTCTCATAATGAGATGAACCAACAACTCTCTCAGGCTCCTTGAGAGATAGTGAGTTTGATAATTATCTAAGTAAGGTTGAAGTGGTGCCTTATTCCTTACTAAAGGATTTATTTATTTTAAACCACCCCTTGATATTTGGATCACAAAATTTTTCCACTCTCGAGATATCTCCATCTTCATAAATGATCCATGAGGGAGAAGGAAGGGAAGATAGTTTCACTACCTAGTACTATGGATCAAACAACTTAAAACCATCATCTTGAACTCCTTTAGTGAACCAGTCAAACCTGAATCATCTCATCTATTCCATAGTCATCCTCATGTTCTCTCTTTTCCTGACCTCAAGGTCATCCACACAATTTCCCCAATAGTCTTCTAATTAGGGAAAATGATATAATCCAGAACATGGAAAGGCTCCAGATCTTTCCGTATGTCATAGTTCGGCCTTGAGAGACATATGCAAGAAGATGAAATGCACTAAATGAGGTCTCAATATTTATGACATCTTATGCACTCTTATAGGAGAAGACACTAAGTGAGACAAGAAATGAGATGCATTTATTCTTCAAACCCTTGCATTTGAGATGCACATGAGAAAGTTGCCTATAGATCTCTACCATAATGATATTATCAATAGGATACTTAGGTAATATGATTAGAGTAAGATAAAAGACACTCACCCTAATGTAGGTGAAGGTATGAAACTATGTGTAATGACACCCATACATCTTAATCAACTCAAATTCTGAGGAGAGATTCTTCTTTGAGGATTTCCTTCAAGGAGCCGGTTGATGAATATGGTGAATGCCTCAATCACATGTGTGAAAAGAAAATTTATTTCCTTAAAGGTGATCTTTTGTAATTATAGAAGGTAGGAGATCTTTGAAGAACATTCTAAGTAGTGGAAAATCCTCTTGTATGGTATAGTGCATGCGAGGAATACACCAGATAGGAGGTCATTGTGAATCTCTTGGTGGTGAGAAGTTGCATCAAATCTTTGCTGGAGATTGTCACTTCACGATGATCCGGCCTCAATATATCATTTAAGTTCCCTCCATGATTTTTAGCGTGATGCATGCCATCAAGTCCTATAAGTCCTTGGTGTTTTCATCTCCCATTAATCTACTCGGTAGGACAATGGCTTTTGAGTAGGATTCATGAAATTCATTTCTTGATAGTGACTTTGGTAGCTTCAATGGTTTCCTCCCAAGAGCCAAATGCAATCCCTTGCAAATAGGAATCTGTCTCGACCAATTATTGAATTGAAAATTATTTTGTGATGATCACCATGTTTCTTTGATTTGGAATTTTTAGGAAACTCGAAATCCCTTTCGGAGTCGGACTACTAGCAATTAGTTATCATTTGCAGTGATTGTTCGAGAGGTAGGGTCATAATGTTTAACACAAGTGAAGATCAAATCGGTGCTCTAAATTGAAAGTGGTGACCTCCTACTCTAAAAGGTGAACTAGAAACTATATTTTATTCCATTGGATCTCTGACATCATTTGTCACCCAAATCCTCATTTCTCCTAGATCTAGGTGGGCTACATCACTGTCTCCTGAAATAAGATATTTAGTTGACAAGGTTAAAATTGGATGATAACCAATGTATTTGATCTTTATGGTTGCTAAAAAAGTGATGAAATGATGGGATGCAGGTGTACACAAAAATTGAATTTGATTTGAGCACTTAATATTTTTAGTAAGTCAGTCTTCACCCTTACTTTCTAAATTTAGCCAAATTTCCAGTTTTGGAGTCCCAAACTTGAGAATTGCATAGAGGGTTTCAAATGGTTACTTCGTCATTGTCCAAATTAATATTATTAGTAAGGCTTAGATGCCAAATTATGAAAAATAGAAATAGGTCTTCAAGTTTTCCGATTGGGATGAAAATTGTCTTGTTGGATTAGGAATTTTATTGTGATTTCTTGCTCCAAATTTTAGGTGTTTTCATCTGTCGATTTTCTCCAAATCTTAAAAGGAAACTTTTCTTGCTGAATAGTTTAGGTGGGTAGTGTGAGAAAATAAAAGGATGAATTGTGATTAGTGTTTGATCATCTCAAAGGCATTCACCATTGGAGTGCACAGACAAAATTTCAGAGCAATTGGGTCAAAAACGGGTGAGATATGAGAAATTTAGTTGTTTTTGACATAGGGTTTCATGGAGAAATATGAGCATGACTAGGTTACATAAGCAATGGAGGGAGGATATATTTTAAAAATGCATCCAAAAATTCATAAGTTAGGTTTAAATATTTGAAACATAACTCTAGTTAAACAAAACTCACCCTTGACTCACTTAGACCACATTTGGATTAACCCATGTAAAGGAAGAGTCGAGACTTACTAAATAGGTCTAGGAGGATATAATGTACCTTACCACATTTATTAAGGGTGCATGAGGTGAAATGGTGTAACATCATGGAAAAAATGCACCATGGGGTTAGCCATCATGAGAGGGGGTACAAGCTTGTTGAGGTGTGTTCAACCTAGTGAGTAAGTTGTATGTTTGAGTGACGAAAAAGGGAAGGATTTACAAGGTGGTACACTTATTTTCATGTGATGTAATTTTTCGCCATGTGTAAAGGTTCAACATGGCTAGAAAAGTGTGACAAGGGTGTGCTTGATCATGGAGAGGGGTTGTTTAGGAGGTGTGAGTTGTTAACATTCACCTAACTCACCATGTTATCACTTAAGTAACGAAAAAGTATTTCTCCCTTTTTGGAATTTTTTTTTCACCTCATGAAATTTTACACTAGGTGAAATGGTGAAACAAGACTTCCAAAGTGTGCCATGTGTGTGCTTAATCATGAATGGGTCATTTTAAGTTGTGAGTTGTTAACACTCATCTAAAAATTAAGTGACAAAAGTATTTTTCCCATCTCTCCTCACCATAATGGCACATGTTTTTACACCCCATGAACCTTTGAACCAAGTGAAAAGGTTAAAAATTACATCCAAGGTGCAAAAATATTCCATGGATATGGATACTTTTATAAATCCCGCCTTGACAAAAAACTATCAAAAATAGACATCGGGAGTGATTCTTTACCCCGAGAGCTTCCCTGAGAGTTACCTAGGAAAAATTATATAATTTTGACTCAAAAAGGTCTGATGAGATCATTACCATAATTTTTAGGAGCCAATTCTTCCTGAAATTTGAAATTTAGGCCCTTTTGGTTCTACTCAACCCCGTGGTGGTGAAAGTGATTGCCACCAAAAAGGATGATAGTGAAAAGGAAAACCAACACATTATGAGTGAAGAGGAAATTTAATAGGTCATATTTGGATTTAAATCAGGTACTAAATCACCGTATAAATCCTATAATGATCATTTGAATATCCACTAGGATCGAGATCTTCATTTGCATTATTAGACCAATATCTCAAAATCCGAATGGAAGAATATCCCGAAACCTTTTGTAATGTGATGTAGAAATTATTATATTTTATATGAGTATCCGAGAACTTCACAAAATTACTCAAGAATCCTGCAACATCTAGACCAAGCTCACTAGCTTTTTACTTCTTTCATTTCCCTACATCATGTTGTAAGTAGCCCGATGTTACATAAATTATTCCTAAACCAATTTTTCCTTGAATAAATTTCCTAAATTAACTCTAATGAATTTATATATATATATATATATATAAAAACACTAATTTTATGCATTATTTATTCTTAGTTCATCCTCATGGGGTACTCACCAGTGCAAAAACCCTAAAAATAAGCCTTTTTGGTCCCCCAGGAGTAGTTCCTTCAAAGTGGATCAAAATGGATCCATGAATTTCTTCCCAAAACTTACTTGCATGAAACACACTTCAAAAATCTAGTTAGAACATCCTCTTGTGGCCATGATGGTGTTTTACATAGTAAATTTGACCAGAGTGCATGTTTACATTACTGGTTAAAGGATTTTTTAGTGTGGGATTAGTTGTTATGGATTTTCTTTTTCATTTTTTCATGCTAGACATTTAGTATGCCAACATAATGTTAGTGATTTTTCTACATTAATAGCTACTTGTCACATATATAGAAAATTTATGACTTTTTGTATTTGCGTGTGTATGAAAGACTATTAGTGAGTGGCGACAACTCATTTGAGATGCTATGGATGACATGATTTCACCAATCTCAAGGAAGATGACCAATGAGTTATATGTGGATCCTAGAATTCCTCACAACACTAGGTGATATATTGATGTTTTCACCACGAGATGCCACGAGGCACAACTTTTGGCTACTGAGAGGGCTAGGATCTCAAAACTATAGGTTGATATTTGCACCTTACGAGAGTTGATGGGCACATGTTCAGGAAAACATGGAGCTTGATCAAGAAGGAGGACTAAGACACATATGATGCCAATACCCCAGGAAAGAAAGTCATGCTATAGGAGTCACTTAAGGATCCCTCACCATTCTATGCCAGGATAATGAAGGTGGAAGACCACGAGTCCTCTTCTCCACTTAGTTGGAGGGTCACATCAGTGACTTTATATATGTTATACTCCACGGTGCATACTGTATTGTACATGGATGCACTCAGATGCCTTATATTTTTGTATTTTGATTGTTGATCCCACACTTGTCCATTCAATATGGATGTGATGAAAATTGTATAAACTTGATTGACATATATAAATATATTGAACTTCTTTGCATGATGTTGTAGGAATCATATGATTATGCATGTTTTGGTTTTTTTTTGCTTATAAATGTATGTAGTCTAGTGAGTAACAAAATTAATTTCAAAGTTATAAATTTTTAGATTTATACGTATGGTGATGCAATGGGTGAATCACAAATGAAAATATATGCTGAATAGTATTTTTACAAGCGAGGTAGAGAAATGTTATTCTATGGATAATCCTTACAAAATGTATAAATGGAGTGGAAGAAGGTCGCAACTGATTTATGGGTAGGAATTTTATGGAAAGGAAAGATGATAACAATGGTGGGGAATAATTGAGCTTTGAGAAATTGACTAAGTATTAGTAACGATTAGGAACAAATAAGACCTTCGAGGAGAAGGAGATGATGAGTAGATGTGGGTGTCTATTTTAAACATTTCAATAGCCAATCATGACAATGAGAAATGGGAATTATCTCTCTTATTGATTGAAAATAATTATATTTTCTCCGTGGTTTGGGATCTCTCATTATTTCACTTTTATTTTTTCCTTTCTTATCACATAACTATCTCTCTCTTTTATATAACCCCCATACCTAACCTCATGCGACTAGGAAGATGATCGAAGGCTCATCACTAAAGACTAGATATGGGTGTTACCCATGAATGCTTGGCCTCACACGACCCAGAAAACATGTGGGCTCACCATCAATTACCAACAAGGGTGAGCAACATAGTAGGTTATCTAATACGACTCCTTTTTATGCTTTGTTTTCTTTTTGATTTTCCATTTTTTAGATAGTGAAGCGAAATATCTTTTCTATGCTCCAACCCCATGTAACTAGTAAGATACAAGGGATCAACATTGAATACTTGGGAAGGTGACATAATTTTCAAGTGGTAACACATGCCAAGGTTTGATACATGAAGAGAGAAAAATAGGGCATGTGTCATGAACAATCTTCTAAAAACCTACATAAACCAAATTCCTTAGGCCCACTAAGGTTTGCTTTGAGGAATAAGAGAATTGCGATACAAGCCAACTAAAACTAAAATTGTAGTGTGGATATGAATCAATTGAAATGGAACTAAAGTAATAATATGGGAGGTAAAAATATTTACAACATATGACAGAGGAAATGTCATCATGTAGATAAAGTAGGATACATCCCACTTTAAAATAACTTTGTGAAATATTAAACATAATGAAGTGAGACTAAACAAAATGCAGTCTAAACAACATAATGGGTAATGTAAGACATGATATTAAATTTACTATTACTTGAGGTGGAGATATTTGATTGACTAAAAAATATTCACCTTCAGGCAAAAAAAAATCCCCATTATTGAAGTTCTCAATGACTAAATAAGGTCCTAACCAGTTCATTTTGAACTTGCATTATTTTCCACTCTTCTTGTCTATTTTAATGCCTTGACAAAGCACTAAGTTACTTATCTAAATAGGGAATTCATGAACATTTTTATTTTACCATCGAGCCATATGAGTGGCAATACCTCATGATGTTATGCAACTTTAAGAAGTTTCTCATCTAGGCTTTTAAAGTGGTCAAGTATGCTTCCCTATATTGGTCTTCATCTAAGAGTCCTTGAAGTGGGATTAACAAACTAGGGAGTTTAACCTCCAATATAAGAATGGATTTAACCCTGAAAAATAATGAATAAGGCATTCCACTCATGGGCATGCTTATACTAGTTCTATAAGCCCATAATGTGAGATATAATTATAAATTCCAATTCTTCTTATTACTCTTAACCATCTTAAACATAATGGAATTCAATTTTTTGTTTGTTGGCTCAACCTATCCATTGGCTTGAGGGTAGTAGATATATGTAGTATGGTGTGAATTTAAAACTTTTTACATAAATCTTACATATTTAGGTTCTTAAAGGAGATCCTATTGTAAAAAATGATATCTTGTGGGAATCCAAACCTACAAAAGATTTGGCTCAATTTAAATTTACCTATAACCAAACCAATGATGTTGGAAAGAGGCATGGCCTTTTCCCATATTTTGAAGTACTTTTTGTAGTTATGATGAAGTTGTGACCATCTACAAAAGTAGGAGTCAAATTTATAATCACATTAAGACCCAAGTAGAGAAGGGTCATGACGTAACTATAGTATGAAGTTATTGTGTCGAGACATGTATGACATATGCAAAATCTTGACATTTAGGGAAATTTTGGATAAAACATGTTTAAAATCTTCCTCGTTGAGCTAATGAGTGAACATGTCATCAAAGGATCTCATGTATAAGAATGCATCCAAAATTGCATAATTTATAGTGAGAATATGACTACATTACCTCTTTTGGGAGTTAAAATGTTTGAGGTAAAATGCTCAATGAGATAAACAATAATATTTGTATACGAGGGAGATGAAGATACATCACGTTTCTCTATATATGAAACTAACTCACATGAGAATTCAATATCCACTAGATCTCTTGAGTCCAAGTGGTTTTTTTCAAGCCAATCAAGGATGATCTGACCCTTGACTAATTTTTTATTAATATACGTCACCTCAAACTCACCAAAGAGTTTAATCAAATGAATGACTTTCTTAAATATGGTTGGTTGTGTTTAAAATGTCTAGGCCTTGGGATTTAGAAATTACCATAGTTTCCTTTTATCATGTAATGTCTTAGGCATTTAGTAATAAACACTATAGTGAGGCATTCTTTTTCATCCTAGGAATAACATGTTTTGTAATCAAGTAGAACACAACTAATGAAATAAATGACTATTTCTATTTCATCATCACCTTCTTGAGAAAGCATGCAAGCTAATGAAACATTAGTTGTATGGAGATAAAGAATATGTGGTCCATCAGTTTGAGGATTCATGAGGTGGGAGGGGATAATAAGAAGCATAATATATTCAAGGATTCCTAACATTCTTAACTCTATTTAATGACATTTTGTTTCTTCGAAAAATTATTGATAGATTAATTACATAGGTGAGATCGAGAATGAATCTCCATATGGATCCTAACTTTTAAGAAAAATTTACCCCATTGAGATTTAATCTTGGTGGGATAAACATCAATGCACCATTGAGAAATAATACATCCTAAAAGATTCCACATGTTACTCCAAACACACTTTTTAGGGTTTAAAATGACACCATATTCAATGAGACGTGTGAAAATGATCCTAAGAACTCATACATAGTCTTATCTCTTTCTAGATTTAGTAAGGAGTTCATGTACATATGACTCAAGAATCTTATTTTCATGGAATATATGATTAATTTCTTGTTGATAAGTTATTCCTACATTTTTAGGCCAAAGGGCATGATGTTGTAAAAAAATGTTCCCTAAGGAGTAATAAATAAGGTTTTGTTTTGATATTCTTATGAAATATGAATTTGATTATAGCCCAAGAAACCATCCATGAGTGAAAGGAGTTTGTATCCAATTGTCTCATTGACAATTACATTGATAGAGGGATTTGGGAAGTCATCTTTGGGACATGATTTATTTATATCTTGGAAGTCGATAGAAATTCAAATTTTATCGTTATTTTTCAGAATCGACAAATACAAGACAACCAATTCGTGTAATCTACAAGCCTAATAAAATCAAATTTAAGGAACTTGATGACCTCTTCCTTTACCATTAGTTTTATTTTAGGCTTCATTTTCCACAAATTTTGTTTTACCGACTTGGATTCAAGATTCATGACTAAGTTATGGACAACTACGTTTGAGTGAATGACGGTCATGTTAGAATAGGAGAAGGAAATAACTTTAGATAAATTTATAAGTAGGGATTTATGGTATTTGAATTCTTGTGGTGAGAGTGAAGATCCAAGTTTCAAGATCTTTGGTTCTTCCTTAGTCCCTATGTTTATATCAATGGTGTATTCGATGAGGGAAGCAAAAAAAAGATCCAACATCTCTTCTTTAGTTTTGTAAATGTCAAGATCCTTGGTGGTTTGATCATAGTTTTTGATTTTCAATATGAGTCATAATATTCATTCCCTAATATGGATGAAGTATGTAAAGTCATGGAAAACCCATTTTTTTGATGTAGGGGTATGTAGTTGTATAAGCATGTAGATACTCTAGAATGGATTCATCATTATCTGTTATGTCAAGGTTTAACAATCAAAGGTCATCTAGTTTGACTACACCTATTTTGGATGGGAATTCCTTCTTGACATGAGGGCCACATCTTAAGGAGATGAAAAAATCAGCTTTAGAAGCCCATGGAAAGGATAATATCATATGTAAAAATGTTAGTAATGACATCAACTAGGTGGTTTTGACTCCTAGGGATGGACTCAATAGTTATGAAATCAAAATCCTTAACTAATGTTTGAACAAAATTTTTGTATAGTTACAAATGTTTGACATTAATTTAATAAATTTCTACCACCTGACTTGTGATAAGTTGAGAGTCACCAAGGATATGTATCCTTTTAATGCCAAGTTTGCATGTTTGTATAAGGCCAATCAATAAAAATCATCTTAAAATATGTTATTGGTGCATTTGATGTTGAGGAGAAAGCCAAAAGGTAAAATTATTATAGGGGAGATTAAGACTATACCAATCCCTACCCCGGTGTAACACACTTAGCTCCATCATAGTACACATGACCCATAGGTTTCTCTAAGGGAGAGGTTCATAAGATAGGCTAGATGGTAGAGGTTGGTTGTCACTAATTTCAACCATATTCACATTAGCCACCATAGATAGAGAAGGTTGACCCTTATCTTAGGTAAGAAAAAATAGTACATGGAAGGTCCTTTTAGTTTGAATAAAAACATGAGAGGTGAATCCTTTCTACGATATTAATGATTTATGTAGTAGTATTCAGGGGACATAATTTGATTCTTTTTAGAAGCATTAGTTAATGGGGAATATCCTTTCTCTACCTTTGAATTCTCCTCCACACCTTTCTTAGAAGGAGGAACATAAAGAGCTAAGAAAGCATGTTGAGGATTAACATTAACTTTTATGATAAGGTTTTTATCCTTTTCTATGGATGTGGGTGTTCAAAGATCATTTTATAGTAAGTAATTATGAGCATGAATTCCTATAAATCTCTTAGTACCAAATTGGATTATGTTGAATGGTTTAGGGTTTCCTTTGGTAATGAAAACATTCCCTAAATACAAAAAATTAATTTCATGAAATAACGTCAAGGGATTGCTTTGATTCGCTGGATCAATGGCCATCCTAACACCATGTTGTAGTTTTTTTCAAGGTCTATGATGTAGAATTCAGTAAGGATGGTATTTGGGCCGAGAGTTATGAGTAGAACAATGGTGCCAATCAAAAGTAGCCTTGAGAATATCATACCCCGAAGAGTGTTTTGAGTAGATGAGAAATTAGTCTCACCATATCCAATTTTCTACGTATGAAAAAAGGAACAATGTTAACTGATTCCCCATCATCTACCATAGCTTTCTTTACCAAATTTACATATCCATATCTACAAGTGGAGAGTAATCTCTCCTCTTATAAATTTCCACATCTACGAGTAAATGCCATAGGTTAAAGAAAAATCCTGCGTATGTCATTGTGGCACCTGGAGGGAAAATATCCATATATATGTGGTTAACTTGTGTCTCTAATGGGAGTGTAACATAAGCCAAATGTCCAAGCCCCATGGTGTTTAAGAGTGCGAGTCAATGATTTGGGGAGTTATTTAAGAGATCTTGGAATGAAATATGGGAAAATATCTTAGTAAGGTCATTGATAATATCATAGTTCCCTAGTTGTTTAGGTTTCACACTTCAAAGGGGGCTTACAAAGGGGAATTGGGAGTTTGATACTCTTTGGTCCAAGTAATGAAATTTTCTTCTTCCTCTATTTCTAGTTCTATCATGGGGACCATGTGTGGTTTCTCTAATGTGCCTAAACATAAAGCCACACTAGGGTTACTCAAAATGGATGTTAGGCTGTAACATCATGATTTCCAACCAAGGCCATGTCTTATTATTTTTGTGGTGGAGGAAATTGTTTTTTTCATTGTTATATATCATTTGGTTGTATTTTATTTGTAAAGATGTATTGTTGATGGGTTGGGAATGGATTTTTTTAGATGTATAGATGAACATTTGGGGTGCAACATGACCCATATGAGACATATTCGATCATTGACATTCACTACCTCTAAAAATACATGTGGAAAGCTTATATTTTGTTTTGAGAAATGTATTAAACAAGTCTATTATACTCCATACACATGGTAGTCTCATGGCATTTGATCCTATGGAGTAGGAAAAATAAGTTAGGTCATAATTTCAGGGGTTGAATGTTTGTTAATCCACAACTTGTTGAAAGTTGCCAAAACTATTGGGATAACCATGATTGGGGAAAAATTATTTTCGTCTCGACATTCCCTATTCTTGTTATGTATGAGCTAGTTGTTTGTTGTTGGTTTTGGTTGTAATTCAGATTAGTATTTGGAGCCTAACTAAAATCTACTATGTTCACATTGGGCTGATTATCTTTAGTACAAATGTTTCCATTGTGGTTATTGTTGTTTCCATTTTGGGCTAGTTGATAGTGTTTGTTATCACCAAATCAAAATACCCCCCAAATTGCTAGCATTTTATTGAGGCATTCAATGTGATTGGGTAACATGGGTACTATCTCTCAAGTTGTGGGACTTGTGAAATTGAGATGGACCTCTGGAAAAGGTCAGATTCCTCTTCCTAATCCTACTACTACAACTACTCCTAAATGCAAGAAAAACACCTAAATACACTTATCCTAACAATTTCAAGGAGACAAGGAGTGATAAATTTTATAAAAAGGAAATCCTACACTAAGGGGTAGTGATATCACTAAGAAAAGGGGGTTGTTAGACAATTCTCAATCTACAAATGGAGAAGGATGAGCATGGAGAGGATGGACATATATCATAGACTAGAGCACATAGATACACCATTCTAATAAACAAAACATTAGATAAACTCTGTAATGGAAACAAGAATATGCACAAAACACTGTGTCATGAAGAGAGGTAAAATACAATAATAAACCCATGTAAGGTTAGAAGAACTAGCACATAACATGATTTATTGCTCCATAGATTATGCACAATACATCATAGTATAGGGAGAGGAAAATTACCATTACACTTCTTAGAGTGAAGGCTTAAAGCCCCAAATCTACCCAGAGAGAAGAAGAGGGGAAAACATGGAAGAAGTGTCTAACCCTTTGTAAATGAGTTTCCATTTACATTTTATAAGAAGAATTTTAGTAAAAGAGAGGGAAATTCAATTTATAAGAATGAAATCACCCAAAAGGGGAACTATAACTACTTACATCAACTTATGGGAGCCCTTGTTGATGCCCTTGCCTCTAGTATTCTACCTTGTGGGAGAAGGATGTGTGGCCATAATTAATTTATTACTCTTTCACCTACCTCGACACTGTTCACAATTGGGAGGGTTTCCATAATTTTGGGGTACTAAATCCTTTCAAATTCCATTTCTTGTGATTCTATCCCGTAGGTATTCGAATTATCTTTCTGATGACTATAATTTCATGAAAATATGATGAGTACAATGCAATATATCTTAGTTTTAGTGGAGGGGATATTTTTCCATTCTACCCCCATGTGCATGCATTCATGTCGAGAAACTCACCAAATACTCGATGAGATAGTATCTCGAGCTCTCTTGTATTTTCATAGCAGAGCACCTCGGCCCATTCATCTTTCCACTTTGTGTGTTTGGGCCAACTCATCCAGTCCCTTTTCTCCTCCCATCGTGTCCCCTTTCTCATCCAGCCCCTTTCTCCTCCAGGCTTCCCTCATCCCACTTTTTGTTTGCATTTGGGCCCTGTCGAGCCCGAAAATGGATCACCCGCATTAACTATCGATAACTCCCGATGACTTGGCTAATAACCTATAATTTCTACCTCAACCTACATACATTGATCTAGTCCAAACTTTAGACTTCAAAGACTGATCCTCCCTCAACATGCTTGAGCCCCTCGCCATACTTATACCTAAAATCTGAAAGTCCGATGTTGACTTAAGAATTTAGACATCATGTTTCCCAAAAAAATAACTCAGCTACTCAAACTTACGATGTGTAAAAATGATAAAGCTTTGAAAATGAAACTAATTTATTGACCTTCGACTCGACCAATCGAGCCCATCATATTTCAAGCTTTAGGGATCTTCATGCATCAAATTTTTTCCCACCATGTATGCACAACCCTCTATTTTCTAAACTTTGAAGAGTTCCTTCTCTAAAACCCGATGTTGAGTCCAAGCACCTCTCTCGAATCCTTGATCTCTATCACACCTACAAGACTCGGTCTTCTAGCTCGGCTTTAGCTACAAATTTGATTCCATCCATCTACGATGAGCTTTATCTGTGCACATTACTAAGTTGGCCCTATTCATCTATCCCACACACACACATCGTTGAGTCACTCTAGCCAACATGCCACCAATCTCCTTTCAGTGAACTTAGTAATCCATCGGTGCATTCCATCTAAGCTAACCCCTATGAAGGCATTAACTCGAGATAATAGAGAAACTTGGCAATTTGCCACCCTTATACACCACCTGCTGACATCATGTGTCATGCACCGAGTTGAAGCTCTCATGGATCAAGCCCTCCTTTCTCAACCTAGCTCACTCAAGATATTCTCCCTACAACCCCGTGATCCGATAATCTTATCTCACCTCAGTGTGTAACTCACCCTCACAAAATAGCTCAGCTGAGATACCCTACATGCCTAAAACCAATGTCGACCCACCAACCCAATACGATGTCAAACCAACTCACCAAGCTGCTATGCTAAATGACCAATTTGGCTAGTTTTCTTAATTTTTCCCTCAATTTTTTGATTTTCTTTGAACTTTTCTAGATTCTAGAGAGTCATGGGGACTAAATAAGATGACTTTGGGCTCATTATCTATTTTTGTCTTTTTTTCTCTTTTTTGCTGAATGTGAGCCCACCGGAGCCCATTGTTTCACCTTAGACAAGCTGTGAGCCCTTCAAAACCCAAAAGAGGAAAAAATTCCTCAAAGGATCCTAATTATTTCCAAGACACTACAAATGTACCCAAAAATTGATTTTTCAACTGAAACACTCTGGATTATTCCATGAAGTTCTGTTGATTTCCTGAATTCAAATTTTCACTATTGTCCATTTTGCCCAGGGGAAAAAATGGATAACAATTTGGTGACTCACGGGGAAATCTATCTGACTAGATGGGTTGAAAGGAACCTGAATGTTTCCATTGGGTGCATGGAGTCATCACTAATAGCCTGAACTAATTTGAACCCTTAAAATTGACCCTAGAATCTATTTGAAATGTTGTTGCACTTGGGTTTGACCTTAATTAACCATCTCATTTACAATATTTCCAAATTAATAATTTTGTGAGAGTGGAAAATTGTCTCGATCTTGAAAATTATTTTCTTCTCCAACTCCGATCTAATGGGGCTAAATGTAAACTTGAACTTGCCCCCTATTTGATTTCTTTCTAAGTGTGAAGCACAATGAATTGATTTCTTGGAAAGTATTAAATATGCAAAAGTTTGGAAACACAAGATGATTCAGGAAACACCTAGGACTTCTGCTAAGAATTGGTTTCCCTCTCTTGTATGTTACTTAAAAGATTGTTAAAGCTGGAATTGAATGAAATTTGAGAAGGATGCCCCCGATTGATTTATCTAATTTTTACAAAGGAGCTAAAATCAAGCCATTATTGATCTATGGAGACAAGAGAATAAAACTATTGAAATATGTCTCCAATCTTATTAACTTGCTCTGCATTTGGATTTTATTTAAGATTACAACTATTTCTTGCAAGTTTGAGCTTCTTGCTGCAGCATATCCCTTATGAGGCATATTGAATTGTGCAAAGAGTCCACTTGGAGCAATAATAAAACAAAACTATATACAAAGAGAAAAAACTCATACATACCCCAAGTAGGAAATTTAGGGTGTGCACAAGCACTTCTTCTACATGAAATTGTTAGCTCCTATAAAATTTTTCGGGTGGACAAACTTGTGGATTTCTTGCCAATGCTTTGGGAATCTAAGTCCCTCTACTTAACCAGTGTAGTTTCCATATGTGCATGTGTGAGAAAGTGTGGATTTATGTGGTGGTCTTTCGACCAAGGATCCAATAAGGGCACTCCATTGACCCTACATTAGAAAGCTAGAAATATCTTGCTAGGAAGTATTTGTCTGTAGAGTGGGAAAGGGGAACGAGAAAAGAGGTAGGAGAACTAATGTTGTAGGTAGAAAATCAGATTTCTACACACACACTAGTTAGAAATTTCAACACATGCATTTATGGGAAGAAACAACTCTGCGAATAAAGTCTTCTTATAGATCAAATAGAATTTATTGATCACCAAGTATCAAGAAACCCATTAGTCAAAGAAAGATAGAAACTCCTTCTTCTTATATTGATTGCTCAAATCAAAGTTGTACATAATGTGGGAATGGAAGAAATTTGAGAGGGGAAGAGAGTAGAAGTAAATGGTTATATCGTTTGCTTTCTCTGTACAATGCACTCTTGAGTCTACAAGATCAATTTCCAACCCTTTACAATGGGAATGGCGTTACAATTTATAGAATGAGAGGTGACTTATCATCTTCCTCATCACCCTCCATATGCCTTAATATGAATTAAGACCATTCATATTCCACTTTAAATATTTAAGTCCCTTTTATAATACAAGGTGGCTTAATTTACATTATATTTCTCTAAAGTCAATTTTAAGTGACTTAAAGGCATATCAAAAAGTGCAAACCCCTAATGAATAATTAGAACATTTGAAAGTGAGAGAAATTTGGGGAAGAGGAGAGAGAAAGATAGAGAAGAAGAGGAGGATATGTCACCCGATGAAGTCTATTGATCCTCGTTGATGGAAAGCTCCAAATGTAGTGAAACTTTGAATCTTTGAACTCCTTGCAAACTCTTGCACACCGTGAAACTCCTCCAAATTAGCTCACGAACACTCACCCAGTTGAATGAACTAAGGTGGATCTCAAATTCCACTGAAAATGGCTAGGATACTCTTGAATAATGATGTCCCCTTGAATGATTATCCTTATATGACCCATTTTTCCAAAACTACTTTTTGAGTGTAACTTACTATTTTTAGTAAGTGTGAATTGCGAGAGATGACCCTTTTTTATGACCTTTCCTATGATGTTCCCTCTGTGTTCATTGCCTTCTTCATGGAATCTTAAAATGGTGGCTTACCTGAAGTAACATTCCCCTATGCAAGGAGACATGCTATTTTTAGTAAGTGTGCCACTAAATGTCAAATTGCGATGAAATGAGTCTTGAAATTTTGGGTTTTATTCCAGGTTCCACACTCTAAATTTGGAGTAATTCCTTCATCTGAACAAGTGGGAAAATTATGTATTCATCAGCGGGGAAAAATAATGACAAAAAACACAGCCCTCCATATCCCTAAAAAATAGGGGCTTCACGGCACGAAACTAGTTCATGTGAAACTAGATTTTTCAACGATCGTTCCCTCCAATTTTCAGATGATTTTCTCCTCGGATCTTTAGGAATTTGAAAATTTCTTCAAGAGGAAAGAATTCTAACAAAAAACACAGCCCTCCATATCCCTAAAAAATAGGGAGTTCATGGTGTGAAAACTAGTTTGCACGAAACTAGATTTTTCGACGATCATTTCCTCCAATTTTCGGGCGATTTTGCCCACTGGAACCTTGAGAAGCGAAGAGGTAGCTCACTGATTTTTTCCATTACTATGTCATGGTGGCCATTAATGGAGCTTGAAAATTGTAGGTCTGGTTTTTGTCTCCATTAGCGATGAAATCAACTCCATTGCGATAGGTTTTTCATTATGGTGCTTCACGTGAAATTTCTCTTCAATCCGGTGACCGGTTTGATGGGAAATCAAGCTTTTTCCTTCATAGAGCCGGAAAGAGGGTTTCTTCACTGTGAGAAATCCTTGATGAAAATTGGAGGTTTGAATATGATTTTTTAATGTCCTTCAAGATATTAAAACTCAGCAAAAAATGGTTCATCAATCTCGAGCACCGGTTTGCAAGATATGTTCAAATCTTCGTTTTCATGGCTATGGGGATTTCCATTGTTCTTCTTCTCTGTTCTTCATTTCTCCTTCTTATATTGATGAAAATTCCTTCTAATACCTATGTATCTCCATGGAAAAGGTATTTTAGTTCCTTTTCTGATATGTTCTGAGTTTCTTGTAATGGTGGAGTGGTGGACTTGTGTTCTCTGCAACTTTCTTCTGGTAATGGAGAAGCAACTAGAAATAGCAAGAGTACTAGTGAACCCCTATTACAATATTTTTCAAATTTTTGAGTTGGATTTGGGAAATTTTTTTCATGTTTTATTTCCTTGACCTCATGGACATCAATTTACACAATGAGAAAGATGGCGACATGTGGCGTTTAATCCAACACGGGGAATGAAGGAGGAAAAAGTTGCTTTAAAGCACTGGGAGCTAAAAGGTGGTCATGTGGGTGTCCAGAAGACTCCCTATGGGGGATGGGCACATTTTTCAAGGTATTATGTCCCCAACCTCATGTAAATAAGGGACATCAGTTTCCACAATGCTCCTTGAGGTGACATGTGGCACCCAATCCAACGGTAGGGAATGGATGCTCGAAAAATGGACATTAAATACAAGAAAAATCACGTGGGTGTCCAAATGAATCCCCTATGGTATGGGAGAATTTTTTTCCTTTAAACAAGGTCTGATGTCCCCCACCTTTGGTTCATAAGGGACATAAAATTCCATGGTGGTCTTGGATCGACACGTGGCACTGATCCAACGAGTAGGGAATGGATGCTCCAAAAATGTACACATTTGAGCCGAATGTCGAGTTTGGAGGTCACATGAGGGTCAAAGAGGTCATATGAGGGCTGAGATAGATTCAAGGGGTATGGGTGCACTTTTCAAACCTTGATATCCCTAACCTTGGGGGACGTGAGGGAAATAAAATTCCACCAGATCTCCCGGTGTGACGACACGTGTCCTCCCAAAAATTTGGCTAAGTCCTGAACTTGTAACAGTGATAACTTGAGCTCCCGATGGACCATTTTGGAAAAAAATTATATGATCCTAACTGGAAATGGCCTTCTAAATCCAATTTTTTTGGTATCATGTATTTATTATTCCATTTGATCCCTGAAAAATTGGATTTTTGATTTTATACTCCACTTGTGCCTGAGAAAAACTACCTGTAGACCTAATGTGCCAAAGTGTTGTGAAAAATATTATTTCACCATAATGTAGGTATTGGAATAATATTTTTGGATTTTTTTTTTTCTCCTAACTCCATCCGAGCTCCTGGAATCTTCTTCCTGAATCCCCAAGATGTAGTTGTTTTAGGCATGTGTACCGCCTAGGGAACTTTAGGCTTGTGACCCTATTTTTACTCGATTTGCTCCAAGTCTTGCAAAACTTCCCCAAACCTTTAAAAATAATTTCTATTATGTTTTAATGTCTTCATTTCATTTCCATGTTGAAATTTTCCTTCCGTTCCACTCCAGGGAGTTGAATCCAGTCCTAGGAAGGCTAGCGATAGCCCTTCCCTATACTGCTAGAAGATAGTGTCTTTTTAGAACTCCCTAAAATCACCTAGGTGGAATGAATAGAATTTCCTAAATCACCTAGGGGACCAAATTGACATCAAATAGGGGTGATTAGGGGAGTCAATGATTTGACCTAGGGTGCAACATGAATGATAAAACATGAAAATTTCACCATAAGGGTATAGTTTTCATGGTTGGAAACTTCCAATTTCCCTGTTGCACATTTTCCTTTTAAAAATAGAAACAAACCTACTCCTACCCTACACTAACTAGAGGCAAGAAAATTTCAAAAATTCCCAACACTTTGGAAAGGAAAAGTAGCTTCCTTTCTCAAAATTACAGCCATATGTATGATTTTGCATTGAACATGGTCGATTGATAATAATGGAAATCTATCCTAGGGTTGGCCTTCCATTTTCAAACCCAAAATATCAACAAAAATTAAGAAAAATACCTCCTCTGGGTGATTTACATTGGAATCTTAGAGGTATTGGAATTGATCCTTGGTATCTTTGAGATTCATCCTCATTATTACAAGCATGACCGGTTGTGGCTTCTCCTTTTGCTCCCATAAGCCATTTCACTACTTATGGGGAAAGGTATGATCTATTGAATTTTCCAACTACTCGAGTCATAACTTTTATAAGGAAGTCTTATTACTCCTAGACATTCTAGGAAAATGTGACTATCTATGAGCTAAATCATGGCTTTGTTACTCATTTACAAGAATCCCATTCTCTACCATTAAGACCGATATGCAAGTGATGTCATCCTTTTTCTCTTCTTCTTCCTCGTACAGTGTGAAACATGGAAGATTCAATTCCTCCAACCTTGATTCAAGAGGGTTGTTCAAAGAAGCAATTTGTTTTTGAATGTTTCCTCCATAGAAGGAGGCTCATGTTGTTAGAGGATGAACGATGGAGAAAAAAAAAGTTATGATCTCCATGGGATCTTCTCCATCAAAGTAATCTTCTAAATCGGTTAAGAATTCAACCTCTTCACTATCATTATTGTACCAAGGGTTATCCTTCTTCCATGATGACCTCTGAATTTGCAACTTGTGCACCATGGTCCTTTTCATCCCCAAACATAAATTTTGAGAGCTTACATTCATTTGAAAAATTAGTTTTTTGAAAGGATGAAGTGGGAGAAAAATATTAATTCCCTTGTGTAACCTGCTCTTGAATCAAGACCTCTAAAATTATCTCACTCACCTCCACGTTCTCCTCTTCATTTGAAATTGGTGTTGATTCTCTTGATAGTAATTAATCAACAACTTCTACAAATATAGTGCCAATGTGAAAACTACACTCAGAGCAAGTGGATTGTTGATCTTCTTCTACCCGTTATTGCTCTACTTCTGCTGCAAAATCATTTTTCACCACCTGTTCTCCAACCTTGACCTCTTTCAAGGCTCAACCAGTAAGGGGATTTTATTTATTCCAAACCTTGAAGCCCAAATCTTAATTTTTTTATCATTTCTTCTCTATTGGGGTCCTTTTCTTGTTGTGCCTCTTGAAATTTTTTTTGAGCTTCTTCCCAACATGGATATGAGAATGCAAGAGGATGGGTGAGTTTGGTATCAACTATTTTACTAATGTTTTTAGTGGGAGGGAGGGCTTAACTTCTTATTTCTATGGAGGGGATGGATTCTTGGAAGGAAAAGGAAAAAAATATAAGATGAGATTGGATAATAGAAGATGGAAAAATGGATTCCATAATAGGAGTAGCATGTGAGAATCTTGGAAACTTGGGTTCAAGTTGAAATTATGTAAATTGAGAAAGAGAAACAAAAACTATGAGGTGGTGGTGTAGGACTTACCCATTGGAAGGTTCCCTTACACCAAGTTCATAAGCCTCAATTTCCTCAATCCATCTTGCAAGTTGGGGAAATATTCTAACTATGAAATCAAACTTGTGCTGGGGGCTATAACATCTTGGAATAGGCCCACCCATGGAAAAGGTGTCTTGAAACCAATATTGAATGCTTGCCTTTGAGATGTAGCCCTAGTTTGCACCATATTT
This sequence comes from Taxus wallichiana var. yunnanensis, assembly GCA_018340775.1. Classification (NCBI taxonomy): domain Eukaryota; kingdom Viridiplantae; phylum Streptophyta; class Pinopsida; order Cupressales; family Taxaceae; genus Taxus; species Taxus wallichiana. The sequence goes on from CM031244.1 coordinate 198,126,713, forward strand.
ACCTCCATCCTTTGAAATTTCTCCTACAAATCAATGTTCTCCATAAAATGATCATTATTACCTACATACCCCTCTTCTTGACAACCTGCATAACCAAACAGATTTTGATATTGATTATAGGGATAAACATAATGGTTTTGAATCTAATTATAACACTGATATGGAGGTGTCTTGAAACAAACTAGAGGTGGATTTGAATGGGATTGTTGTTGCTACAAGTGTAAATTCCATGAGGGAAATGAAGTCATGGTTTTAAAACTTCATGGAAGTAATAAAATGAAAGGTATGGAAAGAAAAAATGGATGGAAATGGGTGAAAAGGAAGGTCTACAACTCAGAGATGGGTTGTTTGGATCATTGGAGTCACTACTTGTGCTTGGAATGTGCATTCGAAGGATGTGATTTCATCAAGAGCACAACAACTTGATAAAATGGAAATAATAACTTTGAAGGGCCCAAAACTAGTTGCGAAAGTTGGACCTTATTTTGTAATTGTTAACCTTTGAAATATGAAATTTAGAACTTGGCTCATGCACAACATCCTACGAAGTCGAAATGCAAAGTGTAGTGGAATGTTTGAAATCTGAAATTTTGAAATGCAATATAACCTTAAAGTTTGAATTTCCCAATTTAGAACTTAAAACTAGCTTTGTAACCTCGACCCCTGATTTACTCTTGGTGGAACTTGGGACTTGTTTTGCATATGTGAAACCCTAAAAAAATTAATTTTGAAAGTTGGACCTTGCAGTGAAACCTCTAAATCTGAAATTTGGAATGTGAAACAATGGCTAAGATATTGTAATGAAGCTCCTTTAAAGTCTTGAGCTCTTATTTTCCCATCGAGCATTCCAGAACTATTATCACCAAAACAAAACACACCCCTAAATTTATAGCATTTGACTAAGAATTTGGTGTGATTGGGTAACATGGGTAACATCTCTCAAGATGTGGGACTTACAAACTTGAGATGGACCTTCGGAGAAGGTAGAATTACTCTTCCTAATCATACTACTACAACTACTCCTAAATACAAAAAAACACCTAACTAAACCTATCCTAACAATTGTAAGGAGACATGGAGAGAGAGATTGCATGAAAAGGGAAATCCTACACTAAGGGGTGGTGATATCACCAAGAAAAGGGGGTTGTTAGACAATTCTTAGTCTGCAAATGGAGAAGGATGAGCATGGAGAGGATGGAAATGCATCATAGACTACTAGAGCACATACAATACACCATTCCAATAACACAACATCAACTAAACTCTATAATGGAAACAAGAATATGCACAAAACACTGTGTCATGAAGAGAGGCAAGATAAAACAATAAACCCATGTAAGGTTAGAAGAATTAACACAAAAATGATTTATTGCTCCATATATTATGCATAGTACATCATAGTATAGGGAGAGGAAATATTTCCATTACAGTGCTTAGAGTGAAGGCTTGAAGCCTCAAATCTACCTAGAAGATAAAAAGAGGGAAAAAACATAGAAGAAGTGTTTAACCCTTTGTAAATGAGTTCCCCTTTACATTTAATAGGAAGATTTTTGTAAAAGAGAGGGAAATTCAGATTTCTAAGAATGAAATCACCCATAAGAGGAATCATGCCTACTTGCATCATATTATGGGAGCCTTGCTTATGCCCATGCCTCCAATACTCTTCCCTATGGGAGAAGGATGTGTGCCCATACTTCATTTATTTCTCTTTCACCTACCTAGGAACTATTCAAAATTGGGAGGGTTTCTACAATTTCGTGTTACCAAATCCTCCCAAAATCCATTTCTAGTGATTTCATCTTGTAGGGCTTTGAATTACCTTTTCGATGACTATAATTTCATGAAAATATGATGAGTATAATGTAAGATATCTATATTTTAGTGGAGGTGCTCTTTTTCCCATTCTACCCCCTGTGCATGTATTCATGACAAGTGGCCCACTGAGCTGCTTGGCGAGCTGGTATCCAAGTTCTCCTTAATTTGTATGGAAAGAACCTTGGATCGTTCATCTCTTCACTCTGCGTGTTTGGGCCAACTCGGATGGGTCCCATTTCTCTTCCCTATGTTGTCTCATGATGTTTGGCATGATTCCCTCATTCCGCACATTTCATTTGCATTTGGGCCATGTCGAGCCCGAAAATGTCTCACTTGCATTAACTACCACTAATTCATTGATGACTTAGTTGAAAACCAAACCTTCTCACCTCGACCTATGCATATTTATCTAATCCAACTTCAAAATTCGAGTTTGATCCTCCCTTAGCACACTCGAGCCCCTCGCGCACTTATACCTTCAAACTTCGAAAGTACAAAAGTCTAATGTCAAACTTAAGACTTTAGACATTACATTTCCCAAAACACTAACTTGGTTGCTCAAATTCTAATGTGTAAAAATACGAAGCTCCAAAAATGACACTAAGCTATTGACCTTTGAATCGACCTTTGACCCCACCAATCCTGCACGTCATTTTAGGCTTTGGGGATCTTCATGCACTACGCATGCACACTCTATTTTTAAACACCAAAGAGATCCTTCTCGAAACCTAATGTCAAGCCCGAGTGCCTCTTGAACACCCCGATCTCCTATCATGCCTACGAGCTCTGTCTTCCTAGCTCGACCTCGGCTAAACCTTCGACTCCATCCATCTTCGACGAGCTCCGATCTATGCACATCACCAAGTCGGTCTATCCATCGAGCCCACACCTACATGATTGAGTTTCTCCGAGACAACGTGACACTTAGCTCCCTCCTACAAACTCACCAATCCGCCGGTGTATGTCATCGAGCTGACCCCCTGTGAAGGCATTAGCTCATTTCACTGAGCAACTCGGCAAGCCACCCCCACAGTACACAACCTACCGACATCTTGAGTCATGCACTAAGCTCCTTTGCAGCTCGGGCCCTCCTTGCTCAACCTAGATTGTTCGAGCTAGTATCCCTACAACCCTACGAGCCAATCATCCTGGTTTGCCAAGTCTTACACATCTCGGCCTCACAAAACATTTCTTGGCGAACTACCTTACATGCCCGAAACCATTGTCAACCCACCAACCCAATGCAATGTCAAACTAGGTCACTGAGCTGCTCTATTGCATGGCCCATTTGGCCACTTTTCTTAAATGTACCCTTAATTTTTTTATTTTCTTTGAACTTTTCTAGATTCCAAAGATCCATGAGGAATAAATGAGATGAATTTGGGCTCATTATCCATTTTTGACATTTTTTCTTGGTTTTGTTGAATGTCATCCCGCTAGAGCCTATTTTTCACCTTAGGTAATCTCTGAGCACCTTTCAAATGCAGAAGAGGAGAGAATTCCTCAAAGGATCCTAATTCTTTCCAAGACACTACAAATGCACCAAAAGCTTGTTTTTTCAACTGAAACACTCTGGATTCTTCCATGAAGTTTTGTTGATTTCCCGAATTCAAATTTCCACTATTGTCCATTTTTCCCAGGGCAAAAAATGGATAATAGTGTTGTTTGGGAATTTCAAACTCTTGGGTTCATATAAAACACCTTTAGTAGTAGTGCTTTGATTTCAATTGAACTCTTTAGGACCCTGGGTGTTTTGAGAGGCTTCTACATTATTTTTATTATTTTGGTAGGCTTCAAAGTTCTTAATAGGGACAACCAATATCCCATTTGCACCATAAGTCCTATAGACTATTATATATTTCTATTTGGTCAATTCTTAGCGTGCTCTTTAAATATTCATCGTAAGACTTATACAGAAACTTTTGTACATCTTCCTAGTTTTCTTGTTGAGAGCATGGAGGAAGAGGTCACATAGTTCCCTTTGTTCCATGTTCAGGGTACTAGTGAATGAATAAAACACTTGTCACCATATCATGATGAAATCTATGATGGAAATGTTGATTTATTGTTTGATATGAATACATTTCCTAATTTTGGTTTTTACAATTTTATTTATATTAAAGCCTTGAAAAAATCAGCTATGAGATGTATAAATGAATGTATGGAGTATTCAAGTAGGTAGTAATACCAATCAAATGATATGCCTTCCACACTCTTGTGGAATATATTTGTGATGACCTCGTCCCATGGGAGTAACTCACAAATTGTGGTGGCATACACTTTTATGTGAGTGTTGGGGTCTCCTTTGCCCTTGTATTTTGGTAACTCGGGTAGAGGATGAGGAAGAAGTTCCATGCAAATGTTAGATTCTAAGGGTTATTTTAAATATTCTACATAGGTTCCTAATGTGTTGAAATCAGTGGTAGAATACCTACCATGTTAATAACTCATTGTAATGCTTGTACTGACCAATGAAAGGGGAATTTTATGAAAATAATGTAGTTGGGTGCATTTTGTGAGTGTAAAGTGAGGAAGAAGTTATCGGGATGGGTGTTTTTGGAATACAAATGTAAGTAGGGTGGTGTGTGATCCATGAGGGAGTGACCAAAAACTTGATGGGTGGCTTGTGGGAAGGTTTGTAATGACTGAGGGAAAGACTATAAGGGATGAACATAACCACCGTGGCTATTGGACATATTATTACACTTGAATGTAGGCTTGCATCAAAAATATAGGTTGGTTGTAGGTATTTATAGGATTTCTATGCTCAATGACACAAAATATAAGGTAGGGTTGTCTAATGTGTATGTGGGAAAAGTATATGACAAGGATCCACTCATGCCAAGTGCACCAACACATGTGATGAGATCTCCCATATTTAGTTGTATCATATAAGTGGAAGGAGGTGTTTTTGTGACTACATTTTGTGTGGCTTAGAAGTAGCATAACCTGTTTAGACCTCACATTGTATCATGGACCATTGGTTTTGCACTTTGGGGAGGAAAGGCATTCTCTAATTTCACTTTTTTTGTAAACCTTTTCTTTCCTTTTAAGTTTTAATAATGTTTAACTAATATACAAAAGGATTGAAACAATGCTACAAGTGGATATTTTGATTTAATTAACTTCCAACATTAATTGCATAAATTAGAATAACACTTTTAAAGTGACTATTGATCTAACAACTATAAAAAAACATAAGGGATAATTACACTTAGCTGATTCTTGTGTATTTGGAAGATTTTGGGTGATATGAATGCAAGAATAGGTTGATTTGAGACTGAAAATGCTTTGTTAATGAATCGCACCTAAAAGCAGGCTGGTCAAAACCATACAACTAGGTCAAAAGCATCCATATGGTATTGACCCTTCTATATAGTTTTAGACCTACTTGGAATATGGGTCAATAAATTCTGAGTGCTTTACTTACCTAGAAATGAGTGTCGTTGTGTGTCAATATTTTTCATTCACCTTCAAAAGGATCTATAAACTCTGCTCAAACCCTAGAATCATTGTAGTGGAATGAGTTCTTGTAAAATAATTTTGGTGGGTTTTGGGCATCCTGTGCACTTTCGACATCATAAATACTATGAAGAGGGATCAAACTACACGTCATTCTCATAACATGTGATATCTACTGTAATGTAATAAAAACTTGAAAACCATGCTTTGACAATTCTTTTCTTGAGTTTGACACTTGCTCAAATACTTGGGAAGGGTAACTTTTCTTGCTTATAGAAAGAAGATGGAGACTCATAGACCTAAAACGAGACTTCATACTAGTAGACGATGCTTTCATAATGGATGTACATGAGTTATTTTGTAGTTTAGGGAGCTTGGAGTGATTTTTGTGATTTTTTATACATGAGGAGTTCTTAAAGTGCCAGGTATTTAAATGAGGTATGATTGAATTGGTTATATATGCTTCAAGAGGTTATTATGTCATGAAAGGTTGACTAAGGGGATATATTTTCTCATAAGAATGTGATAGGATAAAAATAATTAGCTTATTACACGTCAATCTAAAATTGTATGCAGGTAGGGTCTACTTATGGATTTGTATAACTCGACCAAAAATGGTCATTTAGACCAAGACAAAAAAAGTGTTTTGAATTTATGAGTCATAGGATGAATGATTATAGGTGTTTTTAATGTAATTAAACTTCATAAAATGATGATAGAGAGGTGTGAAAAGATAAATAAGTAATCAAAGAGCTATCAAGGTGTGCTAATAAAGAGTGAGGAGAGTACATCGATACATGCACATGTGCAATATCAAGATCAACAATGTTGAAGGATAGATTGCCAAATTTGAGTATCTACATTTAACTCCTTTAAGTATGAAATGAAATCACATGCTCAAGGAAAATATACTTGAGTGTGTAGATACACATTTTATTTTCTTGTAATAACTTTGTTTTGCAAAGTATCCCATTGAATTGGTGTTGGTACACTCCAAAGTGAAACCCGTAACATAGAGTGTAGTCAATACCCAAGATAGGAAACTAAACTTTAACTCGATATGTAATGAAAACATTGCAAAAAAATATGTAACAAAAATTCCAAAAGATATACAAAACATGGAAGGAATACACTTGTTTTTGCGGAGGGAGTGTGCTCCCATTCTTGTGCTTTAGAGATTCTATATTTATTGAAATTTGATGGAGAATTGGGGATGATTAGTCTACGCTTTGTTTTCTAAGAATAGGTTGATGTGCTAGGTGTACCAACCCACACATGAATGCCAAAGAGAAGAACCAAAAAGAGGAGCCAAAGCACCCCTTCAAGAAATAAGAGCATTTATCAAAGTCACTCAACAAATCTGATATCTTCCCTTTAAGTGCAAAGAGGATATGAAAGTTCTACCTACAAATAACTTAAATTATTCGATAACTTCCATAACCCCATGGACCATATAATAGAAAAGAGAAATAAGTGCCCCGATACTCTTCCCATGTGTCACACAACTGAGTAGAAATTGAATATAAATGATTGCATGCTGAAACCCGAGTAGAGAAAAGAGACCTATGCCCCTAACGTGCCCAAAAGTGAAGATGAAACTAAGTACTATTGAGAAAGAGAGAATTAAATACTTTATATCCTCTGAATCTATACAAAACCGAGTCAAAGTGAGTATGATATCATATAAAAATGTTGTAACAATGATGAAAAACTTGATATTGTTGAAAGATCTAGAGAAAATACCCCTAGGAAAAACCATATGATAGGGTCAAAACTGTCCATATTGTATTGACCAGGATGTACATTTTGACCACTATATATTTTTCTGAATTCCTATGCCTAATTATAATTATGAGGTATTTTTTTCTTCCCCTACATATGTATGTGCCTAAAAAGATGTGTGTATCTATTGGAAGTGTAGAATAAAACCCCAAATGTTTGCCCCCTCTTTTGAGGTGTGCATGATGAATAATTTTAGCATGAAGCTCAAAAGAAAAGATGTATACTTATATCTAAGTATCTAGGAATCATATATACCCTCTTAAATGACTAATTTGGTGACCACCAAGAATAAGCGTGCCTAGAAGGGGGGATGCACACGGTAGAAACCATGGTGAAAATTAAGAGCAACAATAACAAGAAGCATGATAACAATAACTATTTTAATGTAACGAAACAATAATAAGTTGTGATGTGTTAGTAGAAAATAAGTGCACACAATGTAGAAATAAGTACAAATATGTCAAACAATGTCACATAAATGGTGAAGTTCCTACAAAAATGTGACACCAATGGTGTCGCAAGATAATCAAGGCCCTTGAGCCTACAAACAAGATATACAAAACCACACACAATTTGTGATGTTGTAATCATGGGACACCCACAGTGTTAGAAGAAAATCAAGGCCCTTATGCCACAATCAGAGTAGAAAACAAGCACACACACACAGAGCTAAGAAACATGTATGACAAACAACTGTATCTAAATACATAACATATTATAGAAAAGAGCTAGTGTATCAATAATCAGTAAGAATTTCACAAGACATATGTGTTAGTCTTGTTAGTCCAAAAGATAAAAATACAAAGTATATATGTGACCAAGCATAATGAGGAAAGAAAAAAACTATAATGGAAATATAACACTGGATATAATATGTAAAAGTAGATTCCTAAGAGGTTAGTAGTCTAGGAAAAGGGTAGGCCAACACTTATCATCATGTATCATTCTATGGATGTCATGCATCATGCTTAATATACCAAGTGAATGCACATGTGTAAAGAATAAATGATATCTATCAAACAAAAGAAATAAACAACATGTATAATGTAAAGTGCAAACAATGTATGCTATAAAAACATGTCATGATTTCACATTTTTGTAAATATTTGAATGTTTTTGTATTTTGAAAATATTTTAGTGTTGATATAGAGTATGCAACTAAATATGGGAAACAAGAGTGCCCCGTGTGTGTGTGTGTGTGTGTGTGTGTGTGTGTGTGTGTGTGTGTGTGTGTGTGTGTGCACAAAGTGAGGTTCAACTGTGGGCCTGATCCCTCAACAATCAAGTTGAACCTATAAAAGAGTGTGTCATTGGGAAATATTGATATTTATTGATATTGAGTTTGAGTGGTCTGTAAAATGCCATGTTATTGAAGAGATAACTTGTGATGACTAGGGACAATATTAACAACATTAGAAAACATGTTTGAAATGTCACCTTTACCAAAGTACACATGGGCATGCAAGGAAACCTGTTGTTGGAAAATAAAGAAGGGAGATCCAAATATGCCCTTGAGTATTGTATAAGGTATCATATATACGTGTGTGTAGACGAAGGTTGAATATAAGTAGTAATTGGTAGACTTGCTTAATAATAACATGTCATGAGTGAGAATGTAATGATAGATACATGAATGGTTGTTATGTTAAACACATAGCACAATGACTTATGTGTTATAACATAAGTATTTATCAAGAGGATGAGGATGTGGATTCACTAGGCTATTTTATTTTACCATTTGTATATCTTTATGCTCTACAACTAGACGTTGAGAAGTATGTAAAGATTATAATAATATAGTGTGCTCTTCTCCATCAATAGGGTCAAGATTTTGTAAATTCTAATGAGGGTGTTTATAGGAACTATTGTGCATGCTCCCTCAAAAATACATTTTAGAGTCATACTTAAGATTTAGAATATAGTTTCCAATGCCTATACAGATCTATAGATCATCAAGTAAGTCATCGATACTTGTTTTGTGAGAATCCGAAATACATGTTGTTGTGCTAATAATATGTGCCTAAATATTTATATCATTATTATAATCGGTATTGATAGGTGGATTATAATCTATCATACCCTGATGTGGAGAAGGAGATATATTTGTAGAAGAATCGGTTAGCATATCAATTTTTTCATCATTGTTGCTATCATAATCCTAATCATCAACCCAATTATCATCTTTGTGTACATGGATCCGTGTTGGTAATATAATGCTAACCTTGATATTTTCCTTTGTATGCTCTATGTGCTCTGAGGCCTTGTGTAATTGGTCATGTTTTATTGGTGATGATTTTGTGGTAGTTTGTATAATAGTAGGATGTAAGTCTTCAACTAATATTGGTGCTTTTAAAGGAGGTATGTCATTCTTATCCTCTTCTTGAATAGAAGTCTCTTGTATTATTGTAGAAGTTACAACATTCGATATTGCATTATGTGCACTAGACATAGATGGATCAAATTTAGGACTCCATTGAGATTTGTAAATTAAATAATAAGATATAGTAAAATGTCATGAATTAATTTAAATATATGCCTTACGATCAAGTTGTTAGATTCTTTATTATAAAGCATAAAAACCATTTTCACGATGTCTATTAACTCCATGATAATTACAAAATGGTTGACCTTTGATTCTTTCAAGCTGATAGTATGGATAATAATGAGTAGGTAAAAAAGTGATTAATTGTTTATCAAGTACTAAAATAGGATATCATGTTGTGTAACATTCTTGTCAAATTGAAGAGGTTGATCTCATGGAACATACACATTATCACATCTATGTATGATGTTAGCCTCATTTGTAGTCATAAAATTTATATTACATTGCACATCTTTGGCCTTAGAAACATAATGATGCATTAAAATAGAACTAATATGTGCATTGGAAGTATCCTTGAGATGTTATATCTCATCCTTGAGAGATGTAATGGTAGCATTCATAACTTGATAATTATCTTGAAAAGCATAGTGTATAAATTGAATAAACACTAAGATAGCCTTATAGAATGTGTCATCATTAATAATAGAAGGAGATGAAATATGAATCAAAATTGAATTAACATGGGAAGGTTTTGTATTGTAATGGAGCTTGATTTTGTGCTCTAGGTTTATGAGAGTATATCTACATGTTGGGTTCCACTAAATTAAGTGATACAAGGAGATTTGACAAATGATGACATGGGCCATGATGAATAAGAGATATTGAAGAACATAAGTAAAGAATGAACCCCTAAGGACATTATGGTTATGGATACAATTTTCAATTAGAGAGGGTGGGGTTCACAAAATGGTTTCATTTTTGTGAATCTTTTCATTCCTTTTTAAGTTTTAAGAATGTTTAACTAACATACATAAAAATGATTGAAATAATGTTACATGTGGATATTATTATTTAATTAACTTCCAACATTAATTACACAAATTAGAATAATACTTTTAAAAGTGAATATTGATCTACTATCAAAAACACAAGGGATAATTACACTTAGTTTATTTTGTGTGGATCTAGAAGAGTCCGGTGATTTAAATGCATGAATAGGCTGATTTGAGACTGAAAATTCTTTGTTAATTAAATTTTATATTCATTCGTGGGATCTAAGAGGTCCTAGGTATCCAAGTATTCATGGATACTTTATTCTTGAGAATCCATACATATCTTATTAGTGTATGGAAGGATATCTCTCAAAGCATAGGATGAAGTATAAATTCAACATCAAAAGCATTTGTATGGTCCTGACCCTTATGTACGATATTGGACCTACTTAGAATCTAGTCTGTAACTTCTTAAGTGATTTACCTTCCTAGAAATGAGTGTTGATGTGTGGTGGTCTTCTTCGTTCACCTTTAAAATGTCTCTGCAAATTGTGCTCAAACCCTAGAACCGATGTAGTGCGAGAAGGAGTTCCTACACAACAAATTTGGGAAAGCTATGAACACCATTATGCACCATCTATGTCACCACTACTATGAAGAGGTATAAAACCACACGTCATTCTCCTAACATGTGATATCTACCGTAGTGCACTCAGAACTTGACAAATATGCTTTGATAATGATTTTCATGAGTTTCATACTTGTTCAAATACTTAGGAAGAGTCATTTTTCTTGCTTTTATAAAGAATATGGAGACTCCTAAACCTAGAAGGAGACTTCAAACTAGTAGAGGGTGCTTCCCTAATGGATGTGCACGAGTTATTTTTAGTTTAGGGAGCTTGGAGTGCCCTTTTTCTTTCTTTTACACGATAAGTTATTAAAGTGCCGAGTTTTTATAATAGGTATGATTTACTTGCTTATATATGATTTTAAAGGTTATTATGTCATGAAATTATGACCAAGAGTATATAATTTATCATAATAATGTGATAGGATCAAAAGAGTTAGCCCAAGACATATCAATCCAAAAGCGTATAGTAGAGTTGGCTTGTAGATTTGTGTTGGGCCCCTGAAATATTGACTAAGTATGAAGGCACGTGGGCGTGTGGGACCCCGATTCTGGATGACGTGCAAGGAAAAAGCATGTAAGAGAAAAGGCTCAAGGAATTATATAGCACACGGCACGTGAAAGGAGGTTCAGGACTTCACCGATTCAAGCAACAAAGGTAGAACATGTGAAAAGTGTGATCGGTTGCACACGAATAACATGCCATCCTAGCAACAGGTGGCCCAGGAAAGAGCATCCTAACAAAGGAATCTTGTAGAAGACCATCATGAGATGGAGTGGAGAGCTCAGGCCTGAGGAAACATGCTCACTGAAGGACCACTTTTGACACTTGGAGATGGATCTCGAGGGCATGGAAAGGTAAGTTGGCGGTGCGGGAAGGTGATAAATACAAGTGCACATGTGGAACAAGAAAGATATACATATGGAGATATAGACATAAGAGGCGAACATAGGAGAGATATACACAGAGAGGGATAACATGGGAAAACTTCGTAGGATTACTACGAGTGGGGCTCACGATGTACTAAGCTCAACCTTGTAATTTATTTTATGTTTTTGTGTAGTTACACAAGCCTAGTGATGTGCATGACCGTAGTCCGCCCTCTATGGCTCTTTGTAGTGAAACGATGAATACAACGAGGTTACTTATTACAATTAGATATGAATATAAGTGGGTTTCATGTATATTTCGTTCATAGAAGTTCTCTTTCTCTTCATGCTATGAATGAATGGTTATAGCTTTCTTTCTATTATATTATGTGTTATGGAGTCTTTTAAAACACATAGTCTGAAGAAACTACAAGGATCTGAAGGCCATCCTGAGCCCTGTAATATTTGTATGTCTAAACTTCTTTCCTGAATACTCCTATACTAATCATTGATGAATTCTTCCCACTAAAAACTCACATAAAAGAGAGACTCAGCACCCGCACGTGCCTCGGGTGAGCGCTCAGCTTCTGCTGGGTGATAGGCCGACACACATGGGATTCCTTCCTCTTATAATGGGAGTAAAATTGACTACATCTTGGTTCCATTGCGAGACCTCTTTTCAAAGTTGTAGTGGGATATAACATGCATCATGATCTGTGTAAAGAGTAATGATGGATTGGTTGACATTGGAAAATGTTGAATCATGGTTCAAGAGCACGAGAGGATGAATTTTCCCAGAGATTCAACACTGGACCTGAGTTTGATACACGTAGATGGGTAGAGGAGAATCTCTACCATGATCTGTATGAGACTTTTTCTACTGCTTCCCAGTAGAGTTATTTGGGTGGCTTTCAACCTATGCATCTAGATCAAGTTGGTGTTATGGATCATGGATATGGACCAAAGAAGACTACCAAAGGTCACGGGATGTAGATCTCGACGTGGACCCATGCTGTAGATTACTAGTGGGGAGGAGTACTAGCTAGCTACACTCTGGAATACACCTTTTCCACGTATTCTTGTCTAGAGGTTGCTGAGTTTGAGATTCTATGAGAACCTAGGGGATCGTTTCTATGTGCTATCCCTCTAGCTATGAAGATATTGATGGTTACCATGAGTTTAGAAGCAATCGCAATGGAAGATCGAGTGGAGGAAGATGGAAGATGATATGACGAAAAAAGGAGAGGGAAGAAAGATGACGCAAGTATGGTGAAGCATGTGAAAGGGAGATTACTAGATGATGCGAAGCCACTAGTGTGATGGATCTATGGAGACAGACATTACGGGAAGGAATTGAGGTTCACATGGAGGACGTGGAGCCTGAGCAGTCTGTGCTACCCCATCTTGGCAAGTGTGTAAGGGAGACCCCTTTAGATTCTGGTGAGAGTACATTGCATGGAAAAAGGAGAGTCGTTGATGCATATCTAAACCCACCCAGTGACCGAGCCCTAGCGCTTGGTTTTCTCAAACCAGGAAGAAGTATTGATCCAATTAAAACTAGTGGAAGAAATAGATCCATGCCTAGGAGATACAATTTTACATTCCCTTCTTCTATGGCTGCACATATTCTAGTATTTGGAGGATTTTTTAGACAAGGGGAAAGTGTACAAACTTTTGGTCTCACATCAAGGGGTGGCACGAGACAAAGTAGTGGTGGTGGGGCACCATCACGGCACCGTCACCACGGATTCGGTGGGATGTGGGGAACTTGGCACAACTCCTATAGGACCTATTAGACCCGGTGGTCTGGTGGATTTGGTGGCTCTGGAGGTACAAAACCCGGTGGAATTGGTGGATCAAGCGGTGGAGGAAACACCAGAGGGAACCAAGGATTTGGTTTAGGAAAAGGACCCAGCCACCACCTCAAGTTTTCTTTGAAATGTCTCTACACTTACCAGACTACAAGGGTGTTGAGGATGTTGTGGAACATGTTCAAAAGTGTGAACTGCTATGGCATGTGAAAGGTATCACAACCCCAGAACGAAAGGCTAGTCAATTTGTAACCACATTGCAAGGGCGCGTGCATAGCTGGTATAGAAAGTATGATCCTCATCAAACAATGGTGGATTACACTACCTTAAAGAATGCATTCCTGACAGAGTTCCACATTCCTGAGGTTGAGCAAAAAAGCATTAGCACTTTGAAGGAGATACAACAAGGAACAATAGAGAGTGTGCGGGAGTATGATGTGCACTTTAAGACTCTCTTATCTAAATTCTCATATGATATACATGCTTCTCGGCATGAAAAATGGTTTGTTGGAGGATTGATCACCCCTTTTAGAAGGGCCTGTCTCATAAAACTTTCACAGATCCATGCAAAGCATTGGAGGATGCCTTGCATGCCGAAGGCATGGTAGTATTGATCTTTGGTGTTAGCCCATTCTTGGAGGCTCAGATTGCTGCTATGGCTAAACAGTTGGAAAATATATTTGTGAACTCGGTCCATGAGACTCACAGTGGTCTGTGGTGCACAGATTGTGAGATAGAGGGGCACATTAAGGATAATTTCCCAGGAGGATGGTACGTCTTTGTAACATTAGATTATGAAATCATCATGGGGAAAATGATGCTAGTAGATGTCCCTTGATACAATGCATGATCAGAAAGAATGTATCCTGTTATTGCAAGATTTGCACCTCCACGAACCATGATACTAAAAACTGTAGGCTCATTGATCAGATACATGAGGCCATTGATCTTGGGGTGCACCAAGCCAGCATTGTTAGTAGTTCTAAGAATGATTATCACCATTATTAGGAGCACGCAGATGGAGGTGCACGAGGAAAATGTTTTCAAGGAGGATTCCATGGATGAGGTAACCGCAGAGGAAGGAGTGAGTTCCCATGAGGGACATGTTTCAATTATGGATCTACAGAACATTACAAGCATGAGTGCCTAGACTTGTTGCAGTGCTCATGGTGCGGAAAGAAGCATAAGTATGAGGAGTGCTTAGAGTTATATGAGCATATGAATCAGCAGCACCGGAAGGACAAAGGTGCTGCGATGGTCAACATCAAGAAGGAAGACATACAATGGATGCCTCGGGTAACACGGGATGAAGGTTTGGAGCCTGTTTTGGTAACAAGGGTAGAAGCCGCATGCGTAAGAGAGATACCAAGACAGAAGAGCCTCGTTTCAAGAGAAGAGGTCATTCATGGAAAGTACCTAGACCCCATGCATCAAAAGGAGATATATCAGGACACCATGGATGTTATTTGAAGCTTGTAAGGGGAGATCCAATGTCTAAAGGAGCAATCTAGGAGGGAGGAACAAGGAAGGAGGATCAAGGCACAAAAAGATGACCTAGATGAGGTCAAGGAGGTGTGCAAAATGCTAAGGCAGGAGAACATCATTCCTTTGCTAGGATCCTTGTTGAGAGAGAAGGTACCATGCACTAAAGAAGAGCATGAGAGGCATGTCTTACATGCAAACCTTCCCCCTTACAAATTGACTCGACTATGACAAGGAGATTACATTGAATGCGATTGTGGATGGATGGCTCCTTATAAATATACTTATTGACACTAGCGCAGAGGTTAATGTTTTGACTTTGGATGCATGGCATCAGATGGGGAGACATGCATTACAGCCATCTTAAAATGTGCTATATATGGCAAACAATACTAAGGCAATTCCCATCGGTGTCTTGAAGGATGCAACTATTACT
The DNA here is from genome assembly GCA_018340775.1 of Taxus wallichiana var. yunnanensis. Classification (NCBI taxonomy): domain Eukaryota; kingdom Viridiplantae; phylum Streptophyta; class Pinopsida; order Cupressales; family Taxaceae; genus Taxus; species Taxus wallichiana. The sequence goes on from CM031244.1 coordinate 198,142,314, forward strand.
ATCCAGGGGAGAAAAGTTTATCGGGGACTTTGAAGTCTTGGCGCTCACCAAGGTGGAAAATTTCCCAGCACTACTTGGGCACCCTTGGTGTTACAAGAACAATGTGGACATCTGGTTCAAAAAAGGGTACATCAATTTTGAGAACAAAGAGGAGTGGGTCATTATACCCTTGGTTGATGGGAAGTCAGCACCCTACATTGAATCATTAGGAGAAGAGGTTTTGGACAAGATTTATGTGTGCTCAATCAGAGACCCTGAGATGGTACACCCTATAAATGGGGTTATCTAGTTTAAAGATGCTTAGTTAGTAAGTGATACCACCAACTTGAGATGTGATGATTGGGCACATGGGACTTATGAATTAATGGGATGGTAGTTGAGAGGATCGATGACCAAGGTAACTAAGGCATGCACGGTTCGAGCCTTAGGGGGAAAGAACTACCCAAGTACTCCGGAGGAGCCTTCTCTGAGGTCTTTCTACAGGAGATAGAAGCTTAGTGGAAAAATGAAAAGGAATGAAGGTGGATCTTTGAGTTACATCTTTCTCGGCACAATAGCTCGTTGGTGGGCCACACATCAGGAGAGCCTTTTAGAATGGCACAAGGTAAGAATTGCTCTCTCTATTAGATTTTCTAGAAGTAATATACCCACCATCATCAAGGAGTACCATAGGAAGGAGCTCACCTCTTTCCATATCCAGGAGTGTGAAAAGGTCTAGAGAGTAGGCACAAAAGCCTTTCCACCATCCCTCTGGGTGCACAAGTTGTATTCTACACTTTGTAGGGTTATACACGTGCATGGTACATTCATTTGAAGAAACACCGCCAAACAAGGAATTGGCAAGAGCTTGCAGCTGATCTTATTTAAGTATTTGAGTATCGAGTACTAAACCATCGGTTGATAAGGCCTTGCAATATATCAAGTGCCTTATAATGGGGGATAGTGCCAGAACGGAAGATAGGCTATTAGAACTACTAGGTGAACTAGGATTGGAGGCGTGTTTTGAAGAGATTGAAGAAACAGAAGAGTTATAGCTTGAGCGCACGTGTTTGGAAAAGGAAAAAGGAAAGTTAGTATATGTGATTGATGGAGAGGAACCAGAGATTTTAAATGTTAGCCATTTTGTGGGGACACACAAAGTGGTGGGCAGTGTAGATGCTTGTGCGCATGCCTACCATGAGCCTTTAAAGAAAAAGAAGGTTAACATCAGTTCAGGAGAAGAACCTAAGGAAGCTATTATTGGGAATTATTGGATGGAGAAGGAAGTATCAAGGATCATTGATCTATTGCATGAATTTGAGGATTTATTCCCGTGTGGTTACCATAAGCTAAAAGGAATCCACCATTCCTTGGGAGAAATAAGGATAAAACTGAAGGAAGGTGCATGCCCGGTTAGAAAAAGGCCTTGTCGGATGAATCCCAACTTATGCATGAAGGTTAAGGAGGAGATAAATAAGATGATAGCTTAGGATCATTGAGGTAGTAGAAGAATTAGAATGGATACATCGATGGTAATTAGCATAAAGAAGGATGGGTAGATTACGGTTTGTGTGGATTATAGAGAATTGAATGTAGTTTGTGTTATTGATCCATTTATGACCCCTTCACTTGAAGATATTCTGTAAGGAGTTCTTGGGCATGAAATCTATTCCTTTACGGATGGATTTTTAGGATACCACCAAGGCCAGTTTGTAAAGGAAGACTAGGAGAAGACCACTTTCGCCACCGAGTGGGGAAGTTTTGCATACACGGTCATGCCCTTTGGGTTGAAAAATGCACATGCTTTATTATTTTGCGCATAATGGTGCAAACATTCCAAGACTTCATTCATAAGTTTCTTGAGTTTACTTGGATGATTGGACATTATATGGTCCGGTTAAAGACCATTATGACAACTTGAGATTAATGTTTGAAAAGTGTAGGCGGTTGAGGATATCCCTCAACATTAAGAAGTGTGTGTTTGCTACACCCTTTGGGACTTTATTGGGGCATATCATATGTAAGGAAGGATTGTTAGTAGATCCTGCTAAGGTTGCAATTATTGTGGGGTTAAGGGAACCTACTAGCCAGAGTGCAGTGTGTGGATTCCTTGGGCATACGAGATATTACAGAAAATTCATTAAGGGGTATGCCAAGATCACCGCACCTTTAGAAGAACTACTTAGACACAAAAGTACCTTCCATTGGGGAAAGGTGCAGCAGATGGTGTTTGATACATTAAAATATAGGCTTATTACCATGCCTATTTTGTGATTTCCCTCTTGGGACAAGCCTTTCCATGTCCATGTAGATGCCTCAGGAACCGCCATTGGAGCGGTACTTGCACAACCAGGTGAGGGGATTGTTGATCATCCTCTCTATTTTGCGAGCAGGAAGTTAACACTAGTAGAGTAGAATTATACCACCACCGAGCACGAGGCATTGTCAATGATCTATGCACTTTTTAAATTTTGACAGTATCTACCTGGCAACACCTTTTGTATTCTACACCGACTACATGGCATTAAAGTATTTAGTAAACAAGCCCATTCTTCAAGGTCGTATATGTCGATGGGTGTTGTTGTTTCAAGAGTTTGAGTTCACCATTGTAGTGAAACCTAGAAAAATAAATTGTGGACCTGGTCATCTGTCAAGAATTTATTCAGGAGAGGGCACGTAAAGTATTGAGGAAATAATGCTAGACGTGTAAATTTTTAGATCGTGGCATGCACCCTCAGATTTGGAAGAGATGGCTATATTTTTAAAAGAAGGTGTGGCATCAGATGGAATGAAGGCATTGGAGAAAAAGTAGTTGGCCATACGTGCTGCACCCTACATGTTGATTAGTGGAGACTTATACAAATTGGGACATGATGAAGTTTTGTGCAGGTGTGTGTTAGAACATGAGCACCTGGCCATAATGGAGGAAGCACATGGAGGAAGTGTGGGTGGGCATTATGCAGGTGATGCCACCATGCACAAGATTTTAATGGCAAGTTTATGGTGGGAAACCTTGTACGAGGGATTGTAGAGATTATTGTAAAGCATGTGACCACTATTAGCGCATTGGAAAACTAGGAAGGAGAGATGAAATGCCTTTGTGCCCTATTCCTAGCATGAAACCTTTTGAAAAGTGGGCGATAGACTTTGTAGGACCTATTGCACTAGTAATGCATAGGACTAGGTCATGTTATGTCATCACTTGCATGAATTATCTCACAAGGTGGGCGGAAGTAGCCCCAACTAAAGATTACACGGTAACAATGGCGGCAAGGTTCTTATGGGAGAACATTATCACAAGCTATGGATGCCCTTTAAGTTTGACTAGTGATAGGGGTACACATTTTCTAAATGAGACCATGAGGATCCTACTATCTGAGTTCATGGTGGCTCATCATAAGACTACGCCCTACCATCCACAAGCAAATAGAACTGCATAAGCATTCAAAAAAATACTAAGTCATACCTTGACCAAAATCTGTGATGTTGGAAGACAGGATTGGGATGACAAGGTATCAACAATTTTATGGGCCTACAGGACTACGTATAAAAGACTAAATAAAGCCACACCTTTTTAATTGGTGTTTGTACGAAATCTATTTTGCCGATTGAATTTATGTTACCTTCTCTATGAATAACGCACGCAGAGTATTAGCCGATGAACAAGTGTTAGAAGAAAGAATTGATGAGCTAATGAAACTAGATGAGAGATGATCACTTTCCCATTGGAGCCAAATAGTGGAAAAGGTAAAGTAAAAGGCTTGATATGATCACCATATTAGAAATAAGAATTTTGAGGTTGGAAAAATGGTGTTACTGTACGATTCTAAATTTCTGCACCATCCTGGGAAGTTGAAAGTCCATTGGTTAGGTCCCTACAAAATCTCGTACATCCTTGATTCGAGTGCATGCCAGTTACAAGAACTGGAAGGAAGGAAGTTTCCTGGACACTTCAATGGTAGTAGGCTGAAGCCCTACTATAAATAAGTCTTCTTGGTGTTTGTAAATAAGGTAGTTTTGCTAGTTAGTCTAGAATTTTCCCTTACGCATTTTTCTTTTCCTTGTGTTTCCCTTTCGCGTTGATGTTTTGTTTTGTTCCTCAGTGTGATAAGAACCTTATTGCTATTTTTGGAGAATTTATGAGTGCGCAGAGGACCATGCATCATTTAAGTGTGGGGTTGGGAAAAGTGAAGAAGCATGTGATTCAAAGTACCAAGGAAGTTGTGTTGAAGAGCCTTGTTGAGTAGCTTGGTTAAAAGAGAGATGAAGAGAAAAGATAGAATGGTTGGTACCAGGGTAAAGCTACTCGTAGATCCCACATACAAAGGAAAATGAAGCACATTTAAAGCAACATGAGGTAGGTGAAAGCAAGAATCTAGATAGAAGAAGTGCCTTCGGCATGGGTTGAGTGTGCGTAAGAGTCTCCTGTCAAGTTGGTTTGGTTACGCACCAGAAGGTTGGAGGAGTTTTCACGTAGGAAGGGCACGTGAGTAAAGGTGCTTTGAAGATGGGTTTTGTTTTAAAAATCCACATTAAATGAAAAAGTATGGGGTAGGTAAAGTAGCATTTAATGACTAGAAAAAGGAAAAACTATAAATAGAGGGTTGGGGCACTCTCATTTTACTTTGCGAAAACAAAGAGTTGGAGATATAAGTGAAAGATATAAGCTAGGAATTTTTTAGATTCAATTAGAGAGAAGATCTGTGTGATCAAACAAGTAAAGAGCTAGTTTGAGATTGCGAACCAGAAGGAAGGAATTACATGGGCTTAGAACGAAGTGAAAATACGTTGTTTTGTGAAGAATTTATCGAAGTTAGGGTTTGGAAAACTAGGGCACGGGTTTAGGAGATTTTTATCACAGATCTAAGATTGAAGGTTGGGAGAAGGAAAGCAGAGTAACAAGGAGAGGACTAGAGTAATACAATTACCTTGACCATGGCACCGAAGAAAGGGAAGGGCAAAGCGAAGGCTAAACAACCAGAACCCAAGGTAGAAACAAACAAAGAATTGTATGCGAAATGTAGTACCATGTGCAGAGTGATGATGGGAAAGAAATGGGAATCCCATTTGAGAAACATACCAGTCAGTGACTATAATCACCGCACCAACACTATAGAGAAAGAAATGACATTAGAACTAGTATTCCCAACCAACAAGTGAACACCTGAAGGGTTGCTATCTACAATGATGACGTGAAGGTCAAGCTAGCGAAGGTAGGGTTGTTGCAACTCTACGAGTTTCCTTATTAGCAGGAAGCCGGATCCCTTATACTAGTGGTTGATGTCTTGGGTGCATGAGGACTACTTCCACTTTCTTTGGGTGCAAGATGCACATAACTCCCTAGTTAATTACATAGTTTACATACCTCATATGTGAGGGAGATAGCCTGGAAGATGACCTTGGTGACAAGGAAGCTATTCAAGAGGCTGTTGGTGCAGATTCACAGCACCCCTGGATGTTTATCATATTTCTAGTTTGATATTTGGACATCTAGTGTGATTGCACAACATTGAATCTTTTCCCCAAGTGTGGGACTTGTAAAAATGGGAAAAGTATCTCCAGATTAGAGGTTGGTTCCTCAACTCCTCTGATTGGATGAATAACTTGAAAATTGTAGAGGTTTGGACTCAAAATCCTACTCTAAATTCCAAGGGGACAAAGATAGAGAATGCAAAAGAAATAAAACTAATACTAACAAGGTGATACGCCAAAGTAGTGGTGAAAATTTACTTACGTAAATTGACACACGAGATCACTAAAGTGCAACAAAACATCATGCAAAACTGATAAAATGTAATGAAATATTAGAAATGAAGCAAACAATACAAACAAAAGATCGAAACTCATTCACGAGCTTGCATTGTCATTTTCAATGTCAAAAATACATGCATTACATTAGTAGAGAGGTAGAAAATAGGTTGCAGTCTTGGAAGAGGTCTGAAATTCCACAAAATCACTTTCTAGGGTGAAGAAATGAGCCTGCAGTTCATAAAAATGTTCCCCCTTTACAAAATGAGCCAAATTTGGCTTTTAACAATGAAGGTTTGAGCCCAGGAAGGAGAAACACGGGAAAACGTGAAAGTATGCTTTAACCATAGACCAAATTGCATTAAAACAACATGGGAACCCTTGCAAGTTCATTCCCCAATGTTTTTTACCATGTTAGTGAAGAATACGAACCATACTTCATCAAAATGGTGGTTGAGATGTCAGTTCTGTTTCTTTTTCCCATGCCAGAGGCATTTTCCATTTTCTCTCTCCAAACCTCACCAAAACACAAAATTGAGCCCTCTATCATGTATAGAATTTTACCATCTTTCCAATGACACTAAGAATGTAAAAATCCAAGCTCTAGATCAAAAGTTATGCCCTTCTGAAGATTTAGGGGAAAACTAGGGCAAAATTTGAATTGCCGGCCTGAAATTTAAAATTTTTCCTCTTTTTTAACTTTGGGAAAATTTCCCAAAAAGTTTCACCTCCCACCATCCCGATGCCACATGGCACCTTTTGATTGGTTGAAGGCCTTCCCCTTACATTTTACGCCTTTTTGGCCTTTGGAAACTTTTCCAAAAATTCTCACTTTGCCCGATGCTCCGATGATACGTGGCATGTTCTAATTGGCCCTCGGGGATATACTTCCAATTTTCTGTTGACTCTGATAATTTCCTGGATGGGACATGTGGTACCTTTTTATTAGTATGGGCCTAACCTATCTATTTTCCCTCTACGGACCCGCCTTAAGATTTTCACCGGCTACATAGACATGTGGCATGCTTTGATTGGCGCGGGCCATCGAGGGTGGAGTTTTATTGTGCATTTTTCCATACTTTGGCGAAATGAAAGAATTTCCCCCATGCCCCTACCTCTCAATGCTCTGATGACATGTGGCAGGTTTTGATTTGTTGGCAGGCCTTCGGGCCAAAAATTCCTTTTGGCCAACTTTTGGGAAAATTTCCCAACTTCTCCCCGCCAGTCCGACCTCCGACGACCCCATGGACACGTGGCCTCCTCCTATTGGCTGGCGGGCCTTCGGGCTGAAAAATTCCTTTGACTACCCCGACCAATCCTTGGAAATTTTTTAAATTTCCCTCCGCCTCCGCCATTCCACCCACACATGGCGCTCTCTGATTAGGTGCAGACCTCCCTAGGGAAAATTTCCCTCCAAAACTCGCCGAGCCATAACTTGCAAAATACAAGGAGTTAGAAGGAAAAATTTACCTTTATGGAAAGATGAGAAGATTCTCTATCCAATGAAACCATTTCCAAAAAAATTTGAGTGCCTAAAAAGTAGAAAAATTCATCTGAGGCACAAGGGAGGAAGGAATGAAAGGAAGTTAGCCAAAAATGAGCAAGGGGCTTATTTTGGATAACAATTTTGCGACTCAGAGGGGTCATCTGCCTGCTAGATGAATGATCAGTAGCCTTTGAAGCATCCATTGGGCATGGAGTCATGAGTTGTAGCCTAAAAAATGATCTAAACTTTGAAAACTTCCTTCTGAGCCACTTGAAGCCCACTGAACTTAGAGTTGTTTTCACCAAAATGCCACTGAAATGGACTGTGCAAGAGCAAAACTAGTAGCACCAAAAACTATGTACAAAACTGAAAATCATACATGCTCTAAATGGAACATGTAGAGTGTGCACAAGCACTTATTTTTGAAAGCAAACCTACCTACTCTACTCTAACTGGAAGCAAAGGTGAGCTAAACAAACCCTGCAACTGGTTGTGCAAAATAGCTTCCTTTCTTCAAAATGGGCAGCCATGCAACTAATTTGGCACTAAACATGGCTGGTTGGATGAGTGGAAAATCAACAAGAAGCTAGTCTTCTACCCAAATCAGCAAGGGGCAGCTGAAAATAAATCCAACACCTCTTTTAGTTGCTCTGCATTTGAATTGAAGAGGTATGACAGCTGATCCTTGGAAATTTGCATATCATTGTCATGCTTAGAGGCAAGCATGACTAGTTGTGGCTTCTCCTTTGGATATAATGAAGCCAAATACCTGATTAGGCAAGGTCTAATCCATTTGATATGCCCATAACTCTGATTTTCCATTCCAAAAATGGAATCTTCTTGCAGACCTTCTTGAGTGGATGGTGTGGAAGCAATGGTAGAACTTTTCTACCCTTTCTCTTCCTCCAATGAAGAACATGGAAGATTTAAATCTTCCAATCTTGATCCTAAAGAGCTGCTATAAGATGCAGGCTGCTCTAAATGAATTCTCTCCTCCATGACAACAGGTTCTTGTGTTTGGAAGATGGATGATGAAGGAGAAGATGGTGTGATTTCAACTGGTTCTTCTTCATCAAAACAGTCCTCCAAATCAGACAGGTAAACTACCTCATTGTTGTCCTGCTGTAAATGTTCAACCTCTCCCATGGTGTTCTCTTGATTTGCAACTTGATCACCATGGTTTCTTTCATCCTCCAACATTGAGTTTGAGAGATAAAACTCTTCTTCAACATTAGAACTTGAGAGAGATGAAGTAGAGAGAAGAACTGAAGGTTCTCCTGTAGTCTGCTTTGTGCTCAAAGCCCTTGGATCTGCACTTTTCTCCTTCACAGCTGGAATTTGATCCTCTTCTTTTTGATTTTGAGCAACTTTTCCTTCCTCTACTACTTGAAGATAATATTTCTCTTGATAGAACTCTTCCTCTAGCATGAAGTTTGTCAAGTCAAACTCTTCAATCTGCTACTCTAGAGGACAAGTTGGGACTGCAAGATCTTCTTCAAAGCTTTCCTCCTCCATGGCTGATTGTGCAACTTGAATTGGATCAGCATTCTCTTTGGGAAAAGTGCCAACATGGACACTCAACTCATCACAAACAAGCTGTTGTTTTTCTTGCTTCACTATTGTAAAATCAACCTTGTTTGCCACTTGTTCTCCAACTCTAACCTCTTCTGAAGGCTTAACCATCAATGGGATCCTTGTGATCCCATATTTGAGAGCCAAGCTTACCAAACTTATGATTTTTTCTTCTTTGTTTGGCTCTTCTTCTTGCTGTCCTTGATGACTGATTTTCTGATTTTCATTCTCCCAACATGGATTTGGGAATGCAAGAGGAGGGGTGGGTTGTAACTCAATTGATTTTGTAATTTTTTGTGGTGGTGGAGGAGGTGAAACCTCTTGTTTCTTTGGAGGAGAGGGTATTTCTATTGGATCTTATGGAGGGGATGATTGTTTGGAAGGAAAGAGGAAAGAAGAATTGAGATGGGGTGGAAGACTAGGGAATGGAGAAATGGATTCAACATTTGGGACAGCATTCAATGGGAAGCTTGAAAATTGAAGCCCAAATTGAGATGGTGCTGCTTGAGGAATGGAAAGAGAAGAACTAGTTGATGGTGTAGAACTTACCCATTGACAAGGTTGTTCAACACCAAGTTTATAGGCCTCTATCTCTACTTGTCCATTGTGCAAGTTGGGGCAGCATCTCCATCATGAAGTCTAACTTCTCTTGAGGGCTGAAGTGTCTTGGAAAAGGGCCTCCCCATGGACAAGGAGTCCTGCAACCAATTCTAAAAGCCTTCATTTGAGTGTTGCTCTTGATTGCACCATTTTTGCCTCCATCTTTTGATTTTCTCCACAAAATCAGCATCTTCCATTTGATTGTCTTCATTGCATGCATACCATTTCTCTTGATGTGCTTCACAACCAAACTGATTTTGGTATTGCTCATATGGGTAAGCATGCTGACCTTGAATTTGACCAAAATGCTGATTTAGAGGATTTGTAAAACATGTTGGAGGTGGAATATACTGTTGTTGTTGTAAATGTGAATTCCATGATGGAAATGAAGTCATGATTGCACAACTTCATGGAATCTAAAAGAATGAAAGAGATGGAAAGAGGAATGATTGGAAAATGAATGGAAAAAGGGTCTGCAACTTCAGAAATGGGTTGCTGATCGGATGGAGTTGCCAGATGTGTTTGTAAGTGCCTCTAAAGGCTGAAATCTTCACAGGAACACACCAACCTGTAAAAGATGAAGTGGAAGGCCTCTAAGGTCCCATTGGGCATGCCAAAACTATTGGTGTAGATTCACAACACCCCGGATGTTTATCAGATTTCTAGGTTGATATTTGGACATTCAGTGTGATTGCACAACATTGGATCTTTTCCCCAAGTGTGTGACTAGTAAAAATGGGAAAAGAATTTCCAGATTAGAGGCTGGTTCCTCAAATCCTCGATTGGATGAATAACTTGAAAATTGCAGAGGTTTAAACTCAAAATCCTACTCTAAATTCCAAGGGGACAGAGATAGAGAATGCAAAAGAAATAAAACTAATACTAACAAGGTGATACACCAAAGGAGTGGTGAACATTTACTTCTACAAATTGACATAGATCACTAAAGTGCAACAAAAATCATGCGGAAACTGATAAAATGTAATGACAGATTAGAAATGAAGCAAACAATACAAACAGAGGACTGAAACTTATTCATAGAGCTTGCATTGTCATTTTCAATGTCAAAAATACATGCATTACAATAGCAGAGAGGTAGAAAATAGGTTGTAGTCCCTGGAAGAGGTCTGAAATTCCATAAAATCACTTTCTACGTTGAAGAAGGGAGCATGTAATTCATAAAAATGTTCCCCCTTTACAAAATGAGCCAAATCTAGCTTTTAACAATGAAGGTTCGAGCCCAGGAAGGAGAAACATGGGAAACGTGAAAGGATGCTTCAACCACCAACAAAATTGCATTAAAACAACATGGGTACCCTTACAAGTTCATTCCCCGATGTTTTTGACCATGCTGGAGAAGAATGCGAACCATACTTCATCAAAATGGTGGTTGAGATGTCAGTTCTATTTCTTTTTCCCATGCCAGAGGTATTTTCCATTTTCTCTCTCCAAACCTTACCAAAACACAAAATTTATCCCTCCATCATGTAGATAATTTTACTAGCTTTCCAATGACACCAAGAATGTGAAAATCTGAGCTCTAGATCAAAAGTTATGCCCTTATGAAGATTTAGGGAAAAACTAGGGCAAAATTTGAATTGGCGGGCCCGAAATTAAAAATTTTTCCTCTTTTTTGACTTTGGGAAAATTTCCCAAAAGTTTCACCTCCTACCAGCCCGATGCCATGTGGCACCTTTTGATTGGTTGTAGGCCTTCCCCTTACATTTTACACCTTTTCGGCCTTTGGAAAATTTTCCAAAAATTCTCTGCCGGCTCGGCACGCTTCGATGATACGTGGTGTGTTCTAATTGGCCCTCGGGGATATGCTTCCAATTTTCTATTGACTTTGACAATTTCCTGGATGGGACATGTGGTGCCTTTTTATTGGTGTGGGCCTAAGCTAGCTATTTTTCCTCTGTAGACCCACCTTAAGATTTTCGCCGGCCACATGGACACGTGGCATGCTCTGATTGGCGTGGGCCATCGGGGGTGGAGTTATATTGTGCCTTTTGCCATACTTTGGAAAAATGAAAGAATTTCCCCCGTGCCCCTACTTCTTGACACTTTGGCAACATGTGGTAGGTTTTGATTTGTTGGCAGGCCTTCGGGCCAAAATTCCTTTGGCCAACCTTTGGGAATTTTTCCCAACTTCTCCCCGTCGGTCCGACCTCCGACGACGCCATGGACACATGGCCTCCTCCTATTGGCTGGAGGGCCTTCGGGCTGAAAAATTCCTTTAATTACCCCAACCGATCCTTAGAAATTTATTAAATTTCCCTCCTCCTCCCACCATTCCACCCACATGTGGTGCTCTTTGATTAGGCGTGGACCTCCATAGGGAAAATGTCCCTCCAAAACTCTGTCGAGCCATAACTTGCAAAATACAAGGAGTTAGAAGGAAAAATTTACCTTTCTGGAAAGCTGAGAAGATTATCTATCCAATGAAACCATTTTTAGAAAAAATTGAGTGCTTGAAAAGTATAAAAATTCATCTGAGGAAAAAGGGAGGAATGAATGAAAGGAAGTTAGCCAAAAATGAGCAAGGGGCTTATTTTGGATAACAAAGACCATTACAGAGTATGCCTGCAAGAAAGGGTCATGGTATTATGACATCTTAGACATCAAGGACCTAGTTATGAGGATGGTGCACACTGTAATGAAACCGAATGGCCAAGAAAGGTGAACGTAAGTCAATAAGCCATGGCTACATTTTTGCAGGAAGAATACAAAGGGGACCATTTACAACTTGTGCGCATACATTGTCGAAGAGATTGTAAATTCTACAAAGGAAGGGGAAAGGATCCTCTTTGGAAATGTCCTTCTCACCATATTATTTACAAAATTTGGAGTTCCAAATGCACCAGATAAGTTTGTGTGGGAGTACCCAGCCGAAGACCCTTCACCCGTGAATAGGTTTGAAAAGTATGCATGTGATACAATAATGGCTCCCCACAAAGCGCGGCTCAAAAAATGGTATACGCGCTTGAGAAATGCATTTGGGGTGGAGTAGAGGATCCCCAAAAAACTCCCAATAGCCACATAAGGAGAAGTTGAGTTCATGGTGTACCAGCACTTTTGCTTGGGTAGGTTCAAACTTGTTGATGAATCATGGAGCCCTTGGTGCAAGCTCTCTTTGGGGTTCACTGCCCAGTACTTCCAAGGGGGAGTGAAAAAATTTAAAGAATTGAAAAAGCTAAGGCTGGAGCTAGGAAAATTGGACCAGGAACATAGGGATATGAGGAAGAAACTAAATTATCTTAGAGGTAATCATGCATACGTGGAGAAGTACGTATCACATGAGATCCACATGACTAGACCAATAACACTTCGCATTGCTGGAGGATCCGTGGCATGCGTATACATGTGCATAAGGCTGAAATTCAAAAATGGCATGTACTTGGTGGATGAAATATCCATACCTAAAGACCCCTTGGGAATGAAGAAGCTAGTGTCTAAGAAGAGGGGTAGAGGAGAGGAGGGAGCACCAAGTGTACCAACTACTCAAACAGTGAGCATGCCTTCTACGAGCACCAAGCCAAGCACCTATGTTCAAAGGAAGAATTCCCCAGTAAAGGAGAAGATGCTAGAATTAGAGGCACCCGAACAACCCACCACCTTAGAGGAGTCACAAGTGGAAGAAGAGAAGGCAGAATATTTTGACCAGAGGCAACCTCTCGGGAAGAAGAAAAAGGTAGATGAAGAAGTTTACTCGGAGGCGACCGACAGCTTGGAGAGATATCTAGGAGAAGGAGAGGATGAGAGTGAAGAGGGTGGTGATGAGGAGAAAGAGCTAGAAAAAGGAAGAACCTTTGGAACCTCACATAGTTAGTGTTTATGACTCATAGGAGGAGAGTGGAGAAGAGAAGCAAGAGTTCATATTCACGCAACGGAAAGGTGCACAAGGAGATGAAGGCACCGAAGATACAAGGGTAAAAGAGAGGGACACCGAGGGACAGAGAGCTAGAGATTTTAGTAAGGAGTAGATAACTGAAGTGGTAGAGTGAGAAGTGAAGAAGATGGTCAAGATCCTCATAGACCAAGAATTAGAGTGGAGACAAGACATAGTGCTAAAGGAAGGGAGGGAAGAGAGTGGTGAAAAGGGACATGACAACCTAGGAGGCCCCACTCTGACAGTCAGCTTCCCTAAAGGCACGTGCTCGGGTAGTGGGTAGAAGACCTCTAGGTGTAGAATAGAGGAAGATAATGGGCTACGTGGATGACTCAAGGAAGGTGATATGCGCACGATTCCAGAGCACGATACCCATTGAAATACTTATAGCCATGGGATTGTTTGAGAAGGAGGGCATGTACCCTAGGACCAAGAAGATAATTTCTTGGGCATTTGAATCCCACGTCGACGAGCCAGACTTTGAAGTATTCCAGAAGGCACTTATCACGCTGTCAGAATCTACGGGAGACAACCCCTTAGTGAATGCCCAGGAGCTCATAGATGACAAAGTATGTAATGCTCTAAATAAGGTCACGGTGGAAACAGAGGCAAGACTATTCATACGAATGACAACATAAGGGATTTAGAGGGAAAGCTAGCAAAGAAGGAGGAAGAGTTGGCTAAGGTGGCCAGAAGCTTGAAACAGGAGGAATTAATTAGTGCTCAGCTAAGGCACGAGCTCAAGGAGAAAAAGGTAAAGGTGCAGAAGGTCTACAAGAAAGTAGACTCGATAAAAGTGCCATCATCTTGAAACACCCAAATGTAATGCCTATCCCCAGAGGTATGCATCAACACCTGGAATGCCTAGAAGACTTCACATGCATCCTCACCATGGAGAGGAGACCCTTGGAATTGGAATCTACGGAGGAAGTAGCCGCACACACCGAAGGAGGAGGACCGAGTTAAAGGTGATAGCACTTTGGTTGCCGAGTATAGCAAGGTGCTCACAGATGTAAAGGTTACTTCCAAATCTGCTGAGGCTACATATGACACATGCGCAGATAGAGATAAGGTGGTGAGCTCCTTAGCTACCACACTCGAAGTAGAGCTGAGGGAGTTTCAAGAGAAGATTAAAGGAAACAGGGTGGAGCGGGATAGAGTCCTGGAAGTAGAAAGAAGATCCGAGGAGATTGAGGCACTAAGGGGCTCAACCAAGACACAAATGAAGGAAATATATCCTCAAATTACCAAGAGAATGGAAAAAATCGCAGACCTGGGTAAAGATATGGAACAAATTGTGGACACTTTGGGCACCTAGGGAGCTATCCTAAGTTTTGATGAGGTAAACCTCCTGGTTGGCGACATCCGTCGAAGGCAGAATGAGGTCGATACATGGAATAAGTTGGAGGTAGTATTGCGAAGGGCTTCCCAACCTTTTGGTTTAGTGTTTCCCCCATTATTCATTCATTCCCCTATTCTTTCATTCCTTATTCATCTTTGTAGTATGTATCTACATCTTGGTTCCATTGAACCAAATTGCACCTTGGTCAAGTAGAATGTTTCTGAGGGCAGAGAATAGGAATAGTGTGGGGTGATGTTATGCCCCTAAAATATTGACTAAGTATGAAGGCACGTGGATGCACAAGACCCCAATTACAGGATGGCACACAAGGCAAAAGCACGCAAGAGAAAAGGCTCAAGGAAGCATATAGCACGCGGCACGCGAAAGGAGGTTCAGGACTTAGCCGATTCAAGCAACAAAGGTAGAACATGTGAAAAGCATGATCGGTTGTATGTGGATAACATGCCAGCTTGGCAATAGGTGGCCCAGGAAAGAGCACACCGACAAAGGAATCTTCTAGAATACCATCATGAGATGGAGTGGAGAGCTCATGCATGAGGAAACATGCTTACTGAAGGACCACATTCAAAACTTAGTGACAAATCTAAGGGCGTGGCAAGGTGAGTTGGCAGCATAGGAATGTGATAAATACAAGTGCCTACGGACCAAGAAATATATACATATGGAGATATAGACATAAGAGGAGAAGATAAGAGAGATACACATAGAGAGGGATAACATGGGTAAAGCTCTGCATGATTACTATGAGTGGGGCTTTGATGTACTGAGCTCAGCCTTGTAATTTCTTTTCTATTTTTATGTAGTTATACAAGCCCGTGATGTGCAAGACTGCATCTACCCTCTATGGCTCTTTGTAATGAAATGATGAATACAATGAGGTTACTTATTACAATTAGATATGAATAGCAGTGGGTTTCATGTATATTTCGTTCATAGAAGTTCTCTTTCTTTTCATGCGATGAATGAATGGTTGTACCTTTATTTTTGTTATATTATGTGGTATGGAGTCTTTTAAAACACACAATCTGAAGAAACTACAAGGATACGAAGGCCGTCCTGAGCCCTGTAATCTTGTATGTCTAAACTTCTTTCTGAATACTCATATACTAATCATTGATGAATGCTTCCCACTAAAAACTCACATAAAAGAGAGACTCAACACCCGCGTGCCTCGGTGAGCACTTAGCCTTCTGGCTGGGTGATAGGTGGCATGCATGTGGGATTCCTTCCTCTTATAATGGGAGTAAAATTGACTATAATTTGTATAACCTGATTGAAAAGGGTGGTTTTGACTAGGAGGAAAAACATATTTTGACTTTATGGGTTAGATGATGAATGTTTCTAGGTGTTTTTATGTATTTAAATTTTAGAAACTAATGATATAGAGGTGTGCAAAGATAAATAAATAATAAAAAAGCGTATAGGGTGTGATAAAAAGAGCAAGGAAAGTGTAGTTGTACATAGAAGTGTGTAATGTCAAGTTCAATGTGTCAAAGGATAGATTGATAAATTTGAGTGTTTACATTTTCTAATTCTTGAATTTGTTTTACTAGAGTGGAAATGAGATTTACTTGATGGACCAAGTTGATATGATAGAACACCAGATTTGACATTTACTGTGTTGAGTAAGGGTGGTACCCCATGATGATTTTTTTGGTCATTGTTTTCCCTTTTTAAGGTGTGCTCTCTAGCATTGAGGTGAAATAAGTGTTGTTTTGAAGAAGGGTATCACTTTGTATGTTTCATTAATAATTACGGTAGATCATTGATTTGGTCAAACTATACTAGGATATCATCATCATTTCATAAGTAAGATGGAATTGAATCAAATTACATACTAATATGTGGCCTAGTCAAGACTCATGGGTAGAGACCTTGTTTTCCAGTGAACATCATGTTGTTGGAGAAAAAGGTTTCATTAGAGGGCCTTAATAGGTTGATGGATGATCAATTTCTTCAATCCTCAAGTTGGAAAAAACATTTGAAATTTGGATAGAAGATATGCGAAAAGGTGAATGTTGGGAATAGTTATCGATCAACTAGAAAAAGAGGGTGAGTGATGCACATTCATATGAGCATAGTAAGCCTCGAGGCCTAAAATAGGATTATTGTAGTATTAACCTAAAATATTCGAGGGGTATATAAACAATGAAAAAATAATGGGAGGATGAGAAGGTGGAATGATAAAAAGGGGACTAAAATAAAATCAAGAAGAAACTAGTCCTTAATATTGGGTTCACCAGTTTGTACACGTAAAAAAATATAGGGGAATTTTATGTACACCTTATTCCTTATGAGTACGGGCCAAGGTAGTCAATGTAGAGGATGATGGGATGATGTTAGGATAATATTGTGGGTGATGTGGAGATGCTAGGAGTGGGAGTATACAAACATGAATAAATCTGAAAGAGAAACTCTACCTATCCTCTTGAGCAATCAAAACTTGGTCGTCGAGTATGGAGATACTCTTACAAACTTGATCATGATGTATGGTAGATCAAGAATAATGGTGACATGGATCCCTAAGTCTATGTACTAATTGGTGAAAGGAGGGATGTTTGTTTTTTCTACTCAAGTGAAATGATCACTAGAGGTGATTCGACCTAATTAGGACAGGTCATATGGAAGAAGGTAATGGATAGTGGATGAGATCAATAAAACTAAAATATGTAATAGTAATAGGTTTCTAATGAGGTGTCAGATATGGTTGTTTTGTTGAGGGGACTCAATGTTGAGAACAAATTATTATGGAATGATCTATGAAAAGGACAATAAAGAATGAAATACTTATTGTCCGAGCTCAAACAAGATGTTGTCTAACAGGTTTTGTGATTCAAATAGAGTGGGGATGTTAGGAAAGTTTCCAAATATTCCTAGGAATATATGGATATTCAAATTCATCCATGATTAAGGAGTTACAATCATTATGCACTTGCTTGATATGATTGGGAGCAAAGCATAAAATGAGCCTATGATGATAGGTTGTCTTTACGTGATTCTAGACTAGAACTGGAGTTTTAGGGATGCCTTATAAGTCTTCTTTATTGGAAGTATTACTCATTTTCCTACAGATCAATGAGATTCCTTGCTTGAAGGGTGAAATTTCTTACGCTTAAAATGACATGTATATGTATTGAATTCATTTTTAGTATGAGTTTTCTCAAGATTATTTGGGTTCAAAACTATCTTGTAAGTGCTCAAAATCAACTTTAAAATTGTTGTTCATGCTTAATTGATTAAAATATTGTGGGGATGTTTTGAGACACATTTGCATGTGATTTCAAAATATAATTACATGCTATAAATGGGATATTTGGATATCAAAATAATCTTGTTTATCAAGTGTTTTACTAATTAAATTATCAACTTACTTCACTTGATTCAATGAAAGTTTTTGGGAACAATGTTTTTTTGGTGTTTCAAAAGGTTTTTGAATTGTAAACAACGTGTAAAATAAATCAATAACATCAAAAATTAAAAATTTCTATTGAAATCAACACTTCTACAATGCAAGGAAATGAAAGTGTCAATGCTTCTAAGAAAACTAATATATTCACATCTAATAATCCTAAGTTGTTTGGTTGAAAGTTTCCAACTATTAAAATAATTTAGAAAGATGTCAGGTATTGAAAAATATGATTTGAAACCTATATTAGACCCAATCTACTTTGTAATTAAATGTTTTATAGTCTAATAACTGGATGCAAACCTACAAATTTAAATGATTGAAACTATGTTGTTATTGTTTTTAGTTCTCTAAAACTAAATTTGCTAGATATAAAAAACAAAAAACTCCCCTATTTTAATACCTAGATCTCTATCCCATAGATGGGAAGATCCTAGAGTAAAATGATTGAATATTTCAATCTAATTAACTATGAATATTACATAAAGAAAATCTACTCTAAACTCTTTTTTGTCTCTTTTCTTGGTTTTTCAATTACTAATGAAGAAAGAAAATTTAATTTACTCTAACTATGAAAAGAAAATAATTAAGACCCAACCTCTCTCTCCTACAATTGAGATGAAGTTATTTTGAAGTTTGTATTTGTGTCCTCAAGAAACTCCTCCAATTGAGCTCTTTAAAACTGACTTGTGATTGCTGTGTTTAGTGGGCAAGAAAGGAGTTTAGTGAATTTCGGAGGAAGAACAAGTATTTGATCTAAGGATGCTTAAGGGGAGGAAAAATTTTGGTTTGGTGGCCCTTGTGTTCTCTCTTTGGTAGTAATGGCATCTCATAGTCCTTAGGGTGCTTTATAGTAGAAGCAATCACCTTTAAATCTTGGTCTATTTCTATTTAGATGGAGAAAAACACAATAACAATGCTCTCTAAAAAATCTCAAAATTATAGGGGTAGTAAATGAGTGTACATTTTTTCCTAATAGCTAAACTCAAAGTGTTTTTAATCATAAATCAAGGTAAAAACTTTATCTAAGGCTTGGATTCAATCACTTAGGCAGTAAACTCAAATTCTAGAGGGTAGGTGGAGTGAATTGGGTGTTTAAAACAAGGAAAACACGTGCATATATTAAAAGAAAAAATAAAAATTCACACATTGGAATTGAGAGTTTGACTTAATTCTCACTCCCGATGGAACTATCGGTTATTACAGGTGGTGGTTATGAAATCAACACAACGGTTTACATAACCACCGATCATTTTAAAAAAACCATTGTGGCCATGGATGATTACGTTATGGTGGTTACATAACCTCTGCGGTGGGGGATAAAACTGGCAGCTGTGGGTTCCATCCCGAAATCGCTAGGAAGTACAAAGATGGAAGAAAGAGGAAAGATAAAAGTTTGGAAAGGTGTATAAGTGCTTAAGAGAGGCTTAACAAGGGTTGAATGGCTAAGAGAGTTTTAGGGAATGGTTCTAAGATCTTGAAAACCTCTCATCATGTCTTTAGAGACCCTTTTCATCATCACTCAGAACTTTAACTTTAACACCATGTAAAATGGGGTGCATACAATCATATAGTTGAGGCACACCACATCTCATTACTATTACATTTGTTACATTATATATGACACAATTAACAATATATCTTAGTATAAGTGATAAGAGGGCACCCTAGGGGGTAGGTTAGCTATTTACACTTGCAAAAGCACCCGTGAATTAGAATAACTACATGAGGATTGGTACCACAATGAGGGCATGTAGTACAACACTTGGATTGGTTTAATAGCTTGGAGTCTAACTGCCAAGGGTAGTTTAATATCAACCACACACATGTTTTATATTTTTTTGTTTGATAATGATATGATGAAGGATTATACAAGTTACTATGGTTTCTAATTTGTTACAAGTGATTACACATCATCTCAAAGCTATGCGAGCAAAAGATACATATTGTGAAAATCATTACCAAGCACACAAAACACATAAAAATTTGCATGTCTAAACCATAAAATGGTCCAAGACCATAAAATTCTAGGTTAAGACCATACATAAGTTCTATTGTCCTTCCCCTGCTAGGTTTTCAATTCTAGAACTTTCATTGCATAGTCTACAATTCTAGATCAATCTATTTGACCGCCTGCATATATATTCCATCCCTTATTCAATTTATCCAACAAATTTTATATCTCCTCTCATGTATTTAAGAAAATACTTATTGATTTATCATGTGTTACATGTATGAATGCATTATTCTAATTATGAAATATTAATGTTGGAAGTTAACTAGATTTGAGTAATCTACATGTTACAAAATCTTACAACTAATAATAAACTACACTCACATAGAGATATAATTTAGGGTGTAAACATTTGGTGAACCATAATATTGAATCAAATTGCTTAAACCAGTGACTCTAGGTATTCATCATCTATTTTTGGGATCCTCACTTCCATGTCATCATGTCTCTTCCTACAAAATTTTATATTCATCGATGTCAAAATAAGGGCTCCTTTCCTCATTTCAGTGTGGGTTACCATTCCTCTCATAAGGTCCTTTCCCATGCCTTGTCTGGTGAAGGGGGATTCTATGATTTTTCTAAAATTCTCATTATTGATGTGGATTTTATGTATATTGATATACGAGATGAAAATATACCTCGTACTCGACAATATCCACCTTGCTTTTCCCTGACCCCTATGACTCATGAGGTTAATATTGTCACAACTCGGTGTACTAAGCCACTTGTGCAGGGTAACCCCACCTACCTCAACCACCCATGGAACATATTTCTAATCCTAATGCTTCATCTAGAGGAATGAAATATTATACCAATTACATAGTACACCCGCTAAAATATCTCTTTTTGAATTACTACAAAATCACCCATCTATAAGTACATCTTATATGACACTTTACAATATGTTACACTATATACTATTGTTCACCCTGTTGATTTTATGTTTATCATAGACACATTAACAGCTATGGATAAGGCCATAAATTTCAATCCAATTGACATCCTATCACACCTTGGTACACCTTGTCTTATTACTACACAAATCCATAGTTTTCTCATTAAACATGCCTTAATAGATAAAAAATTTGGTCTCAATGTGTGCCCTAGTTCTTTCCTTCATAAAATGGGAATTCTTTAAGCTCCATTGACAATAATATTGACACTTTGTAAGATGATTTAATAAAATCACTGAATCCAAATTAGGAGCTATTACCTGTGACCTTATCTTCGGTCCTAATATGTTTCCCACTACATTTCATACTATAGATAAATATTTGCATTACAATCTCCTTTTGTGTTATCGTTGGTTACATCTTGTGTAGCCTATAACATCCACAATAAATCAATGCCTCAAACAATATGGTTGTGAATATACAATTATTGTTGATTAAGAGACTTTTAACTATTTCAAAGTTGATAGTTCTACTTCTCAAGTACCTATCATTACTACTCTACAACAACCTATCCCTAAAGATAAATTGCACACCTATGTTGTGGAAGACCCTAGTAATAAATTTGATACTAGTACTACTCCAACTATATTTCTAGAACAACCCATAGCTTTAGATATTACTATTCACTCGCCAATAGCGCTCCACCACCACCTCCTAATTAGTTATATTATTACTGTGTGAAATGAAATTGTTATAGATTATTCCTCGAATAATGATGATGATATTATCTCACTTATTGATGATAACTCATGTAAGTTAAAATTTAATTCCATTTATGAAGGTTTCATTATATTTTTATTTCCACTAGTCTTGGACATTATAAACTTAAATCCAACACTTCTAAAACTTATGTTGTTACTACCCTAGCTTCTCATGAAAAACATGACCCTTTACAATGTGTGGTTAATACAATTTATCAATTGTTAGTTCTATCACTATTCGACAAAATTTAATACCCAATAGGAGTTACTCTCTATCTCATTAGATCTTAATCTACTTTATCCTCTACATCACATCGATCTACCACTAGGTTATCTTGGTCACATTATAACCCTTTTTTGACTATCACTGCATATCTAGCCATGATAATAATCATTGCAAGGCCCTCATTACTAATATTACTATGTTAAAGGTTGATGGGATTATCACCATATTTACATATGAATAACCTCCCTTGAAATGATCATCTTTAAAGAATTTTTCTACCTTCATTAAATAGCCACGCCTTCATGATTCACTAGGCATGGCTATTCTTCCTAACTAGTCCCCAAAATATGTTCCAACAAGGTAAGATACTAGAGAAAACATTACTCCACCTAGGGATGTTTTTATCCTAGATCTCATTAAATTTCATTTCAACACAAATGATCTTCTTAAAAACAATAAGCCTCTCCATGGGGATCTCATCGTGTAGTTATGGTACTACCCAATTTTATTATACATAACTATTTTCAAAACCTTTTAAAAACATGTAAATAATTGCATAATACAAAAATTCAAATATGAACAAAATACAAAATCAAGACTTGTTCTAGTTTTCTTAGATAGCGTAGTATTTTATAAATGTTGTTTATCACATTGATTTGATTGATAAAATATCATATTTTTATACACATGCATTCATGTGGTATCTTGAGCTTCATATATTACATTTATAGATTGTTACATGATGATTAAAGCCAACTTGGTTTCTTATACTATTCTTTTGGGGCATCCCTTCACACTAGACATGTTTTTTTGTTTCATTATATGTTACTCTATACCTTTCTTGTAATGCTTGATCACATACATAGTGTTTATTATTACTTATTAGATCAACATGACTAACACATATGCCTGGTGATGTGCTAGCATATCTTGTTATTTACTTATTATTACTATCACTATGTTTTATACTTGTTTCATATGCTATTATAAATGTTTGTTCATATAGATTTATTCATTTTTATTCACCATATGGTTTGAATTGATTGTCTTACGAAATTATAATACAATGCTTCTTTACCTAATATAACCTAAGTACCTTATTTGTTTTGTGATACAATTGGTGTCTCGCATTTGTGGATCCATACCTCTATTACTTGTATGCACTTGTTTTTTTGAATGTGGCATATTTTTTCTCCTATTGAAATTGCCTTGTGACACCATGGGTATCTCATATTCGTGAATCGATGCCTACATATTAATTATTTCCATATTTTATGGCTTGTTTGACTGTACACTATTATTTATACTAGTGCTCATGACATGTTTACTATTGCTATGATGTTTCTATACTTTCCCACTATGGAGTAAGTTATGATTGTTGTTGTTACTAGTTGTTTTACACATGTATTATTTCTTGTTACAAATGTTTCTTTTTATCTATACCATGGTTACCACCATGCACAACCCATTTTGTAGGTACAAGTTCTCAAAGGTGGAAACCACTCCAGCCTATTATGTGATCCTTCATATATTATCAAATACATATTACATGGGTACACATATATTATTTTGAACCATGCACTCAAATGTTTTATCACACATGCCTCAAAAGAGGGGAAATTAATTTGGGCTATAAATACAATTAAAAATAGGTTTAAAAATGCAAGGAAATATTTTAATAGAGTTCATATCTTTAGAAAAGGTCACAAATATTGAAATGTGGAAAAATTAAAAATACATAAAAAAAAAACGTATAGTAGGGTCAAGAATGTGGTACAATATGGACCATTTTCCTATGATCTTAGACAAAAGGGAAAATTCACTTAGTGTTTGAATTTCTATATTTTTATAGGATTTATATACAACTAGAAATATAAATGACATGGTTCCAAGAAAATTATAGACCACATGAGTAATCCATGACATTATCCAAATTTAGTTACAAAAACATGGTTTGGGGGAATGTGCCTCCTTATCCCCTTTGATTCTACAAACTCTACATAATTAGTTTCATTTATGGTAACACCTTACGGGGGCATGAAAATGTCCATTCCTTTCAAGGTTTGATTGTTTAAAAATTGTAAAAATTGGGCCTAGATCTGTCCACAATGGTGTGGTTCATGGGTTTAGTGGAAAGTTTTGAAGTAACTAACATATTTACAAGTTGATCTTTCAGACACCAAATTTGTGTCTTACGACACCCTGTGCCCCGCATCTCATTTCGCAACCTAACCTCACCACCTAAACCTTGCACAATTATTTATTAATTACCTTATAATTAATAAATCCACATCTCCAAACCTACCACCTCATTTTGCCACCTCATCATGACCTAGCCCTAACCCTAAACTAACCTAATTAAGACCTATAACTTGGTCTACATCCACACCCATGACTAATTACTCCTCACCCACACCAAAACCAACCTAATAATGACTTGACCAAGCCCACAACTAATCCCTCGGGAGAAAAGGAGGGAAAGTTGGCTATTTTACTAAAAATAGCCCACTTTGACTTAACCGACATCGGTTCCTACTCGACCGCCATCGGTTACGTAACCGCCATCGGTTCCCTGTAAATGACCTTCCCCAACCAAAAACAAGGGATCTAGAATTCATTTGAAGGATCTGAAATTCACTTGGCAGAGCAGAGACAAGTGAAGAAAAGAGAAGAGTTTGCAGAGAAGGACATCGAGCCCAGACTGCAACTGAGTAACCAGAGCCCAGTGACACTCATCCAAGCATTGGGAGAGAAGATAGCTCACTTTTGATTGTCGGATCATCCCACCTGAGCCCTGCCTTCGTCATCACAGTCCTTGGACCTGTATCTTCATCAGGAACTAGTAAGTAGTGTCTTGTACGTTTTTAAATAACATTTCTTGAACTTCTGAATCACAGTAATTACAAGTTCACTCATAGATCTACTACCCGGTAGCCCCTGCATCTAACTGTCATTCCTCTACCCTTACATTGCCCCAAGAACAGCCCCCACACTCTCTGAGTCTTATCCATCACCCCATTGCCTATCCCTAATCATTTTCCAGCCTTATAAACACCATAGCCACCTTATAGCCAACCTTTATTAAAAGCCCCTAAATCACTGCCCCTACCGATATCGGTTATCAGCAACCGGTACCGGTTATACAGTGACCGGCATCGGTCACTGTGACTCAAACCAAAACCAGCCTTTCCTCTAGTGCTTTTTAACGAGGTAACTAAATTGTAATTTTGCAATAATTTCTTTGTTAGAATTTGTGTTAATTCGTATTAAGAGGGGAACTGACCACCTTCAAAAGGAAGTCCAATATTTCCTGGGCCCAAGGTAGTTCCCTCATTTATTGTCTAACTAAAATCTGGTGGTCTTGTATTCTTACTTGTAGGTAGTCCTTCCTAGACAAAAAGGAGTTCTTCGCAATCGATCTGATCTCTCTCTACGGTACGTGCGCACCCTCTCAACATTCAACAGGTATTCCTCCTAGCCCTAACCCTTATCTGTTTCTCAAGAGAATGAAAGGATAGAAGCAACTCTATTCTAGGAATGGAAACATTCTGTGTGAAACATTTTGGCACGCCCGGTGGGACCCATTTCGGGTTTCTTTCTTTCTTGCTTGCTTTCATATAGGGAGCATACTTGCTGTTTGTTTCTACTAAATATTCACAAAATATTTTGTCATTTTGGTAAAAGAATTTGTCTTGCTTTCACATCTTTGCATTAGTGAAAGTCATCTCCTTTGCTTCATTGAATATCATTTTCGATTTGGGTTTAAAACACGTGCATCACATTCTTGCTTGCTTGTTTTCAATTCTAGTGAACATAGGTTAAGTAACAGGTCGTACACGTGGGGGTGATATCCATGGTATTGACAAGAAATTAATCTTACTTTCACTACACAACACATACTGAATCACATCATAATCAACACAACAGCTCAAACATCCCCCTTTTTTCTGCGGTATTCCTCCACCCGATTGAGGTAACCTTATAAGCCAAAACAAACTTGACATCTCCCTTAGGTCTTTTGTTTAGGATTGACATCATCTTGCATCTAAGGCATAAGCCCACAATAATTAAAACTAATCCTAGGGTTAGTCTCTTGATTTGCCTGTGCATCTTGCTTGTTTTTAGTTCTGTTTCTCTGTCATACACTGTTTCAGTAATCACTTCAGAACAGTTTGGTAGGTATACTAAGCATCGTTAACCCCAAATCAGCAACTTCTTACAACTTCTTACACCGGTCCTATTCTACCGACATCGGTTAACTTACCGACGCTGGCTACAATCTGACCGACATCGGTTACCTGACCGATATCGGTTACTGTCTTTCACAGTTCCCGACAAACCAACAACCTACCAATTCCAACATTTTGTGGCTGTTTCTGATCCCTGATAGATTGAATCCCTGTTATGTACTCTTGTCCATGGTTGTTATCACTTGGAAACAAGCTGCAGCCATGGTTTCACATGCCTATTCCGTGCCTTTGCCTGAATCACCCCCTTCACATCCTATGGGGAATCCTACGGACACCAGTGAGGTTCCCAAAATCCCTGTAGGAGATAAGGAATTTGTGAAATTTTTGGATGCTAATCCTAGCGCTGTACAGTACTATTTGTCTCATACCCCTGACCGTACACCCGATGGTCAACTCCTTGTTGGTATGCCTATTAGTATAGCGGCTCACTTAGCTCCTTCCCCACCTAATAACTCCACCTTACCCTCTTCATCCTTAGCTCCGCCTCCCGACTCAGTGACTTCGGAGGTTCATACGGCACAGATTGGCTTTCCTTTGGTTAATCTGGGGCCCCACATATCATTACCACCGGCTCCTCCTACCTCGTCTCTCTCGCAGACTGCCCCTTTCATAACTTGCTCTCTGCCACCTATCCACACGAGCTTTCCTTCTCAAGCTCCGCCCACCTTTTCATTTCCACACACTTATCCGGTGGCTTCAACATCTTATATAGGACATCCTTATTCGGTCACCTCAACATATTCATCCTCAATACCTTATCAACATTTAACCCCACCATTGTCTAGTGGTGGCCCTTGGCCCAATCCTCCTCCGTTTACGACAACCGCACCATCATCTCATCCAACCACTGATTTAATCAAACAAATGATGGACAAGATGCAAAATCTGGAGGCTTCTGTTTCAGGAAGCCGTAGCACCCTGACATACGAGCAAGTTTTTGGGAGCCTATTCATCCTTCTGTCCCCCTTCATTCATATCCTCCTCAATGGGAATTACCAAAATTTACTTGTTTTAATAGTAAGGAGGATCCTCAACAACACTTGTGATCATTTAGACATGCCTGCTATCTGATTGCTCATGACGATGCCTTACTACTCCATACCTTTCCCATGTCCTTATCAGGACCCACCTTGGAGTGGTACAGTGCTTTAACCCAGCACTCAATCTTCTCTTTTAACCAATTAGCCCAATCTTTCTTGGATCATTTCTCCATTAACATTGCTAAGAAAGTATCTATCACCGACCTCTATGCCATCCAAAAATTTGAAGACGAATCTATCACAGATTTCGTTGGACGATGGCGGGGCCTTATCAACCAACTTACTTATGCCTTGCCTCAGGCTGAACTTATCGAACTCTTTACGTGGGCCTACGCTAAGCACATTTCTCCTACCCTCCAAATTCAAACTTTCCACACCTTTGATGAGGCCTTTACTATGGCTCGGAAACTAGAGATTCGAGCCTTAGAGGAAGAGAAATTGTGGTTGCGCAACAAAAACCCTAATTTCCGAACCCAAGACTCCACCAACAAACCCAACACCACCAATTCTCATGCATCGACTGCTTCGAAATCAAAAGGAGCTGTACACGTAGTGATGGTCAAATCCCAAGCACCATCTAATACCCCACCAAAAACCACCTATAAGTATAAAGCCGAGCCCATCAATTACACTCCCTTGGGAGAAACTTATGGTGTCATTTTGGAAAAATTGCTCAAAGTAGGAGCTATCACCTTACCTCCTGTTAAACCTCACTCCGGGTTTGATTCCACCCGTGCTATACCTTCTTGGTACAAAGAAAATGACTTCTGTAACTTCCACCGCATGAAGGGACATAGTCACGAAAACTGCAAGATGTTGAAAAACATAGTGCAGGAAATGGTTGATGCAGGGGATATAACCCTCGATAATCCTAATGCCCCTGCTAACCAAAATTTGAAAATCTTCAACAAACCATTCCCAAACCACTCATCTAACAGTAACATAAACCAAGATATCTTAGCCGAGGAGAGTGTTCATGAAATCCATGCGGTCTTTGACTCCTAACCAAAAGCTCCTATCGAGGAAATTCTGAATCGAGCCTCTTCACTAACGCAGGGATCCGAACCCCCTCCACCCCCATCAAGACAAAACGATAACCTTACCATTCCTTTACCCATAAAGGAATTAACCGCCCAGAGTTCTCTTCTCACAGATGAGCCTTCTTACACCACATCCCTGCAAGACTGTGAGCGGATGTTATCTAACTTATCTATTTCCCAAACATCTCCTTCTACCACTCTTGCTTTGTACAAGAGGAAGGCTCGTCACTTTTTCTGTCATCCTTAGAAGAGACACCTCTCGAACCAACATCACCAAATTCTTTAATCATGACGGATCCTCTCAAACATGCCCTCCTACCTATTAGTTCTTCATCGCCTAAATCTTTTCAGTGACCGGTTGACCTCTTAACGCCCATTAATACAGTGCCTCATTTACCCCCTGTATCACACCCACAGTGGACCGGAATCACAACCCACCTCTCTTCCATACAAAAGTTCCTATTCACACGTGAAGATTGTCATCCCTCAGAAGATAGATGAGTCCTATGGGAGCATTTGAGTACACCATGCTCTACTCAAATGCAGATGACCAATCCAGACACCTCTACCATATACCCGAAGTGTTTACAAAAGCTCAAAACGCCTATGTCCTCATCCTCACCCCCCTCATCTCTACCGGATACCTCATCCACCTCTATTAACCTAACCAAACCTCCCCCTACGCTTGGGACTTCACCAATACCCAGCTTAACACACCCACCTAAACGCTTAGATTTATCCAAAAAAATCCGTCCATCCACCTAGGAGACAAACCCAATCTCCTCAAGTCCAATCTATGCCTCTGTCACAACTAAAACCCTCGCCGTCACACCTACCTTCTATATTGGGACCTCACCCCTCCACCTTGCCTCAATACATCATACCTCCTACATTTTCTTTAAAACGACCTACACCTTCTACACCCATATAGAGATCCATGGGTGTATCAACACCATCACCCCAAGTATCCTGTCCACCTATCAACCCTAAACAAACTGCATCATCAAAGGATTTGTTTGCTGTCACTCCTCTTTCCCGTGGTTGTTTCCTGCCACCACGTCATCTGTGGCCTCATCATCTAACCAACTAAACATAACTTTTGTGCCAAAAAAGCCAAGTTTAGTTAAATCCAATTATAAAAACCCCTTGTCTAAACCACCACCCAACCATACCCAATCATTACCGAAACCCACCCAGTCAATAGCCTCATCTTCCTTTGACTTTGACCCACTCAAAGGATCTTACGCCAAAATCCTTGATATGTTGGTGGAGAATACGACCATTTCCCTACCCCCACTTAGACCCTATGATCCATCTAAACCTCGACCTATAGGTTATGATGAGTCTAAAATCTGATGACCACTACCGCACACCAGGACATGATGTAGAGGGATGCAAAGCTTTGAAAGCCATCCTTTGTCAATCACCTCTCTCGGATAGAAAGGTTAAGAAAGACAACTTACGAAGGGAGAAACCTTTAGCTTCAATCCCCTCTCCTATACCACCTGTCCCCACCTCACCAAGAAATATCATTATTGCAACCCCACCTCTCGAAGACAATGACTTATCCCTACCATCTTCCTCCTCTCGAGTTCACGAGATCAACATGATTAGCATTGCTACTTGAGGGCAGAAAACCAATGGGAAAGCTAAAGAAAGCACACCTGCGGCCTCTCTTTCTCCGTCTGCCATCCCGATCGCACCACCACCTAAAGTGGTTATTCGTGGACCTACCTACCTGTCTCTGATGGAGTTGCCCACCGTACCATGATCAAACAACTTCACCAATCACCTGTAAAAATGACACTATATGATCTCATTCAAACCTCTGAATCTCATCGACAAGCTCTTGTTGAGATCCTTCAAGGTATAGAGGTCTTACCTAACAAAACCTTTCCCATTGCCTCCATCTTAACACCCAACCACATTGCTTCTCTCACCAAACAAACTACCACTTCCGTCCCTGTACAGCAAGCCGCTGCTGTCAGTTTCTCCGAAGATGAAATTGTCGACTTTGGTGTAGAAGATCCTGACCCTGCTCTTTTCATCTCGGCTTACATCCGGGACATCCGAGTACATCGTGTTATGATCAACGGGGTGCTAGCTTAAACATCATCTCTTCCAAAGCCTTCCAACAAATGAATATCCCTTCTAGCTGCATGTGTGCCAACCCCACCATGTTGCGTTCATTCAATGATGCTATTACTTCTACCTTAGGCACTGTGATCCTTAACATTCGTGTAGGGCCATGTACTTTACCTAAACTCTTCTATGTCCTTGAGGGAGAATTCCAATACAACATGTTGTTAGGCTGCCCTTGGATCCGGGCTATGGGATGCGTTCCCTCCACCTTACATAGATGCATAAAATTCGAGTATGAGGGGAAGTCCTTTACCATAAAAGCTGACCCTCCCCCCTTCAAAACCTACAATATGTTATATCACCCTAATGATGTGCTTGTACCAGTCAAGACACCCATTCATCCAACCCAACCATCCACTTCAACCACACCCCAACCATCCACTTCAACCACACCTCAACCATCCATCTCAACCGCACCTACACCTTCAACCAATGAAACCGCCACTGCAAATACCACTTCCTTTCCCATGGACAACATCCCCACCTCAGATCCCTTAGTAGATGTTTTTCAATGCCTTACACTAGGGGAGTATCACCTATATAACGTTAGCACTTTCCATACCCCATAGGAGTACGACAGTTACATGCACATCCTACCTATGACCGTCGTGTGGGGGAAGTAATCTCCTACGGACCACCTAATTTCCGCACCAACCTAACATATGGGGGTGTCGATACATCCTCTGTCACCCCTGAACCTCCCCTTGGTGTGGTTCCCTTCCAATCTGATTTTCAATATCTAACTAATCGTCACTTCGCCCTCACCTTCTTGATGCGCTGTGCTTGGAAGGGCTTCGGTTTCGGTCTTTATGAACAAGGCCGACATACGATCATTCCTGTAACTACACGTAAACACAAAGATCATCGTGGTCTTGGATTCTCTGAACCACCTACACCAAAGACACCACATATCCGTTGTATCCAGGAAGACGATGAAGTCACCCCTTCCGAACCATCATCACCCATTTTGCCATCATCACCCACAGAGTCGATAGACCCTGAATCTATCCCTCCTACCTTTTTTTTCATAAACGCTATCTTCCTAGGTCCTCTCACTTATCAACGTGATAATGAAGACCCATCTTCTCTTCCCCTTCTGTATCCAGACATGATCGAAGAGGACTCACCTTCAATTAATGTTGTTGAGTGCCAGGATGACGACTCCATCCTCACTTACCTTGGTGCGGATGACTCTTATATTCAACGCGCCTTACCATCTGACACTCAAACCATGTTGAATGAGTCGACTATAGAAATCAACATCCACACAGAGGATGATCCTCACATTGTGAAGATCAGACAATCTCTTAACGCATCAGAACAAACTGCCTTCACTACCTTCCTCCATTCCCGCAACCAAGCTTTTGCTTGGTCCTACGCTGACATGCCAGGAATTGATCCTAACATTGCTGTCCATAACATTACCCTGAAAACCGATTCCAAACCAGTTAAACAGAAACTGAGAAAAATGCATCCACGCATTGCCCTCTTGGTCAAAGAAGAGCTTCAATGACTCCTTTCTGTTTCCTTCATCTTACCTATTGATTATCCTCAATGGATTTCTAACATCGTACCTATTACTAAAGCAACGGGGGGACTTCGGATATGTACAGATTTCTGGGACCTTAACCTCGCTTGCCCAAAGGATGACTTCCCCCTACCAAGTATTGATCAACTTGTTGATCTCACTGCAGGCCATGAGATGCTTTCCCTCATGGATGGCTTCTCGGGATACAATCAAATTTTGGTAGCCCCGGCCGATCAACATAAAACGCCTTCATAACTCCTTGGGGAACCTTCTACTATCGTGTCATGCCGTTTGGCCTTAAGAATGCTGGTGCAACCTATCAGCGCTATGACTTACATTTTTCATGACATTATGCACACTATCCTTGAGGATTATGTCGATGATCTTCTTGGAAAATCTAAACATCACAGTGAACATCTCGATGTTTTAACCATTATTTTCGATCACTTGTTACAATACTGTGTTCGTCTTCAACCAAAGAAATGTGTCTTTGGTGTCCTTTCAGGAAAACTCCTTGGTTTTATTGTCTCTTTGCATGGCATCGAGGTCGATCCAAACTAAATTCAAAGCTATCCTAGAAATGCCCCAACCCACTAACCTCAAACAATTACGTAGTTTGCGAGCAAACTCTAATCTATCCGGCATTTCATCTCACAACTCTCGGATCGATGTCAACCTTTCCATCATCTCCTTAAAAAGGACATTGTCTTTCAATGGAGCGAAGAGTGCCACCACGCCTTTGAGGCTCTTAAAGCCTATCTCTTGCAGCCACCCGTGCTTATCCCACCTCAGGATGATCGCCCTTTCTACCTTTACCTTTCCGCCACCGACCATGCTATAGGAGCCATGCTCGCACATCATGACTCCGAGCATCGAGAACAAGCCATTTATTACATAAGTCATACTCTGGTGGATTACGAGACTAGGTATACACATGTAGAAAAGTTGTGCCTAGCCCATCATTTGTGGCCACCAAACTCAGACACTACTCCCTAATCGAAAACTTTTGTCATCACCAACGCGGACCCCATCCATTATATGTACGCCAAACCTCATCTAAACCAACGCATCGCCCGATGGCTTATGCTCCTCGCTGACCTCGACCTTGAGTTTGTACACCAAAAATCAATCAAAGGACAAACTATCGCAGACCAACTCGCGGAAGCCCCTTTACCTGGGGAACAATTTACCAATTTTACTTTCCCTGACGAACTCATTGCCACTCTTTCACTCAGTGATGAGTCATATCCAATGACCCTCTTCTTCGATGGATCCAAATGCCAGCGCGGTGGAGGGGCCGGCGTTGTTCTCATTCCTCTGGATGCTAAACCTATGCCTCTTTCATTCCGGCTTGATTTCCCCTGTACTAATAATACAGTGGAATACGAGGCCCTTGTTTTGGGTCTCTAGGTTGCATTACACTTAGGTGTAAAATCTATTAACATTTTTGGTGACTCTCAACTAGTCGTCAATCAAGTTACGGGCATCTACCAATGTAAAAATGAGGAACTTCAAAAGTACAAACATTACATGGATTCACTTTTGACCTTATTTACTCATTATTCTATCCAAACCATTCCCTGCTCAACTAATAAATTTGTGGATACTATGGCTTGCTTAGCCTCGCAAATTCCTGCCTCACCAACTGACTCTGACATATTTGTCTTGGTCCAACAACTCTTTGCCCCATCTTACTCAGCCCTAGATGTTGGTATGATAAATAATGTATCCACTGATTCGCAGGATACTTGGTATCACCAATTTCACAATTACCTTACAACCTCTGTTCTCCCA
Source organism: Taxus wallichiana var. yunnanensis (assembly GCA_018340775.1). Taxonomy (NCBI): domain Eukaryota; kingdom Viridiplantae; phylum Streptophyta; class Pinopsida; order Cupressales; family Taxaceae; genus Taxus; species Taxus wallichiana. The sequence goes on from CM031244.1 coordinate 198,176,045, forward strand.
TCTGACCTTATGAGTAACAAAAAACGTGCTTTTCTTAAAAGTGTTTCTTGTTACGTCGTCATGGGGGGAATCCTCTATAAACATGGCTTTGATGGCATCCTCCTTCGATGTCTAACCAGCGCAGAGGTCACCTATATCATCCAACAAGTCCATGATGGCATTTGTGGTGGACATTTTAGTGGCCTTGCCGTGGCCAAACGGATCCTTTGCCTAGGCTATTATTGGCCTACTCTTAATAATGACTGCTACAAATATGTTAAGTGTTGTATTATGTGTCAACAACATGCCAACCTTCAACATACTCCTAGCCATCCACTACAGGTCGCACGAGATCTTTGGCCTTTCTCCCAATGGGGTTTAGACCTTATTGGTGAGATTCACCCGCCCTCTTCACAACGTCACCGTTGGATAATCACAGCAACTAAATATTACACTAAATGGGTGGAGGCCATTCCACTCATTTCAACCAAAAAAGAAAAAATCATAGAATTCATTAATCATCACATTATCTCGCGTTTTGGTGTTCCTCATTGCACGATAACGAGATAATGGAAAATATTTCAAAAACAAGTTATTACAAGACCTTTGTGACAACTTTGGTATCAAACTTACTATCCACAAGAAAATGGTCAAGCTGAATCTTCTAACAAAAACCACGACCAAAATTCTCATGAAAGTCATTAACGATTACGGAAAAAATTGGCTCGATCACATCCCCTTTTCCCTTTGGGCTTATCGGACTAGCATTCATACCTCCACTAATGCCACCCCATTTTCTTTGGTATATGGTACCGAGGCTATCTTTCCTCTTGAAATACAAATACCCTCCCTAAGAATATCTCTTTAGGATATTCTCACCAATGATGATTTCCGCCAAGAGCGGTTAGCCCAATTGGAGCTTCTTGATGAGCATCATCTTATAGCTCTTGACCACCTTAAAATATATCAAAAGTGCATCAAGCGTGCTTGTGATAAGCAACTTCATGAGCGTACCTTTAAGGTTGGTGATCTTGTCCTCAAAGAGAATCAACATGTAACCAAACTAGAAAAGAGCAAACATGGCAAATTTGCTCCAAATTGGATTGGGCCTTACATTATCACTCACACTTACAGATCAGGCACTTATCGTTTAGCTTCGCTTAATGGTAAACCTGAGCCTAAACCCCTTAATGCCTTGCATCTTCGGCCATTCTACTATTGAATTTAGTGTTATATCACTTCTTATCTACCTTGCGCTCATCCCTTGAGCTCATTTACCACCTCATACACTTTGTTTCATGCATCTCAAAATAGAATCAAGCTCACGTGGTTTGGTCATCACCTCTTCTTACAGATGCCTTCCCCTTTTTAGTCTGGTCCATGACTTAAAAGTATCAAAATAACATGTTCTCAATTATACACTTATGGGATATTCTTGAGTCAAACTTCCTACAAAACTAGATGCTTCATGCCAAACAGACATCTAAGACCTCTAAGTTATACATAGACTGCTCCCTCGAAGGACAGCTATGTGCAAAGCCACTTCTGCTATTATAAATAGACTGCTCCCCCGAAGGACAGCTATACACAAAAGCCACATCTGCTACTATAAATAGACTACTCCCTTGAAGGACAACTATACAAAGTCAGCCTTTATCAGAAGCTTCTCGCATTGATCAACTTCGTGAAGACCTCAAGAACAAAAAAATACATATCCCATGTAGACTTCCCGCATCGATTAGTCTATATCCAGAAAAATAAAAGCAGTATTCAAAAGCACTTTTGAGTCATGGACTTGTCTATTTAGGTTTGGTTCTCTTTTGTCAGCATAATCACCTTATAACAAATTCTCTGCGCCCCAGCTCTACTAGCCACCTCACCTCACCATTCGTCAAAGCAACAAAACTCAAGGGACGTGACGTATATCTCGATATATTGTGATTATACAACTCTTTTCACCTATCGACTTCTCGCATATGCAAGGTACCTAGGGATTCAAGCTCATCCTATGTTAATATGTGGTTTGTTTAGCTCTTCTCAACTATGGGACACTTTTGCCTCTTTTTACTCGAATCTAGGATTATGTGTTGACCTTAATTAGGACACGGTTCCCTACTACTTGGGTAAGCAAACTTTCACTTCACCTATACCTACACCAACAACGTCAATCCCTTACCAACACCAACAACATTACCCTACCAATATCAATATTTTTACCAACCAACAAATTGCCTAACCACAACCAAATTGCCTGAATTCACCTCTCCCTGGTCCTAAGGGAGAACTACATCGGTCTGAGGCCCCTCCTTACTTTGTGCAATGGGCTATATAGGCAGCACTTAGGAGACATGGGGTCTCCCAAGGTTAGCTCGACCATCCCCTACCATAACCTATCATGTGTTGTAAATATAAATATTTTTTGTGTATTTCTATTTGATCACATTCATCTTTATCCTTTTTCAAAACAAAACATTCAAAACACAACCATTCTTATTATTATCATAACTCAAATCAACATACATATTTAGTTTTATTTAGATATTAAACAAATACATCTTCTCTATCATCGATGCGCAGGTCGACATCCTTATTTATTCTTATACCTCTATGAAATTCACTTACACCCTTATGCCTCATCTGAATAAGGTGATGATCATGATTGTCGACGCCGCTCACCTAGCCTCTCCATCCTCAAAGGTGCCACTGCTATTGGTTCCTCCCACTGATCTACCAATCTCTCCTGTAACATATGAATACGCCCTCTCGCGTGGAGGAATCTCGCCTCTAGTCTCTCCACTCGTGACTGTGCAACCGCTAACAATCCCGTTGTCTCATTCACCCATGTTTGAAGCTAGTAAACTAAACCTTGCAGGTGATCTCTCTCTGCTGTAATCACAACTATGTTTGGATGATTGGTCCTCTCACATAAATTGTGTAGCTCTGCTAGCCACCATAATCTATAAGCCTCTATCACTCCCCGCATCCATTACCTGCGCGATCGATCAAGCTATCTCTTCTGGTCCTTCTGGAGGTGTCGGCTAGGGAGGTGAGAATGATGCCTCGGTGTCGATCCTCATGTATGGTCTATAAGCCATGGGTATATCCTGAACAAATCCAAATTGTCGCCGCACGCGATCTAGAGGAATCCTCTCGTACTCACCTGGCCTGTGTCCCACGATCCACCTTAATCACTCTACACCCCTCAAATCCTAAGCTATGTTCTCTACCACAAACCAATTAGGCTCGACCCAAGGCCACTACCAACCAATTAGGCCCGACCCATGGCCGCAACCAACCTTTCCTCTAGTGCTTTTTAACGAGGTAACTAAATTGTAATTTTGTAATAATTTCTTTGTTAGAATTTGTGTTAATTCATATTAAGAGGGGAACTGACCACCTTCGAAAGGAAGTCCAATATTTCTTGGGCCCAAGGTAGTTCCCTCATTTATTGTCTAACTAAAATCCGGTGGTCTTGTATTCTTACTTGCAGGTAGTCCTTCCTAGACAAAAAGGAGTTCTTCGCAATCGATCTGATCTCTCTCTACGGTACGCGTGCACCCTCTCAACATTCAATAGGTATTCCTCCTAGCCCTAACCCTTATCTGTTTCTCAAGAGAATGAAAGGATAGAAGAAACTCTATTCTAGGAATGGAAACATTCTGCGCAAAACACTTTCCACTTACCTCACCAAATTCCCAAATGAATATGAAATTGAAGTAGCTAGAATCTTTGTATACTAAATCCTTCCTCTCCAAAAAGTTCTAAAAAGGGGGAAAACATGGCTCCTCTCCTCATTCTCTCCGATGTTGGTATGTGGCCAACACCCAAGAATATCCTTAGGTACAAAATTAGGGGTTGATCACCCCTAACCATCCATATTTCAGCAAACAAATCCAGTTCTCCAATGCACAACATAAAATGGGAGTTCCTCCTTTGTAAAATGAACAAGTGTATTCCTTTTATGTTTTACATCTCTTTACATTTTTTTTTGCAAATTTCAAAGTTACGCACATTATCTATATTTTGAGTTAAATTTCAATTTATATCATAGACATTGACTACACTCGTGTTGGAAATTTCATCGTGGAGCATGCCAACACCAACACATCAGAGAACCATTATCGAGTGAAGACAAAGCATGTGTGCACACTTAGGTATGTTTTTCCTTTAAGCATGTAATTTTCAATTACACACTTAAGGGGGGGAATGTAGACACTAAAATTTAGTAACTTGTCCTTGTGCAATGCCAAGTTTGACCATGTTCCTTGCTACGATAAATTTTCATGTTGAAAATTTAATCTCCTCATGTATCTATAACTTCTAAAAGTTTATTATCTTTACACTATGATATTTAGTCAAATTTGATAATATTATTCAATTAAAGAAACATTAAACATATATTATATTCATGACAAAAACTTTGGTTTTGATATTCATCTATACTATTCAAAAACATATGGAAAGATCATTACATGAGGTCCAATCTTGGATAACTTATATGATCCCACCCCTTCACATTCACCAAATCTGATTTCAATTTCAAATTCTTCATTGGATCATTCATATTATTAGGTTAGAACTTATTAGAATATTTCACCTACGAAGAAGGCTATATAAGAGATTCAAAATCACTTTATAACTCACATGGAATTTTAACAAGATATTATTGAAATTTTTTCTCCAAAATATCTTAAAGGGATACTAAATATTCTGAATCAGCTACACATTATCTAGATAATTCCTTACTATTATAAAGCACTCAACCATGTCAAAGAGTCTAGCTTCATCCATTTTCAAGCATGTGATTTAAGGAAAATCTTAAATATTTATCGGAGGATTGATATAAAATGAATATATCAGTAATAAGCAAGATCTATCACGCAAGAAACAAGAAAGTTTGAGAAATAGTGTGATAAGAGTGACTTATATTATGTTTAGAGATATGGGATGATTCTAGGATGGAAATTGAGTGGAACATTCTGTATCTAGATTGAGTAAGATTCTTATGGAGAACTATAATTTACAACCGCTTTAGATAGGAATATGGATAGGACCACCTGGCACTAGTGTCCTAAAATAACTATGTATTTGATATTTTTAGGGTGTGAAGGTGTCTATTTATTTTTTCTTTTTTTACATCCAATTCATTTTAGGGTTTCATAATCTCATCCAAACTTGGAAAAAAACCATATCTACCTACAAAAGGACCAAGAAAACATTAGATGGAAAAAAATAATGCATATTCTTGAGTTGGATTGACCTCCATGGTCACCCTAATGTGATTGTCACAAAACGCCGACTATATTTAAAACTCTATGTAGTTCTCGTGGGTGTGTGATTTAATTATGTCCCTTGAAACTAGGTTGCATTTGTACTAGTTATAACAAGATAGAGGGATAAAACTACTTTTCCTACAAGATGAATGTGTGAGATGGAATATAGAAATAACCCCTCCTATATAGTTAATAATTCACCCAAAATGTAATCCTTAAATGTTGATCTCTTTCCAACTAGTTGATGGTAAATAATAGTGTAGTGCCCACTTCCCTTTGACACTATTTAGATACTGATTTTGACACTACTGATCATATTTTGGGACATTATTATGTTTTGATGTAGTATGATGTGTATATGCTAGATCATGGGTTATTATGGACATTATTATGTTTTGTTTAGTATGATGGTTAGATGTTAGACTATGGATTAGTATTGATCTGGATTCAGTTATTATGCTTGATGATAATTGAGACATTACTATTATTATGTGGATGATGATATACTAGGTTGACATGGATAGGTTATTGATGATTGATTTTAGACATGTGACATTTGATGTTACTCTAGTATAGAGATTCATTGGATAACAATATAGTTACAAATGGAATTCAAATGATGATGATAAATTCTTGATATTGTTGTGATTTAGATTTAATCTTTATATTGCTTATATCATTTGGATGTTTTGATGTGGTCGCGAGGCCGAAGGAGGTATTTTTATTTTGTAGGTTAAAAATCACAACAATGTCGGGGGACTGGAGACTAACCATATTGGAATTCTGTGTGAAATCAACAAGGTCACCATGGCAACTGTGTTTGATTTGTGTGTTGAGTTGTGTTAGGATTTCCCATGGGGGGAATTTCCATTATTGTGACCATGGGGCATATGTGTGTTTTATTTGTATGTTCCCTTTTATTATTGTTGTGTGTATTTTATTTGTAAGGTGTTCTTTCTTTTAATTAATTTAAATGTGATAGTTTAATGTGGGAGTCATATAGTTAAATTTTAATTAAAATAATTGGGATGAGGGATGTAAGAATTAAAAGTTGTAGTCTTAATTAATAATTAAATTTGATTTATAACCTTATGATAAATAAATAAATCTTTGTGTCAAAGATTGTAATAAATAAATGTCATAGATATTAATGCATGTGTAAGAGGATGTAAAAGAGTGTGTAAGTTACCATGTAAGGATGTGTAAGAATTTGTAAGAGTTGTAAGGCAGATTTTGGAAGGTCAAACACTCCATCTCTTTTGAAATTCGAAATCTACCTTGGAGGACAAATTTGGAGGCTTGTGGGACAAGTTAAACTTGTCCCACACCTCTCAAAAACCTCCACCAACCATGCCTATGGTCTTGGAGTCAAAATAAATCTATTTTATTATGTTTTGATATGATTTTGTGTAAGAATTGATTGCTATTGTCTTACAAATTTTTAATGCATTCCTTTTGGAGTATGGGCTAAATTGAAGTATGTAAGTGGTTTGTCATTCACATTTATTGTGATTTATTTGTTGATGTTGATCCTTTCTTGGGGGTTGAGGAAAAATGATGTGGCATCCCACTTGGAATCCACATCATCCTCTCCCCACCCTCTCCTTTAAAAATTTCAAATTCCTCCTCATTTTGGAGGTTTTTGAAACATTTCACTCTCTCCCCTTGGGCCGAATTTTCTTCTTGTTGGAGCTTGCTTTGTGGAAGAAGTGGATTTTCTTGTGCATGCTTTCTTCTTGCTGTTTTGGGACTACATTTGATCATCAAAGAACTACTGTTTTGGAAAACAAATCTCCATTATGGAGAGGTAGGCTCTTATCCATTTTAATTTGTTGTTTCTCCCCTTTCTTGCATGTATTATTGAATGGTTTTGTGTTTGCATTCTTGGATGGATGGGTAGAATGCTTAGGGAAAGGTGTAGAGAGAAGACTATGAGGTTTTATCAGAGGAGGGATAAGGAAATTTTCATTGGCACTTGTTCTTTGTGGAGGGAATGTTGGTTTGGGATCCACCTAGGAAAAGAATATGCTTGCATTTCTTACTTTTTTGGGGGTATAAGGGATAAATTTGGAGGAGGGATAAGGAGGGGTTGAGGAGGGATAAGGTTTATGGGATGGTGATTTTTTTTGGTGGTTTTTTTTTGTGGATGCCCAATTCCAATATGGGAGGCATAAGGAGACCTCCATAGCTCTTGATTTTGTTTTTCTTTCTTGATCAATCCTATGTGTTCATCAAGGGTTAATACTACTTATTCATCGGTAATGCTCAGCCTATCCCTATTTGGATTTTGATCCTCCCTCGGCCTTCATTCCTCCCCCTATCCCTCCTACCTCCATTCCACCCCTACCCGAAAGGAAGCTTGACACTGCTTCAACTAGCAAGAAAAGGAAGAAGATGAAAACAAAGGTCCCTACTTCTGAGAGAGTTCTTAGAAGTCATAAAGACCTAGAGCTTCTGAGAATCTGTTGCACATTAGTAACCTGGTGGAGGAGCCTAAGGATGAGGATTTTTGGTCAGAATGGGTAAGATGGAAAAGGAAATTCAAGAACTTAAGAGTGTTATTAGAGAAATGGATAAAGCTAAGGGCAAAAGGAAAATGCAAAATGATGAAGAGGAGGATATCACTACTGAAATTTTCAAGAAGCTCCAATCTCTAGATGGCAGACTTGGAAATGTAAAAGGACGTAATGACTGTATCCTCTCTACCCTTAAAAGTATCTATAATTTCATTGAACAACATGTTCGTAGTATTTGCAGTCTCAGCGGTATTACCGAGGACATTTGGGGCTCTAAGGAGAAAAGAGATATTGCAATTGCTCAAGTGGATTTGAAAGACCCTTCCTAGGCCACCACCATTGCATTCTTTGTCTCACTTCAAATGATCAAAGCCAAGATTGACCGGGCTATCAAGTGATGTAGAGTTCGTTGCTTTTCTTGGTGCGGTTACTTGTTGACCGGCGCTTTAGTGCTATCTTTTGGCTGAGATGTCCAGTGATGGTTATCTCTTGTTCATTTTTTGTCTCTTCTACTTTTGTTAGGATCACTGTACATCTTGATCTTGTTTTAATACTGTTTTGTATTATCTGGTTGTTGAGCCCTCTGATGTTGGACGTTTTGCTCCTTTTTGGGCTATTTTTTCCTCTTTCGATATCTGGCTTTTGAGCCTTCTATATACAGGGTATAGTCCCTTCAAAACTATTTACCCATAATAAAAAAATCCTATGTGTTGTATGATTGTTTTCAATTACGATTGGGAACTGCTGCCTTGTTCAAACCGTGCCTTGTATTGTTGTTATGTAATCAAAAAGAATGTTGTTTGTTGTATGTGAAAGAAGCCATGTTGCCATGTGTTGTAAATCATGCTCCATTTCAATATTTTTGGGGCTCGGGGGCCAATGGGAAAAGATGGATTCTCTTTTCCCATTGGGTATCTTGGTTAGGTGGAGAGCGTTGCCTTTCCCCCTTCTTTGTTGTGATCAAAGTTGTGAAGAAGATGAAAGAAGGTAAAATCAACATGCTACTATTTGGAGGAGAAAAATTACAGTTTCACACTCATCTCGTTGAGTAAAATTGAATGTAACCCTTCCCACTTAGAGTGGATGAATGTATTGATATTGAAATGTGAAGTGTTTACATTGAAATTGGAAGTTGTAATTGGTTTGAGAAATGTAGAGAAGAAATATAATTCTCTGTTTTACTTTGGAAAGAAATGTAATTGATATTCTATAATTTGTATTTTGAAATGTGAAAATCAATCAAATTGGAAAGGAATTCAATTGTAAAGTTATTTGAATGACCAATAAATAATGGTATTGTTTCTTTTAACATTGGTATGGAAATGTATGCTAGATTGTATTGTTGTCCATGAATGAAATTCTGTTTTGAAAAAGAAATAGAATCCTCTGTTTTTGGAATGTTGAAAAAGATGCATATGGAATGGAAAACAATGTTATTTTTCCTTGCAAAGATGTATATTAAAGTTGAAATCAGAAATGTAGTTCCATTTAAAATTGGATGGATGATTTAAGAAGCATTGTAATTGATTAAGTTAGAAATTTATGCACATTCAAAGACAAATGGCTAAATCAATTTAAAGGAATAACTCACTGTTTCAAAGTTCAAATCTGGCATCTTCCTTTTTAAATAAAATGAGAAGTTCATAGTTACAATTATAAATCAACTTAAAATACCATAGGTTAACATGCTAAGACCATATTAAACTCAACTTGACAAAGAAAACTTGAGGAAACAAATCAACCTTTCCAAAGTTGAATCAATCTCCTTTTCTAAGTCATTTTCTTGTCCCTTGTTGGAGAAAAACACAACTTGAATAATTGAACAAATTGAATCCACTAGAACATTCTAAATCTTATCTATTTTGATTCTCCATGTCTGGTTGACATGTTGAGAGAAGGAAGAGTTCAAATTTTATTAAAAATTGCAAGTTTGAAACTGCCAGTTTTCAAATTTAAAACCCTGCAGATTGTTTTCTAAAAATTGACCCTTAAAACTTCACCAAAACTCAAAATTTATGACTTTTGTGTAAAAGGACTCGAGAGATTTCCAGAAATTCCTTGTTTTCCCAAAATGGAGTTTCCTATCAAAAGTTATGGCCATTTGAAGTTTCACTTCAAAATGGCCATCCCAGATTGAAAATGAATTAATTTAACTTTAGAAAAATTTAAATTTTGACTTTGGAAAAATTTCCTAAAAAGGTCGGCATCCTTGCCACCCTCTCATCCAATTAGGTGATGCCACGTTGCATCTTGGAGGGACAGACCTTTTTAAGACTTAGATTTTTTTGAAAATTTTTTCTTTGGAAAATTTTCCAAACTTTCCCGCAACTCCATGGTTCCATGCCAATCACGTGCTGACACGTGGTAGGGAGGGCCTGTGGGTAAATATTGAAAACTTAACTTTTTGACTTGGGAGAAATTTCATGTTTTTCTCCACATTCTCACTACCCCCGCACCAATCACGTGCTGACACGTGGCTTGGCGGTCGCGCGGAAGAAAACTCCAACTTTTGGTCTTCAAGAAAAATTTCAATTTTCCTCCATGGCCCCGCACCTCTGCGACCAATGGGGTGATGACACGTGTCCCCATGGGCGCGCGGGCCACGTAAATCTTTTGGGTTTTTTGACCCCTTTGGTGTAAAATCCATTTTACCTCCGCTGACCCATTGACCCGCGTCCAATCACGGGATGCCATGTGGCCCTCTTTGCACGGTCGGGGTTTAGAGACAAATTTTTCCTTTGGAAAAATTTGGATTTGTGTTCGATTTTTTTTTTAAAATTTTCCCCCTAATCCCGTGGACTTCCCAAGGGAAAATTTCTCTCTAAAACTCCACCAAGCCATAACTCAAGTTCTACAGGGAGTTAGGAGGACTTCTTTATATGGTTGGAAAGGTGAGAGAATTTACTATCCAATGAAAATAATTTAGGAAAGCTTTGATGACTCTAAATGTGATAAAAACCTAGTTGAAGTTCTGAGCCTTTTAGAGAGCAGGCATGGGGGTAAATTGCTCCCTGAACCTAAATAAAACATGTAACCCTAATATTTGAAATTTATGAACTTGTTATAAGTTAAAAATGGAAATCTTGTGTTGGGTAATTAGTATCTTTTCCAAAACTTGTTAGTTCAAACTGACGTCTTGCAACTTGGTTGTAGATTCTTCTAATCAAGAAAAAATTATTCCATAATTTTTTTTCTAGCTAATTCCTAGTTTGTTTCTTGGTCTCAAGTGGTTGTTTGAAGTGGGCATTACACTTATTATTAGAGTAGTGGTTCAAAAGCTTGGACCATTGGGCACACTAGAAAATTGAGACTTGAGACTTTTAAACTAGTAAATCTGTTAACTTAGAAAAACAAAACTGTTTGAAAATTGTTCATGATAGTAAACTTAGAAAACTGAAGAAGGTTTGAAGTATTGAACTAAATCTCACTTTGGTCTGTGCAGGAGGCTCAGACGGAGTGAGAGGAACATTCACAGAGACCCAGAGTCACCACCACCACCACCTCCACCACCGCCACCACCACCACCACCACCACCGCCACCACCACCACCACCACCAGATCAGGGTTTAACAGCTATCCTACCACAGATTTTGCAGACCCTCTAGGATGTTAATGCTGCCCTATGTGGAGGATCAGTAGGAGGGCATTTAGGTGGACATGACAGAGCTACTTCCATAGAGGGACATGCACCTCCTTCACTCGGTGAGGAGCATGGAGGAGAGAATTATCATGGAGAGTTAGATAGAGCAGAGTCTCCTTTGAGGGGACATGGTGACCATATTTCAGGACAGAGAGAGAGGTCTCAGAGCCCTAGGCTCAAGGATAGGTAGGAAGAGAGGCCCAGAGGCTGTCAGACCATAGCTATAGATCACATTAGGGAGATCTTGAAGCTTAGGCCATCACATTATTTAGGCGATACAGAAGGATTCTAGGCAGAGGCTTGGCTGGTTAGCTTGAGCGGTTGCTTCAAGCTTTGTCCTTGTTATAGCAACACAAAATATCATGTTGTGATCCATCTACTAAGGGATGGAGCTGGAGTATGGTGGAGGATAGAGGATCAGAAGATCCATATTGATTCAGAGACAGTCACCTAGGAGCTGTTTGAGGAGAGATTCAAGAGTAGATACTTATCACGGAGATTCATACAACAAATGATTGATGAGTTCCATGATCTTTAACAGGCATCCCTTATAGTGGCAGAGTGAGAGTAGATTCCTGGACCTACTCTAGTATGTTGATTACATGTAGGATGAGCAGTGCAGATCCATAGGTTCATCTCGGGGCCTTAATTTAGCTATTGAAGGTGTAGTTTGGATCCATTTCCCATAGACTTTAGCAGAGGTTATTGAGAAGGCCTACATTGCAGAGGATACTCAAGGTAAAACCCAACAGATAAAGACCATGTCAGAGCCGTATTCGGTAGTTACAGGATAATAGATTGAGGGGCTCAGCCTCCTCCTCATGGTGATCAACATTCTTTACAAATCATCTTTCGTGCCACAACAAAGCAACAACAATAGTCCCACCCACCTTTTAGGCCTCCTCAGAGAATTGATACATAAAGAGATTGCAGTATGGGGCCTCCTCCTAGGGGTCCCACCAGGACACAAGGTGGAGCTAGAGTTCACCAACAAGAGCTTGATTGAAGAGACCACAACAGACTATAGCTAGATCATCAAGATCCACAACACCTACCTCTAGGGCACCTTCTGTAGGTACTTCTACTTGGAGAGACTTAGGTGGTTGTTTTGGGTGTGGAGTAGTGGGACACTTTTGGAGAGATTTCCCCCAGAACCCTAATAAGGGTAAGGCACCCATTTTAGAGCCTACATCAGAGACATGGGACGGAGTCATAGGATCTATGCAGTGGTTGAGAACCACCGTGCCGAGCACTAGAGCACATTCATTGAGAATAACAATAGTGTTAGAGGTGTTCCTACCTCTGTATTGTTTGACTTCGGTTCTTCTAATTCATTTATTACACCATCCTTAGTAGAATGATGTAGGCTGGTGGAAATTAGATAGGGTCATAGTTGGGATGTTGAGATGGCTTCTGGAGCCAAGATCTCTGTGGACTTCTTAGGTAAGGAGTGTGTAGTGGATTTGGGACCTTTTACCACCACCTCGGATGTCCGTATTCTTCCTTTGGGCTCGTATGGAGTCATTTTAGGCATGGATTGGTTATCTACACATAGGACTAGGATGGATTGCTATCACAAGACTATATCTTGTGTAGATGATCTTGGAATTGAGTCGGTGATTTCAGGAGTCAAGAGACCCATTTCTATTTGCACTATCTCCGCTATGCAGCTCAAGCGGTGTGTGCGGTGGGGTTGTCAGATGTATGTAGTGATAGTCAGTGACAGGATAGAGGATGGGTCTAGTGGGCCATCGCTAGATGATCATCCCATTCTGAGAGAGCATGCAGATGTCTTCCTAGGGGAGCTACCGGGGATGCCACCCCCACATGAGATTGAATTCCATATTGATCTGGTTCCAGGAGCAGAGCCTATCTCATGAGCTCCTTATTGGATGACCACCCCAGAGCTCTGTGAGCTCAAGTTACAGCTTGAAGGCCTTCTGGAGAAGGGCCTTATCCATCCTAGTGTATCCCCCTGGGGTGCACCGGTAATTTTCGTGAAGAAGAAGGATGGATCATTGCGGTTGTGTATTGATTACCGCTAGTTGAACAAAGTGACAATCAAGAATTGTTACCCCCTTCCTCGTATCGATGACTTATTTGACTAGATGAAGGGAGCCACGGTGTTCTCTAAGATCGATCTCAAGTTGGGCTACCATCAATTGAGGATTTCAGAGGTGGACATCCATAAGACTGCCTTCCGCATGAGGTATGGGCACTATGAGTTCACAGTGGTGCCTTTTGGTTTGATGAATGCCCCTGTAGTGTTTATGAGTTTGATGAATGGGGTATTCAGAACCTTTCTAGATTGCTTCGTGCTCATCTTCCTTGATGACATCTTGGTATACTCATGAACACGTGAGGAGCACGAGGGGAACCTTTGACAAGTTCTTCAGTGTCTTCGTGAACATCAAATTTATGAGAACTTGGAGAAATGTGCTTTCTTCATGATAGAGGTGCAAAGATTTGGGACATGCACCCAAAATGTAATGCTTAAATGTTGATCTCTTTCCAACTAGTCGATGGTAAATAATAGTGTAGTGCCCACTTGCCTTTGACACTATTTAGATACTAATTTTGACACTACTGATCATATTTTGGGACATTATTATGTTTTGATGTAGTATGATGTGTATATGCTAGATCACGGGTTATTATGGACATTATTATGTTTTTTTAGCATGATGGATAGATGTTATACTATGGATTATTATGGATCTGGATTCAGTTATTATGCTTGATGATCATTGAGACATTACTATTATTATGTGGATGATGATATACTGGTTGACATGGATAGGTTATTGATGATTGATTTTAGACATGTGACATTTGATGTTATGAATAGCTCTAGTATAGAGATTCATTGGATAACAATATAGTTACAAATGGAATTCAAATGATGATGATAAATTCTTGATATTGTTGTGATTTAGATTTAATCTTTATATGTTGCTTATATCATTTGGATGTTCTCATGTGGTCATGAGGCCGAAGGAGGAATTGTTATTTTGCAGGTTAAAAATCACAATAATGTACAAGGACTCGAGACTAACCATATTATAATTCTCGTGTGAAATCAATAAGGTCACCATGACAACCGTGTTTGATTTGTGTGTTGAGTTGTGTTAGGATTTCCCATGGGGGAATTTCCATTATTGTGACCATGGGGCATATGTGTGTTTTATTTGTATGTTCCCTTTTATTATTTCTATGAGTATTTTATTTATAAGGTGTTCTTTCTTTTAATTAATTTAAATGTAATAGTTTAATGTGGGAGTCATATAGTTAAATTTTAACTAAAATAATTGGGATGAGGGATGTAAGAATTAAAATTTGTAGTCTTAACTAATAATTAAATTTGATTTATAACCTTATGATAAATAAATAAATCTTTGTGTCAAATATTGTAATAAATAAATTTCATAGATATTAATGCATGTGTAAGAGGATGTAAAAGAGTGTGTAAGTTACCATGTAAGGATGTGTAAGAATTTGTAAGAGTTATAAGGCAGATTTTGGAAGGTCAAACACTCCATCTCTTTTGAAATTCGAAATCTACCTTGGAGGACAAATTTGGAGGCTTGTGGGACAAGTTAAACTTGTCCCACACCTCTCAAAATCTCTACCAACCATGCCTATGGTCTTGGAGTCAAAATAAATCTATTTTACTATGTTTTGATATGATTTTGTGTAAGAATTGATTGCTATTGTCTTACAAATTTTTAATGCATTCCTTTTGGAGTATGGGCTAAATTGAAGTATGTAAGTGGTTTGTCATTCACATTTATTGTGATTTATTTGTTGATGTTGATCCTTTCTTGGGGGTTGAGGAAAAATGATGTGGCATCCCACTTAGAATCCACACCATAATATCCCTACCCTCTCTTTAAAAAAATTCAAATTCCTCCTCATTTTGGAGGTTGTTGAAACATTTCACTCTCTCCCCTTGGGCCGAATTTTCTTCTTGTTGGAGCTTGCTTTGTGGAAGAAGTGGATTTTCTTGTGCATGCTTTCTTCTTGTTGTTTTGGGACTACATTTGATCATCAAAGAACTACTATTTTGGAAAACAAATCTCCATTATGGAGAGGTAGGCTCTTATCCATTTTAATTTGTTGTTTCTCCCCTTTCTTACATGTATTATTGAATGGTTTTGTGTTTGCATTCTTGGATGGATGGGTAGAATGCTTAGGGCAAGGTGTAGAGAGAAGACTATGAGGTTTTATTAGAGGAGGGATAAGGAAATTTCCATTGGCACTTATTCTTTGTGGAGGGAATGTTGGTTTGGGATCCACCTAGGAAAAGAATATGCTTGCATTTCTTACTTTTGGGGGATAAGGGATAAATTTGGAGGAGGGATAAGGAGGGGTTGAGGAGGGATAAGGTTTATGGGATGGTTATGTTTTTAGTGGTTTGTTTTGGTGGATGCCCAATTCCAACATGGGAGGCATAAGGAGACCTCCATAGCTCTTGCTCTTGTTTGGCTTGCTTGTTCAAGCCTATGTGTTGTATGATTGTTTTCAATTGCAGTTGGGAACTGCTGTCTTGTTTAAACTGTGCCTTGTATTGTTGTTATGTAATATGAAAAGAATGTTGTTTGTTGTATGTGAAAGAAGCCCATGTTGCCATGTGTTGTAAATCATGCTCCATTTCAATATGGTTGGGGCTCGGGGGCCAATGGGGAAAGATGGATTCTCTTTTCCCATTGGGTATCTTGGTTGGGTGGAGAGCATTGCCTTTCCCCCTTCTTTGTTGTGATCAAAGTTGCGAAGAAGATGAAAGAAGGTAAAATCAGCATGCTACTATTTGGAGGAGAAAAATTACAGTTTGATAGTCATCTCCTTGAGTAAAATTGAATGTAACCCTTCCCACTTAGAGTGGATGAATGTATTGATATTGAAATGTGAAGTGTTTACATTGAAATTGGAAGTTGTAATTGATTTGAGAAATGTAGAGAAGAAATACAATTCTCTGTTTTACTTTGGAAAGAAATGTAATTGATATTCTATACTTTGTATTTTGAAATGTGAAAATCAATCAAATTGGAAAGGAATTCAATTGTAAAGTTATTTGAATGACCAATAAATAATGGTATTGTTTATTTTAACATTGGTATGGCAATGTATGCTAGATTGTATTGCTGTCCATGAATGAAATTTTGTTTTGAAAAAGAAATAGAATCCTCTGTTTTTGAAATGTTGAAAAAGATGCTAATGGAATTGAAAACAACATTATTTTTCCTTGCAAAGATGTATATTAAAGTTGAAATTAGAAATTTAGTTCCATTTAAAATTGGATGGATGATTTAAGAAGCTTTTTAATTGATTAAGTTAGAAATTTATGCACATTCAAAGACAAATGGCTAAATTAATTTAAATGAATAACTCACTGTTTTAAAGTTCAAATATGGCATCTTCCTTTTAAATAAAACAAGAAGTTCACAGTTACAATTATAAATCAACTGAAAATACCATAGGTTAACATGCTAAGACCATATTAAACTCAACTTGACAAAGAAAACTTGAGGAAACAAATCAACCTTTCCAAATTTGAATCAATCTCCTTTCCTAAGTCATTTTTCTATCCCTTGTTGGAGAAAAACACAACTTGAATAATTGAAAAAATTGACTCCACTAAAACATTCTAAATCTGCTCTATTTTGATCCTCCATGTCTGGTTGGCATGTTGAGAGAAGGAAGAGTTCAAATTTTATTAAAAATTGCAAGTTTGAAACTGCCAGTTTTCAAATTTAAAACCCTGCAGATTGTTTTCTAAAAATGACCCTTAAAACTTCACCAAAATCAAAATTGATGACTCTTGTGCAAAGAGGACTCCAAGAGCTTTCCGAAAAGTCCTTGTTTTCCCAAAATGGAGTTTCCTATCAAAGTTATGGCCATTTGAAGTTTCACTTCAAAATGGCCATCCCAGACTGAAAATGAATTAATTTAACTTTAGAAAAATTTAAATTTCGACTTTGGAAAAATTTCCCAAAAAGGTCCGCAGCCCCGCCACCCTCTCATCCAATCAGGTGATGCCACGTGGCATCTTGGAGGGGTGAACCTTTTTAAGACTTAGATTTTTTGAAAATTTTGTCTTTGGAAAATTTTCCAAACTTTCCCCGCAACTCCGCGGTCCCGTGCCAATCACATTCTAACACATGGCAGGGAGGGCCCGGGTAAAAATTGAAAACTTAAATTTTTGACTTGGGAGAAATTTCACGTTTTTCTCCTGCATTCGTATGGCCCCACACCAATCACGTGCTGACATGTGGCTTGGCGGTCGCGCGGAAGAAAACTCCAACTTTTGGTCTTTGGGAAAAATTTCAATTTTCCCTCCATGGCCCCACACCCTCATGACCAATGGGGTGATGACACGTGTCCCCATGGGTGCGTGGGCCATGTGAATCTTTTGGGTTTTTTGGCCCCCTTGGGTGAAAAAATCCATTTTACCTCCACCGAACCGTTGACCCCGTCCCAATCATGGGATGCCACGTGTCCTCGTTTGCACGGCCGAGGTTTCGGACAAATTTTTCCCTTGGAAAAATTTTGATTTGTGTTCAATTTTTTTTTTATAAATTTTTCCCCCTAAGCCCGTGGACTTCCCAAGGGAAAATTTCTCCCTAAAACTCCGCCGAGCCATAACTCAAGTTCTACAAGGAGTTAGGAGGACTTCTTTATATGGTTGGAAAGGTGAGAGAATTTCCTATCCAATGAGCATAATTTAGGAAAGTTTTGATGAATCTAAATGTGAGAAAAACTAGTTGAAGTTCTGAGCCTGTTAGAGAGTAGGCATGGGGGTAAATTGCTCCCTGAACCTAAGTAAAACATGTAACCCTAAAATTTGAAATTTATGAACTTGTTATAAGTTGAAAATGGAAATATTGTGTTGGGTAATTAGAATCTGTTCTGGAACCTGTTAGTTCAAACTGATGTCTTGCAACTTGGTTGTAGACTCTTCTAATCAAAAAAATAATTATTCCATAATTTTTTTCCCAAATAATTCCTAGTCTGCTTGGTCTCAAGCGCTTTTTTCAAGCAAGTATTACAAATAGCCCACATTTTTATAGCACCTAAAAATAAGTGAGTAAGTCATGTGTGTGTGTGTGTGTGTGTGTGTGTGTGTGTGTGTGTGTGTGTGTGTGTGTGTGTGTGTGATTACCTTGTTTGAATTTCATCATTAACAACCAAAAAATCCAACCAAAAGTGATAAAAGATAATTTAGAAAATATAAAAAATGATGTGGCATTTCAAACTTGAGAAAATTTGGGAAAAATATAAAAGTTCCCAAAGGGGACAATAACACTGTATGCTCCTATCCCTAATGGGAAATATTTTATGAGATGCTCAAGAATATAATAGAAAATACAAATTTGGGTCATATGTTGACCAATGTTCATAAATAAAGTGTTCATTCTAGAAAAGTAAAAACAAGAGTATGGAAAACATAAATCAATGTAAAGCAAAAATAAGTGTTGTTAATGTATAGTTTCATTTCTTAGGAATCATGCATATAATGACATACTTAGAGGCATGATGTAAATATAAAGTGTGTGATTTCATGAATACAACATGTAAAGACCATAGATCAATGTTTTAGCAAGAGCAAAGTCACTCCAAGAATTACACAAGGGTTTCAATTAATAAATGGTTGAGTCACATAGCTAAGACACACCACATCTCACTATTACCATGATGAGTACATTCTATACTATGTAGTTAGCTCACTATCTTGGTATCAAGAGAAATGAGGGAACCCTTAGGGGTTGGTTAATTATTCACACTTACACAAGCACCTATGAGAACTACATGAGGATTGATCCTATAGTGATGGAATGTAGTGAATTTTTTGGATTGGTTTGATAACCGTGATTCTAACTTCCAAGGGTAGTCCAACCTCAACCACAAATATGCTTCCCCTTTCGGTTTGTTAAAGCTCGTAATGAAGGGTTTTATAGGTTGCTAGGTGTTTACACCCTAATTAATTTATATGATGTGGAAAATACAAAAAAAAGGAGGATGTAAGGGTTTGTAATTGGTAGACTATTATGATCTAATTAAATTCAAACATCAATTATACATTATCGAATAACCTATTCAAATTTTAAATGATTGATAAACGATGGATAAATGATAAGTAATTTCTCAAATACATAAGAGGAGAGATAAATGGAGTTATTCAAGATGATTCATGAATGATTTATATGTGTAGGAAAGTGAAAAATATATTTAGAACTATAGATTATGCACTAGAATTTTTGGATCTAAAAACTACGTAGGGGACACGCATCAAATTTTTGTATGGTCTATTCCTCGAGATGCATGCACCCCACCTAGAGTCAGTATGGTCCCGAATTAGAGTTGTATAGTTTTGGAACCTTTAATAGTCTATGTATGTAGCTTTCTAAGTGCTTAACTTTTTTATAAATTATGGTCATTATATGTCACTCTTACTTGCACAACTTCAGGATAACTTGTACTAACCTACAAACAAGTAAAAACCCTAGAAACATGTACAACCCTTTATCTAAGCATTAACAAACAAAAGGAAAAAAATAGGTGTGTACATTTGAGGTTAGACTACCCTTGATGGTTAGAATCTTAGTTTCTAAACTAAATCAATCATGTCAAAGTAGGATTGGTCAAAGATTAAGTGGTTAAAAATCTTGATTATAGTATTGAATGAGATTTTTTTGAATGGATTTTTGAAAAATGACTTATTAAATCCTTTTTTAAAGTTAGATGCACTCAAGGAATTTTTCAAGTCAGTTCAAATTAAGTGCATTTTAATTTTTGGATCAATTTCTAAACTAAACCAAGTGTTACACTACATTTCCTTACTATGGGATCAATCCTCATGTAGTTCTCTTAGACACTTTTACAAATGTGTAGCTAAATAACCACCTAGGGGTGACCTCACATCTCTCGACAAAGCAAGATAGTGGGATAACCGTATAGAATAGAATGTACAAAATCTAGTAGAAATGGAATGTGGTCTGAATCAATTATGTGACCTAGCCATTTGTTGATTGAAACCTTAATGTAATGCTTGGGATGAATTTTCTCTTGCTAAAACATGGCTTTATGATATTTGCATGCTTGGAATGGATGAAACTAAACTCTTTGACCTGGTTGATTGCTTTGGTCTTCTAGTAGGGATTTCTCTAGATGATGTGTAACTAATTAGGAAGATTTATGAACCCTTTGAGTGATCTTGGAGTAATGTTTGTAATAGTAGCTTGTAAGAATATCAGTGTTAGTTATGAAGTGATAATGACTTACTTATATAGCCTTCCGTAGGTGAGATATCATTATAAGGATGATCCTAGGCAGAAGGTGAGATATTATAATAAGGATGATCCTAGGAAGATGAAATGACCCATATAATGATTTTAAATTGAAATTAGAGTAATTTATTATGAAGGCATGGGACTATATAGGTCAACCAAGACCAACCCTTACATCCCAACCCTTCTATCCCAACCCTTCTATATGTTTTAAAATTGAAGAAAGGAATACCAAAATTGAAATTTGATTCATTAATTTCAGATGTTTTATGTTGCTTTGATTAAGTAATATTCCTATAAATAATGATAGATAAGAGTGTAAAGGTAACTAATTTGTATAATGACTATAGATAAAAATTTATCTTAACAAGGATACATGTTCAAACTTGGCATTGCAAAAGGAAACGTTACTTAATTTTAACATGTGAACTAGGGTTTCTAGTTTGTTTTAAGTGATTATTGGTCATCCCAAAGTTGTGTGAGTAAGAAAAAGACACAATAAAGATCATTACTAGACATTGAAAATGCGCATGAAGTCAGAGGTCGACCTTGTCAAAGGGTTGTTTACACTTAAAATAAAATTTAGTTTAATTTAATTAGGTTTTAATTGAAGTAATATTACAAATATTACACTATCAAGGAATTCATATTTACACTTTAGATCATACAATCAATCACATACAATCAAGCACAAAAAGATGGGTAGAGGCACTTATCTAGTTCAAAAATATTCGGGATGTGTCAATGAGTGATTTGGGTAAGGAAAAATATGAAATATGGAACAATAACTTTCTAGAGATGTAGAAATATTGGGTTAGAACCATAAAAAGAGGATAAGATCAAATGGTATGGTTCTAACCAAATAAACTATTTTTAGACCTTCGGTAGTTAGGATATAAAAATTTTAGTTTCACACTTTGTGTTACTCTCGATATATTCAACTTCATGTGAAACCCTGGATGTCACACTTAAAGCCTACAAATAAACCATACATATCCTAAAAAGAACTCAAGAAATCATACGGTCTAAAAATAAAGATGTAAATGCTTGAGTTATATTGACCTTGGCAATCAAATTTATTTTTGAATCATCGAGCATCATGCACTACATTTCAGACTCAATGTAGTTATCCTAGTGCTCTATAAAAACATGCATGCATTTATCCTTTGACATAGGTTTCACTTATGCCTCAACACTGATAATGGGTTATGTTACTCCATCCTAATAGAAACCCTTTTGTGCAGATGAAAATTTAGAATTATGCCCTCATATACTATGTATGTAGTATGCAAACGTGGTCCTTTGTTTTTCATTTGAATATGTGGTATATAGATAGGTGATTTCTAGATGATAAATGATTAGGTTAGACTCGTGTGTGTGTGTGTGTGTGTGTGTGTTATTAATTTGAAATTAGGACCTTAGCTGCAATAAAAGTCAACCCAAAATATATAATAAGAAAGTTAAAAGGGTGACAAATGGGTCCATGAAGAGAAAATAAGTAAAAAATAAAAAGGGTCAAGACTATACACAATGGTCAAGGTCAGTATGTATGATCCAATAATTTTTTTACGTTCTTAGACTAAGATCGAGATAAAAGCAAATAGTAAATTTTTTTTTCCAGAGATATTTGTAAAAATACTCAAAATCTAGTCAAAGAGGTAAAACAACAAGAAGTTGAATTCAATCAAGTAACAAAGAGAAATTCAACAAAGGATTGATGCCATTAAGATCTTGTTCCACTATTCAAAACTCATGTATAGAAAAATCTAATAAAATCATGATGTAATAATTATTTTGTCAAAATTTTGGTGTCTACAAGTCTGAGACCATACAAGGATAGGCCAAGATTGTACAAATTAGGTCTGGACAATACAAAAGTAATAGTCCCACCCTTACCGGGTTTTCGCCTTCTATAAATTCCATTATAGAATCTAAAATTCCAAATCAACCTATTTCATTTCCTTGCATATCTAAATATAATAAGATTGAATACATATATAATTCTATCTCTCCTCTTATGTATTTAAGTAAGTACTTATCATTTTTTTTAGTTTTACATGTATGGATACATTATTCGATTATGAATGAAATGTTGGAAGTTAATTAGATCATAGTAATCTACATATTAAAACTAGTACACCTAATAATAAAATAAACTCACATAGAGATTCAATTTAGGGTGTAAATAAAAAGAATTTACCTTATATAGTTTACATCGTGATCATTTTTTCAGGAGGATAATTCAAGGCCATCAAATAAATCTTGTTTGTTCATTTTCTTCGTATGGATGTGTGCGGAATTGATTTTAATACTCAACCAATTAATCATATCTCTATTTTCAAATGAGTTTTCATTTAGATAATAAAATAAAAACAAAAACATACATCAAATGTGGATCAAAGCACAAATCCCTACCAATACGTATATATGACAATGATGCACATAAGATTGGTTGTTGAGCACTAGAATACGAGAACCATACAATACCAAATTTCATTTATAGAGAAATGGATAATAGTTATGGGTGAAAGATGATGACTTGTATGTAGATGAAACAAATACATAATGAGAAATCCGATAAAAGAGATTTGAACATGATGGGTGATTTGAATAAATCATGGGTTTATTTAGACATTGATAAATACTAAGTAGACATTAAGGATATTAGTGATTTATGTTTTTGTGAATGCATGAACTAATATTATCTTGTCAAAGACTATAGACATGATACTAAGAAATCCTACTTAAAACCTAGAATGAAGGTAAATGTGTGTGCTTTTACGCCCTTAGTCACCGGTCATATATCAAGATATGCATAACCAATAAGTGGATAACATTATCTCCTAACATGTCATATAATATTTATTTATGTTTTCATATGCTTAGTAGGTTGGCCTTGGTGCTTTACATAGTATAGTTAGGTATATATAGGATTTATTAAGTGGTAGCTAATGATCACATTGAGCACTCGAGTCTTATTATACGCTTTGGAGGTTGCCCCCTCAAAGTGGCTAAGTAATTATACTGGCATATTGTGACCATTTTTCTATATTTTGGTGTTCTTTGGTGTTATATTGATGCTAATATTCAGATCTATCTAAGTAATTTCATTACAAGTGGTATTAGAGATTTGATCTAGACAAAATTGGGTTGAAACCCTAATTTTGAAGATTAAACTATAACTAAAAATAGGTGGTGAAATTTTCTACAATTGTTAATCAAGTGGTGGAATCAATTAAGTACGGGAATATAAGCATTTGAATATTGTTTGACTGGTTATTTAGTTAAGTGGAAGAATCAAGACAATTAAGTTACAACATGGGAGGAGGAATATTTTGTGTACCAACATCCAAAGATCATCAACAATGAAGACTATACTTGTTTGAAGAAGCCTCTTGAAATGGTCAACATTGGGGAAAATGTTGCTTTGAAAGGGAGGTGCATGATACACCCTTAGTCCTTGGTCATATATCATATATATATATATATATATATATATATATATCGATAAGTAACTAACATTATCTCGTAACATGTCATATCATATTTCCTATGCTTTCATATGCTTACTAGGCTGGCCTTGGTACTTTACATTATATATATGGGTATATATAAGATTTAGTAAGTGGTATATAATCATCATATTGAAAAATCGGGTCTTACTATATGGTTTGGATGTTTCCTACTTGAAGTGGCAAAGTCCTTCTACTTGCATATTGTGATCATTTTGCTATATTTTAGTGTTCTTCGGTGTTATATTGATGTTGGTATTCAGATCTAAGTAATTCCTTTCCATGGGTGATGTGTAATTTATAGAGTTATGTGAGGAACAAAGTTGATAATCACCACTAATATTCTAACTAAAACATATTTCTATCAGTCATTTCAATGGCTATTGGTTGGAAGCACAACTATTCTAACCAAACTATACACTGCAATAAATGCAACAAACATGATCACATTTAATTAGATACACATCTAGTATGGTATTTGTGGTGAGCAACAAACCATTATGGTATTTTAAAAACAATTGCTCTTATTTTACCAACACAAACAAGAACACACCAATCATATAGAAAAATGAGCTATCCACATCCACCTTCTCCCCAATATCATGGAAACCAATGTAAATGATGGAATATTTTCTGCTATTCAAATTTTTATTAGAAGATATGTTTTTCATATGTTTTAGTTATAAGTTACTTAGTATATATATATATATATATGTGTGTAAAATTTGGAAGTAGAGAAATACAGATCACTTGGTCTACTATAGACACTAAATCACACATTTTTGGTACATTTCTAGGTCATAATTACATACTTGCATTCATATGATTCATAAGGAGAAAAGTAATAATTAACCATTGTCTTGACATTTTTGTTTCCCTTCTTGGCCTTACACACCCCACTTCCTAGTATGAACTTTGTTACCTTAACTTTTCTCGGCTTTGGACACCAAGGCCCAACTAGGATGCCAAGACTCAGAACTCCCAACCTCTTTGTCTCTTACTCGATTATTTTGGGTCCTTTCTAGCTGTTGGGAATCTTATTTTCTTGGTGGTCGACATTTTAGTGGTTAATTATGAAATTAAAAGAAGGGAATCATATAAATATAATACTATGTGATCATAATAAAGGGCCAATATCTAAGCATCTACTATCCTCACCTAAGGTTACATCCAAAGGAATCTAAAGAGGATCAAAGCATTCATCTAGCTTTATACAAGAGACAAGGGATTGGTTATTCTACATACACGTATAGGAAGAGAAGTTAATTTTTCCATGTACATATATATTCACATATTCTACATCTAGCTATCACTTCCTATCAAGTGCATTATGTATAAGAGTGACCTAGGGCATGATTCTACACACACACACAAAGAGAACTACATGGAGTCTAAAATATAGTGCAATTTTCACTCACTCGGGTGACTCGCTAGGTCAGCTCCACTCACCATTTGCATAATTTTATTTTTTAATATTTGATGTGTTTTGTGGTTTTACAGGTCATCTCTTTCATTGTAGAGGTTACAAGTAACATTTGTAGGCATTGTGTGACATATAAGTGACAAGCGACAAAGGAAAACCAACATGTAGTGACCATGTAAAAACTAATTTCTGAGCTTCTGCAAAAACTTTGGCACCTAGATAGGGTCTCTCGGCACTTAGGCACCCCAATACCGCACCATGTACCCGGTCCAACCTTCTTCTACACTTTTGTAATTTTCTCTCGGGTTTGGTCATGACACTTTGAGTTCTAGTTCCAACAGCTTTCTAGCTTCACACACCTTTGCATTATTCATGAATAAAATAATTCCCTTTTCCTCCTTCTTATACTTAGGGTTTGAAATTATCTTGCTTATTTCTTGTTTGAATTTCTGTATTTTATTGATATATTACCGTATCAGACTCTAAAATAGCCTATCTAAGGTTTAAAACATTAAAGTTAATTTTTGTTAATCATCCGTAATGATTATAGGATATGCAACATATGAGTTTTTAAATACATGTTTACTTGTTGACTATCAAGTGCATAATAATATGGGGTTATAATTAAATGTTTCCCTCAACACAACCGTGTCAACCTTATAATGGTAAAAAGGGCCCAATTTTATTTTTATCTCATGTGTATTTTATCATGGAATATCATAATTGTATCCAATTAAGAGTCATGGGAGTATTCATGAAGAATTTATATTGTTTCACCAAATACAACTAATACTTGTCTAACATTATTAGTTTACCTTTTTCTATCATACTTGTGGTTTGTCTTAAAAAAAGAGCTTTGAAATAGGGCATGGGCATCTCATTAAAGCATTATAGAGAAGGGAAACTTGTCATATGTTTAGTTGTAAGTTCCTTGGTAGATATGTATGAAAAATGTACAAGTATGTGAATTATTAAAAATATTCCTAAAAGGTATGTGATTGCATAAACCGCAACGATTGGAAAATATGAAAAAAGGGTTTGTTGAAAATATCATCTAGATTATAGCCTCTCCTCCCAAGTCTCATCTTGCAGCAACAAGGTGGTTTTTTCAAAGGAAGGATAATACAGGATGGCATCATTCTTGTCCACGAATCTATTCATTCGATGGAGAAAGCAAAAAATATGGTATGATAGTCAAGCTTGACATGAACAAAGAATTTGACAGAGTTTCATGGAAATTCCTTGATAAAGTTCTTGAAAATTTTGGTTTCTCTATCCATTTTAGAAAAATCATCTCCAATTGCATTTCCTCACCTATGTTTTTAGTCCTTATCAATGGATCTCCTATAGGATTATTCAAAATCAATAGAGGCATAAAACAAGGGGACCTAATTTCCCCTCTTTGCTTCATTTTAATGGTGGAGAGTTTAATCATAAGGGTGGATCATGCAATAAATTTGGGAGATTTGAAAGGTTTTAAATTGTCCTTTCTAGATATTAAAGTATCAAATAAACATTTTGTTGATGACACCTTTTTCATCCTCATGGCTTTGTTGATTGAAGCTAAGAAGCTGAAATCCATTCTCAAAGATTTTGAAGGTGTTTTAGGACAACTTATCAATTTTGAAAAGATTTCGATCTTCTTCCTTCACACTCCGATCCCTAGATAGAACACTATCTCTAATATTTTGGGTTATTACATCCATCCCCTTCCCTATTATTATCTTGGCATGCCTTTATTATCCGGTAAAATTCCACTAAATTTTTGAACTCTCTTATCGAAAGATTCCAAAAGAAATTATCTGTTTGGAAAGGAGTTATTCTTTCCCAAGTAGGTAAGTGTCTCCTTATCAACAACACTTTTCAAAATCTCACTATTTAATTGATGTCTCTCTTTCAAATCCCTAGGGAGGTTAGTGATAGAATCGAAAAAAATCTGAAAGATATTCCTTTGGATTGATGTTGAAGAAAATGATAGAATTCATCTTATGGCTTGGGAAAAAGTGTGTCAACCTAAGATTTTTGGGCGGTTGGGGATTAAGAATATTATTAAGATGAAAAAATCCATGGTGGAAAAAATGGGTTGGAGATTAATGAAGGAAGACCTCCCTGACACTTCTTTCTAGGGCCAAATTTATGGAGAATTATAAGAAACATAATTGGCTCCAAAGAGATGATATGTCTTTAGGTTCCCTGCTTTAGAATGATTTAATTAATTACATGCAAATTTTGATGAAGGGAAGTAGATGGAAACTTGGTGTTGGTGAAAAATTCATTTTAGGAGGAAATGTGGATCTCCTCCTCTCCTCTCAAAGACAAAGGTGATTAGTCTCAATAAGTTCCCCTACTTTAGGATGATTGAGATGAATGGTATAAACTATATCAAGAACAAATCCAAGGTAAATTTTGGATTCAAATTCCTTGTATTGATCAAAATATCTCTCGGTAATATCAAGAATTTACATGAGATCCTTTGGTCTCAACATCTTGATGTCAAGGATAACCCAAATGAACTCATTTGGGAGGATTCCTGGATGGATCTTACTCAGTTAAAAGTGGATATCTTCTTCTCTCTAAAAATAAACCTTCTTGCATTGATTGGAAAAAGATATGGCTCAAAGAATTGACTCCCAAGATTAAATTTTTCCTATGGCTTAGTGTTGAAAATAAGATTTTAACTACAGATAATTGGATTAAGAGGGGACATTACATCCCTAATAGGTGCAATCTCTACAAAAATTAAAGGAATTAGTCAACCCCATATTTCTTTATTGTTTCTATGGTATGGAGGTATGAAATGCTTTCTTTAGATTTATGGGGATGAATTGGGTATTTTCGGATAACATTATTTCAACATGGAAACAATGACATCATCCATTTAAACATGTGATCATCAAAATAATTTGGATGCTATCTTTTCCACATATTATTTGATACATTTAGTAGGATCATAATGCCATCATTTTCAATGACAAAAACTTCTCTAGGGAGGATTTTCAATCACCTTGTGGAAGGCATCAAGCAGGGGTATTTATGATTTCAGGCCCAAAAATAATCTTACTCAAAATGACGATGAAGAAAAATTACTAGGTAAATGGAATGTGTACCTTCTTTACCAATAGTATTCAAGGACTTGGCTCATGCCAAGTGTAGTCCATCAAATATAATATAATTGCAAATAATGACTTCAAACCCGTTGAGATTGTTTTTTTGCATGGTTAAAATATATTCGTCAACAATATATAGGATAACGGCCGATAGCCTTCTCATCAACAAATAATTGAAAAACATAAAACATGCATTTCTCTTCATGGACTCGATCAATCATTCTTGAGCAAGACCCGTGTTCATCTTTACCATAATTTTTAGTAAAACGTTTAGGACTATTTTGTTTAACAAGTTATTTATGGAAATATGTAGGGCCAAGATGATCAGGATACATCTTCATGTTCAAAATATGTACTTCTATTATTATGCTCTAACTCTTATCTTTGTCACAAATATAGACAATGAATTTTATTAGCTCGATATTTAAAAAAGAAACAATAGAGCCTAGTGAGCACCAAACCACTCCTTTCAGTAAGTAATGTAGCTTAGCGGTCACTATGCATTTTCTTTGATACAAAATGACATGAAAAATTCCTTGCGATGCCATTTCATCCATTCATATGATCTGTTATCTCGAGCACTATGTTATGTAAGTATTGTAGCTTAGCGGTTGCTAAGCATTTTTGTAATACAAACTTTTTTTTATTTCTATTTTCTTAATTAAGAAACAGTTTAGCCTAGAGGCTGCTAATTTATTCCTTTCTCATTTAACAATAAACAATAAGCATAGAGAATTATGTTCTGTAAGTATTCAAGCTTAGCATTTGCTAGGCATTTCTTTTATACAAACTATTTTTGATCTCTATTTTTAAAATTAATAAACAGTTTAGCCTTGAGGCCGCTAATCTATTAATTTCTCAAAAGACCTCCATAGCTTTCGACAGTAAACAATTTTTATATCTCACATATTTTGCATCTAAATTTTCACAAAAATGCCTAGCGCCCAATAATATCTATTACTATGATCTGTTATTAGAGTGCTATGTTTGAAATAAGATATTGTTTAGCCTAGCTTCCAGAAAATCATTCCTTCCCCGAAAGTAATCGAGCTTAGCAGCTTAAGTATTTTATTTAATATGAACTTTTAATTGATCTCTATATTCAAAATAAAAATTAGTTGAGCCTAGTGGCCGCTAATATGTTCCTCCTAAAAAGTAGCATAGCTTAGCGTCACTAATCATTTTAATTGATGCACACCGATGTGTTAAAAAGAAAGATGCAAAGGTGTGTTCCTAGCAGTCCCTATGGTGTTATATGAGCACCCTAAAAACATTTTTAGTAATCATATTTCTTCCCAACTATGCAAAGACCTCCATAGCTTTTAACATTAAAAATTGTCCATATCTCACTTATCTACCATCAAAATATATTATGGAAAATGCCTAACTGACCGCTAATATATATTAGTATGATTTGTTCATAAAGCATCTATGTTATCAAGAAATTGTTTAGCCTATTTTCTGCATAATCATTCCTTTTGGTAAGTATTGAAGCTTAGTGGTTGCTAAGCATTTTCTTTCACACCCACTATTTGATTGATCTTGTTTAAGTAATGGAGCTTAGTGGTCGCTAAGTATTTTACTTGATACAAACCAATATAAATTATGTGTTAGACACAAAAGAACTTATGAGTAATATAGAAGTTGAGAAATCCTTCAATGGTATGTAGTGCCATACTTGGTTGTGGAAGGAATGTATAGTCAATAAGATAAGATTATAGTTAATGAAAATACTAGTGATCGAAAATTGTAAAGATATTTATTTACATTGCTGGAAATAAAACCTAGGAGTTGTAGAGGCTAGTGACTGATAGGATTATGCTCAACAATAGACAGACAACATATGACATGCATAAGTTGTTCATTAACATGTGTTGAAGAGAATACCCTGATCCCCTATAAAATCTAAGTATTTATTATTTTGAATTCGGTGTTGTAAAAATATCATTCTAATGGAGCTTAGCGGTTGCTATTTTCTTTCCTATCTATAAGGTACTCTCAAATTCTAGTGAAGCATAAAATTATGTTTTATTTTTTTAGAGTAACGCGTTAATAACTCCAAAATATTGACGATCACCAGATATATTATAAATTTCATGCCACATGACAACATTTTAATGGATTACAGTTATAACTTAATAATGCGGATTTTTATAGGTTTAAATATTTGTTAATTCTATCGATAATTAAAAATTTCTTTGGGATCAAAAAGGCTATTTAGTAACTTCTTTTACTTTGGTAAAATGGGGATTCAGATGAATCATTATGCTGAAGCCCTTGCTGCTCTTTGGGGGCTAAGGATTGCCAAATATTTTGATATCCAGAACTTAATTTTGGAAGGGGACTCTCTTAATATCATCAATCATTTAAACCAAACTTCTCCTCCTAGCTAGACCATCAAGGAATTCATTATGGAAGTAAGAAATATTTGTCAAAATATCAAGAATATCATCATTAGACATACCTATAGGGAGGGGAATAAGGTTGCAGACACTTTGGCCAATATGGGCATCAATATTAATCTTACCATATGGGATAATGCAAACAACATCCCTAAGGAGGTTCAAACTAGCATTAATGTGGATAATAATGGAATTACACATGTGGAGTAATTTTAATTATGACATGGAGCGGGTCTTAACAGAGGTGAAAGATCTCATTTGTGTGATTTATCCTCCTTTTTATGGCCACATTAAAGCCATTAAACCTCACATAGGTGGGAGGTATTTCAAAAATAGGACAATCATAAGAAAATAGTAGACTCTTATGAGGGTTTCGAGTAGGATATTTATAGAATTGGTAGGAAGAAGGAGAAAATGGGAGGGGCACCATGTCAATTGGAGCCGAGTTGCGACCCAGCCTGGAAGAATAACAAGGTACTTTGGAACCTCCTGCATAAAGGAGGCATCTCAAATTTCATTGAACGAATTCAGGGTCATGACCTGAACATTTTGGTTCACTTTGCTATGGATTGGAAGGATAGGAGGGTCAAGTATGGTGGGCATAGGGTTATAGTCAATGAGGAGCTGATTGCTAAGGCAACAGGCTTGGAACTAGAGGGCTACCATTTTTTAGTAAGAGGATTGATAGGGTCGCTGAGGTAAGAAATTCTTTGACGAGGGCAAAGAGCTAGAGTTTGTTGCTGTGGGCATAAGGGTAAGTTCTATTCCCATGCCGTATGATGAAGTGATGAATATGATGGTCAGATATATTTCTTTGAAGGGCATTATAAAATGGTCCCTATTAAACACCTTGTTTTTCTAAACCATTTTAGAAGGAATTTCATGGTCTATTTCTGCATTACCTTCTCAACTCCCTGCAATGCTTTGTTTTGGATTTTCAAAAGCACTCCCATGCTATTCCTTTGCATCAGGGCCTTATCTTTCTATTGCACAAGCTTTGTGTTTCCAAGTTCCCTGGCTTCCCGATTACTCCTAGTGAGCCGCTTGCTACCACCTCCTCTACTCCCACTCCCACTCTTTCCACCCCTTCCAAGTCCAAATCCAAGAACCCCATGAAAACAGACACCCCTCTCACTGGTAGGATTCTCAGAAGCTCCAAAGAGATGGAGGTTGCTCAAAACTTGATTCATATCAACAATACTGGTATTGAAAAGGCCCTACATCAGGAGGAGTCTCAAGTGGATAATAGACTAGAATCCCTAGAGAAAGAGATGAAACAGATGAAGAAGAACCTTCAGCATATGGAGAAGCAGAAAGGGAAAAGAAAGTTTGATGAAGAGAATGAAAAAGGTAAGGATCAGTTTACTGATATATATATATATAAGAAGTTGAACTCTTTAGATACTAGACTAGGGAGAGCTAAAGATAGACATGATCACAACATGGCTATCTTTAAAGCCATAAGTGACTTTCTTGAGCAGCAAGTTTGGAGCATTTCTATGCTAAGTGGGATCCCTGCAACTATTTGGGGGAATGAGAAAGAGAGGAGTATGGCCTTTTCGCAGCTGGACACTTTGGACTCAATGCACACAACCACTTTGGCGTTGTTTACCTCGCTACAGATGATCCAGTCTAGAATTGAAAGAGCATTCAAGAAATAGACTCACTTGGGCTGGCAGGATTTGGTATAGATGTTGTTCTTTTGTGAT
Organism: Taxus wallichiana var. yunnanensis; assembly: GCA_018340775.1. NCBI lineage: Eukaryota > Viridiplantae > Streptophyta > Pinopsida > Cupressales > Taxaceae > Taxus > Taxus wallichiana. The sequence goes on from CM031244.1 coordinate 198,208,890, forward strand.
CTTTTTGTTGTGACGTTGCTTATTTTTGTGGTTTTGTTATGGTCAGTGTCCTTTTTTGCTTCTAGTTGTAACCTGTTCTTGGTTAGTGTAGAATATGAAGGGAGTCACCAACAGATATTGTCTAAATTTGTGGAGTGCGTAGATCATTGACAATGCCTCGCACTCGGTCGTTGTATAATTTTGTTCTACTGGTGTCAACTTTCTACTTGCAAAACACAAGGGATGATCAACAATCCCCTCTCCTGGTTGAGCAAGAACGGCTCCCATTGCTGTACCAGAGGCATCCACGTGGACATGGAAAGGTTTATCCCATGATGGGAATCATAGAATAGGTGTAGTGATAAGCCTTTCTTTTAGAGTGTCAAATGCCCTCTGCTGCGCCTCTCCCCACTGAAAGGCACTCTTGTGTCTGAGCAATATTTCCAAAGGTGCGGTGATCTTGGTGTATCCCTTAATGAATTTTTGTAGTACCCAGTGTGTCCAAGAAATATGCACATGACGCTTTGGCATGGGCTCCCTAATCCCATAATAATTGTAATTTTCAAGGGATCCACCAAGAAGCCCTCTTTACATATGATATACCCCAACAACATTCCAAAAGGGGTTGCAAAGACACATTTCTTGATGTTGAGGGAAATCCTCAATTGCTAACATCTTTCAAACATCAATCTCAAGTTATCACAATGGTCCCTAACCAATCCATACACTTTGTCGAATTGTCCAAATATACTTGAAGGAACTTGTGGATGAAGTCCTAAAATGCTTGTACCACTATACGTGAAAATACAAAGGCACATTCCGCAATCCAAAGGGCATGACTGCCTATGCAAATATTCCCCACTCAAAGGCGAAATTTGTCTTTTCTTGGTCCTCTTTGGCAATCCTAACTTGGTGATATCCCAAGAATCCATCCGTGAAGGAATAGACCTCACACCCAAAGAACTCCTTCCAAAATATCTTCAGTGAAGGGGCTGGGAAAAGGATCTATGATACAAATAGCATTCAACTCCCTGTAATCCACACATATCCTAATCCACCCATCCTTCTTTATGCTGATCACCATTGGACTTATCCATTCTGATTCCTCCACGACCTCAATGATACAAAATGCTATCATTTTTTCTAGCTCTTCTTTAACCCTTACGCGCGTGTTGAGATTCATCCCGTAAGGCCTCTTCTCGACCGGTGCACACCATATTTCAACTTTATCCTCATTTCCCCTAATGAATGGTGGATGCCTTTCAACTCATGGTATCCGCACTGGAATAAATCCTCAAATTCGTGTAAGAGATCAATGATCTTTGATACTTCCTTTTCTAACAAGTAGTCCCCAATGATAGCTTTCTTGGGCTCCTTCTCTGAGCTGATGTTAAATTTCTTGGTTTTGAGTGGTTCATGATACGTGTGTGCACATGCATCCACATTGTTAACTACTTCGTGTGTCCCAACCAAATGGTTGATATTCAGTGCTCTCATATCCTCTCCATTAACAACATATACCATCTTCCCTTTCTCCTTTTAGCACACGCACGCTCGAATTATATGTCTTTTGGTTCCTCCTCTTCAAACCATGCTTCCAAGCTAGGTCCACCAAGTAAGTCTACTAATCTATCTTCCATCATGGTGTAATCCCCCAGAGTGAGGCACTTAATAGTCTACAACGCCTCATCAACCGGTTGCATGGTACTTTGGTACTCGAATGTGTGAACCAGGTAAGCTGCTAATTCCTGCCAATTTCTCATTTGGGGGTGAGTTTCAGAATGGATGTACCAAGTGCACACATAACCTTGTAGTGTCAAATACAACTTGTGAACCCAAAGGGAGGGTGGTAAAGCTTCCACACCTTCTCCCCAGACCCTCTCACATGCCTGGATGTGGGAAGAGGTGGGTTCTTTACCATTGTAATCCTTGATAGTGGTGGGTATGTTTCTCTTCGAGAATTAGACAGTGAGCGCAATTCTAACTTCACACCACTCCAACAAGGTTTTACTTATGCATGGCCCACCACCTCTTCGTGCATGCCTATCGTAACATAACCTAACATACCTTTTCACTCATCCTCCCTCCATTGAGATTCCATTTTCCTCAAAAATACCTCGGGTATGCATCTCCGAGAATACTTGGTTATTACCTTTCTTGTCGCACCGAATCAGTATGTGCCACTTTTACCACTCGTTACCGATCCTTTCAGATGTCACCCAATCAATTCATAAGTCCCATGTGCCCAATTATCACATGCTATACTGGTAGTATCACTAACAGATTGAGCATCATCAAACTGGATGAATCCTTCTGTAGAGTGGATGGTCTTTGGATCTCGTATGGAGCACACATATATTCTCGTCAAGGACCTCCTCTCCAAGGGGTTCAAGTATAGGGTGTGGATTTTCCATCAGCAAGTGGTATAATCACCTCTCTTCCTTGTTTTCAAATCTTATGTACCTCTTTTTAAACCAAAGATCTGCATTATTCTTATAGCACCATGGGTGCCCATGTAATGTTGGGAAATTATCTACCTAAAAAAGTGCCAAGACTTCAAAATCCCCAAAGAACTTAGTCCCCGAATGGTAATGGTCGCATCCTTCAAGACACCTATGGGAATTGCCTTTGTCTTATTTGCCATATACAACACATTTATAGATGGTCAGAATGCAGTGTCTTCCCATTTGATGTCGCATCCAGTGTGAGAACATTAACCTCCGTGCCTATGTCAATGAGGATGTTACTAAGCAACCACCCATCCACTACTACATTTAAGGTAATCTCTTTGTCATAATCAAGACCGTGAGGTGGGAGGTTTACATGTAGGATCTTCCTTTGTGCTCTTCCCCGGTGTACGGTACCTTTTCTCTCAACCATGCTCTTAGTAGGGGAATAATTTCTCCTATCTCAATAACTTACACACCTCCTTAACCTCATCTAAGTCATCCTTTGGTGTTTCTACTGAACTTCTTTGCTCATCTTTTCTAGTTTTCTCTTTTAAGCATTAGATCTCCCCTTGTAAACTCTCGAATTACGTCCATGGTTTCCTAGTAGACTTCTTTCTGGTGAGTCAGGTTTGGATACTTCCCATGTACTACTTCTTCCCTTGAAACCAGAGGTCTCTACCTAGGTGCTCACCATGCGTGCGCGGACTCTACCCTTGTTATTACCATAACAAGATTTAGTTCTGATTCACCTATTACTCGCAGGGCTTAGCCATTGCACGTCAACCTTCTTAATACTCACCATGGCAAAGACCCTTATCCTTCCGGTATTGCTAACTCATATGTTCATATAACTCTAGGAACTCTTCGTACTTATGTTTTTTTCCACACCACGAGCATTGTAGAAGATCTAGACATTCGCGCTTATAATGGTCCGTGGCTCCAGAATTAAAACACATCCCACGCTAGAAATCACTTCTTCCTCCGTAGTTACCATGACCATGAAATCATCCATGAAACCCTCTTCCATGTGCACCTCCATCCCCGTGCTCTTTATTCCCATGGTCATCTCCTTTGGAACTACTAGCAATTCCATCAAGCGCACACCAAGATCGATTACCTCATGAATCGGTTAATCAATCTATAATCTTTGGTGTCATGTGTGGTTGAGGTACATATATTGCAATAACAAGATACATTTTCTCGGATCACACACTCGCAGCAAGGGGAACCTACTTGCATCATGATCCCCGTGACATATTTTGTAATTTACCACTATGGCACGTACCGCCTTTCGAGTACATATCCCGCCATTATCCTTTGTGTGCCCTTCTACGTTACAATATGTGCACCACATCCCACCGCAAATCTTTAGAACCTGTGTTGGTAGATAATTTCTCTAAATTCTTAGCCATGGCAAAGTGATCTCGAGACTCAAATGGGCTAACACTAGTGTTAACACTATCAAATACCTCGAAGTAAAAAGTAACTTCCAACACTTCGCATGAGTTTGTGAATGTTTTATGAGATAAAGCCCTCTTAAAGGGTATGATCAACCCTCGACAAACCAATGAGCATGTTGTGAACGGTGGATATCATATGATAGTTTAAAAAAAGAGTTTTAAAATGCGCATCATATTCCCGCATGCTCTCTCGCCATTCCTCTTTGGATTTCTTTGAGAAAGCCGATGCTCTTCTATTCAAACTCGTATGTGAAATTTTGCCAAGAATGCATTTCTTAGTGCAGTATAATCCACAATAGTCTAATGAGGGTCATAATTTCTATACCAACTATGCATGCATCCTTGCAAGGTCATCACAAATTGACTGGCCTTTCAATCTTGGGTCATGATCCCCTTTGCGTGCCATAGCAGCTCGCACTTATGCACATGCTTTGTGGCATCTTCTATCCCACTATAATATAGTAAGTGTAGAGACATCTCAAAAAAGACTTGAGGAGGTGGCTGAGGCCCCTATCCTCCCGATCCAGTACCTTGGTTTCCTCTGGTGTTTCCTCCTCCACTGGATCCACTAGATCCTGAGCCACCAGCTCCACCACTTCCACCTCCAGATCCTATTGTGTTAGGTACAAGGCCTGTGTTTGTCGTGCTGAACGCTCCCGTCATCCCACTAAATTATGCGCTGAAAGTTGGTGAACTAGTACCACTCCCAGGTTGTATTGCCTCTACCACTTCCTAATGCACTTCCAAAACCAAATTTGTATATATGCCTTGTCCAACATTCCACCAAATACCGAAATAGTGTGTGAAGCTATAGAAGTCCCAAATGAGAAATTGTATCTCCTGGGTGCTGATCATTGCTTTTACTGATATCAAATGGATTGACTGTACTTTTCCCTCATTCAAAAAAACTAAAATCCAAGGTTTAGTTACTAGGTGGGGTTAGGTGCATGTAAATGACTCTTCTTTCTCTATGCGATGCACTCTCACCGAAGCCGCAAGGTTTTCTCTCCCGCACTTACCAAGATGGGGTATCACAGATTGTTCGGGTTCCACATCCTCTATGTGAACCTTAACTCCTTTCCACCATGTCCTGGCTCCATAACCCACCCGTAATCCCACACTATCTATCGAACTCCTTTTCATGTGCTTTGTTATACTTGAGCCATCTCTCCTCCCTTTCCTTTTCAATCATTACATCAGCCTTCTTTCCCCAACCTAGCTTCCTCGCCAAGTGCTCAGAGTGGTTTATCTGGTCATAGGAAATGCCTCTAAACCCATGATTACCATCAGGATTTTGATTGCAAGGGGGACAACACATAGAATTGATCCTCTGGGCTCTCGCAAGAACTCAAAATCAGAAATTTTAGACAGAATACATGGAAATTACGTATACTCAATACTCCCTTCCACCAATGATCTATAGCACGGGTCCACGTTAGATCAACATCTTGCAAGTTCTGATATGTTTCTTAGGTGCAAGGGTGTGAATTATAATACCACCCCGATCTAGATGTATAAGCTGAGATCCATTCAAATAACTCTACTGGGAAATAATAGAAGAAGGTTTCGTATAACTCATGATAAAGAGTGTCTTCCACCCATCTTTGCGTGTCAAACCTAGGTCCAGTATTTAATCTCTGAGTGAATTCATCCTCCATGCTTTTAAACCAATATTCAACACCTTCTAGGGTTAAGCATTCTATCATCACTTTTTACACAGATCATGATGTATGCCATGTTCCACTATAACTTTAAAACGAGGTCCTGCAATGGAACCAATATGTAGTCATTTTTTCACCCACTAAGAACATGTGAACCTCATGCACACCGGCTTATCACCCAACAGGGTCTTTGGCACTCACCTGAGGCACGTGAGAGGGAGCTGAGTCTCTCTTTTATGTGAGTTTAGTGGAAGGCATAATTCATGAGCTTGAATTAGTGATTTAATAGACATAAAGAAGATATAGAGCTCGTAACAACTTCTATACCCCTTCATTCATAACAAAGCAAAGCGCTCAACAAAATTAATAGAACTAGGAAGTTTTAAATCCACAAATAGACTTAACATTCAAGTAAGGCTCATGATTATAAAAGATTAAAAGCATAGTAGAAACATCCAGATAATACAGAAGGAGATCTTAACATAAACACAAAGGGTAACCTTATCATATTCCTTCATAGTATTATTTTAAAACATCATAGAGTGATAAACCACAGTCATACACCATCTCTAGATCTATACATGTATGCTCATAAAAAAGAATTGCATTCCCCATTACATCCTTCCTAGAATCATCTACCCATTTTATCTCATAGTTCTCGTAGTAATTTTGTAGAGCTCCACTACCTTACTTATGTCCCCGTTCTTTCAAAGGGCACACATATAAATAGGCATCTGAGCTCTAACAAACTCCTTTACAACCTCAGATCTGGCCCCAAGTGTCAAGGTGTGGGTCACCCGAGGCACATGCCTCTCCATGTCATGATTAGATTTTTGGATATTCCTATCGCAAGGTATATTCCTTCCAGACACCCTATCGCTTAGGTCAGAACCTTATCCAAATGGAACATGTTCTTCATGTGTCCTGTCCAAAAGGATGAAAATGGCTAAGTCCCAAATTGTGCTTCGCGGTGCGCATCTTTGGTTCTCCAAGAACCCTTTTTGAATCTTTCCTTGCACACCTTAGCTTGCGCGCTCCCTCTAGCCGTGCATGCCTACACACCTTTAAGATTTGGTAGCTACATTAGGGGCCCAACAAAAGTGTTAAATCATCTAAAAATATATTTGAATACATGACATATGTTAATGATTTTCCAGATTACACGTAGCCCTTAAGATCAAACCTTATTATAATCCCTTCGTAACATAACAAATTTTAACATATTTCATGATTACACATATTCCAAAAAGAAATTTCCATCCTAGCATCCACTGAGTTAAATATGTCATTCAAAGTAGACCACATGATATTCAAAGGATAGCCGACACTAAGGTCATAGATTATTTCATGGTGTTGGTGTGACATAACAAAGTCTTGAGATTAAGGACTGCTAGGATGATTATTGTCTTACACTAAGGACCTTCTAACCTAAATCTATAAAGATTTTTTTGTACATTAACATAAAGATATCCTAGAATATATAGATGCTAGAGGCCACTAGTCTTCACTTCTACAAAAAATTGACAACTTGAAACAAAACAAATTTAATAGTGAGTAATTATTTAAATTTCTTAGTGTAACGTATAACATAAACTTATACTAATGATTTCTTGTATTTTATAATTAAAGGAGGGTTGAAGGGTCCCTTTCCCTTTACATTACAAATACAACGAGAGGATCAATCTAAAAACCCGAACGATATAACAATACTTTGGTGAAAAAACACAAGGGCCAATGCCAAGAAAAGAAGTGGTTAGGAATACAAAACCCCGAGACTAGTAAACCAAAAATATGGTTTGATAAAAATGGAAATGACAACGCTATACAAAAACCAAAACAAAGATACAACTTGATGGATTTTAGAAGCACTAATTTATCCAAAACACATGAACATTCCTAACCTCTACCTGAATAGGTCTCAAAAAGGTTTGTACCGGTGGTTCTAGAAAAACATTATCTTTTCTAGCAGCAACTTGACTCTTTAACCAATTTTAAGCATCATGACCTTACTGTAAAAGAATATCCCAACATTCTGGTTCTTGTTGCAATGGAGAAGACCTTACATCTAGGTTAGGAAAGTGGAGTGACCTACCACCCATCGCTGGTGTCTCACCCCATTTTTCCACTTCAAACAAGAAATAATTTAGGACATTAAACCATTTGAACAACTCTCTAAAAACATTTACGTGCACCAAACCTTCCTATTTATATTGAACATCAAAAAGCAAGGGCCATAACACACTCAATGTTTTTTCCATTTCCACTTCCATGCCAACCCTATACACTGGCTTGATCTAGTGACAACCCATCTCTGAAGCCTAATCCTTTGCCAGGTGTATGATAATAAGATGACAAATGAATGTTGAAGAAACTTCTGCATTTACCCTTGGACATTCTTCTAGAGAAATACAATCATCTCCAAGAACTCCCTTAATAGTAACCAGGTCTTGCTCTATTTCAATTCAAAAAGGGATTTCAAATGGTGATGCAGAAGTTTGGTATAAAATCCCATTTCACTCATAGCTATAGAAAATTGCATGAAAGGAAACATTGGTCCGACAATGACAGAATAAATGAAATATCATGAAAGAAACCCGAAAGGTGTGAAAATAAGGGGGAGCGATAAGATAAATATATGGAGTGAATATGCCATCACATGCTTGAAATTAATACAATCTTTCTAATAGATTTAATATCAATGTTTATTGGAAAAGGTGATGAGTCCAAGAAATCGAGATAGTTATTACAAGTCTTATCAAAAAATATTCCTATTTACTAGCTATCTTAATTGATAAGATTTAAGGTCCAATCAGTTGTTAATGAGAGCATGCAAAGGGAATTTTAGTCACATAAGATTTATTTTACCTGACAAGGTATGTTTTTTAATGACGATGTTTTAATATGGGATTCAGCTCCAATAATTAATTCATTACTATTTGAGTCTTTTTCCAGGAAAAATAACGTTCCAAAGCTTAAACTTACTAATTTATACATTTAATATTTTAATAAATTTCTAGTCATTAGTCACCCATTATTTTTTTTTCGGCTACCACACCATACAAGCTTCAAGGATACTTCTTCTACTATGATCTACTTGTGTTAGGGGAAAGGAGCCAATGACCGTGCATGGGCCAATGACCGTGAGTGGGTATGTGAAATAAACTACCATTAGTTGCTTGAATTCAAGTTAAAAATTACCATCCTTAACTAACGACGCTTACCTTTCATTAACTAATGGCGCTTATCAGTTGCAAATCATTTTTTTATATGAAAATATATGTATTACGTTTTATGCAAAAATATCAAATGAGAACAAAACTATTGAGATTGTTTTTGCATCATTAAAATGGATTCCCTGATATTGTAGAGGCTAGCGGCGCTAGCCTTCTCATCAATGAATAATTGGTAAACATAAAACAAGCATTGCTCTTTATGGCCTCTGATCCTTTATTCCTAAGCAAGGTTCGTGTACATCTTCACCCTCAATGTTTATTAAATTGTTACAGACTATTATGTTTAATAAGTAATTTCTTAAAATATGTAGGGCTAAGATGAACATGATATGTCTTCAGGTTTAAAATATGTACTTTTATTATTATGTTCTAACACTTATATTTTTCGATAATGTAGATAGTGAATTTTTCATTGATTAAATAATTAGCGGTCGCTAAACTTTTTCATTGATACCTTAGCGTTTACCAAGAATTTTCATTTCTTTGATGTTCCAAGACAAGAGAAGACAACTAATATTCAAAGACAAGAAAGATATTTACCACTTTCCTAAATACATGTAATTAAAAATATTTACCACTTTTCTGAATACACGTAATTAACACAAAAATCTTTTAATTCTATTACATGTTATTCCTAGCATAACATACTATCTTGATGTTGGTGGCCGCTAGGATATTTGCTGTCTTTTATACGAGAAAAGTAGTAATGACTTCACTGAAAACTAACTATGCTCCATTATTGTATTTAAATTTTACAAGACTAGTGACCACTAGGGAGGATGATTATTGCATTCCTTTGATGTTCTAATACAAGAGAAGACAACAAATACTCAAAGAAAAGAATTTTTTTACGACTTCTTCTCGAATATACATGATTCAAAACATAGATTCAAGAAAATACAATACACGTAGTCAAACATATAATCTTAAGCCTCAATTTAGTCGTAGATTAGCCTCTGTAAGGATCCTTGCAGATGCCATGATTTTCCATGATTTGTTTGTTATTCGATCACTGATTTTAAAATAATAAACTATTAAAGCTTGATACAGGGAAATCATAACTTTCGATTACTAATTGAATCTAGTGGCTATTAGACATTTTCATTTAAAATAGTTGATTTAAATTATGTGATAAACATGATATATCTTATGAGAATTATAAAAGGCACCTAATTACAACAACCAAACACATAACAACATGCAAGATTTTTAATTATTAAATAATCAATTCTCAACCCTTATCATCCATGTTGGATTCCAGGTTTTCACAATGATGTAGTGTAAGTCAAATATGTTTTTTAAAATTATGGTAATATATGGATACTTGTGGCCGCTTAGTATTCACTTCTAGCAAAAATTTAGTACTTGAAACAAACCAAATTTAATAAATACTAATTGTTTAAATTACTTAGTGAAACGTATAACAAATTTTTTAATTAATGCTTTCTTGATTTTTATAACTAAAAGAGGGTTGAAGTATGCTTGGCATCAGTTGTGTTGTAAATATTTATTCCTATTGAATTTTACTATATGAAAATAATGAAATTATGATACAATATCTATTTGCTATTAATGTTGAGAAACAATATTTGTCCTTTCTAATTACTTATGAAATATTAATTTGTTTAATTCCTTTTTTAGGTAATATGTCTTCCATTGGCCACACTCTATTCATGCAAATTCCTTTGATTGAAGGAGTAGAGGATTGGAAAAAGAGAGACGATGACTAGTTTTTAGAAATGCATTCCCCAAAAAATTACCACGGTGATATGTGTTTTTTTGTTGATGAGGACATTGTCAAAGAAGTCGGTATGGTACTAACTTCAAAATTTATTGATGAGAAAACATTACATATTCAGGTTGAACACATTGATGTCGTAATGAATAAGTGCCTTATTCTTGACATGGAGTTGGAAGTTTCATTGTTCAAGAAATTGGAAATGAAGGATTCTAGAGAAAATAAGGCATGCTCTTGTCTTAAATATGGTTGAAATTTAGGGAATTTCATACGGTGCACAAAAGAGGCTATGTAAATGCCCTTGAATTTCATAATAACATGAATTTGGTATTCAAAAAATTATATAGAACTCGAGGATACCTCTTCTATTTGTCATTATTGGAATATATATTTTTCTTTCTCCACCAAAACATGACAACGCTGAGGAGATCTTATTTGTCTAGATTAGAGATAGATCCATCTAAGTCAAAGTTGTAAGGGCTTAAAAATGCTAAAAATCAGCTTTGTTGTTGAAGAAAGAGACTAATATATTTGAGAAAATAGAAACTTCAAATGTTGAACAATTAAAATTATTTTTTTTCAATGGTGATGCTTTTCCAATTGAAGTTTCTAGGTGCCATTTGACACCTCTAGAATATCAATTACATCATGTGCATGATGAGAATGTTGACCTTATTGTCTATTCAATGTTGATTAATGTTATTCCTACACTAAGGGATGCACTTCTTCTTCCCTTTTTACCTTCTACAAAGGAACTTGTGCAACTCGACGATCCAGATGACCTGAAAAGGGATGAAGTGTAGTTCTACATTCTTGACGACCAACATACCATTTGTGCCCAAAATGTTTTTTTTTGGCTGAAAGAAAATACAAGTCATTACATACTAAGATGCAGTTTAGAAAGGCTCACATTATGTCTTCAAACGCTCCTTGCAAAGTTATTGTTAAAATTTTGTAGTAGTAAATGATGTAAACAAAAATTAGATTGATACTAATTTAATTGATGTACTCTACAAGGCTAGAATTATTTGGAAATCCCTAGATGTCCTCGAGGCCCGAAGCATGAAAATCAAAGTCATACAATTTGAAGGTAACGAAACTTAATTTTAGCACATTTGTTCTTAAAATTTAATTTTGTAATATGCAAAAATAAATATACTATTTCATCTTTCAATGCAATGTTTCAAGATGCAATGTCTTGCTATTTTCAAAGTGTCTAAGACAGAGACCCTTCATGAAAAAATGAAATTTCTATATTTACCTAAGGACATATGGAAAAATTGACAACAACCATTGAGTTATTTAAATCCAGGTGGCTGGCTTGTTCTCCTTTTAAGGATAACCAACCTAACTTTTAACCAAATTCATTGGCAAGGTTCACAACGAATTAATTCAAGCCTACAAGAGGAATGATCGATGAGGAGATATCAATTCTACTAGATAAAGTGTAAGTAGGGAAAATATGGATAACTCACTCTATTTAAGTAGGTGTCATAGTGGAGACTTTAGATACTTAATGCCAAAGAATAAAATATAACAGAAGGATGAGAGAAAAGTTTCTAAAATATATGAAAAGTAAATATCCATGTAATCACGTATTAGTAGAATGCAATAAAAAAATATTATTGAAAAATATGGTCTGCATAAATCTCACTTCCGCTAGTTGTGTGTGTATCTTAGGAGAAGAAACTAAAGGAGAATGAAAAGATGATTATGGAGAAAGTGAAAAATCGTCAAAAATAAAATTTGATGCTAAAGTGGCAGAGGTTCTCCCAATGGCAACTCAAGCAATTATAGACAACTACATGATTGCAATGGAAGAAAATATTCCAACAAGGATGGAAGACACCGAAGACTTTACCTATCAATGTGCATATCCCTTCCAACTCCAGTCAACAATATGTTCTATTCTGTCAACTAATCCATTCAATGTAGAATGTGTGATCGTAGATTTTTATAATTTGTCTAGTGTACTCACTTCCGATGTAATAATGGACTTGCTTACAATTGTTAGATCTAGTCTGTTAAATTGTGTAATTATTGTGCTCTTACTTGTTGCTTCTTCAAAAATGTTAAGAGAGACGATAAAAAAATACATGCAAAAATTCAAAGACAAGGGGGAATCAGTTGTGGAAGGTTGTTATAGATTTTATGACAACAATGGAAAATTTAATAGCTTGTGTCTTATGTACAAAATAACTAATGTGCACAATTGTGATGTTGATTTATGAGGATATAGCTGAAATCGCCATGGATTGGCTAGATCAAATTCCACAACAAATGGTGATCGCAAATCGAAATTGGCCTACAAGGAAAGACACATCCTTTTATTTACAAGAGATATTATGTGTTTTGGTCTCATATGTTCACTCAATTCAATTATGATAATTCTCCAGTTATAGTGTTGTACGCAGCGGTAGTGTTGCAGTTGTAGGCATCGGTTGAATTAGGTCTATCTGTAGTTTTTATTGTTGAATCACATGATCAAGAAATGTTTTTAAAACATTACTATTATCATTTGAAAAAAGGTACATTGATTAAGATCACTTTAAACAATTATATTAGTTTAATGCATTTTAACTATTTATGCATACAAACAAACAATAGAGGAAGACACCGTCTCTTCCTCTCCACATACAAAGGAGACAATGTTGATCTTGGTATGTTGCAACCAATTGAATTTTTTTACCCATATATCGTTGACCATCCATCCAATGAATCTATAAAAGGTGAGTGGAAAATACTTGTTTTATAAATTTATCGCTACAAGATGTTTTTGATTGCCAGTGTTTACATATTTTTAATATTAACTTAATTTTTTTTCCATATTTGATGCCAAATGGGGAGGTTGTTGGCACGTCACACACGAACTCAAAAATGGAAAATGGTATTATAGTCAAATATAATTATAAAGAAAAACATTTACAAGACCCTCATAGTTGAAGGAACCTATAGTGAAGTAGTTTATTTGTAATATGTATTACCCTAGCGGTTGCTAACATGCATCTTTTAATTAGATTTATTGTGAATTGAGATTTTTTTTGGTTTATCGTTAATATTTATTTGCGGAAAATTGAAAAAAAACTTACTTTTGTATAATTGGCTATTAGCGGTCGCTAAGCTCATCATAGAATTTCATCCCAAACATAGTCCACACATTAATAGCTTACACTTACTAGTTGCTAATATACATCTACATCTATATAATATTGTATAAAAGTGAGTTGTTTCCTGTATTTTTTATATCGACTTAAAATTTGTTTTGAATTGATTACTATTTTTTTTATATAGAAAAAGTATCACAAGAACCTCCAGAGGGGGAGTGCAAGGGAATCCAAGAGGGAGTCTCAACAAGTAAGTGTTAACATAGTGAAATTTTGATTATTTGAACAAGTTAATATCAAATTATGGAAAATTGAGAAAAAATACTTCAGCAAATGCAATTGGCCAATATGATTATTTAATTATTTTAGATTTGGAGGGTTTACTCTATGAGAAAAACCAATCCTACAAACAAATGAAAATAAAGTTCAGAACGAGACTCTCAACTTGCAAGGTGGGCTTAAGAAATTTTCAAAGATATTGGCAAAAAAATGTGAGGTGGGATCTTGGTCTAGCTATCTCTCTTACACATTTGAAGTTGAAAATTTGATTAAGGATTTGAAAAAAAAGTAGCATTCAAACCATTTATTATTTTGGGTAAAGAACATTTCCCTGTAGAAGACAAAGTTGGAGAAAAATATCTCCAAAAGATTGGGAGTAGAGATGGTATTGTTTTCAGCCTTAGAAACCCATTGTGTATTACAATGGGCCCAAAGGGAAACCCTTTGGAGAATTTTATGGTGGGGAATAAATCCAATGAAGAAAATTATTTCAAAGATAAGTGATCAATGACTAATTTGTAAATAAACATAACACATATACTGTGTCAGGGTTTGAGTGTTGTGGAGTACATCCAAAAATTACATAAAATATAAAATATATAACTATTAATTATTTTAAAACGTTTTTAACAATGATATTCATTTGTACAGTTACATGGTCAATATTTATTTTATATGTTGATATTACAAATTTAATAATAGTCAATATTTATATATTCATCGTGATTGAGATGATGTTATAGTTTTATAAGTTGTTTTTGATTTGTGATTAAATACTTTGATGCCTTTTTTTAATCACTTTTGGAATCTTACATTGATTCTGAGTTATTTTTATAGATCCTATTGGGAACCTAAGAAACTACTAGTTTTGGAGTTGAAGGTTTGTTGTTTGGAATTTTTGGTATTGGTGAAAAATACCTCATAATATGGTTCCATATTTTAGATCTGGGATTACTTGAATACTTTGAACTAAATTTTAGTGCTGATTTGATAGTACCGCATCAAAATATTTTGACACTTCTTTATGGTCTTCATTATGGATTCAATAATAGTGAAATACATGTTCATCAAAAATTAAAATGGCATGCGAGAAACACACTTCAGTTCATTTGGGGATACGAACAATGTAAGTTAAAAAAATACAAGCCAACGGATAGTAGACATTTATGGTAATGTCTATGGTGAAAAAATATACTTTTGATTGATGAAACAAGGTCAAATAGGAAATTACTCTCAAAACCCAAACATACTGGAGATTTGATGGAAACTATAAGACTGATTTGAAAATATATATTGAATTATGTACATGGTTAAAACATGCAGGAGAGCACAAAAACATGTGTAGATAATTGAAAACGTTCAAACACATAATTGAAGTTTGAATTATATACTTTTCTTCCAAATCCAATAATGTATTGTGCATTTTTATGGAATAAAGTAACTACCTTAAGGTTCTTAAAGATTCATAGTGCGTAATCATTTTTTCTGATTCTTTTTGGGCAAGAAAAACATTTTTCTCTAACTTGGGTGAAGAGACAATTCTAGATCATGGACCAATAAAATAAATAGTTTTCCCAGATCTACATAGTTTAAAATTTTATTTCACACATCGATGTTGGATTCTCTAAAATAAAAAATATATTTTTTCCCCAGTTATGCATGGTTTAATATTAAAGAATTTTTGAAATTTCTAGGAACCTTATTCGTAAGAAATACATAATCGTAAAGTGGCTGCTAGACCTTATAAAATAGAAAAATTTTAGGGGATAGGGGCCAATAGGTGAACATGGTCCAATAGCTGACATGACTATTGATCACACAATACTCAATAGTTTTCATAGTACTATCTAGTAATTTATTTTTGACATAATAATTATGTAGAGTAGCCAATCACATCATGACATGTAAGAAATTTTACCCATGTACAAGTATACAAAGTTCAATGTTCAAGAATTTTTACCTGCATTCAAGTATTGGTTTCCACCTTGGTTATAGTGTATCTCAAATTTATTATTTTAAATCTATTCAAAATATGGCTTTCCCTCTAATTAAACATTCCAAAGAAAAAGTATAAGCTAACACAAATTTGAACTACATATTAGTGAAAAAATCACAATCTCATGCGATAAACAATTATTTATGTGGACCCCTTAACTTAGGGTGTGTTGATCCCCTAAAATGACCAAGTACTTGAGGCATAAAGGGTTGTGGCATGTAGGAACAAGGTGAGAAGACAAGTGCGGAAGTAAATTTTGGGGATGCACAAAGGCTTGCGTCTGGGTAGAATGGATTTTGGACTTAGTCATTTTTGGACTATGAGTAAAGATGCGTTAGGGAACGAATGGAAAAGAAAACATATACAATTATGGATAACATTAAACTATGGAGACTTACAGCTCAAGAAAAGCATATTCTAGGGCATCATTACGGTTATCATAACAGATAAGGAGCTGAGTTTGTTATGGATTAGCTGGCACTTGCATGCTAAGGATACTCGATTAGGGAAACACATGATGACATTTGACATGTTCTTGGGTAGTGGTTAGGTGATCATGAAATATTCCTTCAGGCCTTTTCTTGTAATGATGAGTGGTTAGAGGAGATTCCTTTCATTTCTTTCTTTTGTAGGGTTTTGCATGACATTTGGATAGAGGAGTGTGTATGTGTAGAGGATGGAGTGTGTGTGTGATATGTGATTGTAAGCTCTGTAATGAAGCTATCATAGAGAGCATGTTGAGGCTCTACTGTTGTATTATCTCCATCCATGGAATCCTTAATGTATTCTTGGCTACTGTAATGTGATGAATTAATACAATGGAGTGGTTCTAAACATTTGTGTTATGGATATCAATATGTACATCTTCTTTTATGCTTATGGATCCAAATCCTTGTGTTCTTGATAATACTCATGGTTTAGATCTAATTCCTCCTTGTGGTTGTGATGTTCTCATCTATCTTATGGTACATTGATGCTTAGATCTAGTTTCTTTGTTTTATGTCTTTGAATACATTCAGTCATATATGAGTGTTGTTCCTCTCATGGTGATAAAAATTATTGTAAATATCATATAAAGGAGGGGCTCGGTGCCTGCGTTATGGGTGAGTTCCCGCTTAGACTGGTGATATGCCGCTTAGAAGAAAAAGGAGACTACAGGCGTAAAAATATTATCCCCTCTCCCCTATGCTTATTGATTTATAGATCCATGGAGGCTTCACCGAAATCATAAAATGATTTGTTACCGCTATTCATATGTTAATCTTAGTGACAGTTTGAAAATGATAAAACCTTGTTCCAAAGAAGAAATAAATCCCAGTAGCCACTAGTATGTTTAGAACTAAAACATTTTTTGTTTATTGTTTTTCATATCATTATTTTAAATATTATTTGTTTATTGTTGTGTGGAATATTACATCATGATCATACAAGAAGATTGCATCATGACCAAGTGAACCATTTATCGATGATCTAGGAATGAAAACAGTATTTCTCAAAAATCTTATCAAGGTTTAGAATGACCTTTTAAAACTATTAAAAACATATCCCAAAGTGACAAATAAAGCCTAGTGGCTGTTAGCCAGTATAAAACATAAGCAATGATGGCATCCGAAAGAGTGTGATGGGGGGAGATTAAAGAGGAGGAAAATGAAGATGTGGATTTTCATCATCCAATGCCGAATGTCATTGGGCTAGATGAAAAATGATGATAAGAATATCATGGATTAAAATTTCAATGAGCACGTCCATAAGGTGGTTCACACCACTATGATGTGCATTTTTAAAGTTTCCAAAGTGCACCTTAACAAGCGCGATCTCTAGCATTTTGAGTGGCACAAGTTCAAGCTACCGCTTTAACCAAGAACCCTCATAGAACTTTATAGGCATCTCCCGCATGGCTCCAAGGGTGGTGTGGTGCTCATGGTTTTTTGTATCTGTGGTAAGAAGGGAAATTTCTAGACATCAAAATTCTCTCACAAGTATCTCACCCCTTTTGGCACCACAAAAACTTAACAATGGATAAGGCTACCGAGGGCCACACCGTAGGTCGAAGTAGTGCTAGTGGTATCGCCACTTCTTCTATTGTTGGGCAATCAACCTATGTCCCTCCCAGCCTCATGGGTGTCATGGAACACTCGATGACACCATGCGCCATAAAAATGATGAAAATTTGATCACGTTACCAATATGTTCGAGGACACCATGGATGCTAATTTGCATCACTTTTTCAAGCAGCTTTGACATATCATGAGTTTCTATGTGGTCATGTATAAGAAGATGGGGGTTATCGGGGGTTAAGTTTTGTTAATTTTGTTAACATGGAGGACAAAAAGAGAGTTATCAATAAGCTCAATGGTTATGGTTATAATAATCTTATTCTCATATTCGAATGGGAGACTCATGTGGTATTTTTCTAGATGATTTGTATTATACTTTTTTACCCCTTAAGACAATGCAAGATGTTGAAGTTCTGTATCGTTTGATGTCTTCCACCGAATTTAATGTAAATGATGATACAAAGGATTTGATTTGGTTTCTTTTTTCTTCTAAGAAACATGTTCTCATAAGAGAGTAACTTGTGCTATCAAGTGTTATTCTATGTTGTTTGGTACTTGATGATTTGGAAGATCTATGGGGATTAAACCAAATTAAAAAACATTTATTTTTGATAGAAAAAAAAACCTTAAGATTAAATCGAGGATATGTGTTGTTCTTCCTAGATAAGAAGTTTACGCTAGCATAAGTATTCTTATATTTATTTATAGCGTATTATCGCGATAACCAATAATTTGATTGTCAGTGGCCATGGATCAAAGATGGGGGTTATCGGGGGTTTGGTTTTGTTAATTTCATCAACAGGAGGATGCACAAAGAACAATCAATAAGCTCAATGGTTATGGGTATGATAATCTTATTTTATGAGACGAATGGGCCACTCCTTTGGTATTTTTCTATATGATTTGTATTCTACTTTTTACCCCTTAAGATAATACAAGATGTTGAAGTTCTGTACTATTTGATGTCTTCCACCAAATTTAATGTAAATGATGATACAAAGGATTTGAGTTGGTTTCTTTGTTCTTCTAAGAAACATGTTATCCTAAGAGAATGTCTTTCTCTCGACACGCACAAAGAGATTGAATGCCCTTGTAATGTCATATGTTGTCACTCTCAAACAAGATTATCCTCTGTTGATTATGTTCAACAAGTATCCACTTTAACGAACACATTTGTTTAATTTTATTTGTAATAGTAATTTACTAGTTAAATTCACTTAAATATAAATAAAATATGAAGATTCGATGGGACCGTAACCCTAAATTTTTGACGATTTGTGGAGACAATAAAGAGCCCCTAGACCCCTCAAACCCTAAGAAAATATTAACTCAAAAACCTTGATAAGAAGTTTTTTTATTAAGGGCAAATAGTTTTGAAGGGACTATACCCTGTATACAAAAGGGCTCAAAAGCTAGATAGCGAAGATGAGAGAAACAACCCAGAGAAGGGCAAAATAGTCAACCAAGAAGGGCTCAATAGCCAAATATTACAATATAAGTGAAAAAAGGATCTAAACGTACAAAGATCCAAAAGAAAGAAGGAAAGATAAAAAGAAACCAAAGGAGAAACAACATATAGAGCTCCGCCAAAAAACAGCTCCAGAACCGCCAGATGACAGCTACATCGCAGCCAAAAAACAACATCACAACAACCCGTTACTTGATGGCTCTGTCAATCTTGGTCTTGATAGCTGCAGCGATATGAAGAAGGCAATGGCAGTAGCCTGAGAGGAGTCTTGCATATCTTCTTGGGAAATTGTAATATCCCTTTTCTCTTTAGGACCCCAAATGTGCTCATCAACCCCACTTAAAGTAAAGACACTATGGACATGTTGTTCAATGAAATTATAAATACTTTTGAGGGCAGATAATATGCAATCATCATGGCTTTTAGCATTCCCAATCTACCATCTAAGGATCAGAGCTTCTTGTAGACCTCAGAAATAACCCCTCTTCCTCCTCGCTTTGAAGGATTCTTTTACCCTTATCTCTTTACATGTTTTTTATAGCCCCTTTGAGCTCTTGTATCTCCTTTTCTAATCTTTCCACCCTGTCTAGCAATTCCTTCTCCTTGGGCTCCTCCATTAGCTTGCTAATATGCAGGAGGTTTTCAGCAAGTTCCAAGTCTTTGTGGCTCCTTAGGACCCATTGGGAAGTAGGGATTTTAGCTTTAAGGCTCTTGCTTTTCTTGCTGGAAACAATATCTTCATTTTTTCTTTTAAGTAGGGGGAATGGAAGCAGTGTAGGCAGGTGGAGGTATGGAGGAGGGAGGTGGGGTAGGATTCATGGGAGGGCAGCTAGAGCAGTGGTGGTGGATCAAGAGGATAAGTCCTTGGTGCAAAGGGACAGCCCTAGAGTGGCTCTGCACTTCCCTTATAGATTTCTCTAGAGATTTAATCAAATAGTGAGGAAAGCTGATAATGTTATTTCTACGAAAGTGATTCAGAAAAATCAGATGCTTTTGAGGTATAGTCACAAATCTTCCTTCAAGGGTAACGTACCTAACCACCATTTTGGCCAGCTCAGCAAAAGGTTCAGGAATCGACACCACCTTGATGCCAGTGACCATGAACTCAATATTTTCCCCTCTTCCGTAAATTTCTTGGTCTCCACCTCCTGTCCACCTTCTTATTGAAGAATTTGGTGCCTTCAGTGCCGAGGCCCGTGATCTAGAGCAATGAGATCTTCTGTGATTTCCATCACCATGTTACTATACTTGACAATTCTATTCTTCCAACCCTGGGTGAATTTGATAGAAATGTCTTGGTCGAAGCCTTGGATCCTTTCAATGAAATTAGACAGGCCCCCGATTTGCAGGTAATCCCAAAGCTTCGTGTTCTCTTTCCACTCGTGGTCAGGGGTGCCTTCATTTTGTATGTCGACTTCCCATGTTTCCTCCTCTCGCTTTTTTCGTTCTCAACGATAAAAAGCTCCCAATGTGCGGGACAGGCCGAGCTTTGATTTTGATATTTGAATCTTTCCTTACCATGGAAGCTGATTTAATGATTATGCTACACTTGTTATTATTGCCCCACTCCTCGGCTTTCCTCCTATGCCAAGAAATGATGACAATCCATCCCACACAGATCGCATCAGTCATCCATATCTTTTGTGATGTCATCATCATGTACTTGAGGATCCGCACATTAGCGTCCAAATTACAGCCGTTAGTAATGATTTTAACTGCCATGCAGATCAATGATAATGGCTTTATTGACATGAGCGGGTAGAACATCCCCCCTAAACCAAGTTTGAAAGGAATTATTAACACCGAAGTTAGCCAAGCTGTCAGCTACCCTATTACCTTCCCGATAGGTGTGGGTGATTTGGACATTTTCAAAGCTTTTGCATATATCAATAGCTTCCTCAATATAATCCCTGATAGACCAGCTGGGGTGTTGCTTTTTATTCAAAAGATTGATAATATTTAGAGAGTCACCTTCAATTATAATATTTGGAATATTGCAATCCCTGGCAAGTTTTATACCCCAAAGAGCCGCCATGGCTTCGAATAATGATTAGTCTGCCTGCCCATTCTCCCAGAAAAAGCAACAACAAAATAGCCTCTTTGATCCCTGATGATTCCCCCTCCTCCAGAGTCACCCGGGTTTCCTTTTGAGGCCCCATCAAAATTTAACTTGTGCCAATCAATGGGAGGTTTAATCCATCTGATTGTGGTTCTATCAGTACCATTGTTATTTCTATTGACAGTGGCAATATTCCATTCAGTCAGGATGCTTGCTTCATTCTCTGGGTAAAGACCATTTTTAGGGGGTTTAAATCTAGCAATATTATCTTGCACAGCAATAATAATTTCCCTATATACTTTGTTACAAGTCTATCTTTTGTTTCTGAAAATACTATCATTCCGAGCCTTCCAGATTCTCCACATAGTGTGGGGCAGAACAAGTTGCCACAGTCTTTTCACCATGCAATGTTTGAATGGAGAGCCCCATTGCTCCCAAGCCTGAAGACAGGTAAGGGGAAAAGTCCATCTCAGATTAAATTTATCAAAAACAAGCTGCCAAATTTTGGAGGCAATCTCACAATGAAGGAATAAATGTTTTATATCTTCAGCCTCTTTCTGACACATGCAACATCTATTTGGCATGATGAATCCCCTCTTGATGAGATTGTCATTAGTTAGAATCTTGCCATTAATAATTAGCCACCAAAAGAAGTTCACTCTAGGGGTTATCTCCGGCATCCACAGCTTGTGCCACTTAATTTCACTTTCCATGGATACAAAGGAAGAATTATATCCTGATTTAACAGTGTATTCCCCATCGAAAGAATCTTTCCAGATGAGCTCATCCTTAAGGTTTTGATTACTTATATGGATTAGGGAAAGTTGATTATGAAGATATGCAATCTCACCTGTATACTATCATTCTCCACTTTTAGCTGTTTCCATTTTCTTTTGTTTCCATCCCTCTCAATGTACCCCTGGATTTTGTGCCCATACTTTGTAATTAAGTTGTCTTTAATATGATCAAAAGCAGAAATCCAGTTAGAATCCGTCCACTTATCAGTCCAGAAGTTTATGTTTTGTCCATCTCCAAGCTTCCAGCTACACCCCTGAGAGAGAATGTGTCTGCTGCATAGAAGGTTGTTCCAGAAAATAGAACCACTCGGAAGAGACTGATCATATATGAAGGAAATCTTGTTTTGATTTGAAAGATATTTAATCTTAACCAGCTCTGTCCAAGGTCTGTGTTCTTTTATAAGCCTCCATCCTAATTTTGCACTAAGGGCAGTACTCATATTTTGATATCTTTTATGCCTAACCCCCCTAGCCTCTTAGGTTTACAAACCTGTTCCCAAGCCACAAGGTGATATCTGAATCTGTCCTCAGTACCGTGCCATAGAAAGTGTTTTTGAATCTTCTCAATGCTGTTCATCACTGCAGAAGGCATGTTGAACATTGACATGATGTAAATAGGCAAGTTTTGAAGCGTGCTTTTAACCAAAAGGCACTTACCTGCACTTGAAAGGACTGCTCCTTTCCAGCCAGCCAACTTTCTTTGAAATCTCTTAATAAGATCATTCCATACCTCCACAGAAATCTTGCCAGTACTTAAAGGTAATCCTAAGTAAGTAGCTGGTAGAGAATTAATAGTGCATCCTAGAATATTAGCAATCTTTCTTTGCCTTTCCCTAGGAGTATTGAAGAAATAAATAGAGCTTTTGTCAAAATTAACTTTTTGTCCCGAGGCTTCCTCATAAAATCTGAGGACAGTTTTGATAGCCTTTGCCTCAATAATGGAAGCCATCAGGAGCAGCAAAGTGTCATCGGCAAACTGCTGATGAGAGGAGATCTGATTACCAGTAGTTGGAGGGAAGCCTTTTATCATGCCAATGTCAATAGCTTTGGAGATGGATCTACTTAAACTGTCAGCCATAATAATGAATAAAAGAGGGGAGATTGGGTCGCCTTGCCGAATACCTCTATTGCTGGCAAAAAAGCCCACAGGTTCTCCATTAACAACCACAGAGAATCTAGAGGTAGAGATACAAGAGTGAATGATTTTTCTGAATTTGCTTTGAAACCCAAACTTGGATAAGACCTCTTCCATGAATCTCCAGGAGACTCTGTCGAAAGCTTTATGCATGTCCAGTTTGATGGCCATCCCCACCTTTTTACTTTTATCCATAGAATGTATAGTTTCATGAACCATGATAATTCCATCTTGGATAATTCTTCCTTGGATGAACCCGCTCTGCTGTGTGAAATGATCTCCATGAGAATAGGTTGCAATCTAGTGGTGAGGATCTTTGTGAAAATTCTATAAATGACATTAACCAAACTGATAGGCCTGAAATCTTTGAAGTCTTTTGCATCCAACTTTTTTGGGGCAAGCACAATGTGTGTATTATTTAGTTCTTTAATGAGATTTCCTGTTTTGTAAAATTCATTAACAACTTTCAAGAGATCTTCAGAGCATATTTCCCAACATCTTTGGAAAAAGTTAGCCGAGAAGCCATCTGGACCTGGAGCCTTATCCCCTTCTAAAGCAAAAACAACCTTTTTTAATTCCTCAATGGTGATAGTTTTTGAAAGACTTTTAAATCTCTCAGAAGGTATGAGATTATTAGGAATGGAGTCTAAGAGAAAAGAGGCCGCTTGTTCATTAGTAGGGGTTATCTTCAGTGAGCATGTTCTTGTAAAAATTAAGCGCCTCTGTTTTGATATCCTCTGGATCCTTAGTAATGTTTCCATTTCCTTTAGCAACCTCAGATATTCTGTTACAAGCTCTATGTTTGAGGGCTGTCAAATGAAAAAAATTTGTATTTCTGTCTCCATCTTTAAGCCAAAGGGCTCTAGATTTCATTCTCCAAAAGGATTCTTCATGGCTGTTTATATTATGTAGATCTGAGAGGAGTTTTTTTTCCCACTGATTATCCTCTAGAGTCATACCTTTCATGGAAACATTTAGCTCAAGTTCTTCCAGCTGTTGCTTAAGTTCTTTCTTCTTTTCAAAAATGTTTCCAAATACCTCTTTATTCCAAATTCTAATCTTCTGTTTAACATTCTTCAACTTCTGAATAAGCCTAAATTGGGCCGTCCCTGTGCCTTCCCAAAACCACCATTCTTTAATTCTGACCATAATGTCTTCATGTTCGAACCACATTTTCTCAAATTTGAAATTGCCATGAAAAGGCTTTGTCCAATTGAAGAAGTTGAGGACAATTGGATTATGATCAGATCCCGTTCTGGGGAGAGAAGAAAGATGGAAATTCTGGTCCAGGATCCAATTTGTAGAAATAAGAGCTCTGTCGAGTTTAACCTGAATTAAGTTTTCTCCTAACCTTCTGTTGGACCATGTAAATTGATTGCCATGAAGCTCTATGTCCATAAGATTAAGAGTCGAGATGAAGCCTGCAAATTCTTCCATACCAAGGGAGAATTCAGAACTTCCCCCAAACTTTTCTCCCGGATTCAGAGGAGTATTGAAGTCTCCCATGACCAGCCAGTTCATGCTTTCAACCTTGCTTCGGAACAAGGTTAACTCTTTCCATAGATTTCTTTTACCAGCAGCAGTATTGGGCACGTAAATATTAGATAGAATCCAGCTATGATTATTTTCAAGGCTTTTAAAAATAATAGCTAAATGATTCTGGGTGGAGGAGAGTACCTTACCGTCAACCATCTTTGTATCCCAAAAGGTTGCTAAGCCTCCAGAAGCCCCTTGAGAGTCAACAACAGCAAAGGCAACATTCTCCCAAAAATATCTTTTGAAGTCTTCAACTGATTTAATTTTCATTTTAGTTTCCTGAATGAGAAGAATGTTGGGTTTGTTTGCTCTTTTAATTTCCTTAAGCATTCTTTGCTTAGGCCCCCCATTGAGGCCTTTGACATTCCAAGAAATAACCTTCATTAAAAAAATTTTGGAGATGCATTTGCCGGATGGTTCAGAATTCTCTGATGTACCATCTACAATTTCTTTTTCAGTTTCTTTTTCTCTTGCTTCTCTCTTAGATGGCCTGCCTTTTCTAAAGGTTACTCCAAAATTAGCAGTTCTTCTAGTAGTGGCCCTTGTGATTCTCGAGGTGGATGCTTCCCAGCTTCCAAGCTACTTTTTTTTCCACTACAGAGTGATTCCGGACTTTCTTCCAGGCTTCTTGAACCTCTTTTCTTTCTTTTCACTAAGATGAATCCATCATTATCACAATCATTTTCCTTTCTAATGGGGGTAATTTCCCCATCCTCTTTTCCTGTGGCAATATCAGTCTGCTTATCCATTTTAGGAGCCAGCTCCTCCACATCTGTGTCCTCCTTCTCTTGGTTTAGATCTCGTGCAATGGATTCTAGATCCTCTTTGCCTTTTTCTTGTCTCATTTTTAGTTTCTCCAAAGAGCTGTTGCTTAGCAGCTCTTGATGAGCATTGATTTTGTCTATCTCTTCTTCCATATATGAGAGAGAAATGTTAACTTTTTCATTTTCTTCATCAACCTCCATGTTCAACTTAACCAGATTCGGTGACAAGATGTTCAATACTGAATCCACTAACATCTCCCTTTTGTTTTCTTCCTCATTCTCACCCAGATCTATTTCTTGTTGAGTCTCAATCAGTTTCTTAGGTTTCCAAAGCTTTTTGAAAACCGGTGGTCTCTTCACCTTAAATCCTTTTTTCCTTTCTTTTAACTTGGAATGCTTCTCCAAACGCCTATTTCCAATAGCTGGTTCAAATCTGCTCTTTAACCGCCTTATCTCCCTGATTCTGTCTTTGATCTTCAGGAATATCTGAGGAAGCTTCCAGCTTTTGAACTGAATGTTCAGGACATTTGCTGCAAAATTCCCTAATCTGTGGCATTTGCTACACCTTAGTTGGAAAGCTTCATATTCTATTTGCTGATTCCATATTCCAAATTTGGATTGTAGAACAATGTGATCGGGAAGCTCCTGATCCATTTCAATGGAGACACAGAACCTAGCAAATGCCAACCTAGATCTATTTCTCATGGGCCCATCCAGGCCAATGGGAGAACCAATCGATTTGGCAATGTGCAGGAGGATTTCATCATCCCATAGATGCAGAGGAAGCCCTGGGAGCCTACACCAGATGGGTATGGCATGAATATTCTCAACAAATGGATTGAATCCAGGATACCATTTTTTAAAAATAGTCCCATATTACCCAGACACCAGGGACCACCCAACAAAATGGAGTCAACATCCGATTGTAGATTAAATCGGGCCAGAAAAAAACCCTTTGCCATGGTGGTGATTATTAAATCCCCTTTTGGTTTCCATCTGCGAATGGCCCATTTTCTAATAGTGTCCACATTGGGTCTTGATCCCAAAAATTTGCCGACAAGGGCCAGATTGGTTTTCTCCAGAGCTCTTTGTAGACATCCATCAGGTACCTGTAAGTGGGTCACCCCTTCAGCATCTTTTGTACTTTTAAAATCACATGCAGACAGAGGTCTCACATTTTTGTCAGGAGGAGACTTAACCACATCCGCCCAGGCTCTAGACCCAAAACTGCCATCAGTGATCACATTTTTAGCTTTTACCGGTTCATTAGCGGCTACATCGCAGTCCTTTGCAAGACATTCAGCAGCCAGAGCCACTGAAACAATGCTTTCAAAACCCTCATGCAGCCCGCTCTCATTTTCAAACTCGCAATAAAGGGATTACCTTGATAAGAAGTTTACGTGAGCATAAATATTCTTATTTTTATTTGTAGGGTTTTACTACAATAACCAACAATTTGAGTGATTAAGGAGAATGAGACAAGCGTTACATATTGTACTCTTTATAGGAAACAAGTTATACATTTTAAAACATAATGTTAATGATATTTTAAAACAATTAAAAATGTTATTCCAAGGCAACAAATAGAGCCTAGCATTGCTAGCAAGTATAAAACAGAAACATTGATGGTGTCTAATAGAGTGTGATGGGTGGAGCTTAAAGAGGAGGATAAAAAGACCTATATTTTCATCAGCCACCACCAAATATCATTGGGCCAGATAAAAATGGTGTGAAGAAGATTGTGGAATAAAAGTTCAACGAGCATGGCTAGAAGGTGGTTCACACCACTACCATGCACATCCATAAAGTGGCCAAAGTGTGCCTTAACAAGTGCACTCTCTAAGACAAAGAGTGAGTGGTGCAAGTTCGACATTGGTGCAACCAAGTGACCTCGAGTGAACTTTACAGGAATCTCCTTAGAAGAAATCCTGCTAGAGTGTGCCCCATCCACTGGGATCTAAGGCCAATGATTCAAAATCTGGTAGAGATGCACTATCCATTTGGTTGGCTCTAAGGGTGGTGCGGTAGATTTAATTGATAACACCTTTCTGTATAATGTGTGTGACTATCTCTAGTAATTTAATTTTGTATAATGTGTGTTTATCAATCACGGGTAGCCTTTATTCATAATCTAGCCTTTATTTTTATGTTCTTCAGATGCCCTTATAGTTGTTGATTTTTTGTTTTGCTAGGCTTGGCCTAGTGTGGTTGTGGCTTTGGGGCTTGGTCTCATAAAACCCACTTATTTTGTTGAGAGAATCTTATGTCATGTTACATTTAATATAATATAAGATCCTTTTCATCAAATTTTCTAGCCAATGTATGGGAAAATCTAGTAATGTGATTTTGTATAATGTGTGTTTATCAATCGGGGGTAGCCTTTATTTTTGGTGTTCCTTAGACTCCCTTATAGTTGTTGCTTTGTTATTTTTCTAGGCTTGGCCTAGTGTGCTTGTGGATTTGGGGATTTCTCTCATACCGCCCACTTATTTTTTTGAGATAATATTGTATTATATTGCATTTAATATAATATAAGATCCTTTTCATTAAATAATCTAGCCAATGAATGGGAAAATTTGATGACACCATCCATTTTTTATTACATCAAACTTCCTCACATGAGTCATGGGAATATTTAATTTTTGGGTTGTCCCTCCTGTCCTCACTTGTTTTCTCACATTTTTGTTTTTTTTTCCTCTTCCTCTCATGGTATCTACCTATGTTCCATTCATCCTCTTGCATAGCAACAAGAGGGAAACATATTTCATCTCTACTATGTTTGATATTCATCTTCGCAATGTCTTCTGCATAGACTCCACAAATGTTATGAGTGTGATTTTGAACATCCTAGGTGTGGATTATCTCTAGAGCACTAAGAGAGCTCATGTAAACTTTGACATTGTAGGCATCTTTGTGTTCAATTGTCTGGTACATTGTGTAGATAAAGTAGTGGTCATGGCGGTCACGTCCCATTTCATTTACCCAGATCATTGTGTGGGTTTGGTAAAAGCTCTTGAAGAAATATGCCTTCCTTGTCTCTTTGCAAAGTTAAATCCTTATCATCACTTTTTGGGTTGATAGTATGATTTTTGATGCCCTAGAATTGAAAATTCGGGTCCTACTTCAATTTTTTGACATTTTTCAAAGTATCTATCAATTAGATGGGGTGTGTATCTTTAGCGTGCCATCCCTGGAACTGGTCACACTCACAAAACTAACCCCACAAATTCTTGATCATGTGGTGTAATTGAAGTCTATTCGCACATCCTTTTACTTTTTCAAGATGATTACAATGCTTGGCTGGGTGGAACCCTATGGTTTCTCTATCATTCCCGCTATATATTTTTGTATTCATAGCTCTATGTTTTTTGCAAGCCTAATTATTCATGTTACATGTTAGCCTCATTATATTTTGTACTTGTTTTTAGTTTTTGTATGTAGCCTTTTATTGATCAAAATGTGGGATACTTGTAGTGTGGGGACCCATCAACCCTCATGTTCATAGCTCCAGTCAAAATTGTTTAACTATATAAAAATAAAATTTATTTGACAAGTTTCTCAGTATAATGTGCTTGACTATCTTAATAATGTTTATATGTATAATATGTGTGATTATCTTTAGGAAAATTCTAATACAATAAAATATTTAAACGATAATATATATCTTAATATATAAAAAAGTGTACATAACATTTTTTATTTATGGTGAATTATCATTTGATTAATGTTAATTTACCACGATAAGCTACACTATCATTACTAATGCGAGTGTTAAGTATTAACTCTCTCACTTTGATTTTTAAGGTCATATTCTCCTCTCAACTTCAAACTGTCCGTTGAAAAAATTGTTCGCATCAGTTTAAGGTATATAAATAATTGAAAAATTGTCGAAATTCAACAATCAAAGGTGTTCATAGATATCGTGAAAACAATTTAAATTTGTAATTAATTATTCTCAGAATTTGGGATTCCATCATGGAAAATAGTATTACAACGAAATTAAAATTCTTTTAAAAATGATTTACCATAATTCTACATTTAGAAAATGAGTTTGAATTTATTTCATATCTATATTTAATTATGAAAAGATATCCTCCTGTAAGGGGAGTAGGAGAATTTTAATTGTCATTTAAAGTGTCAAGTGTGGGAGGTAAATGTCCACAGTGATTTCATGTCCCTTCTTTTGAGGTATGCAAGGATGGAAGAAGGTGACGCTGGGGTTAATGATGAATGACATCACATATTTATAACTATTAAGGGATGTTAATTTTCTTGTAATTCAAGTTT
Organism: Taxus wallichiana var. yunnanensis; assembly: GCA_018340775.1. Taxonomy (NCBI): domain Eukaryota; kingdom Viridiplantae; phylum Streptophyta; class Pinopsida; order Cupressales; family Taxaceae; genus Taxus; species Taxus wallichiana. The sequence continues at coordinate 198,238,893 of CM031244.1, forward strand.
ATTCCTCTATTGGAATCTGGTTTTATAACTATTAAGGGGATGTTAATGTTCTTGTAATGTGATCACCGCCAAGGTTTATAACTATTAAGAGTAGGTTAATGTTCTTGTAATGCAAGTGCCAATGGGATTTATTCTTCTCTTGGAATTCCTTATAAGTGCAGTGTGGTGCACATAGTTTATTAAGGGGATGTTAATGTTATTATAATCCATGTTTATTCCTCTCTTGGAATTTGGGTTTATTCCTCTATTAAGGGGATGTTAATGCACATTTAATCCTCTCTAGGAATTTGGGATTTATGTTGCTACTTGGTGTATTGGTATTGCAGTTGTGTGGTTGGGTCTGTGTAGCATTGAACAATGAGTTTTTCTTCATGATAGCCTAGATATTAATAGGAATATGGGGAAGATTTGGTTTGCACTGAGCCTTGGGATCTCAATGATGTTAAATCTGAGGATATGGAGGTGTTCGAATGAATGGGATTTTCCCCTTTCTTAAATATTTTGAGGGGTAAAACGATCAACTCAGTAAGGATTTCAGATTGGCATGACAACCAGCTAGGAAATGGATGGGGGGCAATGTGGTGCTGCGGGGAGTAAAGATTGAATTATAAATCAACACAGTGGCTTATGTTATGGGAATTCCCATAGAATGATGTGAATTATACAAACCTAAAAAGGATTCAATGGATGAAATGAAGCTATTTCTGTGAGGTAAGGAAAAAATCATCCCTCATTTTGTGGGATTTCTTAAGAATTCCTTACCTCCCCCATTCAACAAAGTGACCCTTAACCTAATCTAGTTTTTCACTCTTGAGGGATTCCACAAATGTATCTATTCTTACCATCTTCCCATGCTCAATTTCCTCATACATGGGTATATGTTTAGTTTTCACTACTATATACTTCGTTCTCTATGTGCTACCCTAGGACCACTACAAAAAAGGAAAAATTAGTATTCCCTACATCAGGGTTTTATTATGGCCATTGTGAAGAGATCAATATTGTATATGGATAAAATAGTTAATGGGGATAGTGTCCTTTTAAAATCCATTGAAGATTATATCATGGAAGATGAAACTAATTCTGAGAATGAGGAGTCTAGCGAATACCCTGAGTCGAGTGAAGGGGATGATCAAAATGTGGTTGAAGTTGAAGTAGTATAGGGCCTCCAAGACCTAAAACAAGACGACGTGAAGGTGGTGGCTATTAAGAAGGATGAAAAGGGGAACCGAGTCAACAAAGGAGGTAGGTTTCAGTTGACACCCAAGAAAAGACCCAAATGGAAGTGCTTGGAAAAGGTGGTGTGGAAGAGGGAGTTGATCTTGATAAATTGGTTGTAGACCTTGAAAACATGAAATTTGACACTTGGCTTACTAAAAGAACTATCCAGTTTATCCTCAACAACTGACATGCAATGAAGATGAAAGTTGAGGATGTGGCTCAAGTCATAAAGGGTGGTAGTATGGAGGTTCTGCAAGAAAAGTGTAAGAATTTAAATAGTGATGTGGATCATATTGAGGATATTATTAAGAGCTTCAATGAGTGTAGCATTCTCACTGTCAAGTGTAATTTACATCACCTTCAAAGTCTTGGACAACTGGCTAATGCCTAAAGAAAATGTGAAGAACACGAGACATCAAAGAAGAGGAAAATAGAACTATCTGAAGCTTATGTAACCACTCTAGGCACTAAAATTGAATCAATAGCTTAGGAATGGGCCACTTTTGTGGCCAACTTAGAGAAAATGAAAAAGTAGTCGTTTATGTTAGGTTGTTGTTTAGTCTTCATGTTAGTTTACTTTATCTTTGCTGTTAGTTTTTATTCTTTTTGGATTAGACTATATTTTTGTATGGTTCGATATTAAATATCTTCTCTATTTAGGAGCTTTTTTATGTATGGTGTAGGGTACCATCAACCTTCTTTTACCTAATGTTGAAAAAAAAATATTACTCTCTGAGTGGAATGGTCCACTCCAAGGCAAATTTTGTTTTTTAAAAATTGAAGCAAGGCAGACTTAAAAGTAAGCATCTTTCCTTCTTTCTATGGAGTCTTTTACTTATTTATGCTTAACATAAAGAGTTTATCTCACATTTAGTTCAATATTGCTTCAATGTAGACCAAAATCGCTTTGGCTCTAACATGCTTCTTATCAAATCATGTGAAAGCAACAAGTACTGTAAAGTCAATTATTATTTGATTTTCTCTCTATGGTGAGCAATGCAGGTTTTAGATATATGATTCTTGAAGGAATGTGATGTGAAAGGATATTTACCTATTATATGAGTTATATTATGGTTCCCCCAACAATAATAATGCCATAATAAAAGAACTGGATTTTAAAATTAAGTCGTACCAAAATATGCAACAGATAAAATTAAGTCATACCGAAATATGCAACAGATACATAAATACATAGATGCACTATAAAATTAAGTCGTACCAAAATATGCAGCAGATACATACATTTAATTATATTCTCATAGTCTAGATCAACACCCTCTGCTAGTTTCTTCAGAATATCTTCAATCATTATCTAGTTACAATGAGGTTCAATCACATCATAGTAAATTAACATGGAAGTGTCTCACATCTTTTAAAAGTTATTAGCTTAGTAGCCAATAGCTTGTATAAAAATGATAAAATACATTTAAATGGGCATCAAATTTAACACCACATTATGGCATTTGTTGCAACCATTGAAGGACAAGAGAATATGTTCATTATCTCGTATAAATCAAAAACATGTTTTGTACATAACATGTCATAAATAATTCCTAGCCTCAGCTAGACCATTTATCAGAGCATAAATAATGGATGACGACCACTAGCCCTTATAACATAACATAAATAATGGATATCAGCCATGATCCCTTATAACATAGCATAAATAATGGCTGGTATCCATTGGCCCTTATAAAACAGAAAAAAAATTATGTACATAACAAATCATAAATAATGCCTAGCGAACACTAGCCCATATAATGGATTCCAATATTTAATTTTCTAGATATCAATATATGAGACTTTGGAGTACATATAATTCCAATATAGGTGATTTTTGATTCTAATATATGTGACTCTGGATTCCAATATATGTGATATTGGAATCCAATATGTAAGATTTTTGAGTGCAGATAATTCCAATATTTGACATTTTGAATCCAAAAATAGTAATATTGGATTCCAATATTGGCTATACTTTTTTAGCTATTGGGATTGGAATAAGTCCCAATTTAGTGAAATAAGAATTCTAGTTATAATTATCATTCACAATATTCATTCTTTTCTTTTCTAAAACATTCATTATATTATTTTTCTTCTTATTTTGAGCATGTTACCTTTAGTCCACTTCTTCTTCTTCCCCTTCATTATCCTCTCCATAAAATGTATAGAAATTTGAAACATTAACTACTAGATAAATATAAAAAAATTGTGTAGTTACCTTATAAGAATTTTCAGTAATATTCTTCACAACATTGCAGAAAGAATCTTCTTGTACTTCAATTTGTTGTATGTACCTAGTGGAAATATCTCATTTCTCATATATAGTGATGTAAGAAAATTCAAGTTTATAGGATATCCTATATCAACCAAAAATAGTTAGAGTGGTTTGAGTTGAATTTTGTGTCAAGTTGTAATGTGTAAACCTATTAAGTAAACCATTTAAGTCCATTAGGGTCACACAAATCTACAAGAGTTGCATAAGTGTACTATGCAACTATACAAGTCTACTACATGAGCCTTTGCATAAGCTACACTATCCTATTGAGGCCTCACAAGTGTACACAAAACTTACACAAGACTAATGGAATCCACAAAAAAGCTGTTGAAGATGTGGAGGTCTATTGAAGTTGCATAACACTATGGAATTTTCCTGGAAGTTTTGCATAGCTAAATAGTTGAGATAACATTGTGAAGATCATAGAGAAGCTGATTGGTTATGATTAAAATATTGTAGTGGGTATTTTGGGCCTTATGTATGTAATGTTCCATTATTTTGGGAGTTTATCAATGTAACATTGGGTGTTTTTCATGCCTATATAAAAAAATCTTGATTGTATGAGATGCGCTTTTTACCAAAGCCTAGGAGAATTGGGCGCTTAAAGCTTAAATTAGAGTAGAGTAGATTTTTGGTATGATTTTTACCCACATTAAATGATCTAAATGCATAATTGGTGATCTGTGTGTGTGTGTGTGTGTGTGTGTGTGTGTGTGTGTGTGTGTGTTATTCCTCTAATTAATTCAATAAATCCTTGTGTTTTTTATTGTTGATTTCAAAATTATGGTCATTCATATATGCATTTGTATGTTTTCCATAACTAATTTTGATAGTTACATAGTCTAAGGAGGATCTTCATTAGGAACCCTAATTACATATGCATCATTTTATATCAAAGGAAGGTTTTATTTCTTTGTGAATTAAGGCATGTCGGATATTGGAATTTTTCTAAATTCGTGATTGTGCATATTCCAAAGTATAATTGTTAGGTAGGAGTGCAGATTGAATGAAAATAATTGGTGGTTTTCCAAACTTGCAAGTATGGGCGAAAATAATTTTGGACATCTTCCAATAAGGAGATTGTTGGGCATGAGGTTTAAAGGTTGTGAAGGTCACATTATTTGAGGAAATATAATGACACATACGATGAATGTTATGATAGGTCAACAAGACTAAGTCACACGATTGGAGGATTTGGATAAATTGTTATAGAATCCCATTTAGAGGCCTGGAAAACCACAAAACATCAATGTGTTCTTATGGAGGATCCTACAATGATAATTAAGTGGAATCCGCATAAAAATATCACAGTCGTGAATTAGGAAGAAGATGTGCAAGTCCAGGGACTAGAAGATGACTTTTATGAATGATTGGTAGGATGAAGAGTAAACCTAGATTAGATACCATGAGTTAGTTTGGAGTTCTAGAACCAAAAGAGCTCATTGATTGGATTATAGAGCTTGAGAAGTATTTTAAGTATGAAGACACATAATATCCCAAGAGATTCAAATTTGTCAGCACAAAGATGAAGGGTCATTTATATTTTCGTGGGAACATGTCTAGAGAGACTTAGTGTAAAGAGGAAAACCAAAGACTAATAAATGGGATAGGATATAAACAAAGCTGAAGGTGGAATTATTTCCCAAAAATGATTAGTTTTGTTTGTTTAATAAGTTTTCAAACCTTCTATAGAGAGATCTCAGCGTGAAGGAGTACATTGAATATTTTTATAAACTCACTATCCGAGAGGGTCATATGGAAGATGATATATAGAAGATATCTAGATGTATGAATGTGTTGTGGATTGTAATTCAAGATGAATTTGGTATTTAGTAGAGGAAGCCTATTAGTATGCACTAAAGGAAAAGGAGAAGCTAGAGTGAAAGCAATAAATTTTTGCGTGAGGAAAAGGAAAGGTCATGCAAGTCATGCAAGACAAGGTAATGGAAGGGGAAACACTACACATCATGAAGACAAGGTTATTTCAACACCAAAAAATAAAGGTAAACCTATAGGGAGGAAATACATTCATGGGAAGAATATCCTTTGGAAAAGGAAGAGGTCATGGAATTGGTGACACATGTTACAGTTGTGGAGAAATAAGGTAAAAATATTTTTAGTTCTTGTACACCCAGAGTGATGGTAATGATATGATATATCAAGCCACATAGAATACCTAGACATATATAAGGTGTTGATGTTAAAGTACATATTATTGAAACCATTAAAAGAGTTTGGTCCTGAGTGGATGAATAATTTATTCAAAACAACATGTAAGCTGGTGATAAAGTATGTAAGTTAATAGTTGATAGTGGAAATATTGATAATTTGGCTACACAATATATGGTAGATAAGTTGGGGTTGAAGAGGATTACACATCCTAATACCTAAAAGTTTTCATGGTTCTATAAGGGACACAAAATTTTGGTGATTGAGAAATGTGTGGCTATTAGCAAAATGATTATTCACAAGGGAAAAATTATGGGTTTTCACCAACGCTGGGACTAGGTCCCTTTTCTCGGGAATAAGAAAATTCCATTTATTGAAAACAAGAAATATTTACACTACTCTAACCATCGAGGTGACCTTTTGACCAGGGATGACACAAGAATAATCCCCTAAAACCATGTGCAAAAGGAGGTGGACAAAAGGTGTGTGTATGGAGAGAGGGGAGAAAGTGAGAAGGGGATTTTACTCAATAAATAACAAGCCCAATTTACTTGACATAAAAATACAATATTTCTAAGTTAAAAATGAGAATACACCATGTCAGGGAAATAGGAATGAAACATAATAAATAAATCCATGTTCATTTTCATAATATTGTATAAGTAACCACTATTATGGAGTAAAGTTGATATGGAGAGGAAAACATAAGACAAGGAGATAAAGAATTGTAGTTTCTTACCTATAGTATGATAATGGGATCTATCCACCAAGAAAATATAACCACTTAGAATGGAGAATCAATTCAAATTTATATCTTTATAATTTTTCTTTTCATCTACCCTCTTCATAACCTTTCAAATTCCCACCACTTGTGACTTTTCACATTCCTATAAGAATGAAAAGGGGACTTTTACAAAGAAAAATTACAATGGTCACTTAAGTGAATAGGAAAAAATAGCCATAAAGTATAATTTTCAATGGAGAATTAGAAAGTAGAGAGACATAATAGAGAGAGAAGAGATGTGTAATGAAGAAGGATGAATAATATATTAGTTTCTTTACAGAGATGCACTCCAGTGAACTCCCGATCCTTTAACCACTTCACGAACTTGATGAATCCTTCAAGTACACCCATTTTTCACAAACCTCCTCTTTGAGTACTCCTCTAAATGATTAACTTCCATAGCATGATCAAGTATTTTTAAATAAGGGGTGAGAATCACATGATCAATATATCACTAAAACAAATGATAAATACTTCTTTCACTTAAACCGACCTTTTAATGTATGAAACATTACCATGTCTCTATGATATTTCTTGCATTTGATATAATTTGTGTGAAAAATAAGACAACTTTCTCGCATGGGACGATCTTGGTGATCCTATCACCAAATTACCATGGTGACCTATGAGACACAATGAAGTACAAGACCAAATCCTTTGATCTGAGATGGGTGAAGGAGAGAGACTGAATGAAGAAAGCTTCCAAATTTTAATCAACCCATTTGATGAGATGAGAATCACTTTGAGACAAAATTTAGGGAGCCGAGAGGGATTCCATTTCACTTGAGCCATAATTTATTCAACATGAGAGGATCAATATCCTTGTTTCTTAACCAACATCCCAACACTTACTATTTTTAGTTTGGGCGAGTCCATTTTAGTTTCTAGTTGCTTCTTGATGTTCAAAGGGTAATGAAAACTATGAAAACAAATTGTTTACAACACTTACTATTTATAGATAGTGAGGCTTAAGAAGGCTTAGTATTTTTATAAATGGGTATTCCTGGTGTCGATTGGAATGAAAATCAAGCTCAAAAGTTTCTATTTTGCAATGTGAGACTTTGATCCAAATTACAAAGGATTTAAATCACTAGTTTTTTTATAAAGGAAACATATTTTTCAGTTAAAATTTCAAATGGATTTAGAAAATGATATATAAGATAAATGTATGGATGTAAATAATCTTATTAAAGGCATTTTTACAGGGAATTTACTATTAAAATATCATGGCAAACGTGCATGTGGTTTGGGAGATATGAGTAAAATAAAATTTTGGCATGGAGGATGTCTGAAATAATTTTGGTAGGATAAAAACATACAATCAAAAATGGAGGAGAGGAAATAACAAAAATGATCTAAAAATGGTTAAGTGTTGTATTAAAATGGTTTTCCCCTTTCAAAATTGTTTTCCCTCCCATTTGCACACCTTAACTCAACTTAGACTCAAACAAGCCAACTCATGTCCGGTGGAGGTTGGAGGCTTGGTTGCAACATATAACATAGGGGAAAAGGGAAATAAACCCTCAAAATTGTTCAATGGGTGATTTCTTTGTGATTACATGCGACTACAATTTGTGAAAATGCAAGTTGTTAACATGTTTTTAACACCCAAGTTATCACTTTTAAGTGACAAAAAGTTGAATACATAGGGGAGAACACTTTGGTGTCCCCCATGTCCCCTTAGTAGTTGGGAAAAAATTAAAAAGGGACATCACACATTAAAATTTCTGCCATGGGTCTATCTATCATGAAAAGTGGTTAAAATCCAACTTAAGGTGAGTTTATAACCTTTTTCTAACACCTTAAGTTGTCACTTAAGTGACAAAACTAACTCCTCCATAATGGGAGATAATTTTGGAATCCTTCATGTCACCTTACACTAAGAGACATAGGTAAAAGGGACATTAAGCCTTAAAAACCATGCCCAAGATTCTTGGAATGTTGATGTCCTTAATCTCAACATGAAAATAGACTAAGGAGTGGTTTTTCGGGCTAGGGAGAAAGAAATGGAGTTCGGAGGGCCAAAATTATATGATTTTGACTCCAAAGGACCCAAAACATCCTTTATCACAATTTTTAATACCTGATTAAGTTTATAATTTTCCTTTTAGTACACTTTCCACTTTTACCTACCCACGTGCGCTAGGATGTTGAGTTACCACTAAATTTCAGAATGAGTATGAAAAAATCAAACACATGGAACATGAAGATGGTCTAATGTTATCCAATTTCACCTTTGATTAGGATCCTAACTCTACCTAATGTGTCCAAAACCTTGTAAGAAATTTCCTTCTTGTAGAAAGAATCTTGTGTTGCACTCATGGACAAGTTTATGTATTTTTACACTCGTAAAATTCTTGCTTGATTGTTGAAAACTTAATTAGAATCTATCATATTTTTAATTCCCGGATATGATCTCTTAATACTTATGTAGAGGAAAACATAATAAAATGATATAGAAGATTTGTAGCTTCTTTTTTTGTAGTAAGACAATGAGAGATATCAATAAATAAAGTCTAACCCTTTGGAATGGAGAAGCCATTCCAATTTATAGCTTTACAATCTATCTCTTCATCTACCCCCCACATGACCTTTCATAGTCCCACCACTTGTGACCTTTCACATTCCTATAGGAAATAAAAATAATACCATTTCTTATTAATGAAAAGGGGAATTTTACAATGAAAAATTACAATGGTCACTTAAGTGAATATGATGAAAGAGCCATAAAGTACAATTTACAATTGAGAATTAGAAAGTAGAGAGAGATAACAAAGAGAGAAGAGACGTGGAATGAATAAGGATGAAGAAGATTGGAGTTTCTTTGTAGATATACACTTAAGTGAATTCCTAATCCTTTGACCACTTCCTAAACTTGATGAAGCCTCGTAGTGCACTCAGTCTTTCATAAACCTTCTCTTTGGGGACTCCTCTGAATGATCAAATTCCATATCCAGATCGGGTATTCTCGAGAGAAGGTTTGAGAAGTAAATGGTCATTAGACCACCAAACCAATGAGAAATTCCTTCTTCCACTTGATCCATCCTTCCAATATCTGAAACATTGTCATGTCTATTTGATAGTTATTACATTTGATGTATCTAGTATGAATATTGAGATAAATTTATCGTACAAGATGATCTTGGTGATCATATCACCAAATTAACATGGTGACATAAAAGACATAATTAAGTACAATATCAAATCATTTTATCCCAGATGGGTGAAGGAGAAAGACTGGATAAAGAAAGCTTCCAACTTTCAATCAACCCATATGATGAGATGAGAATCACTTTGAGACCAAATTTAGGGAATCAAGAGGGATTCCATTTCACCCAAGCCACACTTTCTTCAACATGAGAGGATTAAAATCCTTTTTAATTAACCATCATCTTGACACTAACTATTTTTAGTAAGCCTTATTTTGAGAATTCCATTTTAGTTGGAAGTTGCTTAATTCGACGCTTTTGAATTTCCTTGATGTTCAAAGGAAATGAAAACTCTAAAAATGAATTGTTTGCAAAAATAAATATTTATAGACATTGAGGCTTAAGAAGGATTATTAATTTTGGAAATGGGTCTTCCTGGTGGCCTATTGGAATAAAATAAATCTCAAATTTTTGTTTTGTAATGTGAGGCTTTGCTCCAAATTTCAAAGGATTTCAATCACTAGGTTTTTGTAGATATGAGAAAACATATTTTTTGGATGAAAATTTCAAATGGATGTAGAAAATGATATATATAATCAATGGAGGCATGTAAATACTATTCTTAAAGGCATTTTTACAAGGAATCTATAGTTAAAATATCATGGAAAACAAACATGGGGTTTGGGAGATATAACAAAAGAATGTTTTGGTATGGAGGATGTTTAAAGAAGTTTTGGCATCATAACAAGAAAGTAGTAGAAATGGAGAGGAAATAACACAAATGAGCTAAAAATGGTTAAGTTTCATATTTAAATGGTTTCCCCCTTTCAAAATTGTTTTCCCTCCCATTTGCACACCTTAACTCAACTTAAAATCAAACTAGCTAACCCGGGTTTGGTGGAGGTTGGAGGTGTGGTTTCACCCTAAAAATAGGGGAAAATGGATACAAGGACATAAATTCCTCAAAAATGTGCCATGGGTTCTTGTTTCATTAGGATGGGGCCAAATTTGGTGAAAAATGTGAGTTGTTAACATGTTTCTAACACCCAAGTTTTCACTTTTAAGTGAAAAAAGTTGCTTCTATAGGGGATCACACTCTGGTGTCCTCCATATAACCTAAGAATTTGGGAAAAAATGACATCACACGTTTAAATGATTACCATGGGTCTATATATCATGAAAAGTGGTAAAAATCCAACTTAAGGTGAATTTATAACCTTTTTCTAATACCTTAAGTTGTCACTTAAGAGAAAAAACCAAATATTCCATAGGGAGGAACATTTTTGTGTCCCCCATATCCATTTGTATCAAAGGAAACAGGGACAAGGGACATCAAACTTTAAAAAACCACCCAAGCTTTCTGAATGTTGATGTCATCAATCTCAACATGAGAATAGAATAAGGAGTGGTTTTTAGTCCCGAGAGAAATACATGGATTTTGGATGGAAAACCTTATATGATTTTGAAGCCAAATACCCAATAAATCTATCAAAACCATTTTTAGGACCTTATTCGATTGAAATTTAACTTTTTAGTCTACTTTCCACTTTTACCTATGCACATGTGCCAGGAAGTTGAGTTGCCACCTGAGTCCATAATGAGTATGAAAAATCTAAAACATGGACCATGAGGAGGGTCTAATGTAATCCAACTTTACCTTTGGTTAGGTAACTAACTCTTCTTGATATTTCCTAAAACCTTTGAGCAAGTTACACTTTGTAGAAATAATCTTGTGCTGCAATGATGGACAAGTTTTTACATTTTTACACTCCCAAAATTCTTCCTTGATGATTACACCATGAAGTAGGCTTTTCCATATTTCCAATTCCTAGGATATGGGATCCTAAAACTTCACGAGACTAATGAAACCCTTCTAATAAGGTGACTAGCTCCTTTGAAACATAAATTTCTTAGGCCTTGCCCAAAAAGAATTAGTTTTGCTTGAAAGTTTCATGACCTCCTTGGATCCAAAAAAACTTCCTAAAATACCTTGGATCATCTAATTAGTATCCCATAAAAATTCTAGATGGGTTTTCCTTTGTATTTATCTTCCAAGGGATGTCAACATGTGACAAGAAAACCAAAAATAACCCTTTTGAAACCTTCGAGAGCACTATTCTTTCCTAGATCTCATTAGCTTCAAGAATCAAGATAGGTACACTTCTATACACATGAAACACACTTGAAAATTTTCTTATTGAATATAATGAGGGTGAAAAACTTGAAATACTAACTAGAGGAAAGGTTTACATTGATTGGGAAAGGGAATTTCAAGTGTGGGTTTGGTTTTCATGACTAAAATTTTAAATTTTGCATCCTAGACATTTAACATGACAACACTAGTCAAGTTTTAGATAAGGATAAACAAGGATGAAAGGAGAAATGATATCATACCTATATATGCATGCTATGTGCTACTTGGAAGGTTATGGTAGTTTGATTATAATGTGTGTTGAGTAGAGAAAATGGCTAAGTACTAGTCATGGGTGAAAGACAAAGACAAGGACCGAACACAAGAAGGTGCACATGAACCGAAAAGAAGGAAATAAGGACTAGAATGAATGTGTAAAATCACGTGTGTAAGAAAAGAATAATGACAAAGATAATTTAATGTGTGAAAGGTATGTGCATAAGGTGGATGGAGAGATCAATGGACAAAGGTCTGCACATGCACGTACATGTTCAAGACTTAGCTGAATTCCCAGTGAAAGCTAAAAATAGGAACAACATAGATGGCATACCATGTAAGGAATGTCTATAAATAGACATGGAACTGACCAAAAGTAAAGGACATGTAATATAGATGAAGAGGATGTATGGATAGAGATTCTTATAGGATGAAAGCATGAACTATTTATAACACAAGATAAAGATCAAAGAAGGAGTTAAAAACATGCATCCTATATTTAGGACATATATTACTAGAATTAAAACATGTAAGTAGCGAAGGGAATGTTCCCACAATGTTATAAATAGGCATCACATCTCTTTCTAGTGGGTGTGTGAGTAGAGACAAAGATATCTAAGTGCTAATGTATGTAATTATAGGGTGAGAGTATGTGTGTCTAGAACTAAGTAATGCATGCATGAATGTAATTAGTAAGTATATGTAATAGAAAAAATGTGTTTATGATGGAAAATTGTGTATGGAATGTTAGAATTGATAGAAATGTGCATGATGTAATAGAGATCCAAATACATCATTATTGATCATTTACTTTAATGAGTTTTAAGCTTTGCTATTTGTTGTGCAAGGAAATTTATCGAGTGGAAAATTTGTGAATTCCTTGCCAATGCTCTAGGAATCTAAGTCCCTCTACTTAACCAGTGCTGATTCCGTATGTACATGCATGAAAAAATGTGGATTTATGTGGTGGCCTTTCGACCAGGGATCTAACAGGGGCACTCCATTGACCACTGCGGAAAATTCTTGCAGTTATCTACAAGGGGGAATTCACTATGAAGGTGGGAAAGGGAGTGAGAAAAGAGGTAGAAGAACTAATGTTTCAGATAGAAAATTAGATTCATTCAATGCACTAGTTAGAAATTTCAACACATGCATTTATGAGAAGAAACAACCTTGTAAATGGAAACAAGATGAGATAAGATTGCAAACTTAAAGTTTCTAAAATCTCCTCATCAAAGAGGCTAAAAAATCCTTCTTATTATATTGATGCTTAAATAGAAATTGTAAATAATGTGGGAATGGAAGAAATTTGAGAATGGATGAAAGTAGAAGAAAATGGCTGTTTCCTTTTCTTTCTCTAAGTACAATGCACTCGTGAGTTTACAAGATCAATTACCAACCCTATACAATGGCATGAAGAAACCATTAAATATCTTGCAAGAAATGGTTACAAATTCTTCTTTTTTAGCAAGAAACGGTTTACAATATTTTCATTCATTCACGTGCTTGGGTTCTTGATTCGTGAAGAACCACTAATGGCAGAAAAAACCATACTTTTCATAATGTAGCCATTACACTCATTTTGTAACTTTCAATTGGAACCTTTCATCTTGCCTTTGAAACTTTAAACCAGGGCCGTCCATGTGGGAGAAATTTACTGGAGCGGGCGTGGAGAATGCCTTTTGAATTTTGTGACTTTATAGAGATTTGGAATTTTTTACATTTTTGGTCTGCTTTTCCACTTTTGATATAAGCCTGACACGTGGCTTCACTTGAGTGGAGACAGATTCGTGGGTCACTTTTATAATTTTACCTTTTTTTTTAATGCGGGCTCAAAAAAAAATTTCTCCACCGGCCCACCTCCCCGCTATGACCTTCGATGTGGGCTCAACATTTGAATTTTTCTCATAGCATGATCGAGAGATGCGGGACACTTTTAAACTTTAAGCCCTTTTTACAAAAAGGCACAAAAACTCAAATTGCTCCACCGACCCGCTTCCCTGCTTTGACTTTCCAATAACGGGCTCAAGATTTGAATTTTTCCTTTGTGTTTGGCGAGGCTGAGGGTCACTTTTTAACTTTAAGCCCCTTTAATGAAAAATTCTCAAAACCTCAAATTTATCTGCGATCTTCCTCCCCGATTTGACTCTTTTGATGTGGGCTAAATATTTGACTTTTTCCTTTAAGCCTGATTAGGGCTGTGGGTCACTTTATGAATTTTTACCTTTTTTAAAAAGAGGCTCAAAAACACAAATTGCTCTACTGACCCACTTCCAATTAGGTATGTCCATGTACCCATGGATAATGGATCCAAAATTTGATGGGGAAGAAAATGCCCGTCATTCACGATTGTGGAAAAAATGCAAAGAAGAAGAAAACTCCACCATTTTGCGCCCGATTTTCAAATTTATTTCATGAACAAAGTAATTGAAAACAATACAAGGTTTAATGATCCATGGCCATAGAAATATTGAAAATTTCATTAAAATAGGACAACAATAAAATTTTCATGCGTCTAGACAGGAAAGCGGAAAATTTATGAAAATGTGCAAACTGGAGAGTTTAAACAACTTCAAAGCACAAATTTCTCTATCTTTTAAAACTTCCAACTTTACTTGAACACTTATGGAGGGCGTGAGCTCAATTTTTTCAAATTTGAATTAAAAATGAGGGGGATTTTGAGGGTGACAATAGCTAGCTCTAGCTTGGGAACATGACATGGACTGAGCATAGTGAAGACATGACATGGGAATCCAGAATCTCAATCTCTAGACCTTGTAATTTTTTGACCAAGGCCTTAGCCATTGGTCCTTACAGAGTCATGTACAACCTATAAAAAGAGAGAAAGAAGAAGGAAACACACATGCACATGAAAAGGACAAAAAGAAACACATGACACACAACAGGGAAGGGAAACACACCTAGCAATCACCTATGGTACAAGGCGGGGGACAACCCACTTTCACTGATGATACAATTTCAAGTATTGCCTACTTTGAGGTAATTCCAGTGGTGTTCCATCCAAATATGAGAGAAGAAAAGTGTTCTCACCATAAGCTTCATGAATCTAGAATGGGCCGAGCCATAATGAATCAAAATTTCCATGGCTGCCTTTTGGTTCTCTTCTCTTGTCCCATAACAAGATGAAGTCTCCAACTTTGAATTCTCTTGCCTTAGCCTTCTTATAAAAAATATTCTTTACTTTCAATTGGTGCTCCTTAATGAGATCCACCACTTGGAGTCTATTTTATTCTATATTCTCAAGAAAGAGGATCCTCTTGTCAATGGAATCCTTGTACTGACCATCTTCTATTGCTTGTAGCAGCTTAAGAGCTGGTTTCTTGATCATGAGAGGAATTTTTTCTTTGACTCCATACAACAGTTGGAATGGTGACATACCTATTGCCTTCTTGGGAGTGATCCTATCCACCCACACTATGTTGTATAACCTTTTGTGACAATTCCTTTGATTCTCGTTTACAAGCTTGCAGATAATGGTCATAATGTTCTTGTTGCTTGATTCAGCCTATCCGTTTCCTTGTGGATAGTAGTCAAAAGAATGAGATAGGGAGATTCCATAGCTATAGAAAAACTCGATCAGATCTCTTGAAGAGAAATAGGTAGCATTATCTGCTACAATCTTCTATGGCACTTTGAAACAAACTATGATATTCTCCTTAATGAAGTTGCATATTGTTTCAGTGTTGGCTTGTTTGGCGAAGTAGTCTATTGCTATGAATACATAGGTGTGCCACTGTGCTTGAGTGAGGGTTCAAAGCACCAATGAAGTCCAGACCCACTTTGTTGAAATGGTTCTTCAATAACCACAAGCACGAGTGGTAATGCAATGATTTTTGGTCTTCTAATTAGTTGTTGGCATGCTTTGCATTTAGAAACCCAATATTGAGTGTTTGCAAATATAGTGGGCTAATAATACCTTCCTCGAAGGATCTTGTGTGTAGTGACCATTTCTAAAAATGTCCACCACATGCTTGGTCATGGTATGCTTTAAGAAACTTTTCTTGTTGCTCTTTATCTACACACACGATGAAATAACCATCCAGGCCTCTTTTGTAAAGCACATGATTCCAGTTACAAATTTACTTCCTTCATCTTGAGTGTTTTCCTTTGCTTGTACTAAAGATGGGGTGGGAATTCTCCATAAGTCATGTAATAGGCAATATCAGCATATGACTCATCAATAGTGGTGACAAAGAGAACATGTGGGTTGTCTTACGAAAAGTTGAACAAGCATGTTTTTATTCACCATGTTGAACTTTGAGTGTTTCATCTTCAACAATGAACTTGCAGGCCATTTCCCCTTACGAGATTGGAGGGTCAAATCTCCAAGTCATATTCTTGAGTCTTTGCAATCCAATTTCCTCTTTTAGCTCTAGGATAATGTTGTTTAAGAATGGACTTGATTGTCTTCTTTGGGGACCATCATCACCCTATGGGAATTGAGGATGTAAAACTTGATTTTTTAAAATCCTTAATCACTACATAGGAATGCTTCTCTAATTGGCTATATTTTAGCTCATGCTTTTTCAAAGGAAAACTCATGAAATTAATAGGTGCTTCCACGCCTTCATCATTTTTCTAAACGAGAATGAAAGAGAGTGTATGTTTTGATGTATAACAATACATGATGAATTCTTTATTAAATTCTGGAGATACAAGAGTCGAGCCTTGGCAATGGAATTCTTGATCTCTTCAAAGTATGCCTTCCCTTCCTTATTCCATTTGAAGTTTTCTTGTGGTTTCATCATGGAGGTGATGTGCTTCTTCAACTCAAAAACTCGGCACAAAGCGATGAAGAAAGTTCACCTTTACAAGAATGAATGAACTCCTTTCTTTCTTATGGGTAGGGTCGGTGCTTGAATGGATCTAATCCTCTCGGGATCAATGTGTGCTCCATGTTTTTTCAAAATGTGCTCCAATAACTTTCATTCGTGACTCCAAAATGCACTTTTTTTGGATTTAGTGATATGCCATGTTTCCTACACCTTACAAGTACATGTTCCAGTGATAGATATGATCTCCCCTCTTCTTTAAAAATACTGAGATCATCAAGATATATGAAAATTCAATGCTTTAGATCTTTGAAGGAAAAATCCATCACTCTTTGGAATGTAGGTCTTGTATTGATTAGGCCAGAAGGCATTATGCTATAGGCAAAAGTGCCCCAAGGTGTTGTAAATGCTATCTTAGTGCGGTCCTCCTCTACCACTTTGATTTGATTATATCCTAAGAATCCATCAAGTAATGAAATCATTTCAGATATAGTGACTTCTTACAGGATATGGTGCATGATAGGAAGAGGGTAATTTTCCTTTCGTGATGCTTGGTTCAGGTTGCGAAAATCTACCCATATGCTTATTTCACCATTCTTCTTCCACACTGGCACAATGTTAGCCACCCATGTTGAATGGTGGATGGGAAAGATGATCCTTGCTTTAAGCATCTTCGTTACCTCCTCCTTGATGGTATCAACAATCTTTGGGTTATACGGCCTTTTTTTTTTTCACCTTAAGGGCTAAACACCCCCTTTCAAAGGAATTGAGTGATGTATTTCCTTTGGCTAGAAGGATTTGAGTTCATCATAAGAGTAGGACAAGACATCTAAGTATTTATTGAGTAATGCAACAAACCTTCTTTTTTCTTTAGGCGAGCAACATTTTCCAATATTGACCATCCTTGGCTCCTCTGGGGTACCAATGTTTTCTTTATCAAAATCAGCTAGGCACCAAGAAGATTGCTTTTATTTCTCTTGAATGAATCTATCATGTTTTTCAAACAGGTCTTCTAAAGAGACTAGGCCTTTGGGAAATTTGTTCCCTTTCAATTGTATTACTCCCTCGTCATCAATCCCTTCAATTCATTCTTTCTATTCTTTGGGGACTGCTTCTCGGTGTGGATTTTAACCTCCTTCGAATAAGAGATTATTGAAATTATCCCTTTGCTCCAAAAAGGCTAGAATTTGGTTATCATCATTGAAGACTTGCCAATGACTTGCATTTTCTGGTACACTAGGCATGAATACCATTTCAATGGTCACTTTGTCTTTACCAAAAGAAGGATGAGGTGTCACTAGGGAAGCTGACACTGCAAGAGAATCATCCTTTTCATTTTGTTCCCTTGGAATAGCTTAAATGGAAAATGCATTAAGAGATTCAATGCGAGTCACATACTCTATTTATATAATGTTGGAGTCTTGGATTCTTCACCTAATATTTTTGGTGGACTGCTTTACTACAACCTATGTTTCACCTCTAAATATCAGTTTCTTGATTCCCATATCCTCTCTTGTACTCATTCCTAAGAGTTGTGCTTCATATTCTGCAGTGTTATTTGTATTATCAAATTGCTTGCTTATAGGCAAATGGGTACAACTCATTGGAAGGAGAGTACAATACTACACCAGATCCCGAGCCCACACTAGAATGACTACCATCAAATTCCATTATCTAAATTTGATCTTCCTCTTCTTCCATGAGAAGTGGCAAGTTCTCCTCTTTTTCTGATGTGAGGAAGTAGTTTCCTAGCCCACAATCTTGAAAGAGAATGTTTGCTTTCAGATCATTAGACTTTCATACTGTGAACTTCATCTTTCTTACTGGTAGCAACTTCTTCATCTTCCTTTTACTAGGATAGTTATAGATGACCAATCCATTTTTATCTCTCCACCCGGTCTTTGCAAAACTCCTACTCAATAGCATACCAAAGAATGCTTTGGGATGTCTACTACCAGGTATGGTTAGGAGCACCTTCTTTTTTGGAAAATCAGCTAGTGCTACATGTGCATCTTTGATTCTTCCTACCAATGGAAATTGTTTGGATTCCATTGAGTAGTAGGTGCCATTTACCGAGGTCAAGGTCAGGCCTATAGAATTTGTAACTTTGGTTGGCATCACATTGTCAGAGGCTCCAAAATTTATGATATAATTTGTTTAGTGGAAGCCTTTAATGAGGAGTGACAGTAGTAAAGGTTCAACCCTGTTGGTTTTGGAGGCACTGAGGGATAACATGTTTTTGGAAGGTGGTGTGTATGGTGTGGGAAGTAAGCCTTTAGAATTAGGACTCGAGGATACATGGTTACCACCACGAAATTTATTAATGAACTTGTCAAACCAGGCGGGGTGTGTTTTTAGGTATTCTATTTTTGAGAGTCTGTACTTTAGTTTTGCTTGCATGTTCCAAAAAGTCAAATGGGGTTATTGTGAGTGAGGAAGATGTTCTAGAATTGGAGGAATATTTACATGGTAGAGGCTTTGCTACTTTGGGTGTTGAATTGTCCTTTACAGGTGTAATAATTGGATTGGAAGGGGCTGAGGGTGTAGCTTTTGATTGAACCTTAGATGTTTTTGTAGGAGCAACATTTAAAGGAGAACTATTCTTAGAAAATTTTGAGCTAGGAGAAGAATTATATGACTTAATTGGCATAGTAGCATGATCCCTGACAACTAGTGAGTCTATTTTTTCTTTTTTTGACTCCATAAAAGGTGGTAATGGTGATCCTTTGATAATAATTTTATGTTGTGTGACCTTTGGAGGAGAATTTTATTTATTCTTCTAATCCTTTACCACAACCATTGAAATGAAGCACCTTTCCTAGATTGTGCACGAGTGAAAACAACACATGAGAAACTTGGAGCTTCTTCATCATCCTCATCTTCATCATCAAAGTACTCAATTAGGCCATTATGCATATAAACTTTCTCTACCTCAAGATAGTTTTCATAGTCTTCCATATTTTCTTCTTCGATTTCATCAATTTATGCTTCCTCCTCCAGTAGCTTTGGTGTCACAGATGGCATTGGTGGTGGTGCTTCAAGAGCAAGCCGATGAGGAGGTGGAGAATTCCTTGGCCTATCTCGGAGGGTTTGGTTTCCTTGAAGCATTCCACATTGTGATCGAGATAGCTGCTTCTTCAAGCGACCAAGTCATTTTCCATTTTTGGAACATCAAATCTGTGGTGACAAAGTTTGAATTCTGACCCATTTACTTTCCATTAGGGCCTTTAACCTTTTTGGAAAGGATTATATTATCATCTGTTTCTATTGCACGCGAGTCCTTAGCGTCCTCAATGTTCTTGGTTGGGATCTTAGGAAGAAACCTACTTCGATGGCAAAGCATTGATGAAAAACCTCTTCAAACTATTTTCAAAAGGAACCACATCTTCAGGGATCCTTCTTATCACTCTATCATATCTTGCTATGAAGTCCCTCATTGAATCAAAGGTTTATTTCTTCATTTGTACCAATTAGACCAAAATATACTTTGAAAATGTTCTATCCTCTTGAACCTATGTTTGAATGCACTTCTTATATACTCCCATAGGTGATGGACCTTAGGGGTAGCATGTAGAACCATTTGAAAGCTTTCTCTTGAAGTGACTCCACAAAGAGTCATACTGACACATCTTCATCCTCAACACCCAACACACCACAAGTAGTGATAAATGCTGCTACATGCTCTTTAGGAGTTGAGAACCATCCCCTCTGAATTTTAGGAAGTTTTTTCTCGAGCCTCTTGGTAGCTCATGGAGTGATTGAGAAAGAGCTAGTGGACTAGTGTTTCCTCCCCATGGTACATTAGGCCTACGGGCCTCACGATCACATTCATGCTCATGATCCCCCATTCTATTTCTGCTTCTAGCTTCCAACCTTATTAAGCTGCAGCCTCTACTACTACTACTCTCTCGCCCTCGGCTTGAAGTCTCTCAATTTATTCAAGTTGAGCTCTTATTTCCTCATCTAATCTTACTTCTCTTTCTCTAGCTTCTTCTTCGGTCTCTACATCGGTGAAATATTCAAGGTTCTCATTGATGTATGGAAATTCACCATCTAAAGGATTGACAACACTCAGGTTCCCAATGTGACCAGTTTCTTGAGAGGGAAGCCTCTGGATTCCGAGTAGCTCTTGTTTCCTTTGAAGTTCCTCAAAAATGGGATCAATTTTTCCTCCTTGTCTCTATTTCAGGTGTATCTACTATCTGCCAGCTTGAAAATCTAAGATCTTCTTTGCGGTGCTGGAATTTTCTTTGCCTCTCCAATTCAGCAGTGCATTCTTCTTCAATGTCCAGAATTCTTATGGAAATGTAGTAGTGATTGACACTTTGTCTATTATGCCAGATAGCTTCCCTCAAATCTGAAGCAACATCTTCTTAGATGTGGAAGAGTAATTTAGGTCTTTCAACAGGAGGGTTTCCCGGAATAGCCATGATTTGAATCCATGTGGCTCATATAGCCATTCAAATTCTAGATTTTTTTCTCTTTTTTGAATTTTGAATTTTCTAATTTTTTTGTATTTTTTTGACCTTCCAGTCATATTCGGTTGCAGATGTTGCTAAATCTACCCCATGGTGGGTGCCAAAAACTGTTAGTGAGGAAATTTTTTGGGTGGAAATTTTTTTGAATTCCTTACCAATGCTTTGGGAATCTAAGTCCCTCTACTTAACCAATGTAGCTGGTGTAAGTGCATGAGTGAAAAAATGTGGATTTCTGTGGTGGCCTTTTGGCTAGGGATCCAACAAGGGAAATCCACTGACCCTATGAAAAATGCTTGCAGTTATATGAAAGGGGGAATTTTCTATGAAGGTGGGAAAGGGAGTGAGAAAATAGGTAGGAGAACTAATGTTGCAGGTAGAAAATTAGATTCCTACAATGCACTAGTTAGAAATTTCAATACATGCATTTATGAGAAGAAACAACCTTGCAAATGGCAACAAGACAAGATAAGATTGTGAATTTAAAGTTTCTAAAATATCCTCATTAAAGAGGCTAAAAAATCCTTCTTCTTGTATTGATTCTTAAACATAAGTTGTACATAAGGTGGGAATGGAAGAAATTTGAGAATGGAGGAAAGTAGAAGAAAATGGCTATTTCCTTTGCTTTCTCTAAGTAAAATGCACTCATGAGTTTAAAAGATAAATTGCCAACCCTATACAATGGCATGAAGAAGCCATTAAATATCTTGCAAGAAATAGTTACAACTTCTTCTTTGTTAGCAAGAAATGGTTTACAATCTTTTCAGTCATTCACGTCTATTCAAATTCTTGATTCGCGAAGAAACGCCAATGGCGAAAAAAAAAAAGACTTTTCATAATGTAGCTGTTAGAATCGTTTTGTAACTTTAAATTTGAACCATTCATATTGCCTTTGAAACTTTAAACCAGAGCCATCAACATGGGATAAATTTACTGGAGTAGGCATGGAGGATGCCTTTTGCATTTTGTGACTTTATAGAGATTTGGCATTTTTTACATTTTTGGTCTGCCCTTCCGCTTTTGATATAAGCCTGACACGTGGCTTCACTTGAGTGGAGACAGAGTCGCAGGTCACTTTTATAATTTTACCTTTTTTAATGTAGGCTCAAAACACAAATTTCCCTGCCGGCTCGCCTCCCCACTTTGACCTTCGATGCGGGCTCAACATTCAACTTTTTCCTCATAGCATGATTGGAGTTGCGAGACTCTTAAAATTTAATCCCTTTTTAAAAAAAGGCTCAAAAACACAAATTACTCCATCGACCTACTTTCTTGCTTTGACTTTTGTAGTCATTTTTACTCCCATCACAAAAGGAAGGAACCCCATGTGCACCAACCTATCACTCAAGAGAAGTTGAATGCTCACTTGAGGCACATATGGGTATCGAGTCTCTCTTTTATGTGATTTTAGTGGGAAGCATCATTTATGATTAGTGTAAGATTTTTTTATGAGGGAGGTTGAAACATATAAGGACCATAGGGATCGAACGGCCTCTAGATCCTTATACTCACCTTAGACTGAGTACTTTAATAGAATCAAGAACATGCATTATGAAAGAAAGAATTATACAAGCATTCATACATAGCATGAAAGGAAAGAGTACTCATATGAGAGAAATATGCATTAAAACCATTAACATCAATGTCTATTTATAACAGGTAACCTCATTATATTTATTGATTCATTACAGAGTGTCACAAAGAGTAGACTACACAATCATGCATAAAACTGGATGTATGTAACTAAGCTAATAGAAAAAGAAAAATTACAACTCCTGGTTTAGTACATTCTTTCCTGAATACAAATATCCACTCATGATAATTCTGCAGAGAGCACCGCTCACTCTCTAACCAGCTTGATTATACCTCGTAATTGTATATATTTTACTCCATAGGAACTTGTATTTATAATTCTCCTACACTGCCAACTCGCCTTCCAGCGTCCTTAGATCTAGTTCCAAGTGTCGAATGTGGTCCATACAAGTAGGCTTCTCTAGGCTTAGGATTTTGACTTTACCTCATGATGTTATTCTAGAAGATTCCATATGAGGCATGCACTTTCCTGGGCCAACCTATCACCAGGATGGCATCTTATCCATGCACAACCAATCACACTTTTCATGTGTTCTACCCTGGGAACTCAAATTGACTAAGTCCCGAGCCTCCTTTCACGCGTTGCATGTGCTATGTGCTTCCCTAAACCTTTCTCTCGCACACTTTTGCCTTGCATGACTTTTCATAACTGGGACCCTACACGCCTATGCACCTTTATACTTGGCCAATATTCCAGGGGTCCAACATCACCCCACACTACGCCTGTTCTCCGTCCTCGGAAACATTTTACTTGACCAAGATGCCTGCTATCTAGGGAACCAATGAATAGTCTTACACATTACAAAATGAATAAGGAATGAAAGAATCGGGTAAAGAATGAATAATGGGGGGACCATCAATTCAACAAGCTAGGAAAATATTTCCGAAGGTCTACCTCTAGCTTATTCCATACTTCGACCTCACCATGAGGTCACCCACCGAGTGCTCACTTCATAAAAACTCAAGCCAACTCCCTGGGTGCCCAAAATGTCCATAATTTGCTCCATCTCTTTGCCCAAGTCCTCGATTTTATCCATCCTTCTAGTGATCTAGGGGTATAGTTCCTTTAGTCGGGACTTAATTGAGCTCCTTAAAGCCTTAATTAAATATTATTTCTTCTCTACTTTGGCCAGAACCTTGTCCCTTTCTACCCTATTCCCCTTGTTCTTTTCTTGGAATTCTTTTAGTTCTGCTTCAAGTGTGGCAACCAAGGATCTTGCCACCTTATCTCTATTTGCACATGTATCATATGCGGCCTTCACATATTCGGCAACAATCTTAACCTTTGCGAGTACTTGGCTATACTCAGCAATGAGTGCTACCACCTTCAACCTATCTTCCTCTTCTAATCACGTGGCCACTTCTTCTATAGATTCCAGGGCCAAGGGTCATCTCTCCATA
The DNA here is from genome assembly GCA_018340775.1 of Taxus wallichiana var. yunnanensis. Lineage (NCBI taxonomy): Eukaryota > Viridiplantae > Streptophyta > Pinopsida > Cupressales > Taxaceae > Taxus > Taxus wallichiana. The sequence goes on from CM031244.1 coordinate 198,263,163, forward strand.
GTGATAATGTGTGTTAGATATTTTATACACTCCAGGAGGGACGAGTACTTTTGTGTGGGTGGTGCTAAGTTTGGGTGCTTCAGGAGGATGGCGCCTTTGATAGACTCTATTTTCTTGTAAAATTCCTACACCTTTACCTTCTCTTCCTTCAACTCATGCCTTAACTATGCACTAATCAGTTCTTCCTGTTTCAAGCTCTTGGCCTTCTCCGCCAGTTCTTCTTCCTTCTTTCCTAACTTCGCCTCCAGCACTCTGATCCTATTGTTGCACGTAAATAATCTAGCCTTGGTCTCGACCACAACCTTGTTTAGTGCGTTACAGACTTGCTCGTCCAAGATCTCCTGAGCATTCACTAAGGGATTGACCCCCTTATATTCTTGCAATGTGATGATCTCTCCTTGGAAGACTTCAAATTCTGGTTCATCAACGTGGGACTTGAACACCCAAGAGAGCATCTTCTTGGTTCTAGGGTACGTGTTGTCCTTCTCAAAAGACCCCACAGTTATGGGTCTTTTTGTGGGTACGATGCTCTAGAATCACTCATATAACACCTTCCTTATGTCATCAACATAGCCCTTTACCTGTCTATGTTCTACATCTAGAGTTCTTTTGCCCAAGTGTACACCTTTGGGGAAGCTTCTTTGTCGAGTGGGGCCTCCTAGGTTATCATGCTTTATTTTTGATGTTCTCCTCCTTCCCCTCCTTCAACACTATGTCCGTGCTGCTCTAACTCTTGGTCTACCAGGACCTCGAGCATTCTCTGTGCTTCTCTCTCTGCCACCTTAGTGATCTGCTCCTTTGTAAAACTTATGGCTCCCTCCTTTTCCATGGAAACCTCCTCATCCTCCATGTCTTTGGTGTCTTCCTCATCTTGTGTGCCCTTACGACGTACAAATATGAAATCCTATTTCTCACCTCCACTCTCCTCTTCTGAGTCATAGACGCTAAAGACATGTGGCTCCTGGTCTTTCCCTGCCTCTTCTTCCTTACCGTCATCTCCCTCACTCTCATCTTCTCTTTCTCCCAAGTATTTTTCCAAGTTTTCAGTCACCTTTGAGTCAGCTTCCTTATCCACCCTCTGCTTTTTCTTGAGAGGTGGTTCCTGATCAGGGGATTTGGCCTTATCTTCTTCCTCAGGTGATTCTTCCTTGGAGATGGGTTTCCTAGGCACCTCTACCTCTGCATCTTCTCCTTCACCGGAGACTTATTTCTTCATATGTAAGTGCTTGGCTTAGCACTCATGGATGACATGCTCACTGTCTGAGCAGTCTACACAATTGGTGCTTCTTCTTCTCCTCTCCCTCTTTTCTTGGATGTTGGCTTCTTCTTCCCTAAGGGGTCTTCAGGTATGGAGACTTCATTCTCTAGATATGCACCCTTCTCGAACTTTGGCCTTATGTGCAAGTACACACATGTCACTAATCCTCCAACGATGGGTAGCATCATCGGCCTTGTCATTTGAATCTCGTGTGACACATACTTTTCCATGTACGCGCGCTTTCCGCTGGGGTAATTTAGCTTCTTCCTCATCTCCCTATGTTCTTGGTCTAGACTACCTAGCTCTAGCCTTAGCTTCTTTGACTCCTTAAATCTGTTCACCCCTACTTGGAAGTACTTGAGTAGTGAACGAAGGGAAGCTTGCACCAAGGGCTCCATGATTCATCTATCAGCTTGAATCTTCCTAGGTAGTAGTGTTGATAAACCGTGAATTTGGCTTCCCCCTCGGTGGCCATTGGGAGTTGTTCAGGGATTCTCCACTCTGCCCGAATGCATTTCTTAGGCACGTGTACCATTTCTCCAGCCTCACCTTGTGGGGTGTTGTCATTGTATTACAGGTATATTTTTCAAACCTCTTCGTGGGTGAAGGATCCTCGGCGGGGTACTCCCATAAAAAAATTTCCGGTGCGTCAAGCACCCCAATCTCTGTGAATATAATGGTGAGCAAGACGTTGCCAAAGAGGATCCTATCCCCTTCCTTCACAAAAATAAAAATTTCCTTCGTGATGTATGTGGATAGGTTGTATATGGTTCCCTCTATAATCTTCCTGCAAACATGTAGCTAAGGTTTTTTGACCTGCATCCACCTCTCCTGGCCATTCAACTTAGTCACCAAATGCGCGGCCATTTTTATTATGGGGTCCTTGATGTCTGAAATGTCATAGTATTATGACCCCTTCTTACAGGCATACTCAGTGATGGTCTCTTGAATGGCCTCCTTGTCACCAAGGTCATCTTCTAGGCTATCTCCCTCACATATGAGGCCTGTAAATTGTGAAATCAGCTGGGGAGTCATGTGCATCTTGTGCCTTGCAAAGTGGAAGTAATCTTCATGCACCCGTGACATCAACCATCGCATGCAGCACTCACTGGTTTTCCAAAATAAGGTAAAATTCCTTCCTTATCCATTTGAACCTTAATGTCATCATCATATATAGGCAAACCCTTAGGTGTTCATTTTTTGGTGTGGTGTACTAATTCCAATGCCATTTATTTTTATATTGTGTTTGTGTGGTGATTATAGTCACTACTGGTACACTTCTTAGTGGGATTCCCATTCCTTCCCCATCATCACCCCATTTGGGTATTACATCTATGCATACCATTCTTCATTTGTGTCTACCTCAAGTTCTAAGTTGTTTATCCTTGGATTTGCCCTTTCCTTTCTTGGGTGCCATGGTCGAGGTATTTTTATCACTCCTATTCTCTCCTTATTACTCTATCTTACTTATTCCAATCCTCTTATCTTAAATCCATGATACAATCCTTTTGAACCCATGCCCTAACCCTAATCGGGATGAAAATCCTCACAAGACAAAGTGCCTCTTCACTCTTTCCACACCCGTGTAACCCCTTCTCCGCTCACAAACTCAAACCGGATGCTTCAATCTCATAGATCTTCCTTCACTTGATCGAATCAAAGCCCTAGTTTATGGAACATGCTTTTATCTCAAACTCTTCTATTTCAAAAAGTAAAAATGATAGTGCCCCAACCCTTTACTTTTAATTTTTCTCTTTTTTGAACATTAAATGCTACTTCACCTACCACTGTACTTTGTTCATTTAATGTAATTTTTTCAAACAAAGCCTATCTTTAGCACCTTCACTTACGTGCCCAACATGCATGAAAAATCCTCCAACCTATTGGCGTGCAACCAATCTAACCCGACACGAGACTCAGCTGTGCATGTGTGTAACCTATCTTGAAGGCACTTCTTCTTTCCCCGATCCTTGCTCTCACCTAGATCATGTTGCTTTAAATGCACTTTCTCCTCTGTGGGATCTATAAGTAGCTTTATGCTGGCACCAAATATTCTTCCATCTTCCTCTTTATATACCTCTTTCAACCTGGCTAATCAACAAGGATTTTCAACACAACTTCATTGGTACTTTAATCATATGGTTCTTCACTTTTCTCCACCCCACACTTAAAGTGATGCGTGGTCCTCTGCGCACTCACAAATTCTCCAAAAATAGAAATAAGGTTACTAGCGCCCAGGGCACAAAACAAAACAACAACGCAAAAGGGAAACACAAGAAAGGGAAAATGCATAAAGGAAACTCCTGAACTAACTGGAAAAACTGCCTTATTTACACACACCAAGAAGACTTATTTATAGTAGGGCTTCAACCTACTCCCATTGAAGTGTCCAGGAAACTTCATCCCATCTAGTGCTTGTAACTGGCACGCACTGAATCAAGGATGTATGAGATTTTGTAAGGACCTAACCAATGGACTTTCAACTTTCCATGATGGAACAAAAACTTAGAATCATTTAATAACACCATCTACCCAACCTCAAACTTCTTTTTCTTCTAATATGGCGATATGCCAAGCCCATTTTGTTGTGGGTGATAGGGTGTAGTCTTGTGATGAGCCACCATGAATTTAGATAATAGGATCCTCATGGTCTCATTCAAGAAATGTGTACCCCTATCACTGGTTAGACTCAAAGGGAATCCATACCTCGTGATAACATTTTCCCATAAGAACCTCGCTGTTGTTGTTGTCGTGTAATCTTTAGTTGGGGCTGCCTCTACCCACCTTGTGAGATAATCTATGCAAGTGATGACATAACATGACCCAGTCCTACACACTGCCGGTGTAATAGGTCCTACAAAGTCTATCTCCCACTTTTCAAAAGGCTCCACGCTAGGAATAGGGCGTAAAGGCATCTCATCTCTCCTCCTGGTTTTCCAATGCATTGACAATGGTCACATGATTTACAATAGTCTCTACAATATTTGTACAAGGTTTCCCACCACAAACCTTCCATTAATATCTTGCACATGGTGGCATCACCTACATAATGCCCACCCGCACTTCCTCTCGTGTGCTTCCTCCATGATGGCCAAGCACTCATGCTCTAGGACACATCTACGCAAAAATTCATCACATCCTAATTTGTATTAGTATCCACTGATTAACATGTAGGGTGTGGTGCGTATGGCCAACTAATTCTTTTCCAATGTCTTCATTCCATTCGGTGCCACACCTTCCTTTAAAAATATTGCAATCTCTTCCAAATCTAAGGGTACACACTGTAAATCTAAATAGTTTCACATTTGGCATTACTTCCTTAATACTCTACGTGTCCTCTCCTAAATCAATTCTTGACAGATGATTAGGCCCACAATTGCTTTTTCCAGGTTTCACTACAACGGTGAATTTAAAATCTTGAAAAAACAACACCCATCGATATATGCATCCATGTAGAATAGGATTGTTCACTAAATACTTAAATGCCATGTGGCGGTATAGAACATAAAGGGTGTTACCACAGATACTGTCTAAACTTGAAGAGCATGTAGATCATTGAAATTTCCTTGCACTTGGTTGTGGTATAATTATGCTTTGCTGGTGTTAGCTTCTTGCTTGCAAAACAGAGAGGATGATCAACAATCTCTTCACCTGGTTATGCAATAACTAATCCAATGGCTGTCCCTGAGGCATCTACATGAACATGAAAGGGCTTGTCCCAAGAGGGAAACTATAAAATAGGCGCGGTAATAAGCCTATCTTTTAATGTATCAAACACCCTCTATTGCGCCTCTCCCCAATGGAAGGAACTTTTATGTCTAAGTAGCTCCTCTAATGATCCAAAGTGATCTTGGCATATCCCTTAATGAATTTTCTGTAATAGCCCACATGCCCAAGGAATCCACACATTGTGCTCTAGCTAGTAGGCTCCCTTAACCCCACAATAACTACAATCTTAAGCGGGATCTACCAGCAATCCCTCCTTACATATGATATGCCCTAATAAAGTCCCAAAGGGTTTAGAAAACACACATTTCTTGATGTTGAGGGATATCCTCAACTACCTACACCTCTCAAACATTAACCTCAAATTGTCACAATGGTCTTTAACTAGACCATATACTGTCTAGTCATCTAAATAGACCTAAAGAAATTTATGGATGAAGTCCTGGAATGCTTGCACCACTATGCGCGAAAAGATAGCTGGTGCATTATTCAACCCAAAGGGCATGACCGTATATGTAAAACTTCCCCACTCGGTGGTGAAAGTTGTCTTCTCCTGGTCTTCCTTTGCAATCTAGACTTGGTACCCTGAAAATCCATTCGTAAAGGAATATATTTCGTGCTGCAACTCCTTTCAAAATTTCTTCAAGAAGAGGGTCAAAAATGGATCAATGACACAAACTACATTCAATTCCCTATAATCCACACAAATTCTAATCCGCCTATCCTTCTTGATGCTGATTACCATCAAAATTATCCACTTTGATTCTTCCACTACCTCAATGATCCCAGAAGATATCATTTTTTCTATCTCCTCCTTGACCTTCACGCGCAAGTTGGGATTCATCCGGTAGGGCCTTTTCCTAATCGGTGTGCACCATCCTTTAGTTTTATCTTCATCTCCCCAAGGAATGGTGAACACCTTTGAGCTCATGATACCCACGTGGGAATAAATCCTCAAATTCACATAGCAGATCAATGATCTTTGATACTTCCTTCTCTATCCAGTAATCCCCAATAATATCTTCCTTAGGTTCTTCTTCTAAACTGATGTTAACTTTCTTCATCTTTAAAGACTCATGGTAGGCATGCGTGTGATAATCTACACTATCCACTACCTCACACGTTCCTACAGAATGGCTAACATCTAAGATTTTTGATTCCTTTCCATCAATCACATATACCAACTTTCCCCTCTCTTTTTCCAAACACACGCGCTCAAGCTGTAACTCTTATGCTTCCTCTTCTTCTTCAAAACGTGCCTCCAATATTGGTTCACCTAGTAATTCCAATAGCCTATCTTTGGTCTTGGCACTATCCCCCATGGTAAGGCACTTGATACCCTGAAAAGGCCTTATCAATCGATGGCTTGGTACTCTAATATTCAAAGGTTTAAATAAGGTCATCCGTGAGCTCTTGCTAATTCCTTGTCTGGTGGTGTGTCTCCGAATGAATGTACCATGTGTGTGCTCAACCTTGCAATGTAGAATACAACTTTTACACCTAGAGGGATGGTGGAAAAGCTTCTGCACCTTCTCTCCAGACCCGTTCACACTCCTAGATATGGAAAGAGGTGGGCTCCTTCCCATGGTACTCCTTGATGATGGTGGGTACATTGCTCCTAGAGAATCTAACAGAGAGAGCAATTCTTACCTCGCGCCATTCTAAAAGGATCTCCTAATGTGTGGCCCACCACCAAGCTGTTATGTCAAGCAAGACATAACTTAACATCTCCCTTAGTTCCTTCTCATCCCTCCACTGAGCTTCTAGCTCCTATAGAAAGATATCAGGGAAGGATCCTCCTAAATACTTGGGTAGTTCTTTTCCTCCAAGGTGCCTAACCATGCGTGCCTTTGTTACCTTGGTCACCACCTCTCAAATATTGTCCCATTAATTCGTAAGTTCCATGCACCCAATTATCACATACCAGACTAGTGGTATCACTCACTGACTGAGCATCTTCAAACTGGATAACCCCGTTAATAGGGTGTATCATCTCAGGGTCTCTGATTGAGCACACATAAATATTTTCTAGAACTTCTTCTCCCAATGGTTCAATATAGGGTGTCAAATTCCCATCAACCAGGGGTATAATGACCCATTCCTCCTTGTTCTCAAAGTTGATGTACCCTTTGTTGAACCAAAGGTCCACATTGTTTTTGTAACACCAAGGATGCCCAAGTAGTGCTGGGAAATTGTCCGCCTCGGTGAGTGCCAAGACTTCAAAGTCCCTAGTAAACTTGGCTCCCTGGATAGTAATAGCCACATCCTTCAAGACACCAATGGGAATTGCCTTAGTCTTGTTTTCCATATATAAAACATTTGAGGATGACTGTAATGCAGGTCTTCCCATTGAATGTCATGCATCCAAAGTCAGAACATTAACCTCTGCACCTATGTCAATGAGGATATTGCTGAGGAGCCATCCATCTACAACTGCATTCAACGTAATCTCCTTGTCATAGTTGAGGCTGTGAGGGGGAAGGTTCACGTGTAAGACCTATCTCTCACACTCTTCTCCGGCGTGTGGTACCTTCTCTCTCAACCAGGATCCTAGCAAGGGAATGATATTCTCCTGCCTTAGCATTTTACACACCTCCTTGACCTCATCCAGGTCATCCTTTTGTGCCTTGACTCTCCTTCCTTGTTCCTCCCTCCTGGATTGCTCCTTTAGACACTGGATCTCCCCTTGTAAGCTTCGAATAACATCCATGGTGTCCTGATATATCTCCTTTTGATGTGTGAGGTCTGATATTTTCCATGAACGACCTCCTCTCTTGAAACCAGGGTTTTTTGTCTTGGTACCTCTCTCGCACATGCAGATTTTTCCCTTGTTGTTACCAAGACAGGCTCCAAACCTTCATCCCGTGTTACCCGGGGCATCCACTGTATGTCTTCCTTCTTAATACTAACCATTGCAGTGCCCTTTTCCTTCCGGTGCTTCTGATTCATGTGCTCAAATAATTCTAGGCACTCCTCATACTTATGCTTCTTTCTACACCATGAGCACTGCAACAGGTCTGGGCACTCACGCTTGTAATGTTCTATAGATCCATAGTTGAAACATGTTCCATGCAGGAACTCACTCCTTCCTCCTCTCGAGCTACTCGGACCACAAAATCCTCCTCAAAAACCTCTTCCACATGCACCTCCTTCTGTGCACTCCTCATAACGGCAATCATTATCCTTGGAACCACTAGAAATGCTAGTTTGGCACACCCCATGATCAATGGCCTCATGGATCTGATCAATGAGCCTATAGTCCTTAGTATCATGGGTTGTAGAGGTGTAAATTTTGCAATAACAAGATACATTCTTCCTGATCGCACACTGCAGCAAGGGACATCTACTTGCATCATGGTCCCCATGACAAATTTCACAATCCACTGTCAAAGCACGTACCATCCTCCGAGGGAAATTATCCTTAACGTGTCCCTCTATTTCACAATCTATGCACCACAAACCACTGTGAGTCTCATGGGCTATGTTTATAGATAATTTTTCCAAATGTTTTTCCATAGTAGTAATTTGAGCCTCCAAGAATGGGCTAACGCTAGTATCAATACTACCAACATCCTCGGCATGATAGGTAGATTTCAATGCTTCGCGTGGGTCTATAAAAGTTTTATGAGACAAGGCCCTTCTAAAAGGGGTGATCAATCCTCCAACAAACCATTGTGCATGCTGAGAAGGATGGATATCATATGATAATTTAGATAAAAGATTTTTAAAGAATGCATCATACTCCCACACACTCTCTGCCATTCCTTTCCGAATCTCCTTCAAAGCATTGATGCTCTTCTACTCAAACTCAGGAATGTGGAACTCTGCCAAGAATGCATTCTTTAAGGTAGTATATTCCACCACCATTTGATGAGGGTCATACTTCCTATACCAGCTATGCGCGCACCCTTGTAACGTGGTTACAAACTGACTAGCCTTCTATTTTGGGGTTGTGATACCCTTCGCATGCCATAGTAGTTCACACTTGTGAACATGTTCCGCAACATCCTCAATGCCCATGTAATCTGGAAAATGTAGAGAAATTTCAAAGAATACTTGAGGTGGTGGTTGGGGTCCTTGTCCTCCCGAGCGAGCCTTGGTTCCCTCCGGTGTTTCCTCAGCCTCCCCGATCCACTGTGTCCACTGGTCTTGTGCCTCCGTGAGCCACTAGATCCACCGTAACCACTTTGGGTCTAATAGGGCTCGTAGGAGCTGTGCGAAGCACCCCCATAGTCCCACTGAACTGTGCACCGATGGTCTGTGATAGCACTTCACTCCCACTACTGTGTCCCGTGCCACCTTGATGCGAGACCGAAAGCTTGTACACTTACTCCTTGTCCAAAGACTCCTCCAAATACTAGAATATGTGTAGCCATAGAAGAAGGGACTGTAAAATTATATCTCCTAGGCATGGATCTATTTCTTCCACTCGATATTAACTAGGTCAATAACACTTCTTCCTAGTTCAGGAAAACCAAGTGTCAGGGCTCGGTCACTGGGTGGGTTCAGATATGTGCCAATGACTCTCCTTTCTTCGTGTGATGAACTTTCACTAGAAGCCGAAGGGTTCTCCCTCATGTGCTTACCAAGATGGGGTAACACAGACCGCCTGTGTTCCATGTCCTCCACATGAACCTCAACTCCTTCCCGCAACACCTATCTCCATAGATCCATCACACTAGTAGCCTCACATCATCTAGTAATCTACCTTTCACATGCTTCATTATACTTGAGCTGTCTCTCTTCCCTCTCTTTTTTGTCGTGATATCTGCCATCTTCCTCTACCCAATCTCCCTTACCCAAAGACTCGTAATGGTTTAGCAGCCATTGGGAAAGCCTCTAAACTTATGGTAACCATCAATATATTCATAGCTAGGGGAATAACACGTATAAACGTTCCTCTAGGTTCTCACAGAAATTCAAACTCAACAACCTCTGGACAAGAATACATGGAAATGGCGTACTCTAGAGTGTAACTAGTCAGGACTCCTCTCCACAAATGATCTACAACACAGTCCATGTTATATCTACATCCTACAACCTTTGGTAGTATTTTTCAGTCCATACATGCGATCCATAATGCCAACTTGATCTAGATGCATAGACCGAAAGCCATTCATATAGTTCTACCGGTAAGAAAAAAAAAAGAAGGTCTTGTACAAATCATGGTAGAGGTTCTCTTCTACCCATCTATACACATTAAACTCGTGTCTAGTGCTTGAATCTCTCGAGAAAATTCATCCTCTCAGTGCTCTTGAACCATGATTCAAAGATTTTCCAATGTTAAGCATTCTATCATTCCTCACTAGACAGATGATCATGATGTATACTATATCCCACTACAACTTTTAAAAGAGGTCCCGGAAATGGAACCAAGATGTAGTCATTTTTACTCCCATCATAAAAGGAAGGAACCCCATGCGCACCGGCCTATCACCCAAGAGAGCTGAGTGCTCACCCAAGGCACACGTGGGTACCGAGTCTCTCTTTTATGTGAGTTTAGTGGGAAGCATCATTTATGATTAGTGTAAGAGTTTTTATGAGGGAGGTTGAAACATACAAGGACCATAGGGCTCAGAACGACCTCTAGATCCTTGCAGTCACCTTAGACTGAGTACTTTAATAGAATCTAGAACATGCATTATGACAGAAAGAATTATACAAGCATTCATACATAGCATGAAAGGAAAGAGAACTCATATGAGAGAAATATGCATTAAAACCATTGATATCCATGTCTATTTATAACAGGTAACCTCATTATATTCATTGATTCATTACAGAGTGTCATAGAGAGCAGACCACAGTCATGCATATCACTAGACGTATGTAACTAAGCTAACAGAAAAAGAAAAATTACAACTCCATGCTTAGTACATTATTTCCTGAATACAAATATCCACTCATAGTAATTCTGCAGAGCTCCACTCACTCTCTAACCTCGCTATACCTCATACTTGTATATATTTTACTCCATAGGCACTTGTATTTATAATTCTCCTACACTACCAACTCACCTTCCAGCGTCCTCAGATCTAGTGCCAAGTGTCAAATGTGGTCCATGTGAGCATGCTTCTCCAGGCCTGGGCTTTCCACTTTACCTCATGATGTTCTTCTAGAAGATTCCATCTGAGGCATGCTCTTTCCTGGGCCAGCCTATCGCTAGGTTGACATCTTGTCCATGCACAACCGATCACACTTTTATGTGTTCTCGCCTCGCGCTCAAATTGACTAAGTCCCGAGCCTCCTTTTGTGTGTCACGTGTGCTATGTGCTTCCCTAAACCTTTCTCTCATGCGATTTTTCCTTGTGCACCTTTTCATAACTGAGATCCTACGCACCTATGCACCTTCATAATTGCCCAATATTCTAGGGGTCTAATAACTTTCTAATGACGGGCTCAAGATTTTAATTTTTCCTTTGTGTTTGGCGGGTTTGTGGGTCACTTTTTAACTTTAAGCCCCTTTAATTAAAAAGGTGCAAAACCTCAAAGTTTTTGCCGATCCGCCTCCCCTCTTTGAATCTTTTGATGTGGGCTTAACATTTGAATTTTTCCTCATGGAAACAAGGCTCAAATTCTCAAATCTCCTTGAAAATCCACCTCCCAACTTTGACTATTTTGATGCGCGCTTAATATTTGACTTTTTTCTTTAAGCCTAATCGGGGATGCGGGTCACTTTATGAATTTTTTCCTTTTTTAAAAAGAGTCTCAAAAACACAAATTTCTCCACCGACCCACTTCCAATTAGGTATGTTTATGTACCCGTGGATAATGGATCCAAAATCGATGGGGAAGAAAACTCCCATCATTCACGCACCGTGGAAAAAATGCAGAGAAGAAGAAAACTCCACCATTTTGCGCCCAATTTTCAAATTTCTTTTGTGAACCAAGGAATTGAAAACAATGTAATGTTTGATGATCCATGGCCATATAAATATTGAAAATTTCATTAAAATGAGGAAAATAATAAAATTTTCATGCGTCCAGATAGGAAAATGGAAAATTTATCAAAACGTGCAGATTGGAGAGTTTAAACAACTTCAAAGCATGAATTTCTCTATCTTTTCAAACTTCTAACTTTACTTGAACACTTCTGGAGGGCGCGAGCTCAAAATTTTGAATTTGAATTAAAAATGAGGGGGATTTTTAGGGTGACAAAACTATTAGATGTTGATGTTACTATATTGCTATATTATTTTTCATCCATAATATAATGGTTAGGAACATAACCCACATGTTGATAAGTGAAATAAAGGAGGACCTTGGTAGATTTTTCATGCTTCAAGTGAGTTCTTAAACATATGTCTTAGTGAAGTACTCGACACAACCGACCTTGTAAAGTGTTAGAAACTAGACTCAAATAACATGCAACATGAAGGTCTCCTAAACACATAATTTGGTGAAGGATGGAGAATGGTACACTTTAAATATGATGAAAGAGAGGAGTGAGGGAGAATTTTAGGGAACCAAGGTTATTTTTATATCAAGGAAGAGATTCCTAGGTGAGGTAAGGTAGAAAAATGCATTATTTATTGATAGTGAAAACCGCACAAAGAAAAAGCATGTGTACAATGATAGAGAGAGATAGATTGATGTTGCGAGAAGTGAAGGATATGTTGGGAGAGTTTACGGAGTTAGTTTCAAGTGATTTTCTTAAAGGGTTATTTCTTGTGATAAATATAATTCACCATATAGATTTTATTCTAGTATTAAGTTGTCTAAACAAGGTAGTATATAAGATGAAACCTCAAGAGAACAAAAAGTTATAAAATAAACTTTAGGAGTTAATTGATAGAGGAATAATTAGAGTGTTTGAGCCCACGTTAGTGTAAAAATTATAGAATGAATAAGGGTGGCGAGTGGCCTATGTGTATAGTTTCCAAAACAATAAAAAGATCACCATTGTGTACAAGTTTATATTTTTGTGCATGGATTACATAATTTATTGTCTAAGAGGCACATAATATTTTAGTAAGATCAATTTTAAAATCATATACCATAAAGTTCACATAAGAGAGAGTAATTAAGAGAATATTACATTCAATATGAAAGAAGGATTATATGAGTGGATTGTAATACTATTTGGATTGAGAAACACATCAAATAATCTCAATAGGTTAATAAATGAAGTATTAAACCCATTTTGCACAAGTTTTGTTGGGAAATGTTTCATAAGGTTGTCATTGATGTCAAGTTTGATGTCAAGTTATACATTGATGTAAAAGTCTCCCCAAGGTTCCCAAGTAGTTCTATGAAGTGTCAAGTCATGTCAAATCATGAAGCAAGTAAGGTGTGTGGTGAGTCCTCCCAAGGTGGTATGCAGGTCAAACATGGTCAATTAGTTATGTATCAAGTGTTAACAATCATGTAGTCTCCATGGTCAACTCCTGAAGTTTTAGGTAGCTCTAGGCCTAATCCCAATCCCAATCAAGTAGGTAGGCATGGAAACATAAAACATGGATCAAGGAAAAGAAAAAATAGTATGGTTAGAGCATTATGAGATATAATAAAATGTGTTGAAGGAGTATTAATTCAATACTCAAGATTATAGGGCATGAAGCTATCCATTCTGGTGCATTTGTGTGAATATAAGGCTACAAGTGTAAAAGATGAAATAAGGCATGATGATACAAACCAAGAACTAAAGGAACATAATTTTATGGTATATGAGGTGTGCATGAGTTCAAAAATATTTAAGGAGGTAAATTGAGTAATTACCTAGGTTGGCATAATACACCCTTCAGGACTAGAGAATAAAATATGCACAAATGAGATGGGGTAGATATTTCCAAAGAAAAATATGAAAAAGTGGTCATTTTAATACATGGAGGGGTGAGTTAAGAAAGTTTGGTCAAAACTTCAGGACCTAAGGAGTTGTTTTGTAAAATTTATGTAAGTTCTACCAAAACTGATTTTTGGAAAATGCAATTTAGGAACCCTAACTTCTTATCATCTGCTATAAATTATTTGGAAGTGTTATGATAAATCATAAAAGAATTTTTTTAGGGAATTTTGATGAAAACATGATACAAAAGGTCTGAAGTCAATTGATAGGTATTTTAAAAGTTGTAACAATTTTTGTGAGCTAGTCTCAAACCCTCTAAACCCTCATTTTGGAGCGATAGGAGAAAAAATGAATATTTTGGCCATATAATCAGATGAAAAATTCATGAAACCACCTCATGGGTTTAGAGAACTATTTATAGTACATTTTTGTTTTATTATTCATGTGTAGGTATGAATGTATTGTACAAATTTTGGTCCTGCTTTAAAGGAATTTGACCCCATAATCAATAATAGTAGAGTTGTAGAGACTAAGATTGATGAAAAATAATGTATGGAGAGTGATATTGATTTCCATGAAGAAATACAAGAAGATTTAGTATAAAATTTATGAGAATCTTTGCAAGTCCCGACATCTACCGCCATAAACCAAATCATGCCAAAACCAATCAAGTGAGCATAAGTGTTTGATGATCAAATAACATCATTTGAAGTGGTTTATGAGATGATCTAGGTACTAAAGATCCTATAATTTATGTTCAAACCCAAATCATGGAAAAGTGAAGTGTCTCCAAGGTCTATTTCATTTAAGCTAAAGATGGTTTCTAAAGAAAGTTTTTGTGGGCCTGATTCATAGTCATGAAAGTGTGTGTATCCCTTATGATCACTATGAAAAAGTGAAGCATCATGCAAAGGAGGTGGTGTTTGAGAAGTGCATGCAATGGTAAGACATGAAAATGTGTCTTGATATGTCGATCACAAAGAAACTAAAGCTATTTTTCTAGTTTGTAGACCTGAATTAGGACTTTGTGTAAAATCCATATCATACATGGTGGTGAAGGGATGTTTTGATGTGGCATCATCTTAAAGGTGATCCATGTTATGCATTATTCATCCTCCATGAAAAAGAAACCTCAATATACCTCCATATTTTGTAGATGGATCTTTTGTTAGATTGTGTTGATAACGGTGAGGAAATATGTGAAAGTTGCTACTCTTTCTTTGATTGTGAAAAATCTTCAAGTCCTTATTGCTGATATATACCACCTGTAAACCTGATATCCATGAGTATATAAGCTGATGTGAGATGGTGAGGTTATTTCTCTTTCTTGTTCCAAAAATAAGACATTGAGGAGTTTATCTCTAATGTACTTTCATGGATTCAAATGAAACTTAGAAGAAAATGGTGAGGTATGAAGGATGAAAGGAGATTAAAAATAATATTTGAAGTGTTTGTAACGTGGCTACATGCATACAACACTTGGAACATACTTTATAAAGCACTAGAAGATAAACATTTGATCACTTACTAGAGGAAAAATTCATATATGTCAGTTTGAAAAGAGTATAGGTTTTAGAGGAAATTTTTTATAAGAAGACAAAATGTCATATGTGGCGAGGTTGTTATATAATTATATAAGCTTTAAAGTTCAGCATTTTTGGCCAAGGGATATTAAGAAAAGTCTACATATTTGATGATGTAATTGCTGAAAATGTCAAAGAAAAATATAATGCAAAATAAAACTTTGTAAAAGTCTATTCATCTCCTTTATACGTAGGAAAAGAGGACTATTTGAAGATTCATTGTATGTGAAAAGTCAAGAGTCATATCAGGAGTCATGTGTGTTTATATAAGCTCATTTTTTAGGATGTAAACATTGTTGAATGGGTGTAGTGCTGAGGGCTATTTTTGAAGTGTATGAATGTATTGAAACCATGGTGAATCAATAGAGAAGAGGAGAAGAAGAGTGAGCTGAAATAGAGATCACATTAGGTTTATGTATGCAACCAAGTGAAGAAGGTGATTAACTTCTTGTATGTTCAAAGTCTGAGTTGTAGCTCAAAAATTTAGGAGTGAGCTTCCTAGTAGGTTATTACTTGTAGAACAAAAGTCAAGTGGGTGCTTGGCATAGAAGTGAAGTGGGTGCTTCATAACTAGAGTTAGAGCTTCAAGGTGAGTGGATGCTCACCACTTGGTGAGATCATTGTAATTCTTGATGGATAATTGTCCTTGATATTACTTTGATTTCTCCTTTCTGTGGGTTTTCTCCCTTATTGGGTTTCCCACCTTAAATCTTGCCTCCTCATGTGTAATTGTGTGTTTTTTTCTTTCTTTATTTTATGGTTGGATGTTCATGTTCTTCATGGTTAACATAGTCAAGCTTGGTTGATTGAATCATTGTAAATTGCACAAAATTTTAATAAGCATTAATTCACCACCCCTCTCAGTGCCTAGATTTCTAACAATTGGTATCAAATATGGTTCTCTTTATACAAGTTTAATAGCTTAAGTTAAGTTCCTCAAGGCACACACATGGGTGGTCAAGATAACAAAATGTTGAAGAATAAGTATGAGATTTATCAAGCCTTGACTAAAGACCTAAAGGTTGAAATTAAGCTAATGGAAGAAAATAATCTTAAATAACTCAAAGAGGTGGATTTAATTTTCAATAAGTGTCAAAATATATGAGTGTAAAAATGCATATTTCAAACTTGAGGAAGAATTAAAGACTTCAAAGTATGAGATAGAATAAGTTAAGGATAAATTGATGACATATCTAAGAACCAAGGAAAGTTCAAGCAATTAAAGACACCCCAATGATAGATCAAGTCTAATTTTTAAAAATGAAACAACTCAATGTGAATTCGAGCATGAATCTAGTCATGATCCATGATAATTATCCATCAAGGCCAAGGATGAAGAATGTGAGAGACTTAATGCTGATTTGCAGATACTAAGAGAGGAACTTGAGCAAGAAAGGAAAAAGAGCCAAAGGAAACGTCAATTCATGTATCATTTCAAGGACACAAGAAGACCATCAAGTAACCAAATGAAAGGAGATTCCATGGTAAGTTTCATGGAATTTTCTTTTCATGTCATGTATTTGGACATAGAGCTAGGGATTGTATAAGGAAAGTAGACAAGGAACACCCATGGAGGGATTGTAGGATTGAATTTGAAAATAACATGATTTTTTTAATTTTCATGAGAAGGGTCACATAACCAAGTTTTGTCTTGTAGACCCCTATGGATAAATATTGGATCAAAGATTCATCTAGAGAAAATAATCATCTTGTATGTTTTGTGTAATAAATAAGGTCACTTTTCAAGACATTGCAACAAGAGGAAGCTCATCTACAAGAGGAAGGATGAAGT
This sequence comes from Taxus wallichiana var. yunnanensis, assembly GCA_018340775.1. NCBI lineage: Eukaryota > Viridiplantae > Streptophyta > Pinopsida > Cupressales > Taxaceae > Taxus > Taxus wallichiana. The sequence continues at coordinate 198,280,307 of CM031244.1, forward strand.
CAAGCTTACACCTATAAACTACCAAAGGAAAATAAAAATTAGTAAATGAAGAAACATGTTCATTTGAGGTGATAAAATACATAGACAAAGATAAGAAGGAGATAGTTAAATCAGAAAATCCATAAAGAACAATCAGCCATTAGATCCTATAAAAAGAGTTTTACACTAGTTGATAACAATTCCATGTATAAGGAGGAGCATATGTGCTTGATGAGAAAAAAAATTAGGAGACTACCATTCCAAGACATATATGTAAAGGGATCACAAAGAAAATTTAAAAAGGGAAAGAAAGGTGGGGTCATTTGAATCCTTTGAAGATTGCATGATGTTTTAGTTCTCTTAGGAGCACGACATACCTTATCTAGGATTCTAGAAGGAAAATGTATATTAATTGAAGTATTGTGAGTGAAAGTTCCTCTCCATGATGTTATTGAGCAAACAAGTGTCACAAGGTATGTTTGTGAGTTCATTATTAATGTCTTGGTGTATGAGCAAAATTACAAGATGTTTGATTACTCTATATTTCCATTCAATTTGATTAGAGTTGTAAATAGGTCATAAAAAAGTATCATTATAGTATTCAAAGTCAATGGTTTGTCACATGGGTCTGACTAAAAATTCAATATTGAGGCATTTCAAAATTTGAGTCTCATTCATCTCATAAAGTGTCGATAGGATGGAAGATGCAAATAGTTGAGAGCCAAATAAGGAAAGAGGTATGTCATATCAATGTTAGTTCTTATCATGAATATCAAATAGGTCATAAAATTATCTAAACCTTTTCAAAGTATGAAATTTTTCTTTAGCTATCAAGAACCTAATGAATGTGTGTAAGACCCTCTTAAGGTCCATTAGCATAAGTTGAGATCATGTATGAGTAGGTTACATATAGATTGTGGAAGCATCTCAAATTCAAGGTCCAATTTGTTATCATTTTGTGTACATTATAAGAGATCAACTTGTGTTGTGTACACAAAGGTCCCGTGTTTGCATACAAGTATAAAGCCTTATTCATCTTTAGTTTAAGTATGCAATTCACCTGTTGGTAAGCTCTCTCTCATAATGTCATTATAAATCATATACAAGGTTAGGATAAATGTCAAGAGTCATGAGTGCATGAAAATTTTCAAATAAACACACAAGCATGAATTTCAGGCCTTGTCAACACCAGAAGGTATTTTCCTAAGTAGGTATCAAGAGTGAGTCGATGCAAAGGAATATTGAAGTTTTATCTTTCTTTTTATCTATAACCGATCATCAAGTCTTGGTTATGATGATCACAAAGGGCTCATAGTATTCACTTATTCAAGAAAGTATAACATTACACTCAATGAAAATTTTAAGGTATATATATTTACTAACCAAAAGGATCCTTGCTGGTGGTTTTGAACATGTCAAGAAGATGGTCAAAAGTTGTAATTTTCCTTAACAAGAGAAAATGAAGTTTATGCTCTTCACGAACAATGCATGAAATCAATGTATGAGGTCTAAGTTGATGAAGATTAAATCCCAACTAGTACTTATCATTTAATTAACTCTTGAAGCTTAAATGATCTTGAGGTATTTAAACAGGAAATAGATTGGAACATTTATTGAATGAGAAAGAGAAATCTCTTAAACTTGTAAAATGGGTTGCAAGATATCCAAAATCCAGTGTCCTTTGAACAATGATCTTCAAGAACAATGTATGAAATCAGTGTATGAGGTTTGAGTTAGTAAATATGAAATGACAAATAGTAATTATCATTTAATGAACCCTTAAAGCTTGAAGGATATTGAGGTATTCAAATAGAGAAATAAATTAGAACATCGATCGAATGAGAAAGAGAAATCTCTTCAACTTGTAAAGTGGGTTACAAGATATCCAAAATACAATGTCCTTTGAACATTCATCCAAAAAATAATATAATAAAACTAAAATAGAGTATTGAGTAAAGTTGAATATGATCTATTGAATCATGTGTAATCAAAACCACCAAGGTGGCATTCAAATTAGGATGTTTGACAAAATGAACAAAATGATCAAAGATGACTGTGCACAATGAATAGTGAGATACAAGATATAGAATAAGAATTAATAATATATCTGAATGGTTTCTAGAATAAATGAAAATGTGGGAAAGACACATAGGTACATTGAAGAGTCATAAAGGCATCTACGTGAGATACAAGTATGATCAATAAGGAACATGGTGTACAATGGCCACCAAGTTGAGTAATAGAACATGAAAGTGTTTAATTAATTCAAGCATTTAAAAAGGAGAGTGTATTTACTAATAATATTGAAAGTTAAATGAGATTAAAACAGACCTTGCAAAGGTGTTTGAGACAATAAGATTAACTATTAAGGATCTGGTTGCACATTTTCTACTCTCGGAAAACCGTGAAACTCTCTAAGGTTTAATGAGGGTTTTTACTTTAAAGGACAAAATGATCAAATCAGGTGATGAAAACTTGAAAAAATCATATCAGGTGTATCTCATAAATTATTATAATGGTCTTAGGCTCCAAAATTTTCCCATGCGTGAGCAATATTTGACACTTTTCATGTAGACCTATAACAATCTTCTAAAACCTAATCAAACATCAAAATGAAGATTTGGTGCATTCTTGAAAAAGGAAGGATAGATAAATCTTTTCACATAATAGGTAAGACTTAATAGGTACTCAAAAATGAAAATTTAGACCTAACAGTTCTCAAAGGAAGGGCTAGTAGGCCTAGGAAGGGCTAGAGAAAGTAAAAGGTGGAGTATAAGGGTTAGAAGAAGAATTGACTCATAAAATTTTCACACACCTCAGTGATGGTTAAGGGAACCTAAAAATGATCTCAATTAACCTCAGTCATGCACAACATACATTTAACATGAATCATGGGATAATAAGGGGCCGAGAATATCTATACGGCAAACCAAGTAGAGATGAACAAAAATGAGATGGTTTGAAAATGAGAAGTTATGAAGATGCATCATATATATGTGTGTGATTGATTAGTAATGGGTGGCATGAATTGACATGGATGAAGTATAGTTAGTGATGACTACATCTATTGATCATTACATGAAGAGTGTGAAAAATTTGTGTACTTTGTTTCTAAACAATACAATTATGAATACAAGCCATTTATGACACAAGGATGATGCTAAACAAAGATATCATTCTCATGAATCCTTTTAAGGTGATGAAATTGAGTGGATAATGTTCATGTGATGTCTAATTGATGAGAATGGATTAAAAATAATGATCTTAGGTTCCTAAAAGGACAATATCAAGAAAGAAAAATAAGTTGACACTCTTGATGAAACTATAAAGAGGTTGATAAATAAATAGGCATAGATAGAGTATCAATGATATATAGGAATGATTGAATGATATATGGAAGATAAAGGATTAAAATGGGACTTTATTTAAAGCATCACAATGTAAATACAAGAAACTATCAAAGCTTCAAAGGACTCCAAGTGGAATGAAACAGAGCAGAGTGGCTCTTTAGTAAAAAACAAACCTAAGGATAACTAATGTGTCCATATAATCATATTCATATTAAATATAGTTTATGTCAAAGAAGAGATAGTTATTCAAGCATAATGATGAGGTATAAAGTTACATCTAAGAATTTATTTCAAACTTTGGCTAAGAACACTATAAATTTTTTTAGGTCCATGCCAAAACTTGAAATAAATATCTTGACTTGATGACCATGTTTCGAGGCTAAAATGGTGTGTTCTCGAGTAAATGGAGGTAATGTACACCAAAGGAAAACATTTTAGTAATGCTACATGTGGTGATTATAATTCTAGAGGCTATCAAAATTCTACCAAAATGCATTGAAAAATTACTATAGGGATTTCTAGATCTGTTTGAGGCTAAGTGGTTATGATTATAAATCAAGAAGCTACGCGAGGAAAGGTGGTGAGATAGATCAATTATCTTTAAAGGAAGTTTATTTCATCTAAGGGAGCCTAGATTAGTCAAGTAGAGGTTACTCAAGGCTGGTATAGCTGCAAAACAGTGAGACTAAAAGGTATGAGGGAAGAGTATGTAGTTTTTGGCATGATTTCTTGAAAGGCACAAGTTTGGAACATGATGAATGGCCAAAATGAGGACAAGTAAGAGGAGTATAGTCTTAGGGGATCTTGTGGACAAGTAAGTTTGTCTTTATCATGCATTGTTGTCCTTGGTTATCATTATTTCATGTCAAGTGGTCAAGTAACCTTTTTCATAGATGTCAAAGGGGGAGAGTGAACCAAGAAACATGAGAAAATGGCTTACAGGTGTTGGTCTTGATTGGTTTCCATCAATGTTTCTAGGTGGTTTCCATCAATGAAAAGGGGGAGTTTGTATGGAAATGTGTCATGAGGTTGTCATTGATGTCAAGTTTGAAGTCAAGCTCGTACATGATGTCAAAGTGTCCCCAAGGTGCCCAGTAGTTCTATGAAGTGTCAAGTCATTGCAAATCATGAAGAAAGTAATGTGTGTGGTGAGTCCTCCTAAGGTGGTATGTAGGTAAAACATGGTCAATTAGCTATGTAACAAGTGCTAACAAGCATGTAGTCTCCATGGTCAACTCATGAAGTTTTAGGTAGCTCTAGGCCTAATCCTAGTCCCAGATCAAGTAGGCAGGCATGGAAACATGAGAAATGGATTAAGGAAAAGAAAAAGAGTATGGTTAGAGAAGTATGAGCTATAATAACATGTGTGGAAGGAGTATTAAGTCAATACTCAGGCTTATAGGGCATGAAGGTAGCCATTCTGGTGCATTTTAATGAAGATAAGGCTAGTAGGAAAGTGTACAAGATGACCTAAGTAATGATGATGAAAAACAAGCACTAAAAAACATAATTTGATGGTATATGAGGTTTTCATGGGTTCACAAGGTCTAAGGAGGTAAATTGAGTATTTACCTAGGATGACATAATACACCCTTCAAGACTAGAGAACAAAAGCTGCAAAAATGAGATAGGAAGATATTTACAAATAAAAATATGAAAAATTTTTATTGGAGTACATGTATGGGTTTGTTAAGAAGGTGTGGTAAAACTCTTAGGACCTAAGGAGGTGTTTTGCAAAAGTTATGTAAGTTATACCAAAACTAGTTTTTGGAAATGCAAACTAAGCACCCTAACTTCTTAGCATCTGCTATAAATTATTTGGAAGTGTTAAGATAAATCATAAAGTAGTTTTTGTAGGAAATTTTGATAAAAACGTGATGTAAAAGGTCTGAAGTTAATTTGTTAGGTATTTCAAAAGTTATAACCATTTTTGTGAGCTACTATGAAACCCTCCAAACCTTCATTCTAGAGAGATAGGAGAAAAATGAAGATTTTGGCCATATAATCACATGAAAAGTCATGAAACTAGCTCAGGGGTGTAGAGGACTCTATAGTACATTTTTGTTGTATTTTTCATTTGCAGGTATGAATGTATTGTATAATTTTGGCTTTTTTTAAAGGAATTTTACCATAAAGCCAACAATAACATAGTTGAAAAGTCTAAGGTTGATGTGGAAGCATGTATGGAGTGTGATCTTGATATCCATGAAGAAATATATGTATATTTAGTATAAAATTTGTGATAATCTTGCCAAGTTCTCGACCTCTATTGCTAAGAACCAAATAATACAAAACCACTCAAGAGAGCATAAGGGTTTGATGATAAAATAACATCATTTGAAGTGATTTATGAGATGATCCAAGTACTTAAGTTCCAATAATTTATGTTCAAAACCATATCATGGAAAAGTGAAGTGTATCCAAGTTTTAGTTTATTTAAGCTAAAGCTGGTTTCTCAAGCCAATTTTTGTGGTCCTAATTTATAGTCATGTAAGTGTGTGTATCCCTTATGATCACTATGAAAAAGTGAATCATCATGCAAAGGTGGTGGTGTTTGAGAAGTTCATGCAATGGTAAGACATAAAAATGTGTCTTGATATGTCGATCACAAAGAAACAAAAACTATTTTTTTGAGTTTGTAGAATGAATTAGGACTTTGTGTAAAATCCATAGCATACACGGTGGTGAAGGGATGTGTTGATGCTGAAACATATTAAAGGTGATCCATGTGATTTATTATTCATCCTTCATGAAAAATAAACCTCAATATACCTCCATATTTTGTAGATGGATCTTTTGTTAGATTGTGCTGATAATAGTGAGGAAATGTGTGGAAGTTGCTACTCTTTCTTTGATTGTGAAAAGTCTTCAAGTATTTATTGCTGATATAGACCACCTGTAAACTTGATATCCATGAGTATATAATCTGATGTGAGATGGTGAGGTTCTTTCTCTTTCTTGTTCTAAAACTGAGACATCTATTAGTTTATCTCTAATGCACTTTCACAGAATCAAATGAAACTTAGAAGAAAAATGGTGAGCTATGAAGGATGAAAGGAGATTAAGAATAATACTTTAAGTGTTTGTAATGTGACTCCATGCATGATAAACTTGGAACATACTTTATAAATCACTAGAAGACAAAATTCTAATCAATTACTAGAGGAAAAATTCATATATGTTAGTTATAGAAGAATACTATAGATTTTAGAGGTCAATTTTTAAAGAAGATATAATGTCAGATGTGGTAGGTTGTCAAAAAAATATAGTAGCTTTAAAGTTCATCATTTATGGCCAAGGAATATTAAGAAAAGGCTGCATATTTGATGATGTAACTGCTGCAAATGTTAGAAGGAAAAATAAAATGTAGAAGACAACTTTGTAAAGGTATATTCATCTCCTTTGTAAGTAGGAAAAGAGGAATATTTGAAGAGTCATTTCATGTGAAAATTCAAGAGTCATTATATAAGCTCATTTTTGAGCATGTAAACATTTTTGAAATTTTTTGGTTATGAGGGCTAGTTTTGAAGTGTATGAAAGTATTGAAACCATGATGAATCAATAGAGAAGATGAGAAGAAGAGTGAGCTGAAATAGAGATCACATAAGGTTGATGTATGCAACCAAATGAAGAAGGTGATCAAATTCTTGTATGTTCAAAGTCTGAGTTATAGCTCAACAACTTAGGAGTGAGCTTCATAGTAGGTTGTTTCTTATAGAATAACAATGAAGTGGGTGCTTCATAACTAGAGTTAGAGCTTTAGGGTGAGTGGATGCTCACAAATTTGTGAGATCATTGTAATTATTGATGGATAGTTGTCCTTGATATTGCTTTAATTTCTCCTTTCTTTGGGTTTTCTCCCTTATTGGGTTTCCCACCTTAAATCCTATCTCCTCATGTGTACATGTGTGTTTGTTTCTCTCTTTATATATTTGTAAATTATATAAAATTTTAATAAGCACCGATTCATCCCCCCTCTCAAAGTGCCTATATTTCTAAAATTTTTGGATCATTTATCTTGATGATATTTTTATATTTAACAAGACACAAGAATAGTATTTGTTATATATACGATAAGTGTTGTTGTGATTGTGGGGGAGAAGTTTTTGATTAATTTAAAAGGTGTAGTTTTATACAAGAAGAGTTATTGTATTTTGGATTTGTGATTTCCCATAAAGGTTTTAAGATGGATCTAGAGGATATTTGAGTTATAATGGATTGTACATCACCAAAAAGTTATTTTGAAGAACATAGTTTTCATGGGTTTGAAATTTTTTACCGCAAGTTCATTAGGAATTTTATTGGAGTATGTTCACTTATTTAAAGACCTGCGAGGATATGATTTTTTTGTCGAGAGCACAAAAATATAAATTAGTTGTTAAGAGTTTAAGTGGAAGGTAACTGAATAACCAACATTGGCATTACATGATTTTGTGAAAGTATTAAAAGTAGATTGTGATGCTATTGGTATAGCCATTGGCACAATATTGAGTCAAGAAGGGATACTAGTAGATTATTTAAATGATAAGGTAAATGATGAAAATAATAAGTATAGTGTGTGTGATCATGGGTTATATTCAATTGTACAAGTGATCACAAAGTGGATACACTTCTTATCACCAAATGATTCTAGGTTATTTACCGATCATCAAGAAATTTAGTTCATAAATAGTTATGGAAAATTGATTTAAATATATATGAAGTGGGTATAATACCTACATGGATGCATTTTTTTGTTGAATCATATGAGTGGAAAATCTAAACAAGTTTTTGGTGTGTTGAGTATATGAAGTATTTTTTGACATATATGAGAGTAGAATTTATTGGTTTTCAATCCATTAAGGAGTTGTATACATAAAATGGATATTTTAGTGAAGCATGAGAAGTGTGTGAAAAAATCATAGGTATTAATGGGACATATCAACTGGAATATTTTGTGTAGAAATGCCTATTGTTCAAAGGTAGACAATTGTGCGTTGCCAAAGGGTCTATGTGGGAGAATTTGGTGAAATATAAACACATTGGTGGATTATATTCAAGGAACTTTGGATTGGATAATATGTTAACATAATTAGTGGAGAGTTACTTTTGGCCACATATATTTTTGTATGTGTATAATTTTTACATGAATGCAATATATATCAATTGGATAAAGGAATATCTCATAATGTAGGATTCTATCAAGATTTTCACATACTAGAGAAGCCTTAGGAGGATATATTTAGGGATTTTGTTTTTGGGTTTTGCAAAGATAGGGATAATATTTGACTCTATCAATGTTGTGGTAAACATATTTTGGAAGATAATACTTTATATTGCTTGCATAAGGAATAGTGATGTGATTCATATCAATTTTCTTCTTCAAGGATATTGTAAGGCTACATGGATTATTGCATAATATTATGTCTACAAGAGATATAAAGTTTTTTTATCATTTTTGAAAAACATTGTGGAGAAATTTGAATACCGGTTATAATTCATCTCATTGTATCATCGATAGATCGACATACATCAATGAATATGATTCATTGAGATTTATTCATATGTTTGGTAGGGGATAAGATAGAAACATATGGAATTGAAATTGACATAGGAAAAATTTACTTATAAAAATTATTTAATTAGAACATGTGTAAGGAGAACACCATTTTAGATCATGTATGGGCCTAATATGCAAGGATTTGTAAAATTGTGAGAGTTATAATGTGAAGAAGAAAGGATTGCATAAGAAGATGATTTTAAAAAAGACATGGAATAAGTAAACCCACAAGCACATAAATAATTAGATAGGATGAACATGCATTATAAGAAACACATAGATGAAAAGAGAATGGAGTTTGAAGTTTAGGTAGGATATTTGGTCTTATCCCATTTTCAAAAGGAAAATTTTCCATAGGGCACCTATAATAATTTTAAGTGGAAGAAAATAGGCCATGCATATTTTTGAAGAAGCTTATAAAGAACACTCATGATATTAAATTATATTTAGGAATTACTATCTCGAATATATTTAATGTGGGAAATATTTATCCATACCATGCATGTTAGAAAAAATTGAGAATTAAAATACAAAATATGGTGGGGTGGATTGGAGACAACATATACCATAAAAGGCACAAAAAGAGGTAGAAAGGGTAGTTGACAATATAATTAAGAGAAAGCACAATGAGGAGTATAAGGAGTATTTGGTCAAGTGGAAAGGAAACGATATTGAAAATGTAACTTTCTTAAATGTTAGAAGTGTCACTCAACACAAAATTTAGGGAGACTATCTCACTCGAGAAAGAGATAAAGTTTTCAAAATTACCCAAGGTATATGATGCAAGAACATATAGGTTCACAAACTATACTTGTATTGATAAAAAATAGTTACAATAGTTTACGTTGAATTTTATAGGATGTAATGATAAAGCCTATTTCACAACTTGTGAAAGTTAATAAGGGACACATAACTCTATTATACAACTATGAAAGTGTATTTTACAAGCCTTTTTGTAAGCCTATTGAGGACTCACATGTAAACGTTAAAGCTGCACAATCCTAAGGGAAGTCATGGAACATTACTAAAATCAAAGGTCTATTAAAGCTATAAAACAATACAAAACATGCTCAAGTTTATTTAATTCGTGAAACACTATGGGAAAACCAATAATGCTACAAGGTTGTTAAGAATTTTTGAATAATTATGGAGTCAAAATGACATCGTGAAGATCACAGAGAAGCTAAGTGGTTATGATTCAAAATATTTTAATGGTTCCTTTAGGAATTATCTATGTAATGTTCGATAATTTTAAAAGTTTAGTAATATAGCATTGGGTGGCTTGCATGTTTATATTAAAAATACCAATTTATTTACGAGTAGTTTATAATGAAGCTTAGGGTAACTAGGAACTTAAATCTCATAGTAGAGTAGAGTGTTGGATATAATTTTTATCAACATTAAATAATTTGACTACATCGATGTCGTGATCGATATGTGTGTATACTATTTATTTGATAAATTCAATATATATTTTTATTTTTTTAAATTGTGTTGGCCTGTAAAATGTCCTTACATTTTACTAGACAAATCCATTGAAAATTTCACCCCTTTTCAGTTATTTTTTCAAAATTGGCCAAAATCGCCAAATTTCCCATTTTCAAAAGTCAACTTTTGGGGAAGATTTCAAGATCCTCGAAGCATTTCAAGAGCCCATAATATAGTTAACATAAATGTTTTGGAGTCTTATTTTTGTTGGATTTTAGTTTCCAACACTTCATAAGGTCGTACGTGCTAACAATTCACCAAGACAAATGTCTAGAGGATCACCCAAAATGTGCACAATTTACCAAGTTCCTCCTTTGTTCACTTGTCAAGATGTGGTTTTTATACTTAGCCATTATAACATGAATAAAGATAATTTTTTTTTAACAAAGATAACTTATATAGTAATGAAGCTAATCAACAACAATATTTGGATCTCCATTACTTCAAACACATCTCAATTAACTCTAAAAATCCATACAACATTGTCCATCACAAGCATAATTCATTCTATTACATAAACTCATTGATTACATCCATGCACACATCACTTAGCACTAGATAGACACATACCCTCATTCTATAATTTTATTCATCCTTGCACTCACATATATCTATCTCTACTCAAATACTTACATACATTATATGGAGTGTGACACCTATTTATATACGGAGGGGAATTACCCTTCACCGCTTACATGATTTAATTCTAACAATAGATGTCCTAAATATATGCTACATACCTTTGAACCTTGCTTTAATATTTAGATTGTGCTATAAAAATCTCATACTTTCTTCCTCTAAATAGATTTTTCCATGCATGTTATTAATCTATCTTGCATATGCTTTACTTGTGGTCACAACTTGTTTATTTCTGGATGTGCCTTGCTCCATATCTTTTTCCCCTATTTTAAGCCTTTTCTTGGAGTTTGGCTAAGTCCTAAAACTTGTGTGTGTATACGTGGTTCCTTACATGTTGATCTCCTTTCCCCTTGTGTGCATACATTTCGCACAACGACTTGTATTATCTCCTATTTAAGTGCATTCTTATGGACATTAATCGACCTTAGTTATTTTCCTTGTTAGTCCATGCACATCCTTCATGCATGGTCTTGAACTTCCATGCATGGCTAGTACTTAGCCATTTTCCTTGCTCAACATTACTCCACAATAAAATTATTGTCATCCTTGATAGTAACATGAATCAAAGAATAGGTCGTTAAAGAAATATCTAAAATAATGAAGAATCCTTGAAAAATAAATACTATGGGAAATTTAACCAAATGAATCAAGAAATAAAGAATATGTCATCCCTACGCGTACCTAAAATTCAAGCTTTAGGTTATTAAAGAAGTTTTGGAAAATCTTTGTTTATTATATTTTCTAATTATTTCCATCCTTCGAGTCAATTGTTTAGCAGCCTTTTCTAGTGCTATTTCCATAATATGTGATATCTTCTCCAAAATTAGCTTGTCAATCTTCTTCTTCATCTCTTTAAGCAATATATACAAGTCTTCTATGAAGCCCTCCAAACTATCCATCATATGCATTACTAAAAGCCATATCTCCTTGAGCCTTTCCTCAATGGTGTAGTGTTTGGAGTTTATTAACTCCCTCTTCTCCGAGAAATATTACACCAGCTTCTTGCACTCAACTTTATTGATTTTCATTGTGGCCTGTATTTTCTTAAGCTCCACCTATTCATTTGTAGTGTGCACATATAGATCGAGAGAAATATTGGAAGCTATCAAAAAAATTGTTTTTCCTCTGCGACGAGTGTCTCATATTATTCAATATTCTTCTCAACTTGTTCTCTATTCACCTTGTCCATTTATTCAACTGGAAACCTCAACCCTCTCTTTACCTTGATTAGAAGCATATAAACTATATCTTCCAAATACTCCATTTCTATGTGATAATCCAATTTTTTTGTTCTACCATGTCTAGGAACACACGTGTAATATTACTTACTATGCAAGCTGATTTTTTATATGTGTATGTTGTTCTCTTCTTTTCTTCATTCAATTCCTCCACTAATTATAGGTTTTCAACCCTTTATGTTGCATGTCTTACTGCATCTTATTCACCCCGGAAATTTTGTCGATATTTATTCTCCCAACCTTGGTGGCCATATTATTTAGCACGATACGTGATTGTTAATCTGATAGCTTCATATAGTCAATAAAAGGGAACACCCTTCTTGGACCCTTCTTCGCTTTCATCTTTGATAAAGAATCCTTTCTCACCTTGAACTTGGGATACTCCATGTGGGTCTCAGATGTTCCATAAGAGCATATTTTTAGTGTGTGAGAGGGTCTCAGATTGATCAACTAAAATAAGAAATATGGGAAGGTAGTTAATCTAATAGGAGGAAATAAATGCAGTAAATAACTATGCTAAGACAATATGTAAAGTAACTAAATAACTGAAGTAATGTAATAAAAAACCTAATATGTAAGAAGGAGGTAAGGAAAGAACTCAATTAATAATTGGTGATTGTTGCAGAGTGTTACAGAGGTGACTGGATAAAATAGGAGTAGGAACGACTATTAAGAGGTCCTAAAATATTGGATCTAAAGGATCTAAGTGGAATAGGGTGCCCATGGGAGCTCGGTCTATAATCTAGGTGCCCTGGTCTATGAAAACATTCTAAAAATGGTTCTTATAGGGTTGGAGGGTGGTGTGAAACCCTCACATTGTCTTTGCATCAGGTTCGATGTCCCGTGCCATATGTTACCAATAATTCAAGTTGATGTAAAGACCTACAAAATAACAAAATGAAGTATCAAAACCCTAAAAATAAAAATACGGAATGAATGGTCCGAATGACCTCATCTTCCACAACAAAGGGGCTTACTACTTTGAGTGCTACAACACATTTTCGACCTAAATGTAGTTCTAGTGAGTGTGTGCATGTCATGCCCTAGGTGCTCTTGTGCGGGTTGCACTTTGTTAAATAGTGAGCAATAGCTAAATGTAGAAAATGTAATAACATGTGTGCATGGAATAGAATAGAATCCCCCTATGAAGTGTGATGCAGACTTCCTAGCTTGTGCCTTGATGATGGAGCTATGTGGATGTAAATATAGATGAGTGATAGTAGTAGATGATGCTAGGTCTCTCATTATGGTCTCATAACTTTATATTTATAGGGTTATCTTGATCTGATTTTGTAATTAACCCTAACATGGCTGACTACCAAAAATATAAGGATGAAAAATAGATAGAAATAGACCTAAAAGTGGTGGGAAAGTAGAAAAAGGATTGAGGTACCCTTGGTGGGACCATGACACCTACGAGCATCCCAAGATATACCCCTGGCACCCCAGGTGAGGATAAAATGATGGGAAAATACCAAAAATATTGGGCATGTGGATAAAAATGTGCGAAATGACAAAATAAAAGTAAAATAAGATGGTGAAAATAAGGGGGTTAATTAGTACTTTCTTCACTCAAGAACCTTCTAAATAGTAGTATGCGATCTGAATATATATTGTTTAAAGTGCATGATTTTGTGACTACACATATCAAACATTTTGCAAAAGAATAAGTATTTTGATGGTATTGAAATATGAATTCTAGCCCTTAACACCTTTGAGGGTCATCAAGGTAGGATATTGGGGGTGTCTATGGAATTTTCCTTCACTTTGCCCCTCATACGTGTGGATTTCTTGGCATCTCTCACTTGATATTGAAATGTTCATTTTTCTTCCCCTCAAATGCCTTGGTCTTCTCTAATTACCTATTTTTCATTTCCCCATTCTTTCTCCTTATGATCCTCTTCCTCTCCATTTCCCTTGTGTTCTTCTTCTAGTGCATCCCACATATCTTATTCCCACTTAGGGAATTCACCTTCTCCTTACATAAGATATTCCTTGTGTTCCTCCAATTCCTCCCATTTCTTCACCACGTGTGGTTCATCCCATACCAACTCTTCTTCATCCTCCTCATCCAAGTTATGAATGATTTGGGGTTTTCCTTTTGTTTCAAGTTTAGCTTGTGCTCCTATGTAGTTAGAGGTTTATGTTTTTATGTGAGGTACTTTCTTCCTCGGACTCTGCCCTCATCTTATTCCTCCTACCGTGATCTAATTATCCCTCAACTAGATCTTCCTCTTCCTACTTTAGAGTATCCTCGTGAAATTTTGTGGGGATCTTCACCATATGATTCTTCTTTGGTGGTTATGAAATCTTAAGGTCACACACAAATATTATTTTCCCATATTTAAACCTAAAGCATAGGTATATATACACTCTACAAGCATCCTTTATAACCTCCATGGTTACGATGGGGTTGAGGTATATAGTGCTCATTTCTATTGTTTCCACTTATGGAACTTTGGAATCATAACCATATGTATTATGTAAGGTGTGGTAATCGACTCTACTAGTCCTACATTAAACATCAACAATTTTGAATCAAGTATCCTATTCATTAATCCCTTAAATTATCTTGTGGTGAATGAAAATGGAAACTTACAAAGATGGCCCCATTTCACCATTTTTCACAAAAATATACCAAGACAAAAATGTTGCATCACCGCGAATTATTCTTACTTATCCAAGACTATCGAATTTCTCTTTGGATGTGTCACTCATTCTCAAATGCATCACACATTATTCTTCACCATTTTTCCAAAGGCGCCTTATATCGATTAGTGATTTTGCCCTCACAAGTATACCCATTGAACATATTTTCTGGAGACTTATTTTATATGACATCCTCCCACATGTTGTCCTCGGGGCAATCTAGTACTCCTATCTCCCGAGAAGAAAATTAGTAAAAGAATGAAGCCCCAAGTAATTATCTCCCCTCATCTAATTGGTCCTTCACCTCCTCGGTGATGCCTTTAGTATTATACAAGGAAATATTATATTTTTCATTTTGTGCCATCTTATGCACAATGTGTAAGAACTTATTTTTCACTTCCGTCCACCTCTCGAAAAACCCTAGCTTACAACTTACCGGTGTGTAACTACTCTAGCCCCTAGGTCTGTGATATTTATTATGCTAAAAACACGTGTCCCCCTTTGATACTGAAATTTCTCTACTGTGGTTTCTATGGCTGCCTCATTATGTAAATATAAATCTATTTCCTCACCACTTTCACACAACCCATTTACCTTATGAATGAGTTGTGTTGTTAATCGCATTTTCCTCCCGATGAAGTAAAAATAATCCTTGTGTACCTGGACATCAACCAATGTTACATATGTGCGAATTACCAAAATAAGGAAACTTGAATAGCTATAATACTCCTAAAGTCTCAAAGGCCTTGTGCATTATGTCATCTACAAATACTTTTCCTTTTGTAGTCATTTGGCTCAACTCTTTCACCTAATCCTTATAAATGTTCATCTCATGACCACCGAATTCGGTGATTATACTCGTTAATCTTGTATTTTCGAGTTTTGATTACCATGGATGCCCTATAATCACCTCCTAGGTACTATATTTTTGAGAACCATTCTTCAGGAGATTCCATGGTTAGTTTCTTGTTCTTTGATGATCTCCTTAGTGCCATCGTTTTTCTTGAACTGGTGTAAATCTTCATCCCACGAACTTATGTTCCACAGTGTTGAAAATTCCACACCTACTTGCTTGAATTATTCCTTATTCCAAATTTATTGCTTGTCCTTTAGAATTTCTCACCTCAACTCCGTTCCCTACCTTAACCTGCAAACTTATATGCCCTACTTCAACTTGCAAACCATTTTCCCTATTTTTGTGTCTTTTCTTGCAACCCATAACTCAATTTCTTGTCTTCAACCCTTCTTCTAACTTCCAATTCTTATATAGAGCTATCTACCATCAAGTTTTTTTGCTCATCCTTCAATCACTCTATTTCACACTTTGTTCATAGCTCCCTAGTTCATTCTTCACACTTCATATTTTTTCACAATTAAGATCTCTCACACAAGGTCTTGAATAACAAAGCAAGAATGACTTTGTTCTCTCCCCTTTTATAGATTTTCTAATTTATAGCTACATTAATTACACTCACCTATCACAATATCCTAGATTTAAAGTGATTTTATGATTTTCCTATGATTTTACTTACTTTTTTATTCTCAAAAGAAATCTCTTGTGCATGATAGTCTCAGTAATCTTCTAGCATGCTACTACTTCCTAGGCTCATGCAGACCCTCTTGTGTGCAACTTCCCGTACCACACACATTCTTCCTCTACGCCACTTTCCAAGTAGTTTACCTTTTCATTTCCTACCTCATGTTACCTTTCATGACCCTTCATTCATGTGGTTTCCTTATGTGAGCAACTCTACCATCCATCTTTAAGCACCTTTGCACCGTATACGATCATTAACAATGCTTTCTTTCACAAATCAACATATTCTTCCATCACACACCATTATATTATCCTATCACATGCTCATTCACCATCCTCCCAGCCACTTTTATCCTCCATTTTTTATATCACACACCTAAATATTCTTCAAGCCATACTAAAAGCATGCGTAATCCTATGTGCATCAGATCCTAACATAAAGTAATGAGTTCATGCATGCAAATGTGCTAATTACAACAAAAAAACAAAAATTAAAAAGGGAAATATAATCTAAATGGAAATAATTCCTTATTAAAAACACAAAATAATATTATTTATAGTAGGGCTTCAACCTACTCCCATTGAAATAATTGGGAAACATAGTGCCATCCAACACCTGTAATTAACATGCACCTGATTCCAATATCTTGGTTACCAAAATGGTCAAAACCAATGCACCTTGAGCTTCCTAGGATGGTGGAAAAACTTGGATTCATACAAAAGCACCATATTCCCTACTACAAAATACTTATTCTTAATATGCATATCATGTCAAGCCTTTTTCTATCTTTTTATGTCTTTTGACTCCATCACGCAACTACGCACCACTCATCTAATTGCATCAATTTATCAATGCACTCCTCTAATTTCTGATCATAAGAAAGTCCTCCCATGGATACAATATGCAGGTGTTGTCATGCAAAATGTATAACATGAAAAATAGATTTTTTTGCATTGAAAACTAAGCCCACACTCGAAACTCCTTGAATTGGGTAATGTAAACCTACCTTCTAGCCAATTGCTGACTATGTAAACCCAATAATGCTTGAGAGGGACGTGTTGAATATATATTTTAAGTGTTTTTCATGTGTAGGTAAGTTTATGGGATGTAATTCATGGACTCATTTTGATCCACTTTAAATAAACTACTCCTGGAGGCCTAAAAGGCATATTTTTCAGACATTGACACCTCATGAACACCCTCTAGAGATGAAAAATAAGATTTATTTCCTCCAAGAAATGTGTTATTGAGATACGATATAATGAAATGCACTTTAGGGAAGTTCTTGGAGGTGAAACTAGTTTAGGAACAAGTTGTTCAACATCGGGCTACTTATAACATAATTCAAGGAAATGAAAGAAGTGAAAAAGATAGTAAGCTTGTTACAAATGTTGTGGGAGGCTAAGGTATTTTTGGTAAGTTAAAAAATACTCATCGGAAAAATAATAAGGTATACTTCACATTACCAAATGTTTTGGGAGATACCATTGTCCATATTTTGAGATATTATCCCAACAAAGTGTAAGTGAAGATCCCGATTGCGATGAACATTCAAATGATCGAGTATGGTACTTAAAAAGAGAGTTGGGAACTGATTAAAATTAAAATATAAATATAATTCAATTATCTACATGACCCATGTGATAAGTTAGATGAAAATGTAATTTTCTCTTTGGTGATAGTTATACCTTTCGGGAACCGCTCTTAAACAAAATAAAAATGGGGGTAAAATTAAAAATTTACAAAGAATTGGATTCTAAAAATTATGTAATTATTTTTCTTTGGTATTTTCCAATTAAAACCATATAAAATTTTCTCGTGAAACTCACAAGGATGCTCCAGGGCGGCAAATCACTCTCTAAGGTCTATTTTTTTCAAATTGTTGTAGAAGGAAATCTTTCTAAAAGCATCCAAGTCACGTTTTCGAACCTTGGATGAAATTTTGAACCATTTAAATTGGTTTAAAAATTCATGGGGTGAAAAAAAGTGTGACCCCAAGGAGAGAGGATGAGTTTTAAAATTTTTCTCACTTAAGTGACTTATTTGGTGGTTAGGTGAGTGTTAACTACTCACAACTTCAAATGGTCCCCTTCTCATGATCCATCACCACCATGGAACACTTGGGAATAATTTTTTCACCTATTAACCTGGTGAAAAATTTAAATGGGTGTATAGAAGTGTGAACCCAAGGGAGGAGTTCATTTTCATCACTTAAACTCACAATCTCAAGTGTTAGAGCATGTGTTGACCTCGGACCTTGATTAGACCCCCTTTCCATGTTGAAGAAAACCATTGGTGTAAATTTTCATCCTTGTTTCACCTTTTCAATAGGTTTAAAATTTAATGAAGTGAAAAATTATGTGACCCCTTTCTTCCTCACTCGGTCTCATTACTCAAACACTCAACTTGCTCACTAGGGTCATGTTATCAACTCACCGTAATGAACAAGCTAGTCCCCCTCTTCATGTTGGCTAACCCCATGGAAATTTTTCCATGATTGATGAAAATTTTCACCATTTAACCTCATTATAAATGTGTTAAGGTGTAATGGAGGCTCTTGGACCCATTTAGTAAGTCTTCTCTCTCTCTTAACCCGAGTTAGTGTAAGAGTGTGCAAGTGAGTCAAGGGTGAGTTTTTCTTAACTAGAGTTAAATTTAAAATATTTGAATCATTATTATTCATTTTTGAGACATTTTAAAAATATATAATCTCTCAATTTATTCTGTAATATTTCCATTCCCAAATTGCACTAGGAAACCCCATGCCCGAAACACCTTTTTGATCATATCTCACAAACCTTTGCTGGTTTCCATGAGATTTGGACTGAAAGTTCCTTGCAAAAACACCTTCATCAAGAAGAGTATTTTTATGAATCCATTTATGATATATGGTATTTTATACATATCCATGGAATTTCCATAAAATAATCCATTTATCATATCTATACAATCTGGCGATTTAAATCCCTTGAAAATTGGAGCAAAGACTTGAAATGAAAAACATAAACTTCTACAAGTGGTTTTTCTTTGAATCTAACATTAAGAATATTAATTTATATTTTTATTAATCCTTCATGAAAACACCTACTAAAAATATTAAGTCTAAGAAAAATATGCATTCATACTCCTCATTTCATTCCACCATGATCGAGGCACTCAAAATTGACAAGATTGACAAAACGAGAAAAAAATTGGCTAAAATGGGACAATAATGATAGATATTATAAAAATAGTAATTGTAAGAAATGAGATAAAAGTGGTCAAATTAATTCCTTCACACATTCTCTAATGGTCATGGTACTCATAAAGGTCTCCCACTCAAATTTCAAGAAAATTCTCGCATGCCCCGATGTGGTGAGCCTAAAGTGTCAAAATGAGAAAAAAACCAATTTTGTTTCAAATGTTATTTCAATTCATTTATCATGGAATGCATGATAAATTTGTGGATTAATTTTTTTCTTCATTATCCTTTCCTCACTCTAGACTCAGAAGGATTTGGTATCATGTCTCGCTCATCATCGGTGCTCTATAGTGGCAAATTCAAGATCATGATTGTGTGAACAAAGTACATGCAATTTCTCCCATATAAGTGGTTGACAATGAAGATGTGATAGTGTCTCAAGGATTAGAAGGTTTTTATAAATAAGGGAAGTGATCCTCCAATTTTCTCAGTGGTATACTTCTTAAGTTTTCATCACTCCTCTTCTCGGTGTGTTTAAGTAGTGTTGCAAAGGTTCACCATTTCAAGAGTTTTCAAAAGGGGCAAAGTGTTCAAGGGTATTGATTATAGATCTTTGTCACTGCATCATTGTAGAGGGTCATCATGGGTCAGGAGGTTATCTTCAATACCATAGGAACTGATCTACATTGAGGGTGGAGGCATCTTCATCCATACTTTGAAGCATCTCTCTCTCTCTCTCTCTCTCTCTCTCTCTCTTCTTCTCGTTCATTGTTTCTCCTATCCTCTTCTCCTCTCTAATTATTAATTGTAAACAATCATGAGTTTTGGTATTATTCATTAAAGTGACAATGTAATATTTGTAATATGTAAAAGTACTTCCACAAACTAGAAGAGGGGTACTTAATTTTTTCTCTCCCAAGATAATGGAAAGTCACATATGGAATGGGAATATGAAAAGTCATGTGGGGGTAGATGAAGAGATGGATTGTAAATATATAAAAGGAGATGACCTCCTCATTGTAAAGGGATGGTTATTATTGTTTACTATCTCCCATATTCTCTCTAGGAACAAGTGATCAAATTCTTCTATTCCTTGTCTAAAAATTTCTATCTCCATCTCAACTTCATACTATGAGAAATTGTAATTGTGCAATATCATGCAAGAAAACTTTGTGTTGGTTGTATCTTGTTCCTCTTATCTTTTCATAGTTTCTTCTCAAAGAATGCACATAACTACTATTTTTTTATGTTGGAAAAATCTAGATATGATATTTGCAATATAAAATCCCTTCTCATACTTTCTCTCCTCACCTTTCTCCCTCACAATTCCTCCCTTGTGTTCCACACAAGCACTTTGCCATAGGTATAGGGAAGTCTTCCTATGTGATCCTCAATTATATGGCCATCCCTACAATTAGAGTAGTGTATATATGTTTCCTTTATTTCAATAAATGGAGCTACCCCATTCAAGAAGAGGGACCTAGTTCCAAAGAGTTGGTGAAATCCAAAATGTTTCCCACCTGAAAAATTATTTCACCAACAACATGTAAGGTAACATGAACTCTATGGAAAAAAATGATTCCACACTAAACACCAATTGAAAAGGTGTGGCCTTATTCAACCTCTTGTATGTAGTTCTATATGCCCATAACACAACTGATACTTTGGCATCCCAATCCTTTCTTCCTACATCACATATCTTTGTCAATGTTTTTCCCAAGATCTTATTGAAAGCATCTGCAGTACCATTAGCTTGGGGATGCTATAAGGTAATATTATGATGGGATACCATAAATTCTTCCAATAGTATTCAAATTTTCTCATTCAAAACCAAGTCCCTCTAACACTGATAATAATTAATGGGAAACGATACCTACTAATGATATTTTCCCATAAGAATCTTACTATTGTAGATGCAGTGCAATCCTTTGTAGGTATAATCTTTTCCCACCTTGTCAAGTAATATGTATATGTAATGATGTAACATGCACCTTTCCTATGAGAAACTTGTGTGATTGCAATAACAAATTAAATTTACCACTTCTCAAAAGTTTCTATGCTTGCTATAGGTTACAATGAAATTTCAACCAAGTTTCATGATGTTCCTAGTCATTGACAATGATCATAGGATTTTACAATACCTTAATCCAACAATTAATATATTACACGCTATTGCTCCACCTACATAGTTCCCTCTTATAATTCCACCATGTGCTTCTTCCATTATGGATTTGCGATCATGTACCAACAAACACCTGCATAATAATTCATCTCTATGCATATTGTATAAATATCACCCAATTAGTTAGTACGACACCATGTGAATCACAAGCTACTTCTTCTCTAGGGTTCTCATACCTTCAATTGAAACTATTGTGTGTAAGAATACTATAATATATTCTAAGTCAACTAGTGCATGGTGAATTTAGAATAACTAAAAATATGACATAGTGTCTTCTATGGTCTACACATCCTCACTAGAGTTAATCCTTGAAAAGTAGTCTAGTCCCAAATTGCTTTTTCTGGGATTTACTATAAATGAAAAATAAAAATATTTAAAAAAAGGATCCAATAACAAATCCGCCCTTGCAAAACTAGATTGTTAACCACATATTTTAATGTCATGTGATCAGTGTAGAAGATAAATGGTGTTGCTAGTAAATCTGTCTAAACTTGTGAAGCGCATACATCATTGACAACACTTTGCACTCTGTGGTTGTATAATTTTGTTTAGTTGACGTAAGCTTCCTACTTGTGAAATAAATAGGATGGTATACATTACCTTCCCTTGGCTATGCTAAAACTACCCCAATGGCTATACTCGAGGAATCTACATGAACTTGGAATGATGTATTCCAATAAGGGAAAAAAGATAAACACGGTGATTAGCTTCTCTTTTAAAGTCTCAAAAACTAGTTGTTGCATGTCACTCTAATATAATTTTCCCTTTTCCTTTAATAACTCCTAAAGTGGCATGAAAATATATACATACCCCTTAATAAATTTATGGTAATAACTAGTATGTCTAAGAAATCCACACACCTCACTCTGATTAGTTGGCTCTTCTAACCCCAAGATGATTGTAATTTTGGTTGGGTCTACAAGCAATCCTCCCTTATAGATAATATGTCCAAAAAGTACCAAATGGTATCACAAAAATGTACTTCCTAATATTCAAAGAGATGATAAGGTTCCTATATTTTTCAAACATCAATCTCAAGTAGTCACAACGGTCCTTAACTAGTCCATAAAAATCTAATCATCAAATATACCTAAAGAAACTTATAAATGAAGTCTTGAAATGTTTGAAAAATGATGCACGAGGACACCACTAGCTCATTATTTAGGAAAAAGTGCATAACCGTCTACAAAAACATCCCCATTTAGTGGAAAAGTTTTCTTTTCCTAGTCTTCTCGTGCGTGATCCTTACCTGTTGATAACTTGAAAATCCATCTATAAAATAATATATCTTGCACTCCCGTAACATGGTCTAGATTTCCTCGGTGAACAATTTGGTAAAAGGATAAATGAAACATGTGTAGACACAAAATCTATGCACTTGGGTACATTTCTAGATCCTAGAGCATACTAATATATTCATGATTCATAAGTAAGTAAACTAGTGATTCCAAAAGTCTTTAGGTCCTTTTGCTTTATATTTTACACTTTTATTGAACTTACAAACCCTACAACAATGGAACCATCTCTAAGTTGTGGGACCTTATGCACTTTAGAAGGATCTCTAGAGAAGTTTGATTCCTCTACCTATTTCTATTGCTCTTGCTACTCTTAATGCTTTGGAAGGGAAATCTAAAATAACAAGCCAAAGGACCATGGATATAAGGATAACAAAATGGAAAAATAAACTAAAAGGGAGGCGATAGTACCAGAAAAGCGGGATGAACACTATCTGTTCTGAGTGAAAATGAAGGAGAAAAAATGAGGGAAGGCTAGGCATGTGTAACATAAATGAGAATGCATTTACAAAATTGATTTCATGAAACACAACTAAAAATAGAGTTGCAAGGAAATTAAAGTGACACAACAAGCATACAATGTAAAAGAGAGGCAAGGAAGAAGAATATAACACGTTAGGACATATAATAGTAAAAAAACGTTGCTTTCATTACTTCTAGGTATGCACAATTGGTTATAATGGTATCTGAAGGCTGATATTCACATGCATGAACCAAATCTAGAGGTATATGAATTAGAATGTAAAGATAAAGAATCCTTAGCAAACACTAAAGGATGCAAAATGTCTAACCCTTTACAATGAGCCAAGCTCTTACATTTATAGATGAAGAAAAAGAGGAGAAGAAGAGGAGGGAAATCTGACTTGAAAGCTCAACCACCAGTCATCAATGCCTACAAATATTCCTACAATTTATCAAGTGTGGTTCTCCATGTCTGTTTGGCATGTTGGAGAAGGAAGGAAGGAATATTGGATCAAATATGGGTGGTTGAAGCAATCAGATCACATATTAATGGTGTGAAAGATGTTTCCTAGCTCCCCACCTACCAAATCTCACTAAAACATGAATTTGAATGGTCCCACATATAGCATATGTCAAAAGCTTTCCAAAAAGTATAGGCCCATAAGGATCTAAGCACTAGAACAAAAGTTATGACTATCAGAAGATATGTAGTGTAAACTGGGCACACAAGACATGTGGGACACACAGATTGGTTGAAGAAATGGCCAAATGTTGATTTTTTTTTAATCATTTTTACCATGTGTCACTCACTAGTTTATTGTAAAGTTTTGGCACCCTTTTGGTGTGTTTTTATTGGGTGCGTATAACACACTAAATTTATAACAATTGATGACATGCCACGAAGGGAATAGAAGAAGGTGAAAAGGCATGCATGTATAAGAATGAGGCGCGGGAGAAAATAGAGGAAGGGTGCACACAAAATTGACGTGTGGGAAAAAATGGGAGAAATAACCAAGTAAGTAATGTATGGTCAAGGTGTAATTATTACAAGATAATGTGCGACAACAAGGAGAAGGCGTGCATGAATGCTAGGGACTTAGCTAATTTAGAAAGAAAGTATAAGGAGCACATGTAGGGTGAATAAATGCTGGGAAGAAGGTGGATGCACATAGGGTGCACATAAGGGAAGAGTGGAACAAAGAGGAAAAGGAAAATGGAAGGAAGGACTGTGTAGAAGTGGAGCACATAAGGCACGTGAGGAACTATAGCCAAGGAGATATGTTGAGGAGATGATTGAAGTGTATAAAACCTTGTATTGTGGAACCTTAGAGCTAGAATGTGAATGTAGGTTGTCCAAATAAGTAGGGGATTTATTTGGATAAAAACTTTGGAAAATTTTAGGGCCATCTTCCTGCTAGATGAAGGAGATCAATATCTTGGAATATCCATTGGGCATGGAGTCTATTATGTGCTTATGAAATTCTGATCTAGAATATTTGAAGAGATACTCTTTGAATTAACTTGAATGATTTCGAACTCTGTTCTAAATCCTGTAAAAACTGTTGGAAGATCACTAACATCCTAGAAGAAATTAAGAGTGTGCACACAAGTCACGTGAGAAGAAATAACTATATAAAAATAAAACAATGTGCGCATAGTGCACTTGGAGGAATTGAAACTACTCTAATATATACAATGATGTAGAAGAAACTCAATGGAAGGGTTTGAGATAGATCCCATTAACTAGGATTTGTATCACACCTCCATCAAGATTAGATAACTCAAAAGAGTTAGCCTCCTTGCATGAATTTATGATGCATGAGCCACTCCAAAGTGCATAAAACTTTGAATGTCACCTTGGTTTAGCTCTATCAACATCCCATTTTAAAACCAAGTCCTTAAATTTGAAATCTTGAGGCCTAACCTTTTTGTCGAACCACTTCTTCATTGATTTCTGATGTTGTTCTAGCTTGTTTATGGAAAATTTTATTGATTCTTCAAGTTCAACCAGCTCTGCCAGTCTCATTTCTCTCTGGTCCGCACCTTCTAATTCCAGTTGTTGGGAAAGTGATAATGAATTAAAATCAAGTATCAAAGAAAGTGTATCCTCTTTTCCATATATAATCTTGTAAGGTGAAGTTCTTATTGAATTTTTCACTATGATTCTATCTAGCTAGAGCACGTGCGAGACCTTTATATGCCATTGTATTTGGTTGACATTCATTGTCCATTTCATAATTCTAATTAGGTTCTTGTTTGTTGACTCTACCAGACCATTTCCTTGAGGGTAACAATTGGAATAATTATTTAAGTATATTCTAAGGCTTAGCACCCAATCAATGATTTTAGTACCAAGGAAGGATTTTTCATTATCATAGATAATGGTTTGAGGAACACTAAACCTTGTTACAATTCCCTTGAGAAAGTCAACAATGAATGAATTAGTTGATTCTTTGAGAGCAAAAACTTGTCCATCCGGTGAATTAGTCCGTAGCTGTTAACACCCATTTCTACCCAATGTTCGAAGGAGGATTTATCATACCTATGAATTCAAGACCCCATTGCAAAAAAGGATGATAATATTGGATTGGATGGAGGAAATGCTCCCAATATTTTCTTTCCTACAAAGAAAGTACATTATTTGCATTTCATGACCCACTTGTGCGTATCTTTGAATAGGGTATGCAAAAATATTCCTTCCATTATGATCTTCATTACTGTAGAATTGGGAGAGAAGTGTCCATTAGATAATCCATCATGAAATTCTGCTAACACTTTTTCATTTTGTACGTCATTAATGCATATCAACAACACACCATTAAGATTTTTCTTAAAGAAAAGACCATCAATCAGTACATATAGAATAGATTGTAGCCTCAGATGTCTCCTCTTTGCTTTATTTAGACTAGGAGGGTACATGCCCTTGGAAAGGAATATTTATCACCAAATCACAACACCCTATGATTTTCACAAGTGTGTGTGCTTGAGCTCATGGTGTGACTGGGTAACATGGGTACTATCTCCAAGTTGTGGGACTTTCTACTTGAGATAGACCTCTAGAGAAGGTTGGTTCCTCTTCCTAATCTAGTGCAAGCTAACTCTAATGAAGGAAAACTACTAACTATCTCTATCCTATAATTTCCAAGGGACCAGGGAGAGAGAAAGAGCATGAAAATGAAAGAAAATACTCTAACAAAGGTGATGCACTAAGAAAAGGGAATGGGAAAGACTCTCTAATGTGTGAAAATGAGAAGAAATGTTGATTAGAGAGGGTGAAAACAATTCTCCACAATCTAACAACAACACTTACAACATCATTTCCATGAAAACACAACAATATTACACCTTGTAAGAGCATAAGGTAGACACAATACACCTGTAAATGAAATAAAGAGGCAAGTAGAAAACAATAAACACAGACAAGGGAAGAAAACATCCAAAAATTTGCATCTACTACTTCATTGATATGCACAGTTCATTTACAAAGCAAGAGAAGGGCCTGGATCAACATGTAAGAATTCTAATATGAAGGCCTATAGCACATTGGTGTTCCAAAACAAAAAATGGCATAGTTTTGTTACCAGAATCATCCCCCTACAAATGAGAGAATACCTCAATTTATAGAAAATGAAGAAGAGGAGAGAAAACCAAGAAACCTATGATTTTCCCTTTAAAAAAACCACAAAGTACCCAAAGTGGGTGGAAATCATGATATAAAATCTCCAAAATTCACCCCACACTTATTTTTAACTTGCAGCACAAGAAAATGCCCCCTTATGCTCATTAATTGCATTCTCATCCACTTGAAGTCTCTATTCTAAATTGAACTTGTTTTCTACAATTTCACCATGAATTATCCATGAATATAAAAATTTATTGATCTGTGTGTGTATATTGGAATAATTATTCCAACAAGACTAATCTTGTGTGATTTCGTTGAGAAATTCTCAAGTTATGAGCTTCTGAGCAGAGGTAGTTGTTTTGAGATTTTGTCAAGCTTAACTTGATATCCACGAGACTGAGCAATTAAAATCTCAGCTGGAAAATACATTTAAATTATTTATCCCTCCTTCCAATGATAAATTTACAATATATTAAATATCCCAACTGCTTCTTCAACCACCCAGGATCAACCATCATTAAATTTTGTAGACCCAACATGGGCATAATTAAATTTTTGTAAAGCATATACCCAAAAATGACTCCCGAGTCTGTTTTTGCAATTTCACATCATTAAGTAAATTTAATTTAGAAAATAAATTAATTAATCATGTATTAATCTTCTATAAATTTCTGATGATATAAAATTTTCCCTTATTTCGGTACCTGGATCAAAATTTTTGAGCATATGAAGTTTGTACATTAAAGCGTGAACGTGCTAAAAAGTTCCCTAGGTCCGAAATTTGCACTTGTTGGAAAAGGTTCTGGGTCCAAAATTTGAGAATTTTGGAAAATGTTTTGGGGGTTGTGCACTTTGACAAAAATTTCCCCAAGCCCAAAATTCAGGCATTTTTGCAAAAAGTTCCCCAAGCCCGAAATTTTTTGCACGGTAACTTGCAAAGACCATATCTTGAGGTCCCAAATGAATTTTGGGGTGAAATTTTATATGATTTCACATGGAAACAACCTTCTAAAGCCATTAGTGATGGTACCAAAGTTCAATTTTGAAATAATTACCTCAAAATGACCCCGAAATCAACTGCAAGTGCTCTAAAATGTGGAAATTGTTAACCTCTCGAATTCTAGACTCACCATTGAAGCCGTGTCTAACTCCCTTGCCCAATTCCATCTTTCCCAACTTATTAATTTTTACTAGGGGTAAAAATAGATAAAAATTTAGTGACTCATGGGGACATCTATCTGCTAGATGAGTTGATCAGTAGCCTCGTAGCCTCCATTGGGCATGGAGTCAACCTGATGATCATGAAACTAATTTGAAACTTTGAAATCTGCACCCCCGAGCTACTCCAACTAGCTGATTTTATGATTTGGTGAAGAGTATGAAACTCAATTGCTGATATTGAAGAGATGAGAAGAATACAAAATCTGAAAATTGTCTCTAAATCAGATTTTTAGTTGCTCTGCATTTGAATTTTCTTGAAGATGGCAACTGTTGCTTGTAACTTTGAGTCTCTTTTACGTAATTTATTCACTCGAAAACATGGTGAACTATATACAAAGCATACTATAAGAAATTGGTTAGATTAAATTTCACCTCTTCAACTTAACCTAATAAGCAAGATAATAAAACTTACCAAACCTCGAGATGACGGGGTTTATAGGTAACCACGATGTGGATGGAAGGCGTTTGATTGTTGTGCTCGTATAAGAAATGAATTAGCTCATGTCCTTCCGGGCCTTCTAGGAAAATCTGTAATCACTGACACTACATAAGATGAGATTAAAAAAACATATGGTAGATTTCCTAGCAAAGGCCACTCCCTAGAAGTCAATGAAATTCCTTACAAGGATGTCAAACTGTTGTCAAGAAATTAATCGAATAATGATAAAATAGAATGACAACAGATGATAAAATGATAACACATGATATAACCCATAATGCAAAGGAAAAGTGACTAACATGGTCCAAGGTTATATGCTTTTCGATGGTGGATCCCGATCGAAAGGGAGTTTGAGAATAGTAGTATGGTTCAAAGAAATAATGGTGTAAATGGTTGTATACGCTTACAAAGGCAAGCAAAACAATGCATATGATTTGGATAAATGATAAAACACTTGCAAATGGATCGAGATGAGCTTGATTGGACTTGATGGAAACTTTTCAAGGTAGAATAATGGCTAGGATTGAGCTCTGGATATCGAGAAAGACAACTTGTAATAAATGACCGAGAAAAGATTTAGTGAATCGCTTTGTGATTAGAGGAATCGGCGACGATTTACGTATATGTGTACTGAGGATAATACAAAAATAAGATAGCTTGACAGAAATGATCAAATGAAAAGAGAGTAAGAAAATGACATTCAAAAGAAGATTCTTACCTGACTACAATAGATGAAAAATGATGAGATTACCAGAGAATTGGAGCTTGTAAGTCTTGTGAGAAGATTTGTAAAGTTAAAATCATGAATGAGGATAATCTCTAGAGATGAAGTAGGGATGAAGAGGGAAATAAAATAATGATATTTCCTTAAGGATGCTTTGAACAACATCCTTTCAAAGGCTAAGTTTGAGTGACTATCAACTCTCATTGTTCATTTTTTCTTGAATGAAGGTCTAGAACTCGTTTTTATAGAGTTTTTATCAATATGGGAGAATCACCTATGATTAAGGGAATCACCATCGATCTGGAAGATATAGGAAAGTTGTTGAAACAACATCCCAAATAGATAAATTTGTTTGTTTTGATGAAGGGAGTGAGTTAGAAAAATGATTATACGTGTTGGAAATATTGTTAAATGGTTGAGAGATTATAGATTTCATTTTGATTTTATTTATTTTGGGTTTGTAAGTGGTTTTTTTTTTTTTATTTTTTTTTTATTTTATTAAGGGCAAATAGTTTTGAAGGGACTATACCCTGTATACAAAAGGGCTCAAAATCCAGATAGTAAAGATGAGAGAAGCAGCCCAGAGAAGGGCAAAATAGTCAACCAAGGAAGGCTCAACAGCCAAATATTACAATATAGGAGAAAAAAGGATCAAGGAAGGTTTGTAAGTGGTTATACGGGTATGGGAATGTTATTAAATAGTTAAGAGGTTATGTATTTCATTTTTGGATTTTTCTAATATAATTTTCATGTGATTTTGGATGGAGAATGGTTAAGGAGGTTGAAAAATAGGCTAGATATGATTTTATTCTGATTTAGTTTGATTTAGATATGATTTATTTAGATTAGATATAATTTAATTTTGATTGATTTTAGGAAGATTCCAAGTGGTTGAATATGATAGATATGATTTAATTTAGATTTAGTTAGATATGATTTAATTTAGATTTATTTTTTATTTATGTTTAGTTTTAAGAATATTCTAGGTGATTAAGTAGGATTTATCAATCGTACGAAAGGATAATCATGAGATAAGTGTGATAATGATAGGATATTAATTTTAATTAATAAGAATGGGTTTAGGATATGGGATGTTGATTTAATTAAATAAGGATATATTTAATTAATTAGACAAAGGTGAGAGATATGGTGTATAACTTAGGATAAATGATTTTAATAATGTAGTGTGATTAAATGGTGGGTATGAAATATCGATGTATTTAAGTAAATAAAGATAAAGGGGTATAGTATATGACTTAGGATATGGGGAGTTGATATATTTAATTAATTAATTGAGTAAGGATGAGGGTGATGAGGGGTGTAGATTTTATATGACTTAGTATAGGGATTAGATGTGATAATGAAGGGGTCTAGTGGACTCGAGACATAGGGAATATTAAACTTAGGATAAATTATTTTGATAATATGGTGTGATTAAATAGTGTGATAAATGTATGATTTTCATAAGAATAATATGATGTGGTGAGTGTATGGATTTGTGTAAGAAATAATGGTATAATGAAGAAATGAGTGTGTGAATTTTGAGTGTCTAATAGAGCATGTGCCCAAGGCACTTAGGGAATTGAAATCTACTCTTAAAACAATACAATGTGCATAAGCACTTGGAGGAATGAAAATTATACTCCTACTCCTACACTAACCAGATAAATGATCAACTTCAAATAAAATCTCACACTAGTGAGAGAAGTAACTATCTGTTTTCACAATTTTCAGCCATGTAGATGATTTGACATTAAACACAGTTATGTTTAAGAGTGAAGAATGTTTTTCATGCTCATTTGGTTCCAAGAGGCATGGTAGTTGATCCTCGACATGTTGAATCTGTTCCTCATGCTTAGAAATAAGCACAATTTGATGTGGCTTCTCCCTTGACTACAATGAAGCCAAGTATCTTATTGGGCAAGGCCTGATCCACTAAGTTTTCCCACTTCTCTGAATTCCAAATTCAATAAGGAAGTCTTCTTGTAACCCTTCTTGGATAAGGTGACTATCTTTAACTTGATTTCCTTCTTCTTGCACATTTACAAACAACTGATGTCCCCTTTGGATGAATGATATAAATGAGAAGAGATCTTCTTGCTCTTTTCCTTCCTCTGCATCTCGGTATGGAATTAAGAAGATTGAATTCTTCCAATTTTGATTCAAAAGGCTTGTTGTGAAGTGCAAGTTGCTCTTTCACGTTCTCTTCCAAGGAAAAAGATCTTGTGGTTAAAGGATGAATGATGGGGTAGTGAATGTCATGATTTCCATGGGCTCTTCCTCATCAAAACATTCCTCTAAGTCGATAAGCAATCAAGCTCTTTACTATCCTATTGTGCCAAAGCTTCTTCCTCTTACATGATGACCTTTGAATTTGCAATTTTTTCATCATGGTCTTCTTCTTCTTCAAACATGAAGCTAGTGAGTTCAAAATCTTCCAAAAATCATATTTTTAGAGAAATTGAATAGGAGAGATATCTGTAATCTCTTGTGCAACCGACACATGATTCAATGCCTCTAAATTTTTTTCTCACCTCCATATGCTCCTCATCAATGGCACTTGGAGCTGATTTTTCTTCTCCTTCCTCCACTGATTTTGCAATTAGTGCATGATCAAAAATTCTAAAAAAATGGTGCCAATGTGAACACTACATTATGAGAAAATATATTGTTGATCATCACTCTCTTCTTCTTGTTCCATTGCTGTAACATTAGCTTCAAAACTAGCCTTAATTGTTTGATCCCCAACCTTGATTTCTTCTGTCAATTTCACCATCATGGGGATTTTATCCATTCGAATATTAGAGCCCAACTTGTCAAGTCTTGTGTCATCTTTCTTTCATTGGGATCTTCTTCTTGTTGCTTTGTAGCTACTACAAAATCAGACTTTTCCACCACTCATTCTTTAACTTTGGATTCCTCTTTTAGTTTAACTATCAAGTGAATATTTTCAATCCCAAATCTAAGATCCCATCTTTTCAAATTCTTTGTCATTTATTTTTTATTAGGTTCTTCTTGTTATTTCCATTGGTTGGTTATCTAATTTCTATCCTCCCAACATGGATTTTGGAATTCAAGAGGCGGTTTGGGTTGGGTTATAACAGGTTTTGATATCATTTGTGGTAGTGGAAGGTCTAGAAATTCTTATTTCTTTGGACATGATGATTGTTTGGAAGGGAAAAGGGTAGAATAATTGGGATGAGATGGAAGATTAGAGGATTGGGAAGGGAAATAAACACTAGGGGAAACACAACGAGCTTAAATCACGACCATAATGAAATGATAAATCTTGGGAAGGAGAAAAAGAAGAACAAGGAGTTGGTGATTGACTTACCCATTTAAAAGGTTGTCTTGCATTGGCTGTAAAAGATATTATCTCCTAGATCCACTTTGTGAGCCTTGGAAACATATCAACTATGAAGTCAAGATTCTATTGTAGGCCATAATATCTTGGAATAGGTCCCTCCCATGGACAAGGAGTCCTAAAACCAATATTACATGCACTCATTTAGGATGTAGCCCTTTGTCACACCATTGTTGCCTCTAATTCTTAAACTTTCAGCTACAACTCAATATCTTCAAGTGTTGAGTAACCTCCATAATCTACATACCCTTGGTCTTGGGAACCCATTTAGTTTGGTGAATAACCAAA
The DNA here is from genome assembly GCA_018340775.1 of Taxus wallichiana var. yunnanensis. Taxonomy (NCBI): domain Eukaryota; kingdom Viridiplantae; phylum Streptophyta; class Pinopsida; order Cupressales; family Taxaceae; genus Taxus; species Taxus wallichiana. The sequence continues at coordinate 198,313,505 of CM031244.1, forward strand.
CTGACCTATATCCTACTCGTAGGGGTATGGCCATTGTTGGATTTCATCATAATATGATTTTGGAGGTGGTTGATAGCACCCTAAAAATATATGTTACAAGTATGGAGGGATGTATGAATAGAATTTCTCTGTTACAAATGTGTATTCCACTATGGGAATGAATTCATGGCTAGACAACTTCATAGAAGGAATGGTATGGAAAGGGATGAAAGAAAATGGAAGAAAAAATAAATGGAAATGGATGGAAGAAAGGTTTGTAATTTTAGAGAATGGATTTTTGGACCAAATGGAGTCATCAGATGTGTTTGTAAATGCTTCCAAAAGCTAAGATGCCAAAAAGAACACACCAACCTATTAAAATGAAGTCTACTCCAGATTGTTGAATCTACACTCTAGCTAATGATCTTGACTTTGTTGTGGTCCCATTTGGCATGCCACAATCGTTATCAAGTAGTGAAGGTCACATGATGGCTGATGACTTGCTATTTGATGTGAAACACATATGAAAAATGAAATTCTAACTTTTGTGATGTCCCACCAGGTGTTCCAGAACTATTATCACCAAATCATAACACCCTCTCGATTTACACAAGTGTGTGTGCTTGAGCTCACGGTGTGATTGGGTAACATGGGTACTATCTCTAAGTTGTGGGACTTGCTACTCGAGATAGACCTCCAGAGAAGGTTGGTTCCTCTTCCTAATCTAGTGTAAGCTAACTCTAATGAAGGAAATCTACTGGATATCTCTATCCTATAATTTCCAAGGGACCTAGGAGAGATAAAGAGCATGAAAATGAAAGAAACTACTCTAACAAAGGTGATGCACCAAGAAAAGGGAATGGGAAAGACTCTCCAATGTGTGAAAATGAGAAGAAATGTTGATTAGAGAGGGTGAAAACAATTCTCCACAGTCTAACAACAACACTTACAACATCATTTCCATTAAAACAAAATAATATCACACCTTGAAAGAGAATAAGGTAGACACAATACATATGCAAATGAAATAAAGAGGACAATAGAAAACAATAAACACAGACAAGGGAAGAAACTATCCACAAATTTGCATCTACTTGCTTCATTGATATGCACAGTTCATTTAAAAATTAAGAGAAAGGCCTGGATAAACATGTAAGAAGTCCAATATGAAGGCCTACAACACATTGGTATTCCAAAACAAAAATGGAAAAGTTTTATTACTAGAATCATTCCCCCTACAAATGAGAGAATACCTCAATTTATAGAAAATGAAGAAGAGGAGAGAAAAAAGGAAACCTCATATTTTCCCTTTACACCAATTAAAAAGTACCCAAAGTGGGTGGAAATCATGATAAAAATCTCCAAAAGTCATCCCACATTGATTTGTAACTTGCAACACAAGAAAACAGCTCCCCATGCTCATTAATTGCATTCTTATCCACTTGAAGTCTCTGTTATGAAATGAACTCATTTTATGAATTTTTCACCATGAATTATCCATCAATATCCAAATTTCCTAATATATGTACATATATATTGGATTCATAATTCCAATGAGATAAATCTTGTGTGATTTCATTGAGAAATACTCAAGTTATGATCTTTTGAGTAGAAGCAATTGTTATGAGATTTTGTCAGGATTAACTTGATGTCCACGGGATTGAGCAATTAAAATCTTGGCTAGAAAAGACATTTAAATTATTTCTCCTCATTCCAATGATAAATTTTCAATATATTAAATATACCAACCGCTTCTTCAACCACTCAGGATTAACCAACATTAAAGTTTGCAGACCCAACATGGGCATCATTAAATTTTGTAAAAGCATATACCTTGAAATGAACCCCAAGTCTATTTTTGAAATTTAACATCATTAAATCAATTTAATGTGGAAAATAAATGAATTAATCATGTAGTAATATTCTATAACTTTCTGACGATATACAATTTTCCTTATTTTGGTACTGGATCAAAATTTATGAGCATCTGAAGTTTGCACATTAAAAATTGTGAATGTGCAAAAAGTTCCCAAGTCCGAAATTTGCACTTGTTGGAAAAGGTTCCTAGGGTTGAGAACTTTGACAAAAAGTTCCCCAAGTCTGAAATTTGGGATTTTTGGCAAAAATTTCCCCAAGCCAAAAATTTGGGCTTTTGGCAAAAAGTTTCTCAAGCCCGAAATTTGAGCATTTTGGCAAAAAGTTCCCTAAGCCTGAAATTTTCTGCAAGGTAACTTGCGAAGGCCATATCTTGAGCTCCCAGATGAATTTTGGGGTGAAATTTTATATGATTTCACATGGAAAAAACCTTATGAATCCAATGGTGATGGTAAAAATTCCAATTTTGACTGCAACACCTCAAAATTACCCTGAAATCAACTACAAGTGTTCTAAAACATGGAAATTACCGGTGAATTAATTCTAGATTCACCATTGAAGCTCTATTAACCTGCCCAAGTCCATCTCTCCCAACTTATTAATTTTTACTAGGGGTAAAAATTTATAATATGAATGTGACCATTTCCTTCATCTAGTTGCACATGCCGGGGTTTCAATTTTTTTAGGTTCTATGCGTAGGATATACTCATTTAGAAATAATGAAGTCTCGGTTCATCCTGCGCATCCTCAACAAGTTTTTGCATAGTGCATTGTCTCTAAACAAATTTTTGGCTTTAATAGTCACATCATACTCAATTATTTTGGTCACCCAAATGCTCTCTTTTCACCGACTTCTACTCCCATGATGAGGTCTCTAACACTTATGTGCAAAACTAACACCTTGATGTGGTTTTTTGAGAGCATGATTTTTAACTTCTTAATCATGAACATGATGGCATAGACCTATTTTTCCATGTGAGTGTATTTAAATTCATAGTCCTTTAGCATTTGTCTAAAGAAATCCACTGCTATTCTATCCCTTGTTCATTTTTTGTGTTAGAACAACAACAACACTTGCATCATCCCCATAAGCACAGAGGGTGAAATCCTTTGATTAATCTAGGTTGATGAGTGTTGGAGCGCAAGTAATTTATTTCTTGATCTTGTTGAAGGGTTCTCTACCTTCTTCTATCCACCGGAAGGTTATGTCCTTTTTGAGTATGAGGGTGATGGGCCTAACCAGTCTTGTAAATTTAGGAATGAATCTCCTAACAAAATTTATTTTACCTAGAAAGGACTACAAGGCATTCTTGTGCACTAGTAGAGAGAGAGAGATAGGATAGTTGAAACATGTTCGGGATCAATTACAATGCCATCCTTTGAAATCACATGGCCCAAAAGATTTCCCGTGCCACGTGAAATTGCACTTCTTAGGGTTAAGAGATACCCAATTTTTTTCGCATCTATCAAATATTTTCTCAAGGTGTGCCATGTTATCCACACTTTGCTTTGAGAAGATAGTGATGTCATCAAGGTAAACCAAAATAAACTCATTTATGTAACCTTTGAAGGAAATATCCATGGCACACTAAAATATTACACTGTATTTGATAAACCAAAGGGATTTTTTTGATATGCATATGTTGCCCACTTGGTTGTGAACAATGTCTTGTAATGATCATCTTACTTAAATAGGATTTGATTGAATCCAAATTGCGCATCTAGCATTGAGAAACTTTGTAGGTCAGCCACGGTCTGCCAATATTCGCTCCATAGAAGGCAACAAATAATGATCCTTTAATGCTGCCTTGTTTAAATATCTGAAATCAATATAAAGTATGATTTCGCTTCTCTTCTTGTATACTTGGAACAAGATTCACGACCTAGGTAGAGTACTTGATTGGAAAAATGATCTTTTCCTTAATGAGTTTAGACAACTCTTTCCTCATGAGGGGCTCTATCTTCAGATTAACTTGCCTCTACTTTTTTTGATGGGCTTGATATTAGGATCAAGGTCAATGGAGTGTTGAGAAACACTTGGATCAAATACTTTGAGGTATTCATATTCCCATGAAAATATGTCATTGTATTTCTGACAGAGAGTAATGAAGGCCTCCTTTTCTTCATGCAAGCAAGATTTATGGAGCAACATATCCTTACCATGCACAATAGTGACTGGGGAGCAATATTCTTGCTATGTGCACATATTATTTTCTTCACCCTTGAACTCATCATTAGGGATAAATATTTTCTCTAAGGTGCCAAAACTTTAGGTGCTTTATTTTTCTTCATTGTATCACTTGGTAACCATAAGCTCACATGCAAGTCAGCTTGCATGCTTGATGAGAACTCAGCTTCATTCGGATGAACTAGATGATTTGTGTGTCACTTTCAAACACTTTCCAATTGATGTTGTTGTCTAGAATAGATGGCCTAGTCACCATCTTGATGTACTATGTGTTACCTTTGAAAAATTCCTTAGCTGGGGAGAATTACAAACCAAGAAAAACCATCTGATCAACTTGTTTTTTCATCTTACATGACACCACATGACGATTCTAAACATCAAATCTCTCAAGAAGGTCCCAAACTCTGTGTTTGTAAGCTTATTTTTTACAGCACACTTGTTTGTGGCTTGGTGGGTAACCAATTTTGTGTCCCCAAATATCTGAAACTCTTTGATCTTTTTCTTTTCAGCAATAAGAAAACCATACACTAGTGCCTCATATTCTGCCACATTATTAGAACATGAAAACTACAATATGTGTGAGAGGAAGAATTTTTCATCCTTGGGAGAGATGAGAACAACTACCATGCCTATGCCATTTCTACTTCTGGATCCATCAAATTATAACTTCCACAGGCCCATGATTTCTTCATTCCACTTCAGCATGTGTGGTAGCACAACTTATTCTTCAAGGATGCAATAAGTACCAAACCTAATTTCATAAGCTTCTAGCTCTTTAGCATATGGATCAAATTTTGGTGCCTCTCCACCCACTCATCAAGCACTAGATCAGAAATAGGAGGTGGAAGAGGTTACTCTTTAGAAACTAAAACTTGTTCTTTTTGGATTATGCAGTTGGCCTGGGGAGAGGAAGGGTCATATGAATCTACATGATAGGAAAATACTTGGATCAACTTTTATGGTAAACTGGGTACCATACCTTGTATTGAGTAGCATATGAGACCAATCGAAGATAGGTAACCACCCACTTTAGTAGTAAATTCCCTTGATGGACACATGGAAAATAAAGGGGGTAGATCAATGATTAACACATCTTGAGTTATTTTTAGACTTGGACATGCATGGTGAATCAACTTAATATTCTTGATGAATCCTAGAGTAGTGACAGTTGAACCATTGATTTGCAAGAATCCTTTTGTCAAGGGGCTATACTTAATCCCTAAAACATTAGAAATTTTCTTAGGCATGACAAAATTACTGGTGCCCGAGTCAATTATGCACAAGGTTTTTTCCTATGATAAAGGGCATATAAAAGGGTGGGGTTTTGAAAACCTTACTTATTTCTCCTCTTCTTGGAAGATATTGATAGTAGTGCGTGGTTTTTGAACAACTAGGTCAATGTGTGGAAGTTTGGCTAAAGCTTCACGAAACAAGTTACACTAAGAGGGAATGGTCAATGAATCCCACATTGTGAAATTTATGTTTATCTTCTTCATCTGGTCCACAAGGATGAATGGAAGACCCATTGACTTATGTATTTGAGGCACAACATCATCTTTCTTTGATTGTTCGAGCACGAGAGGCAATAGCCTTAGCTAGAATAGAGGCTTGACCTACCAAAGGAAGGGCACACATTCCTACATGAGGAGCATTACATGGAACCTCATGTGAAATAACTTGTGTGCCTTTACTTCTAGATACATTATTTGTATCCTTCTAATTTTGAGGATCAGCCAGTGTTGCTAGAATTGTGACTGCGTGCGATTTGAGCATTCTCTTCTTGTACCTTATGTTGTTTGCAACCTAGGTACTTGGCCTTTTTGTATCACTTCTAGCTTGATTGATTTCATAGAAGTCCTCGACACCAAAGAATATCAAGTTGGATTCAAGAGGGGATTCTGGCCTTTCTTGGTTCTTAGGATCACTTGCACTCATAGAAGGTTCACAGTTAGAACCATTATGGATCATATAAGATTTAACACACATAACATTGGCACAATGATACTTACTGTGAGGCATGTTTCAAGGAAGAACCATTTTGAATCCTGTGCCATATTTTTCCGAACAGGGAAAAGTTCTTGACTTGTGTTGGGCATTGGAAGAGGTTATATAGGAGGAACAACATACAATGGCAGATGTACATTAGCATGCCATATGTCATTTACTGGTTCCTACCATACCTCTAGTTTCCATACTAATTCCACCAACGATGATTTCTTTGTATTTTCTCCCGATTAGAATCTGCTTTTGTAGGCTTGCGCCTATTGCTTTTCAAATGATATGACCTTATTGGACAAGTTTCTAATCAAGGTCTTCAATTCTTCATCTTCTTTCTGTTATGTGGGAGGGTGAGATGTGGATGCAACTAGTTGAATGCTTTGCACTGAATAGGATCCATAGAAGTGCGGGGTCTTTAGAGACATTTCGAATATAAGGGGATGGGAGGTCTAGGGGCCAACTTTCTCACTTGAATGATATTTTTCTGCCATTATTGTAATGTTGTATGTAGTAGGTAAGGTTCTCTCTCCCATGGATTGAATTACGAATGAGATGTAACTATTCAAATCCCTTATATAGTACAAGAAATAATGTTGTCTTGTAGGCCTTAACACTTGAAGAATCCTATCCTAAGTCTTCTCGAATCTCATATTGAAATCGGTCATTTGTTCATTGGGCACCCTCTTGTTGTAGTCAGTTTCTCCACAAAAGACATGTGATCTCACTTATCATAAAATTAGTTACATAGATTTGTTCCAAACTCATCCGAAGTAGTAATGGATGCATGTATCAAACCTCTGTACCATTGGAGTGCTTTTCCATTGAATAAGGCTATAAGGAGATTGATTGCTACATCATCATGCTTAATCAAATAGACAGAGCATACATTTGCAACATATTGGATATGCTCAATAGGTGTGACTTAATTTTATCTCATGAATTATGGGATAATCTTAAGCATGGTCATGGTATATCATGCTATGCATTGAGATTGAGTGGGATTCCATTAGTGAATCTTACAAAACTCCTTGGAGGAGGATGTGGTTGAAGTGCCATGATAGGGCACATATGTCTATTCTAAGGAGGAGTTGAATGTGCACAATGCACTATAGATGGGGATGCATGTGTGGGTGCTCTTTTGTGTGTGTGATTCTTGGTGAAAGCTTGAGATATTAAAAGGATCCTTCAGATTGCTATGCTTTATCTTGTATGCATTCTTCTCATGAAATGTGCTCAGGACTCGCCGACATCATTAGTTATGAAAGTGTTGGGAGTCGGAAGATGTGTTGGAACAATCCTCTAAAGGCTTGAAAATCACTAAATCACACAAAAAAATTAACAATATGAAATTTAATATTTTAATGTTGGTCCCACTCAAGGCGTGAAAAAAGCTGTTGGAGGTCAAACTTGCACTGTGTCTTGGATCTAGTAGAAATGAGTTGTTTGAAACAACAATGGAACCATCTCCAAGTTGTGGGACCTTTTGTGCTTGAGAAAAATTTCCTGGAGAAGACTAGTTTTTCTACCTATTTCTATTTCTATTGCTACTCCTAATGTTGGAAGGGAAATTTAAGCTAACAAGCCAAGGGACCAGGGATAGAAGGATAACAGAATGGAAAACTAAACTAAAAGGGAGGTGATAACACCAAAAAGTGGGATGAACACTATTTTTTCTAAGTGAAAACAAAGGAGAAAGAATGAGGGAAGGATAGGCACACGTAACACAAACTAGAACACATTTACACCATCGATTTCATGAAACACAACTAGAAAATAGAGCTACAAGGAACTTAAAGTGACACAATAAGCATACAATGTAAAAGAGAGGCAAGGAAGAAGAATATAACATGTTAGGACAAAGAATAGTCACAAAACATTTCTTCTATTACTTCTAGGTATGCACACTCGGTTACAGTGGTATCTGAAGGCCGCCATTCACATACATGAACTAGATCTAGAGGTATATGACTTAGAATGTAGAGATAAATAATCCTTAGCAAACACTAAAGGATGCAAAATGTCCAACCCTTTACAATGAGATAAACTCTTACATTTATAGATGAAGTGAAAAGAGGAGAAGAAGAGAAGGAGGGAAATCTAACTTGAAATCTCAACCACCAATTATCAATTCTAACAAATATACCTACAATCTATTAAGTGTGGTTCTTCATGTCTATTTTGTGTGTTGGAGAAGGAAGGAAGACATATCAGATCAAATATGGGTGGTTGAAGCAATCAAATCACATATTAATGGCGTGAAAGACATTTTCCAGCTCCTCACCTACCAAATCCCACTAAAATTTGAATTTGAATGGTCCAACATGAAGCATATGTCAAAGAGGTTTCCAAATTTTTTTGGGAAAGTAAGGATCTTGGCACTGGAATAAAAGTTATGACTATTAGAAGATTTGTAGTGAAAATTAGGCATGCAAGACATGTGGCATGCGTAGATTGGCTAAAGAAATGGCTAACTATTGATTTGTTTTGTCATTTCTGCCACATGTCACCCATTGGTTTGTTACAAGGATTCATCACTCTATTAGCGCACTTTGATTGTTGTGTGTAGTACACTCAATGTATGATAGTTGATGACATGGCACCAAAGAGTGCAAAAGAAGGCACAAAGACATGCACTTAGAAGAATGAGGCATGGGAGAAAATAGAGGAAGGGTGCATGCAAAAGTGATGCATGGGAAGAAATGGGATAAATACCCAAGGAAGAAACATATGGTCAAGGCGCAATTATTACAAGATAATATGCGACAACAAGGAGAAAGGGTGCATGAATGCTAGTGACTTAAATAATTTGCAAAACAAGTATAAGGAACATGTGTAGGGTGAATAACTACTAGGAAAAGGAATATGTGCAAAGGGTGCGTGCAAGGAAGAGTGGAAAAAGAGGAAAAGGAAAATGGAAGGAAGGTGCATAAGTGGAGCACACAAGGTGCATGAGGAACTACAACCAAGGAGATGTGCCAAGGAGATTATTGAAGTGTACATAACCTTATAATAGAGAACCTTAGAGACAGAATGTAAATGTAGTTTGTCCAAATAACTAGGGGAGTTATTTGGATAACACATATATTAACAACAAATATTCCCCTACATAGAAAATATCAAAACCTAAATATCTGGGTGGAAATTAGTGCCTAGATTCAATCACAAGGACTTAGTTGCTCTGTCCTTCCATGGGAACTTTTGTTCTACACGTTTGGGAGTTATAGAACTTTTAGTGAGCCTTGAAAAAATCTTCCCATTCTATTCCAATAGTGCCTCACCTGAGCCCAATTCCCGATCATTCGAAAAATCGGTTAAGTCACCTTCTCTCATCTCTTGCTTAGGGTTTCATATCTTTACTTACTTCTTGCTTGTCCATTTATTGTATTTATATTGATTTTTTTCTTCTTACTATTGTAATGAATCATTCATTACAATAGTTACTCTAAACTATTGATTTAATTAAATTTATATTAAATAAACATGAAGCATTCGAACTCTATAATCAACAAACGTCCTTATCTTTTCATCCATTTTAATGATGATAACCATCAAGATTATCCATTCTGACTCTTCAATGGGTTGAATAATGATTGATTTCAAATTTTCATCAATTTCCTCCTTTACTTTGATGCATAAATTATGATTCATCCGATAGGGCTTCTTTTGAACCGGTCACACACCATCTTTGAGTTTGATTTTAATTTCTCCCAATGATGGATGCATAACCTTTAACTCATGGTATCCTCTGGGAAAAATATCCTGAAAGTCATGTGGTATCTCTATGATTTTTTCTATATCATGGTTAGAGCAATAATCACCAATTATCACTTATTTTGGTGCGATTTCCATTATAATGTTTAATTTCTTAATAGTTAATGGCACATAGTATGTGCACACTTACTCATCTATAGAGTCCAAAACTTCATGTTCACCTTCTCTCGTGCTTGATATACGATATTTGAATTCTTCATCATCTATCAAATAGACAATATTTCCCTTCTCCATTTCCTTCCATTCTCATCCTAATAAGGTCTCCTCGAGATTCCACCATGTCTTCACACATTCGGTATACACCTCACTAAATAGTTGAGTCATAAGATCTTCGGTATTTGCGCTATCCCCTAATGTAATGCGCTTCATAATATATAGAGCTTCATGAATCGGTGGTTTAGTATAAAAGTAATCAAAATTCCGAACAATACTTGTAGTTAGGTCATGCAAATTCATTGTTCTTTCTTTGAATCAACATGTATATACCAGAACGTGCGTAACCACACAAAGTAGAATAAAACTTATATACCCATAGAGATGGTGGAAAATTGTCTTACCCTATCATCCAATTCCTCTCACAATTGTGAATAAGTACCATGGGAGAATTCATCCCATCATAGTCCTGTATCAATGAAGGGAGATTGTTCTAGAAAACCTTGTCAAGAAAGCTACTATGATCTCATGCCAACCAAGTAAGCTATCTCTATACATATCCCACCAACACATTGTGGTTCCTATCAATGTGTATACCAGCATATTTATTCTATCCCCCTCTTTATGTCCTTGTTCTTCCATCATGCACAAAAATGATTTGGGATTTTTTTCTCCAATGTACTTTGGCAAACCTAATTTCCCCAATTTTTGAACTAGTCATGGTGTAATCACCCTTATCACTCTTCCTCAAACCTTGCGACCAACCATCTCATAACTACCATGAGCCCAATTATAAAAAACCACACTAGTAGTATCACTAATAGACGTGTGTGTTCCTATTAAAGTACACACTCCTTTGATGGATCCATATTCTCTAGGTTGAGCACCATCTACACCAAAATCATGTTAAGATATTCTTCACCGATGGGTTATATGTAAGACGTACTATTTGTGTCATCTATCGTATCAAAATTCTCTCATATTTTTCTCAAAACTCACATAATGATTGTTGAAATGCAAGTCTATGTTGTTGGCATAACACCAAGGATGACCTAGAAGAACAAAGAAGTTGTCTTCTGCTACTAGATCTAGGACCTCAAAGTCACCCTTGAACTTGGCTCCTTGAATGGTGATAGAAGCATCCTTCATAACCCCAACAGGAATATCCCTTCTCTTGTTGGCCACTAGAACATTTGAAGATGGTTGTAATGATGAATTTCTCATATGATTCTAAGAATCAAGTGTGAGGAAATTTTCTTGCATGCCTATATCAATTTGTCGACACAAAATCACACACTCGAGCACATTTATAGGTCCTAATCACATACTACTATTAATATGATTCCTAAGAAAGAAAATTAGTAATTGACATCTATCTTTGGCCTCTGCTTGTTTTGTCTTTCTTATTTCCTCATTGGTCTTACAAACCCCATAGCCCAATCTGATATTTGTTGTTTTATATTTATTTACTCTAGATACTAGCGCCAAGTTAAGACTCTAGCACCCATGCACCCTCTTCCTCTCTGGGTGCACCCAACCTCTTTGTATCTTATTTTCCTATTTTATGCCTCTTTTATATTTTGGGAATCTTGTTTTCTTATGGGTTGACCTTTTAGTTTTCAATTAAAAAATTCAAACAAGGGAATAATATAAATACAAAGCTATGTGACCATAATAAAGGACCAAACTCTAAGAATCTATTATCACCACCTAAGGTTGCATCCAAAGGCATTCTAAGAACATCAAAGCATCCATCTAGAACTCACTCAAGGGATAAGGGACTACATTTTTAACATACACACATAGGAGGGGAAGTTCATTTTTCCATCCAAACATCTATTTACATTACTACATCTAGCTATCACTCACTATCAAGTGCATCTTGCCTATGGAGCTTCCTAGGGCATGATTTCTACACACATGCACAAGAACTACATGGATTTTAAGATGTAGTGTAGTGCTTGATCATAAGTTCACTCTGTTGGGTGACCACCGAGGTCATTTCGACTCCCCATTTTCATATTTATTTTTAGGATTTGATGTGTTTGAGGGTTTTCTAGGAAATCATTTATTTTTCAGGTTACATGTGAATTCTATGATCAATCGGTGACATACATGTGACCACTAATAAATTTTAGAAACCATCTTGTGACACAACATAAATTAATTTATGTGGTATTGCGCAATCATGGGTGCCTACTAGTGGTCTTTAGCATCTAGGAGCCCTTGACCCAATCAAGGCCCCTTGGTTTAGGCTTGTTCGAAGTTTCAAGATTTTCTGTGTGTGATTGTGATAGTCTTCTCCTAATGTTTATTAGTTTTCCAGTCTAGAAAAATGTGAGATTTATTGTGAAATGAGCTAAGTCTTCTATTTCCTCTCTTGCACCTAGATTTTCATATTGCTTTAGCTTATTACTTGTGTCAGATCTGTACTTTAGCATTTTATTTATCATATGTGACTCTGTAATTAGGATTTCATAAATTCCATATTTTTAAAATCATTTGGTGAATCTGACCTTTGAGAACTATTGGATATTTCTTTCTTCTTCTTCATATCCTAAGTTTCTTCCATCATGGCTATTTCCATCTATGCCTTTTTACAAGATAATCCTAAATGTAAGGCTAAAATCAACTCTCTCCTGGCTAATAATTACATTCCCATTAATACTCCTCTGGATCAAGTATAGACTTTATTCATTGATGTGTTTACTCAGCACCTTACTTTCCCATCTGATGTAACTTCTACTCTTTCTATTTACGACAATGATCCTCCTTTTTATATCAACACTTGCATCCTTAACATAGGAATTATGTGAGTACTATTTGATAATGGATCTAAGATCAATTTTTGTAATATTACATTTCTTTAGTAACTTGACATTTCCTTAGCTAATCTCATTCCAACATCCATTTCTATTTGTATCTATGATTCTTTTGCAAGACTGTGCATGGAACATATCACCTTACCTATCAATTTTTTTCCAAAAACTATCCCCACGATGTTCTTTATTATTGATTCCAAGCTCCAATACAATTGCTTACTTGGTTGAAAATGGTTTCATGCTATCCAGGTAGTAATTTATATAGTTCATTGACGCGCGTTAAGTCACTACATGATGGTTGTGCATATACTATTCTTGCGACCACAATCCATTTTTTATATTACACTCTAGACCCATTCACTACTCTCCCCACTCCATTTCTCTATCAAAATTTCTATCATTCTCATAATCCTCCTATATATATCATTAATAATTATCAACTCACATAACCTACTACCCCCACCACAAACATGACTTGTTTCTAGGGATCCATTTATGTGTTGGACACCATGCCATCTACTTCATCTCCCCAAGAACACTCTGTGTCAACACCCCTACTTCTACTAATGCCATGGTAATAATTTTTAGGGGTCTATCTATACATTATACATCATACCTCATTCCTTAGCATCCCATGAACACTATGCATCACCAATTCCTCCTTTCACATGTACTCTTTTCGTTAATTATTATTATTGGCCACACTTTCTATTCGATCGACTAGTTCGATATTGTTTGCACATATAACTCAATTGGGTTTTACACTCGATGATATCCTTCCACCACCACATTCTCCTCATTTCTATCATGGATATTTTCACATCATTGGTTCTCATGGCCTTTGCATTTTCCATCTATCGGTTTCTTTTGCGAAAATTCTTTCATTTCTCCACTTACACTTGGGCGCTTGGCTTGACTACATTAGTGGCACTTTTGATCCTGACCATACTGATATCACATTTCCCATGCCTTTCAGTCATGTTTCTATTTTCTATGATTTATTTCTTGGCTATATAAAAAAATCTCACTCACTAGGATGCACATTGATTTCCACTACCACATTTCATTGATGAGGAATACATAATGGGCATGTATAATTTATGCCGTAATGGATCCTTACATGATCAACCACATACTATCACTTACCATGTCTTTGATGCATCTCTATTTGGCTTCGACCATGAAAATTATGATCTCTAAGATGATGTTACTTGTTTCCTCTTCACATTATACACTTGGGGGAATCATGTAAACTTCCCCCCTTAGCATTATCAGGTGTCTCAAATTTCTACTATTATGCTCTGTGCTTCACATATAGTCTTTCTCATACATCTTTCAAAAATTGATACACAACTTGTATCATTATTTCCCTATGATGTAATCTTGTGCTAAGGTTCACACTTGACTATTGAGGTCATACTACATCCATGAACCTAACATCATACAAACTACACATTTCCCACTCTGCACATTCATGACACACATTTATAACATCAAATTCTCACATAAAAAAGTACTTGTATAATGCACTCTAGTTACACAGTTCATACTAAAATGCCGAGGGTCTAAAAATGAAATGAACCTCACCTCTTCTATACTCTTTACACTCTATATTTCATTGATCATATATTTTTAGCACACATTTTAAAACCATTTATCAATGAAACACTCTTGTGTTATGGTTCATTCTTGATTGTTGATGGGTATTTTATAAATGAACCTCATATCATACTCATCGACATAAAATTGGGAGGCACACTGATCCTATCAAATTTACATTGCATATCATTCCATATCACTCATTCACAACATACTGTATATCTTGGTTGCACATACTCTTACTTGCTTATAGTAGTTACATGTACACTTTATTTTTATGCTAGAAAAATACTTTGTATGTCATTATATTTATCATATACACATACATGTTCACTTTTTCTCTAGTTGTGAATGTATAATTTCTACATATCTTTACACACAAAAATTATTCTTGACATTGTACCTCTTACTAGTCCCACCAATTCTCTTGGGGGCATATACATTCATACACATTTATATTATTTCATTTTATACTACTTCCTATTATTACTAATACACTACTCTATTGATATATGTTGGACCCTAAAATATTGGCTAAGTACCAAGAGGCACACGCACACAGGAACAATGGATAGAAGGGTGTTTGGGGAAAAACATGCAAGAAGAAAGGGGTTTAATAAATATTTAAGTGAAACCAGGAAGCGTGTGGGAGGAAGAACAAGGATTTAAAGGACTTAGCCATATTTGGCATCATGGAGTCACTTAAGGAAAAACGTGAGGACCAAACTAGGAATGATAAGTTGATAGGGTGCTAGCCTAGAACCTTAGAGGTCAAGAAAATGATATTCCACATAGGAAATATTCCCAGAGGAATCATTACGGTTAGTGGAAGGTTTGCAAAGAGGATAAGCATTCACTAATGGAGGACCACATTGACACTTGACATGCAATCTTCTCAGAAGATAAGTCATGGTAGGGATTGATGATGCTATTTAAAGAGGTGCTTGGGATAGGAATAGAACACAAAGACACATAGAGAGAATGTAGAGAAAGAGAAAGAGAGTAATGAAGTGTTGCAGAAATGATAAGGGTTTAGAGTTCATGGTGCTAGGGTTTAGAGTAATTAGTGTTAGAGGGTTGTAAGGGATACCATTAAGCATATGTATGGGTACTGGGATTTGTATCAAGGGATATAATAGGGAAAATTATAGTTAGGATCTCTGATAAGATTAGTTTCTGACAGATTTTAATCTTTTTATTAATGTATATGGTCTGAGATGGCCCTTTTGAATGTAGTATGGATACCAGAGACTCTGTTAAATCAATATGCATGGATCTATTTTATACATATTATTTATGGCTATAAACCCTCATGTTATTTGTCTTATCATGATTTGGATCTAGTTTCTTGCACTTTGTGTAATGTTTATTTAGATTTTGTGATGCATTGATGTGTAGATATGCTAATTGCATCTTCTACCTTTTAAAGTAAGTGAATGTACTTTTGTTTCTACAAATAAATCCTCCATTAATGGTATAAATATATTACAAATCTCCCATAAAGGAGGGGCTTGGCATCCACACATGCCTTAGTGAGTGCCCAACATATGTTGGATGATAGGCCAACGTACTTGGGGTTAGAAAGAAGTATTGAGGGTAAAATAATGACTACATCTTGGTTTCATTACCGGGACCTCTTTTGAAGCTATTGTGAGAGAAATGTGTGATGACAAAGCACTTGACCTTGGATAGTGTTGAAGCATGGCTCAAAAATATGGAGGATGAGTTTTCTCAGAGGTTCAGTACTGGATCTAAGTTTGATGCATGAAAATGGGTGGAGGAGAACCTGTATCACGAACTCTATGAGACATTCTTCTGTTGTTTCCCAGTAGAATTATATGAATGGCTATCAACATATACATCAATGATGATTTGGTACTATAGACCTTGTGTTTGGACCCAAGAGGAATATCAATGGTTGCATGATGCCGATCTAACATGGACCCATGTTGTTGATCACTTGGTGGAGTAGAGTGCTAACTAGTTATACCTTGGAATATGCTATTTCTACATATTTTATCCTAGAGATTTCTGAATTTGAGTTCATGAGGGAGCCTACATGATCATTCTTTCCTAATATTCCACTCACTATAAATATATTGGTCATTAATTTGAGTTTGGAAACCTTTCCAATGGCTGGATAAATTCATTCTAGGCACATGGCACAAAAGTTGGCATGGTAAAAGGATAGTGGAACTTGAGGTAGAAATGGAGAGAGAGGAGAGGTGGCTCAAGTATAATGAATCTCAAGAGAGGTATTTGACAAGACTGTGAAGCTGTAGGAGTGATGGATTTATGAAGGCAAATGTTGCAAGAAGGGGTTGAGGTTTACATAGATGACATGGAACCTAAGCGTTTATGCCACCCCATCTTTTCAAGGGTAGAAGAGAAACCCCCTCGGCTTCTGGAGAGATCTTGTCATATGAAGAAAGGAGAATATTTGTAGGCATGCATCTTAACCCACATGGTGACCAAACCCTTACATTTAGTTTTCTAGTTCCTGAGATAGTTTTGATAATCTAGTTGGTATCGATATTCATAGTCGAGCGACACCTAGGAGGTATAATTTTTCATTTGGTACATCTATGGCTACACATTCATTTCCTGTGTTTGGGGGTATTTTGTCTAGCACAAAATTTGGACAAGGTGTGGGATCAAAAGGTTTGAGTATCATGTCTAGGAGTGGCATGGGAAACACATATGGGAGTGGTTCGGTATCACAGACTATCGGCATGTAGTTTAGCGCGACAGTGAGTTTACGGGGGTGCAACTATGTTAGGCCCCTTGCATATGATAGGAGGAGGATCTGGTGGATATGGAGGCATTGGAACTAGTGGATCTAGTGGGTCTAGTGGTGGAGGTAACATTAGAGGGAATCAAGGTCCTGGATCTAGTAGAAAAGGTCCACAACACCATCAACATGTGTTTTATGAGATGTCACTCCACTTATTTGATTACAAGGTCATTGAGGATGTCATGGAACATTTAAACAAGTGTGAGTTAATATGGCACATGAAAGGGGATCACTACCCCAGAGTGGAAAGAAAGTCACTTTGTAACCACATTACAAGGATGCATGCATAACTGGTACAAAAGTATGACCCTCACTAGATAGTGGTGGATTACAATGTGTTGTATTATGCCTTTTAGGTGGGGTTCCACATACATGAGTTTGAACATAAAATCATAAATGAGTTGAAGGAGATTAAAAAAGGAATGGTAGATAGTGTGTAGGATTATGATGCATGTTTCAAGAATCTCCTATCTCGAGTTATCTTATGCATTCATCCTTCGCATCATGCTCGAGTGGTTCGTCAAAGGATTGATCACATTATTCGGAGGGAACTTTTAAAGAGGAATTTAAAAATCCTCCCGAGGCCTTTGAGGCTTTCTTGTGCGTTGAGGTATTAGGAAATGTTGATACAGGAGTTAGTCCATTCCTAGAAGCCCAAATTGCTGCAATGACAAAGAAGTTGGAGAATTTATATGTAAACTTGGCTCATATACTTACAACAAGTTATTGTGTACAAATTGCAAGGTAGAAGGGAATATGAAGGGCATATGAAGGACAATTGTACTCGAAGATTGGTATGTGTGATGATGGTAGACTATGAGATCTACCACAAAGATCATGATGCAAGTAGGTGTCTGCTATTGTAGCGTGTGATCTGTAAGAATGTGTCTTGATATTGCAAAATTTACACCTCTACTACTCATGACACCAAGGATTGTAGATTGATTGACCAAATACATGATGCCATTGATACTGGTGTGTGCTAGACTAGTGTTGCAAATAGCTCTAAGGATGATGGTCGTCATTATGAAGAGCACGCAGATGGAGGAGGTCGAGGAAGAGTCTTTCACGAGTAATTAGAGGCTATGGAAACCATGGGGACGAGAAGAAGTGAGTTCCTACATGAAACTTGTTACAACTTGTGGGTTTACGAAACACTATAAGTGTGAATGCCCCAATCTGCTATAGTGTTCTTGGTGTGGAAAGAAGCACAAGTATGAGGACCACGTGGAGTTATTTTAACATGTGATTTAGAAGCAGCGGAAGGATAAGAGTCTTTGGGATGGTGAGCGTAAAGTGTGTTGATCAATAGTGGATGCCTAGAATGACATGTGAGTTAGAGTTAGAACTGCATGCTTGGTGATGACATGAGTTTGGGTTGTGCACACCAAGGAAATACTAAAGCATAAACCACTTTGATTATAAGAGAAGAGGTGGTATATGGGAAGTATCTAGACCCTACCCATCAAAAGGAAGTATATCAAGAGACCATGGATGTAATCAAAAGTCTTCAAGGGGAAATTCAGTGTCTAAAAGAGCAATCCAGGAAGTTAGAGCAAAAGAAAAGCACTGAGGTCCCTCAGTCAGATATAGATGATGTTAGAGAGGTGTGTAAGATGTTGTGTCAAGAGAATATCATTCCTCTATTAGGAGAATGGTTGAGGTATAAGATACCAAGTGGTGGAGGAGAGCAGAGAGAGGCATGTTTTTCATGCTAACATTCCTCCCAAAACCTTGAATATGATAAGGAGATTACCTTGAATGCAATTGTTGATGGATGGATCCTAAGTAATATTCTAGTTGACATGGGATCCAATTACAAAAATCTTCAAATGTGTTTTATATGGCTAATAAGATAAAGGAAATGCCCTTTGGTGTTCTAAAGGATCTTTGCTATCACCGTCCAATGAGTGAAATTCACTGGAGACTTCAAATTCTTAGCACTTGTTGAGGTGGATAAATTTCCAACGTTACTTGGGCACCCTTGGTGCTATAAGAATAATGTATAAGTTTTGAGAAAAAAATATGAACTTGTTATAATTCCTTTAACGGATGGGAAGTCAGCACCTATATCAAGCCTTTAGGAGGAGAAGACCTAGATAGAATTTATGTGTGCACTATCTGGGACCCTGAGGTTATGTAACCAATAAAAGAAGGTGTTATTTAGTGGGAAGAAACTCAATCTATAATTGATACAACTAGTTTGGCATGTGAAAATTGGGCACACATGACATATGAATTAGTTGGAAGGAAGTTAAAAGGCTTGGTGATGAGTGTAACAAAGGCACGGTTAGTCGTGCATAGGAGGAAAGAAGTTGCCAAGTTATACTAGGGGAGCTGACCTTGATGTTTTCCTATGAGAAATGGCAGCCCAATGGAGATGTGAGATCGAAAGGAGAAGGATTCTTAGCTATAAATTTCTCGATAATGCAACACGTTGGTGGGAGACCTATGCGATACAAGAGGAAATTATTGACCACCCCTTGTGATTTTCTAGTAGGAAGCTAACCTAGCAGAACAAAACTATACTACTATTGAGTGTGAGGCATTGTTAATGATCTACACACTATAAATTCATGAAGTATCTATTGAAACACCCTTTATATTCTACAAGGACCACATGGCATTGAAGTTATTGGTAAACAAGCCCATTCCACAAGGGCACATATGTAGGTGAGTCCTATTATTTCAAGAGTTTGAGTTTACGATTGCTTGTAAAAGCTGGTAAGAGCAATTTGGGGCTTGACCATCTATCAAGGATTGACTCGGGGTAGGACACACAAATAATTTAGGATATAATTCCACATGCACAAATTTTTAGATTACGGCACGCACCCTCTGCCTTGGAAGATGTTGTTGTGTTTCTCGAAAAGGTGTGGTGCCAGAGGGAATGACAACTTTGGAAAAGAAGTAGTTAGCCATACACGCCGCACCCTACATGTTAATTAGTAGAGACTTATACAAACTAGGCCATGATTAGGTTTTGTGTTGGTGCATGTTAGAGTATGAGCACTTTGTAATCATAGAGGAAGCACATGGTGGAATTGCATGAGGGAACTATGTAGGGAATGCAACCACAAGAAAGATCCTTCTAGAAAGAATTTGGTGGGAAATAATTTACAAATATTTTATTAAGTATTGCAAGGCTTGTGACCACTGCCAGCACCTTGGTAAACTAGGGAAAAGAGATGAAATGCCATTAAGACCGATTTCCAGTGTAGAGCCATTTGAGAAATGGGAAATTGACTTTGTAGGCCCTATTTACCCAACCATGTGAAGGAAAGGTTTGTGATATATCATTACATGCACATATTACCTTACAAGGTGGGTAGAAGTAATGCCTATAAGGGATTGCACAACAACAACAACAACTAGGTTCTTGTGGGAAAATATAATCAACAGATATGGATTCCCGCTAAGCTTAACAAGTGATAGGGGTACTCATTTCTTAAATGAGACAATTATAATTTTATTGGTAGAATTCATGGTAGCCTGCCACAAGACTACCCCTTATCACCTACAAGCTAATGGGACTACTGAGGCATTTAACAAAATTCTAAATCACAAGTTAACAAAGATTTGTGATGTGGGAAGAAAGGATTGGGATGACAAAGTTTCTCTTTATGTTATGGTCATATCAAACTACTTATAAGAGACTGAATAAGGCCACACCTTTTCAATTGGTTTTTTTGAGTGGATGCTATATTACTTTGTTGTCACCAAATCACTACACATGACGTTCGGTGTGGCGGGACACATGGGATCACCTCTCAAGCTATGCGACTTGGGCTTGAGGTGAACCTCTGGAGAAGGCCAAATTCCTCTTTATAAACTAAGTGATGTACTACTCCTAGTGCAATAAAATGGCTATTTAGACCTATGCTAACTTTTTCATGGGTTTTAGGGCAATATATTTGAAAGAAATTAAACTATACTAGGGATGGTGATGCACCAAATAAAGGGTGTTTCGGACTCAGGAAGGCTTAATTTGAAGAGGGTGTGTGCACCACAAGTCAACTTCACCTACTACAACTTAGAGAGGGTAACATAATACCATAGACTAGGAAGCATGTGTTCCCTTTGTTAAACTCAATAAGACATAAAAATATATTAGTCTTCCAGTGAAGAAGGATGAACTTGAGAAGGCTGAAAGGGTACCATAAATCAATTACTTGCAATAATCCACCACTTGATAAGCACATAACTCCAAGAACCTATAACAAAAACATGGACTTGCACAATGTACCTACAAGCATGAGAAAAGGAACAAAGAAGTATAGAAGGATGAAAGGATCAAGATTAGTCACAAAACACACACTTTTATTACTTCAACAACTTGCACAATGCATCATACATTTAGAATAGGTAATGATTTCCATTACAGGTCTTGAAAAGAAGGCTTCAAAGTTCCCTCAACATACAAGGACACCTTGCGAGAAGAGATAGGACTCTTGAAAAATATGCACTTGTCTCGAAATTCTAACTTTTCCAACCTATCGACATGTTAGAACCCCTTGGAATTGTCTTCAAACATACATTTATAAAATAAATTGAGAGAGAGGAGAGAAGGAGCCATGAATTCCCTTCCTAAATTGGAGGCACGTGATGGTTCATTTATTACATTTGGTTAAACCACTTGAGAAGGTTCCATCATGTGTCATTAATTACCTCTTGACCTAGTTCTCCTTAATTAATTAAAATAATATTTAAATAAAATATTTTAAATAATAACAATAAATATTATTAATAAAATATTAAAATAAAAATATTCATTTAATTACGATTTTTTTTTTTTTTTTTTTGGGGGCTATTGACCGGTTTGTGCCAAAGGGGGAATCATGAGGAAAAGGCCAAAAAGAGCCCAACTCGGTGGTTGGTTTGTCGAGCCAACTCACCGAGTTGGTCTGAGATCCATGCCATCACATTGACTAGGTTTCTTAGTTTCCCAAATGAGCTCACCTTAGATGAGCTTCTCCATAGTTTCCTACAATCGAGATCCTTTGCATCAAGATCCTCCATCCTTACGTGTAACCGAGATAACATGTAAGAATTGAGCCCCTCTTATTTGAAAATTTTTCCATCATTGTGAACATTACCCATAAAATTCCTTTGAGCTCATCACCAAGCTCTGTCTCCACATCTTTGATCGACCAATCCTCCATGTTTGCCAAGTTTAATTCTCTCCAACTCGGTGAGCTCCACACAAAATCTATTGAGTTGGCCACACATCAATCTCACCGCCAACTATGTCCCCACGAGCTCTTCAATTGACTCAGCCCGCAAACATTCTTCACCATATTATTCTACCATGTCAAACATATTTGTTTCTTAGAAAGATCCATACAATGTTGAGCTCCTAACCTAGCTTTGTTCTATGTTACCGAGTTTGGTAGCTTGGCTCATTTAATTAAGTGAGCTCTAAACCTATGCTTATCTATGCCAAGTTCAAGGTTGACTCCAATCATCCCATCGAGTTCTCTCCATGACCACTTGCCTAGTCGAGCTTATCCCTTGTTTGAGCCGACTTACCTCCATGATGAACTCATGGATTAATTTTTAAATGATAAGCTCGATATGAATATTCCTGGCTTCCGTGGTATTAGCTTCCATTGGATCGATTGATGGTTCTCCTCCACAAGATTTTTTTTTCATGCTCACCACTAAGAAAATTATCTCCCATGACCTAGCTCGCCATGTTATCCATCATGCTCACCTCTTCCTTTCACCGAGTTGGTTGGCTTCTCCGTGTAGCTCACTACATGATGCTAAGCTCCCTCTCGAGATTTTCTATTTTGTGTGCTTACAACCAAGTGAATTGGCCATCATTCTACAACATCAATGGTACTCCCTTCCACGAGCTCACCATGCATTGGCTGATCCATCCTATGCATCGAGCTCCTTCAATTGACTCGGCCTCAACCCATGCTTGGTTGGCTCATCTCTGACGAGATATCTCTCATTGCATGGATCAACTCGGTGAGTTGATCTCCTTCACATGGATCTTCTGAGCTCTACACATGAATGATGAAAATAAATAACCCTCTCTACTTTCATGATCGGTTCATGAGCTCCATTGAATCCTACACACATTGACTCGGGGTTCCCGATTGAGCTCACAATTTTTTGACTTGGCTCACTTCCACAAACTATGTTTCACATCTCAACCCATGAACCCGGTTGGGTAAACTTGGCCTCTCACATGTCTATGTACTGAGATCATATTTACCTTGCACGTATGAGTTCCTTCCTCAAAAATAATGGATCATTGGTTATGAACTCAAGCACTAGCTCAAGCGTCGAGCTCTTCTTTGATTCGGTGGATCTCTCGAGCTAATCTTTGCTTTGTATCTGTGGGAGATGTGAAGAATTTCTTGGTCATGTTCACATTTACATGCCTCTTCACCTCACTAAGATTGACGATGCTGATTCTTGTGAGAACCCTAAGAAATTCATGTGGTCTTTCAAGGGGCTTCTCTTCGAATACATGTTTAAGCCCTTTATATCATGTCAAGCTCCAAACCTCGACATGTATTTTCATATTTTTGTCTGATCATGCACAATATCCTTCCATGCATCCCTTGAAACATTTTTTCCCTCAAGATTTGACATGACCAATTCAAGCTTCAAGCTTCCACAGACATGGATCTTGCAGGCTAGAGTCCATCCAAGTGATCCCTTAAACTCATATCTATGAAATTATCATTATTTATCGGGCTGAGTTCAGCCATATCCTATTTTCCCATGCCATCTTATCATGTCTGCAACATGTCTCTAAGACCCATTATGCCATAAGTGATCTCACTCAAGATATTAGTAAACTTGACCATCATTTCCTTTGGGTCTAACCAGGATTAATATTTTAATTGAACTTCAGTTTGAGCTATAAGTTGGATCTCCCAGTGAGCTCAAGTGTTTCAATGCTGAGCTATTTCCTTTCTCCCAAGCGACTTGCTCGAATTTCTAAGTGACTCATTGAGCTGATAAATTTATCATTCACATGGTGAGATAAATGAGATAATCCATTCACTTGTGCTAACTTAGCTTTACATCCCCATGAACACTAAATCTAAAACATTTTTCTTCTCTTATGTGTTCGTGATTCGTGAAACTTGATCATATTCTAAACTACCTCTAATCACTAACTCACCATTAAAGTTTTTGATGACCTTCCACATATCTTGGTGAATGGCTCGCCATCACGACCACAACCATCCATCATTCTAACTAAAAATTTCAACCATAGAAATCGGGATGAATTTATCCTATGTATAGAAATACCAACTTCACTTGCCATCATCAAGTTTTCAAACTTGGTAATATATTGAAATGTTTCCCATGTGTGGGAGTCTTACAATGGCTTGCCATCTCATCGTATCCCTTGGGAAAAAATCTCCTTATTTTCCATGTATGGAGTAATGACTTGCCCTGCCATCATGTTGTTTCCACCATGACCGCAATCATCAAAATAACCCAATGACATGGCTCAGCTCGGTCATGAATATCCTCTAAGTTGGTTGTACGACTCTAAAGCACCGAGCTACATCTCACCTAATGAGCTCGACTCATGACTCAGATCCATGAGCTTAAAATATTCCTTGTACTATATTTATGTGGGCTCAAGTAGCTGATGTTGAGTAGAGGTAACCCCTATTGAGCCTACATTAACAATACTTCATCAACAAACCATCGATGACATTAACATGATCTCAAACTTTCGGCAATGTACACCTGATACATCTACCTCAGCACCGAGCTCAATCTGAGCCACTTGCTACACTTGGTTTCAACTTGGGTCCCCGAGTTGTTTCCTCCAATGTAACTCGAATCCTTTCAGAGTGATTCGACAACTCCTAACTCGACTCAGTAACGATGTCATTTATGCTCACGCCCGGTATGACAATAGGTGAAATTTAAATGTTAGGTGAGCTCACCTATGTAATTTATTAATTATTTTAATTGTAATGTCGTTATTTTATCGAAATAGGACCCCGTTGGCCAATTTTTCCATGTGCACAAAATTGGATAACATTTTTGGTGACCTCTCGGGGATAATTTCTTGATAAGCATGATTCCATTAGCCTTGAGCCATCCATTGGGCATGGAGTCAATTGTGGAATATTGAAGATAATTTTACCTTCTGTGATACATCATAAAGGCCCATTGAAAAATATGTTCCTGGACCTCCCGGAATGCTAAGCATGAAGTATATTTAATCTGATAAATATTTGGAATTTATGGCATATTGCGAACTATGAATGAAGAATCTGCTTTGAACTCTTATGGAAACTTTCAGCCTTCCTTCTTCGAATACTTTTGCCTTCAACACATTGTGCAAGAGAAAAAAATGAATACAAAACACATTGAAAGAATGAAAACCATACATTCCCCAATTAAAACATGCAGGGTGTGCAATGCACTTATTATGCTAAAAGAAAACCTATTCCTACTCTATGCTAACTGGAGGCATAGATAAGCTAAACAAATCCTACAACTGGTTATGAAAAGTAGCTTCCTTTCCTTACAATGGATTTCCATGCAGATGATTTGACATTGGAGATGGCTGAGAATGAGAGTGAAAAACTAAAACAAGCCCAATTTTCCACTTGGTTTTCCAAGGCATCAATTGGAAAGAGAAAGAATGTCTCTTTTACTTTATCTACATTTTTTCTGTAGAGGCATTGCAATTGATCCTTAGAATTGTGAAACTAATCCTCACATTCTAAAATTAACGTGACTATATTTGGCTTATCCTCCGCTTCAATGAAGCCAAATACCTTATGGGACATGGTCTAACCCATTGAATATTCCTGTTACTCTGAACTTCAACTTTAACAAAAAATTCTTGTTGAAGAAATCCTTGAAAAATATGCTTATTCATGACCTGATTTCCCTCTTGCTACCCATTTATAAGCAACTAATCATCCTTGTGAATAAATGGTATGAAATTTATGTCTTCTTCATTCTTATTTTCCTCCTTAGAAATAAGGAGGTCTTCTGCAACATGCATCTCCTTTGGATTATTTGCGCTCTCCAATACCGAATCACCGCAAATTTTTAAACCGTGTTTCTCATCTAAGCATTCTTCCTCCTTTTATTGACCTACACTATCAATATCCTCATTCAACATAAAACCTTCCTTCATCACTGGTTCATCAACTAAGCTATATTCTCTAGTTGTGAGTAGAAAATTCTAAATGAAATCGTCAAATTCTCGAATCTAAATTTCATTGAGCCACATGGAAGATTCAATTCCTCCACATCTAAAAAGTAGCTTATATTCTCATTCTCTGGATTTGGCAAAGATTTAAATTCTTCCACCATTGTATTTTATGGATTGGAATTTTGTTTTTCCTGATTTTCCTCATCCTCAAACATGAAATTAGAAAGATAAAATTCATCTAGGAGATCAAATTTTTGTAAGAATGAAGAAAGGAAAGGATTTGAAATCCTCGGCATGGTCTCATCTGATGGGCATCATTATTCCCTTCATTTAATCAACTCTTTATTGATGTCATAGACAAACTAGGGGTGTGTTTGAAGCTATATGCAATAATAAAATCCTAGTGATCTAGTTATTGTTTGTAGGTATTTGTTATTTTATTTTCTAGGGGTTTTTTACAGTGTCCTTAGGATTCTATGGTGAAATCCTTATTTTCTCTATGTTGTAAGAAACTTTCTGAAATAAAATCTCATTACTGGAATAAATTTCTAGAAATAAACACACATATAGAAGTAAATAAATTGTTAAAGATAAACACATGATACGAAGTAAACACACTTTGCGTTGAAATAAACACATGGTTGAAAATTCTATGAAAAGCTTGCAAGGAAATAAAAATATAGTCTATAACACCTGCAGGGACAAGTATACAACAAAGTTCAACTTAAAGAATCAAAAGCATTTACAGAATTAACATATCTACACTATTTTCTTTAGAAATATAAATACCAATAAAATGAGGATCCTGGTTCTTGGAGGAGTGGGCCCTTGCTCCACCTTGAATTAGGATTTGACAAAGTAATATTCTCTCAAAATGAAGTGGCTATTTTATTGCTGAAATGTTCTGTCTTACAAAAATGTATTGTATCTTTCTATATCTCTATCTCTATGTATCTATGTGTATATCTTATATCCTAAATCTATCTACAGGTCTTTATATATATATTTCATTCAAAGATGCATTTACGGCCATAGTTATTCTACGATTCAGATGGAACTGAATAGTGCCCAAAATAGATGTTGAATTTGGAACCTTGTTGGACGTACAATTGTCTGATAAGTTATCCCTAGATCTTCGAGTATGAAGAATTAGAAATCTCCTAATCTGCTCCTGATTGAAAGGCTCATTGATTTCTTTATCATCAGATGTTGTCAAAATAAATAGATTCCCATTGGTTTCAGAACTTTGGAGAAGTTTTGGAACTAAAGGGGACTATTCTAGATCTAACTATGAAAGTTCGGAACTAAATGCAGGATTTCCAAAACTAAGTGCTAGAGTTCCAAAACTAAGTCCAAAAGTTCCAAAACTAAGTGATACAGCTCATAAATTGTGTGATGGAGTTCGGAACTAAGTCTGGAAGTTTTGGAACTAAGCTGTATTGAAGCCAATGCTCCCAAAAACATGTTGATTTCTTCATACTTCATTCTCTTGACTGATTGTGACTTGTTTTATTACAAAAACTGAATTTCCACACACTTTGTTAGGAATTACAGAGTTTTTAGATGTTAGAACTAAATTCAACAAAAGATGGACAATTACATCCTAACTTATATTAGATCAAACAAAAGTCACAAAATGTAGTCAAACTTGATAAAAAGGAGAGTAAAATAAGATCATTTCTTGTGCATTAACAAGACATATTTTGGCAATATCATCATCTACATTAATGATTGTTGAATCTACCTTAGTTTCATGAAAATCCATGTGGCTGACTGTAACATCTAATGATGACCTTGGAAAGATGCTACCATCCTCAAGAAGTTCTTGACATGCATGGTAATTAAGATCATTGCACTCACTATAAATACCTTAAACACTTGAGAGTTTTTCTTATTTAAATTGCATGTGCTCCTCTCTTGGAAGATTTGGAGTTGGCTCATACTTTTCTATAACTAGTTTTTTCACTTGCAGTGATTTAACCTCCTCTAAAGATATGGAGCCAATATGAATACTGCATTTTGAATAGGTATATTGCTAGTGTTATTTGTTCATCTTTGGATTTGTTTCTTGTGCAAAACTAGTTTGTTTTGATTGTTCTTGAGCCTCAAATTTTGCAGGAGGTTTAGTTAGGAATTAATTTTGCTTGATGTTAAGTTTTGCAGCCCATTCCTTCAAACTCTTTGCATGCTCTCCTTTTCTAGTCTCCTCGACCATATATTCCTCCCTTTCACTCATTTCTTGAAGATGCTCCTCCCAAAATGGGTTTGGGACAACCAGATGAGGGATGAATTGAGATTCAAATGATTTAATCACCATTCGAAGAAGTGTAAGATATTCAACTACTTGTCTTGGTTGTCTTCGTAGAAAAGAAGGAACTTTAGAAGAACAAGGCATGGAAGATTCATGATGGAATGGAGGAATAGAATATGAAGTAGTGTATTCCACTATAGGGGTAGCAACTGGAAGGTTAGGATCATGTGCTTCAAGTTGAAATTGTATGGATGGAGACACAGAGAGATGGTTAACATGTGGTAATGTTGGTACCTCCCATGGATAGTATTGAATAATATTATATTCATGGGTTTCCCTCTTCTTGATCCATTATCTAACTTGAGTCATTATATTGATTATGAATTGAATCTTTTGTTGAGGATTAAGCTCACATGGTATAGGGCTAGTCCAGGGGTATGGAATGCTAAATCCAATTTGGGCTACCTTTGTCATGTCATTAATCCTTATTTGCACCATGTTATGCTCCAAATCTCAAACCTTTTTTTGTAAGTGGTCTTCTTCAAGTGTAGGATAGATTTCAAAATATGCATGCCATTGTTCTTTAGTATCCCTAGTCTGGTGGGTGACCAAAATGATCTGCATCTTGCTCATGTGGGCATGCATGCTGAAACTGATATTTTTCATGAAATTGGTCTAGAGGTGGATTATAATAGCCTGAAGATGGAAAGAACCACCGCTTCTGCAAGTGGGAATCCCACTGTGGAAATTAAGTCATGATGGCACTGCTTCATGAATGGAAATATGTCAAAGAAGAATAGATGGACATGGGTAAAAATAAAATCTCAGTAATACGAGAGTGGGTCACTTTGACCAATAGAGTTACAAGTTGTACTTGGGTATGTCTCGTAAGGCTGAAATTTCCCTAAGAGTGTAACAAATTAATGAAATGAAGTAAAGTCACAATGGGTGATGTTAATATGCCTCTTCTCCTTCTCCTTGGAGGAGACAAGGATAGTTTGATATATTGATAATATCCTTGCTTTGAAGAATCTCTTTTCTGAATTATTCACATAAGTTAATGCACTGAGATTTAGAATCTAGAGATATAGAGTCGCTAGGTACTTTGACTTGTGTAAGTGAGAAGAGAAGTACCAACTCTCTCTCCCAATAGGTGTGCCAAAAATTGTTGTCACCAAATAACTACATCCTATGAATGGCCAAAATGTGAACAAGACGTTCGGTGTGATTGGGACACATGGAATCACCTCTTAAGCTATGAGACTTGGGATCAAGGTGAACCTTCAGAGAAGGCTAGCATCCTCTTCCTAAACTAAGTGATGTTTTACTCCTAGTGTAATAAAATGGTTATCTATACCTCTCGCTAACATTTTCATGGGTTTTAGGGCAATATATTTGCAAGAAATGAAAGTATATTAGGGATGGTGATGCACCAAATAAATAATGAGTGTCTCACATTAGGAAGATAGCCATTAGTGATTACAACCATCAAACGAGAACCATAGAGAATGAAATGACACTAGAACCGGTTTGCCCTATAGAGAAGAGGACACTAGATGGAATGCCCATCTATGATGACGAGGTAAAGGTAAAAATGGAGAAGGCTAGGTTGTTGCAACTCTATGAGTTTCCCTATTTCAGAAATCCTAAGTAAATATACCAATGGTTGATGTCACGTGTGTATGAAGACCACTTATATTTTATAGGTCAGAGGATTCACATAACCCCTAGCTAATTTCTAATTTCACCGGCCTTATCTGTGAAGGATATTCATTTGACGATGATTTGGAAGACAATGAATTCATTAAGAAGACCGTTGAGGCTTATGACTATAATAAGGTTCACGCTACTTCCTTATTTCCACAATTATTAACCCAATGATGAGGATGGCTGCACACTTGGTTATAAAGATGAATGGGAAAGAGAGATGGACACATATCAACAAGGCTTGGTTGAATGTGTGTTGTAAGATCTTATAGGGAACCATATATAACCTCTCATCTTTTATTGTAGAGGAGATCATAGATGTCGCACACGACGAAGAGAAGATCATGTTTGGTAATTTCCTCCTCACCATTGTTTTTACAGAGATTGGAGTTCCTGATGGGTCGGATAAGTTATTTTAGGAATACCTAGATGAGGACCCCTCACCCACCAAGAGGTTTGAATAGTGTACCTATGACACCATGATGTCTGTTCATAAGGCGCACCTAGAAAAGTGGTATAAGTGGATGCTCGATGAATTCAAGGCTAAATGGAGAATATTTGAATAATTACCTTCACTAGTGCAAGGAGAATATGAGTTTTCCATATACTATCATTTTTTCATTAGATATTTACTTTGGTAGATGGAACCAAGAGTCCTTGGTGTAAGTTGCTTTTATCCTTCCCAATGCAAAGACTTCCAGTGCCGGGGTCAATCATTTCAAAGAGACAAAGAAAATTAGATTTTATCTAAGTGTAGTTTATTAAGACTACCACGAGTAATGCGAGAAAAATTATATACCCCAAGAAGCATGCCTATGTGGAGAAGTATGTCTCCCATGACGTGCACATGTTAAAACTAGTAACATTACCTGTTGCAAGGAGGACAATAGTAAGGGTGTATTTGTGCATAAGGACTAAGTATGAAAAGGTAAGTTATGTTAAAGATGATGTCTCCATTTTTAAGTACCCCATTACATAGAAGAAGGATGTGTAAAGGAAAAGAGACAAAGGAGAGGATCCTGAGAAAAAGGCTTCGAGCGCATAGATAGTACAAGAAGTAGGGGCACAAGAGTTAGGTGTAGGAAAAATTACTTACATCCATCGAAAGAAGTCTCCCATGTGAAAAGAGTCACCGAAGAAGGATGAATTGCCACGAAGGAAGAGTCTCTATAGAAGGAAGAGTCACTCGATAAAGGGGAAACTCACCCTAGAAAGAAGAAGATGATAAGTCCCCTAAACTATAATCACCAATAAGGAAGAAGTAGAGGGTGACAAAAGGGTTAGACTTAGGTGAAACAAAGAGAAATGTAGGCTAACAAGGGTGATGAAGATGATGAAGAGTGTGATGAGGCTCAGAATCATCCTGTTTATGATGTACATGAGTCAGAGGAAGAAGTAAATGAAGAGAAGGATGAGAATGAGGGATGTGCTCACAACAAAGGGGGAGCGAGGAAGTAAACATGAAGGATCAAAAACCCTAACCCTAACCAAGGAACATATGGATAATACCATAGAGAGGGAAGTGACATGAATTATCCAATAGTTGGTGGAGCATGAAGTTAAGTGAAGTGCCAAGGAAGTACTGAAGGAAATAGAGGAAAGTGCAAGTGTGGGAAAGGATTATAGAAGCATGGGTGGAGACCCCAACTTAGCAGTAAGCTTCCCGAAGGAAGTGCACATAGGTGGAAAGGGCATAATAGTGGTGCAAGAATAAGAAATGACTTACATTAATGATCCAAATAAGGTACGACGTGCACGCTTCTAAAGTAATGTGCCCCAAAAAAATCCCTTGCTTGATCTTCTTTCGATGAAGAATGTGCATACCCATGCATGAGGAAAATGCTATTTGGGGATTTTTAGTCCCACATTGATGAACCCAAATTTGAGGTAAATCAAGATGCTTGGATGAAGATACTAGATTCTAAGGGAGTAAACCCTCTGGTAAATTCCTAAAAATTGTTCGATGAGAAATTTTGTAATGCGATCAACAAAGAATCGGTGGAGGTAGAGGCAAGAATCTTTGGCAAAAATGAAAGGATAAGGGTCTTAGAGGAATAGTTTAAGAAAAAGAATGATGAGATCATTAAACAAGACAAGGAGATAAAACAAAAGGAACTAATTAGTGCATAATTAAGGCTTGAGTTGAGGGATGAAAAGGAAAAGGTACGTAAAATCCATAAGAAGATAGAGGCCATTTCGAAACCATTATCTTGAAGCACCTGCACTGGTCCCTCTTGAGAAAAAAATATGAGTAAAAATGCAATGCTTGGAATAATTGACCCGCATCCTCACCATGGAAAGGTGACCAATCACATTAGAGTTAGTAGAGGAGGTGATGACATGCCAGAAGGAGGAAGAAAAGCTGAAGATTAGGGAGATAGTGACTCGGTACTCCAAGCTCCTTGCCACAGTAAAGACTACCGTACATATGGCCAAAGCCGTATATGAAAACTGTGCTAATAGAGATAGGGTAGCAATCATATTGGTTGCTACACATGAGGTGGATCTAAAAGAATTTTAGGAAAATCACAAAGGCAATAGGATGAAGTGCGAAAAGATCTTGGATGAAGTTGAGAAGAAGTTGGAAGCATTCGAAACCTTGTGGCATTCAATTAAGAATAAGCTAAAGGAACTGTACCCTAAGTCATTTTTTGGATGGATACGTTATGCGATCTTAACAAGTAGCTGAAAAGAATTGTTGATATGGTGAAAGCTAAGAGTGAGGAACTTAGTTTTGATGAAGTAAGTGCATTGGTGGGTGATCTACTTTAGCAAGTGCAAGGAGAAGTAAACATATGGGAGAAGATTGCGGTGTGTCTCGTGAAGAAGGATTTCCCACTCCTCATGCAATAGTAGCACATTCTTCTATTCTTCCATTCCTTCATCCTTATATTCTTTAATTATTTCAATATTTCTATTCCTTATTGTTTAAGGAAGAAGATTGTTTTTGAGGATGGATAACATGCATAGTGTGGGGTGATGTTGTACTCTATGTTGTTGCCCATTTTGATCCTCTGTCATTTTTCCATGTTTCCCCTTTTCTCTTTGTGCTCAAAGATTTTTTCCTCATGAAATCAATGATGTAAAGTTGTATCTATATTCTTGTGCATTGGAATGTTTGAAAACTCATTACCTTGCCTTAATTTTTCCCGCTCAAATGCCTATGTTGTTTTTCCCGTGTTTTCTCGGCCTTTGAGATCGAATTTTTTGTTTTATACATATTTTCCCTCAAATATCCCTTGCCATGGTCATAAATTTCCTAAAAACACTTTCCATTTGTCTTTTGATCAAAAAATTCTTCACCCATGAAGAAAAAATTGATTTTGGGCATCCCTGGCATTTTCTGTGTTTTGACGGTCAGACGGGTGTCATTTGCCCATCAAATTCATCTTCAACGCATTCTAGGGCATTGCTGGCAATTTTTGTGTTGTTTGATGGTCATACGGGTGTTTTTTTCTTGTCAAATTTTAGCTAAAAATCTTCTCTTAGGTGGCCATTTGTGATTAGATAAGGTTCAACGGGTTTGATCAAAAAACTTAACATTTTTTGTGTTTTGGAAAAAAGTGCAAGTTGCCCTTATAGCTCCGCAGGCCCCAGAGGAGGTACATGTGTTATAGGGAGAGTGAAGGTGGATGGGTGGGTCATTTTGTGCCTTAAGGAACTTTGGAAAATGTGTAGAAATGAAGAAAATTCCTAAGGCCCGCATCCAATCGAGTTGACACGTGTCGTGAGTTTTCATCAAAAGCGGATGGAAGGCTAGCGAAGGTCTTAGAATTTTTTTACTTTTTGGTGAAAGGGAGAAAAGGTTATGAAAAATGCCGCGGGTCCATTGGGCCAATCAAGAGGACATATGGCAGGATCAGGGGTAGAAGGGAGTGTAGGCTACGGAGGAAAAAAGGAAATGTTTCCTTTTGGCAAAATGAGTTAAAGTGGTAATTTGAAGTGTGGCTCCACAACAAGTCAAAGGGAGACACGTGGCAGGGACAGAATTGGAGGTGTGGGAGTGTGGAGGAAATGTTGAAAAATTTCCTTTGGTGAAAAGGAATTAAAGTATGAAATTAGAGCACTCCCCTTAGCCAATCATATGAGGACACATGTCTTGTGGGAGGGTGAAGTGGCAGAGGAAAATTGAAAATTTTTCCTTTTTTTGAAAAGAGGAAAATGTGTAAAACTGAGCCACGACCCCGGATCCAATCATATTGTGCCATGTGTCAGCGCCAAATCTCAAGGGTGGAGTGGCGGAGGAAATTGAGAAATTTTGCAAATTTCGAAAAAGGTGGAAATGTGTAGAATCGAGCTATGATTCCAATGGGGCCCACTTTGGGACACATGTCAAGCTCATTTTCAAAGGGCGGAGGGGCAGAGAAAAATGTCAAATTTTTAGTTTTTTCCAAAAGTGTTAAAATGTCAAAAAGTGATCCCAAGACCATTTCTAATCACATTATGACACGTGGAGGGCTCAGATTTAAGGATAAAGGAGGATCAATGGTAATCGTACATTTTTCGGTTTGGCCACGTCATTTGAGCTCCATGAAGTTTAGAGATGTGTTTTTTACATTGATTTTGATCAATTTTTGGAAAATTCATGTCGCTTGTTCTTGCAAGGACCAATGCAATTGGTTTTGAGGATCAATTTGAAGCTCAAAGATGTTTTTGAAATAAATTTTTGCCCTAACCCATCGTAAAACGTGAAATATCAAAGCCAAAAGTTACAAAGTCAAATTTGGGAGGGATAAGGATGAAATAATGAAAGGAAGGGGGTCTGCATGCTTTTAAAATGAAAAACATGCCTCCATAATGGATAGTGATGCAAAAATCCTCAATGATTCACCTTTTTCAAAACACTTGGCAACTTTTGTTACAAATATGTTAAACATCCCTATCTGCGAATCATGATGGAATTTTGTAACAAACTTGATGCCATAGGATATTCTTTTCTTGGGAAAGAAGGATTAAATGTAAACAAATGTTATATAATGCATGTTTTTTGACATGCAAAAGGTTAGGAAATTGAAAATCACGAGAAAATTTTGAGAGAAGCTCATCTTCTAAGAAACCCTCCAAAAAACTTGGTTAATGTCTTCTGTGTTAGATCTTCATTCATGTTGAGTTGGTTACAAGTGTATAGCCATCACAAAGCTCTGAGATTGTTCCTGAAACTCTCCTCGCTAATGAATCTAACAAGATTTTGAATTAATCTATGTTATTTTGGGTAATATGATATTTGCTATCATGTTTAAATGTCTGTAAATAGTTTTCCTTGTTCTTGTTGCAATCTTGCATTGAAATATTTTGGAATCACACAGATCTCATCCTTATTGATAGTTTAGTGGAATTTGCAATTTTATTTGTCAGAAGATATTTCATCTGGCATTGAAAATAAGTAATTTAAAATCACTTCACCTTTATTTTTTGACAGAGATTACTTGTAAGCCTTTGGGGGTACCTTAGGCATGATTTGATCAGATATTTAGATGTTTAATTGAGTCCTTTAACTCAATCTTTTGTGTTGAGGTCTCAAATATTTTGTGAAGAGTGCAAACCCGGGCCTCTATTTGTGTATTTATTCTATTTGAAAGAACATCCCGACTATTTTGAAGCATTTCATCTAATAGTTGTTCAAATGTTGTAGAGGTTGTCAAAGATCCGGCATAGTCAAGTTTGTCTTCCGAATATCCCACCAAAAATCATTCTAAACAACTAATCATACCCCATACTACCCCTTTTTTCACCTGTATACCCACAGAAGATCAAAATCCATTTGCTAAAGTATGCAGGATAGATCAAGATTTCACAATGTCGTCTCAGTAACCCTTTCCTTGCATTGAAAGTATCTCCATAGTTTGGAAGTGACAACTTGTGAAAGTCGATTTGAGTGTTGATCAT
The DNA here is from genome assembly GCA_018340775.1 of Taxus wallichiana var. yunnanensis. Lineage (NCBI taxonomy): Eukaryota > Viridiplantae > Streptophyta > Pinopsida > Cupressales > Taxaceae > Taxus > Taxus wallichiana. The sequence continues at coordinate 198,349,688 of CM031244.1, forward strand.
ATTTTCCCAAGGCCCTTTTCATACTATTTGGACAAATTGAGGGATATATTCATCTCCTTCACCATTTGAGGGTTAAAAATAGGTCCTCTTACCTTTGTTGAAAGGCACAACCTAAAACAGCTTAGGACAAGATCCTATTTGAGTGTTATCCATCTCTCTATAAATCGAGTGCTAGTTAGATCACATCCCCGCTACAAAATGAAATACATCATGATCTATATTTCTTTGAGCTTCATGCCATATCCTTGATGCTTCTTAGACTGAAAAGGAGAACAAATTTGGGTACCAACACCAATGGAGTCATTTCCGGGGAGTTGTTAAAAATATTTGAATTATTTGAATGCATATCAAACACCGGTAATGTTTCTTAAAATGTTACATGTAAGTACGTTATTGAAGCATCATTTTATAATCATATTTGTAAGGATTAAGTGAATATATAAGTTCTACTTGTAATTTTATCGCTTTCAGCAGCAGAGTTGTACTTCATTTGCATTTTTGGTTAATAGATTCAAGAAAAGGTAGGTCCGACGTACAAAGTTTTGCAAGATTTTCAGTCTTTGATAGGTATTTGAAAGAGTATTTTAGTGCATTTACACAACAAGGGTGAAAGTACTTAGTGGCAAATCCATGTTGTTTTGATCTTGATAAATACTAGTGTCTTAGCTTTCTGTCATTTATTTTTTTGTTGTCAATCTCTGCAAAACTGGAAGGAATAAGATCTCTCTTCAGGAGGGACCCAAGTAGAAAGTTATTTGAAGAATTGGGAAAGAGAGTTTTAGAGGAAAGAAAAGTTTGGAAGGTTGTTGAAGGTCAGACATCAAGCAAAGGAATATCCATTAGTGAGAGAGATTAGCCTTTGGTAGAGGATTATCACTCTTCTTCCAGTGATTCTAATTCAAGCAATATTCTCACAAATTTGTTTACTGCAACTAGTGAAGGTCCTTCTACTGTACATAGTAAGTTCTTTTCTCAATCTGCACCTGTGTGCTTCAATTCAAATAAAACTTTCCAAGAAAATCAACACCTAGAGAGTACTAATTTTGTGAATCACATTCTTGTGCTCCAAATACCTCTCACTCCTCATCATTCTATTTCTCCCCCAATACCACCTCAAAATAATATGGGTCAGCCTAGACCTCCATTTGTTGTTAATACCTTTGGCCCAATAAATTTTTGGGGAATGGCTGGTTATCCTAATGTTGTGCCTTAGGATGTTAGGAGTAGATTTCCAAAGTTCCACGGTAATAATGTTATAACTGGTGATCAACATCTCAAAATTTTTGTTAACATGATGGAGGACTTTGAAGAGGATGCAAGGGATTGGTACAAGGCTCTCTGATAATTCTATTGATTCATGAAATGAAATGAACAATGCATTTAGGTTACAATATGGTGACAAGACTGATCCTAGATTTCTCTTGTCTGAATTTGAGAATATCAAGAAGAACCCCAATGAATCAGTTCATGACTTCAACACAAGGTTTAACAAAACTTTGAGAAGGCTTCTAGTTAATTTGAGGCCATGTGATCAGTCATGCTTGATCAAATATGTAGATGCATTTGATAAGAAGGAAACCTATTACCTAAGAGACAAGAACCCTACCAATTTAAGACATGCCTTTACCATGGCACTGTAGATTGAAAATAACATTAAGGAAATTGGGAAACCTCTCAAGAGAGATGGTGTAAAGTTGATAAACCCTGAAAATCCTCAAGCAAGAAAGAGTGTAGACTTGGAGGAAGTGGTGAAAAATTTGGCAGGGGCTGTCAAAGAAATCTCATACAAGTTGGCAAGAGATGAGAAGGGAATTGGGCAGACTTCACAAGGTCAAAAAATAAAAAAACCATGAAATATTTTCCAATCATCCTAGGGGTGATCAGAGATCTGATGATAGAGGGAAAGGACCCATGGGGTCTGCAAATAGACATCCTCAAGCACGTGAAGGAAGAGTGTTACCTGATCCCCTAACTGCTAGGGTTTTTGTTGTTGAGGAAGTTGCTGATATTGATTGGTGTGATAGGTGTTTTCTGCCCCATCCTCCATGTGAAGTGGACTAACAAGATGGTGAAGCTAATAATGATGATGGTACTAATGATGATATCTGCATGGTGGGATGTTCTTCAAGCTCACAAGAAGGAGCAACATCAACTGAGGTAATAAGTGCAAGGATAGTCAGTAACTTTTTGGGATTGCATCAAATGGGTACAAATCCTTCTTCCCTCTCATACTCTTGAAGTTGATGTAGTGCAAGATTTTGAAATTCCTAACAATGAATTTGAATACTTAAGAGCTTTGATGATTAAGAAGTATGATGGTGGTATCCCTTCGGAGGAAGATAGAAAATTGTTAATGAATGCTTGTTGTGGCTCAAGAGAAAGAGTATAACACTAGGAGAAAGGTTATTTAGGGAGTTGGGCCTCAATCCAAACCTAAAACACCCTTTCTTACAAGTATTCCCAAAGAAGCTCCTAGAAGAGAAACACCTGCCAAAAGCTCTATTGTCCCAAGTAAAAATTACAATCCTCCTCACAACCAAACTACCAAGAATCCCTTGCCATATAATGAATCTGCTTATCTCCATTCCAATGTGTCCTTGCCAAAGAGTGTTCCATATGACATAGCCTAGGTATTGAGCCAAATCAAAGTGAGTGTTCCAATTATTGAGTTGGTTAGGATTCCTAAGCACAAGAAGAGAGCATTTGAGTACCTAGGTTTGAAAGAAGAAAAGAGTACCCCAAGAAGAAATGTAAATGTTGTTGAAACTCCCCCTCAAAAAATTGCAGACCTTGAAGCACCACCAGCATTAGAGGATCTTGGAGAAACATGTGAGGTATACTTGGGGACATCCTTGGTTGATTCCCAATTGAATGTTGATCCATTCTTTACAACTTTGATCATAAAGGATAGACTACTTCACAATTGTATGTTTGATTCCGTGCATCATGTAATGTCATGCCTCTAGAAGTCATGAATGAGTTGGATATTAAAGTGATAGTAGCCTATGGAAAGTGTACTACCATGGACTCAAGAGAAGTGCTGGTTGTTAGTTGTGTGAAGGGTTTGGTGGTACAACTCGAACCTATCCCTATCCGGGTAAGAATTTAAAATTGGATGTTGTGATTGTTGATTGCCATGCCAAATGGGGTATGATTTTGTCAAGAAAGTGGGCTGCAATTGTTGGAGGGAGTGTCCAAATGGATATGTCTTTTGCCACCATTCCCATTGAAGGTAGCCTTCTAAAATTATATGGAGAGAAGAAGATGTTGCATCTAATTGAGGATCCAAACAATGCTTCTTATGAAGTATTATTTTCTGATGTCGATGTTGATAATTTTATTAGGTTTGCTGATTATAAGGAGCACAAGATGTAGCAGTCAAAGTTCCTTAAATAGGTAGGTTCTCCTTGGACCTTGCTATTTGATGGAGCTTGCTCCAAATTTGGAAATGGTGCTAGTATAATTCTGATTTCTCCTAGCTTGGAAGAGTTTGTTTTTTCCTTCAAGCTTAATTTTGAATGTACTAACAACATTGTTGAGTATGAAGCCTTGTTGTTGGGTCTGATATTTGTATAGAAGTATGGTGTCAAGGACATCATTACAAAAGGATATTTAGAGCTAGTTGTCAAACAAATAAGAAAACTGTATGCTACAAAAAATTAGTGGATGAAATAGTACAAACATGTAATTTGGGATCTAATTGAGATGTTTGATTCCTTCAACATCAGTGCATCATGAAAAAGTTTCAATGTTGCTCTGATAAGTGGGCAAAGTGTTGGGGTCAAGATTTGGAGATTACACCATTTCACCTTATTGTGAGTACAATATTGAAGTGTTAACTAGGCCGTTTTCCCCGACAACATCGAGAATTGGAAAGTGTTTAATGATGATTCTCAAGTGTAAAGGTTCTTACAAAATCAAGGTGAGTTTGTAGATCAGAATATTGATTGGGAACTAATGGTGTGTATGACTGAAGGAAGAGAGACTTTTTTTGGAAAGGATATCATCCAATTGAAAAATAACACCATTCCTAGAGGTCTTGTTGCACTTGAGTCAAATTTTAACAATGTTAATAGCATTATCAATAGAAACATGTCTGCCTCAAGGGATGTGGAAGAGCATAACTTGGGAACTAATGATAAACTAAGAAAATTTTGGTTGGGCATCAATCTAAACAAAGAAGAAAAAAATTCCTATGTTCAACTATTGAAGAAATATCAGGATTGTCTTGCTTGGTCTTATTCAGAGCTGAAAGCATACAGAGAATACTTGTTTCAGCATGAGATTCCTCTTGAAACAAATTCCAAACCATTCAGACAAAAGCAGAGGCCAATTAATCCACTCCTCTCAATGAAGATGCAATATGAATTGAAGAAACTGAAGGAGGGAGGGATCATTCAGCCCACAAGGTATTCATCTTGGGTTGCAAACCTTGTGCCAGTCAGAAAGAAAAATGGAGACATCAGACTTTGTGTAGACTTCAGAAATTTGAATAGAGCTTCATTAAAGGAAAATTATCCTTTTCCAAACATGGAAAACATGCTGCACTTAGTGACTAGATCTAAATTGTTGTCCACCTTGGATGGTTTCTCTAGCTACAACCAAGTTGTTGTCAAGGAGTCAGAAAGATTTAAAACTACCTTTACCACTCCTTGGGGAACATATGTCTATGTAAGAATGCCTTTTGGTCTCATGAATGCTGGAGCTACCTTCCAAAGAGCAATGGATGTTACTTTTTTTGGTTACATAAATGAATTCATTGCATTTTATCAAGATGATGTGACTGTGTTTTCAAGGAGCAGAAAAGATCACTTACAACACTTAGAAAGAATGTTGATCAGATGTAGAGAATATGGCATTTCTCTCAATCCAAAGAAGTGTCATTTTGGGGTGCAAAAGGCCAAGCTGCTTGGTCATATTGTTTCAAAGGTTGGTGTCATGATTGACCTTGAGAGGGTAGAAGCAATCAACAAGGTTCCAATTCCAAGAACAAAGAAGGGCATCCAATCCTTCTTTGGGCAGATCAATTTCATTAGAAGGTTTGTGTCTAATTTTTCTAAATTGACTCTTCCTATTACATGCATGTTAAAGAAAGACCAAGTTATCAAGTGGGAGGAGGCTGCTATTCAGGATTTTGAAGGAATCAAAGAAGCACTTAAACATGCACCTGTCTTAGCAGCTCTGAATTACAAGAAGCCTTTCCAAATCTTCTCCTTTGCTTCTGAAAATACCATTGCATCTATTTTGCTACAAAAGGATGAAGATGGGGCTGAGAGGCCTATTTCCTTCTTTAGCAAGGCTTTACAAGTTGCTGAGTTAAAGTACACAATCATGGAAAAACAAGCATTTTCCTTGGTGAAAGCAACAAAGGTTTTTAGGCCTTATATCTTAAGTTCAAAAGTTGTTGCTTATGTTCCCCACACCATGGTAAAAGAAATCTTATCAGAGATGGATATCTCAAGAAAAATATGTAGATGGGTGAAAAAACTGCAGGAATATGACATGGATATCCAAACCAAAAATTTGGTAAGAGGTTTGGGTCTTGCTAAGCTCATGGCTGAGAGAAACTTGTAGACTGTGGAAGTGAATGAAGTAGAGGAAGAAAGGGCATATGTTCTTTAGAAGCTAGTAAGTTTTGAGTGGTACAAGGATGTAATATTTTATCTCAGACACTTATGCTACCCTGATCATTTAAATAAAAATCAGAAAAGAGCCCTCAAGTTGGCTTCTCAAAAATACATCATCACTGACTTTGGGCTAGCTTGGAAGAACCCTGAAGGTGTCCTCTTGAAATGTGTAACTAAAGATGAAGCTCCCAAAATAGTTGCTGATTTCCATGGGGGAGTTTGTGGAGGAAATTTTGTTGGAAGGGTTACAACACACAAAGTTTTGAGAGCTGGTTATTAGTGGCCTACTCTCTTCAAAGATGCAACCCTGCTGGTTAGAAAATGTGAAAGCTACCAACGCTTTACTGTGGAAGAATAAAATCTTCAAGCTCCCTTCCTTTACAGTCTATATCAATTGAAGATCCTTTCAAACAATGGGAAATAGACTTCATTGGTGAGATTTTAAACCCTTCTAGTGTTGGCCATAAGTGGATTCCTGTAGCCATAGATTAATTCACCAAGTGGGTAGAAGAAATCCCCACCAAGAAAGTAACACACCAAGTTATTATGGACTTCTTGTTGAATCACATCATATGAAGATTTGGTGTGCTAGTCAAGATTGTTGCTGATAATGCCACGTGTTTCGAGCTAAGAACTTGATGGTAATGTGCGAGGAGTATGGAACCAATATGACTTATGCTTCAAACTATAACCCTCAAGGAAATGAACAAGATGAGTCCAACAATAAGAACTTGTTGAAGATCATTAGGAGAACCTTGGAGTTGAACAAGAGAAAATGGGGTGAACAACTGAAATTTATAGTTTGGGCTGATAGAATCACTGCCAAAAGAGCTACTGGTAAGAGCCCATTTGAGTTAGTGTATGGAACTCAAGCTCTTCTACCCTTACATCTGTAATTATCTTCATTTTAGTTTGTTCAACAACTTGAAGATTAAGAGGTCAATCAATATGAAGCAAGGATTAATCAGATTGTTGAGCTAGATGAAGAAAGAAGAGCATCCCACCAAAGGCATGTCAGATTTAGAGAGAAGTTAAAGAGGTTGTTTGAAAAGAAGGTCACTCCTAGGGCCTTCAATGTTGGAGATCTAGTTTTTTTGTGGGATAGCAAAAATGAAGATAAGGAAAACATGGTAAATTTGATGCATTATGGATGGGCCCTTACTCCATTGATATCAAAATTGGTGAAAATACCTTTTTTCTCAAGGACTTAGATGGGGAATTACTTGAATTGCTAGTTAATGGAAGGCATCTAAATTATTTCTTAGATTAATCCCCAAATTTGAGGTATGCACCACTTGTACAGTATATAGTGTTTGGCTTTTGCTTTGTTTTTGGTGTTTTGTTGGTTCATGGTTTGCCTTGTGTGTGGCAGCCATTTTTGTCATTTTCTCAGCTGGTTTTTGGTGGCTTTGGCTCATGAATCTGTTTTCCCAATAGATTATTTTGGCACTTGGTCTACTTTTGTTCTTTTGACATTCACTGGGAGTGCCCATCCCTAAGCAGGAGCCGATGTTAGTGCCCATTTTGATCCTCTATCATTTTTCCATGTTTCCCCTTTTCTCTTTGTGCTCTGAAACATTTTTTCCTCATGAAATCGATGATGTGAAGTTGTAGCTCCATTCTTATGCATTGGATTTTTGTAAACTCATTACCTTGCCCTAATTTTTCCTGTTCAAATGCCTCTATAGTTTTTCCCATGTTTTCCCAAATTTGGAGCTCGAAATTGTTTGTTTTATACATATTTGCCTTCAAATATCCCTTTTTATGGTTGTAAATTTCCTAAAAACACTTTCCATTTGTATTTTGATCAAAAAATTCTTCACCCATGAAGAAAAAATCAATTTTGGGCATCCCTGGCATTTTTCTGTGTTTTGACGGTCAGACGAGCATCATTTACCCGTCAAATTCATCTTCAAAGATTCTAGACATCACGGGAAATTTTTACGTTGTGTGACGGTCATATGGGAATCTTTTTCCAATCAAATTTTAGCTCAAAATATTCTCCTATGTGGTAATTTGTCATTAAACAAGGTTCAAGTGGGTCCGCTTCGAAAAAATTAATGTTTTTTGTGTTTTGGAAAAAGTGCAAGTTGCCCCCACAGCTCCACAAGCCCTAGAGGAGGTACACATGTCGCAGGAAAAGTGAAGGTGGATGGGTGGGTCATTTTGTACCTTAGGGAACTTTGGAAAATGTGTAGAAATGAATAAAATACCCTAAGGCCCACATCCAATTAGAGGTGGACATGTGTCATGTTTCATCAAAAACGGGATGGAAGGCTGGCGAAGGACTTAAATTTTTTTTGCTTTTTGGTGAAAGGGAGAAAAAGTTGTGAAAAAGGTCAGGGTCAATTAGGCCAATCAAGAGAGGACACATGGTAGGATTAGGGGCAGAAGGGAGTGCGGGTTGTCGAGGAAAAAAGGAAATGTTGCCTTTTTGGAAAAATGAGTTAAAGTGGTAATTTGAAGCGTGGCTCCATAACGAGTCAAAGGGAGACACATGGTAGGGACAGAATCAGAGGTGTGGGAGTGCGGAGGAAATGTTGAAAAATTTCCTTTGGTGAAAAGGAATTAAAGTATGAAATCAGAGTGCTTCCCCTCAGCCAATCATATGAGGACACGTGTCTTGTGGGAGGGTAGAGCGGCGGAGGAAAATTGAAATTTTTTCCTTTTTCGAAAAGAGGCAAAATGTGTAAAATTGAGCCATGACCCCAAATCCAATCATATTATGCCACACGTCAGTGCCAAATTTCAAGGGTAGAGTGGTGGAGGAAATTGAGAACCTTTTCAAATTTCCAAAAAGGTGGAAATGTGTAGAATCGAGCCACTATTCTAATGGGGCCCACTTTGGGACACGTGTCAAGCTCATTTTCAAAGGGCAGAGGGGCAGAGAAAATTTCAAATTTTTACTTTTTCCAAAAGTATTAAATGTCAAAAAGTGATCCCAAGACCATTTCTAATCACATTATGACACATGGAGGGCTCCGATTTAAGGATAAAGGAAGATCAACGATAACCGTGCATTTTTCACTTTGGCGCCATTCGAGCTCTAGGAAGTTTGGAGATGCATTTTTGCATTGATTTTGATCAATTTTTGGAAAATTCTTATTTCTTGTGCCTACAGGGACCAATGCAATTGGTTTTGAGGATCAATTTGAAGATCATAGATGTTTTTAAAATAAATTTTTACCCTAACCCATCCAAAAACGTGAAATATCAAATCCAAAAGTTATAGAGTCAAATTTTGGAGGGATAAGGATGAAATAATGAAAGGAAGGGGGTCTGCATGCTTCGAAAATGAAAAACATTCCTCCAAAATGGATAATGATGCAAAAATACTCAATGATTTGCCTTTTTTTGAAACACCTAGAAAATTTTATTGCAAATATGTTAAACATCCCTGTCTGTGAATCATGATGGAATTTTGTAACAAACTTGAAGCCATAGGATATTCTTTTCTTGGGAAAGAAGGATTAAATGTAAAAAATGTTATATAATTCATGTTTTTTGACATGCAAAAGGTTAGAAATTGAAAATCATGAGAAATTTTTGAGAGAATCTCATCTTCTGAGAAACCCTCCAAAAAACCTGGTTAATGTCTTCTGTGTTAGATCTTCATTCATGTTGAGTTGGTTACAAGTGTATAGCCATCACACAACTCTGAGATTGTTCCTAAAACTCTCCCCTATTGATGAATCTAACAAGATTTTGAATTAATCTATGTTATTTTGGGCAATATGATGTCTGTTATCATGTTTAAATGTCTAAAAATAGTTTTCCTTGTTCTTGTTGCAATCTTGCATTGAAATATTTAGGAATCACACAGATATCATCCTTATTGATAGTTTAGTGGAATTTGCAATTTTATTTGTCAGAAGATATTTCATCTGGCATTAAAAATAAGTAGTTTAAAATCACTTTACCTTAATTTTTTGACAAATATATCTTATAAGCATTTGGGGTACCTTAGGCATGATTTGATCGAGATATAGATGTTTAATTGAGTCCTTTAACTCAATATTTTTTGTTGAGGTCTTAAAGATTGTGTGAAGAGTGCAAACCTGGGCCTCCATTTGTGTATCTATTCTAGTTGAAAGAACATCTTGATTGTTTTGAAGCATTTTATCTGATAGTTGTTCAAATGTTGTAGAGGTTGTCAAAGATCTGACATAGTCAAGTTTGTCTTGTCAATATCCCACCAAAAATCATTCTAAACAACTAATCCTACCCCATACTACCCCTGTTTTGACCTGTATACCCACAGAAGATCAAAATCCATTTGCTAAAGTATGCAAGAAAGATCAAGATTTCAAAATGTCTTCAGTAACCCTTGTCTTACATTGAAAGTATCTCCATAATCTGGAAGTGACAACTTGTGAAAGTTAGATTTGGAGTGTTGATCATATTTTCCCAAGGCCCTTTTCATACTATTTGCACAAATTAAGGGATATCTTCATCTCCTTCACCACTTGAGGGTTACAAAATAGGTCCTCTTACCTTGGTTGAAAGGCACAACTCACAAACAGCTTAGGACAATATCGAGTCCTATTTGAGTGTTATCCATCTCGCCACAAATATGAGTGCTAGTAAGATGACATCCCCAGCTACAAAATGACATACATCATGATCTATCTATCTTCAAGATTCATGAGGTATCTTTTACGCTGCTCAAATTGAAAAGGAGAACAAATCTGGGTACCAACACTCTAAAATATTGGCTAAGTACCAAGAGGTGTGCGCATGTAGAATCGGTAGATAGAAGGGTGCTCATAAAAAGTGCATAGGAAAAAGGGGTTTAAGAAGGGTTTAATTGATACCAGGATGCACGCGAGATGAAAAAAAAAGGGTTTAAAGGACTTAGTCATATTTGACATCATGGAGTCACTTGAGGAAAAATGTGAGGACCCGACTAGGCATGATAAGTGGATAAGGTGCCAGCCTAGAACCTTGGAGGTCAATAAAAGGATATTCCATGTAGGGTATATCCCTAGAGGCATCATTACAATTAGTGAAAGGTTTGCAAAGAGGGTAAGAATTCACCAATGGAGGACCACATCAACACTTGGCATGTGATCTTCTCAAAAGATAAGTCATGGCGGTGGTCAATGATGCTATTTAAAGAGGTGTTTGGGACATGAACAAAACATATACACACATAGAGAGAATGCATAGATAATGTAGAGAAAGGGGAATAATGAAATTTTACAAAAATGCTAAGGGTTTAGAGTTCATGGTGCTAGGGTTTATAGTACTTAGTGTTAGAGGGTTGTAAGGGATACCATTAAGCATATGTATGGGTACTGGAATTTGTATCAAGGGATATAATGGGGAAAATTATAGTATGGATACTAGAGACTTTGTTAAATCAATATACATGGATCTATTCTATATATCTTGTTTATGGGTGTAAAACCTCATGTTATTTGGCTTATCATGATTCAAATATGGTTTCTTATGCTTTGTGTAATGTTTATTTATCTTTTTGATGCATCAATGTGTAGATCTGCTAGTTGCATCTTTTTCCTTTTATAGTAAGTGAATGTACTTCTGTTTTTGTAAATAAATCCTCCATTAATGGTAGAAATCTCTTACAAAGCTCACATAAAGGAGGTTCTTCGTGCCCATGCACACCTTGGGTTGATGCCCAATGTATGCTAGATGATAGGCCGATGTGCTTGGGGTTAGAAATAAGTATTGAGGGTAAAATAATGACTACAATATATATACTTCTTGACATACTTTCTATCTTTCCAACATGCTAACGGGTGCTTCATGTGTAATATTTTCTTTATAGGAACTTTTTTCAAACATGGTTGTCTAATACTTTGCTTTCTCTTACCTTCTATTATACACCATTATTTGCTTGACTATGCCATATGCCTTGTATATTCATTATTTGTATGCTTTTGGATTCTTCGGCCCTAATTATCTTATGACATTATGAGCAATGTCCCATGTTTAAAACCCACTTTTTGTGGTCTACTTTGTTTGTATTATTTCTACTTACAAAAATTTTCTATTAAATGTTTGCTACTTTCTCTACTAACACATGTTTCTAGCCATATTGTTTACATGTGCCTTGGTTTATACCATGCACATTCCCTCCCTTGCATGGTATCGCTTTTAGATCAAAATTTAGTCCTCTCCTTTAGGCCACATCCTCCTAATAATGTCGCATGTACCCCAAATGAGGGGGAATACATTGGGTGAATCATTCACCCCATACAATAGCATAGAGCTTTAGTACAAGCCTACAAAATATAGGAACAAAATAGAGTTATAGTTATAGAATGACCGAGATTCTTACTTAAGTCCTTAGTTCAACATAGACATTAGTGCCCAGATACAAAAACTAGCACATGGTGCTCCTGACATTTCCTAGGAACTCATGAGTAGGGGAAAGTTATAGTTACTTTCTCAGATCAACACAATTATCAATAGTCTACAAAATATTTTTCATAGTATAGGAATAGTCCTCCAACAAGCAGAATGCATTCTATCTTCTTTTTCTACTTGGATCAAACACGGAACAAAGAAGGATCACACCATCTATAGTGGTGTATAAATTTAGGGAAGCAATCAGGGATGGATAATAACAATAGACCTTTCTCCCAAATATTCTTCTTTTGTGGCATGAGATCACCTAAAAAATGCACACTTGGCATGAGATCACTCAAAAAACTCATTCTTAGCATGAGATCACCCAAAAAACTCACTCTTCTACAACAGTTCTATTATCCATATTTTCCCCCCCTTTCAAAATGGATTAACATATAGGTCTGGGAATTGATAGTTAATGAGGACCATTTTACAAGATCACCACAATGAAGGTTTGGAGAAAAGTTTTTTTAATAGTCAAGCTGGAAAATGTACGGATTGTCACTTCGTTGTCATGCATCAACCGCCTTCTTGATGTAAGTTAACACCCCTTTTCCTGTTGTATGACAACATCCCTTCCTAAAGTGATTCAACCATTTCCTCCCTTATGTGCATCACCATTGCTTATAGTGACGCATGTCACCACCATTTCCCTAGTGCAGACAATCACTTCCTCCTTTTTGTGTGTCAATCGCTTATATCTTGATGTGCATCACCGCCCATCCCATGTTGTGCGAAAAAGTTCCTCGCTGTCATGAGACAATTCCCCCTCTTTATCGTGTGCCATTATTCCTTCCCCATCATGTCCCCTTTGTTTTCGCATGTGAGCATTCCTTATTAACATGCGTCAACCTTCCCTTGCTATCACACGATAACATTTCTCCTTGTCATGTGACAACTCATTCCTTTGTCGGTGGACTACTACTTTTGTTCTTGTCAGGTGTCAATTGGTGGTTCTTTTCGAGTATTAATAAGGAATGTCAGCTATGGACCAAACATTAATGACATCGTACAAGGTAGCTCAATAACCGGTTTAATGAGGTATGATACCCTTGTTCTTTGTGTAATAAAAGTACCATTGGAAAGTGAACCAATATGGTTTCTCATCCCTCTATGTAGGCAATTAATGAATGTTGTCGGTTGATAACCTCCCCGATATATATATATATATATATATATATATATATATATATATATGTAATTTCCCCTCATTTTTAGGGGAGACATTCTGGAATGTAAAAGAACTCTACCAAAATTGTTCTAGCACTCTTGTGAGCCATAGGCCTTAAATTTATGCATTTTGCAAAGGATTTTTTCCTTGTTCCCGTATTGTAATGGATTGTGCATCATTTTAAGCAATAAAATTGGTGTTTTGTGGCTTTTCTAGCCCTAGCTCAAGTTTTGTTTCCTCCTTTTCCTTTCATTGCATTTTTAGGTATATTGTGCATGTTGTATTCTTTTGTAGGACTTAAATTCACTGTGCTCCACGAAATTGGAGGTTTGAATGTGTTCCTTGAACTGTGGCACTTTTTCTACCCTCTTCTACCTCATTTCCTTCCATTTTCACTCACTAAGGATATCTCCATCCCCTTTTCTTGGTGTTATCACCTCCCTTAGTTTAGGACTCCCCTTTTATGCACCTCTTTCTTCTATGGTCCGTTAGAAAATCTAGGTTAATGTTAGGATAGTTGAATTTCCCTTTCTAAGAGTAGTTTTAGCATTATAATAGGTAGAGGAACCAACCTTCTTTGGAGGTTTGTCTCGATTTTGATGGTACCACACCTTGAGACAATCCCATGTTACTAAAAAGTAGGTTTTTATAATGTGTAAATCCTAGGGTGCTACTTTTTGACACAATTATATTGGCACGCCCGATGGGAGAAAAATTCAATACGTCCATGTTTATAAGGATTGGGTGTGTGTCTTGGTTATTTTTAGCCTTTGGAGGCTTTGCAGCAACACATTTGGTGACTCCAATCAGAAAATCAATTGGTTCTAGCAATATTAGCAGCCCAAGTACATGAGAAGGATCCAAACTCAATCTAGAGAAAGAGAAGAAGGTGTCTTCGAGTATTTGCAGTTATCCCCTGGCCAAGGAAGGAGAGGAAGAAGAGTACAAAGGTCTCCATATCCACAAAATAGAACCTTATCAACCCCTCCGCTAGGTAGACCCTTCCTTCAATCAACTAGGGTTCTCAGGCCAATCAGGATGGCACATCAACAACCACCATAAGGACCACCAAATATCTTTACAAATTTTATTCACAGCAGTCCACTTGCCCTCAAAGCATAGAATCTAGTTCCTATGGTAGCATTGAAGAACATTCCATTCTTCAATGGGGAGAATCACACAACACAAATATACCACGTTTAGGACATCACAAATGTCTTTACCATACATTAAATTTAAATGGATGTGGTTGTAAAGCTTCTAGTTTTTTCTTTAAAAGGAAAAGCCTTATAGTGGTTTAGAAGCTTGGGAGCAGGGTTAATCCAAAATTGGGATAAATTATATACAACTATATGTATCTAATTCAGAGAAAAGGCAGACAATCCATCTCTACTGGAGAAGATGAATACAATAAAAGAGCACTAAATGAGCATATGGCCGAATTTAATTTTAGATTTCAAAGAACATGGGACCGAATTCCAGTCACCATGAGGCCAACTGCTGAAGGTGCATTCCTTTATTTCCTTAAGGATTTTAATTTTGATATATTTGTAATGATTCAATATATGGGAGGGATAACCTTACCTGGGGCTTATGCCATAGCCATTAGAGCTAATAATTTCCTAATCTAAACCGGTAAACTAGCACCTAGGCCACCTATGCCTATTTATCTAGAAATGGGGAATCATAGTTCTAGTCAAACTCCTACATTAGCCCCTATTCTTGCCCCTATAAATCAAATTTCCAATGAAGTTTCTACCTCTTCTTCTAGTACCTCAACTAAACTCTAAGAATTTATGAAGAAATGAAATGAATTGGTTACCCTCAAGAGGCAAAAAGCTTAAAATTTTAGACCCTATCACCCTCAGGCACAACCAAATAGGCCTCCATATCAGCTTAATAAACCTCATGCCTAAGCTATAAACAAAAATCAAGGACAACCCCCAACTACTAGGCCATTCCAGCCATACAATCCTAATACACCTTCAACATCCCAGGCATTGGTTCCAATCCAAAATAACATTACACATGAATATGAATGGTTCTTTCTAATGAGGCCATAAATTGGCCATAAATTACCAAGATTTTTCCTTCTAAGTTACCCTTGAAAGTGGACTTAAATGTAATCTAGGAACTTATAGTTTTCTTAAGATAGAATATAGGATATATATCTTGTTCATTCTTTAGAAATATTTTTTATCTATTTTTTTAATAATCCTATTGATTATTTGGGTAAAGATGCAAAGTCTTGTGTATGCAGCCATCAAGGAAAGATAAAGCTAGTATTGGGAAAAATAGAACCGATCATGAATAGTACATCAACACTTAAATATGATTTTATATTTAGATTCCTCTTGAAAATTATGCAAGTTCAAACAAATAATCATCTTAATCTGAGATCACATGCAAAAGTTATAGTTGTTTTAAGTTAGCTTCTAACTCACATTTAGTTTCGAACTCGCAGTTTAGTTTTGGAACTCACGATTTAGTTCTAGAACTCATATATTTAGTTCTAAAACTTACATATTTAGTTCTAGAACTTACATCAATCGAATAACATTTAGTTCCAAAACTTGCAATTTGTATATTTATATTTTCAAGCAATTAAAATAGTGGACAAAGCTACAAGGTATAGAATGATAGTTAGTTCTAGAACTTGCAATTCATGGAAAAATATATTTAGTTCCATAACTAGCAGATTTAGTTCCATAACTAGCAGATTTAGTTCCATAACTAGCAAATTTAGTTCCAAAACTTCCATAAAAGGAATGAAAACTTTAGTTCCGATCTTGCATAAAAGGAATGATAACGTTAGCTCCGAACTTGCATCAACGGAATGATAGTTTTTGAGGAATTGTGAAAAATTAGAGAATCCAATGGAAAATATGAGAGAGGTTTTTGTTCATAGAATTTTTAACATAAACCTCATTAATATTTGCCACAAGTTTTAACAATGAATATAAATCTAACTTTTAGTGAGCTGCAGTTTGAAGAAAAAGTGTATTAGACGAGCACTAAAAGTTTCATAAATAGAAACAAAAACGTCAAACAAAAAATTTGAGAGAGGTTTTTGTTCATAGAAATGTTTTTAACAAAACCTCATTCAAATTTTCTACAGGCTTTAACAATAAAGATAAATATAAATTTTAATGACCTCGTAGTCCGAGGAAAAATTGTAGATTTGACGATTTGCATTAAAAAAGTTCCATAAATAGAAACAGAAAAAGTCAAATAGAAAATATGAGAGATTTTTTTGTTCATAGCAATGTGTTTAACAAAAACCTTATTCAGCTTTTTTTACTGTGTTTTTCTAATGAATAGATATCTAACTTTTAGTGAGCTACGATCCTCAGGAAAGTGTATCTGACAAGCGTCAAAAGTTCCACAATAAAAAACAACAAAGTCAAATGGAAAAACAAGGAAAGGTATTTGGTCAAAATCGTCTTTTGAGGAAAAACCTTCTTCCAATAATATAGGATAATAAAATCGTTGTGATTCTTGTTACCAAAAAGCAAGGAGAATATTTGGGAGCAAATCTTCCTAAAATAAACAAGATAAGACTTTGACTCCAATAATATATATCTCTCCATATTTTGTGGAGATGGAGATCTTAGTTGTTAGGATTAGAATAAAGATAAGATCAGATTGTATCTCCCAAAATAAGGAGTTGGTTGGACACATAAATTATAAATGCAACCTTCCACACTCAGATATGTAATGTTTACTACCAAGAAATGAATCTATTCTTTTCTCTCCAATATTTTATAGTTTTCAGTTAATATCTCGAAGCATGGTTTAAATCCTCTTCCAAGGAATGAGCTGGCCACTCATTCTAAGGAAGATGGATCTATATATTTGTGTTTTTATTTTGTAATAATTTGTGTTTATTTTTATTTTGTAATTATCATCTTGTTGTGTTGTTCTTCTATTTGTATTGTAACATTTAGTTTGTTGTAAACTTGTACATGTTTCATTTAATTTTTCTTCTTTCCAATTCAATAATTGTAATTTATGTAAGTTTGATTTCCTTTATGTAAGTGTGTTTACATTTCTGCAAGTGTGCATTTAAATTTCCGCATGTGTGCTTTCAATTTATGCAAGTTTGGATTGTGTTTAAGGGAGCTAATTTCCAAGATCTTCTTCTCTTAATGCATACAACCTTCGGACACCAACCCAAATTGACATTATTAATGGAAAGGATTGACAACCCTCATCACTTTCCTTGTGGTCAAACCCATAACCATGTAGCATGTTTTAATGGTATGCTAAACTAGGCATTGATGGTATAAAATCTTGGAGTTCCTCAAGAGACAAGCCAAGAAGAAAATTAGCAACAAACAACTACTCAAGAGGCACCTTCAAGTAAGACCACATTTGTGAATTGGAAAGATGAGAATTTCTATGGTATAAATTAGTATCCTTCCCAAGGTGTGATAACAAACAAAGGGTATAAAAAGAGGAATTCAGAGGAAGGGTAGTCATCTAATCCAAGTGTTACTCAACCCTCTATCACTCTACAAGGATTCAATAATCTAAGTGCAGCTCCAAGTATGCAAAACCAACCCAAACCACCTTTTATACCAGTTCATGTGCCTATTGTACCATACCATGTACAAGAGATGAAAGTGCCAAGAAGAGGGGAAAATAAGGACAACCCACCTTCATTCAATATCATCAACCACATGAAGAATACTAATGTAAGCATCTCTATGTGGGAATCTTTAAAATTCCAAGGAAAAGGGACCTTTTGCAAAAAACCATAGCCAACTTGCCCATCTCAAATGAGTTGTCAAAGAATCAAGAGAAGGTGCTCAATAATATAGCTCCATAAGAAGGAAATCAAGGAGGTCAACAGGGAAAAAATGTGAAGCCTCCTCCATTCTATATATCTCTAATCATTGGAAACAATCTTGTGCACAATTGCATGATTGATTCAAGAGCAAGTAGTTCGGTGATGCCAAGAAAATATCGTAATAACTAGGTATTAACCGTGAATTCATTTCTAGAGGTGTAGTGCAATTAGATGGAACAATAATGACAACTGTTGGTGTGATCAAAGGATTGAGCCTCACATTACATGCATGCCACAATGTCATAGTGCTGTAAGATGTATCAAATATTGAATTGCCACCACTCTTTGCATTGTGCTTGTCAAGAGACTTCATATATAAAATTGGAGGATACTTGTTTGCTAATTGGTCATAAATTCTTTACATAAAAGGTATGGAGCTAAGGCTACAATCAGATATGATCCTATTGCAAAATTTCATATTGATCCATATGTAACAAGCCCAATCAATGTAAATTTCTCAGCCTTTGATCAAGAATATTTCCCAATCACTCCAGAAACAAATACCAAGGTTGGAGGCATTCTATATTTGACTCTTGATGAATGGGAAAACAAGAGGCATAGCTTTGATCCATACAAAGAGATGGAGGAAGATGAGATGGGAATTTACAAATAGAATCCAATCCTCCCTAGAATCACCAAATCAAAAGAAAAGAATGATAATGAAGTATGATGGGTATTCTTCAATGGCTCAAGGAGTAGATAAGGCACTGGAGGAGGTGCAATACTTATGTCACCACAAGGTATAAAATACTACTCATATTTCCATTTTTAGTTTGCTTGTTTAAACAATACAGTCAAGTATGAAGCTTTGATCCATGGATTGCATTGGGAAATAAAGAGGGGTATCAAAAACTTGCAAGTGTCTGGGGATAATGAGTTGATTTTAAACCAAATTTGAGGGCTGAATGCTGCAAAAATGATTTGCTAAACAACTACAAGAACTGGTTATGGGATCTCATTGAAGACTTTAAAGAATTCAACATCGAGGCCATACCAAGGAAGAAAAATGAGGATGCAGACATACTTGCAGTAGTAGGGGAAACATTTTATGTTATTGACAATATAAAGAGAAATTAGACTCGGCCTCATATCAGAGTGATTGTAAGGCTAGCTATTCTAGATAACAATAAAAGTTGGCAAGTATTTGAAAGTGATCAAAAAATCATAAATTTTCTCTAAGAAGAAGCTGAGTTCTCCTCAAGAAATCAGGACAGATTGGAGCAATAGTATGGTGATCAAGTGGTCTAGTTGAATAAAAACAAGTTACCAAAAGGCCTAGTGACTCTTGAATCCATCTTCAATCCAAATGACCAATTCTAGAAGGAGAAATCCAACATTCAGGTCAAAGGTGAAGATTAGAACCAATTTTAGTTGGAGAGGGTAAGGTACTCCAAATCGGCAAGGTGAGTACTTAGCAAGAGAAATCTGATTTTATTCAACTCTGTCAAGAATTTCCAGATGTCTTTTCCTAGAATTATAAAGATTTGAGAGGTTTCAATCCAAAATTGGCACAACATACTATTGAGTTGGATCTAGAATCCAAGCCTATTAGATAGAAGCAAAGGCTAGTGAATCCTCACATCAAACCTCTCATGAGAAAAGAGTTGAATAAGCTAATAGAGGCTAGCATCATCTTTCCTATCAAGCATTCAAGTTGGGTTGTGAATTTAGTGCCAATAAGGAAGAGAAATGGAGAGATCAGGTTGTGTGTGGATTTTTGGGATCTAAATAGAGCATCACTTAAAGACCATTATCCACTCCCTTTAATGGAGAAAATTTTATAGGTTGTAGTTGGTTTGGAAATATTTTCATTTTTGGATGGATACTTAGGCTATAATAATATAGTGGTCAAAGAAGAGGATTAGTTCAAAACAACCTTCACCATGAAGTCGGGCACTTATTCTTATAAGAAGATGCCATTTGGACTATTTAATGCCAGAGCAAAATTTCAGCGAGCTATGGATATGGCGTTTAAGGGACTGATCAACAAGATAGTACTTGTTTATCTGGATGATATCACTATGTTCTCAAAAGAACGTAACAAGTCACCTCTTTTACCTTAGAAAAGTGTTCCAAATATGCAGGAGATGTAGAGTGTCCTTGAATCCCAAAAAATGCATATTCTTGGCTCATGAAAGAAATCTATTAGGCCACATTATTTCAAAGGAAGGGATAATAATTGATCCAGAAAGAGTTGAGGCTATTTGTGCTCTACCATTGCCATGTCATAAGAAGACTCTCTAAATTTTTTGGGGAAAATTAATTTTGTTAGGATATTTGTTCCTAACTTTGCTAAGTCTGGTCAAGCCATTAACATTGATGTTGAAGAAGAGCATGGATTTCAAATGGAATGCCAAAGGAAAAGAAAGATTTGAAGCTATAAAGCATGCCATTGCATAGGCTCCAACCCTCATCAATCCAGATTTCTCAAAGGATTTCACCCTCTATGCTTTCGGTGGCACAGATGCAATATTTGCAATACTTGTACAACCAAACCAAGAAGGACTAGAGAAGCCTATTACGTTCTTCAGCCAGGGACTTGAAGGTTATGAGGTGAGATATTCATTCATTGAGAAACATGTCCTTGTTGTGATTATAAGTTTAAAGAAATTCAAGCATCTAGTGTCAAGTAACAGAATTCATCTATTAGTTTCACATGCTGGTATAAAAGATTTTATTTTAAACAAGGATCTCAATGAGAAGAGAGCTAGTTGGATAACCAAGGTCATGGAGTATGACATTGATATCAAGGTGACCAAGCTAGTTAGGGGAAAAGGGTTGTGTGAACAACTAGCTTCCAACCAACATGTTGAATCAAGAGATGAGGCAAAATTTATTATGGTGTTGCAAGATAATTAGGAACGGGCTGTGGGTGGTATACCCATTCCTTGTTGGACTCAGGATATTGTATACTTCCTTTAAATGGGTCAAAGTCCTCAAGGATTGAGGAAATAAAAATGAGGTATTTCAGATTTCATTGTATCCCATATGTGATTGTAGCTAATATTTTGTTCAAAAAGGATGTGAATGGTGTCCTCCTAAGGTGCATAAAGACAAATCAGGTAGAGAGGGTATTACACGAGTTTCATGATGGAGAGGTAGGTGGTCATTTTTCCCAAAGAAAAAACTATTAGAATCATGAGGGCTGGTTATTACTGGCCTAATATTTTCAATGATTGCTACTCATGGATCAAGAAATGTAAGAAGTGTGCCTTCTTCATAGGAAAAGAGAAGCTAGCAGCCCTCCCACTCCATCCTATCTCAGTTAAACAACCTTTCATGCAATGGGGCTAGATTTTATTGGGGTGATCAATCCAAGTTCTAGCCTAGGTCACAAATGGATTCTTACAGCCACAGAATACTTCACTAAGTGGACAGAAGTAGTTGCACTTAAGGAAGAAAATGAAGCTAGAATTCTAGATTTCTATGAAGGTATTACAACAAGGTTTGGTGTCCCTTCCACTATAATATCAGATAATTCCTTAGATTTTCTTAGAGAAAAGATATCTAATTAGGATATTAGAAATGGCATCTACTTGAGCACTTGTTCTAAATACTACCCCTAGGGCAAAAAGAAAGAAAATTCCATGAACAAGAACTTGTTGAGAATCATAAGAAAAATCTCAATGAAAATTAGAGGACTTGGCATACCAAATTGAAATCAACCTTGTGGGATGATAGAATCACTCCCAAGAAGTCAACTGGTTATTCCCCTTTCAAGTTGGTTTATGGAAGGGAAGCATGACTACTAATATCCCTTGACTTACCATTTATTAAGTCTTCTATTCAACAAGTACCCTAACTAACAAGATTTTGTTAATTAATCCTTCCTTCTATATAGACTAATTAATTATTATTAATTAATTAGCTTCCCCTTTCATTTAACCAATAAATCATTATTTAATTGATTTAATCCCCTTATAGTCTAAATCATGTTAATATTTCTCTAAAATATTTTATAAGTTTACACATCTATTAATTAATCATCTTGATCAATTAATAAACCCCCTTTATCCACATGAGTCACTAAAGGACAAGCTAAACTCTCCTAAAGTTAACTCAACCCTATCTAAACCCCCTTATCCACAACTAACTCAACATCTCTATTATCCCACATGTAAAGGGATGTAGATATCCCTTTATCCATTGGGCTATATAAAGAGCCCTCCTCCTACCTTTACACTTACACCTATTCCTTGAGAAACAAAAGTGAAGCATATAGTAAATACACTATAGCCATTTTTTCATCTTGGATCATTCTTCATTGGAGAGGCTAGCTAATTTCATTTCTTGTATTCATCCATCCAAGTTTTGAATTCATATGGAGATATGTCAAATGGTCTTGTAGCCATGGATTGACAAGAATCCATTCTTGAAAACCTTTGGATTCAAACATATAATCAAACTTTGATTGCTAAGGATCTAAGTAGGTTCATTTCATTTTTAGCATTCAATAGAGATATAAATTAATGGATTAACATGTTAGTTTGAATATTTGTTCATGTTCTAATGCAAGGATGTTAGTAGATTAGTTTTTCTTAAGCTCTAAGCATGATGGTGCATTGAATTTGATTTAGTTTGGTTATAGGACTACTAGGTGTTAGTTCTAACTTTCTTAACTTTGCTAACAAATACATGTACACATTTGGCACACCTAGTGGGACGGATCCTTAGTCCCTTAGCATTCTAGCTTGAATTCTATTGTTTTTGGCTAACCTTTGATATACACATATAGTAAATAATGTTCAATTTTGTAGGATTTTTGCTAGTATTATATGTGTAGGTTCTCATTTATAGCTATCATTTTAATGGGTTGTTGCCAATTTCAAGCTAACTTACTAAAATTTGAAGTATTGTGAGATTTTTTGTGTTTTTTTCCTTATACTTTGGTTACAGGAGGGCAAGCACACTAACCCTGGTGGAAGCACACCAACCCCGACATGTACACACTCTCGTGTGGCATAGACACACTATAATAGTTTGTATCTCTGTTTTCCAACCCTGGCACACATACACTAACCCCTGCACATACCCTAACTAAGGCGTAGGCACACCAAATCCAGTGCATAGACACTCTTTTGTACTGTACCTTCACTCAGAAAGCAAAAACCTCACGGATGGCGCACACACTAACCCCGGCGCATGCATCTCTCTGTGGCACACATGGTTAATCTGCTTTTACTAATTTTTATCTACCTACCATGGTGCACATGCCCTAACCATGGCACAAGAACCTCTCTAGTGGCAAGAACTATGTTCTAATTTGATATTGCTTTTTATCTACCCTGGCGCACATGCCCTAATCCTAGCAAACACCTCTCGGGTGGCACAGGTGCACTGTGAGTTTGAAAAACATAGAGGGGCACATCCACCCTAACCCACACACACATGCCTAAACCAAGGCACAGTGTGTCTTTCATTTTTCTCAAATTAAAGTGTTAAAGTGCTAACTTCTTTGTAGGTTTTATCTAATTAATGCCTATTTTTGTAGGGTATGTTTACATGCTTTTTCTAGACTAGATAGACTTTACATGCTTTCTTATAAGAATAAGGTCATGTATGCTCTTCCCTCATGTCCTTTGGGGTGATCTTGGGAATCAAAAATGATTCTTAGGTCTTTTTGATGCTTTGAAATTGTTAAGAATATTTGAATTGGAATGAGTTAACTTGGTGTGTTTGAATTAAGTGTTTTTCCATTTGGCATCTTCTTGGATTTTAGAAATGTCATGTATGCTCTTCTCTTATGTCCTTGGATGATCTTGAGAATCAGAAATGATGTTTACTCTTTTTATGGAAAATTACTAACTCATTGTGCAGGACCAAAACACACACTTGTCAAAGAAAGGTGGAATCAAAACAAAATCAAACTACTAATACAGTTGTCATATACAGGTTGCCAAAAGGTGTTCAAGAAACCACATCAAAATTAAACAAGATAAAAAGAACACCATATTCAAAACACTGTATTGTAGGTTTTGGAAAAGGGTACGTCCCTATCTACTCAACTAGAACATAACCCCTTTGGCATAACGCCTTAAGCTACAACAATGGGGGTGGTACCAGAACCCCAAAGTAGTCCACACAGAGGGAACCTTGTGGATGAAATGGGAAGTGCTCCACACAACCTACTTGACTAGTTGTTCCTTGTGAGTTAGCATTACCGGTTGTCCATATGGTGACCCCAGTGATGGTACACATAGACACACTAGTTTCCTACTATTGTGCTTGAAGGGGGTAAAGTAAAGCCGAGATACTCCCAAATTAGTCATTGTGACTTTTTGGGTAAATCGAGCTCACTTAAGACAACTTTGTAACACCTAGGAAGAGAGAACCACCTAGGAAGATATTCTTTGGCCAGGAGCCCACTTTGACCATTTCAAAATAGTGTTGAGTTGTGAGCCATCATTCATCACGAAACGTGGGAAGCGTTACTTTTTTTAGTTTTTCACTTTCCTTAAGGCGAGGTGAAACTCTACCAAAGTAAAGCCAACATTTTTCATCCCCATTTTGATCTACTTCCTTCACATTCTTTTGACACTTTGTTGATCAAAAGAAGAGTGACTACCTTTGCATTATCAATTGATGTTTCTGCCACTTTTTTTCCATTTACGCCCATCCATGTTTGCAGCTGGGTAAGTTAAACATCTAAAGTGTGTGGAGGCACGTATTCATATCATTGGTGGCCTTTGTGATCTTGATACCCACGTCAGGATCATCATCATAGTTAGGCGTGGTTCATCATCTTGAACTTCCTTGGAAAGGTTACCTTGTTTATATCGTATCACTACAATTTTGGTATTTACGTCTTGTTTCTTGTAAACTTGACCTAAATATCTATATTGTAAGGTTACACTATACACATTTTAACAATTCTTAGTTATACTATAAGCTTTTAGTTTGATTCCATTACTACCTCAATTTTGAAAAGTGCTACGTGTTACCACTTGTGTGTGTTATATCAATATCATCTTGATATCAATACCTTACTTTCTCACAAAGTTTGGTTAACATATCTTGGTGACATTGTTGTGTCACTCACAAATTGTAACTGGCACTTTTTGGGATATAGGTATTAATTGAATTTGAGCTTGCTTCTAGTATACCTTGTTAGGAGGTCACATTAACTTCTTGTATTTACTTACATCTTGTTCATTCCCTTGAACTTGACATAAGTGAGGACATCTTGTTAATTATCTTACGACACCAACTACTTTTTTGAAGAAAACCTAGGAAGTACTTCATTTGATTGATAGGCTTAGGTACCAAACATTGTGTCACTATTGATTTATCACTCTATCACATTGGTACTTTAACATTTATACTCATTCATATTCTTGACATTCTTTTTTACATTTCACTTAGGTGTGATCACAAGTTTTTGAACACATTTACAACATACCTTGGTGAAACTATTGCACATCATGGCTCCTAAAACATGATTAGGGCTCAAAAAGCAAACATTCAAAGCACAAAAAGTGCAAGCTTGGGAAGCCTCAAACAAACAAGGGTCAAACCCTTTTATTGGTCATGATCTAGGGCCTTTATTTTCCATAGAAAAAGAGATAGAAGACATGATAGATCATAGTGGTGATGAATTGGAATCCCCACATGCAGAGTTTGACTTTGACCCCACCTTATTAGATGAATTCCTTTTTAGAAACAAGGATAGGGTGTTGGCACGAGTTGTAGAATTGGGAGCCAAAATGCCCACTGAACATGAAACAATCCCACCTACAAATAACGCTAATGACGAGGAGCGACCTCTTATCAACATGGAGGATATTTTAACACATGGACATGCTTCTACCTCCAACGGGGAAATGATAATGTAGTGGGACATAGAATACCCTTTATTAAAGTGCCACGTAAAATCAGGTTAGGACACGAGAATGTTGAAGAACCTCCACAATATGAAGAAGAAGAGGAACCTTTGGAAGAAGAAGTCACTATTCAACAAAAAATTAGCAACCTTAGTCAAAAATTAGCCTTGCTAACCTCTCATGTACAAAAGGAAACAAGCAATAATGTCCAAAAGACAAAGGCCTAAGGTCAAAATCAGTGAACTTCATAGGAAAATCAAGGAGAAGACAATATGGAGCATCATCATGTATATATCCCTACTTCTCCCACTAAAGAACAATTACTCACACAAGAAGTACAATCTATGAAAGAAACACTCACAAGCCTTCAAGAGAGCAATGTGGGGAGCATCAGAAAATATCAATATGAAGAACTATGTCCCCATCCATTTGACAAAGCTATGACACTTCAACCTTTCCCTAAAAAATTTGACATGCCAAAATTTGACAAATATAGAGGAAAGGGAGACCCACGAGATCATGTAAAGGATTTCTATATGGCATGTCAAGAGGTGTCCTATAGTGATAATTATCTCATATGACTCTTTCCCAAGAGTCTAGGAGGTCAAGCCTTGGAGTGGTTTACTCATTTACCTCGGGGTCTATTTTTACCTAGCCAGAATTGGTAGAGAGGTTTGTGCGTCACTTCTCATACAATATAGAAAGTGATATCACCATGGTAGACTTATGTGGCACCAAACAACATCCTAATGAGACATTCTCCAGCTTCCTACAATGGTGGAGAGGGATATCCAGTCGCTTCCCTTGTGCATTCCCTAAAAAATAGCTGGTAAGTATCTTTGTGCCCAACCTAAATCTAGACATCACTTTCCACCTTCAAATGCATTGTGTTCACACTTTCGAGGAGGTCATTGAAAAAGGTGTTCAAATAGAGAAAGCCCTTATTTCCAAAGGAACTCTTAAGTCACAATCTAAGGATAACCAAAGTGTTAAACCTACGGAGAAGCCAAAAATATTTAACAAAAACAAAAATGTGGTGGGAGATGGGATCACAGATTCCAAACACATGCAAACGGTTCAAACTGGTCAACCTTTTAAACTGACCAAAGGACCTATTCAACCACCACCTAAATGAAGAATGTTCACTCCTCTCAATGAGCCTTTTTGGTTATATTGAAACAATTGGATGCAACTCACATGGTGACTTATCCCACGACACAACCCTTTGATGAAATGCTCCAAAACCATCATGGTACAAAGAGCATGACTATTGTGAATTACATCGTGTCAAGGGACATAAAATAGAAAATGTCTATGACTTCATCACTACATCCAAGACCTCATCGAAAATGGGGAGATAGAAGTGGACAACCCAAAAAAACTCAGACACCCAATGAAAAGATGGGGATATACAAAGAACCATTCCCCAAACATGGTAAGTCAGAGGAGTCAAAGCCGGATCGAGGAGAGTCATCCCAGAGTTATAAAGCAACAAATTATCTATATACCAAGAAAGACAACAATCATTATGATTCACTCATTGGATGTATTCACTCTCCTAGTGACCATGTGAACACCATTCAATCAAGGGAAAGGATTGTGTCATGTGTAATAAGGCATGCCCACCTCATGATTCCTGAACCCTCTCCATCAACCCCACAAAATGGTAGGTACAACCTCTTAGAACAACTTGAGAAAATGTCTACCAAGATTTCATCTTGGATCTTCTTAAGATATCAAATGTACATAAAGACATTTTGTACCAAACTCTTCAGGGGTCAGGAGTGCCACTAGAAGTAGATCCTACACATCTTCAGGCCATGGTAGAAAACATTGTACCAACTGAGCACATTTCCTTTAATCATAGGGAAATCCCTACTAAAAATCCAACACATAATCTCCCCTTGTATATTGAGGTATTCATTACCCACCGAAAGATCAAACAGGTGCTTGTGGACAATGGATCAGGATTGAATATATACACGCTTGAAGTTGGTTAAGCAACTGGGACATACTAAAGAAGAAGACCTCGAGTCAAACATCATTACCATAACCACTTATGACAATGTGGAAAGAGAGTCAACTGGCACAATCACATTACCCATGGAAGTCGGTCCCACTTGTCATCACACAAAGTTTCATGTCCTGACTTAGAACTCCCATACAATATGCTTCTAGGCCGACCATGGATTCATGCCATGTAGGCCATGCCATCAACATTCCATCAATGCATTAAAATGAAGCACGAGGGACACACTTGTCACAATACAAGGAGATTTAGAGCCCTTCACTCACTACAGAGCTCTCAATAGTTTTACACGTAAGGGTACCTATACATGTCCCTCCACCGATATAGTTGTTCCTCTTCAATCTAAAGCCATGGAGTCCCGAGTAGATTTAGATTCTCTCAGTTCTTGTGCCCATGGTGCCTCTACATCAACTTCTCCTTTTGATTCATGGGAGATGAAGGTTCTAGAATATGGTTGTGGAGAATATAATGTGCAACAAGCCCTCTTTAGTTTCAGACCTCTCATTGTCACCTAAAACTAGAGGTCGACCCAACTATCATTTCAGATGACCTAGAGATGAGAAAACTATTGGGTCATTTTTACCTGGAGGCTTGTTGGCTAAAGAAAATTGTTGGATCCACCTATGACTTGGGTCCCAGAAGATACTCAACCAACTTGCTACCAAACCCCTAATATGAGAAATCTAGTCAAATGATGTACTCCATGGGCTACAAGGGTCTAGGATGTGAAGGAATGAGCAAGGACAATGAGAACCAGTGCCTCTCCCACATTTTAAAATAGAAAGGTATGACATTGAATTCACCCTTATGGGGCACATCCCAATGATCAAGATGCTACCTTGCTCTAAATGAGGATAGCTCTGACTATTTAGATAACGATATAGATTCCCATTATAGCCAATACGAGGATCTTACCTCCACGAACCTATTCATGAATACCATTGTCCTCACCATAACCCCTACGGAACCTACACTTGACCTCGTTTACCCTTTCCTTGTTGAATGGGACCAACAACGTCATATGTCACTAGATCTATTTGAGAATGATGAAGCTATTGCAGAATTCATGGGCATTCGGGATACAATCCCCATTGAGACCACAAAAAGGGCTTCTATATTGACTTAGATACCTACGCCTACTTTGGAGAGAGGAAGCTGAGCTTCATGGTCAAAAAATTTAAGAAAAAGAGGGAAAAAGTTCCAATGCAAAAGCCTCGGAAAAAATCAAAGTCCAAGTCACACAGTGAAAACCTCTTTGAGGCACGCGAAAAACAAGTGCAAAAATCAAAGGACAATAAAAGTGACCACGCCAAGGATGAAAATCTCATGGAGACATCCTTGGATGAAGATCTCAACCTTCCTCCCGATCCTACGCGTATGGAGGATTTGTCAAAGTTACTAGTAGAAGAGACTATTGATGTAAACATTGGCACAAAGATGACCCAAAAATAGTCAAATTGGGAGCTTCACTCTCGGCATGGGAACAAAAACATTCACCATGCTGCTACGGGAGTTTATAGATGTGTTCACATGGTCCTATAAGGATATGCTAGGCTTGGATCCAACTTTGGTCATGCACAACTTAGTTGTACATGCAGACACTAAGCCTATTAAGAAAAAGCTCATAAAGATGCACCCAGGGTGGCTCTCCTGGTTAAGGAAGAATTAGAAAGATTTCTTGTGGTAGGATTCATTCGACCCATTGATTACTCCGAATGGATATCCAATATCATCCCTATCTAGAAAAATCCTGTTGGGATCAGAATCTACATGGATTTTAGAGACATAAATAAGGCATGCCCTAAGGATGATTTTCCATTACCAAATATTGATATGATTGTGGATTCAACAACAGGATATGAAATGCTATCTCTTATGGATGGATTTTCAGGTTACAATCAAATCAAGATAGCCGATGAAGATCAACACAAGATGGATTTTACAACTCCTTGGGGTACCTTCTATTATCAGGTAATGTCCGTTTGGTCTTAAAAATGTAGGAGCTACCTATCAAAGGGAAATGATGGTAATTTTCCATGATATGATCCATGATATCATGGAAGACTATGTGGATGATATCCTCGAAATCTAAGACAAGGGAGGACCACCTCTGTTATTTTTGGCATATCTTTGAATGCCTACGAGAGTACAAGGTCCATCTGAACCCAAAGAAATGTGTGTTTGGTGCATGCTATCAGGAAAATTGTTTGGGTTTCATTGTATCAAGAAGGGGAATTGAGGTAGACCCTACTAAAGTGTCTACTATTACTGAGATGCCTCCTCCTAAAAACATTAAGCAACTATGCAGCTTGTAGGGAAAAATATAGGCTATTCACCACTTCATCTCCCAGCTTGCCGATAAGTGTCATTCATTCACTCACCTACTTAAAAAGGATGTTTCCTTTATCTGGGGACTAGAGAAACAATAGGCCTTCACCTTGCTTAAGCAATACTTGGCCAATCCACCTATCCTCATGCCTCCAACTCCTGGTGAGCCACTCCTGCTTTATATCTCTACTACTCAATTTTCTATTGGTGCGTTGCTCACCCAATATGACCTTGGTCACAAAGAAAAAGTGGTATACTACCTCAGTCACACTCTCATCGCTTATGAGCTCAACTATCCCCAAATCAAAAAAGCTTGTTTGGTTATAGTTTTTACCTTTCAAAAACTTCATCATTATCTATTGAATACCAAAACCAAGCTTATATCAAAAGTTGACCCGCTCAAATACTTGTTGTCTAAACCCACCCTCACCGGTAGAATGGCTAATTGGATCATTCTACTAAGTGAATTTGACATCAAGTTTGTGCATCAAAATTCAGTCAAGGGACAGGTACTTGTTGATCAATTAGTAGAAGCACCTTTACAAGGAACTAGAACCTTGAATCTGGATCTTCCAGATGCCTCATTACTATACATTGAAGAATCTATCATGTGGCAGATACACTTTGATGGGTCTTTTACTTTTCATGGTTCAGGGGTAGGTGTGGTCCTCATTACTCCTTCTAGTGACCCCATACCTCAGGATTTTTACCTTGGTTTTCCTTACATGAAAAATATCATAGAGTATGAGGCACTCATCACTGGGATGAAGCTCACCATCAAATGGGACATTCATCATGTTAAGATTGTTGGTGACTCTCAGTTAATCATCAAGCAAGTCAATGATGAGTACAAAGTTAAGGATGAGAAACTCATCCCTTACAAGAAGTTAGTAGAAAACTCTAAAGAGTATTTTGTGCACATCACATTTGAATAGATTCCAAGAGCACAAAATAGATCTATAGATGCTATGGCAACCATGGGTTCTATGCTCCATTCCACTAAAAAAAGTAATGACATGCCATTCTTTGTGGAAAATCTACGCCAGCCTATGCATATGACATGCCAGAATCATGTCTGGCTTGTGATGTTGTTGGTCCCAATTCCCCATGGTATGAGCCCATCTTCACCTACCTCAAAGACAACACATTCCCTCCCGACATCTCCCATTCCAGAAACAAATCCTAATTCACCAGATATCCCACTATACCCTTTTAGGAGGTACGCTTTATCATCATGGCTATGATGGGAATCTGTTACATTGTCTCGATATGACAGAGTCGGTCCAAGTGATTAAAGAGGTGCATGAAGGGGTGTGTGGGGCCCATACTAATGGAATGGTTCTAGCCAAAAATTGTTGAGAGTAGGCTACTATTGGCCTACCATGGAAACCGACTATTGCAACTATGTAAGGAAGTGTGTACTTTGTCAGAAGTATGGAAATTTCATCCATGCTCCATCACAACCATTGCAACCCATCACCACCCCATGGCCATTTTCTAAATGGGGACTTGATTTAATAGGGAAGCTTACCCCTACTTCATCTGATGGCCACACCCACATCATTACAGCTACTAAATACTTTACCAAGTGGGTGGAAGTTGTCCCTTTGACCTATGTAATGGGTGCTCAAATTTCCAAGTTCATCATGAATCATCTTATTTTCCGGTATGGCATTCCTATGACCATTATTACTAATAATGGAAAATCATTCAAGAATAAAACCATAAAGGATCTCTTGTCATCGGTTTCAAATCAGGTTAAAATGGTCTACACCATATTATCCCCAAGGCAAATGGATAGGCCGAGGCCACTAATAAGACTTTGGTTCAATCATGGAGAAGATGGTAAGTAAGACAGGTCATAATTGGCATTTGTAAATCCACCCAGCTCTTTGGGCTTACAGACCTCTATTCACACTCCTACGGGTGTGACACCATATTCCCTAGTATTTGGAATGGAATCTATCATCCCATTAGAAATTGAGCTTCCTTCCCTAAGAATCTCTCTTAGGGATTATCTGGATAAAGATGAAGATTACCGAGTGGCTAGACTGAGAGTTAGAGCTCCTGGATGAGAAGCACATCCATGCCTTAAATCACCTTAAAGTGTATCAAAACAAAGTCTCTCTAAAATTACAACAAAAGAATCATACCTCATCAGTTTGAGGTTGGTGATTTGGTCATGAAGGAAAATCAGTTCAACACAAGGGCAAAAAGAGAGAAGAAAGGAAAGTTTGAACCACATTGGTTAGGACCTTATGTTATCATGGCCAAGTATGGCACAGGAGCATACAAACTTGCCCACCCCAATGGTGATGAGCTCCATGAGCCCATGAATGCCATGCACCTTAAGTGGTTCTATGCTTAAACATGGTGAAAAATCAAAAAGCAAATCAAAAATAGGGTAAAAATAATCAAAATACAAAAAAAAAAATAAGAGAAAAAGAAAAAGAGAAAAGGTCATCCATAAGTGAAAACCACACAATTGTGGCACTTTGGATAGGTCCTTGGGTGAAAACCAGTTTCGCGCCTTGGGAGGATTCGTTGTTCACAAGCATCTTGCATCTGGAGGGTACTTTTACTTAGCCTAGGGCTAGTTCCACATCTACCTCCGAGATTCCCTATGAGCCTAATCTTGTCAAGCCTTGATCCGACTTTGTCTCCTTTTATTCATCTGTGAAGGCATGGTCTTTTCTATTCCCCATCTCACGTTGGGGGCACTTCTGTGACTTCACCTTCCTGTTTATAAGCATGTGGCATTTTCCCTTGTATATTCCCCATCTAACATTAGGGGCATCCATGCTTTCTTGGTTACCTATGTGCATAGCTCCAGAAAACTATTAGAAAAACACAAAAACATTCAAAAATGTTAAAAACAATAGTTGTTTCACAAAAACATCAAAAAAAATTGTTTTTCACAAAAACTAAACAATAGAAAATTGTTTCACAAAAATCTAAAAAATAGAAAATTGTTTCACAAAAACCTAAAACAATAGAAAATTGTTTCACAAAACTCTAAACAATAGAAAATTGTTTCACAAAAATCAAAACAATAGAAAATTGTTTCAAAAAACAATCTTACAAAAACATTCACTTTAGTTTACTTGTGTTATCTTGTTTCTTGCTTTGCTTGATTGCTTGTATAGTTGCTTCATGTTTGTACATTTGTATTGTTTGTTGCTTAGACATACTTTGTTAGGATTCATCTTTTCTTGATTAGATCAGATTTATTCTTACTTGTGCATATTGAAGTGTGTTTTTGCATGTTGGTGAATCATGGTACATTGTTGTATTGGTTCATTATGTTCTTTGTTAGCATTTGATTGTGTTTTCTTGTTGCATGTGCATCATTTTGTTATCACATCATCATATTTCCATCAATATCATCACATCTAACATCATCTATACATCATATATCAAGAAAAAAAGCTTAAGTATATACATCATACATGAATGCTAAGCTAATCATCACATATCGTATCATCAAATGGGGGCAAGAGGGATCACAAAATATCAAAATCTATCCCCCACACCCATATCATCATATCATCCCATCCACTAAATCTAGCACATCACATGAGCAAAATACATTTGATATACTCTATAGATCTATCATCTAGAAATCAAAGCACATGCGATACATCAAAAATCAGGATACATATACATGTGAAATCAAATCAGCTAACATCATAAACACATCCATATATCCATGTACTCAATCAAAAATAACAAACAATATCCATCATCTCATAACACATGTGTCATGTCAAAAATGTCCATATATACATACATGTGTGTGGTATATATCTATATCAAAAATAGATATACATCACTACTATACATCAAAAAATGCCTTCATCTGAGGCATACAAAAAGGATGATATACATCGATCAAAGAATACAACTACCTTCATCAGAGGCATATGTCAAAACTACTATACATAAAGAATGTTGTACATCGAGCACAAGATGCTCATAGCCTTCATCAAGAGGCACATGTATCAATACAATAATCAGGGGTGACTCGAGCCCTCAGATGGGCTGGCTGGTCTGTCTCATGGTGGAGGCATAACATGAGCATCACTCGGTCTCACAAACTACCCCCATGGCTGCTCCACTGAGGCCTGAGGCCTCTCTGACCTCATCCCTCTACTCGACTCTTTGGCTATAAGAAGGTGCCTGCCACTACTCAAATGAAACTTGCCTCATAATATAAAGATCTATATAAGAGATGCTCTGCCCTCTACTATAGCTAGATCTCTGTGAGTCTGGGATGTCACCACTGTGCCATCTATGCATGTCAAAAGGACACTGTTATCTCTGTGATACTCGGGCAAAGCTCTGGCCTGACCCACTACTCACTCTGCTCTCATCCTATCTCTCTCTCAGTATCATAGGTTGTAGTATAGTTTGCCTGTGTCTGCTGATATAGGCTCATCACCTGAGCCATCTGTGTTGCCATCTGTCATATCTACTGAAAATGGATAACACCATCACCTCCTGGCCAGCCTCTTGGGCCCGAGCCTCGATCCCACTCTACACGTCACTACTAAAGTCTGGGCTCAGGGCCTGGTCTCTCTCTCTCTTCTATGGCCTACTACAGCTACTACTGTTATAAGGTGGCTATCTATGCCACTAGCTACACCACAGGGGCCTGTCCATGTGCCTATGCCTTATGTATCGCCCTGTAGGTCTGAGGCCTATGTCCTACTCTCGTAATCTAAGCCTGGGAACCTGCAGGTGCATGTACTGGTCCCTACCACCTCGGTCCCTGCACTGTGCTTACACCCTTCTCATCATGTGGCAGCCCATCAAATGGATCATCTGGGTCACGGGATGCTATATCCTCCTCCCTCTCATCACCACTATAAGGAAGCTCTCGCGGTGGCCGAGTGCCTTTGCCCATGCCTCATCTGAATAGTCAAACATCATGGTAAAATAATGGCATACCAATCCATGTAATCGGAAGTGGTACCTAGATCTCTGATCTATCGAGCTTGGGTCCCATGCCTGTGGTACCACCTATAAAAAGTTGGCCCTGGCTCGGGTCACCTATGCATGGCCCCATGGTCTACCTCTCGAGTCTCGGTGGGCATACCACAAATCTAGTTGTGGAACCCCCTACACCATGCCCAATGCTATCACTGACATCGGTCTACTCTATATAACTCATAATGTAACTATGACTACCTAGAAGGAAGTGCTCCACCACACAAACACTGAGCTCTGCTCCATCCTCTAGCCACTATATCTGCCTGTAAGGCCTCCATATAATGTCCCTATCTAATAGCTCATCAAACTCTCATCGATAATGGTACAAGCTACCTAGGTGCCCTCGTATGTCATCACCTACAGAAACCCAAGCCATGTATGATGGCTCCTCTGGACTCGACATGTAATGCACCTACAGGGTGCCCGATAGCTATGTGGTCCCAAGACCAAATCTACAGTAAAGAGGGGCCCCACCATCTTCTGATGGTGGTATGTAATCAGATGTAAGTCCCAGTATAGATGTGCCAGTATGCACTGGCCCCAACAATAATGCTCACCACTAAAAATCCCATGCACCAATGTCATCGACCCTAGGGAAGGATGTCCCGTCTTATCAGTGAGAAAAAACCCACTGATAAGTGACATCACATATAATGGCCCCCATGGTGCAATGTCGATCAGCTATGCACTCATGCAATGAAACTGTCATGCCATCATGTGGTATATCATCATGGTCAAACAAGTCACTGACCACCCCTGATCCACCCAAGGTCACTCATATACTCTGATCAATGAGCCTAGGATAGGTACGCAGAGAGAATCTACCATACATCCTCCAGAGTAACTGTCATCTCTCCAGTAGGAGCCTAAAGCACTAGCTCTCGCTATGCCACCACTCACCAATGCAATCAGTAGACCATGATCCAAAGTAATGGAAGGCATCCGGATATATGGGGCCTAGGCCCACCACCTCTAAAAGTATCGCCACCACGTGCACGCCGATCTCATCTGCATGCATGCTCCCCTCTAGCTCCTATGTGTGAATGTCACTCACGTGTCTATAGCATGGGAAAACCATCTCTCTGTAAAATCATTCCATTTGTCAGCTACTAACATTTCTTCTAAATTCTACCTATCATTTTTAGGGTTAACCCAAAAATCCTAATTTTCTTCTAAATGTCATCATTTTTGGCATTTTTCTATCTCTCCTCCATCTACTCAGTGTGCCTGCACACCCTTTGGGGCATGTGTGCACCCTATGGTGTGTGTGCCCTCCTTTTGCACATGCACATGTGTGCATCCACTTATGGATGGATGCACATGCCATCTTACTGTACACTGCATGCGTGTGTGCATATGTGTGCCTCTGTGTGTGTGCTACCATGTGGTGTGTGCATGTGCACATCTGTGTTATGTGTGTGCTATTGTGTGGGCATATACACGTGCATGTGTATATATTTTTGGTGCACATGCATGCATGCACATACACTCCAAGGGCACTGCACCACCATTAGGGCACTGTGCCCCCCATGCATGCACATGCATGACCAACTTTTCCCCTAATTTTCCTACTTCTACGAGCATTAATTACAAAATTGACAAGAGGGTTAGGTTACTCACAAAGATGCCATCATCCATGTGTTGGTCATACCCTCAATGTGTCCTCATCTCAAATGGTCTCGTGCTCTCACCATCATCCTCGCATTGCTATTAGAGCCTCACGGTAAAAAAACTTGCAGTGGTGGTCAACAACAAATGAATTGGTCACGGTGATTTACCCCCCCCGGTGGGGTATATCAAGCTATTTTTCACCAACC
This sequence comes from Taxus wallichiana var. yunnanensis, assembly GCA_018340775.1. Taxonomy (NCBI): domain Eukaryota; kingdom Viridiplantae; phylum Streptophyta; class Pinopsida; order Cupressales; family Taxaceae; genus Taxus; species Taxus wallichiana. The sequence goes on from CM031244.1 coordinate 198,386,699, forward strand.
GTGATGCCTGGAGGCTTGTTTTGACCGCCATTTTCTCTCTATTCACCATCAAATAATTATTTTATTTAAATAATTATTTTTCTTTCATTTTTCATCATGTTGGGGCATTTTTTTGCCATCTAGTACCCCTTTCTTCTCACTAGGACAATTTTTATTGCTCCTAGGTGATTTTTCTTCTTATCCACACTCTCTCGAATAATTATTTTTTTAAAAAATAATTATTTTATTAATTTTTCCACTATACAGGGACATTATTTGTCACTTGTTTCTTCTTTCTTCCCCTGGGCATTTTATTTTGCATCTAGGCACTTCATTCTATTTCTTCTATTTTCTTCTACTGCATCCACCACACATTTTAGACAACACAAAAATATATATATATATATATATATATATATATCAAAATCCAAAAACAAGGCAAAATTCTCCACAAAATCCTAAAAATAAAAAAAACCTACAAAAATAGGTAACCCACTTATTACGGCTGAAACTTGTGTCTTGCATGGTGGTATTCTTTCCGTATCCTACTAGTTTGTTTCACATCTTCACCGATCAACATGACTTGTGGATCACTGGATTCACAACCATTCACAAAGCTAGTTGCTTGCTTCATCTGTACTCTAGGGCACATCTTGTTGCCTGGTGTTGTTTCATTGCGCACAAAGCTTTCTCCTTGGACCCAGTGTCCATCATCATTTCCCCTTGCATGTATCCTTTCTTGGGGCATCATTTTTAACCCTTGTCATCAATCATGAACATGTGGACCTCTTCATCTTGATAAAAAACATTTGTACAACTGTCTTGACCATTGTTGGGTTGGATATGTGTGTTCATACTTGTTTTCCCTATTAAATGAGCTTGTTTCCTTCTCATATTGCATTGCATTTTGTATGTTGCATAGGGTTGGTGTTTTCAACAATGGAAAATTGTTCATAGTATGGCTTTTCATGTCATTCTACTTTTTTCGTATGCTTATATTTTTCATAAGGACCGATGATGTAGATCTTTTGGCAATATGATGACAATAAAGTTGTTTCAATACACTGGATGAAATCTGGCTCTTTTCTTCCCATCTTCATTTCTTCTACATCACCCTCCTATCGACACTATTCTTCTGCTTCACCTAGGGCATCCTGCTCCTCTCCATTTCTCACCTTTTTTGATCATCGATCATCTTCCTTCATCACCCCATCGACACTCGAGGGGGCATCTCTCACTTCTACTAATTTTTCTTCTACCCCTTCAAAATTTTATCCATCTACTATCTTTGAAGTGGCATCGCTTACGCCACCCCAAAGAGGGGAAAATGTAGACACCTATAATTTAGCCTAAACAATTTAAAACACTTAAATTGTGCTAATTATCCTTTTCCCCACAAATTGATGACATATCATCAATAATGCTCATCTTCTCTTCTATCATCATTAATTAATTACAATAAGTAATTAATTAAGTCTTATATTCAACAAATACCCTAATTAACAACCTTCCATTAATTAATCCTTCCTTCTATCTAGACTAATTAATTATTATTAATTAATTAGCTTCCCCTTTCATTAAACCAATAAATCATTATTTAATTGATTTAATCCCCTTCTATAGTCTAAATCATGCTAATATTCCTCTAAAAATATTTTATAAGCTTACACATCTATTAATTAATCATCTTGATCAATTAATAAACCCCTTTATCCACATGAGTCACTAAAGGACAAGCTAAACTCTCCTAAAGTTAACTCAACCCTATCTAAACCCCCTTATCCACAACTAACTCAACATCTCTATTATCCCACATGCAAAGGGATGTAGAGATCCCTTTATCCATTGGGCTATATAAAGAGCCCTCCTCCTACCTTTACACTTACACCTATTCCTTGAGAAACAAAAGTGAAGCATATAGTAAATACACTATAGCCATTTTGTCATCTTGGAGCATTCTTCATTGGAGAGGCTAGCTACTTTCATTTCTTGTATTCATCCATCCAAGTTTTGAAGTCATATGGAGATATGTCAAATGGTCTTGTAGCCATGGATTGACAAGACTCCATTCTTGAAAACCTTGGGATTCAAACATATAATCAAACCTTTTGATTGCTAAGGATCTAAGTAGGTTCATTTCATTTTTAGCATTCAATAGAGATAGAAATTAATGGATTAACATGTTAGTTTGAATATTTGTTCATGTTCTAATGCAAGGATGTTAGTAGATTAGTTTTTCTTAAGCTCTAAGCATGATGGTGCATTGAATTTGATTTAGTCATTAACCTTCCTCAATATCACACAACAACATTTCTCATTGTCATGTGACAAATCATTCATTTGTTAGTGGATCGCTACTTTGGTTCTTATCAAATGTCGCTTAGTGGTTCTTATCGCATGTCGCAAGGAATGTCAACTACTGAGACCAAGTATTAATGGCATCGTACAGGTAGCTCAACAACTAGTTTAATGAGGTATGACACCCCTGTTTGTTGTGTAAGAAAAGTACCATTGGAAAGTGAACCGGTATGTTTATCCATACCTCTGTGCAGGAAATTAATGAAGGTTATCAGTTGTTAGCCTCCCCTTCTCTCTATATATGTAATTTCCCCTCATTTTTAGCTGAGACATTCTAGAATGTAAAATAACTCTTCCAAAATTATTCTAGCACTCTTGTGAGTCGTAGGCATCAAATTTATACATTTTACAAAGGATTTTTACCTTGCACATGTATTATAATGGATTGTGCATCATTTTAAGCAATAAAATTTGTTTCTATTCACTTTTCTAGCCCTACCTCAAGTTTTGTTGTCTCCTTTTCCTTTCATTTAATTTTGAGGTATATTGTGCATGTTCTATTCTTTTTCAGAACTTAAATTTGATGTTCTCCATGAAATTGAAGGTTTGAATGTGGTCCTTGAACTAAGGCACTTTGTCTGCCCTCTTCTACCTCATTTCCTTCCATTTTCACTCACTAAGGATATATCCATCCCCTTTTCTTGGTGTTATCTCCTCCCTTAGTTTAGGACTCCTCTTTTATGCATCTCTTTCTTCCCTGGTCCCTTGGAAAATCTAGGTTAGTGTTAGGATAGTTGCATTTTCCTTTTTAGGAGAAGTTTTAGCATTAGAATAGGTAGAGGAACCAACCTTCTCTAGAGGTTTATCTCAATTGTGAGGGTTCCACATCTTGAGACAATCCCATGTTAGTCAAAAGTAGGGGTTTATAATGTATAAATTTGGGTGCTACTTTTTTACATAAAAGGTTCATGACACTTTCTATCCTTTTCACTCATCATAAATCAGGTGTACACATTCCTTTTACTATTTTTTTCACATTTTACATATGTTTGTGTAATTTTAAAGAGTTTTTATAATACATTAATTTGAATACTCTTTTACTCTTCTTTTGTAGTTTATTCCTTAATATGAAACAAGAAGAAGTCACACACTAGCAAGCAAAATCTAAAAATAACAAGTACAACATGGTAGAACACTCATATGCTTCTACCCCAGGGTCACTTCCTATTCTTTAGCTTCCACACTTTATTTTTATCACTCCATGATTTTTATTATTTTTTCAAAGATGCTTTCACCATCAATCTACATGGTTATCGTGGTACACATATCTTATCTACTTTATATTATCAATTATTCAAACAACATAAACTAGGGTAAAATGTAGACACAAATGTTGGTCACTATGTGTTTGTGTCATCATTGATGTCAAGTAAAATGATAAAAATTTGTCATGGTGTTGTACGAGTCTCCATGGGGTGTTAGTCATTGGTAAAAATGAAGGTTGATTAGTAGTGTCCTTGTTTAGTGAGTTCTATGAGATCATGGTGCATGGTTGAGCTAGTATAGTCACTATTTGAGCTCTATAAAGTTGGTTGAATATTTTCATGAGGTCATTCATGGTCAAGTCATGAGGTTTCATGGTTGAGTTAGGTCATTTCAGGCTTGTTTCTAACCATGAAGCATGCATAATGAGATAGAGGTATGAGATTTAGAAAAAAATAGTCTTATTGAAGCATGGTAGACTTATGGTGATGGTATACATGCCATTTATGGTGAGTTTCAGGTTAGAAATGAGAGGTATGAGGCATGTTCGAGGTCCTTGGGAAGATATAGGTGAGAAACAAATAAGTTAGCATGGGTAAGTCTTAATGTATGGAGAGTTTTAGATATATTTGGGATATATTGTGAGTTTTATAAGTTAGAGTATGTTTTCATGATTCTTCATGACAAGTTTCATGTAAAAGTACTAATTTTTTTTTGAAGATATGCAAGTTTTGGTGAAACTAGGTAAGTTATAGTGTGATTTTGAAGCAAATTTTGACCTTTGATGTTTTTTCTGAATTATATGATTTTCATGGTGACCTAAGATCTTTGGAATATATTCTTAGGTAAATTATAAAGCTTTAAAAAAGGAATGAGGTGGTTTGATTGTCACATTTTTATGAACGATTGTTAAAAAGGTAAGTTGGTTTGAAACCCTAACTAAACCCTAGCTAGGAGAAACTTAGAGAAAAGTGAGTATACAGATCCTATTTATATTGGATATGAAAAATAGATAATTTTATTTTGTATAGGAATCTTCCAAATTTTGAAAAATGTATATTAGAGAATGTGGTGATAAGTGGGCCCCACCTAAAATGCTTGTTTATAAATAATTCTAGTTTAAGGAGAAGTTTCTCAAATAAGGCAAAGACTAAATTAGAATTTATGTTAGCCATGGAGTTTTTATATATTTCCATGATAGTTTTAGATCATGTTTTAGGTGAAAAAGTGAAAAGTGTGCCCTATTTGTGAAGATTGGGTTTTGGGGAAGTTTGGAGAAGTCTATGGTAAAATTAACATTGCAACAGTTACAAGAGGAGTTAGGACTTCATTAAAGTTTTTTTGTGATCCTGATTTAGAGTTATTTCAATGGTGTATAAAAATTATATTTGTACATGGTACGTAAAATTTATGACCTATTCTTTGAAGGTCAAGTTTGAAGGATGTTTGCTCTAGCAGGTACTAAGTGACTTGATGAGGTAAGGTGATGATTTTGAGTTATTATTGATTGATGAAGGTTTTTGAGTTCTTAAAAATCATTTATAAGTGTGTTACATGGTTTTTATAAGTGTGGAAGTGTGTTTTGTGTGATGGAGTATGTTGAGCTCAATCTTGGTTCTCGAGTCCTAGAAGGCATAAGGAGCTATTTGCAGAGATTGGATTGGTTCAAGGTCTTCCACTTAAATTTGGAATAAGTTATAATATGTTATGGAAAGGTGAGTTGAATATATTTCCAAAGGTGTAAATTTTTTCTCATGATGAGAGTTGATTTTATGGCTCTTTTAGGCCGTTTGTGGAGAAAAAGGTTTCTTGGTTTTTTTGGATAGAAGTGCTCAGGATGAAAGAATGAGTTGGTTAAATCATGAAATGAATTATTTGATTCTTGATATCACCTGGAGATTTAATAGGGATTAATTCTATTCCTATTTAGGTAATTTTTAGGTATTGAAAGTGGCAATAAGGGTGCAAAATATTTGAGTTTGCAAAACTAGTTTCTCGGAAACATAATTTGGCAAAGAGGAAAGTAGCCATGGTTTGAACTCGTTGATGTTTCATAAGGTATATAATGCATGGATGTGTTTTAAAGGTCTTGGTAATTCCATATAGTTTTCAAATTCCATATTCAAGTTCATATTAAGGGGTCTTGAGGCCCAAAGGTAAAAATAAGGTGTTGTAAACATCTATTTGGTGAAGGATATGAGCAATTGGGAAAATTTAATGATTCAATTGATTGGTAAAAGTAAATGTGTGACCATGGTTGATGCTTATATGACATATTACACATTTATGGTGAATTTTAGATCTTTAATAATCATGGTTTTGGTATGAGTGGATTTTTCTCATCCTATTGATGGGGTTTTGAGGCATTTTGGTGTAATATAAGTTTTGGGTATGACCTACCTATATGGGTCATATATTAAAATTTTAATGAATGTTAATATGAATTATTGGTTGAATTAGTCATGAAGGTTTGAACTACCTTGGGTTATAAGGAAGAGAAGGCTATAAAGGTAGTGTTTTGAGTCCATTTATCAGCTAGTTGTGCATGGGGGAAAAGTACAACCCAAGAGGGAGAGTGTAACAAGATTAAAGGAATCAAGAGAGAGATGAGGATGTATGAAAATGTATGAATATTGATATAGAATATGTGTGCAAGGTTTTGAACCCAAATTAGTCCATGAAATACCTAGAGAGAGTGAGTTCAAGAAGGTGTGCTATAGAAAGGGTTTTAAGGAATTTGGAGCTAAATTTTGAGATCACTATCAACTGTGGTATCAACATATTTTTATTGGTAATACTTCATAATGTTTTTTTATGATTCTTATTCATGTAAGTCTCTTATTGTGAGTAATATCAACAAGGATTTAGGGGTTGGTTCTCCTTGTGGGGTTGGTGCCTCACTAAAGAAATATCTTGTGATGTGTAATATTCACTTGAGTATTTGTTGTGTGTAATATCAAAAATGTTTTAGTGGGTTTTATTCCCATTGAGGTTTTCTTACTTATATCTTGTGTTATGGTGTTGACTATCTTGTTCATGGTTGATTGCATGTATGTTATATAATGTTTTACACACATTATAGATGGTTAATTTATTATTGATTTAAGTGAGCAATCTGAAATTAAAATTAAGTTTCAAAGGATTTACTTACCCCTCTCTTTGTCCATTGCACTTCAAACAATTGGTATCAGATCATGTCCTTGTGAATAAAGTTTAGCAACTTGAAGGATATCCTTTTAAGCAAAAACAAAAGATAAGTCTTTAGATGTTTAAGCTATATTAAGGAAGAGGAATGAAGTATCTCAGTCAATGATTGATTGCTTACAAGTTCAGATCAAGGATATGGAGATAGATCATGATCAAGCCATAAAGGTTTTGAAATCTCAAGTGGAAAGTTTGTCTAAATCCCTAAAGGAGAAAGAAGACACTTGTTCTAGGTATGAGGAAAAATTGAAATCCCTAGAATTAGATTTGGAGAATGCATCTAGTAGGTTGAAGATGTATGAGATAATTGAGAAGATATCTGAAGCTATTGATGGGATTTTAGTAGGGAAAAGGGTGGCTAGTGATAAAAATGCCTATATTTTAAAGGAAAACATGTGAAGAGTGATGGTGATGCTGGTCTAAGTACTAAATTTGATATGAAGGTGAAAAAGAAGTCTGATTTTAGAATGTCTAATATGGTTAGACAACCTAATGCCATGAGGTTTGGTTAATCATTTAATGGCTATTGCTATATTTTTCATGATTTTGGTCATAGAGCAATAGATTGCAAAAGGAGGCCTCCTAAGAATAGTGTAGTGTTCTTCAATGGTGAATTTCATTCATGTTGTGAGTATGACCATAGAGCCAAGGATTGTGCATGTAATCTAAGAGTATATGAGCCAAGAAGAAAGAAGGATTTTGTTTTCTTCAAGTGTCAAAAATTAGGTCATATAGTAAGACTATGCAAAGGTAAGAGAAGGTTCATTGAAAGGGTAGATTCTAAAGGAGCAGTCAAAGGACCTAATCATGGAGGTAAAACTAAGAAAGATGCTATAAAATCATAGGTATTAACTATGGAAAATGATCAAGAGAATATTTTCAAAGAGGGTTCTAGTGCAATCAAGGTGGAAAATAAGGTCAACAAGCCCAAGTCAAGTCAAGGAAGCATGTTTTCCTTAGTTGAAGGGCTTAGAAGTCAAGAATATAATATGTGCCTCATTGATTTTGTGCACAAGATGTTTAAGAATCTAGGTGTGTGGGATACTTCAAGAGTGATAAGGTATGTCAAGTGACTTATCCATGTAAGTTTTTGAGTCCTTTTCATTGTTAGGTGTCTGAGTTTGTTGTTCTCATTTTTCATATTTTCATTTAATGAGAGTTTTCTATGAACATTCTTGGTGGTTTCTTGTCAAAGTCCTTATCTTCATCAAGTCATGAATTTTTTTTTCAGAGTTGTACATGGTCATTGAAGTCTACAAGGTTGTTTAGTCATGAAACTAAGGTCTATAGTTATTGGTGTGTCATCAAGATATTCATGAGTATAATGAGATCCTTGTCTCAAGGGGAGTCACTATTGTTGTAGTGGAAATTTCATTCATCATGTGTATGCATGAGGTTTGTTAGATTTTTATAAAGTTGAAGCATGCAAATAATGTGTTTCAATCCAAATGTTGGGTCCTCAAGTCTGTTCTAGGTTCTTTGTATGTCAAGGAGGTTCAAATGATCTCAAGCATGTTGTCATGAGGTCTCAATATATGATTTGAGTCTGTCTTAAAATATGTCTTGATTCTATGAGCTTGTTCCAAATATTTTCAAAATGTAAAGGTGTCCAAGTTATTTTTTATGATGGTCTAAGGTCACTTTAAATAAATAGTATGTAATGTTTATTAGTTTGCGTCATGTTATGAGTGTAAAATCTACGGTTATGTCTCAGAATATCTCTAATCTTGAACATGTTACTAAGTTCAAGACAAAGGATTTAGAGCAGAATCAAGATATTCTTAGGATTGCAATGGTAAGCTACAGGTTGGAGAGTGTTCTTTAGAATATTGCATTGGTGTTTTACAAGTGATATGGCCTCAAGAAAGTGTTCAGATGATCTTGATGGTTTTCAAGGATTTGCATGCTCAAAAGGATATTTTGAGTCCTAATGGTGGACTATAATAGAGGATTTCAGATACACAGGTTGGTGTTCATGAGACAAATTACATAAATCATGGATTGTGTAAAGTATGTGTTATCCAAAATAAGCCCATGCTTATTTTTGGCTAACTCCTCCTCCTTTTCCTTTGCTGGTACTTAAAATGATTTTTTTGCATGCTTCAGGGGCTCAAAAATTTCTAGGTATTACTTCATCAGATACAAAATTTTCTCCCCTTTCCAAAAAGGTAAGGAAGTCTTCCTAACTCCTTGTATTTTGCATGTTATGGCTCGGTGGAGTTTGGAGGGGAAATTTTCCCTAGATAGGCCCATAACCAATGAAATGATGCCATGGGTCATCGACGGAGTGGTAGGCATTGGGGGATTTCTAGTTTTGGTGTTTGGTAAAAAGGGCACAAGGGAAAAATTTAGTCCAAAGGCCTATAGAGGAAACAAAATTGGTTAAGGCCCCGTGGACAATGAGGCGATGCCACGTGTCACGGTGGAGTGGCGGGGTGGAAGGGATTTAAAGATTTTGGATTTTTGTCAAAAAGAGAAAAGGCAAAAATGGAACCACATCCCTGCCAAGCAATAAAATGATGCCATGTGTCTAGTCAGCAGTGGGGGTTGGGGCATCAGGAGGATTTGGAGAAATTTGCCAAAGTGGCGAAAAGCGCAAAGGTGAAAAATGAAACCATATTCCCGCTAAGGAACCAGAAGATGCCATGTGTCTCAAAGTGGTGGAGGTGTGGAGATTTTTGGGAAATTTTTCCAAAAGGGAAAATTTTAAGGTTTGACCCCGCCGACCCCAATTTTGACCCGTTTTTTACCAGTTTTGCCCTAAATCTTCAGAGGGCCATATCTTTTGAACCAGAGCTCAAATTTTCATGATTTTGGTGTCATTAGAAAGATGTTGAAATCCTCTACACAATGGACACCTCAATTTTGATTTTTGATGGATATTTGTGGGAGAAAATTGAAGAAAAGTGTCTAGCATGGGAAAATGTAGAAATGACATCCAACTACTAGATTTTAATGTGGTATGGTACCCATTCTTCTCCAGCATGGTCGAATACATTGGAAAATGGATTTGTGAGGGTGCCCTTGCCATTTTAATGGATGTTGTTGGTTGGTGGGTGCAAAAAATGGAAATCCCACATTTTTTCATCTTTCTTCATTCTGTTTGATTGATAAAAGCTAGTTTTGGCTCATTTTGTAATGTTGGATATTCTTGCTTCTGCAAGCTCTTCTTTTCTACTTAATAAGTGGATTTGAAGGAGTTTCAGACCTTCTATGGAGATTGTAACTTTTTTTTTGCCTATTTTCTATTTCAACGTATTGTATCAAATCTTGGAAATGATAATGTATGTTTTGTGATCAATTTTCAGTCCTCTCATGCATTTATCATTGTTTTCTGATCCTTCATTGCATTCTGGTAATTTGTGCATAATTTGATGTTGTATCCTCATATTTTGTGTCTATTTTTGTAAAGCAATAAATCTAGCACTCCTTTGGTGTATCACCATTCTATTTTTTGCTTTGTTTTGTTTCCATTTCCATGTTTTCTCTCAACCCTATCTCCTTGGTAGTTTTAGAGTAGAATTTTGAGTCATAACCTCTGCAAAAATTACATGCATACATGTAAACAGAGGAGTAGGAACAAACCTCAATCTGGAGAGTTTTCCCCATTTGTAAAGGTCCCACACTTTGGGAAATCTTAATGTTGTGCATTCACACCAAATGACATTGCCTTAGAAAAGTAGATCCATAGGTAAGTTTGGGGTGTCTTGTGAATTTGCACTAACAGCTGCACTCTTGGTGGGACCTTAGAGGTATTCCACTTCATTTATTGCAGGTTGATGTGTTCCTATGAGAATTTCATCCTTTGGAGGAACTTTCAAACACATCTGGAGACTCCATCTGATCAATAACTCATTCTCTAAGTTACTGTAGACCGTTTTCCATCCATTTTCATTCATTCTTCTTTCCATCTCTTCCATGTTCTTCCATTTCATGAAGTTGTACAATCATGACTTCATTTCCATCATGGAATTCACATTTACAATAAAAGTATATTCCACCTCCAACATGCTTTACAACTCCTTCAAATCAGCATTTTGATCAAATTAAAAATCAGTATGCATATCCATATGAGCAATGCCAAAATCAGTTTGGCTATGAAACATATCAAGAGTAAGGGTACGCATGCAATGATAGCAGTCAAGAAGAAAATGTAGATTTCTTGGAGAAGATACAAAAGATGGATATTGGCATGGTGCAATCTAGGGCTCAAGCATAAATGAAAGCATTTGGAATCGGTTGTAGGGCACCTTGTCCATGGGTGGGACCCTTTCCAAGGCATTATAGCCCACAAGAGAAACTTGACTTCATTTTTGCAACATTGCCATTACTTGCAAAGTGGATTGAAGGAATAGAGGTGTATGAGAAGAGTATTCAACAACCTTGTTAATGGGTAAGCACACCATCTCATGCCTTTTCTTTTCTGCTTTCCCAATTTTTTTTATCTCAGCAGTGTCAAGTTTTAAACTCCCCATCTGCTGTCCAAAAAGTTGATTCCATTTCTCCATCTCCTAGTCTTCCATCCCACCTTGATTTCTCTACTCTTTTCCCTTCCAAGTAGCCATCCACTCCAAAGAAACAAGAGTTTCTACCTCCTCAACCACCACAAAATAGTTGAAAAATTGGTCGAACCACAACCCACCCCTCCTCTTGTATTTCCAAATCCATGTTAGAAAGATGAAAATCAGAAATCCAATCAAGGAGAACAACAAGAAAAGGAACCCAACATAGAAGAAATGATAGAAAATATGAAGAGTTGGGATGTTAAATTTGATTTTTCAAAGATCCCCTTGATGGTTAAGCCAATAGAAGAGGTCAAGGTTGAAGAACAAGTGGTGGCCAAGGCTGATTTTATTGCAAGTTAGAATAAGAACAAAAAGAAGAAGAAGATCAACAATCAGTTTTCTCATAATGTAGTTTCCATGTTGGCACTCTACTTGAAATAAATGTTGATCCAATAGAGGTTGCACAATCACCCATGGAAGAGAAAAGCTCTAAAAGAGATCTTACAGCCCAACTTGTCCTCTAGAGCAACAGTTGAAGAGTTTGATTTGTCAAAACTTCATGCTAGAGGAAGAGGTCATTCAAGAGCAAGATTATTTTCAAGCAGTAGAGGAAGGAGAAGCTACTCCAAATCCAAAAGAAGAGGAGCAAATTCCAGATGTGGATGAGAAAATGTAGATCCAAAAGCTTTGAACACAAAACAAGCTATAGAAGAACCTTCAGTTCTTCCTTCCACTTCATCTCTCTCGAGCTCTAACGTTGGAGAAGATTTTGATCTTTCAAAATCAATGATTGAAGAAGAAGGAAACCATGGTGAGAAAGTTGCAGATCAAGAGAACACCATGGAAGGGGTTGAACATTTGTAGCAGGACAACAATGAGCTAGTTTACTCGTCAGATTTGGAGGACTTTTTTGATGGAGAGTAACCAGTTGAGTTTCCATATTTTTCTCCTTCATCATCCATCTTCCAAACACAAGAACCTACTACCATAAAGGATAGCATTAATTTTTAGCAACTTACATTTTATAGTAGCCTTTTGGAGCCAAGATTGGAAGATTTTAATCTTCCATGTTCTTCACTGGAAGAGGAAGGAAAACAACATAAGAGTTCCACCATTCCTTCCACACCATCCACCCAAAAAGGTCCACGAGAAGACTCCATTTTTGGAGTTAAATTTCAAAGCAATGGGTATATCAAATGGATAAGACCTTTCCCAATCACGTACTTGGCTTCATTGGAGCCAAAGGAGAAGTCACAACCACCATGCTTACTTTTAAGCATGAGGGTGATCTACAAAGTACCAAGGATCAGTTGCAATACCTCTACATTCCAAATGTAGAGTAACTAAAAGAGGTATTCAATTTGTTTTCAGTTGATACCTTGCTAATTTGGGTAGAATACCAGCTTCTTGTTGATTTTCCACTCATCCTAACAGCGATGATCAGCTCCAAATCATTTGCATGGCTGCCATTTTTGAGGAAGGGAAGCTATTTCTCCCTATTAGTTGCAGGCTTTGTTTGTTCTCCCTTTGCTCTTGGTTAGAGTAGAGTAGGTAGGTTTTCTTTTAGAAGAAGAAGTTCTTTTGCACACTCTTCATGTTCCATTTAGAGCATGTATGATTTTAATTTTGTACATAGTTTTTGGTGTTGTTGGTTGCTCTGGCACAGTCATTTTTAGTGGCATTTTAGTGAAGATCAATTTCAGTTTCAGTGGGCTTCCAAGTGGTTCAGGGATCAATTTTCAAAGTTTGGATTAGTTTTTAGGCTATCTATCATGACTCCATTCCTAATGGATGCTTCAAGGTAGCTGGTCTTTTCATCTAGCAGGCAAAATGACCCCTCCGAGTTGCCAAAAGTGTTATCCAAAGTAAGCACATGCTTATTTTTGGCTAACTCCTCTTTTTCCTTTCCTAGTACTCAAAATGATTTTTTTTCATGCTTTAGGGACTCAAATTTTTTTGGGTATTGCTTCATTAGATAGAGAATTTTCTCCCCTTTCTAGAAAATTAAGGAAGTCTTCCTAACTCGTATTTTGTAAGTTATGGCTCGGCGGAGTTTGGAGGGGAAATTTTCCTAGAATGGCCCACAACCAATGAAATGATGCCATGTGTCATCAACAGAGCAGAGGCGTCGGGAGGATTTCTATTTTTGGTGTTTGGTCAAAAGGGCACAATGGAAAAATTTGGCATGAAGGCCCGCAGAGGAAACAAAATTGGTTAAGGCCCCAGCAAGAATGAGGTGATGCCACGTGTCAAGGCAGAGCAAAAGGGGTGGAAGGGACTTAAAGATTTTGGATTTTTATCATAAAAGTGGAAAGGAAAAAATGGAACCACATCCCTGCCAAGCAATAAAATGATGCCACGTGTCTAGTCAATGGCGGTGGGGGTCGGGGTGTTGGGAGGATTTGGAGAAATTTGCCAAAGTGGCGAAAATTGCAAAGGTGAAAAATGAAACCGCATTCCCACCAAGGAACCAGAGGATGCCACATGTCTCATAGTGATGGAGGCATGAAGATTTTTGGGAAATTTTTCCAAAAGGGAAAATTTTAAGGTTTGACCTCCGACCCCAATTTTGACCCGTTTTTTACCAGTTTTGCCCTAAATCTTCAGAGGGCCATATCTTTTGAACCAGAGCTCGATTTTCATGATTTTGGTGTCATTGGAAAGCTGTTGAAATCCTCTACATGATGGACACATAAATTTTAATTTTTAATGGATATTTGTGGGATAAAATTGAAGAAAATTGTTTGGCATGGGAAAAACGTAGAAATGATATCCAACTACTAGATTTTAATGCAGTATGGTACCCATTCTTCTCCAGCATGGTTGAATACATTAGAAAAAGGATTTTTGAGAGTGCCCTTTCTGTTTTAATGGATGTTGTTGGTTGGTGGGTGTAAAAAATGGAAATCCTGTATTTTTTCATCTTTCTTCATTCTATTTGATCGATAAAAGCTAGTTTTGGCTCATTTTGTAATGTTGGATGTTCTTGCTTCTACAAGCTCTTATTTTCTCCTTAGCAGGCGGATTTGAAGGAGTTTCAGACCTTCCATGGAGATTGTAACTTGTTTTTTCCTCTTTTCTATTGCAACGTATTGTATCAAATCTTGGAAATGATAATGTATGTTTTGTGATCGATTTTCAGTCCTCTCATGCATTTATCATTGTCTTCTGATCCTTCATTGCATTCTAGTAATTTTTGCATGTTTTGATGTTGCATCCTCATGATCTGTGTCTATTTTTGTAAAGAAATAATTCTAACACTCCTTTGGTGTATCACCATTCTATTTTTGCTTAGTTTTGTTTCCATTTCCATGTTTTCTCTCAACCTTGTCTCCTTGGTAGTTTTAGAGTAGGATTTTGAATCAGAACCTCTACAAAAATTACATGCATACACCTAAACAGAGGAGTAGGAACCAACCTCAATCTGGAGAGTTTTCCCCATTTGCAAAGGTCCCACACTTTGGGAAAGCTCAATATTGTGCATTCACACCAAATGACATTTCCTTAGAAAAGCAGATCCATAGTTCATTTTGGGGGTGCTGTGAATTTTCACTAATAGTATGGGTTTTAGAGAAGATCTCCATGTGGTCAAAGGTATGAACATGTGTTAACTATGCTTACAAGTGTTGATGATGATACAATAAGTGTGTCAAAGTGTTTATGCTTTATAATAGTTTGATTGGAGAAATTCAAGGAAGTTAATTAAGTCCGTAGGGTGCTCTTGCTCTCTGTTGATGCATTTTTGTAGACATTCTTCTACAATTTTGTTGTATTTTTGTTGTAATTTTTCTGTCTTTTAATAAGTTATAGTTTGTGGAATTTTTGCGAGTGCATTAAATTGATAAGAGGTAAGTTATGTATTTTGAATTCATTGATGAAGTGGCTACAATGATTCAAATGTATGTATGTAGTATTATAGGCTAAGAATATTTAGTAGATGTCATGTGTTTTAGGGGAGGTTATGTAATTTCAACCTCTAGAAGATATAAGTTAAATTATCATTACAAGATGTGTATGATGGACTTATTGCACTTTGAGTAAACATTGTAGAAGTACTATAGGTGGTTATTGTGAACTGAAATAGAGAGCTACATGTCCGATAATATCCTCCAAGGAAGGGGAGCTAGTTTTTCGTTCCAATCAAGAGAAAAATATGAAAAAGAGTTAGAATGGTATAACTCATGTTTTCTTGCATTATGAGAAAAATGTGCTTTGAATCAGGGTACTATAGACTATGATTGTGCTACAATGATGAGGTATAGCTAAGATAAATCAATCAAGGCAAGAGGAGTTAGTATTGAGCTTGTTGCAGGTTTATAAGGTGTCATGAAGGCTTGTATAACAAAATGAAGGATGAGTTGCATGTGTAATTCAAGGGTAAGTGAGTCTTTAACTCAAAATAATATAAATTCATGTAAAGGAGGTTGTAGATACTTAAATTTTGCTTCAAGATAGAGGTACAAATGATCGACACCTCCTTGGCATCTAATCAAGATAAATGCTCAATTTTGTACATTTTCGTGTGATATAGGTATTATGTTTCCAAGGGGAACTATAAGAAACTATTTAATATTTTGTATTAGCTTATAGAGCATAAAATAAGTTTCAAAATAATGTACTTTGAAGGTGTAGTTTAGGGATAATGGTATTAAAGGAAGTTATGACAGTGTTAAAAATAGAGTTATCAAGATTGGCATGGTATATAACAAGAAGAAGTTATACAACATGTAAGAAGACCTAGAGGGAGATTCTTAGCATGAATGAAGAATACATGAAGTGGATATATTTTGGGGATATTTTTTTAGGCTCATTACAGGTTCATGCATAATTTATTTATGTTATTGATATCATACAAGATAAACTATAGTCCAAAGGGGAGTATTTTGAGCAAGTATGTTGAGTTTGTGCATTGTTTCCATTGTTTCATGTTGTGTGTTGTATTATTTCATGTCTTGTTATCATTTTAGAATTTTTCATATATGTAAAAATGGAAGAGAAGCATCGAAACATGTAAAAGGGCCATGTAGGTGTGTTGGTCTTGTTGGTTTCCATCAATGTTTCTGAAGGTGGTTTCCATCAATGACAAAGAGGGATATTGTTGTCCATTGATGGAAAAGGGTGTCACACTATTGTGTGAGTCTCTATGAGGTGTTATTAAATGGTCAAATATGAAGGTTGATTGGTAGTGTCCATGTTTAGTGAGTTCTATGAGGTCTTGGTGCATGGTTGAGCTAGTATAGTCATTGTTTAAGATCTATAGATTTGGTTGGATATTTTATTGAGTTAATTAATGATCCATGGTGTGTTATAGATGTATATGGGTCTGCATGAGGTCAGTATGGTTAGGTCATGAGGTTTCATGGTTGAGTCGGTCATTCCAGCTTGTTTCTAGCCTGGAGCATGCAGAATGAGATAGAGGTATGAGATTTGGACCAAATCAATCTTGTTGAAGTGTGGTAGAAATATGGTGATGGTATACATGTAATTTATAGTGAGTTTTAGTCTATAAATCAGAGGTATGATGCATATTTGAGGTCCTTACAAAGTAATAGGTGAAAAACATGCAAATTAACACAAGTCTTAATGGTTGGATATTTTTAGATGTATTTTGGATATGTGGTGAGTTTTAGAAGTTAAAAATGTTGTCATTATACTTCACTAGGTATTGAAGGAATTTAATTATATGCAAGTTTTGGTGAAACCAGGTAGGTTACAATGTGATTTTGAAGTAAATGTGGACCTTCTGATGCTCATTTTGAATTATATGATTTACATAAGGACCTAAGATATTTGGAATATCTTATTAGGTAAATTATGAAGGTTTTAGAAAAGGAATTAGGTGGTTTGATTGTCACATTTTTATGAATGATCGTTAAGAAGGTAAGTTGGTTTGAAACCCTAGCTAAACCCTAGCTAGGATCAACTTGGAGAAAAGTTAGTATAAAAAGCCTATTTTGATTGGTTATGTAAAAGTGATAATTTTATGTTTTAGAGGACTCTTCCAAATTTAAACAAAGTTAGATTAGAGCATGTGGTGATATGTGGTCCCTACCTAAAAATGCTTGTTTATGAAGAGTTCCAGTTTAAGGAGAAGTTTTCCAAATAAGGTAAATACTAAATTGGAATTTATGTTAGCCCTGGAATTTTTATAGATTTCCATTATAGTTTCAGATCATGGTTAAGGTGAAAAATTTAAAAATGTTCCCTATTTGTGAAGACTAGGTTTTGGGGTAGTTTAGACAAGTCTATGGTAAAATTGAGATTACAAGAGCTATAGGAGGAGTTATGACTCCATTAAAGTTTTTTTGTGATCCTAATTCATAGATATTTATAATGGTGTATCAAACTTGATATTTAGACATGGTATTAAAATGTTATGAGCTATTATTTGAAGGTCAAGTTTGAATAATGCTTGTTCTAGTAGGGTGTCAAGTGACTTGATGAGGTAAGGTGATGATTTTGATTTGTTCTTGATTAGTGAAGGTTTCTAAGTGCTTAGAAATCATATCTAAGTGTGTTCCATGGTTTGTAGAAGTGTATAATTTGTCATATTATTATACGAGGATCAACTCGTAACACCGTGCATATTGCGAAAGGTTACACTTCACATAGTAAGTAAGAGATAAAATAAAAACAAGAATTAAGTTCAACAAGAGAATGGTGTGTTTGGAATTCTCATAGATAAAAGAGAGAGGTACATATAGGAGTGATGTGTAACTCTTATACATGACACATGTACACTAACCCTATTGACCTATTCCACTATGATCTATTCCCATTAAGTGTGATGACCAACCATCAATGGTGGAAAAGTCATTGAATAATGATGATCAAGTCATATATACCAACACCCCCTTTATTGAAGTTGAGGTAGAGGTTATGGAAGGTCATAACTAAAAGATAACTCCCTATTTAACTAAGAAAGATGTGTTAATGGTGTCTGGGTACTAAGCCTGATAAGGTACCCATGTAAAAACAACAACTTTCTGGAAAAGAGAAAGAGGAGAAGAATGGGTCCTGGAAATGAGGCTTGATGAGGTACCCATGTACAATAAGGATCTCAAGTAATGGAGGAAAAACCCTAAGGGAAAACATCCACTTACAAGAGATAAAAGACACCCCTAAATAACCTAAGAAATATGCATCAAATGATTCCCGACAACTAAAGGCCTAATAAGGTACTCATGTACAAACTACAATATTTCTAGAAGAAGAGAAGAGATGAATAAATGATATCTAGCCTCCCAAGATGAAGAATGTGCTAAAGACCACCCTATATCAAGTGAAGAAGAAGATCCCTGAAGTGACAAGGTGTTGTTCCTATCCAAGGAATGATGCTCCATATGTGAGGTGGAAGTGCCAACTACTCCATGAAGGGATGGTGAATCCAAAGCAGTGGAAAAGAAGGAAGGTGGAATGTCCTGTAACTATATAGAAGAGTTCCCAATGTCCAATGAATCTTGAATCAAAGTACCTACTCCCTGAAAAGTCTGTAAAGGACCAAAAGTAGGTGGATTAAGAAATAACTCAATATTTGGTAGATGATAAGTGGATGATGGAGGTAGGTTCTCATCACTATGGTAATCAATCAAGCTAGAAAAGTTATCATCATTAGACATGAGACCAAAAAAATCATCAAATCCAGTGAATTTGATGAAGAATCAAGGAGGAACAAAGTGAGAAATTTTTTTAAGTTGAGTGTGATGATCAACTATACCAACTACAATAATACTGTCACTATGAAGCACTCTAACATAAACATAATCTAGAGTGAACTCAATCCGTATGCCTTGATTAAGGTGAGTAATATAATAAACTAAAAGGAGATTAGTTGAAAGTGGAGGAACATTAAGCATATTTTTAAAAGTTCTACCATTCAATTCAAAATACCCTTTCTCAAAAACGGTGTAGAATTTTTGTCACTAAACCGAATAGAAGACATGTCATATGGCTCTAAAGAAGCAAACTCAATGTTAGATGAGGTAATATGCTGAGATGCACCCAAATCAATCACCCATGTAGGAGTAGGTTATACAACTGCAACCAAAGATCTTATTTTTGTTATTTCCTTAGTTTATTCTTTTTTTCTTTCTATTTCCAATTTACATTTTCTTTTGCATTAGAAATTTCGTGAGTTTATGATGAAAATGGATTGAAATAATCAATAACTCCTTTGTTTTTCTTCTCAAGAAGAATCATGAGGAGGTAAATATTCTTCTTCGAAAAAAAATTATTCTTCATTGCTACCACTGTAGTACCCACATTTGAACCATTCTTTAGGATATCTAGAACTAGAAGAGGAAGTGGAAAAGTTTAATTTTGTGGTGGATTGGTCCTTTTTATTCTCACAATCCTTATTGTTTTGCCTATTCTCTTTTAGAACCCTAGGTTTTTCATGACCAACAATTAGAGAATGGGATTTTATTGATCTAAATTACCCATTTGAATTAGCTTATCTTATTCTCTAGTCAAATTAGTGAAAAAATCATCAAAGGAGGGCATAGTCCAACTTGCACCAAGTGCTCTTTTTGTAACATGGAAGGTAGAGACGAAAACTAAATAGTTTGGACCAAGTTTTGCAAGGACAGAAAGAATGAGTTGTGAGTCCTTTTTTTTCAATTCCACAATTTTTCAGTTGCAATCTAAGAGATTTGAGTTTGGTGAAAAATTCTTAGAGAGTGTCAAAGCTTCTAATGCTAAGACTAATTAATTCATTTTCCAGTTCATGCCCTTTTATTTCATCCTGTTTCCCAAAATTTTTATCTAAGGAATCCCATACTTCCTTAGGAGATTTGGATGTGTTAATATAAAAGTGCAGTTCCAGTGATACATAAAGACAAAAATGGCCAAAGGCTTCATCACATTTATCAAACCACTTTTCATCTCTATGTCTTCGTAGGTTCGGTTTATAATCCCATTGTTATTTGCTAAAGTTCTTATTTTCTCAAATCAAGAGACATGGAATATTTACATTCGTGATAATTAAATGGGGTAAGAAAAGGAACAAAATTAGGATCCATAACAGATAAAAGTGAGAAAATAAAGTAGTGAAAAAAAAGAAACACAGAAAATGAACACCCCCATAATTGTGGCACTTTAGAAGTAGTGCGTTGATTACACCCAAGTGTTCATGTGACGTGAGATGGTTGGTCACTCAGTTTGTAATTAACTAAATATTGTAGAAGTGTGGAGACCACAATATGCTCAATCACACACAATGAAACAAATGAACAAGCACAAAAGCAAGAAAGAATGGAAGGAGGCTCCCTTGCTTCAAGGTTTTGATGAATGCACTCACTAACCTGCAAGTGAAGAAGAGTGATTATAAAGTGTAAAAATAGCTCAAAAAGAGTCCAAGAGGATTTCAAGACATAACAAAGGATCCTAGAATACAAAAAAATGCTAAGAGGGATGCTACACTCTCAACAAACAAAATAGTAGAAAAAATCATCTAATAACACTAAAAATGCCCTTTTCAAACTTCCAATAAGCCTAGTTTTTAGATATTTAAAGGCAAAAACCGAAAATAACGTTAATTGATGATAACATTTAACTAATAAATGAGAAATTAAAGGTGATTTAGCTAAAATTAGATAATTTATTTTAAGGCTCCATAAAATTAAATTAATAAATTAAATTTTAAAAGGATCCTATATTAAAAATTACCTTTAATAATTGACCCACTTAAAATACCACCCCAATTTAATTTAATTCACACCCCACGTTTGACTTAAATACGACCACCCTTTAAAAAAATACCCCTCAATTATTTGAATGATTATACTTTAGTTTTTTTTTCCCACAGATAAGATAATCTCACTTTATCTTTAAAAACACCCAACGGTTTTAATAAATGATCAATTTTGATTAAGATAAGATCCTAATGAATAAATCTCTTCTTTACTTTAAACAAAATCCATAAAAATTCCACTTGTAGGAAGAAAATAAATTAAGTTTAAAATTTGAAAAAATTGGAATATTTGGTCAATGGCTCATTTGGAGTGAAAAGAGGAGAGCACATGGAGCTTGGTCAATGGAGCATGAGTCGGGAGGAATCGAAAGGTCGGTGAAGGTAGTGGGTCCAAGTTGGCGGGTTGAGGGAATGGGTCAAAGGCAAGAGGAGAAAATAAGGCAACCAATTGAAACAATGAAAGCGGTTTTGTAGCTTGACAGATTTGGTGGAACAACCAAGGCAAAAAAACACACCGAAAACAAGCATAGGAAAAGTCAAAAACATAGGGATGAAAACTAGGAAGAGCACACAATGAAGCATAATGGTAATTCTAAAAGAAGTAGATCACAAAGAGTGGAAGGTTTACATTTCGAGGCAAGAAAACTCATGTTGGAGTTGTAAAGATCTCAATGGCCAAGGCGAGCCAAAACAAACCAAGTGACCTAAATGGATGCAAAAACACAAGTGACTTTCCGAGCCAAAGAAACCTATCTAAAAAATGTAGACAACATGATATAGCTCGTCAAGTAAAAATAAATGCAAAATAATGAATGAACAGATGGAAATGGGGTTTTAACCCAAAACCATAGTGTAAAAACAAAAATGTGACTCATTGGAAAAAAGAAGCCCGAAGCAAAAGAATGCATGTAAAAAAATGGATGATAGGATAAAATGTAGGGCAATGCAAACCCCAAGAAATACAAAAGATAGTATAATAAGTTATCCCAACACAGAGCTAAAGTAACTCAATGAATGGATTGGTAAGTTATGTCATCCCACAATACGACTCACAAAGAAAACAAAGCTAAGAACAACCCATAACTCCACTCAAGAAAAATATGATGCAAAAGAAATATGATTGACAAAGTCAATCAACAATGCAAAATGAAGAAACTAGGTTCAATATAAATGAAAACAACTAGAATTCATGCAGAGAGGAAAATAAGGCAAAGATATCTAAAATTCTAAAAAAAATTCACTTGCAAACTAGTAGGAAAAAACCAGAGCTCTATTTTTTTCACTTGCATTTAAAAATTACTAAACTAGAGATGCAAAAAGGCACCTACCTTTAGATTTAGTAATTTTGTCAAACTTGGCTGCAACTAGCTAGATTTCACCGAAAAACACACCGTAACATGCACATGCACAACCAAAAAAACTAAACAAACTCCAAAAACCAAATGGTTAAACATATAAACAAGATTTAAAATGATGGAAACTTGCATGAGGATTACGAAACATATAAAATGAAGTAAAACAACTAGATTAATTGAGTGCACGTTTACCAAACATATATTTTGGTACCATGTCGATTATTCTACGAGGATCACCTCGGAACCCCATACACATTGAGCAAGGATACACTTTAATGGATTTAGGAACAATTCACATAGGAAACAAGAGATTAAATAAAAAATATTATCAAGTATAAAAAGATAATGGTGCGTTTAGCATGCTCATAGATAAAAAAGAGAGGTACATATAGTAGTGTTGTGTAACTCTTGTGCATGACACATGTACACTAAAATTATTGACCTATTACACTATGAAATATTCTCACTAAGTGAGATGACTAAACATCAATGGTGTAAAATTCATTAAATGATGACGATCAATTCATATACACCAACAAAATTTTGTTTTGGTGTGGAGTATGTTGAGCTCAAGCTTGGTTCTTGAGTCCTAGAAGGCATAAGGATCTATTTACGAGATTGGATTGAATAAAGGTCTTACACTTAGAGTTAAAATAAGTTATAATATGTTATATAAAGGTGATTTAGAGATATTTTCATTAGTATAAGGTTATTCTCATGATTAGTTGATTTGATGGCTCTTTAAGGTCAGTTTGTGGAGAAGAATGATCTGAAAATTAAATTTAACTAGCAATTGTGCACACACATTTCTTTGCTTTGTATTGATTTTCGATGTAAAAATTGAGCATTATATCCTTTTGTATTTTTAATAAAATAATTAAAACTGCAAGTACTATGCAAATATTTAAAGAAATGAAGAGAATTCACTAGCAATTTGACACAAGAATTGATAACGGAGTTCGGCGCTTGAGGCCTATGTCTCCGGGTCCGGTTGAATGGGACCGATCTATTAAAATCTTGAAAATAATTCTTTACAAAGAATTCTAAAAATTATGACCTTCTCACAATCTTCCTCTATAAAAATAATAGGGGTTGCTTTTTACATCTCCTCAAAATTCCATTCCTAGCTCAAGTTATGAGCATTTCAATATTTTTACACAGACCCGAATGCTATTCAAATAAAATAACACTCCTTTTATAATGTTTCTAAGCCTCCTAGCATACCGGCTGGTGCTTATCCTTTTACACGGCCCACCTGGGTTCCATTCTCCTCCCCATGCATTTGCCTTATCTCTTAGGGAACAATATCCCACATTTGGCGCAGATTAAAGTGGAGGAGGTTTTAAAAGGTGGGGCGGTGTAAGTTCTAAGTGGCTTAAGGGCCACCTAAGCTGCTAGAGATGTGGGCGCTTTGTTGGAGGATAAGGATGGCACATGGATATGTATGAACATAGTTTTTAGGTGCCTTGAATAATGCTTATGGAGGTTAAGCCAAATATAATGCGTGGAATATGGTTTCAATTAAAATGTGTGGAATATGGATATGTAAATAAAATGCGTGGAATATGGTAATTGCATAGTTTAAAATGACATATCAATTAGTCCCACATGCATAGCAAAAATGCAATTAGAGGCATATATATACACAAGTTGGTATAGTGATAAAATTAGGAGGCCAAGACACCCCTCCATAATCGAGTGTGTCGAACCTGGCTGAGGGCCCCCAGCTAGTAAATAGCGGGGTCCATTTGTCTGTAAACGAGTGTCCAAGACCGGCGTTCCCAAAAACCACTTTTAGTTCATCACACAAATTGTCCATGTGTCGTAATATAATTGAAACACTTGGCAAGCGTGCACACGTCCAACCTGCACAAAACTCCAAATTTTGCCAGTTGCCTGAAAATTTCAGTGGGCTATAACTTTTGCAAATGAGCTCCATTTCCTACAAACAAGATATCGACGAGAATCGTATAATTTTTCTCCATGCTTTAAAAATGACTGCAACTTATTCTGAGAAGATATTAGATCGGTGTTTCTCTGAGGATCCTCTGGATCATTCCTCCCCACTGAGAAACTTTTGGACCCCAAAATTCAACTTAATTGGTGAATAGGTGAGGGTATTTCTCCCTCACCTTTCGGTTTCCATCCATTTAGCCTTGTTCAGAGAATGCCTTTGAACCCAACATGAAGATACTCAATGTCACCCCTTCATGAAGTTCTTACTTTCCTATCCAAAATGATGTCTTCCTGCAACTCATCAAGATACTCAGGAGCAAAATCATCAATGGAAGGCATTATGTTAGAATCATCATGATCAACAATCATAGGCGGTTCATACAATCTTAAATTCTCAACATTTACAACTGAGTAGATTTGCATATATGGAGGTAAATCCAACCAGAAAGTGTTGTTACCAATTTTTTCCAATATTTGGAATGGACCATACCATATAGGTTTCAATTTTTTACCTTCACATGTCAGTCTTTCCTTGCTGATGTGAAGCCAAACTGAATCACCAACTTTGAACTTGTGATTAGTTCTATGTTTATCATGCCTAACTTTGTACTTGGCCTGAATTTTCTCCAATTGTTCACGGACATACTGATGAACCTGTTGTATTCTCTGCACAAATATTTTAGCCTTGTCAGAATCACTTGCACCATTAACAATAGTTTCATGTCCATAATATATATCTAATGGAGAATTAGGTAGATATCCATAACAAGTCTCAAATGGAGACTTCAAAGTAGAAGAATGTAAGGCATGATTATAAGCATGTTGCACATAATAAAGATGTTCATCCCACAATTTAGGATGTTTTCTACTATAGCCCCTAAGTAATTGTACCATTGTGCGGTTTACAACCTCTATTTGACCATCGATCATGGATGAAAAGAAGTGCTCTTTTTCAGTTTTGTGTCCATTAACCCCCACAATGTTGACCAAAATTCCCCAAGAAATCTAGAATCCCGATTAGATATAATTGAAGTAGGTAAACCAAAATGAACCCAAACAAACTGAAAAAACAAATGTGCAGTTCCCTCACCAGTTATTTGTTTAGTACATGGAACCAACACACACATTTTGCTAAATCTGTCCACTACCACATATAAGTAATCATGTTTCTTCCATGTCATGGGCAAGCCTCCTACAAAGTCCATGGAAACACTTTCCCAAGGCCTTGTTGGAACAGGAAGAGGAGTG
The DNA here is from genome assembly GCA_018340775.1 of Taxus wallichiana var. yunnanensis. Classification (NCBI taxonomy): domain Eukaryota; kingdom Viridiplantae; phylum Streptophyta; class Pinopsida; order Cupressales; family Taxaceae; genus Taxus; species Taxus wallichiana. The sequence continues at coordinate 198,412,198 of CM031244.1, forward strand.
TAAAGTCCTAATTTCTTGTTACTTGGCTTGCTTGTGGCACAAATAACACATCCCTTAATATACCTGTTTACATGTTCATGCATTCTAGGCCAATAACAATATTTCTGTAAATGTGCAACTGTCTTACTAACACCAAAATGCCCTAAAATAAGAGAAGTATGTGCTTCCCTAATCATATGCACACGTTCATTTTCTAGAATACAAAGTTTACCAGAATGATATAACAATCCTTCATGCAAATGATAATCTTTTTCTCCTACTTGTTTCCCACTTACTAGATCCTCATACACTTCTCTAAAATCAACATCATTTACATATTGTTCCTTGTAACTAACATGAGCCAAAGAACTATGCTACAAAATAATAGATGCTACTACCACTGGTGGTCTAGATAACATGTCGACAACCTTGTTTTGAATACCTTTTTTATACCTGATTACAAGGTGAAATTGTTGTAAAAATCCCATCCACCTGAAATGTCTAGACTGTTGTAATTTGGTATGTGTTTGTAAGTAATGAAGAGGTTGATGGTCAGTATGTATAATTGTTTCTTTTCCCAGAAATAATGCTTCCTCTTTTTAACACTTTGAACCAAAGCATACAACTCTTTATCATAAGTTCGATAGTTTCTTACTGCACTTGTAAAGGTTTCTGAATGGTAACACACTGGTCGTTTGTTCTGCATCAAAACTACCCCCATTGCGTAGTCACTAGCATCTGTCTCAATCTCAAATGAATGTTGTAAATCTGGAAGTGCCAAGATTGGAGCGGTACTTATCTTCTCTTTTAGTGTATTAAAGGCTTTCTGTTGTTTTCCTCCCCACTGAAAGACCTGTTTAATACTTGTCAAAGCATGCAAAGGAGATGCAATATATGAGAAGTTAGCAATAAATTTTCTCCAGTATTGAACTGCACCTAGAAAAATCCTAACTTCTGTCACATTAGTGGGTCTAGGCCATTTCACAATAACCTCTATTTTTGCAGGATCAATTCTCAATTCTCCATTTCCTACAATATAACCCAAGTAAATTAAAGATGTTTTTCCAAATTCACATTTTGACATCTTCAAATACAATTTCTCTTTCCTTAGTGCATCTAAGACTTTCTGGATGTGTTTAACATGTTCATCCCATGACTTACTAAAAATAAGAATATCATCTAAGTAGACAATAACGAAATTATCAATGAATGGTCTAAAGATTTCATTCATAACTCTCATGAATGTTGTTGGTGCATTGCACAAACCAAAAGGCATCACTAACCATTCAAAAAATCCTGTTTTGTTTTAAAAGCAATTTTCCAAACATCACCTTCTACAATTCTTACTTGGTGATAACCACTTCTTAAGTCTAACTTAGTGAAATAAATTGCATTCTTTAATTGATCCAATAAATCATCTATTCTAGGAAGAGGGTAACGATTCTTTATAGTAATATTGTTTAAAGCATGGAAATCAACACACATTCGCCAAGTGCCATCCTTCTTAGGAACCAATATAATTGGTGAACCACATGGGGATGTACTTGGAAAAATTATACCTTGAGCCAAAATTTCCATTACCTGTCTCTTGATTTCCTCATTCTCTACTACTGACAACCTGTACATTCCGATATTGGGAAGAGGTGCATCCTAAAGCAACTGTATCTCATGTTGAACCCCTCTTTTGGGAGGTAGACCTTGTGGATCCTGAAAAACATCATCAAAATGAGAAACAATTTTTACCAATTCATCCTTATGTTTTAGATCACAAGTCTCAAAAGCCATCTCATGTTATTTTTCTTTGGCTTTGACCACCATGAGCACAAAATTTTTCTTGAGTTTATAAGCCTTTTCATTTGACTTGCAATTACCAAGGATAGATTATTCTTTTCACGGTGAGCTCTAACAATAAACTCAATTCCATCCTTTACAAGAAAATATTTATTTTCTTCCCTATAGAAGATTGCTTTACGATCACATAAATAAGGACTTCCCAAAACCACCCCACAAATATCCAAAGGAACTACATCCAATTCAACCTCATCTATAAACTTGTCTGTAATGGCAAATCTGAAAGTACAAGTTTTAGTTACCTACAGTTTTGCATCATCACAAACCCAGCCCAAAGGATAAGGCTTAGGATGTGGTTTATTTTTGAGTCCTAGTTTCTTAACAACCTCCTCAGAAATTAGATTAGCTTGGGATCCACTATCAAAAAGAGTATCAATTTTCGTATGCTTTGAAATTACTCTAATGTGGAAAATCTCATTCCTTTTCTTATCATCATGTATAGTTTGTTTACTAGAAGAAGATGCAACATTTGTAGTGCTATTGTTGGAAATTGAAAGAGTTGATTTACCTTGAAAACTCATAGCTGTGATTTTGGTTTCATCACCTGAATCAGAACCAAGATCATGCACTACAATGTTTGTTTTCTTTTCTTTTCCTTTCTTAACCATCCATTTAGGCTTCTTTTCAGGATGTAATTTCCAACATTTAGACTCATCATGGTTTTTTTACAATGATTACAAAATGGTTTTTCATCTTCCTTCTTAATAGTAGAGTTTGTTTTATGCTTACCCTTTCCTTTTCCTTGTTCTTTCAAACCTTTTCCTTCAGATTTCTTGTTCTTTTGATTAAAAGAAGAGAAAGAGGACTCCTTTGTCATTTTCCTTGTGCTTCCAAATGGGTTTCTTGAACACATATTGCATCAAGATTAGTAGGACCTAAAACAAGTATCATATGCCTTAGATAACTATGCAATCCACCAATATATTTAAGCAATGTTTCTTCTGTGTTTAGAGAAATTCCCAGAATTAGATCCCTTTTCCTAAATTCTTGTGTGTATTCTTGAACACTTTGTCCCTTAGTTTGTCTTAATGTTTTCCAATCCATCATAGCTTGTTTCTTATAACCAAGAGGATAAATTGTTGCCTAAGATTTGAAACAAATTCAAACCAAGAAGTGATTTCTTTACCTTTGGTTTCTTCCACTTCCTGAAGCTTACTCTCCCACCAAATGAGTGTTGTGCCACCCATCCGAAGAGTTGCCAAATGAATCTTTGCTTCATCATCAACAATTCTTTGAACCCTACAATATACTTCTATTTGCTTGACCCAGTTATCCAACTTCTCTGCATTTAGCTCTCCAGTATACATAGGCAATTCAAACTTGATATCTAACTTTAATGAAGGAAAATCAGATTTTAAAGAGTCTCTTTTTGGAATATCAGAACTAGAGATTTCTTCTTTCTTACCTTCTCTAGTTCCCTTTTCCCTTTGTCTATCTTGGTACATTTCTTCCACCATTTCCTTCATCTGTAGGAATGATTGACAAAAGTTTTCTTCCTCTCGATCTGCCATTGTAGGACTTCGAGATCGTCTGGTACCAATTTTGGGATCTCCTTCAACTAACTCTCCTTCACCCTTCTTAGATCGAGACCTTGTTAACATCCAACACACAACTTGCAATCCAAAACACGTTAATCTGAACCAAAAATCAGTCAAAACCAGCTCTGATACCAATGATCTGAAAATCAAATTTAACTAGCAATTGTGCACACACATTTCTTTGCTTTGTATTGATTTTCAATGTAAAAATTGAGAATTATATCCTTTTGTATTTTTAATAAAATAATTAAAACTAAAAGTACTGTGTAAATATTTAAATAAATGAAGAGAATTCACCAGCAATTTGACACAAGAATTGATAACGGAGTTCGGCGCTTGAGGCCTACGTCTTGGTCTAGTTGAATGGGACCGATCTATTAAAATCTTGAAAATAATTCTTTTCAAAGAATTATACAAAATTATTACCTTCTCACAGTCTTCCTCTGTCAAAAATAATAGGGGTTGCTTTTTACATCTCCTCAAAATTCCATTCCTAGCTCAAGTTATGAGTAGCTCAATATTTTTACACAAACTCGAATGCTATTCAAATAAAATAACACTCCTTTTATAATGTTTCTAAGCCTCCTAGCATACCGGATGGGTGCTTATCCTTTTACACGGCCCACCTAGGTTCCATTCTCCTCCCCATGCATTTTCCTTATCTCTTAGGGAACAATATCCCACATTTGGCGCAGATTAAAGTGGAGGAGGTTTTAAAAGGTGGGGCGGTGTAAGTTCTAAGTGGCTTAAGGGCCACCTAAGCCGCTAGAGATGTGGGTGCTTTGTTGGAGGATAAGGATGGCACATGGATATGTATGAACATAGTTTTTAGGCACCTTGAATAATGCTTATGGAGGTTAAGCCAAATATAATGCGTGGAATATGGTTTCAATTAAAATGTGTGGAATATGGATATGTAAATAAAATGCGTGGAATATGGTAATTGCATAGTTTAAAATGGCATATCAATTAGTCCCACATGCATAGCACAAATGCAATTAGAGGCATATATATACACAAGTTGGTATAGTGATAAAATGAGAAGGAGGCCAAGACACCCCTCCATAATTGAGTGTGTCGAACCTGGCTGAGGGCCCCCAGCCAGTAAATAGCGGGGTCCATTTATCCGTGAATGAGTGTCTAAGACCAGTGTTCCCAAAAACCACTTTTAGTTCATCACAAAAAATTTCCACGTGTCATAATATAATTAAAACACTTGGCGGCGTGTACATGTCCAACTCAAGATAAAACTCGAAATTTTGCGGTTGCAACACGAAAATTTCAGCGGGCTATAACTTTTGCAAACGAGCTCCGTTTCCTGCAAACAAGATATCGATGGAATCGTATAATTTTTATCCACACTTTAAAAATGACTACAAATTATTCTGATAAGATCTTAGATAGGTGATTCTTTGTGACGATCCTCTAGATCAAAGAAGGTTTCTTGGTTTTCGTGACGTAACTACTCGGGATAAAAGAATAAGTGCTGGTTAAAGCATGAAATTAATTATTTTATGCTTAATATCACCTAAAGAGTGAAGAGGGATGAATTTTTTCATATTGAAGGACTTTAGAGGTCTTGAAAGTTGAAGAAAGGGTGTAAACTATTTTAGTTTATAAAAGCTGGTTTCTAGGCAACATGATTTGACAAAGAGGAAAGTAGTTGTGGTTTGAACCTATTTATGTTTCATGAGGTATATCATGAATGTATGTATTATATAGGTATTAGGAATTCCATAGAGTGGTAACATGCCATAGTTGAGTTCATCTTGAGGCCCAAAGGTAAAAATAGGGTGCTGAAAACAACTGTTTGGTGAAGGATATGAGCTAGTGGGCCATTTAATGATTTATTTGATTGGTAAAAGTAAATGAGACCATTTTTGATGATTATATGTCGTATTACACATGTATGGTGAATTTTTTTGCTTTAATAATCATGTTTTTGGTAAGAGTGGATTTTTCTCATCCTAGTGATAGGGTTTTGAGGGTTTTGGTACAAGATGAGTGGTTTTGGGCATGGCCGACATATATGGGTCATATGTGATAGTTTTAATGAATGTATTTTAGTTTTAATATGATTTATTGGTCAAATTAGTCATGAAGAACTGACTTTATTTCAGTTATAAGGAAGATAAGGCTATAAAGCTAGTGTTTTGAGTTCATTTGTGTTGTAGTTGTGCATGGGGAGAATTACGACCCAAGAGGGAGAGTGTAATAGGTTTGAAGGAATAAAGAGTGATATGAGGATGTATAAAAATGTCTAAATATTTATGGAGAAGATGTGAGCAAGGATTTGAATCCAAATTAGTCCATGAAATACCTAGAGAGAGTGAGTTGATGAAGGTGTGCTTGAGCAAAGGTTTGAAGGGATTTGGAGCTGAATTTTGAGATCACTATCAGTTGTGGTATCAAAATATTTTTAGTGGTCATACTTCATAAAAATATTATGTGATGAGTCATATTCATGCAAGTATCTTGTTGTGAGTAATATCAACAAGGGTTTAGGGGTTGGTGCTCCTTGTGGGGTTAGTGTCTCACTAAAGAAATATATTGTGATGTGTAATATTCACTTGAGTATTTTTGTGCATAATATTAGAAAAAAATTCAATGGGTTTTCTTCCCCTTGAGGGTTTCCCACTTATATCTTGTGTTATGGTGTTGTCTCTCTTTTTCATGGTTGATTGCATGTATGTTATATAATGTTGTGCACACATTAATAGATGGTTAATTTATTATTGATTTAAGTGAGAAATATGAAATTGAAATTAATTTTGTAAGGAATGATTCACCCCCTTAGTCGATTGTAATCATGACAAAAAAATCACACACTTGGGGTATATTTATAGGTCCTAATCACATACTACTATTCATATGATTCCTAAGCGAGAAAACTAGTAATTGACATCTATCTTTGGCCTCTTTTCTATCTTTCTTATTTCCTCTTTGGTATTACACACCCCATAACCCAGTTTGATCTTCATTTCTTTATCTTTATTGACTCTAGAAACCAACACCCAACATGGACACCAATGCTCACACACCCTCATCCCCTCTGGGCACCCTCGATCTATTTATATCTTATTCACCTTTTTTAGGCATCTTGATTTCTTATGGGTTGGAATTTTAGCTGTAAATTATGAAATTAAAACATTGAAATCATATAAATACAAAGCTACATGACCAGAATAAAGGACCAAGCTCTAAGCATCTATTATCACTACCCAAGGTTGCATCCAAAGGGATTATAAGAGAATCAAAGTTTCCATCTAGCACTCACTCAAGGGACAAAGGAATACATTTTCTACATACATGTATAGGAGGGGAAGTTCATTTTGACATCCACACATCTATTTACATTTCTACATCTATCTATCACTCACCATCAAGCATATATTACACAAGAGATTCCTAGGGCACGATTTCTACACAAAAGCATAAGAACAACATGGAGTCTCGAGATGTAGTGCATTGCTCGATCATAAGTTCACTCTGTTGGGTGTTTGTTAGGGTCAATATGAATCCCTATTTACATCTTTATTTTTTAGGATTTGATGTGTTTTAGAATTTTGCAGGATATCATTTATTTTTTGGTTACAGGAGAATTTTGCAATCAACCAACAATATATAGGTGACCATCAAAAAAGGTTAGCAACCATCTTGCGACACAAGAAAAATAGGTATCTGAGTTCATGCACATTCATGGGCACATACCAGTGGTATTTAGCACCTATACACCCATGACCCAGTCTAGATGCCCCGGTCTAGGCTTATTTGGTAGTTCTAGGATTTTTATGCGTGATTGTGAAAGTATGCTCCTCTTATTTATCAGTTTACTAGTTTAGAAAACTTTGGGATTTATTGCAAAATCAGATAAGTATTCTATTCCCTCTCTTGCACTAGGGTTTCATATTTCTTTAGCTTATTACTTGTGTGAGATCTATACTTTAGTGTTATTTATCATATGTGACTTTGCAATTTGGATTTCACATATTCTATATTTGTTAAATCATAATGAGGAAATTACATACTAGCCACCCATTTATCAATGCATCTAATGTGATTTATTTTTCACAGTAATGGTCTTGAGGTGATAAGTTGACATGGATAATTTGGTACTTCCTCTCTGTACATGTGCATGAAAACTTTCCGCATAACCATTCTCCCAATAAAGGTATGATATTCTCTTACTTAAGTATCCTGCATACCTCTCGAGGTTGTTCACGTCTTTTTGTGGTAATTTGGTATTCCTCATGTGTTCCCTTTTGTGTGCTTGATCTTTTCGATACTCTATATCTCCTTGGAGATCCCCGGTGACAACCTTAGTCTCTTGATATAATTCTTTTGCTGGTCCACATTTGAATACTTTGTATGACTAACCTCCTCGCTTTTGATAAGTGGCATTACTTTCTCTTATTCGCATACGTGTGCTTCCTCTATGTACGTAGTGACCAGTAATGGATTTGGTTCCTCTACAACCAATTTATTATACATCCATTTCCCTTGCTTGGTGCATTCAACCTCAATCATGGCCACACTTTTATCCTTGTTATTTTTTTGCATATATGTGAGTACAAATTTGGACAATATTCAACCTTATGCACCTTACCACAATATGTGCATACCTAATTCTTCAGAACTTGAATTGATAGTGATTAGGCAACCCACAAGTGTAACATTTTCCCCATGTAAACCTTCCTTAGTCACCACAACCTATAATTTGGTATCCACCTATAAATCCTCCATTATCATTCTTGTGCTTGTCATTATTTTTCCTTCTCGTGCTTGCAAGCTACTCTCTTTGCTAGTATGGCGCAACCTGTTTCACAAGTTGCATGAATTTGATCATCGAGAAGATAATTAGATGTGTCATGAGTATGCACATAATAGATTTTACAATAAAAATATACATTCTTCTGTATCATGTTGAAAAGGTATAAAGTTATGGACATCATGGTTCTTGTGATAAATTTCACAAGTTGTCGATTACATGAGCACATTATTACACATACAACTATATTTTGAATTCCCTTTTATTTCAAAATTGGTGTACTAGAGTCCATGTTGTGTCTCATGAGATGAATTGGTAAATAAATTTTCCAACTGAGTGGCCATTGCTATAATATGAGCCTAAAGGAATGGGCTTACTCTAGTATGTATGATGCTAACCACTTCTACATGCAATGCTTCTTCTAGAGCCTCGTGAGGGCCAACAAATGTATTTGGAAAGGTGTCAAAAATCCTCCTACAAACCATTACACATGCTAACTTTGATGAATGTCATTGGAAAGCCTAGACAACAAGGTCTTTAAACACACATCATACTACCTAAAACTCTTATAAAAACCTTGTTTTATGTATTTTAGTGCACTAATTCTCTTCTTATAAAATTTAGGTATGTGAAATTCAGCCAAGAAGGCAAGAAACAATGCATCACAATCCAACGATGTATGGTGTGTATCATACTTTGTATACTAGTTATTCCCGCGACCCTTAACAATTGTTGCAAATTGAATAGTCTTCGATCCAAGCTATTATTCCCTTGGCCCTCCATAAAAGTTCACACATGTGCACATACTTTTTGTATCTTCAACAAGTCGATATTATTGAAAATGAAGGAAAATTTTGAAAAATATTTGAGGAGTTTTTGTGGTTTTGAGGTTATTGTGTTGGTTGCTATGGTACTTTTCGTGGAGTGGGGATAGATCATGAACTTGAGGCTCCACTAGGATTTCCTCTACGTGGTGGGGGACCCGAGTTTCCTACCGCGACATGGGCACTTGTACTACCTATTTATGGTGTTTTTCAATTAGGTGCTATAAATGCTAAAAGTACTAAATACTCAAATAGAACAAGGTTTACCAATACCTTCCAATGACAATCAAAATTTCAGGATGATTATGTTCACAAGAAATAAAATAGGCTCCTCTTGTTTCCAAGTGAGAATACCTGTGTATAAAGATAGCTAACAAAGAGATATTAGATAAGGATGATAACAAGTTGCTCGGTGAATGCCGATCCCAGGAATACGAAGAAATTTCTTGAAGGGTTTCAACTCCTTTCATAAAATTAAGTGATTTTATAATGACAATATAAAAATAACAATGGTTAATTTAGAACTCAAGGGGAAGGAGAGATCTTGTTTAGTGTTATAAGTGGCATAAGCTAGGGAGATAATAAGTTCTAAATCTAGGAAATAATGAAAGAAGGATTATTCAGCTGTATCCTATATCTCTCATATGATATCAAGTCGGTCTTTAATATATTTGATTTATGGTGTGTTTAAAATGGCACATACGTTGAGATTGTGTGAGATGTAGAACTGTTCCCACATAAACATCTGTTAGATGATCGAGACATTATATATGCTAATGATTGAGTTTGAAATACCTAGAATAATGATCTACATGACATACATCTTATAAACAAACAACTGTTAGAATAGAATAAAATTGATATAAATATATGTAGACACCTATAATCTTGCCCAAGCAATTTAAATACTTAAATTTCACTAATTATACTCTTCCTAGAAATTTGATGATAAATCATCAAATGAAATTCATCCTATCTTCTGTCGTCATCAATTAAGTACATTACACCAGTTAACTGACTCATCTATCAAGGAAAAATGATGATTAACGACCTTCCATTAATTAAACCCCATTCTATCTATATTAATTAATAATTCTAATTAATTAAGTTTCCTCCTCTATTAGATAAACTTTCATTTATCTAATTTAATCCTTCATATCCCCTAAATCATGCTAATTCTCTTCTAATCTAGTCTAATAGGCTCATATTCTTATTACTTAACCACCTTTGATTAATTATATTCACCCTTAATTCCCATGGGTCACTAAAGGATAAATTAAACTCTCCTAAGGTTGACTCAACCATCCCTAAACCTTCCTTATCCACAACTAACCCAACCTCTCTATTATCCCACATGTAAAGGGATGTAGATATTATTTTATCCATTGGGTTATATAATAATCCCTCCTCCTACCTTTCTACTTACACCTAAATGAGCATAGAGCCCAATTTCATCATCTTAGTCCATTCTTTCTTAGAGTGGAGATAGGCATCATCCATTTGTGTTTAATCATCTAAGTTATTTTGTGAAGATCAATGGAGTTAATCAAGAAAGGCCTTGTTGCCATGACTTGATGAACCTCCATCCTCAATCCTCTTGGATCAAGAAACAACTATCAACCATTTGATAGCTAAAGGTTCTACCTAGTTCCATTTCATATATTTATCTTTCTAAATATTAGAGCAATAAATGTTAGCATGTTAGCTTGAGGTTTTATTTTCAAGGTTTTAATGTGTAGTGTTGATGTTTATTACTTGTTTAGCTCTTAGCATGATGGTATATTCATCTAGTTATCATTATATTGAATCTATTAGGTGTTAGCTTTGATTTCATTTCCATTGTTAACCAATTCATGTATACATATGATAATTCAAAAATTATTAGATAAGATAGGGATTGATAGTGATTGGGGATGGACAACAATCGGGAGAAAATACTAGTTTTGAAAAAGGCTAATAAATCAAAAATGATGGATGTCGAAAAAAATTGATAGTTATGAGATAGATTATAAGGATTATATAAAACTATAATAATATGAAAACATAGGTTTAGATGTGTTTATAGGGTTGATCAAGGTAATATAGGTCAAGGGACCGATTAACAAAAATAAGGGATCAACGACAATCACTATGAAAATTGTAGATATTGTAAAGTTATCTAAATGACTAAATGAGAGACAAATCTTGAAAGGGGTATACAATATGATGTAAATTATTAATAATATATTATAATAAGTATAAAAACAAGATAGATGAAGGTAAATAAGGCTATAGTAACCTTGATAACTGTTGTGAAGATGATAGAGCTCTCAAAAATTTGACTAGTGATTTGATGATGCTTTCCAAGGATTGGAAACCAAGAGGTAATTGACTATGAGCACAATGGAATTTTTGTAGGTGCATTAATTTTTCCTCACATCCAATTTATGAATAACTGGGAAATGGAGGAAGAGGTTGGCGAAATAGAATTGACGGTGTCTGCAACGATCGTTGACGATCACAGATCACCGTTAATTTATCCCAAGAGGTTATAAACCAACAAATAAAAGATGGAAATTGGTTGAAACCACTTGACATTAGAGGATTTAAATTGTTTGGAAAATAGTGGGAGGTTAGGGATTCAAGTAGGAAGAGGTTAGGGGGTTAATATGGGTAGGGTAAATTAGGCTAGGTTTGTTTTAAGTGGTTAGGGTAGGGTAAATGATATTTACAGGGGTAGTTTAGGATTTATGATGGTAAATTTAAAGTTTGATAAAGAAAATAATGATAAATATGATAATATGATTAATGTGTGTTAGGTCACCTAGGGGTGAAAAAAAGGTGTCTACATTTTCCCCTTTTTGTTGAGTTGTCTGTAGGCACAGGATGCGAGATAAAAACTAATGTGAGGATGCTCTAGTTTTGTGATAAGGATATTAATCCCCCTAGGAAAATGAATGACTATGTTGGTAATTATACTGAAGAGATTTGGATTGTTTGGATAGGTTTTCTTTAAGATGCTCTAGGATTTGATTGTAGTCTGAAATGATCATGTTGGAGGAGTTTGTAGATATGGTAGTAATCTTGGAAAAACTTGGTAGGGGAAATTATACAGCCTTTGGAGGGTGACGTTAATGTGGACTACCTATGGATGCATGCTTCAGAGAATACTTGTTACATGGAGAGGATCTCATTGTAAATATCTCATGGGGATGTGTGAAGCCTTAGGACAAAAGGGTTAATGGCAACATCCAAAGGGTGTGCAAAAATTTGATGAATGGTAAAAATGATGTTTCAACAAATTGTTAGGAATGAAAGAAAAATATATGAGATTTTGATGGTATTGTGATGTTGCTAAAAGAGGTATAGGTGAAAAAAATAGATAAGGTGTGCAAAATGGATAAAAGGGAATTTCAAGTTTGGGTTTGGTTGTCATGACCAAAATTTTAAATTTTGCATGCTAGAAATTTTGCATGAAAAAAATGGCTCTTACTTAGGGACTTGTTTCAAATTGGAAAAAGGATAAATGGAGCAAACATGGACCTTAATTGTCTTATGGGGGAGAAGACCAGTGCCTTATCCATTGGGAAAATAGAGTCACATAACACACAAACAAGAAACAAAAACAAGAACAACAAAAATTACATGACACAAATGTAAATACACAACAGAAAGGGAAACACACCACAAAATAGGAAAATACAACCTAAATCACCTATGGTACATTAGGGGGATAGTCCACTTTAACTATATTACTTTTTTCTTTTAGATGTTATGCCTACATGGGTAACACATAATGATGTTGTTATGAAAAATCCATTTATTTTTTCTATGAGATAAGACCCCTTCCTAAACTACTTAGGAAATACATGTCTTGGAGGAGGTCTCTAGGTACCTAAAAAGAAAGATATTGGATGTATCCTCTTGAGAAAATTTTGATCATTATAGGTCTCTAAATACATTTCTTTTTTCACTATCACAACATTGAATTTTGATCATTATAGGCTCACCATATTCACAACTAGTCTCGTGCTCTTCATTAGGAATATGATCCTGATTTTTCATGTTCTCCATGACTGTTGTTTATGTAGAACTATTCTTGGTAGATATTTTTAAATATTCAACATCACTATATATCACTTGTTGATTCATGTTTAATAGTTGCTCAAGGTGTTTATCTTTCCCACATACTAACTCATCATTAACCTCCATATTACTTTCTATGATGAAGGTACTATCCTCATGAATGAATACATCCATGAGAGATTAAATAATTTCCTTTCCCTTCCATTCATCATGATTACAATATTCTTCACAAAATGGGCAAGAGAAGGACTAATCTTCACATTCATACTCATCAACCAATGTTTCAAGATGGAAATTGAGCTATTCCATTTATTTTATTTCATTATTGTACATTTTTTCATCAAATGAAGAATCAAAACTAAACTCATTCTTATCTTGTATATTAATTACATAGGTTATGATTTCAAGACCGAGTTGAGGGTCTTGGGTTCCTTCTATAACCTTTAGAATATCTCACACATATTCCTTCTTTAAAGCTTCCTCATACTCACCTTCACATTCATTTGAAAATCACTCACATTGAATCTTAGAGATATGATTGAAAACTTGGAAATCATATGGCTGGAAATAATTTGAAGCATCCTCTATCTCACGATCCAAATTTCTTATCATTTGGGTTTTCCTTCTTGTAAGTCAAGGAATACTTGATATTCATCATTTTCAAATAGAGAAACAATATCCATGCTGAATGGGAAGGGAAGATGTTCTATTTTAGAATATACCAAATCATCCTAGTGTTTCTTAATTGGTTCCGAAACTTCAGGGAATCTTCCATAAAGATAGGAAGTTTATCATTTTCTTATGAAGTTATGAAATAGTTAAAACCTATTGAATCTTGATACACAATGTCTGCCCTTGGGTCATTTTCCCTCTCCGAAATTTATATTTCATATTTTTTATCGGAAACAAGTTCTTCATGTTACTTTTGACTAGTATTGTGGTATATGACCAATAAATATTTATAGCTCCACCAATGTCTCTGTAGAATCTTTGTCTAAAAAACATCCCATATGCGAGATGGAATGTCTGCCACTGGTATTTTTGACATTAACCTTATTATAAGGAAAGTCCATAAGCGCTACATGAGCATTGCTAACTTCACCAATGAGAGGTCATTCTTTGATCTACATGGAATAATAGTGACCAAAAATAGGGGAAATGGTGAGACCAAGAGCATGTGAAAATGCTACAGGAATGATGCTATCCTAGGCACCAAATTCAACTAGTTATTCAATTTTATTCATTGACCAAAAAGGAGAAGTATAATGGTTCAATTTTTCCAAAAGAGGAAGGTGTAAATGTAATAAGGCTATGAGATGTAGTATTGATAAGAGTGGGAAGTTATTATTTTGCAATGAAGTCTATGGAACATGACTATGAATTACTTCATTTGATAAATTAGACAAGTTTATCAAATTACTTGGGATAAGTTGTCAAATGCTCAAATTTGGAAATTCAAACCTTGGACTCCTTTACATGTTCAACTATCTCAAATGAGACTCATAGGAGTGTGAAGTTTTATATGTGATAGTGAGAGGTTGACTAATTCTCGAATGTCATTGATATTATTTCTATTTATATCATTACATTTGAATGAATAAATGGTTGTAGGAGGTCTCTAGGTACCTGAAATGAAAGAGATTGCATATCCCCACTTGAGAAAGACTACATGACTCATCTTAAAATTGAAGATCAATATAAATAGTTAAATTTTCTTACTTCCCTATAATTCCATTTTGGATTTCCAATCCATTGTTGCACTCACTTGTCCTTATGATTTCTCATTTTTCATTTTTTCACTATCACAAGATTGATTTTTGATCATTACAGGATGTGTAACGTCTTTGGCATGGCTATTACTAGGATGAATTCTAATTCTGATATTGAAAATGTTGACATGTGATTTTTCTTAGGAAGGTGTATTCTTTTGATGTTTGAAACTAATTTTTGCAATGGAAAATTTATTACAGTTCAAAAGTTCATACTTGCTATGATTCTGTTTACTGGGAAATGAAGCCATTCTACTATGTGAATTGTAAGTTGTAAATCTGTACTATTGTTTTCATACTTACCATATGATAATAGCACACCTTGAATCAATTCCATTGATCCAAGGTATGCTTCAGTTCTTCATTATTATCATCTTGATAACTGACATTCTGAAATGGAAAGGTAATGAGGAAATGAGTTGTGTTTTGTTATAAATTTTAAGGACTTAGATTAAGGTGTTATTACTACGCATCATGTTGCAAACGGTGAGTTTGGACCTCCTTTATAAATGTTTCATAATGCTTTGAACAACGTGAGGAGATAAAGGATCTGTTACTGGGCTATTAAGGAAAATACCTTAGCCTTGGTCAGAATGGTTGATGCTATTCGGATCTAACCTAAATTGTGATGTTTTATCCTAATTGGATTTTAACCTACTATAATAAGACCGACCTAGGACCTATTCCTAAATTACTAAGGTTTATGCCTTAACCTAGGATGTAATATCCTATTCTATATGGATTCTAATCTAAGGGTTATAACCTAACCTAAGATAGTATGCTTTATGGTTATGAGTCTCAAACTAACCTAAGGCAATTTTTAATGACCTAAGAACTAAAGGGAAACCTAGCTAATGCTAATGTAATCTAAACTATTACCAAGCAAAGAAAGGGGACCTAAGGGTTATGTGGCAAGTGGGAAGTTGGTGGTGATGGTTTCTAAGGTATTTATGAGGATTAATTTCTGTCCTTACATCTTGAGCCTGCCAAGTTTGGTGGAGACATGGAGAGATAGTGGGATGCCTAGCTGACATCATTGCTAAGTTTAAAATACATGCAGATTTTGAAATGGAACCTCGCCAAATTTGAATTGGTGGTGGCATGAGGAAAGAGGAGGGAAAGTGGCATTCAATGCATTCAATGGCCTCGGGCTTAGTGGAAGAAACCTCCTAGGAGTTTAGGCAGGCGGAAATTGGGGGAAGTTGTTTGGTCATTTGTTCGTTTTGGTTTTTCACTCTGCATGAGGGTTTTGGTTCTTTGAACCAGCAATTTCATTATTGATCCTTTGCGATCTTTGGCATTTTTGAGCTATTTATAGACCTGTAGAAGTATAAGGGAAGAAGGAAGATTGGTTGTTGATGTTGTTTTGGAAAGAAGATATTTTTGGGAGGCTCAGCTAGAAATATTCTACAAATCAAAAGGAAACTCTATCGGAATGATAGGCTCTTCTTTTTAAATAGTTTTGATTTTTACTAAACGTCTTCATTAGAAAAACTCTGCTCTTGGAAACAAATGAGTTTTTGTTGTGATTTTATTTTGTATCCATGCTTAAATAAGTTCATTGTTTTTCTTATGAGATTCATTGTTTGACAAAATTGAATGTGGGAGGGTTCCTTGTTGAAAATATGGGTAAATCATGCTTTAACCTTTATTGAATCTAGAATGTTGTCAATTTTGTGAACTTCTATTGTCTGTACAAAAAAAATTAAGGGAAAGAATTTTTTTGATAAATATTCGATATGGGTTTGTTTTTCCTTTGTAGGAAGAAGGTATGAAATGAATTTTCCTCTGTTAAAACTTGAGCTGCTTTGAATCTTGATTATTTTGGTTGGGCTATGCTGTAATAGTTATTTGGATTTGATGTTTTTGTGAATTAAAAATTGTTTGAAAACAATAGTGATATGTTTACTCCTTCTGAGTTTAGTACGTTTTGAATCATGAACTTTGTGGGATTGTTAAGAAAGGATTTCATTCAGATTTGTTCTTCCTTTCTCGAAATCTGGTAAAATACAATTTAACTTATTTTGGAACTATGTGAGGATATTGTTTTTTCTCTCACCTACATGTTATGAAATGGTTTTTGAATAAGCATTTGATTGATATCTATTACTATTTTGTAATAATGGATTATTTTAGTGGAACTTTGGATTAGTTCAGTTTCAGTTTATTTGAAGGAAATGAGTTGGAATGTTTCAATTTTACTCTTCTCCTTTTAGTTCGATTTTGAACACTAACTTGGGGTTAATTCACTTTGATTTTCCTTCATTTTGTTCAAATCTAGGTTGGAGTTCTATCCTTCTTACCTATTAATTGTTTCCTTGATTCTTGTAAAGAGGGTACATGGTTGGCTTGGTTGTAATCTTGTATTCATTTCCCTTGGGCGCATAGGAATACATTGTAGGTATCTCTCTCTATTTGGGAAATAAGAGAACGTATGGGAAGATGCTATCTTCACTAAAATGAAACTAAGGAATCATTTATTGAGCTTGTTACTTGAAAAATTGTATTATTTTTTTGTTACGAGTGGTTTTTCTCTTTCGGGCTCGCCTTCTTGGTTTCGATTGTGTATCTTATATTGATTCAATTTCAACTATGATGTTGTGTTACAATGGTTTTTAAAATCAGATGTTTCTCGGAAGAATTAGTTCAACCCTTTTTTATTTTGACTATGTTCCTTCTTTCTCTCTTTTCTATGTTAAGGTACTCATTGTTGTTTATCTAAAAAATTTGAAGTTATATTTTGTTCTCTCTCTACCTGTTATTCTCTTCTATTATTCCCCCTTGCATGAAATCGACCTATTTAGTTGTGTTATTTGAAGGAGATTGTAGAGTAGATAGTTAGAGGAAATATATTCTTTTCCTTTTTCCCCTTAACAAATACTTGCTAGGGAGGTAAGGATGTTGATGTGTGACTACCTTCAGGTGTATGTAATGGAAATTATACTATACAAAACTTGTTGATGATAAACATGAGAGTTAGGCTAGAGTTGACTTAAATTTGAATGATATATATTAATTTGTAAACTATTAATTTTGGATGTTTTGGTTCTTCCTAAATCTTGTTGTAGAGAATGAATGTGCTTGGTTCTAGTTATTGTTGATAAAGTACATTAATATTGAACATAGGAGATCATTGCTTCTCAAAAGTGTCCCTATTATTAGTAGATCATTAGATTTATTACCTCTCTTGATTAGGATTGAATGAATCAGGAAATGAACTATAGATAACTATAGTAAGAATGAGGTAAGTAATTTAGATTAAATATTACTTATCTAATGTACACTTATGGTAAAATCATTGATTGAAGAGTGTTGATTTGATCATGATCTTTACTTAATGAAATGTGGTTGTGCACTTTGTTCTTCTTTTTATGATCCTTATTCTTTATGAAGTATCTAGTTGAATTGCTTTACTATTTTGTAAAAGCAGATTTATTTTTATGAGATAGTTAGTTGAAAGCACATCATTTTAATGTTTAGTGCTTATCATTCTCAGTTCAATGAAATGACTTGTGCTAGCAATTTTTGTAGATGGATTCTGTAAGTGATAAAAGAGGACAAGTTCTTTTATGATACTTCTTATGTTTACCTAAAATTTGGATCTTTTATGAGGAATTATGATTCTCACTGAAATGTAATTAGCAAGGGAAAATTTGTAATTCTTACTTAAGTTTATTAATGCTGATTGGCATGAAAGATGTCTGAAATTTTTAGACTTGTAAAATGTGTATTTACTTGACGAATGGAAAAAGGATTGAGTGATATTTGTACTTGATGTGTCATTCTCTTTGGACATACTGTAAAGGGAATTTGTAAACTTATCCCTATTCTCTCATAAACATATCTATTTTGAATCATTCTATTTGGACTCAAATGAAATAGATAAAAAGGGAATTGATACTCTATTCTTTTATTAAATGCAAATTTTAAGTTGGCTTGCATAGATGAACATTCAAATAGTTCATTATGGTATATTAGTTGACATTAATAGAAGAGTAATTTACTTATGATTTCTAGTATAAAGTAAATGGTTGCAATGAACCCTAACTAATTTAAGTCAAAGGAAAGACAAACAACCTGTAGGGATAAGCATTCCGTTAAGACCTCTTTTGAGAATCATACTCAAATGAGATTCGGAAGGAAGAAGGTATACTCCTTGTTAAATCAAAAATCAGAATAAGATAATTGAAAATGAATAAATACAGATATAATAAATAGAATTCATTATAATGAAGTCTATTATTAAGGAATTTGAATCTAAATTCAATCATGCTTAAACTTGATTAAGATAAGTAAGATAATCTTACTATTGGTAGGCTGATTCTATTTAAATAAGATACCAAGGGATGAAATACAAACCTTCGAGAAGAGGGATTGGTTGCAGATTTATCCGCATGTTAATTGTAAATCATTTATGGTTGGTAATAGTAATGATCGAGATAAATTAAGAATCAACAGAGGATGCTGAATTTAAATCTTAATAAAGAAGATAAGTAAGTGTTTAACTTATTAATTGGATATGTACCTCTAGATGGAGTGATTTCGTAGGATTTTGGTACATGCCAACTTCAATAATGTGTCATCATGAAGATCTGCGCCTTCATGAGGATACAATGTTGCAGCTAACACATCGTAACACCCTTCCGAATTGGACCATCTAGATCTACATAAACTTAGACTTGGCCTTAGTTTTACTCTAGGTCAGTTTAGGGGCATGATTTTGTATAGGGGTAACTCACAATGACTAAAGGTAACTAGACACACACAATCAACCTATGTCGATTGAGTATGTCTATGTACCCTTAGTCATCGCGAGTGATTCTCTATACCAACCCATGTTGCTAACCTGGGTTAAGGTTAAACCTTAGACAAGTGGACTGACAGGAGTCAGTGAAGACCATTCTAGATAATAGATGAAGTGGGGTGAAGGACGTATTCTGTTTGATGAGTATGTCATCTAGGAATATGAACATGCACAACATGTGAAAATATTTGGCCAAAGTATCGCAAGTTGTTGGTTGTGTTGTCCTAAGTCACCTAGTTTAAGAAGTAGGATTTTAGATGAATATTGGTAACAAATATTCAGATAGGCCTCTTAAATAGAACACTTCAATACCCAAAAATGGGGTAAGAAAACCAAGTATACTTAGTATATGATACATTGAGTTAACATGAGAGATCGATAAGAAATCGAGTCATGAAATGAGAGATTGATGAAACTCGAGGTTGTGAAATGAGAGTTTGGTAGTTCATCGAGTCATTACTTGATTGGCATGGAATTTTTGTTCTCAATTATGATTATTTGGAACATAGAACATTATCTAAAAAATTGAAACGTGTGTTCTAAATCATGATTATTTAGAACAGAGAATTCTATTAAAAAAACTCCCTTGTTTCTAAAGCTATAAAATGGGAATTTTACATCTTGGTATCGAGTGAAGGTTGTAGCTCTTAGACCTATTGTGTCCATAATCTAATAAAACTTAAATTTTCTTATTAATAGATAATGGTTAGAATAAGAGGAAATGCTTTGCAAACAACCCACCACCTAGTGGAGAAGCAGCTACTACCCAAAAAATTGACGAGATCCTCACCGCTCACGATGGACACAAGAGATCATTTGGCTATAATTTAACATAAATTTATGGGTAATGAGGAGGAGGAAGAAGATGCTGATAATGATAATTAGCCACCTCCTATGGACAACACCAATGGGGGAAATCTAGGTGTTGATAACAGTAATGCAAACATATCTAATCCACCTGAGAATAAAAAGGAAAGATTAACAGCTGAACTCACCAATGATATAAAAAGAATAAGTCCTCCCAAGTTTGATGGAACTGCACTTAGGGATGGGGTTGAGAACTGGCTCAACAAAATGGAGAAGTACTTTGCAATAAGAAACTTCTCGAAGGAAAAAAACAATTTGGGGAGCTTATCAGCTTTCTCATGAGGCATCTTCATGGTGGGACAACCATAAGGTTGAGTTGAACATTGTCAAAACAGACATAACTTGGGATCAATTTAAAGGTTACTTTAGGAAATGATGGCTGCCTCAACTTTATTATGATCATAAAATGACTGAATTTCAGAACTTATCTC
Source organism: Taxus wallichiana var. yunnanensis (assembly GCA_018340775.1). Classification (NCBI taxonomy): domain Eukaryota; kingdom Viridiplantae; phylum Streptophyta; class Pinopsida; order Cupressales; family Taxaceae; genus Taxus; species Taxus wallichiana. The sequence goes on from CM031244.1 coordinate 198,433,094, forward strand.
AGGGAAAGTTCACTATAACAGAGTACTTGGGAAAGGTTTACTAAACTCCTTAAGTACGTGCCTTAGTATCAAACTGACGAGAAGTTCAGGATACAAAAATTTATCATGGGATTAAATCCCATTATAGGTGGTGAGGTGGACATTCACATCCCAACCACTATGGAAGGGTTTGTCAAAAATCCATAAAGCAAGAACAAAAATTGAGAGCAATCTCTGCTCATAGGGAGGAAATTAGAAAGAAAGTTCCAAACTCTTCTTCATCTCTTGCACCCAAAAAGGGACCATGAAAGAGGTTTGGTATGAAAAGGAAATTTACCACTGATAATAATAAGAAAATAGAAACAAACAAACCTACTGCTAATATGCGAATAGATTTTTAAAAAACAATAATAATGCAGACGATGTAATTCCTACGGGATCCGAATGATAACTTCAAGGTAGGAAATAAATTTGAGCCTAGGAAGGGGCCGGTAGGAGGATGTTTTAATTGTGGCAAGGACCATTACATGAGTCACTATCCTTTGAATAAAGGATGAAGACATTCATAAAACAAATTTTAGAACAAGGTATGGGCATTATGAATTCACAGTTTTACCTTTTGGGTTGACGAATGCACCTGCCGCTTTCATGAATTTGATGAATAATATTTTTCAAGAATACTTAGACAATTTTTTCTTGTATTCTTGGACGACATTCTCATATACTCTAAAAGCATTGAAGAACATCATAAGCATCTGAAGATAGTTTTGGAAATCTTGAGAAAGAGAAAGTTGTATGGTAAGCTATCAAAATGTTCCTTCTATGATACAAAAGTACACTATTTGGGTCACATTATAAGAAAGAATGGGATAGTAGTAGACCCCTCAAAGATTGTAGCTATAACTGAGTGGCTTGCACCCAAGAATGTACATGAAGTTAGAAGCTTCATGGGTCTTGTTGGTTACTATAGAAATTTTGTTAAAGAATTTTCTAAAATTGTTGCACCAATAACTTCATTATAGAAGAAAGACAAGAAATTTGTTTGGAATGAAAAATGTGAATCTGATTTTAAGATTCTAAAGGAACAACTAACTACAACACCTATTTTGACTATACTTGATCCTAATGGAGACTTTACTATCATAACAGATGCATCTGGGGAGGGTCTCGGAGGCATTCTGTTGCAGAATGATCATGTCATAGCTTATGAAAGTAGAAAACTCAAGTTACATGAACTGAATTATGCTCCACATGACCTAGAGCTTGCTGTCATTGTTCATGTGCTTCAAGTATGGAGGCATTATCTCCTTGGTAGACCTTTTGAACTAAAGAATGATCATCTTGGGTTGAAGTATATTTTTACTCAGCCAAATCTGAATGAAAGACAACAAAGATGGTTAGAATTCCTATCTCAATATGATTTTGACATAAGTTACATTAAAGGAAAGGAAAATAGAGTAGCAGATGCTCTAAGTCATAGGAAGCATATTTCTTCTCTCATAATGTTGAGGACTCGGTTTAAAGATGAGGTGAAAAGAGTCATGGAAGTTGATTCTTATTTTTAGCAGGTAAAGACAACACTTTCTACAGTTCAAAATGATGTGAGATATAAAGGTTTTCATTTTGACAATGAAGGAATCTTGCGGTTTGAAAATATGGTATCTATACCTTTGAAAAATGATTTAAGAAAGAAATTATTAGTTGAATTTCATAATTCACCTTTTTCTGGGCACCGTGGCATTGCGAAAATTATTGTTGATATAAAACAACAATATTTCTGGAAAGTAATGAAGAAAGATGTAATGGAATTTGTGACACATTGCTTAGAGTGTCAACATGTTAAAGTTGAACATATGCATCCAACTGGTTTACTATATCCTCACAGCATTCCTTAGTACAAATGGCAAGTGATAAGTATGGATTTTTTCTAGAGGTTGCCCATGTCAAAAAATAAACACGATGTTATTCTAGTCGTTGTTGATAAAATAACAAAAGTAGCACATTTTATTACTGGTAATCTAAAGGATGATTCACATGTGTTAGAAAGAAGATTTATACATGAGATTTTCATGTTACATGGAGTACCTAAATTGATCATATCAGATAGAGATCCAAGAATGACATATAGATTTTGGTAAACACTTAATGCATCCCTAGGGACTAAGCTAAATTTTAGTTCTACATATCACTCGGAAATGGATGGACAGATTGAAAGAGTTAATCAAAATTTAGAGGACATGTTACGAAATGTATTGTATGGATCAAAAATAAAAATGGGAAGAGTACCTCCCATTATTTGAATTTTCTTATAATAAAACTTATCACTCCTCTCTAAAAAGGACACCTTTCAAATCACTATACGAAAGGAAATGCAGAACCCTTGTTAGCTGGGACAACATTAAAGATAGAGAGGTGAAAGGACCTAAAATCCTTACAGAAATGGAACAACAAATAAAAATGATTCGTGAATGCTTGAAGGAAGCTGCAGATAGGAAAAAGAGTTATATAGACTTAAATAGGGTTGATAGGAAATATCAATTTGGTGATAAGGTCTTTCTTCGGGTTAAGCCAAAAAAGAGTTCGATAACTTTTGGCAAGGCTGCCAAGTTATCACCTCGTTACATGGGACCCTTTGAAATTGTTGAAGTGATCAACCCAGTAGCTTATCGTTTAGCTTTACCTCCTACTTTATCATAAATGCATGATGTTTTCCATATTTATTTACTTAAGAAATATGTTCTAGATTTATCACATGTGTTAAATTGGAATTCCTTGTAGGTCCAAGACCCAGGAATAATTGTGGTTAAGCCTGTTCAAGTGCTAGAAACTCACCTGTTGCACTTAAGAAATCATGAAATAAGTCAATGTAAGGTCTAGTGGGACTAGTTTAACAAAGAAAGTGTAACCTGGGAAAATCTCGAGAAATGAGAACTACTTTCCCATATTTATTTGATCAGAATTGATTCTAAAAATTGATAAAATCTGAAAATGTTATTCATGTTTTGATGATAAATCTACCAAACTTGGGCAGTTATTGAACTATTTAAAAATTATTTTAATACTATTTTGAAATTTGAATTTCTCAAATCTAGTTCTGTTACAATATATGAATGGAAGGACGATAATTAATTTGTTTCCTAAACTTTAATGGTTTGATTAAGTTAATCATCCGATAATGGTTCTTTTAAGGAGGAAGATATGTAATATCTTTGACATGGTCATTCATTATGATGAATTCCAATCCTAACATTACAAACGTTGACATTTGATTTATCTTAGGGTGTATTCTTTTGACGTTTGAAAATCATGTTTGCAATGGATAAGTTATTACTGTTTAGAAGTTCATACTTGCTATAATTCTATTTATTGGGAAATGAAGCCATTCTGCTATGTGAATTGTAAGTTATAAATCTGTATTGTTGTTTTCATACTTACCATATGATAACAACACACCTTAAATCAATTCCATTTATCCAATGTATGCTTCAGTTCTTTGTTATTATCATCTTGATAACTGACATTTTGAAATGGAAAGGTAATGAGGAACTGAGTTGTGTTTTGTTATAAATTTTAAGGACCCGAATTTAGGTGTTCTTACTAGGAATCATGTTGCAAATGGTGAGTTTGGACCTCCTTTATAAATGTTTCATAATGCTTTGAACAACAAGAGGAGATAAAGGATCTGTTACTGAGCTATTAAGGTAAATACCTTAGCCTTGGTCAAAATGGTTGATGCTATTCAGACCTAACCTAAATTGTGATGTTTTATCCAAATTAGATTTTAACCTACTGTAATAAGACCGACATAGGACCTATTCCTAAATTACTAAGGTTTATGTCTTAACCTAGGATGTAATATCCTATTCTATATGGATCCTAATCTAAGGGTTATAACATAACCTAAGATAGTATACTTTATGGTTATGAGTCTCAAACTAACCTAAGGTAATTTTTAATGACCTAAGAACTAAAGGGAAACCTAGCTAATGCTAATGTAATTTAAAATATTACTAAGAAAAGAAATGGGAACTAAGGGTTACGTGGTAAGTGGGAAGTTGGTGGTGATGGTTTCTAAGGTATTTATGAGGATTAATTTCTGTCCTCGCATCTTGTGCCTACCAAGTTTTGCAGAGACTTGGAGAGATAGTGGGATGCCTAGCTGGCATCATTGCTAAGTTTAAAATACATGCATATTTTGAAATGGAACATCACCAAATTTGAATTGGTGGTGGTGTGAGGAAAGAGGAGGGAAAGTGGCATTCAATGCATTCAATGGCCTTGGGATTGGTGGAAGAAACCTCCTAGAAGTTTAGGCGAGTGAAAATTGGGGGAAGTTATTTTTCATTTGTTCATTTTGGTTTTTCACTCTGCATGAGGGTTCTGGTTCTTGAACTAGTAATTTAATTATTGATCCTTTGTGATATTTGGAATTTTGAGTTATTTCTAGTCTGTTGAAGTATAAGAGGAGCAGGAAGATTGGTTGTTGATGTTGTTTTGGAAAGAAGAGATTTCGGGAGGCTCGACTAGAAATCTTATACAAATCAAAAGGAAACTCTATTAGGCATGATAGGCTCTTCTTATTAAATAGTTCTACTTTTTACTAAATGTATTCATTAGAACAACTCTTCTCTTGGAAACAAATGGGTTTTTGTTGTGATGTTATTTTGCGTCCATGCTTGAATAAGTTCACTGTATTTTCTGATGAGATTCACTATTTGACAAAATTGAATGTGGGTTGGTTCCTTGTTGAAAATATGGGTAAATCGTGCTTTAACCTTTATTGGATCTGGAATGTTGTCAACTATGTGAACTTTTGTTGTCTGTGTAAAATGGATTAAGGGAAAGACATTGTTTGATAAATATTCGATATGGGTTTGTTTTTCCTCTGTACGAAGAAGGTATGAAATGCATTTTCCTTTGTTGAAACTTGAGCTACTTTGAATCTTAATTATTTCAATTGGGCTATGCTGTAATAGTTATTCAGATTCGATGTTTTGTGAATTCAAACTTGTTTGAAAATAACAGTGATATGTTTACTCCTTCTGAGTTTAGTACATTTTGAATCTGTGAACTTTGTGGGATTGTTAAGAAAGGATTTCATTTGGATTTGTTCTTCCTTGCTCAAAATATGGTAAAATATGATTTAACTTCTTTTGGAACTATGTGAGGATATTGTTGTTTCTCTCACCTACATGTTATGAAATGGTTTGTGAATAACCTTTTGATTGACATCTATTAATGTTGTTGTAAGAATGGATTATCTTAGTGGAACTTTGGATTAGTTTAGTTTTGGTTATTTGAAGGAAATGAGTTGGAATGTTTCAATTTTACTCTTCTCCTTTTTAGTTCAATTTTGAACACCGACTTGGGGTTAAGTCACTTTGATTTTCCTTCATTTTGTTTGAATATGGGTTGGAGTTCTATCCTTCTTACCTATTGATTGTTTCCTTGATTCTTGTAAAGAGGGTACATGGTTATCCTGGTTGTAGTCTTGTACTCATTTCCCTTGGGTGCATATGACTACATTGTAGGTCTCTCTCTCTATGTGGGAAATAAGAGAACGTCTGGGAAGATGCTATCTTCACTAAAATGAAACTAAGGAATCAATTATTGATCTTGTTGCTTGAAAAATTGTATTAGTTTTTGGTTTAGCGTGGTTGTTCTCTTTCAGGCTATGCCTTATTGGTTTTATTTATGTGTCTTATATCCATTCAATTTCGACTATGATGTTGTGTTACAATGGTTTTTAAAATCATATGTTGCTCGAAGAATTAGTTTAGCCCTTTTTGATTTTGACTATGTTCCTCCTTTCTCTCTTTTCTGAGTTAAGGTACTCATTGTTGTTTATCTTCGAAATCTGAAGGAAGTTATATTTTGTTCTCTCTCTACCTATTATTCTCTTCTATTATTCCTCCTTGCATGAAATTGACATGTTTGGTTGTGTTAGTTGAAGGATATTGCAGAGTAGATAGTTAGAGGAAATATATTCTTTTCCTTTTCCCTTAACAAATATTTTCTAGGGAGGTAAGGATGTTGATGTGTGACTACCTTTAGGTGTATGTAATGGAAATTATGCTTTACAAAACTTTTTGATGATAAACATGAGACTTAGGCTAGAGTTGGCTTAAATTTGAATGATATATATTAATTGGGAAACTATTAATTTTGGATGTTGTTGGTTCTTCCTAAATCTTGTCGTAGAGAATGAATGTGCTTGGTTCTGGTTATTGTTGATAAAGTACATTAATGTTGAACATAGGAGATCATTGCTTCTCAAAAGTGTCCCTATTATGAGTAGATCATTAGAGTTATTATCTCTCTTAATTAGGATTGAATGAATCAAGAAATGAACTATAGATAACTATTGTAATAATGAGGTAAGTAATTCAGATTAAATATTACTTATCTAATGTACAGTAATGGTAAAATCATTGATTGAAGAGTGTTGATTTGATCATGATCTTTACTTAATGAAATGTGGTTGTTCACTCTGTTCTTATTTTTATGATCCTTATTCTTTATGAAGTATCTAGCTGAATTGCTTTACTATTTCATAAAAGTAGAGTTCTTTTTATGAGACAGTTAGTTGAAAGCACATCATTTTAATGTTTAGTGCTTATCATGCTCAGTTCGATGAACTGACCCATGCTAGCAATTTTTGTAGATGGATTCTCGTAAGTGATAAAAGAGGACAAGTTCTTTTATGATGCTTCTTATGTTTACCTAAAAGTTGGATCTTTTATGAGGAATTATGATTCTTACTAAAATGTAATTAGCAAGGGAAAATTTGTAATTCTTACTTAATTTTATTAATACTGATTGTCATGAAAGATGTCTGAAATGTTTAGACTTGTAAAATGTGTATTTACTTTATGAATGGAAAAAGCAGTTGAGTGATATTTATAGTTGATGTGTCATTCTCTTTGGACATACTATAAAGGGAATTTGTAACTTATCCCTATTCTCTCATAAACATATCTATTTTGAATCATTCCAGTTGGACTCAAATGAAATAGATAAAAAGGGAATTGATACTCTATTCTTTTATTAAATGTAACTTTTAAGTTGGCTTGCATAGATGAACATTCAACTAGTTCATTATGGTATATTAGTTGACATTAATAGAAGAGTAATTTACTTACGATTTCTAGTATAAAGTAAATGGTTGCAATGAACCCTAACTAATTTAATTCAAAGGAAATACAAACAACCTATAGGGATAAGCATTCCGTTAAGACCTCTTTTGAGAATCATACTCAAATGAGATTCAGAAGGAAGAAGGTATACTCACAAATCAAAATTGAAAATAAGATAAATGAAAATGAATAAATACAAATATAATAAATAGACTTCATTATAATGAAGTCTATTATTAAGGAATCTGAATCTAAATTCAATCATGCTTAAACTTGATTAAGCTAAGTAAGATAATCTTACTGTTGGTATGCTGATTCTGTTTATAAGTCTGAATCTTAAAATAAGATACCAAGGGATGAAACACAAACCTTCGGGAAGAGGGATTGGTTACAGATTTATCTGCATGTCAATTGTAAATCATTTATGGCTGGAAACCATAATGATCAAAGAAATTAAGAATCAACAGGGTTGCTGAATTTAAATCTTAATTAAGAAGATAAGTAAGTGTTTAACTTCTTAACTGGATATGTACCTCCAGATGGAGTGATTCCATAGGATGTTGGTACATGCCAACTGTAGTACTATGTCATCATGAAGACTGGGGTCTTCATGAGGATACATTTTTAGCAGCTGACACATTGCAACACCCTTCCGAATTGGATCATCTAGATCTACATAAACTCGGACTTGGCCTTAGTTTTACTCTAGGTCAGTTTAGGGGCATGATTTTGTATAGGGGGTAACTCACGATGAATAAAGGTAACTAGACACACACAATTGACCTATGTTGATTGATTATGTCTATGTACCCTTAGTCACCGCGAGTGATTCTCTATACCAACCCATGTTGCTAATATGGGTTAAGGTTAAACCTTGGACAAGTGGACTGACAGGAGTCAGTGAAGACCATTCTAGATAAAAAAATTAATTGGGGTGAAGGATGTATTCCGTTTGATGACTATGCCATCTAGGAATATCGACATGCACATCATGTGAAAATCTTTGGCCAAAGTATTGCAAGCTCCTGGTTGCGTTGTCCTAAGTCACCTATTTTAAGAAGTAGGATTTCAGATGAATATTGGTAACAAATAGTTAGATATGAATCTTAAACGAAACACTTAAATACCTAAAAATGGGGTAAGAGAACCAAGTATACTTAGAATACGATACATTGAGTTAACATGAGAGATCGGTAGTTCACCAAGTCATTACAATGAATATGGTTATCTGTTATGAGATTGATTAGCATGTAATGTTTTTCTAAATTATGATTATTTTGAATAGAGAAAATTATTTAAAAACTTGAAACATGTGTTCTAAATCATGATTATTTAGAACAAAGAATGCTATTAAAAAAAAATCCCCTTGTTTCTAAAGCTTTAAAATGGGAATGTTAAGGGTTCACCATGTTCAAAAAAATTCTCATGTTTTCCAGTAGGAAAATGATCCCAATTTTTCATGTTCTCAATGGATGTTGTTTATGTAGAACTATTATTGGTAGATATTTCAAAAATTTCAACATCATCATATACCTTTTTTATTCATGTTCAACAAATACTCTAGATGTTTACCTTTCCCACATATCGACTCATTGTTAACCTTAATATTACTTTCTATGATGGAGGTATTATCCTCATTAATGGATACATCCAAAAGAGAGTAAAGCATTTCATTTCCATTCCATTCATCATGATTACAATCTTATTCACAAAAAGGAAAATAGAAGGACTCATATTCATATTCATACTCATAAACCAATGTTTCAAGAGGGACATTGATATCTTCTATTTTTTTAATTTAATTATTGAACATTTGTGCATAAAATGAGGAATGAAAACCGAACTCATACTTATCTTGCATTATCATTTCATAAGTTAGGATTTCAAGACTGATTTGAGGGTCTTCACTCCTTTTACAACATTTAGAATCTCTTGCATAGATTCATTTTTCAAAGATTCCCCATACTCACCTTCACATTAATTCAGAAAAACCTCATATTGGGTCTCGGAGAGATAATTGGAAACCCTTAAATCCTATGGCTGGAAATAATTTGAAACATCCTCTTTCTCATGATCCACATTTCTTATCATTTGGGGGTTGTCTTCTTGCAAGTCAAGGAATACCTTATTTTCATCATTTTTAAATAGAGAAATAATATCCATGTTGAATGGGAAGGGCATATGTACCATTTCATAATCTACCAAGTCATCCTCATGTTCCTTGACTAGTTCCATCACCTTTAGGGAATCTTCCATCAAGATAGGAAGTTCAACATTTTCTTATGAAGTTATGAAATAGTTACAACCTCTTGAATCTTGATACATAATGTCTGCCCTTAGGTCATTTTCCCTCTGAACAATATATTTCATATTTCTTATCGGAAGAAAATTCTTAATGGAAAATTTTCGATATGGTGGCATGTAAACAATCCATCTTTATAGCTCCACCAAAGTCTCTGCAGAAGCTTCAACTCAACAAAATACCATATACATGTGGAATGTTTGCCACTAGTATTTTGAAATTGACCTTCTTATCGATAAACTCCACAAGTTTCTACTTGAGCATTGCTAACTTAACCAATGAGGGGTACTTCTTTTATCTCCATGGAATAATAGTGACCAACATTAGGGGAAAGGGTAATACCAAGAGCATGTGTAAATTTTATAGGAATAATTTTATCCGAGGCACTCGAGTCAACTATATAGTTATTCAATTTATATCCATTGACCAAGACAGAGAGGTAGAATGGTTCAATTTTTCAAGAAGAGGAAGGTGCAGAGGCAAAAAGGTTATGAGATGTAGTATTGCTAATAGCAGTAAGTTATTATTTTTCAACGAGGTATGTGGAACATGACTTTGAATTACTTCTATTGATAAGCTAGACAAGTTTATAAAATTACTTGGGATGAGTTCTCAAAATCTCATATTCATAAATTTGGACCTTGGACTTATTTACATGTTCAACTATGTCAAATGAGACTTAGAGGAGGGTGAAGGTTTAAATGAGGTAGTTAGAAGTGACTACTTCTCAGAATTTCATTGATACAATTTCTATTCATAGTGATGGTCATAGGAGGTCTCTAGGATTTTGAAAATAAAGAGATTACATGTCTACTCTTGAGAAAGTATGCATGAATCCTATTGTAACTAAATATCAATATGAATAATTCACTTTTATTTCTTCCTTGGAATTCCATTTTAGGTTGCCAATCCATTGTTTCATTCACTCATCCTTGTGATTTCACATTTTTCATTTTTTCACTATCACAATTTTGATTTTTGATCATTACAGGCTCACATTTTTCATAAATAGTCTCATGCTCTGCATTAGGAAACTAATCCTGATTTTTCATGTTCTCCATGACTATTGCTTATGTAGAATTGTTCTTGGTAGATATTTTCTAATTTTCAACATCATCATACACCACTTATTGATTCATGTTTAATAATTTCTCTAGATGTTTATCTTTTCTACATCCTGACTCATTATTAACATCAATATTAATTTTTGTGATGGAGTTACTATCCTCCTGAATGAAGACATCCACAAGAGATTCAAGAATTTCCTTTCCCTTCCATTCATCATGATTACAATCTTCTTCAAAAATGGGAAATATAAGGACTTATCTTTGCATTCATACTTGATTAACCAATGTTTCAAGAGGGACATTGAGATATTCCATTTATTCTATTTCATTATTGAACATTTTTACATCAAATGAAGAATCAAAACAGAACTCATACTTATCTTGCATAGTCATAGCATAGGTTAGGATTTTAAGACTGAGTTGAGGGTCTTCAATTCCTTCTGTAACCTTTAAAATCTCTTGCACAAATTCCTTCTTCAAAGCTTCCCCATACTCACCTTCACATTCATTTGAAAAATCTTCACATTGGGTCTTAGGGAGATGATTGGAAACCTAGAAATCATATGGATAGAAATCATTTAAAACATCCTCTTTCTCATGATCCACATTTCTTATCATTTTGGGGTTTCCTTCTTGCAAGTCAAGGAATACCTGATCTTCATCATTTTCAAATAAAGAAACAATATCCATGCTAAATGGGAAGGGAACATGTTCCAATTTAGGATCTAATAAATCATCCTCATGTTCCTTGACTAGTTCCATCACCTTTGGGAACTCTTCCATCAAGATAGGAAGTTCAACATTTTCTTCTGAAGTTATGAAATAGTTATAACCTCTTGAATCTTGATACACAATGTTTTCCCTTGGGTCATTTTCCCTTTAAAAACATTATTTCATCTTTCTTATTAGAAATAAATTATTCATGGTAAGTTTGAATGTTATGTTGGTATATGACCAATCAATGTTTATATCTCTACTAATGTCTCTACGAGAATCTTCGGCTCAACAACATCGTATACAAATGGAATGTATGCCTCTAGTATTTTGACATTGATCTTCTTATCGGAAAGTCCACGAGTGATACCCGAGTTTTACTAACTTGACCAATGAGGGTAATTAATTGATCTCTTCGGAATAACAATGACAAACAACACAGAAAGGGTGATACCAATAGATTTTTTTAAAATTTGTAGGCATGATGTTATTCGATGCACCCAAGTCAACTTAAAGTTATTAAATTTATATCCATTGACAAAGAAGGATAATTAGAATGGTTCAAATTTCCAAAAGATGACGGTGTAGTGGTAAAAAGGTTATGAGATGTAGTATTTCTAAGAGTTGGAAGTTATTATTTTACAATAAGGTATGTGGAACATGAATTTGAATTAATTCCTTTGATAAACTAGACAAGTTTATCAAATTTCTTGGGTTGAGTCCTTAAATGTAAAAATTTAGAAATTTGGACCTTTGAATTATTTACATGTTCAAATATGTAAAATGAGACTTAAAGAGTGGTGAAGATTTAGATGTGTTCGTGAGAGGATGACTACTTCTCATAATGTAATTAATACTATTTATATTCATAACATTACATTTGAATGTAGAAATGGGGGTAGAACTTAGAAAAGGAGAGGTATACTTAGCCATATTGGAAGATGTAGAGCCGTAGTGATCCTCATTTTATTATTATTTTTAGAGTCGCCACTTGAGGATATTTGAATTTGTAAGAATTATTCATATCTTAAGCCTTTGAATGGGTGAACAAAACATAATAATGACTGTTCATACCAGAAATGATTTCATCATCTTCATCATCTGAAGAAGGGGTATATTCACACAAACCAATGTTTTTAGAAGAGCCAATATCATCATATGCTGAAATTACCTAATCATTTTCACATCTAATTTGAGCTTCATCATTATATTCTTTATGACTTTTTCCAAATGGGACAAATGAACAAAAGAAGCAAGCATGGACTTTAGTTATCTCATTGGGGAGCATATGAAAAAAAAAGTCAAATAACACACAAACAAAAAATAATAACCAAAATAAACACACCATGGAAATGAAAACAAACCACACAATAAGGAAGAATAACCTAAATCTCGTATGGTAGATGTGGGGGATAACACACTTTCACTATATTACATTTTCTCTTTTGGATGTTACCCATACATGGGTGGTACCAAATTCTTGTTCAATGAGATAAAAACCCTTCCTTAAATACTTAGAAAATATAGGTGTTGCACGAGGTCTCTAGGTACCTAAAAATAAGGAAAATACATGTCTTGTCTTGATAAAGTCAGCATAATTCCCCTTGTAACCAAATATAAATATGAATAGTTTAATTTTATTACTTGCCTTGGAATTCCATTTTAGGTTTCCAATCCATTATTTCTGTTGGGAATTCTTTTAATATTGTTTTCATTGATGTCAAAGGGATTTTTGATCACATGATGTTTTCTAGGAGGCATGTGATTCATGATGAGGTGTTATTCATCAAGATGAGTGAAGGTTGTTTAGTAGTGTGGTGAAGTGTCTTAGTGTTTAGGTGTGATTATATGTTCTTCATGTATGGTTCATGATTTTATGGTCATGATGTGAACTCCAAAGGTGGTAAAAGTGTTCTACATGGTCTTACAAGTTCAAGAAAATGTTTTAGAGGTATATTGGTGCTTGCAAGGTGGTGATCGAGTCTATTTCACTAAAATATATGTTGAAGAGGCAATTCTAGCCCTAGTGTAAAAATATCACAAAGTATAGAGAATAACTTGCCAAGATAAGTCAATATGAACATGTGATGTGTGTTTTAACATTTCATAGTAGGTGTAGATTATGTACAAGGTCAATATTTAGATGAATAATGTATGATCAAGGATTTTGAAGCAAGAACAATGAAGATAAGGCTAGAAAGCATGGGTAAGTCATGGTGCATGGAGATTTGTAGAAGTGAGAAGGCATAAATGTGAATTTTAGATCATCAATGAGGTTATCCAAGTGGTGTGTGCTAAGTTTTAGTTCGGAGGATGAAAATAAAGCATGAAAACCTATTTTTAGCTCTATAGAGTTCTCATAATTATTATTTCTATTTTGAAGGTCCCAGTTTGAGTTTCTCATTTACACATGAAATATTTTCATGGGGACCAAAGCCATTAATCATATTTGGGCATAAAGCTAAGATTATTTCGTAGTTGGAATGAAGTTAAGTGATGCCATATCATTTACAAAATATTGTTAAGAGGTGAAGTTGGTAAAAACCCTCCAGAAAACCCTAGTTCAAATTGATAGAGAAGATATACATGGTATGGCATCCAAAAGGCATGGGAAAGAAAACATGATGATTTAGGGATGTAGAGGAATCCTCACAGCTTTGTTTTGGTGGTGGTTTCATGTTCCAAGTGTTTTGGTAAGTTGAAGAAAAACCTCTATTTTTAGAGATTTACTTGGTACAAGTCTCGTGTTGTAGGATTCATGATGCAAAATAAATTGTTCCAAAAAGCTTAGGATGTGTTATAGTTTCTCATGAAAATAATTGGTTAGGTTCAATGCAAGAAATGGGTGTAATAGGTCTTAAAAGTATGCCTACCTCTTTTGGCATAAAGTGCTAAAACCAATCATGATGGTATGAGTGTGTGTGTGTTATTTTTCATGGTATAATAGGATTATTTGAGAATGGATAGTCTGTTGAGGTTTGATATTATGTTTTTATCCCTTGGTGTGATCGGATGAGGTGGCTTTATGTTGAAAACCTCATGGCATAATCTTCCCTATTATGCTTGTCAAGAAGGTGATATGAACTCAGTATGCAAGGTGAGTTTTCTCCATGTAACCCATACATGTGTGTTATTGATCATGTTGGTGGAGTCATTGGTGATTTTTTTATAATTAATTGCATAGTATGGAAGTGGTGTTTGAGGTGTTAGAGATTGACGAGGTGTTGATTGGATCTTGATTCCTAGAACCGTGTTTGAGAAGATTTATAGTTTCATGATTTTTAGGGACTTGTGCCTTGATTTGAAGGTTGTGTTAGTTCCTCAAACTTGCACCAATGTCTCGATTTGAAATAATTGAGTAGTCGAGATAACAATGGTATTGTCTCCAAGTTGTGGGACCATGCATGCTTGAGACATACATTTGAATAAGTCGACTCCTCTACTTACTTCTACTGCTATTGTTACTCCTAATATTGAAAGGGATACCTAAGCTAACACTGCCAAGGGACCAGGGATAGAAGGATAACATGAAAATGGAAAATTAAACTAAGGGAGGTGATAACACGATATAAGTGGGATGAACATTATCCATTTCGAGTGAAAGAAAAGGATATAACATAAAGAGAGTCTAGACACATATAACACAAACCATAATGCATTCACCCACTTGATTTCATGAAACACAGTAAGAAATGGAGCTGAAAGTAACTTACGGTGACACAAAAAGCACATAATGTAATAGGGAGGAAATAAATAATAATAAAAACATGTTAAGGTAGAGAGTAGACACAAAATGATGCTTCTATTGCTTCTAGAAATGCACATTCAATTACAATGATAGCGTCGAGGTCAATATTCAAATGCAAGAGCAAGATATAGAGGTTTGCAACAAAAATAAAAAGATGCAAAATCCTTAGAAAATACTAGAGGATCTAAAATGTCCAACCCTTTACAATGAGCCATGCTCTTACATTTATAGATGAATTAGTGAGAGAAGAAGAGGAGAAGGAGGGAAAAACTCGATTTGATTCACAACTACCAATAGTAAGCATTCAATGCCCACAAATCCACTTGCAATCTATCAAATGAACTTTTCCAAGTCTATTTGGCATGTTGAAGAAGAAAATGGTAGAGATCTGAGTCAAATCATGTGGTTGAAGAAATCAGGTCTTGTATTAATGTCGCATAGATGTTTTCTAGCTTCTCACCGCCAAATCCCACTAAAATTTGAATTTGAATATCTTACACTATATCCCACGTTTGTATCTTTCCAACAAGGTTGGGTGCATCGAGATATGAGCACCGGAGTATAAGTTATGATTTTCGAAGATCCATGATGCAAAATGGACACACAAGACACTTAGTGTGTGCTAAATAGCTAAAAAATGGCCAAGTGTTGATTAGTTTTGTCATTTTTGCCACGTGTCATGCACTGTTGTTTCATTTTTTGGGTTTAACATCCAGTTGGAACATTTTGATTGGTTGCATGTATCACACTTAATATCTCGGACAGATGCCACATGTCATAGAATGGCACAAAAAAGGTGCAAAGGTATACACATTGAAGAGTGAGGCACAGGAGCAAAATAGAAGAAGGGTGTGCATAAAGGTGACATGTATGGGAGGAACATGAGAAACACCTACTAGAGGAATTTATGGTCAAGGTGTAACTATTATAAGGTAATGTGTCGAAAAAGGCTGGGTGTGTGAAAGAATGCTAGGAACTTAGATAATTTGGGAAGTAGGTATACGACACACGTAAAAAATGCATTAACTACTAGGAAGAAGGTGGATGCAAAAAGGGTGCATGCAAGGGAAAATGGAACAAAATAGAGGTAAGGGAGAAGGGAATATAGGAAGTAAAGGAAAGGAGGATCACACAAGAGTGCACATAGAATCTATAACCAAGGGAATCTACCAAAGGAGAAAATGAATTGGTGTAACCCGTAATGTAGAATCCTCGAGCCATAATGGGGATGTTAGTTATCTAAATAACTAGGGGAGTTATTTAAGATAATAGGTTGGAATGACTTGTGTTAGAATCACCACATCAAGATCTTCCTATTGATATGTAATATGTGACATGGTGAGGTAATTTGTTATGAGAAGTAATTTTCTTTCCAGAGATGTAAATTATGTGCTTAAGACCTAATGAGAGCTGCTTGCAAATTGATGTGTTTCATGATGAAAATTAATGTTGTAGAGGTAGATGATATTTTTTTGATTTTGAAAGGATGTTCCTAACTTATGTAGAGATTTTGGAGTCATGGTGGACATGTACTATGCCCTTGGAGTTTATAATATGACCGTTGGAGGAGATAGCTTGCTTTAGTCCTAATTAAGATGCCTTGTGCAAGTTTATGTTTGTAAGGGTTATGCCAACATATTATGTCCATTTATGTGACTTATATGAGAGTGTACATTTTTTTGTTTTTTCATGACTAACCTTAATGGTCTTAGCCACATTGTGGTTGTTTGTGAAATGAATCATGTATATAAAGTGAGTGGTGTTTTCTCATTTGAGATTTTATTGAGGAGAGAGGTACGAGCGAGTAAGAGGAGAGTGTGAGAGTGGTGTGAGGGGTCCAAAACATGTCAATAAAAGAGGATGATAAGTTGAGCATGGTAGCTAAGAAGGATATACATGTCATTAGACTTGATCATCATATGATGGTGCATGTTTGAGTGAAGAATAAGAAGGTGTGTTTGAAAAAGGGTTTTGAGTGAGAAGAGTTGAAAAATATATCACAATCAGTTGTTGAAGTAACAAGGACATCGGGTGATCATCCATTTTAGGTGGATAGGTGGGTGATTAGTCATCTTAGGGGGTTGTATCCTCCGTGTAGGATTAGTTCCTTACCAATTAGGGGTTGGTGCTCCTTGTGGGGTTGGTGCCTCACTAAATTTGTAGGGGTTGGTGATTCTTGTGAAGTGGGTATTTCACTAAATTCATTTGTGTTGTGTAATATATACAAAGTTTCAGTGGGTTTTCTTCCCCTTGAGGTTTTCCCACTTTATATCTTGTGTACTCTCCTAGGTAATGTTCTTATGGATTGTTGTATCACGCTTAATAAGCTCACATTGATAATGTATGTTTATTGAAGGCTATAAATGATGTATGCAAGTTGAGATAATAAAAGTAAAAAGTTTTGTATGAATGATTCAACTCCCTCTCAATAACTATACTTGTAACATTTTCATTCACTTTTGCTTGTGATTTCACATTTTTCATTTAATCACTATCACAAGATTGATTTTTATAATCATAGGCTCACCATGTTCGATACTAGTCTCATGCTCTCCATTAGGAAACTACTCCTTATTTTTCATGTTCTCCATGAATGTAAATTCTATAGAGCTATTCTCGGTATATATTTTGAAAATTTCAACATCATCATATACCTCGTGTTGATTCACATTCAACAGCTGATCCAAATGTTTATCTTTCCCACATATCGACTCATTATTGACCTCGATATCACTTTCTGTGATGGAGGTACTATCCTCATGAATGAAGACATCCATGGGAGATTTAAGCATTTCCTTTTCCTTCCATTCATCATGAATACAATATTCTTCACAAAATGGGAAAGAGAAGGACTCATCTTCACATTCATACTCATCAACCAATGTTTCAAGAGGGACATTGAGCTCTTCATATTGGTCTATTTCTTTATTTAACATTTATGTATCAAAGAAGAATTAAAACTAAACTCATACTTATCTTGCAAAGAATCATTTAAAGGACTTTGGTTCCTTCTGCAACCTTTAAAATATCTTGCATAGATTCATTCTTTAAAGATTCCCTATAATCACCTTCACATTCATTTGAAAAACCCTCACATTGGGTCTCAAGGAGATGATTGGAAACTTGGAAATAACATGAAAAGAACTCATTTGAAAAATCTTCTTTCTCATGATCAACATTTCTTATCATTTGGGGTTACCTTATTGCAATTCAAGAAATACACAATTTTCACAATTTTCAAATAGAGAAATAATATCCAAGTTGAATGGAAAGGGCACATGTTCCAGTTCAAGATATACCAAATCATCCTCATGTTCTTTGATTGGTTCCATCACCTTTGGGAAATCTTCCATCAAGATAGGAATTTCATAATTTTCTTCTGAAGTTATGAAATAGTTATAACCTCTTGAATCTTGATACACAATGTTTTCCCTTGGGTCATTTTCCCTTTGAACAATATATTTCATATTTCTTATTGGAAGTAACTTCTTCATGGTACCTTTGAATGGTATGGTGGTATATGACCAATCCATCTTTATATCTCCACTAATGTCTCTATAGAATATTCATCTCAAAACCATCCATATGGAGATGTAATGTTTTCTACTAGTATTTTTACATTGAACTTATTAGGAAAGTCCACAATTGATACCTGAGCATTACTAACTTGACCAAAGGAGGGTAATTATTTGATTTCCATGGAATAAAAGTTACCAACAACAGGGGGTAAGGGTGAGACCAATAACATGTGAAAATTTTATGGGCATGATGGTATCCAAGGCACCAGAGTCAACTATATAGTTGCTAAATTTGTATCCATTAACCAAGAAGGAGAGGTAGAAGGGTTAATTTTTCTAGAAGAGGAAGGTCCGGAGAAAATAAGGTTATGAGATTTAGTATTTATAAGAGTGGGAAGTGATTATTTTTCAACAAGCTCTATGGAACATGACTTTGAATTACTTCCTTTGGTAAACTAGACAAGTTTATGAAATTACTTGGGATGAGTTCTCAAATACTCAATTTTGGAAATTTGGACCTTGGAATCATTTTCATGTTCAACTATGTCAAAATGAGACTCATAGGATGGTGAAGGTGTAGATGTGACAACGAGAGGATGAATACTTCTTGGAATGGAATTGACAATATTTTTATTCATATAGTTACAATCAAATGCAAAACTAAGGGTAGAACTTAGAAAAGGAGAGGTATACTTACCCGCATTGGAAGATGTAGAGTGAAGAAATGATCCTTCTTTTGTTATTGTTTTTTGTAGATTCGTCACTCGAGGATCTTTGAATTTGTAAGAATTATCCCTCTTGATTCTTCAAATGGGTGGACACTGTTGGGCCCCTAATGTAGCTACCAAATCTTAAAGGCATGTTGGTGCACATGGCCGGAGGGAGCGTGCAAGCTAAGGTGTGTAAGGCATGATTCAAAAAGGGTTCTTGGAGAACCAAGGACATGCTACCATGAAGCTCAATTCGGGACTTAGTCATTTTCAACCTTTTGGACAGACACATGAAGAACGTGTTCCGTTTGGATAAGGTTCCATCCTGGCGACAGGGTGTCCTGGAAGGAATATACCTTGGGATAAGAAGATCCAAAAAGCTAATCATGACATGGAGAGGCATGCACCTGGAGCGACCCAAACCTTGACACTTGGGGCCGGATCTGAGGTTGTAGAGGAGTTTGTTAGAGCTCAGATGCCTATTTATACGCGTGCCCTTAGTAAAGAACAAGGACACAAGTAAGGTAGTGGAGCTCTATAGAATTACTACGAGAAATATGGGATAAAATGGGTAGATGATTCTCGGAAGGATGTAATGGGAAATGTAAAATTTTATTTTGTGAGCATACATGTATAGATCCAGAGATGGTGTATGACTATGGTCTGCCACTCTGTGATGTTTTGGAATAATACTATGAATGAATATGATAAGGTTACCACTGCGTTTATGTTAAGATATCCTTCCTATATTATCTGCATATTTCTACTATGCTTTTAATCTTGTTTAATCATGAACCTTACTTGAATGTTTAGTATATTTGTGGATTTACAACTTCCTAGTTCTATTAATTTTGTTGCGCGCTTTGCTTTGTTATGACTGAAGGGGTATATAAGCCATTCTGAGCTCTATAGCTTCTTCATGTCTACTAAATCACTAAGTCAAGATCATGATTTATGCCTTCCACTAAACTCACATAAAAGACAGACTCGGTTCCCTCTCGCGCACCTCGAGTGAGCGCCCAGCACCCGCTGGGTGATAGGTCGGCACGCATGAGTTTCCCTTGTTCTTTATGGGTGAAAAATGAATACATATTGGTTACTCCTTTATCGGGACCTCTTTTCAAAGTTGTAGTGGAACATGGCATACATCATGATCTGTGCAAAAAGTGATGATAGAGTGCTTAACCCTAGAAGGTGTTAAAGATTGGTTTAAAAGCACGGAGGACGAATTCGCTCATGGATTCAATACTGGACCTAAGTTTGACACGTGAAGATGGGTGGAGGACACTCTTTATCATGAGTTTTAAAAAACTTTCTTCTATTATTTCCCAGTAGAGTTATTTGAATGGATCTCGGCTTATACATCTAAATTGGGGTGGTATTATAAGTCACACCCTTGGACCCAAGAAACATATCAGAACTTGCAAGATACTGATCTAACATGGACCCGTCCTATAGATCATTGGTGGATGGGAGTATTGATTAGCTACACTCTGGAATATGCACTTTCCATGTATTCATATCTAGAAGTTGCTGAGATTGAGTTCTCATGGGATCCCAGAGGATCATTTCTGCATGCTATCCCCCTTGCGATCAAAATCTTGATGGTAACCATGGGTTTAGAGGCATTTCCTATGGCCAGATAAACCACTCTAAGTGCTTGGAAAGGAAGCTAGGTTGGGGAAAGATGCCTGATGTAACAACTAAAAAGGAAAGGGAGGAGAGACAACTCAAGTATAACAAAGCGTGTGAAAAGGAGATCGATAGACAATGCGGGATTACAAGTGGGTTATGGAGCCAGACATGGTGGAAAGGAGTTGAGGTTCATGCATAGGATGTGGAACCCGAATAGTCTATGATACCCCATCTTGGTAAGCACGGGAGAGAAAACCTTGTGGCTTCTGATGAGAGTCCATCACGTAGAGAAAGAAGAGTCATTGGCATGCATCTAACCCCACCTAGTGACCAAACCTTGGTGCTTGGTTTGTTTGAACGAGGGAAAAGTACAGTTGATCCATTTGATATTAGTAGAAGCAATTGATCGGCACCCGAGATACAATTTCTCATTTGGGACTTCTATGGCTTCACACACTATTCCAATATTTGGTGGAATGTTTGGATAAGGCACATAGACAACTAGTTTTGGAAGCACGTTAGGAAGTGGTGGAGGAAATATGATTGGGAGTGGTACTAGTTCACAAAATGTCAGTAATTTAGTGGGATGATGAGAGTGTTTGACATGACAAACACAGGCCCTGTACCTAACACAGGAGTATCTGGAGTTGGAAGTGGTGGAGCTGGTGGCTCGAGATCTAGTGGATCCGGCAGAGGAGGAAACACCAGAGGAAACCAAGCAAGGCTGGATCGAGAGGATAGGGGCCTCAACCACCTCCTCAAGTATTTTTGAGATTTCTCTACACTTACTAGATGACAGTGGGATAGAAGATGCCACAGAGCATGTGCATAAGTGCGAGCTGCTATGGTGCGCGAAGGGGATCACGACCCAGGATCGAAAGTCCAATCAATTTGTGATGACCTTGTAAGGACACATACATAGTTAGTATAGAAAGTATGACCCTCATCGATCATTGTGGATTATACCACATTGAGAAATGTGTTATTGGAAAAATTTTACATACCTAAGTTTGAACAAAAGAGCATCAAATATCTCAAAGAAATCTAGTAGGGAATGGTAGAGAGCGTGCGGGAATATGATGCACATTTTAAAACTCTTTTTCTAAACTATCGTATGATATCCACCCTTCACAACATGCTCAGTGGTTTTCGGGGGTTGATCATACCCTTTAGGAGGGCTTTATCTCATAAAACATTCACGAGACCCGCGTGAAGCGTTGGAAGCTACTTTGCTTTGCACAGAGAAGTTGGTAGTGTTGACACTAGTGTTATCCCATTTTGAGGCTCGATCATCAACTTTGCCATGGCCAAGTAATTGGATAAATTATCTACAAACACAATTCCAAAGATTCATAGTGGGATGTGGTGCACAAATTGTAATGTAGAAGGGCACACAAAGGATAATGGTGGGATATGTACTTGAAAGGTAGTACACGCCGTAGTGGTAAATTGTGAAATATGTCACGGGGATCATGATGTAAGTAGGTGCCCCTTTTACAGCGTGTGATCCGTAAAAATGTATCTTGTTATTGTAAGATATGTACCTCAACCACACATGACACCAAGGATTGTAGATTGATTGACCAGATTCATGAGGCAATTGATCTTGGTGTGTGCCAGAATAGCATTGCCAACAGTTCCAAAGGAGATGACCATGGGTATGAAGAGCACGGGGATGGAGGTGCATGTGGAAGATGGTTTCACAGAGGATTTTGTGGTTGTGGCAACCAGAGAGGAAGAAGTGAGTTCCCACGTGGGACGTGTTTTAATTGTGAGCCACAGACCATTATAAGCGCAAATGTCCAGATCTTCTACAATGCTCACATTGTGGAAAAAAATAGGTATGAAGAGTGCCTAGAGATATACGAAAATATGAGTCGAAGTATCGGAAGATAAGGGCGCTTCCATGGTGAGTATTAAGAAGGCTGACATGTAATGGCTTCCGTGAGTAATACGTGAATCAGAACTAGAGCCTATTATGGTAACAACAAGGGCGGTGTCCATGCACGTAAGGGGACCACGTAGGCGAGACCTCTTATTTCAAGGGAAGTAGTACATGGGAAGTATCCAAACCTAGCTCACCAAAAAGAAGTCTACCAGGAAACCATGGACGTAATTCAAAGTTTACAAGGGGAGATCTAATGCTTAAAAGAGCAAAACTAGAAAATATGAGCAAATAAGACTGGTAGAAGCACCAAAGGATGACTTGGATGAGGTTAAGGAGGTGTGTAAACTGCTGAGGTAGGAGAATATTATTCCCCTGCTAGGAGCATGGTTGAGAGAAAAGGTACCACGCACCGGGGAAGAGCATGAAAGGCAGATCCTACATGTAAACCTCCCACCTCACAACCTTGATTATGATAAAGAGATTACCTTGAATGTAGTATTGGATGGATGGTTGCTTAGCAACATCCTCATTGACATAGGCATTGAGGTTAATGTTCTCACTCTGATGCCTAGCATTAAATGGGAAGACCTGCATTACAACCATCTTCAAATGTGTTGTATATGGAAAATAAGACAAAGGTGATGCCCATAGGTGTCTTGAAGGATGCGACCATTACAATTCAGGGGACTAGGTTCACTGGGGATTTTGAAGTCTTGGCACTTGCCAAGGTAGATAATTTCCCAGTGTTACTTGGGTGCTCGTGGTGCTATAAGAATAATGCAGATCTTTAGTTTAACAAGGGGTACATAAGCTTTAAAAACAAGGAAGAGAGGGTGATTATACCACTTGCTGATGGAAATTCCACACCCTATACTGAACCCCTTAGAGAGGAAGTCCTTGATAGAATATATGTGCACTCCATAAGAGATCCAAAGACCATCCACCCTATAGAAGGAGTCATCTAGTTTGATGATGCTCAATCATCGGTGATACTACCAAGTATAGCATTTGATAATTGGGCACATGGGACATGAATTGATTAGGTAACATCTAAAAGGATCGGTAACCAAGGTAACCACGGTGCGTACGGTTCGAACTTGGGAGGAAAGGTAATAACCAAGTATTACGGGATGCATACCCCGAGGTCTTTTTGAGGAATATGGAAGCTCAATGGAGAGAGGACGAGTGATGAGGTATGTTGGGTTATGTTCTGATAGGCACAACAACAAGGTGGTGGGATGCGCATAGCGAAAACTTGTTGGAGTGGTGTGAAGTTAGAATTGTGCTCACTGTCTAATTATCGAAGAGCAACATACCCACGGCTATCAAGGATTATAATGGAAAAGGAGCCGTCTCTTCCCACATCCAAGCATGTGAGAGAGTCTCAGGGAGAAAGGCACAAAAGATTTACTATCCTCCCTTTTGGTGCACAAGTTGCATTCGACACTACAACATTGTGCGCGTGCTTAGTACATCCATTCTGAAACTCACCACCAAACAGGAAATTGGTAGGAATTAGCGGTTGACTTGGTTCACACATTCAAGTACCGAAGTACTATGCAACTAGTTGATGAGGTGTTACAGACTATCAAGCGCCTCACTCTGGGGGATTGTGCCATGATGGAAGATAGATTAGTAGACTTACTTGGTGGACCTAGCTTGGAAGTGCGGTTCGAAGAGGAGGAACCAGAAGGCATAAAATTTGAGCATGCGTGTGCTTTGAAAAGGACAAAGGAAAGATGGTATATTTTGTTGATGGAGAGGAGATAGAGATCCTGAATGTCAACCATTTGGTTGGGACACACAAAGTAGTTAACAATGTGGATGCATGTGTGCATGCGTATCATGAACCACTCGAAATCAAAAAAGTTAACATCGTCTCAGAGAAGGATCCCAAGGAAGCTATCATTGGGGACTACTAGTCAGACAAGGAAGTATCAAAGATCATTGATCTCTTACATGAATTTGAGGATTTATTCCCATGTAGATACCATGAGTTGAAAGGAATCCACCATTCATTGGGGAAATGAGGATAAAGTTGAAAGATGGTGCGTGCCCGGTTAGGAAGAGGCCTTACAGGATGAATCCCAACATGTGTGTAAGGGTTAAAGAAGAGCTAGAAAAATGATAGCATCCAGTATCATTGAGGCTATGGAGGAATCAGAATGGATAATTCCAATGGTGATCAACATAAAGAAGGATGGGCAGATTAGGATATGTGTGGATTATAGGGAGTTGAATGTTGTTTGTATCATAGATCCTTTTCCCACCCCCTTCACTGAAGAGATTTTGGAAGGAGTTGCTGGGCACAAGGTCTATTCCTTCACGGATGGATTCTCGGGATATCACCAAGTAAGGATTACCAAAGAGGACCAAGAAAAGACAAATTTTTCCACTGAGTTGGGAATATTTGCATACACGGTCATGCCCTTTGGATTGAGGAATGCGCCCACTATATTTTCGCATAGTAGTGGTACAAACATTTCAGGACTTCATCCACAAGTTCCTTCAAGTATATTTGGATGATTGGACAGTGTATGGATTGGTCAGGAACCATTGTGATAACTTGAGATTGATGTTTGAAATATGTTAGTAGTTGAGGATTTCCCTCAACATCAAGAAATGTGTCTTTGCAACCCTTTTGGAATGTTGTTGGGGCATATCATATGCAAAGAGGGCTTACTGGTGGATCCCGCAAAGTTGCAGTTATTATGGGATTAGGGGAGCCCACCAACCAAAGCACCGTGTGTGGATTTCTTGGACACACTGGGTACTACAAAAAGTTCATTAAGGGATATGCCAAGATCGCCACGCCTTTGGAAATATTGCTCAGACATAAGAGTGCCTTTTAGTGGGGAGAGGTGCAGCAGAGGGCATTTGACACTCTAAAAGAAAGGCTTATCACCGCACCTATTCTATGATTCCCATCATGGGATAAACCTTTCCATGTCCATGTGGATGCCTCTGGTACAGCAATGGGAGCTGTTCTTGCTCAACCAGGAGAGGGGATTGTTGATCATCCCTTATGTTTTACAAGTAGAAAGTTGACACCAGCAGAATAGAATTATACAATGACCGAGCACGAGGCATTGTCAATGATCTACATGCTCCAAAAATTTAGACAATATCTACTGGTGACTCCCTTCATATTCTACACTGACCATATGGCCTTGAAGTATCTCATAAACAAAGTAGTGTTGCAGGGGTGCATATGTCGTTGGGTACTTTTATTTCGAGAATTTGAATTCAAAGTGGTGGGTGGTAAAACCGGAAGGAACAATCGTGGGCCAAATCATTTATCAAGGATTGATTCGGGAGAGGATGTGCAAAGTATTCGAGAAACCATGCCGGATGCGCAACTATTCAAGGTTGCGGCACGCACCCTCGAATTAGAGGACATTGTTTGTTTTTCTCAAGGAAGGTGTGGTTCCCCGAAGGGATGAATGCAATGGAAAGGAAAAGGTTAGCCATACGTGCCACACCCTTCATTTTGATCAATAGGGATTTGTAAAAAATGGGTTGTGATGAGGTTTTGCACCAGTGTGTATTAGAACATGAATGTGTAGCTATAATAGAAGAAGACCATGGTGGGATTTTGGAGGATACTATGCGGGGAACAAAACCGCGTGCAAGATCCTAGTCACCGGACTATGGTGGGAGACGATTCACCAGGATTGCATTGATTTTTACAAGGCCTGTGACCACTACCGCACCTTGGAAAACCTAGAAGAAGGGATGAGATGCCCTTGCACCCCATCACCAAAGTGAAACCTTTTGAAAAATGGGCAATAGATTTTGTCAAACCAATCTCACCAGTTGCGTGAAGGACTAACTCGTGGTATATTATTACCTGTATTGATTATTTGAAGAGGTGGGTAGAGGCCACATCCACTAAGGATTACACCGCAGCCATGACTACTAGATTTTTGTGGGAGAACATTATAAGTAGGTATGGGTGCCCATTAAGTTTAACAAGTGATAGGGGCACTCACTTCTAAAATGATACCATCAGGATTCTATTGGCAGAATTCATGGTAACTCATCATAAGACTACCCCATATCACCCTTAGGAAAATGGGACTACAGAGGCATTTAACAAAATACTTAGTCACACATTGAATAAGATATGTGATGTGGGTAGGCAGGATTGGGATGACAAGGTGTCAGTAGTTCTTTGGGCATACAAAACAATGTATAAAAGATTGAACAAGGCCACACCATTTCAACTTGGTGTTCGGCACGGAGGCTATTTTGCTAGTTGAATTTATGCTACCATCATACATATAGCGCACACGGGGAGGGTTGGATGACGAACAAGAACTAGAAGAAAGAATAGATGAATTGATAAAGTTGGATGACAGGAACTCACTAGCAAGATGGATCTAAACAACTGAGAAGGCTAAGAAAAAGGCATGGCATGACCATTATATTAAGAACAAATAGTTTGAGGTTGGCCAGATGGTATTACTATATGATTCTAAATTTCTACACCATCCTGGAAAGTTGAAGGTGCATTGGTTGGGTCCTTATGTAATTTCATACATCCTTGATTCAGCGCATGCTAGTTACAAGTCGCTGGATGGAACAAAATTACCTAGACACTTCAATGGGAGTAGGCTAAAGCCCTACTATAAATAATGCTTCTTGGTGTTTGTAAATAAGGAATTTTTTCCAGTTAGTTTAGAATTTCCTTTTATGCTTTTCCTTTCTTGTATTTCCCTTTCACGTTGTTGTTTGGTTTTGTGCCTTGGGCACTAATAACCTTATTACTTTTTGACTTATGAATGCGCAGAGGACCACACATTGTTTTAGTGTGGGGTGAGGTGATAAAGAGAAGCATGGAGTTATTTTGTCAAAGGATTGGGTTGGTAGACCATTTGAATTGGCCCTATTGAAAAGATGCATTAGGAGAAAAGAAGGTAGATGGATGGAAAAATAAGGTTACATTGGAAATCCACGTAAAAGGAGAAAAAGTGCAAAAACATGAGGTAGGTGAAAGAAAGAATCATGAGGATGGAAGAGGTGCCTTTGGCATTGGTAACATGCGTGCAAGAGTCTTCTGTCAAGATGGATTGTTTGCGCGCCAGAAGGGTGGAAACATTTTTCACAAGGATTGGGCATGGGTGGAAACATTTTTGCGTAAGGATTGAATGGGTGAAAAAATTTTCGTGCGCGGGATTGAGGCGCGGAGAAGCTGTCGGGTTTTATTTGAAAACACCACATTAAACATTGTCATACGGTGGTAGGTAGCCTAGCCTTAAATGCATAAAAGTGGGAAAAGCTATAAATACAAGAATGGGCAGTTCATTATTTTACTTTGCAAAAACAAGAAGAGTGATTTTATTTCAAGAGCTAGGGTTTCAAGAACTGACTCGTGCAAATGAAAATCCCAAAAACTTAAGAAAAATCGGTCCGTTAGATCTACAAACTAGAGCAGAAGTGATTCACGGGTGTGAGGAATGTTGTGAAGAAGTGCCATGATTGAAGGAGGAAAATCAGAGATTAGGGTTTGTGTTTTAGGGCATGGGGTGCACGAAGGAAACTTTCGACAACTCACAAGATAACTTAGGAATGAAAGCAAAGGGTGCAATGACAGCCACAAAACTAGTAGGAAAACCTACGAGAACAATCCATAAAGGAAAAGGGTAAAGGAAAAGGAAAGAATAAACAAGAAGAAATACCCTTCAATACCAACAAAGAATGGTATTTGGAGAGATGCAATACCTAGATGGGGTTTTGCTAGGGAAATATTGGGAGTCCCACATAAGGAAGATGGTGTGATCAACTATAATCACCGGTCAGGCACAATCATGAAGGAAATGGTGCTGGAGCTGGTGTACCCCATAAACAAATGAACACCTGACAGGTTGCCAATCTATAGCGACGTGGTCAAGGTGAAAATGGAGAAGGAAGGGCTTCTCCAACTTTTTGAGTTGCCATATTTTAAGAAGCCCGAGCACTTGTACCAATGGTTGATGACATGCGTACATGAAGACTTCTTTTGCTTCACAGGGTGAAAAATGCACATAACTCCCTAACTAATTTCACACTTTACATGCCTAAGCTATAAAGGGGACTCATTCATAGATGACCTCCTGGATGAGAAGGCAATCATAGAAGCCATAACATCCTTGGAATTGAAGAAGGGATCAAGGTACTACGATGTCTTGGATATCAACAATCCGATGATGAAGATGGCCGCGCACCTTATCTCCAAGCTGAATGGACAAGAGAGATGGACCCAAGTGAGCAAGCCCTAGCTGAATGTCTATAGGAAGGTCACGGAAGGCACCGTGTACAACATCTCCTAATACATAGTAGATGAAATCATAAGCAGCACGGAGAAGGGAGGAAAGATCCTTTTTGGAAAGATTCTGTTAACAATTGTGTTCTTACAAATTGAGGTGTCAAATGCATCTGATAAGTTCATGTGGGAGTACCCTACTGAAGACCATTCACCCACGGAGAGGTTTCAAAATACACATGTGAATCAATGACAGGGGTACACAAGGTGCACTTAGACAAATGGTATACGCGCCTTAGGAACGCATTCGGGCTGAATGGCGGATTCCTGAACAACTCCCCATGGCGACCAAAGGAGAAGTAGAGTTCACGGTCTACCAACACTTCGCATTAGTAGGTTCATTTTTATGGATGATTTTGGAGTCCATGGTGCAAACTCCCATTCTCGTTTATTGCCCAATTTTTCCAAGCGGGGTAAACAGATACAAGGAATCAAAGAAATTAAACCTAGAGTTGTCCACCCTTGATAGAGAGCACAGGGAGATGAGAAAGAAGCTGGTCTACCCAGAGAAGTGCACATACGTTGAAAGGTACATGTCACATGATGTGCACATTGTAAGGCCTTTGACCTTACCTATTGCTAAGAGCATTGCTGCTAGGATCTACCTATGCATAAGGCTGAAATTTGAAAAGGGCGCATACGTGGAGAATGAGATATCCATCTCGGATGACCCTATGGGAAGAAAGAAGCCCATGCCAAAGCACAAGGAGAGGGAAGAGGAAGAAGAACAAAGGGTGGTGGAGAAGTAGAATGTAGATACCACGGGGCCAAGTACCTACGTCTGGAAGAAGAGGAGAATGGTGGTCAGGGAGAAGACCCCGAGAGCCTGTGAAGCCACCATCCCTGAAGAACCCTCAGATGAAGAGAAGACAACATCCCGACTCTAGAGTTTTCTACAAAGGAAGAAGAACAAGGGACGGAGGAACAAGAGTCTGAAGATATAGACGACCCGACACCTATATAGGTGAAAAGGATGATGATGAAGGGGAAGAGTTGGAGGTGAATCAAGAACCGGTTGATGTCCATGATTCGGAGGAAGAGGGAGTAGAGGATACAAATGATGCTTTCATCTTTGTAAGGAGGAAGGGCACCCAAGGGGAGGAAGGCACATGGAGTGAAGAAAGGAGTGAAGGGGCAAGTACTAAGGGGCCAAATATGCCCAAGCTCACTCAGGAGGAGGTGGATGAGAAAGTGATAAGGGAGGTAGAGAGGATAATTAATACCTTTGTCGATGAGGAGTTGGAGCATAGTGCGAGCTCATGCTTGGTGAATTTAAGGAAGAGCAAAGGGAGAAAAGTGTGGGTAGCACAAAAGGCCCAACTCTTTTAGTAACTATTCCCAAGGGTGTGCATGAGAAGTAAACACATGGAAGGGGAAGAATAACAATGGGATACATTGATGACCCCAACAAAGTTTTGTGCGCACATTTCTAGAGTACCGTGCCCACCAAGGAGCTCACTACCATGGAGTCCTTTGATCCTAAGGGTGGATACCCATGCACAAGGAAGATGCTATCATGGGCGTTTGACTCCCACCTTGATGAGCCTAAGTTTGAGGTTAACCAAGGAGTGGTATTAGCATTATCTAAAGGAAAGGGGGACAACCCCATTGTAAACATGCAATAAGTATCGGATGAGCAAGTGTGTAACGTTCTCAAAAAAGTCTCCATAGAAATTGAGGCTAGGCTCTTTTGTAAAAATGATAGGGTTAAGGTCTTGGAGGACTGTTGGAAAAGAAGAAGGAAGAAGTAGTCAAGCTAATGAAGGACCTCAGCCTTGAGAAACTAATCAGCACTCAACTACAGAGGGAGCTTCGGAGGAGAAATCTAAAGTGTGTAAAGTTTCTAAAAAGGTGGAGCTCATCTCCTAGGCCATCATCATGAAGCACCCAGACCTTAACCCTCCCACGCAAAAGTATGGATCCTCCCTGGAATGTCTAGAGGACTTGACTCAGATCCTCACCATGGAAAGGTAGCCTTTGGCCTTGGAGTTGGTAGAGGAGGTAGCTGCATGCTTAGAGAAGGAAGACAAATTGAAATTCATCGAGCTCATAACTGAATACAACAAGGTGCTTGCTGACGTAAAAATAGCTACACAAAACACTTGGGTTTCCTACGACCATTACGCAGACCAAGACAAGGTGACAAGCATGTTGCTTGCCAGCTGATGAGGCCGAGCTGAAGGGATTTAGGGAGAATAATAAGGGCAATAGAGCCGAGTGAGAAAATATCCTAGCTGAATTGGAAAGGAATTTTGAAGCTATTGAGATCCTGCGAGTCTCAATCAAAACCCGGCTAAAAGAGCTCTATAAGGCCATTACGAGGAAGATGGATGCCCTGGAAGATCATGCAAAGGAGCTGGAGACTGTGGTGGAGACCATTAATACGAAAGGGGAAGGGTTAACCTTCGACGAGGTGAGCACCTTGGTTGGCGACATCTACACTAGAGCGCAGGATGAAGTCAGTGCTTGGAATACACTAGAGGCCGACCTGCGGAAAAATTTTCCCCTTCTTCTTTAGGTAGTTTTCCCTCTATTCTTTCTCTCCCCCATTCTTTATTCTTTCCCTCCATTATTTTCCAAGGAAAGGCCTTGAATTTTTGTACTGCATTCTTTGAAGAGGTTCCCAGTGTAGAGAATAGGTGAAGTTTGGGGTAGTGTTGGGCCCCTAATGTAGCTACCAAATCTTAAAGGCATGTAGGCGTGCACAACCGGAGGGAGTGTGCAAGCTAAGGTGCACAAGGTAGGATTCAAAAAGGTTTCTTGGAGAACCAAGGATGCGCGCCCGCGAAGCACAATTCGGGACTTAGCCATTTTTGGCCTTTTGGACAAGACACATGAAGAATGTGTTCCATTTGGATAAGGTTCCACTGCAACAGGTGTCTGGAAGGAATATACCTTGTGATAGGAAGATCCAAAAAGCTAATCATGACATGGAGAGGCATGCGCCTGGGGTGACCCACACCTTGACACTTGGGGCCAGATCTAAGGTTGTAGAGGAGTTTGTTAGAGCTTAGATGCCTATTTATACGTGCGCCCTTGGCAAAGAACAGGACACAAGTAAGGTAGTGGAGCTTTGCAAAATTACTGTGAGAACTATGGGATAAAATGGGTAGATGATTCTAGGAAGGATGTAATGAGGAATGTAAATTTAGTTTTTAAGCATACATGTATAGATCCGTATGGTGTATGAATGTGGTCTGCCACTCTGTGATGTTTTGGAGTAATACTATGAATGAATATGATAAGGTTACCACTGTGTTTATATTAAGATCTCCTTCCTGTATTATCTACATGTTTCTACTATGCTTTTAATCTTGTATAATCATGAACCTTACTTGAATGTTAAGTCTATTTATGGATTTACAACTTCCTAGTTCTATTAATTCTGTTGCACACTTTTCTTTTGTTATGATTGAAGGGGTATAGAACTTGTTCTAAGCTCTATAGATTCTTCATGTTTGTTAAATCACTAAGTCAAGATCATGAATTATGCCTTCCACTAAACTCACATAAAAGAGAGACTTGGCTCCCTCTCGCATGCCTCGGTTGAGCACCCAACACCCGTTGGGTGATAGGTTAGTGTACATGAGGTTTCCTTGTTCTTGGTGGGTGAAAAAATGACTACAGACACCACATAATAATAAGTATTCATATCATGAATGGTTTCATGATCTTCATCATCGGAATACGGGGTATATTCACAAAACCAATGTTTCCAAGAGAGTTAATATCATCAATGGCCAAAACTCCCTTATCATTTTCATATTCAATTTTAGCTTCATCATACTCTTATTCGAGCCTTAATTCACATGTACAATTAACATGAGGTGCTTCAAGAGCTAATATTCTTTCTCCTCCACCTATTTTATTTCTATTTTGATTTTGATTTTGGTTTGGATAACCTCCCCTCAAAAAGGTGGCTTGTGCAAGTTGTTTCTTCAATGAAATCACATCATTAGCCAATTTTTGAATAAAAGAATCAGTGGTACCTTCTTTGGAGGTTTGACCCTTTTGCTTACCATTTGGATTCTTCACTTTCCTAGACAAAATCAGATCATCTTCTACTTCGATGGCATATTCTTGGGCATTTTTAAGAGTTCGAGGTTAAAATATGACCTTGGAAAATTATGCATTTATGAAGAATCTATTTTTGTTATCATCAAATGGTGAATCTTACATAGATATTATTTTTAAGAATCTATTAGATTGAGCCACAAAATCTCTCATGAATTCATTTAATTCATTCTTCATTTGGAATAACTAAACAAGAAGATCTTGAGAGTCTTCAGCTGATATCAATATTTCTTCAAACCTGGTTCTGATATCACTCTAATTTGTGATGGATTGAGAGGGTAGGAGGTAGAACCGTTCAAGTACTTTCTCTTGAAGTTACTCCACAAACAACCTTAGTGAAACATCATCATGTTTAAATCCAAGAACTCCACATTTAATGAGGAAAGCTATAATATATTCTTCAAGAATTTAAGTTCCATAACCTTTGAATTCGGGATAACTCTTGCGAGATCCCTTTGAAAATTCATAGAGGGGTGGTATAAGAGTAAGCGGACCGATATTCCTTCCCCATGGAATAAATGATTGAGGTTCTTCCATTCATTCTTCAACTTCTTCTTTTGGGGGATTAATAGCTAACATTGGTGTAATTGGTGATTTGGGGGGAGTCTCAATTGGATTCAATGTTGTATCACTCGATGTACCAGATATAGATGATGTTTGAGAGAAGTAATATGGATTATTTTGGATTTGATATTGTTGTCTTTGAAGATCTTGAAAAATTAGATTAACAATACCTCTCAATCTATACAATCCGGTGCATCTCTTTTAATCTAGCTTGTGAGAAAAAATACACCAAGAATGTGAAAGGAAACAAATGAAAACAAAAGTGGTTTTCAAGCATCAAGTTTTGCTTTTTCTTGAGTTTTTTTTTTACTTTTTATTGATTTTTGGTATATATGATTTTTTAGAATTTTTTAGATCATTATAGGGTACAAGACAATAAAATTCACCCCAAGGCGGGCACAAAAAATATTGGAAAAATAATTTATCATATGGGAAAATTAGCGGCTCTCACCAATGCTATGAGAGACTATGTGCCTCTGCTTAGGAATGGACCATATCTATTTATTGAAAACATGAAATATTTATACTATAACCATTTTGGGTGGACTTTCAACCAAGGATCACACAAAAATAGTCCACTAAATCCATTTAAAAAGGAGGAAGAGGAAAGGTGTTTGTATGGAGAGAGTGGAGAAAATTAGGAGGGGCTTTTAATTAATAAATAACAATCCAAGTTAACAATAAGAAGACACCATGTCAAGGAAATAGGAACATATCACAAATAAATCTAAGTTCATTTTCATAATATTGCATGAGTAACCATGATCATGGAGTAAATTTGATATGTAGAGGAAAACATAAGAGAAGGAGATAAGATATTTGTAGCTTCTTTCTTGTAGTAAGACAATGAGAGTTTTTAAAAAAGAAAATATAAACCCTATGAATCGAGAATCCATTTAAATTAATATCTTTACAATTTATCTCTTCATTTACTCCCATATGTGTTTCACTAGTAAGAACATATGTATGAGAAAAACGTTTAAGGTAGAAGGATGGTATGTGAGGAATACCTAGAGGTCATGAAGAGGTTGTGCACCATTAAAGACAAGGTCGATGAAGAGAACTCCTTTTTTTCTGGGAAGGACTACCTGAGAAACAAAGCAAGACCACAAGATAGAATTAAAAGCATCATCGGTGGATTGCCTAGCATGAGTTAGATCTAGGAAGTGAGGTGCTTCCTAGAAGGTTTTCAATCCATGTTTAAAAAAATAATCTTGATAAATAACATAAAAGAGAAACCCCTACCATAGTTGTATAATTTGGGTATCTCACACAATCACAAAGAATTCAAATCTAATCTAAATAGTGAATATAAGATTAAAATTAAAGAGGGTGGTGGGTATCAAGGTTTATAGGTGAGGTAGAGGGTAGTATGGAGGTCTGGGTGAAGTTATGGGAGGTTTTGAGGAGTTTTGGGTGGGTGAATGATCTTGCTGGTATGGGGAAAATATCGGACATAGAGACCGATACCGGTTGGGGAACCAATGTTGGTAACTTGTTTTAGTCGATAGGTTGGCATACCGACAATGGTATGGGATATGGGGTGCCAAAGGTGAAAAGGGTTGGTTTCATATCTTAGGTGGGGTGTTGGGATTTAGGTGAAGACTCAGTAGGGGTAAGAGGGGTGGTTAGAGAAATAGAGAGGTCTAAGTTAGTAGGGTATTGGGTAGATGGGAGATGAATGGTATTCGGGTGAGAAAGGAGCCATATAATATAAGACAGTAAGATGTCTAAGACCAAAGTTAAGAACTAAAAACCTGGTTAAGATATATATATAAGGATTTGGAGATGGGTAGATGGAGGTGGTTGGTGGATGATCATAGGAAAAAATGGGTCTAGATCCAGTGTCATGGAAACAAATCTTGAGTGCTTCCTTGTGTGAATGATCCGAGGCTATGGAGAAAGAGGTTGGTTCTGGTGAAGAACTTGCATTCTATGGTGTTGTGTTTGATCATTGGATACTCAATCAAATACTAATATGCCAATGAATAATCCAAAATCCAATCGAACTAGGATCCGAGAAAAGATTTAAAAATTTTTATTTAAAGGAACGATGGAAATTCCTTGACCAGGTGCCGGCAGAGGAATAACCAACTATGGTTAGGGAGAAATAGTCATTTTTCTCAAAATAGATCGTTTCTTCCCTTTTTGGCATGGGTCAAGAATGGAAATGGGTTAGGAGTCTTGATTCTCTCTTAAACATGTGGGAAATTAATAGGAGAGCTAGTTAGCAATAAATATTAGGTTTAGAAGAAGTCATGGTTGGTTAAGTGAAGTGATGAATTAACATTAGGTGTTAAATGAAATTGGAATGGGTCCAAAGTGAGGTAGAGGGGCAAGGTGGTAATTAACCTAATATTGATAATTAGATTAATAAAAATGTGTGAAAAGGGTCATGGTAAGGGGGTATATAATTATTAAGGTGGAAACATGAGGCTTAGAGTGTTGTGACCCAATTTTGGGTGTCTACATTTGTAACTTGTTGTCCTGTAGCTTGTGATGAGGGTCATCAATCCTCACCATTAATAATGTCAATCTAGGTTGGTGTCCAAAGGCTGTATGCATTAAGAGAAGAAGATCTTGGAAAACAAATCCTTTAAACACAATCCAAACTTGCATAAAATAAATCACACATGTAGAAATTTAAAAGCACACTTGCAGAAATGTAAACACACTTGCATAAAGGAAATCACACTTGTAGGAATATAAAGGCACGCTTGCATAAAGGAAATCACACTTGCATAAATTGAAATTGTTGAATTAAAAGTAAACATAATTGAACGAAACATCTGCGGGTTTACAACAGACTCAATTTTCACAATACAAAGATAAAAACAATACAACAAAATGAATTAAAGACAAATGAATAAACATTAACATAAAAATGCGGATCCATATTCCTTGGAATAAGTGGCCAGATCATTCCTTGGAATAGGATTTAAATCATACTTCTGAGATCTCAAAACTACATAATATTTGAGAGGAAAGAATAGATCTTTATTTCTTTGGA
Organism: Taxus wallichiana var. yunnanensis; assembly: GCA_018340775.1. Lineage (NCBI taxonomy): Eukaryota > Viridiplantae > Streptophyta > Pinopsida > Cupressales > Taxaceae > Taxus > Taxus wallichiana. The sequence continues at coordinate 198,469,743 of CM031244.1, forward strand.
GAAAACATTACATATCTAAGTGTGGAAGGTTGCATTTATAATTCATGCATCCAACCAACTCCTTATTTTAGGAAATACAATCTGATCTTATCTTTATTCCAATCCTAACAACTAAGATCTCCATCTCCACAAAATATGGAGAGAGAGATATTATTGAAATCAAATCTTATCTCACTTATTTTAGGAAGATTTACTCCCAAATCTTCTCCTTGCTTTTCAGTAACAAGAATCATAATGATTTTATTCCTCTAATTTATTGGAAGGGTGATTTTCCTCAAAATATGATTTTTACCAAATACGTTTCTTAGATTTTCCATTTGACTTTGTTGTTTTTTATTGTGGAACTTTTGACGCCTTTGTCACAAATGCTTTTTCCTGACCAGCAGTTCACTAAAAGTTATATTTCTCTTGATTGGTAAAACCTGTAGAAAATATGAATGAGGTTTTTGTTAAAAACATTTATATGAACAAAATACTCTCTCATATTTTCCATTTGAATTTTCTATTTCTGTTTATGGAACTTTTAGTGCTCGTCTGATACACTTTTCCTGGACTGCAACTCAATAAAAGTTAAATCTCTCTTCATTGGTAAAACCTATAACAAATATGAATGATGTTTTTGTTAAAAAAAATTATATTAACAAAAATGTCTCTCAAATTTTCCATTTGACTTTTCTATTTCTGTTTATGGAACTTTTAGTGCTCAAATCGATACACGTTTCCTCGCATCGCAAGTCACTAAAAGTTAGATATCTCTTCATTGGTAACACCTGTGGAAAATATGAATGAGGTTTTCATTAAACACATTTCTATGAACAAAAATCTATCTCAAATTTTTCATTGGAATCTCCAAATTTTCACAATGCCTCAAAAACTCGTCATTCCGTTGATGTAAGTTCCGAACTAAATTTGCAAGTTCTGAAACTAAATCTGATTTGTCCACAAATTGGAAATCTGGAAATAACTATCATTCAATTGATACAAGTTCTAAAACTAAATCTGTGAGTTTTGAAACTAAACCTGCAAGTTCTAGAACTAACTCTGTGAGTTTTGGAACTAACTCTGTGAGTTCTGCAACTAACTTAAAACAATTATAACTTTTACATGTGACCTCGGATTGAAATGATTCTTTTTGAACTTGCATATTTTTTTGAGAGAAATCTGAATATGAAATAAGACATAATATTAAATGTATTATTCATGATCAATTCCACTTTCCCAATACTAGAATTATCTTTCCTTTATGGCCTACATACATAAGACATTGCATCTTTTCCCAAATAATCAATAGGATTAGTCAACAAAATAGATAACAAAATATTTCTAAAGAATGAACAAGATATATATCCTATATTCTATCTTAAGAAAACTATAAGTTCCTAGATTACATTTAAATCCACTTTCAAAGGTAACCTGGAAGGACAAAATAATTGTAATTTATGGCCAATTTATGGCCTCATCACCTTGTACTAATAAGAGATGATGAAAATAAACAAGAAATAGTTTGCCCAATATAAGGGTGGAGGTCACCCCCCAAACAAGGAACCAGTGTAGTGGAAGGTCGAATCAGTGATGGGTTTAATAAGGTGGTAGGTGAGGAAAAATGGGGTAAGGTGTAGGTTTAGGTAATGATTCTGATATGGTGGAGGTAGTCAAATGCACACACATGCTTAGAATGTAACAAGGCACAAGGTTGAAGAGAACACAAACTCTACATTGTCAAAGGTCGATAGTTTATCCAAACAAGGGTGATGTGGTCCAGTATCCAAGGTATAGGATGTGATCTAGAAAAAAACTAGTCTAGGTATGGGCACAAGTATAGGTGCATTTTGAAACACAATTTTTTTGGTCTGGTCAAGATAAACATCACAAAATAAGGCAAGGAAAGGTTGGTAGGCGAAACAAAACGGTAACATTATCACACGGTAGAGCGAGTAAGCAAGTTTGATTGTCAAATAGGTAGGGTCAGTTTGGCGAGGGTATATAGGTGAGGTAAACATGCCCCTAAGTATCCTTAGGGAGTTGGTGAGGTGGTGAGGCTAGTAGGTGAGTCTATAGGGATGTTTTAGGCTGGGGAAGCAAGAAAAAGGCACTCTACAAAAAATTAGGTCAAATGAGGCTGATTGGGTTATTGAAATGGTGACCGATGTCGGTTCAGGAGAACCAATATCGATAGTGTGACCACTTTTGGTCACCTAGTACCTGACCGACCGATTTTGGTCGGGAAAATGATGAGTTAAAATGGAAACCCACCCAAAAAGTGCTCATTTGAGCATTTGGTAATTTGGAAAATGATTGGTGGAGAACATATTCTTGAGAAAAATGACAAAAAGGCCTAATAGAGTGATTTGGCGAGAGATTAGTGGTTGGAGGAGTGAGTTCGGGGTCTGCGATGTAGCACATGAGTGATTTTCATTGGTTAATATATTAGAGAGGTGTTTGACATGGCAAAGGCAAGAGAAGGCTTTGGGGTTGATCTCGGTTCAAGTTCCAACCATCCCACCATGGAGTCGTTGGTAAGAAGAGGTAGGATTTAAGCTTGAATGTTGGTTTTGTTGAAGAATAGGGTAGAAAAAAATGAAAATTTTATTTTTGAAATTTTATTAAAATGTGGGAGGGTGGAAGTAGGTTAATTAGGGGTCAAAATGAATTTTAGAGCCATTTGGGTGGGTAAAATATACTTTTTTGTAAATGTTTTGCATTGGGGGACATTGGGGTTTACCCTTCTGGGCTGAACTAGTAACCAACGTCGAATCGGTTTAAGTTGTGACGAACCGACAACGACTATAGAAGAGTACCAAGATTTCGGTAGGGTGATCGATGCCAATTTCTTTGTGGAATGACAAAGTGTTAAAAAATGTTGATATTGAATGTTGAAGATATGTGTAGGCTAGATGGGGTGTCAAGGCTAGGTATAAGGTAAGTATTGGATAGGTGAAGTATCCAAGTGAACATTGAGGGGAGGTTTTAGGGGAATTATGATGCAATAGGATGAGTTTGGGAGGAATGGGGAAGGGTAGGTCAACTAGGTGAGTGGGAAGAATATGATTCTGGGAGGTAGGTTAGGTAAAGGTGGATGATTTAGGTAAGGAAAGGTAGAAAATAGGCTAAGTAAAGTGTTGAAGATAAAGTTAAAAGGGTAAATGAATAAATTGTGTGAATGTTGGTGATGCAGGAAAGGCATCAGATGATGACGAGGGATCAAATTCCACCCCTCCTAGTATAGATGAGGCCTACCATTTCAGAGGATGAGTGGGAGAACATTAGGAAAGTAGGGCTAGGTGTAGTGAGGAGATATAAGATGATTCCATGAGATCACAACATGATGGAAGCCCTTATCGACAGTGGGATCCGACTACCAACACCTTCCATCTACCGATAGGAGAGATGACCATCACACTAGAGGATGTCTCTGCACAGGATTCTACTGGATTCTACTCATTAGGGAGCCACTATATCAGGTGTCATATTTAGATGTGGTGGGTCATATGGAAATGGTGTTTGAGCCAACCATAGAAGATCCGATATATCACAAAGGTGCAAGTATTAGTTATGGTGTGATGTATACGGCGTATCCGCAGGAGACTCATCTGTCGATTTGATGATGTTTGACATCGCTGTTTCCTCCTTTCAAATTCGAGAGGGTGGGAGGTTTCTATGGGCCTTGATGAGAGTCTTATAGGACATGGTGTTTTACAAGGTCTATTTTACATGGGCACCAGCGTATATGGTTTTGTTATACGAGGAGATGTGGACTTACTTGGAGGATATGATGATACAATTTTTGTTGTACCTATTTTTTATACTTTTGTTGGGAATATCACCACATTGTATGCCTTCATCCACTTGGTCTATGATGATAGGGGTGGGAGGTGGGTGTATATAGGGTAGGATATAGTAGTTGGTGTGGGTTTGAGAGTAGGTGAGAATGGATGGGGTGAATCAAGATATATCATATTATCGAGGGTATTGGATACCCTATCAACAATTGAGATTCTATGGAGGCCATATCTCATGTATCCAGAGTTCACAGGTATGGAGGAGTATCTGGAGGGTCTATAAATTTTGAGATGGATCCAGGGGTGTAGGGATGAGGAGAACGATTGCATACCCATAGATCAAGACAGATGTTAGTTCTATTCCCACTGGTACCATAGAGATGATGTGGAGATACCATTACCTCTTCCACAGCCAAAACCATTAGCAGTGTGGAGGAGAAGGTAGTGGATGAGATGATAGATGATGTGGGTACATGGTTGGTTATAAGTAGTGGTCGAAAACATAGAGGAAAAACTAGTCAGGCTAGGATTGACTAATTTGGACACTGTTACCAGTGAGAGACACGTACTACATATGTAGGTTATAGGATTTCAAGATCGTGTGACTATTTTACAGAACAAAAATGGTGGCACATTACAAACATAGTCGACAACACTAAATGGAGACGGGGACATGTTATGGGACAATAGGCCCAGTGTGAATACTTTACAGGCATAAGTGGCCACTTTACGGATATAACTAGTAACAACACAAGAAGATTTTGGTGTCGGGGGACATGTGGTTACCCCTCGTTGACCTACAAGGGAACATGATGGGACATCGATACATGGATGAGGTCCATCATAGTATGTACAAGTACAGTGGTCCACAACTATAGGTACAAGGATAGGGACCACTATTACATGTAAAGGTACCAGGCAGGTCCACAACCTCAAGTATAGGGACAAGGTCCACATATAGGTATTAGAGTGATGCCACCATGACAGATGATATCGATGGAATAATACAAAGAGGTTGTGGGTGAGGCCGAGATAGTATGAGGATCAGATTACAAAGCTTGGTCTCCTATTGCGCTTATACTACCTACGAGAGATTAGCAGGAAGCCATTCGAGAGGTCCATCTCATGGACTCATAGTTCCAGAGAGTTACGAGAGCCCCGTACTCATATGCATGACCATCAAGAGGTGACCAATGTATAGAGATAGAGACCAAGTGAGGGGACAAGAGAGAGTGGTAGAGGCATTGAGCCTTCCCCAGGGATGATGACATGATGAAGATTGGTTTGATTTTTGATTTATGACTTATATATATTGGCCTGTGTGTCGAAGAGGTGAGTTGTACATGAGAGTTTTTGAGAGACTTATTTATATCTGTGTATACAATGTATTGACACATAGACTTTCCAGTACATAGATGATGATATTTATATCTGTTGTGTTTGGTTTCATTTCCATTGTATTGTTATCATGGAAATTAGATGTAGGTATGATTGATGATGTTGTGTTTTGGTTTAATTTCCAATGTATTGATATTATGGAAATTAGATGTAGGCATGGTTGATGTTATGGTTTGGTTGGTTTAATTTCCAAGTTATTGATATTATGAAAATTAAATGTATAGGCATGGTTTGGTTTAATTTCCAAGTTATTGATATTATGAAAACTAGATGTATAGACATGGTTATGATGTATGGTTTGTTTGGTTTAATTTCCAAGTTATTGATATTATGGAAATTAGATGTATAGGCATGGTTCGGTTTAATTTCCAAGTTATTGATATTATGGAAATTAGATGTATAGGCATGGTTTGGTTTAATTTCCAAGTTATTAATATTATGGAAACTAGATGTATAGACATGGTTATGATGTATGGTTTGTTTGGTTTAATTTCCAAGTTATTGATATTATGAAAACTAGATGTATAGATATGGTTATGATGTATGGTTTGTTTTGTTTAATTTCCAAGTTATTGATGTTATGGAAATTAGATGTAGGCATGGTTGATAATGTTTTGGTTTGGTTGGTTTTAAATTTCTAAGTTATTGATATTATGGAAACATGAGGAAAATTAGGTAGTAGGGAAAATAATGGAAAAATAGTGAAAGATGGTAGAAAATGGTGGTGAGCTAACCTCCGAAGACCCCATGTCTTCGAAGTATTGCCTACATAGCCCTTGTAAAAGGGGCCTCAGGATGATGTAGTTCTCCCATAGGATAGGGAAGAATAATATTTTTGATGGGTAGGTAGGGTAAGGAAAATGGTCCTGTAAGGCAAGGTAGAAAATAGGCAAGGTCAAATGTTGAGCAGAAAGTAGAAAGGGAAACTGGTTAACTGTGTGATTGGTATGGGTATGGTTGTGTTTTTGGTTTTGATTTTATTTTTATGAGTAGGTATAATGTTTTGGAAATGATGATTAGTATGGGTGTGGGTGAAACAAGAATCATACCAAGATATTCAATTTTAATGGTCTCATCCTACTGAATAAGTAACACGTAGGCAAAGGTGATCCAAAAAGAAGCGAAGTGCTCCATAGTTGGAAAGGGGAAGAATGGCCATACAATTAGGATTATGAACATAAGCCCCTAGATACGTTGCATGATTAATAGGTCTATAGCTTAAATATGTTTCATGATCGCAATGTGTCACATGTATGGTACATCACTTGAGTAGATAAGGGAAAAAAAAGAGGGTACAGTGAGAGTAGTTTGTTTAGCATAACCTTGTTGTGGGACAACATGCCCCTTCTGCAAGATACCAAAAATCAGCATAGGTAAGTCCATGACAAAAGTTCATATTTTTCTTGATTTTTTATTTTGCATTTTGATTTATGTATTCATAGAGTGATCAGTGTGAGAATTCTATATTGGGATGAATAATAGGGTCTCCTTGAGGTCTTCATGAAGTTGATCGATGCGGGAAGCTCCAAAAAAAAAGTTTTGTTTTAACAAATATAGACTAGTCTTATTTTTTGATAGACTAAGTACAATATGTGGTTGGATTTTATAACTATATTTTGAAGGATAAGTCTACTTATAGGACAAATAGAGAGGCATATATGTTCTTTTTATGGAATCATTGATTTGTGTGAAGTTTTACTTAAGGATTAGAATTTTGGTCATCCCAAAATTTTTACATTATTTTGGACTTGTAGTCATGGACAAGACTATAAAGGAGTATAGGCCTCTTTTATGAAGGTAAAACCATAACATGATAAAGGTTAGCTATGAAAGAGGGGTTTCAAGTGACAAACGACCATGGGATTCCATCCTAAAAAGATGAAAAGTATCCATGAGAATCATGCCATGAATAGAATCATGGTATTCATATTCAAGATAACGCTTGAATGGTGACAGATAAGCACACAATTTTATTTAAGTCATTTGTTCTTAAAAGAGGTAGGTGGAAGGAGAGGTTCACTCAAGGGATGAATGCATAAGTGACATAAAGTGATGTAGTACTTTATTCAACAATAGAATGGTTAAAGATGTAAAGCATTAAGGGGCTCAGTTCAGGTTTACTCTCAAGAGAAGATAAATGATAAGTTCTTGATCCATAGGTATGAGTGAAAATATAAGGTCCAAGCCAATTAGGATCAAACTTTCCTTGTTTACTTTTCTCCATTTTGGTTACATGTTGATTTTCCTTTAGGACAAGATCATCGATCTTGAATGTTCATTCTCAAACGCATTTGTCATAGGTACGCTTAATACACTTTTAGTAGATTTGGAGGTGGTCTAGAGAATTTAAATGTCATTCATCTAGTAGCTCAAGTTGTGCCAAACGTTCTAGGAGAAACTCATCATCAGAGAGGATATATTTAAGAGATATACGAAGAGATGGAATTTAAATTTTGAGAGGTAGGATAACCTCTATACCATAGAACAAAGAGAAAGGTGTAGCAGGGTAGAGGTGTGAATGCTGGTATGATAAGCCCATAAGGTGAAAGGAATGTGCGTGTGCAGTCCTTACTAGATTTGTCAACCACTTTCATGAGAATTTTATTTAGATTTTATTTAGAATATTTGGCTTGACTATTTTCTTGTGGGTAATATGGTGAAGAGAAACTGAGTTGAATACCAAAGTTGTCACATAGTTGGCATAGGGTTTTTTTAATAGTTTTCCATTGTCAGTGATAAGGTGATGAGGAACACCAAAGCAAAAATGATATGGTGGTTAATAAATTTTAATATTTTATCATCTTTGGTAGAAATGAGAGGGACATATTCCACCCATTTAGTGTAATATTCAGTATCTATGATGATCTAGTGACGATGTTACAAGGAATGAGGGTTAATCTCCTAACATGATCTAAACCCCGTTGAGAAAAGGGCAAAAATTCTTTGGTGACTTGAAGGTATGAATAGAAGTATGATGAAGGTTAGCATGTTGCTGAAACTTCACACAATGTTTAACATAGTCACAATAGTCTTGGTTAAGGGTTGACCAGTAGTAGTTGAGTCAAAGTATACAATTTATAATAGTGAGGCCACTAAAATTTCCCCCACAAATCCCATCATGAATTTCTTTGATGGTGTATGGAATTTCAGAACTGGTAAGGCATCACAGGAGGATACTGTCAAATCCACATTTATAGAGAAGACATCCCATGATAACATAATGAGAGACACTTTTTAGGAAGGCTTGACATCAATTATGTGTAAGATCTAGAGGCAGATTGAAAGCAAGAGGTAATGAGTGAAGTATTTATACCAAATGTTATGTGGGTCGATATCGATGCCACCCACAAAATTAACGCCGAGAATCATATAATAAGGTGATCAGTAACATTGTATTATGACAAATATTTTCAATTCATAGAGTGAGGAAGGTATTTGAGAAGCAAGATAATCCATGATATCTCGTGAATTTATTAGTGGATCACAAAGTGGCTTGAATGAGGAAGTGATCAAACGTGGTCAAAAGTATGTCGACATGATGTTTATACTTTTGAATCTCATCATTATAACATTGGTATGAACCATCGAATTGGTTTACAACCAGTTGAGAGTCACCAAATATGCCAATGGATTTAATGTCTACAACAATAATAGTAGTTTAAATACCTAACACAAGAGCTTCATACTCAGCCATGTTATTTGTGCAAATTAAATTCAAGTTTAAAGGATAGTGGTATAGGATCAAAATCAAGAGGAATAATGATAATCCCCACACCTCCCCCATGGTGACATTTGGATCCATCAAATAATAATATCATTTGAAAAATAATATCATCGGTGGAGAGGGTGGTGATCGAATCATCCGGAAAATAAAAGTTTGATGATTGATTCTCTAGGAAGAGGATCATCCACAAGTTGATCTCGTAATGGTTTTTCCTTTGACAAAGTTTTGATGAATGAAATCCAACTCCAAGTCAGCAAGAAGCATGAGCTAACAAACAAAGTGTGTTGGTATTGGTAAGGTTTTGCGTACATATAATGAAGAGGTTCAATTTTGGTAACAACAAATTGTTTGTGATTAGGAAGGTAGTGAGAAAGTTTGGTGGCCACAAAGACTAGGGCTAAGAAAAGATTTTTAGCGTGAGTGTATCAAGTTTTATAGTCTAGAAGAGTATGAATTATATAATAAACCACTTATTTCCTATTTTTTCATCATAATGAGCAAGCATGGAAGCCAAAGAATTATTAGTAGCAGAAATGTACAGTAAAAAGGTTGATTGTCTATAGATGGAATGAGCACAAGTAGTCAAGAAGGTAGTTCTTTAATGCTTCAAGGCTTTATGACACTCCTCATTCCAATGAAAATAAATTTCCTTTTTAAGGAGTTGGTGAAATGGTTGGCATCTTTCTGAAAGTTGATAAATTAAGTATCAAATGGATTACAATTTTTCTTGCAAGCTACGAAAATGCAAAAGGTTAATAGGTAGAGGCATGTCAAAAATTACCTTGATCTTAGTGGGATAAACTTTGATATCCCACAAAGAGATGATGAAACTAATTATCTTACCCAAGAGAATCACAAAAATGCACTTATTTGGTTGAAGGAAAACACAATATTGGATAAGGTGGTCAAAGATAACTTTAAGAATGACCAGGTGTTCGGCATGACACTTGGACTTACCAAGAAGGTCATCGACATAGTATTCCAATATGTCATGCATGATGTCATGGAAGATGTAAGTCATAGCGTGTTGATAGGTAGCACTAAAATTTTTCAATCTAAAGGGCATGACACAATAAAATAAGGTCCCCCAAGGGGTTATGAATGCAATTTTGTGTTGATCTTATAGAGTGACTAATATTTGATTATAACCCGAAAATTTGTCCATAAGAGATAAAATCTCATGGCCGGCTGTAAGATCAACTAGTTGGTCAATGTTTGGTAGAGGAAAGTCATATTTTGGATAGGCAAGGTTAAGGTCATGAAATTCAGTGTAAATACAAAGTCCCCGACCATTTTAATGACAGGGGACAATGTTAGAGATCCATTGTTGATAGTTAATAGGTAGGATGAAGGAAACAAAGAGAAGGAGTTGAAGTTCTTCTTTTATAAGAAGAGAAATGTGAGGATGCATTTTACACAACTTTTATTTCATATGTTTTTCATTAGGGTTAGTTATGATATTGTGAAGTATGATATTAGGGTCAATACCTGACATATTGCTATAAGACCAAGAAAATACTTTGTTATGATCGAGAAGAAAAGTGGTGAAAGATTCTTGTTCCATGGAGTCTAAAGATTGGCCTATGTTGAGAATTTGTGGGTTATCCCGAGTGTGAATTTTTATTTCTATGGTAGATTCATTCAACATAGTTTACGTGTCATAGGGTAAAAATTTTTGAATATAAGAATCCTCCACACCTAAATAGGTCGAATATAATCATCATCCTAACACTTTGAATGACTTTTATAGAAGGTGTATCATCATCCAACATGTCAGATAAATAATAGGAAGGGAAAAGGGAACCTCTCCATCATGTTAATAGGTCGAGGTCCTAAGGATATGGTTTTCATGAAAAAAAAAAGTTAGGTGGAATGGATTCAGGATCCATAGACTCGAGGGAGAAGGAGACATAATAGGTGAGGCACGCGGGGAATGATTTTTGTCTTCTATGAGGGTGATTCGAGCCTTATTAGGAGGAGGTTTCCTAGGAAATCCAATACCACAATGGTCTTTGTGTTTATTATTGGTGTATGGTATGATGATGTGATGACCTTGTTTGTAATGACAAAGGTCATAGCCTTTCCAACAGCAACAGTGAAGAAAAGTGAGTGCAAAGCTAGGTTTGGTGAGGTAGGAGAAGTTAGATAAAAAAGGTTTGGTTTGGAAGGGAGGTTCAATAGAATAATAGGAAGTTTTGAGTCCCCCATAGGTTAGGTTGGTACAAAGGTGGGGAGGGCCATATGGTATGACATCTCCTATACAATGATTGTAATGAGGGTGTTGGTGTAGTTTTCCATACTCTTGAGGAGTAAGGAATGTGTCAATGATGAGGAGGTGGTATTCTCTGAGTGTGAGGCATTGAAAAAAATACAAAGGGGTGGGTGGTTGGTAATTAGATAATATGTATATATGAGCTATCCGAACCCTAAGAAGATGGGGCATCGAGTAGAGGGAGAAATAGGAGGGTCGGTAAGTGGCTTAGATGAGGAAAAAGAAGCAAGATAAGTGGTAGATGTTTTAACTAGAATTATAACATCACTTGGATAGTAAATCATATTATAGTTTTCAAGGGAAGGGATCTTTATGAATGGTGTAAGGTTCACCTTCATATTCAAATTTGAGGAAACAATGAAGGGTGGAAGGTACATAAGCCATGGTAAAAATCCAGGGAAATTCTAGCAACATGTTATACAATAACTCTCCTTCAAGAATGTAGAAGAGTTCAAGATTAGTTTAGGGATCCACACGGATGTGGAGGAAAATGGTTCCTAGGGTAGTGGTCATGTCATCGATAAAAGATCGAAGCATGATGGGTTGTTAGACATATAATTAGTCGGTATGCCAAGTCCTCCATAGGCTAGGTTGGTGCAAAGGTGGGGAGGGCCATATGGTATGACCTCTCCTATACAATGATCGTAACATGGGTGTTGGTGTAGTTTTCCATGCTCCTGAGGAGTAAGGAATGTGTCAATGCTTGAGGAGGTGGTATTCCTTGAGTGTGAGGAGTTGAAAAACACCTACCAAGGGTGCGTGGTTGGTAATTAGCTAATAGGTATATATGAGCTATCTAAAGCCTAAGAAGATGGGGCATCAGTAGAGGGAGAAATAGGAGGGTCGGTAGGTGGGTTAGATGAGGAAAGTGAAGTGGTATAAGTGTTAGATGCTTTAACTAGTATTAGAACATCATTTGGATAGTGTTGGAACCCTATTTTAGCTTCCAAATCTTAAGGGCGCGTAGGCATGCATGGCCGGGGGAAGCGCGCAAGTGTAGGTGCGCAAGGCATAATTCAAAAGGCTTCTTGAAGAACCTAGGATGCGTGCGTCGTGTGAAGAACAATTTGGGACTTAGCCATTTTTGGCCTTTGGGATAGAACACATGAAGAATGTGTTCCATTTGGATAAGGTTCCAGCCTAGCAATAGGGTGTCCTAGAGGGAATATACCTTGCAATAGAAAGATCCAAAAAGTTAATCATGACATGGAGAGGCATGTGCCTGGGTGACCCACACCTTGACACTTGGGGCCAGATCTGAGGCTGTAGAGGATTTTGTTAGAGCTCAGAGGCCTATTTATACACGCTCCTTGCAAATAAGAAGAGGAGAAATGAGGTAGCGGAGCTCTGTAGAATTACTGCGAGAACTATGGGATGAAAATGGGTACAAAATTCAAGTAAGGATGTAATGGGGAAATGGGGAATGAAATTTTTGTCTTGTGAGAATACATGTATGGATCCACATATGGCACATGACTACGGTCTACCTTTTGTAATATTTAAGTAAACACTATGAATGAATGTGATAAGGTTGCCATGACAAATGTATCAAGACTCTTTCTCTGTATTATCTACATATTACTATTGCACTTCAGTTCTTATATAATCATAAATCTTGCTTAAATGGTTAAGTATAGTAGTAGATGTACAACTCTTAGTTCTATTATTTCTGTTGCGCGCTTTGGTTCTATTATGACTGAAGGGGTGTAGAAGTCGTCCTGAGCTCTATAGCCCTTTATGTCTCATTAAATTACTAATGCAGAATTATGGGCTATGCCTTCCACTAGACTCACATAAAAGAGAGACTCGGCTCCCTCTCACGCACCTCGGTGAGAACCCAGTGCCCACTGGGTGATAGGTGGCATGCATGAGGTTCCCTTGTTCTTAGTGGGTGTAAAAGTGGCTACATCTTGGTTCCATTTCTCGGGACCTCTTTTCGAAGTTGTAGGGGAACATGGCATATATCATGATCTCTATAAAAAGTGATGGCGGAATGCTTAACACTTGAAGGTGTTGAAGATTGGTTTAAGAGCACGGAGGACAAATTTTCTCAGAGATTTAGTACCAGATCTGGGTTCAATACGTGAAGATGGGTGGAAGACACTCTTTATCATGAGTTGTACAAAACCTTCTTCTGTTGTTTCCTAGTAGAGTTATTTGAATGGCTCTCAGCTTATACATCTAGATCGGGGTGGTGTTATAGATCATACCCTTAGACCCAAGAAACATATCATAACCTGTAAGATGCTGATCTAATGTGGACCCATGCTATAGATCATTGGTGGAAGGGAGTACTGGGTAACTACACTCTGGAATACGCTATTTCCACGTATTCCTGTCTACAAGTTTTTGAGTTTGAGTTCTTGTGAGATCTCAAGGGATCATTTTTGTGTTTTATTCCCCTTGCAATCAAAATATTGATGGTAACCATGGGTTTAGAAGCATTCCCTATGGCTGGCTAAACCACCCTGAGCGCTAGGTGAGGAAGCCAGGTTGGAGAAAGATGGCTGATCCGATTGACCGAATAGGAAAGGGGGAGAGGTGACTCAAGTATAACAAAGCACATGAAAAGGATATCGATAGATAGCATAGGATTACAAGTGGGTTATGGAGCAAGACATGGTGGAAAGGAGTTAATGTTCATGTGGAGGATATCGAACCCGAATAGTCTATGGTACCCCATCTTGGTAAGCGTGGAAGAGAAAACCTTACGGCTTCTGATGAGAGTCCGTCACGTAGAGAGAGAAGAGTCGTTGGCATGCATCTAACCCCACCTAGTGACCGACCTTGGCGCTTGGTTTGTTTGAATGAGGGAAGAGTATAGTTGATCCATTTGATATCGGTGGAAGCAACCGATCGGTGCCTAGAACATACAATTTCTCGTTTGGGACTTCTATGGCTTCACACACTATTCGGTATTTGGTGGAATGTTTAGACAAGGCACGTATACGGCTGGTTTTGGAAGCGTGTTAGGAAGTGGTGGAGGAACTACGATTGGGAGTGGTACTAGTTCACAAACTATCGGCACACGATTTATTGGGACAACGGGAGTGCTCGACATGAAAAACACAGGCCCTGTACCTAACATAGGAGGATCTGGAGGTGGAAGTGGTGGAGCTAGTGGCTCAGGATCTAGTGGATCCGGTGGGGAGGAAGCACCGGAGGAAACCAAGGGACTGGATCGGGAGGGTAATGGCCTCAGCCACCTCCTCAAGTATTTTTTGAGATGTCTCTACAATTTCTAAATTACAGTGGAATGGAAGATGCCATGGAGCATGTGCATAAGTGCGAGCTGCTATGGCATGCAAATGGAATCATGACCCAGGATCGAAATTCCAGTCAGTTTGTGATGACCTTGCAAGGATGCACACATAGTTGGTATAGAAAGTATGACCCTCATCAGATTGTTGTGGATTATACCACGTTGAGAAATGCATTCTTGACGGAATTCCACATACCTAAGTTTGAACAGAAGAGCATTAGCTCTCTCAAAGAAATCTAGTAGGGAATGGTAGAGAGCATGCGGGAATATGATGCGTGCTTTAAAACTCTTTTGTCTAAACTGTCTTATGATATCCACCCTTCACAACATGCTCAGTGGTTTGTCGGAGGGTTGATCACACCCTTTAGGAGGGCCTTATCTCATAAAACGTTCACAGACCTATGAAAAGTGTTGGAAGCTACTTTATGCATTGAAGCAGTTAGTATTATTGTCGACACTGGTGTTAGCCCATTTCTGGAGGCTCAGATTGCTGCCATGGCTAAGAAATTGGAGAAATTGTTTGCCAACACAGTTCTAGAGATTCACGAAGGAATGTGGTGCATGGATTGTAACATAGAAGGACACACAAAGGATAATGGTGGGATATGTACTCGAAGGTGGTATGCACCATAGAAGTAAACTATGAAATATGCCACGAGGACCATGATGCAAGTAGGTGCCCCCTGTTGCAGTGCATGATCCACAAAAATGTATCTTGTTATTTCAAAATATGTACCTCAACCACACATGACACCAAGGATTGTAGATTGATTGATTAGATTCATGAGGCAATTGATCTTGGTAAGTGCGCCAAATCGGCATTGCAAGATTTCCAAAGGAGATGAACATCGGTATGAGCGCAGAGATGGATATGTGTGTGGAAGAGGGTTTCACGAGATGATTTCATGGCTATGGTAATCATGGAGGAAGAAGTGAGTTCCCACATGGGATGTGTTTTAATTGTGGAGCCATAGATCATTATAAGCGCAAATGTCTAGATCTTTTGCAATTCTCCGGTGTGGAAAAAACATTAGTACAAAGAATGCCCAGAGTTTTTATGAGCATATGAGTCAGCAGCACCGAAAGGATAAGGGCGCTGCCATGGTGAGTATTAAGAAGGCTGACGCGTAATGGCTTCCGCGAGTAATACGAGAATCAAAACTAGAGCCTGTTATGGTAACAATGAGGGTAGAATCCATGCACGCACAAGGGAAGCACCTAGGCAGAGACCTTTGGTTTTGAGAGAAGAAGTAGTACATGGGAAGTATCCAAACCTAGCTCACCAGAAAGAAGTTTACCAGAAACCATGGATGTAATTCAAATTTTACAAGGGGAGATCCAATGCTTAAAAGAGCAGACTAGAAAAGATGAGCAAAGGAGACTAGTAGAAGCACCAAGGGATGACTTGGATGAGGTTAAGGAGGTGTGTAAACTGCTGAGGTAGGAGAATATTATTCCCCTGCTAGGGGCATGGTTGAGAGAAAAGGTGCCACGTCTTTGGGAAGAACACGAAAGGCAGATCCTGCATGCAAACCTCCCACCTCACAACCTTGATTATGATAAAGAGATTACCCTGAATGTAGTAGTGGATGGATAGTTGCTTAACAACATCCTCATTGACATAGGCACTGGAGGTTAATGTTCTCACTTTGGATGCCTAGCATTAAATGGGAAGACCTACATTATAGCCATCTTCAAATGTGTTGTATATGGAAAATAAGACAAAGGTGATGCCCATAGGTATCTTAAAGGATGCAACCATTACAATTCAGGGGGCTAGGTTCACTGGGGATTTTGAAGTCTTGGCGCTTTCCGAGGTAGATAATTTCCTAGCTCTACTTGGGCACCCGTGGTGTTATAAGAATAATGCAAATCTCTGATTTAACAAGGGGTACATAAGCTTTGAAAATAAGGAAGAGAGGGTATTTATACCATCTTTGTTGATGGGAAGTCCACCCCTATACTTGAACCCCTTGGGAAGGAAGTCCTGGAAAAAATATATGTGTGCTCCATAAGAGATCCGAGAGACCATCCACCCCGTAAAAGGAGTCATCTAGTTTGATGATGCTCAATCATCAGTGATACTACAAGTATAGCATGTGATAATTGGGCACATGGGACTTATGAATTGATTGGGTGACATCTGAAAGGATCAATAACAAAAGTAACAACAACGCGTGCATGATTCGGTGCCTAGGAGGTAAGACAATAATTATTTTGGGGATGCATACCCTGATGTCTTTTTGAGAGAGATGGAAGCTCATTGGAGGTAGGACGAGTGATGAAGTATGCTAGGTTATGTTTTGATAGGCACAACAACAAGGTGGTGGGCCACACATAGTGAGAACTTGTTGGAATGGCACAAAGTTTGAATTATGCTCACTGTCTGATTCTCTAAAAGTAACATACCCACCATTAAGGATTACAATGGCAATGAACCCACCTCTTCCCACATCCAAGCATGTGAGAGGGTCTGTGGAGAAGGTGTGAAAGCTTTACCGCCCTCTCTTTGGGTGCATAAGCTGTATTCGACACTCCAAGGTTGTGTGTGCGCGTGGTATATCCATTCTGAAACACGCCGCCAAATGGGAAGTTGGCAAGAATTAACAACTGACTTGGTCCACACATTCGAGTACCAAAGTACCAAGCAACTAGTTGATGAGGCATTGTAGACTATCAAGTGCCTCACTCTGGGGGATTACACCATGGTGGAAGATAGGTTAGTAAACTTACTCGGTGGACCTAGTTTAGAAGCGCGGTTCGAAGAGGAGGAACCAGAAGACATACAATTTGAGCGCACGTGTGCTGAAAAGGAGAAAGGAAAGATGGTATACCTTGTTGATGGAGAGGAGATAGAGAGCCTGAATGTCAACCATTTGGTTGGTGTGCATGAAGTAGTTGACAGTGTGGATGCATGTGTGCGCATGTATCATGAACCACTCAAAACCAAGAAAGTTAACATCGGCTCAGAAGAGGAGCCCAAGGAGGCTATGATTGGGGACTATTGGTCGACAAGGAAGTATCAAAGATCATCGATCTCTTATGCAAATTTGAGGATTTATTCCCTTGCGGATACCATGAGTTGAAAGGCATCCACCATTCATTGGGGGAAATGAGGATAAGGTTGAAAGATGGTGCACACCCTACGGAAGAGGCCTTATAGGATGAATCCCAACATGTGCATAAGGGTTAAAAAGAACTAGACAATATGATAGCATTCGGTATCATTGAGGTCATGGAGGAATTAGAATGGATAAGTCCAATGGGGATCGTATAATAAAGAAGAATGGGTGGATTAGGATATGTGTTGATTACAAGGAATTAAACACTATTTGTATAATAGATCCTTTTCCCACCCCCTTTCAAGAGATTTTTGAAGGAGTTGTAGGGCACGAGATCTATTCCTTTATAGATGGATTCTTGGGATATCACCGTGTAAGGATTATCAAGGATGACCAAGATAAGACAACATTCGCCACCGAGTGGGAAGCTTTACATATACTGATCATGCCCTTTGGGTGAAGAATGTACCCATTGTATTTTTGCACAAAGTGGTACAAACAATTGAGGACTTCATCCACAAGTTCCTTGGTATATTTGGATGATTGGACAATGTATGGGTTAGTAACGGACCATTGTGACAACCTAAGGTTGATGTTTGAAAGATGTCGGCAGTTGAGGATCTCCCTCAACATCAAGAAATGTATCTTTGTAACTCCTTTTGGGACGTTGTTGGGGCATATCATATGTAAAGAGGGCTTACTGGTGGATCTCGCGAAGGTTACAGTTATTGGGGGTTAGGGGAGCCTACCAGCCAAAGTGCCATGCATAGATTTCTTGGACACACTGGGTACTACAGAAAGTTCATTAAGGGATATGCCAAGATCACCATGCCTTTAGAAATATTGCTCAGATGCAAGAGTGCCTTTCATTGGGGAGAGGTGCAATAGAGGGCATTTGAAACTCTAAAACAAAGGCTTATCACCGCACCTATTCTACAATTCCCATCATGGGATAAACCTTTCCATGTCCATGTGGATGCCTCTCGGTATAGAAATAGGGGCCATTCTTGCTCAACCAGAGGGGGATTGTCGATCATCCTTTGTGTTTTGTAAGTAGAAAGATGACACCAACAGTAATGCACTATACAATGACCAAGTGCGAGGCATTTTCAATGATCTACGCGCTCCACAAATTTAGGAAATATCTACTAGCGAATCCTTTCATAGTCTACACCTGCGACCATATGGCATTGAATATCTAGTAAACAAAGCAAAGATGTTGCAAGGGCGCATATGCCATTGGGTTTTTCTATTTCAGGAGGTTGAGTTCATAGTGGTGGTAAACCGGGAAAAAACAATTATGGGCCGATCATTTAGCAAAGATTGATTCGGGAGAGGACACATAGAATATCAAGGAAACCATGCCGATGCATAATTATTCAAAGTGTTGCAAAGCACGCTCCCTCTTAACTAGAAGACATTTCTATCTTTCTCAAAGAAGGTGTGGCACCCGAAGGGATGAATTCTCTGAAAGGAAAAGGTTAGCCATACGCGCAATGCCCTTCATGTTGATCAATGGGGATTTGTATAAAATGGGTCGCAATGAGGTTTTGACCGGTGTGTACTAGAACATGAACACATAGCTATAATAGAAGAGGCCCATGGTGGGATTGCTAGAGGACACTATGCAGGGAATGCAACTATGCGCAAGATCCTAGTCACTGGACTATGGTGGGAGATGATTCACTAGGATTGTATTGAGTTTTGCAAGGCCTGTGACCACTACCAACGACCTTGGAAAACCTAGAAAAAGGGATGAGATGCCCTTACGCCCCATCGCTAGTGTGGAACCTTTTGAAAAGTGGGAAATAGATTTTTTCGGACCAATCTCACCAGCTACATGAAGGACTAACTCGTGGTATATTATTACCTATACTGATTATCTGACAAGGTGGGCAGAGGCCACACCCACTAGGGATTGCACCGTAGCCATGGCTACTAGATTTTTATGGGAGAACATTATCAGTAGGTATGGGTTCCCATTAAGTTTAACAAGTGATAGGGGCACTCACTTCTTAAATGAAACAATCAGGATTCTATTAGTAGAATTCATGGTAGCCCATCACAAGACTACCCCTTATCACCCTCAGAAAATGGGACTACAGAGGCATTCAACAAAATCCTTAGTCACACATTGACTAAGATATGTGATGTGGGTAGGAAGGATTGGGATGACAAGGTGTCAGCAGTCCTTTGGGCATACAAAACAACATATAAAAGGTTGAACAAGGCCACACCATTTCAACTGGTGTTTGGTACACGGAGGCTATTTTAGCGGTTGAATTTATGCTACCATCACTTTGTGAATAACAAAGCAGGAGGGTTGGATGATGAACAAGCGACTGGAATGAAGAATTGATGAATTAATAAAGTTGGATGAAAGGCACTCACTAGCAAGATGGAGCCAAACAACTGAAAAAGCTAAACAAAAGGCATGACATGATCACCACATTAAAAAAATAGTTTGAGGTTGGCCGATGGTATTGCTATATGATTATAAGTTTCTATGACATCCTAGAAATTTGAAGGTGCATTGGTTGGGTCCTTATGTAATTTCATACATCCTTGATTCAAAGCGCGTGCAACTACAAGCACCGGATGGAACAAAATTACCTAAACACTTCAATGGGAGTAAGTGAAGCCCTACTATAAATAATACTTCTTGGTGTTTGTAAATAAGGTAGTTACGCTAGTTAGTTTAGAGTTTCCTTTCATGATTTTCCATTCTTGTTTTTCCATTTCACGTTGTTGTCTTGTTTTGCGCCTTGCACACTTTGGAAACCTTATTACTTTTTAAAATTATCACTACGTAGAGGACCATGTATTGATTTAGTGTGGGGTGAGGTGATGAAGAGAGGCATGAAGTTATTTTGCAAGAAGATTGAGTTGGTGGACCATTCAAATTGGCCCTATTGAAAAGAAGCATTAGGAAGGTAGATGGATGACAAAATAGAGTTCCATGGAAATCCACGTATAAAGGAGAGAAAACACAAAAACATGAGGTAGGTGAAAGCAAGAATCATGAGGATGGAAGAGGTGCCTTTGGTGGTGGTAACATGTGCACAAAATTCTTCTGTCAAGATGGATTGTCTATGCACTAGAAGGTTGGAAAATTTTTCATGCAAGGATTGGGCGCGGGTGAAAAACATTTCGCGCAAGGATTGGGCACGTGAGGAAAATTGTTGAAGTCAAGTTTTTTTGAAAATGCTACATTAAATATTGCCGTACGATGGTAGGTAGCCTAGCCTTTAATGCATAAAAGTGGGAAAATCTATAAATACAAGGATGATAAGTTCAGTATTTTACTTTGCAAAAACAAGGAGAACAATTTTCTTTCAAGAGCTAGGGTTTCAAGAGCTAACATGTGTGAAGGAAACTCTTAGACAACTTGGAGGCAACTAAGGAATGAAAGCAAAGGGCAAAATGATGGCCACAAAACCAGTTGATAAGCCTCACTGCAGACAATCCAAAAAGGGAAAGGGGAAGGGAAAAGGAAAGAAGAAAGAAGATGAAATCCCCTTGGATACCAATGAGGAATGGTACTCAGAGATGAAATACCTAGATGGGGTTTTGGTAGGGAAAGAGTGGGAGTCCAACATTAGACAGATGACAGTAATTTATTATAATCACTGGTCAAGTATAATTGCAAAGGAAATGGCATTGGAGCTAGTACGCCCCACAAACAAATGAACACCTAACAGGATGCCGATTTACAACGATGTAGTCAAGGTAAAAATGGAGAAGGTAGGGCTTCTCTAGATTTACGAGTTTCCCTACTTTGGGAAGCATGAATTCCTGTACCAATGGTTAATGACGCGCGTGCATGAAGATTTATTTTGCTTCACAGGGTGCAAGATGCGCATAACCCCACAATTAATCTCACAATTTATAGGCTTGAGCAAAAAGGGGATACGATCCTAGAAAACCTCCAAGATGAGGAGGCAATTAAGGAAACCATCGCATCCCGGATTACAAGAAGGGATCAAGGTACTACGACATTGCAGATATCAGTGATCTGGTGATGAAAATGGTTACACATCTCATTTCCAAGTTGAATGGACAAGAGAGGTGGACCCAGGTGAGAAAGCCCTGGTTGAATGTCTATAAAAAGGTCACAGAAGGCACCATGTACAATATCTCCCAGTACATAGCAAATGAGATTATAAGAAAAATGGAGGATGGAGGAAAGATATTGTTTGGGAACATTCTATTGACCATTATGTTCTTAGAAATTAGGGTGCCAAATGCATCTGATAAGTTCATATGGGAGTACCCCGATGAAGACCCTTCACCCGCGGATAGGTTCCAAAAGTATACTTGTGAGTCAATGATGGGGGTGCACAAGGTGCACTTGGATAAATGGTATACGCACCTTAGGAATGCATTCAGGGCAGAATGGAAAATACTAGAGCAACTCCCCGGTGACTGAAGGAGAAGTAGAGTTTGCGGTGTACCAACACTTCTGCATTGGCATATTTATCTTGGTGGATGGTAGTTAGAGTCCCTGGTGTAAAATCCCCTTCTCTTTTATTGCCTAATTCTTCCAAGCAGGGGTAAACAAATATAAGGAGTCAAAGAAGCTAAGACTCGACTTGTCCATCCTCAACAGTGAACACAGAGAGATGAGGAAGAAGCTGGTCTATCTAGGAAAGTGTGCATATATTGAAAGGTACGTGTCACAGAGACGTGTACATCATAAGGCTGCTGACCTTATCGATTGCTAAGAGCATTGCTGCCAGAATTTACCTATGCATAAGACCAAAGTTTGAAAAGGGCATGTACATAGAAAATGAAATATCCATCCCATATGACCCCATGGGAAGGAAGAAGCCGATCTTCAAAGTGCAAGAAGAAGGAAGAAGAAGAGGAAGAACAAGGGGTGGTGGAATGGCAGGATGTAGGTACCACGGGGCCAAGTACCTATGTCCAAAAGAAGAGAAGAATGGTGGTCAAGGAAAAGACCCCGGAGCCTATGAAGCCACCATCCCCTGAAGAACCTTTAGTTGAAGAAAAGATGGCATTGCCCACTCTAGAATTTTTTGCAAGAGAAGAAGAACAAGGAACGGAGGAACAAGGGTCTAAAGATATAAACTACCTCAATGCCTATGTAGGTAAAAGGGATGACGATGAAGGGGAGGAGCTGGAGGTGGACCAAGATCCAATTGATATCCATGACTCGGGAGGAGAGGAGGCTAAGACTTTTAATGATGCCTTCATCTTTGTAAGGAGGAAAGGCACTTGAAGGGAGGAAGGCATGCACAGTAAAGAGGGGAGTAAAGTGGCTAGTACCAAGGAACCAGATATACCCAAACTCACTTAGGAGGAGGTGGATGAAAAGGAAACAAGGGAGGTAGAGAAGATAATTGATGTCTTGGTGAATGAAGAGTTGGGGCACAGTGCGGAGCTCGTGATCGGTGAGCTCAAGGAGCAGAGGGAGAAGAGTGGAAGTAGCACTAAAGGACCAACTCTCTCGGTAATTGTTCCCAAGGGTGTGCACATTGGAAGTAAGCATGCGGAAAGGGGAAGAACAATG
This sequence comes from Taxus wallichiana var. yunnanensis, assembly GCA_018340775.1. Lineage (NCBI taxonomy): Eukaryota > Viridiplantae > Streptophyta > Pinopsida > Cupressales > Taxaceae > Taxus > Taxus wallichiana. The sequence continues at coordinate 198,492,773 of CM031244.1, forward strand.
ATGAGTTACATTGATGACCCCAACAAATTTTTGCACGCGTGTTTCCAAAGTACCGTGCCCACCAAGGAGCTCACCGCCATGGATTCCTTTGACCCTGAGGGAGGATACCCACGAATGAGGAAAATTCTATCTTAGGCATTCAACTCCCACCTCAATGAGCCTGAATTTGAGATTAACCAAGGAGTGGTATTGAAGCTATCTAAAGGAAAGGGGGACAACCCCATTGTAAACATGCAACAACTATTAGACGAGCAAGTGTGCAATGTGCTAAACAAAGTCTTAGTGGAAATCAAGGCTAGGATCTTTGGTAGAAATGACAAGGTTAGATTCTTGGAGGACCAGTTGGAGAAGAGGAAGGAATAAGTGGTGAAGCTAATGAAGGATATCAACCTCAAGAAATTAATCATCGCTCAACCGTAGAGGGAGCTTCGGGAGGAAAAGGACAGGGTACACGAATTTTCTAAGAAGGTGGAGCTCATCTCGCAATCAATTATCACAAAGCACCCGGACCTTAACCCTCCTGTGTAAAATTATAGATCCTCCCTTGAGAGCCTAGAGGACTTGACTCAGATTCTCACCATGGAGAGGTAGCCCTTAGCATTAGATTTGGTAGAAGAGGCAAAGGTGGCACACTTGGAGAAAGAAGACAAGTTAAAGGTCGTCGCGCTCATGGCTGAATATAAAAGTTTCTCACCAACGTAAGATCAGCTACACAAACCGCGGGGTCACTTACGAGCATGCGTGCGATCAAGATAAAGTGACAAGCATACTACTTGCACAATGACAAGGCCGAGTTGATGGAATTCAGAGAAAATAATAAGGGCAATAGAGCCGAGTGGGAAAGGATCATAACCGAGGTAGAAAAGAAATCTAAAGCCATTGAGAACCGGTGAGTCTCAATCAAAACCTAGCTAAAAGAGCTCTACAAGGTCATCACAAGGAAGATGGATGCCCTGGAAGACCATGCTAAAGAACTGGAGACTGTGGTGGAGACCATTACCACACAGGGGAAGGGCTAACTTACGACGAGGTGAGCACCTTGGTTGGTGACATCTGCACTAAAGCACAGAAGGAAGTTAGTGCTTGGAGTACACTGGAGGCCGACCTCTAGCAAAACTTTCCCCTCCTCCTTCTTTAGAAAATTTTCCCCTATTCTTTCTCTTCCCCTTTCTTTATTCTTTCCCCCCATTCTTTTCCAAGGCAAGGCCTTGCATTTTTTTGTATTGCATTCTTTGAGAAGGTTCTTGAGGGTAGAGAATAGGTGAAGTGTGGGGTAATGTTGGGCCCCTATTTTAGCTTCCAAATCTTAAGGGCGCGTAGGTGCGCATGTCCTAGGAAGCGCGCAAGTGTAGGTGTGCAAGGTAGAATTCAAAAGGCTTCTTGAAGAACCTAGGACGCGTGCACTTCGTGTGAAGAACAATTCAGGACTTATCCATTTTTGGCCTTTGGGATAGAACACATGAAGAACATGTTCCATTTGGATAAGGTTCCAGCCTAGTGACAGGGTGTCTTTGGAGGGAATATACCTTGTGATAGAAAGATCCAAAAAGTTAATCATGACATGGAGAGGCATGCACCCAAGGTGACCCACACCTTGACACTTGGGGCTATATCTGAGGCTATAGAGGAGTTTGTTAGAGCTCAGAGGCCTATTTATACGCACACCCTTGGAAAAGAATAAGAGGAAAAATGAGGTAGCGGAGCTTAGCGGAACTACTGCGAGAACTACGGGATGAAAATGGGTATAGAATTCAAGTAAAAATGTAATAGGGAAATGGGGAATGAAATTTTTGGCTTGTGAGAATACATGTATGGATCCACATATGGCACGTGACTATGGTTTTCCTTCTATAATCTTTTATAAGTAAACACTATGAATGAATGTGATAAGGTTGCTGTGACAAATTTATCAAGACTCTTTCTCTGTATTATCTGCATATTATTATTGCACTTTAGTTCTTATATAATCATAAATCTTGCTTAAATGGTTAAGTATAGTAGTAGATGTACAACTCTTAGTTCTATTATTTCTATTGCATGCTTTGGTTCTATTATGATTAAAGGGGTGTAGAAGCTGTCCTGAGCTCTATAGCCTTTTATGTCTGTTAAATCACTAAGTCAGAATCATGGGCTATGCCTTCCACTAGAATCACATAAAAGAGAGACTCGGCTCCCTCTCACGTGCCTCGAGTGAGCACCTAGCACCCATTGGGTGATAGGATGACACGCATGAGGTTCCCTTGTTCTTAGAGGCTGTAAAAGTGGCTATAGAGAGTAAATCATATTATAGGTTTTGAAGGGAAGGGATCTTCTTGAATGGTGTAAGGGTCATCTTCATATTCAAATTTGAGGAAACAAAGAAGGGGGCACAAATCCAAGGAAATTCTAGCAACATGTTATATAATAACTCTCCTTCGAGAATGTAGAAGAGTTCGGATTATTTTAGGGATCCACACAGATGTGGAGGAAAATGGTGCCAAGGGTATTGGTCATGTCATTGTTAAAAGATCGAAGCATGATGGGGTTGTTAGACATATAATTAGTCAAGATGTCGAGTCCCTAAGAGGTTAGGTTGGTGTGAAGGTGGGGAGGGCCATATGGTATGACCTCTCTATATAATGATCGTAACATCAGTTTTGGCGTAGTTTTCCATGCTCATGAGGAGTAAGGAATGTGTCAATGTTGAGGAGGCGGTATTCTCTCGGTGTGAGGCATTGAAAAACACCTACTAAGGGGTGGGTGGTTGGTAATTAGATAATAGGTATATATGAGCTATCTGAAGCCTAAGAAGATGGGGCATTAGTAGAGGGAGAAATAGGAGGGTCGGTAGGTGGGTTAGATGAGGAAAGTGAAGCGCTATAAGTGGTAGATGCTTTAACTAGTATTATAACATCATTTGAATATTAAATCATATTATAGGTTTTGAAGGGAAGGGATCTTCTTGAATGGTGTAAGGTTCACCTTCATATTCAAATTTGAGGAAACACGGAACGGTGGAAGGTACACAAGCCATGGCACAAATCCAGGGAAATTCTAGCAACATGTTATACAATAACTCTCCTTCAAGAATGTAGAAGAGTTTAGGATTAGTTTAGGGATCCACGCAGATGTGGAGGACAATGATGCCAAGGGTAGTGGTCATGTCATTGTTAAAAGATCGAAGCATGATGGGGTTGTTAGACATATAATTAGTCGGTATTCGATTTGTTTATAGGCATGAGAAGAGATAATGTTGATGCTAGAGCCCCCATCAATCATAATGCATTTAATGTGAATATAATTAATGTAAGTGGAGATGAAAAGTACGGATTACAATCATTAGGTTGTGAAGGTTTGGAGAAATTAATGGAAGAAATCGATGAGGGTAATGAGGGAAGTGATAGGTGGATTTTCGTTTGGTGGAACCTTGATGGATTGTAATACCTAGATAAGGGCCTAACAATGAGAATCAAATGTTTTAATCAATTCAAATAAAGACATCTTGAAAGGATACTTGATGAATCTATTTGATCATTGAATGATGTGTAACCCCAGAAGAAGTAGGTGATGTCATCCCAAGGATGGTTATCTTGGGGAGGTGTAAGTGTAATGGTAGGTGAAGGTGAACTAGAAGGGTTACCAAATTTTTCCTTTCCTTTGTCTTTTGCGTGTTGTGACTGAGTGGCTACATGCACCATGTTAATTTAAAATATATGAGGAGGAAAATAAGGTATTTTGGGATTACTTCTATCTTTAGGTGGATGTGAAGGAACATATTGTAGAATGGGTTTGAGACTAGTTTGTTTTGCGAAGGGCGAAGAAAAATGGAAGCCTCCTCTAATAGATCATCCTCTTTGAAGAGACCATAAGAATAAAAAATTTTAAGGATTTTTTTATAAGGGCCTTACAACTCTCAACATAATACACTAGTGAGTGATGATAAGCGCAAATTTTTATCTCATCAAACCCTACTTGTTTAGGTTTGAGAGGATCGTGAGGACTTGATAGGAGGAAGTGATATAGTAGATGTCTCTAAAACCCGAGTAAGGATGTTAGATTAGAATCATTCCAAAGGATCAAAATGAGAGGTCAATGGTTTCTTGGGTGAACAGGTAGGTGACCTTCATGAGGAGGGTGAGGTGAGAGATCATGTTGGTGTAACTAATTTTTGGTAGGTAGTGAAGGTTTGGGTTTAGGTTGCGCCTTCTTGGGTAAAGGTGGAGGAACAATGTGGTAGGGTGAAGGAGGCTCGGGAGGTATAGGTATTCGAGTAAGCCAAGGTGAAAGTGTGGGCATCAAAAATATTAAGGGTAAAGATAATGGAGAAGGTGTAGGAAGAATGGGAGGTGAAGGCAAGGATATAGGTTGTCGCACTTTGGTTTTTCCTTGGTAAAGGGGTAGGTTAACCAAGGTTGAAGGATGTGGGCCCAATATCAATGACAGAGGTAAAGGTGAGTGAGAAGATGTGGGGGATACTAGGGTGCAATCCTAAGAGGTTGGAGTCTTCATTTTAGGTGACTGAGTAGGTCTTGTGATTATTGGTAGAGAAGTTAACAAGTCTAGCTTCACGGGGCTGTAAAATATTTTGTACACGTAAAAATACTAAGGTGGTAGTAGGTTTTTGAGCTAATGGAGGCTTGAGTGGAAGGGGTGTTGATGAAGAAGGGGCCAATACTACCAGTTTAAGCGTAATAACCTTAGTAATTTTGAATATATTTGGATATAAGGTAGAGGTATTAGGGGAGGACATCTACATTTGTGTGGAGACGAGGATTCTAAGGCATCCCTAAAGGGTAGTTTAATTGACGTACTCTAAGTGGTCAACCAAATGAGAGAAGGGTTTCGAGAGAAGATGAAGAGTACAACAACTTGGTGTTAAATCCCATGAAGAGCTCGAGGCTGTGAGAGGGAAGGTCTTAGCCTCTAACTTAGTGGGTAAGAGTGAGGTAAGAAGATTGATGGGATATTTCAAGACCTTTAGAGAGGTATCACCAATAAGAAGAGTAGATAAAATTGAATCCTTTATGGGTTGAGGAGAAGGAAAATTGGGTAATGTAGAATCCTCTATGGGAAGAGAGGTTGATAATGTGGGTTCCTCTATAGGTAGAAGAAGGTAAGGTGGGTTCCTCATGTATAAAGGAACAAGTAAGGTGGGTTCCTCTATCAGTAAAGGAACAGTGAGGTGGACCCTCTCAGTGGGTAAAGGAGCATGTAGATTTGGTTCCTCTATGGGTAAAGGAACATGTGAGGTGTGATCCAATATGGGTAGAGGATTTTGTGTAAATATTTATTCAATAGAGGCTATAGGAGAATACTAGATAGAAGGATCGATGTTGTATTGAAAACTGCATGAACCACATGTACATTGCTTTCTTCTTTAGACGTCTTGTTAGTGTGAGTTGATGAAGGGGCATGGTTAGGAGAAGGTTTTCTGAAAATTTCCAAGTTTGCATTGGCGGTGAGTTATGGTTTTCGAGGACGAGATCACCACCGTCTAACATTCCTTGCATAATATTTTTAAAGGTCTTGAAACTTGTGTAACTATGTCCCCTTACGTGGTGGTAACTATAGAATCCATTTTCTTTATACCAAGTTGATGTAGGGTGAAAAGGATTAAAACCAATATGTGGTTAGATGGGATGAAGAGTGATGGCTCTAGTCTTCAAAAAATTTCCAATACGGAAGAATAAAACTCCTCAATGGGAGTGTATCTCTTTTGTTCATACGGATATTGAAAATTTTACACCCACGAGAGATTGATAGGAGGTTTAGATTGATTGGATCGATGAGAAGGGATGAACTTTAGAATTACCATGTTAGTGGATCCTTTTGGCTTAGGATGGTTATTGGGTGGTTTTGAAGAGGTCTCATTTGATTTGAAGGTGACATTTTTGTTACACAGTTTTAAATTGTCTTCTTCAAGGGTACAAATCTCAAGCTTCCATGCCATGGTAAAATCTTTGTCAAATGTACAAAATGTTTGAACCTAAAGAGTTGGGGAAATGTGTTTGGCACACAATCTCATAAAAAAAATATATGAGCTCAAGATATGAGAGAGTGAAGGAGAGTTGATTGATTAGGCCTCACCTCCGCGTGACAAAATCAATGATAGATTCATTGTCATATTGATGAATAGAATACAAATCTATCATAGACACCTTTTTAGAGTTGTTTATCAACAATTGATCAAGATATTTCTACACCAATTGATTAAAGAAAAATATCGAGTGCTTGGCAAAAGTAATATACCAGTCTAAGGAAGGTCCCGACAAGGACATCGAAATGTACAAAGGAGAAGGCATCATCATGGCCTATTAGGTAAAAAGTGTGTCTAAATGAATGCAAGTATCATTGTGTGGTCCTACTTACTATGGAAGTAGTTAAATGTAGGTAGCTCCCATTGCATGGGATGTGGATGAATAAATATATAGGGATGGATGGGTTCATTAAAAATATCATCATATGTTAAGACATTACGAGACCTATAAACTAAGGCCTCAAGCATCTGAATTTTATCCATCACCATTTTAATGAGATCTATAGTGGGGTATGATTTAGGGATGCCCCTTGAGGTATAAGGGGCCTAATAAGATGAATGGGTTGTAAAAGGCATACCAGTATGTGGTGGTGCCGAGTACGTGAATTGAGACATATGTATGTAGGAAGTAGTGGACGAGGAGGACATATACCCTGAATATGCAATTGAGGTGATGGATTGTGTTTGAGGAAAGGTGGAGATAGGAGGGGCTTATGGAAAGATCCTCATGGTGATGGGTGGAATATTTATGGGAATATATACCGCAAGATTATGAAATGGAGTAGAAGAGGTCAACGTAACCAACGGTTGTGTAGGAATAGGTACATAAGATGATGATGATGATGATATAATAGGGGTAGTGGATATGGGTACTACAGATGTTGGGGAGAGAAGATGTCAAGGATGTAGAGGTTACATGAGAAGTAGGTGGTTGTAAAACAGGAGTAGGAAATGCTAGAGTAGTTTGGGTGGCCACATTAGCATTCCCCAATATGGAAAAGATGGTAGAAATGGGGGCATGGAAGTGGGCATTCCATAAAGGGGCTGACTTGATGAGTCACAGGTGGAATAAGTAGAAAGGTAATGTTGCAAGGCCTTTGTGTTATGATCAAGGAATCTAGTGAATTCCTCATCACCTTTAGGTACGGTCACAGAATAATTAGGATCCATTGGAGATGAAATGGAAGGTGACGAAGGGATAGAAGGAAAAGGTACACAATGTTAGAATTTGAGGATTCTAATAAATACTAATTTAATCAACTTACATATTATATAATGTTACAATAAATATTTAAATAAACATTAAATCATAACATAATTAAATAAAGAAATACTTACATGAAATGAATAGCACACATGGTATAGTATTTATAGTGAAAACCCCATAGGGTAAAAACCACTTTGAAAATAACCTTTTACTTCAGAGAAATTATTTTACATCTAGTAAGATCACCCCCTCCTTTGAAACCCTATTTACCAAGGGTAAAACCAAATCACTTGATTTGCACACCTTTGATATATTTCTGAATATATCAAATGAGGACCAAAAGTCCTTTTTATATAAGGTGATTGGGTATGTCTCACCCACCTTTTAAACCTAAAATGGTTGACACATACACCTAGGTTTATAATATTTAATATTAGAAATATAATAATTTTATGATATTAAATATTTAACCTAAATTATATACCTAGGTTAGCATATTTAATAATAGAAATATAAATATTTCATATTATTAAATATTAACCTATATATTAGTGATGGACCCATATACATTAAGGGGTGGCTAGACCACTTCATCATTATGTTCCAAAACTCCCCTTAATGTTAAGTGGGATAACATAACATATGACAATATATTATGTTCTGTGGTACACTATAGGATTTATAATCCTTAAACCATATAAGTTTTAGGCTAGCATATCAGTTGAAGGAATTATAACACCTTCATCATACGAGATTTTTTGCTAATTTCCCATAGGTTAGGTCATTAGGGGAAGTTGCTATAAATTGATAAGATGTCATGTAAAATGTTTTTTATTCACTTGCTTCCCTAAGTTAGGTCATTCAGATGAATTTTTAAGTTACGATGTTTGAAGGTGATTAGAAAAAATTAAACGATTGTTGCCCCTAGATTAGGTCATTAGGGGAGATTGATGGTGAAATGTTGCAGTATGAATTGAGAGTTATTGGATTCATGATATGAGGAGGTGCAGTGACATAAGGGGGATTATAGGGGGACCCCCAATGATATGCCCCCACTTTTAGTGAAAGAGGGAGTGGTGAGTGGAACAAACTCTAAGCCAAAAGTAACAGTGAAAGAGGTTAAAACATGGCTATAAGGAATAGAAAATAATAGTAAGGTGTATAACATGTGTAAAACATGTGTATTATGGTTGTAGGAAGAATTATGAAAATAATTCTACAAATGGGTTCAAATTTCATTAAAAATGCTCAAGATATGAGTGAAATAGTGTAGCATGTATTAGTTGTGATAATGAATGTGAAATATAGACCATAGTAAAGGTGGCAATGGTAATGTGATTATAAATAGTAAAGTGAAAAGGTAACTTATCACTTCATTGTTTATGGCATGAGTGTAAGAGTGTATACAGAGTGAGTAGGGATGCCTCAAGTGAGACCATTACGTCTGACCTAGTTTGAGAGAGTAGCGACTACAGTAGCATTGCGTACTACTACTACAGTTGCAAGTGTGTTATTTGTGCTTAAATGTAGGGTTTAATATGCAATTGAGTTGAATTTTTAAAAATTTGATATTTTTAAGTTTCTCAACATTTGAGACATGGACAAGAGTGGTGAGGGTGCTAGTGACCCTTGGGAGTGGAGCGCCCAGATCTTGGATCTAGTGTCCTACTTTGGGGTTCCCATCTGTTGTTGGGCACCCTAGTCTAGAAAATTTGGATTTTACGTATACTACTATGGAATGTGTTTCTTAAATTTTAAGTAGTTGATTTTGATTATGTAAAGTGTTTTAGTCGTTGCATTTTTGCATTTATGTGTTGTGTAGAGGGATATCCATTTGAGGGAGTTTCATGGTGGTCGGCACTTGAGTACACTCTCTGGGACTAGGTTTTTGGATGATGAGTGGGATGTTTTTGACCGTACTAGCTTACAACATATAGAAAATATGGAGGATGTGCCCCATAATATGCCTATGTTGATGACATTGTGTGAGAGGTGGTGTGTAGACACATGCACATTTTGGTTTCCCACATGAGAGATGACAGTGATGTTGGAGGATGTATATCACATATTTCTATTGCCAGTGGTTGGGGAGAGTACAGGTGATGGCGGTAGTGGATATGGAGTGGAAGATGTGCTCGAGATAGGTGATATTTTGTAGAGTCCCGAGTTCTTATGGAGGCCCATCTTAGTTTTAATGCAATATTACAATCGAGGTTTTGTGTTTGTGGAAGTTAATCGCCATGGTGATAACATCTTGTATAGCAAATGAAGGAGAGGGTTTCAAAGCATCTTATATAAGATGCATGACATATGTCAATAGATAGAGGAGGATGGGATGAGATATGTATAGGTGTAGTGTGTGCTAGACCATATGTATAGGTACTTGTATTAGTGTACGCATCATGGAAATGGTGGGGGTATAGGGGCCACCACACTTCTACATGTATGTACATATAAACATATAGTCATATTGAGACCGATTGCGGGGCCACGAGGGGAGTGGGCTCAACCCGAGGTATTTACTTGATGTTGGGTGGATATTTGTGGCAAGAAGATAGACACGCATAGCTTTAGGGAATTGATATATAGTATGGGACTTGAGTCGGTGACATGGAAGCCATATCACAATTATGGGGAATGGTTCAAGGATATGATAGAGTTGTGATGTATTTGGATGACCATGTGGTTAGAGGACCTCTTTTTAGGTGGAGAGAATATCACAATAGTTCGGGAGGACACAAGATGTACCCTTAGATCCACATATATAGTTATGAGAAATTAGAGCCCCTTGGTAGGTGGGTGTGAGGCCGGGGCCTATAACGAGTAGTTGATACTACCAGGATAGATTTGATAGACACAACGATAAAAGTGCTAGATGGAGATGATGTAGGATGTATAGAGGATTATCAAGCATGGTGGGAAGCACATTGGTGGCTGTTGTTATACCCAGTATTTGTGGGTGCTATGGAGCTACCAATAGGAGGAGTGGGTGAGGGAGGTGTCCCTAACCCTATAGAGGTGGCTATAGCATATCATAAGTATTTGTATACACTTAAATTTGTGGTTAATGAATTATCAATGTGGTTTTGTACATAGTTGATTAACATGAGGTTGTATGTTATGTATGTAGGAGATTCCTATTAGTCATTGATAGTAGACACTTATATCCACATATTGATGTGGAATGTGTTGGCGATATATTATGTGGAGGGATACTAGAGCATGTGGATGACATCATGGTGAGCATGCCCATTTGTTTGAGCTAGTGGCCATAGCAGCGATGACATGTATGGTGCTTTGCTTAACAAGAGGGACGAGGAATGTGAGGAGACTTGACATGCCCGAGAGGTGATAGGTGGTGGTCCCTTGGCATAGGATGTGTTCACCCGATATGCAGATTTACAATGTCAGTTCTTGGAGTAGAACATGGATATTGCGATGTTATGTAGTTCTAGGGATCTCACAAAGTAGATGAGAGCGATAGTGATGATAAGGTTTGATAGTGATGATTGTTATGATATATGTTCCATGCCCCCAATGATGAAACATGTTTTGGATTATATGACCGATGTATGGACACCTATTTTTGATATATATGAGATCGATATTTATGTTGTGTTGCTATTGTGGTGTAATGAATATGGTATGGTGTTATGTTGATTATTCGAGCATGTGTGTTGTATTATATGTGATGAATATAAATGTGCATGATGATGTAGTAGTAGTGGTAGATAAAATATGTATGGTAACATGAGGCTATAGATAACTAATGTAATGTGATAGATGAAATATTGGATGAATAAAATATGTAGCGTGTAGGTAATGAAATGATGATAATAGAATAAATGTGGAAATAGATAAATGTATCATAATGAATATGTGAAAATGTAATGTAATAGGATAAAGTGATGAAAATAGGAGGGGGAAGAGAGTAACGATTCCCCCAATGTATGGATGAAAAGGCTCATGTGATAACACCCTCACCACCAAAGATGAGCCATGTAAGAAAGAGTGAATCATTGGGAAATGATTGAGGTGTGCTAGATGAATGATGGAGTACATAACAAAGGTTCTTAAAACCAATCCCTCAACATTTGTGTAAGGACACACAAGTGCATCATCGGGGGTAAGGTGAAAATTATCACCTACCAACAACCAAGACGATGGGTGGAGGTGGATTCATATAGAATTGATGGAGCATAATTGTAAGGAGCAAATTGTGTTTCATATGGAGTGAACATGGAATATGAAAATACTGATGGAAACCCATGGGATGCATGTGATGGATAGTGCAAATGAGGTAGATGTAGTGAATGTGGTGGTGGAAGCAATAGAGGTGGTGGATAGTGTGCATGTGATGGTATTAAATGATGAAAAAATTGAGTACCAAACAGAGAAGACTTAGGTGGTGTATGCCTATGATGTCACGGTGAAGGAGACAATGATCACTCACGAGATGCAAAAGATATGACACCAGTTTCCTCTAGTTGTTTTAACCTCTCACGTAAAGAGAGATAATCATTGTCATGATGGCCAATAATATGATGGTAATTATAGTAATACTAATCCTACTATAATTTTGAATGGTGTGGAGGATGGTGTTGATTGGAAGGAAGCCGAATTAATCACTCATCAAGTAATGTACGCAAGACAACATGAGGTCGAGCATTAGGTGAAAAACACAAAGACTCATGGTACTGAGGTGAATTAGTAGTAGTAGTAATTGGTTTCAAAATTGGAGATACATGTATAGGAGATGGATTAGGAGAAACATTCTTTGTTTTATTTTTAGCCAAGGGTTTGAAACTTGAGGTGTAGGTGGAACAATAGAGGACATAGTGATCGAAGAAATGTGGGAAGGCTCTGCTTTAGAGGAGAAGTAAGAAGGTATTGTTTTAGATTAATAATATTATAACAGAAAAGTATAAAGGACTCACAAGTATCATATTGTGAGCATTTATTTAGAGGATAAATAAGACCACAAAAGAATATGAACTACTTTTCCAATTCACTAGGATGAAAGATAAGTTGATGTATAAATGCATTAAAGAAAAAGATGTAATCTTTAATAGGTTCGGAAGAGCCACGATGTAGAGTAGGAAAGTTATCATATGTGACCACGAGACCATTATTGATAATAAACCTATGAAGGAAGACATGTTATAGAAAGTGCTAATAGAACTACAAGGGAGATGGTTATACCATTGAAGTGTGTAGTCAACTAGAATAAACTGAAATGCCTTAAGAAAGAGTCTATCATTAAAATAAGAGTGAGATAATGTGCAATATGATCGTGAGGGTCACCAGTACCATTGAAGCATGTAAATGTGAGTATGATGAAATCCTTAGGAAAGGCTGAGTTGTGGATTTTTTGGGAACTGGATTACCATGCAAGGAATTATTGTCTATAGATGCATAATAAGCCCTATTTTCTAAGGTGAGGGAGTGAATCGAGACTAAAGTTGACCTACAACATGCATAAGAGATAAAATGTCTTGTGATGCAATAGAAGAAGATGTAATAATGTATTAGGAGGTTGAATCTTTCCATTTTGTGTGATCATGGGTATATCAAGAGGTGAGATAGTAGGATCCAATGCTAAAGACGTGCGAGGAGTGTGTGTCGAAGGAGCTACATGAGATTATGAAGTGGAAGTTTTGCTAATGGTATTATAAGGAACATGTGGTATGGGTGAAGTAAAAGAAGGAAGTGTAGATAAAGTAGGATTGGAATGAGAAGAAATAATAGAAGGCGAGACTCATGTATTTTCACCTTTCCTTGATCAAGAACCATCTAAGGTTATAATCTCTTCCCCCAATTAGGACACCACTACTACCCCTCTCTCTTACCCACCACCTGCCTGTAACTTGGTCAACCTTGGAATTACTTCCACAGACTAAATTCACAAAGTCCTTAAGACTCTTTTACAATTATTTCTCTCAAAATGATTCATTCAATCCTTTTTCATGTTGATCTCTTTATATTTACATCTCTTTTATAATACATCATAGGTGGTTACGAACCAACTCAATGGTTTCCACACCCTTTCACTTTAATTAAGCATCTTTAATCAAATGCTCAGGATATTCATTCCCACATTAATCAAATAGCTTATTACAACATCTTTATAAAGAATCTTAACTCAAACTTGTATTAACAAGTCTCAAATCAAACTTGTATTAACAAGTCTCAAATAAAACTTGTACTAACAAGTCTCAAACCAAACTTATCTTTAACAATACAAAAAGTATTTTAATGATTTAAAAGATCTGGAGATTTAGTCACATAACAAAAACCCTTCGAATAAGGTGACTATATCATTTGAAACATGCATTTCCTAGTGCTTTTCCAAAAAGACTTGGTTTTTCTTAAAATTTTCATGACCTATCTTAGATCCACAAAATTTTCATAAAATACCTTAGATCGTCTTATTACTCTCCCACATAAATTCTAAATGGGTTTTTTTCTTTTATTTAACTTCTAGGGATGTCCTCCTGTGATAAGAAGACCAAAAATAGCCCTTTTGAATCCTCCGGGAGGATTATTCTTTCCTAGATCTCACAGTAGTGTAGACACCAAATTTGCGTCAAACTCCCATTGGTCCCCTTTAGTTAATTAACATAACGCATTTACCTAGCCATGATCCCTAGCCCCACATTGATATTAATTTAATTACTTACAAATTGAATTAATATTCATCCTCACATTATTAATTAATTTAATTAAGTTAATTAAGTTAATTTAACCCTCACACATCCACCTCATCAGTACACCTCACCCTAGACCCATTCTAGGGGCATTTAACTCACAATGACCAAGTCATCACTCCCAGTGTTGAGTCACCACTTGACCTAACTAACTAAGACTTCTTCCTAAACCTAACTGGACTTCTTCTATGATCTTCCTATCTTTTCTAATGAGAACTCCACTTCCCTAAGTGGAATCAACTTGGAAAGCATGCCAAATCTGGGAAGATCTACCTATTTTTAGTAAAAAGGACTATTTCACCCTAACCAACGCCAATTTATCCTAGTCGATGTTGGTCAACTAACATGTAATCGTTCCTTTATATACGATTTTACATCTCTTCACCCAAGTTGGTCATGCAGTTATTGGAGTTCTATTGCAATCAATCATGAATCTTCAAGGCTTCTGCATCCGAAGATAATAAAACATAACCACCACGATGTAATACAAGTAGTCGGTTCTTCTTACAGTGTTGGAATAATAACAGAGAACATAGGTTGTGCTATCGTGACACTCGACTCAAGTACCTCTTCTCCTATTAACCATCAACCATCTCCACTCATAGGATTTGAAAAATACTAAATAAGTACTAGTGATTTTAATCATTTTTGCTTATTCCATTATAGATCTCTTTCTTCTTTTAGTATTTCATTTCTTCTTGTTGGCGAGAAATTTTTTTGGGTGGACAAATTTTTAATTTCTTGCCAATGCTCTGGGAATCTAAGTCCCTCTACTTAACTCGGTGCATTTTTGTATATGTATGCATGAGAAAATTTTGGTTTTTGTGGTGGCATTTCCACTTTGTGGATCCACTAGGGGCACTCCATTGACCCTACAACAAAGCTAGAAATTTCTTTCTAGAGAGGACTTTTTCTGTAAGGAGGGAAAGGGGAGTGAGAAATGAGATAGGAGAACTAATGTTACAGGTAGAAAATAAGATTCTACACACTAGTTATAAAATTCAACACCTACATTTATGAGAAGAAACAACTATAAAAAAATGACAAGACCAAATATAATTTATGATACAAAAGTATCAAGAAATCCCTCAATCAAAGAAAGCTAGAAAATCCTTCTTCTTGTATTGATTGCTTAAACAAAATTTCTACATAGTTTAGGAATGGAGGATACTAGTGAGGGGGAAAAATGGAATAAAATGGCTATCTCCTTTGTTCTCTCAAAGTACAATATACTATTGAGTTTACAAAATCAGTCACCAACCCTTTGAAATGGGAATGGATTTACAATTTATAGAATGAGAGGTGACTCATCGTCTACCCCCTAATTTATTTTCATATGTCCTCACACAACTTAAAACTTTTCAACTTCCTAGGAAACTTTTAAGTCCATTTTTATAACATAAAGGTGACTTATTACATTAGAAACATTAAGACATGAAAAAGTGCAACCCCAACACAAAATTAGAACATTGAGAAGAGAGAGAAAGTTGGGGGTATGAAGAGAAGAGAGAGAGAGAGAGAGAGAAGAAAAAATAAGATGTTGCCCCTGATGAATTCCAACGATCCTCGTTGATGAAAATACCTAATGCAATGAAACTCTGAATCTTCAAGCTCATGTGAAACTCCTTCAAATTAGCTCATAGATGCTTGGAATGAGTGTTTAAAAACCTTGTTGAATTGTTCTTCCAATAACTGCAACTTTCACCCCACACAAGATTCTCTTGCGACCTAAGCCAAAAAGTAAGTTTCAAGAGATATTGCGTAATTCTCTCGAGATGAGTCTCAAACTACCTATGAGAAATGCCCATGGATAATCCCAAATGATGGTATTGACCTGAATGATCATCCCTCTATATCCCATTGTTCCAAAACTTCCCTTGAGTATGACTTACCATTGATAAAGAGTACCCACATGGGAGACTTACTATTTATAGTAAGAGGTGATTCTTGCTTCTTCTTTACCATCCTGATGTGATGAAGTTCTTCATTCAATCTGTGCACACTACCTTTTCCTCTACCACTTATTGGGTTGACTTACTATTTTTAGTAAGCACCCATAAAGAGATTACTATTTTTAGTAACTAGTCATTATCACTATTTTATGCTTCGGACAATTATTTTGGTTTCTGGTGATCTTAGGTGCACACTACCTTTTCTATAGCCACTTTTGATGACGAATTTCCAAACATAGAGAGTTTGTATTGGAAAACTTATATTTTTATAAAGTGCACTTCCACTACATGATTTTTGATGAAACAAATTTTTCTAGACTTGGCTCATTTTCGTAGTCATGTCCTCCAAATTTCACTTGATTTCTTCCACTAGAATTCTTAGAGATAAAATTTAAAATTCTCACCTAGAAGTGGCTTCAAACACAAAGCTACCATGATGGCCATTAATGGAGCTCAAAATTTTTAGGTCTATAGTTTGTCTCCATTCATGATGAAAACAACTCCCTTGTGATATATTTTTGATTTAGAGTCTATGTGGAAGTTTTTAACGTGTTTCGATTACCGAATTGATGGGAAATTTGACAAATGTGAGCCAAAGCATGAAATGGGGATTTTGTTGGAATAAATATTTTAGGGAACCATTCATCCTATCATTTTTGAATCTTAGTGATATTGAAAAATTTGGGAGTCTTCAAAAAAGCGATACCTCAATCCTAATTTTATTTTGCAAGATATGAGGATTTTTTGACTTGACTTTGTGGTTATCGACAAAAAAATCTTCCTTTTTCTTCATTTCTTTGTCATTTCTCATTTTTTGACCCATTTTTTCTTAGAGACCTATGCAATTTCATGGAGTGGATGGTTTTTTTGGCCATGGTAGAGCTGGTTTGGAGCAATAGTGGTGGACCAGTGTCTGCATAATCGAGAAACAAAGCTATGGAAAGGTATGAAGCTGTGAAGAAGAAATGGGGGGGAAATGGATGTGTTAGATTTAAATTATTCAAAAAGAATGCACAACAAGGGTGTGGAACGTTTTTTCATTTTTTATGTCCCTCACCTCAAAGGTACGTGAGGTACATCAAATTCCATGGTGAGTAAGGTGATGACACATGGCAGAGATCTGACGGTTGAGAATGGAGGCTTGACAAACACCTGGGGGATGGAAATTCACTCTTTAAGAGGTCACATGAGTGAATAGAAGTCTCCTTATAGGATGGGAACATTTTTCTATGTTTGATATCCCTCACGTAAAAGGGACATGAGGGACATGTAATTCCATGGTGCTCTAGGTGATGACACGTGGCATCAATCCAACAATGAAGGATTTGAGCTCCCGCAAGCACCTAAGGGATGAAATGGTGATCCTGGAGGTCATATGTGGGTCTAAAGGGATTCATGGGGGGTGGGCACATTTTCAAACCCATTATTTCTCTAACCTTTAGGGACGTGAGGGACACAACATCCCACCAGGCTCTTTGAGCTGAAAATTTGACTAACTCCTGAACCTTAAGGACAACTTGTGATGACAATATCTTTAGCTCCTAATGGAATTGTTTGATAAAATTTTAAATGATATTTACTCAGAAATTCCTTCTAAATCCATAGGTGTGTCTTTAATTTAATTATTAATCCATATGATTCCTAGAAAATAGGATTTTCATTCTCGGTACTCCACTTATACATGAGAATTATTTTTGCAAAACCATTGTGCCAAAGTGTTGTGAAAAAAAAAAATTCTCCATATTATAGGGCTTAGAATTTCCTTTCCGAAGATGTTTCATTTTTATCTTAAATCCATCTGGAGATCTTGGAATCACCTTCCAAATCTCAACAACCTTTTTTCCTATGCATCACCTAGGCCTGTGAACCCTAATTTTGGTGAAACTACCCCAAATTTTCCAAGTCCTTCTAGAATCTTCCTGAATCACTTCCATGATGTCCCAAGGCCTTTAAATCACCTCTATGTCTAGTTTGGATTTTCTATTCCACTCCATGGGGTTGTTCTAGTCCTAGGAAAGCCAATGATAACCCTTCCCACAACTGCCTAAAGCTTGCAACTTTTAATGAACTCCTAAAATCACCTAGGGGGAATGAATGGAATTTCCTAAATCACCTAGTGGGATGAGATAAAATTAATTGGGAGGTCACTTGATTGTTGGCAGCAGACTCGGGGTGCCTTGGAATGGTAAGAATTGAAAAAATTAACATAGGGAAATATTTTTCATGCTTGAAATTGTTAATTTTCTTGTTACACATTTGCATGACAACAACTAGCTCTAGCTTGGGGACATGACATGGACTTAGTGCAACAAAGACATGACATGGAGAATCTAGAATCTCAACTTTATACCATATGATCCATTGACTGATGCCTTATCTAGTGGGCTCTACAAAGTCATGTACAATTTACAAGAGAGAAAGATAATGAAGAAGGAAACACACACACACACACACAAAAATGACGAAAAGGAAACACACAACACACAATATGAAGGAAAAAACATGCAACAAAAAGGGAAACACACCTAGCAATGACCTATGGTACAAGGTGGGGGATAACCCGCTTTCACTGAAGCACTTTTCATTCCTCAAAATTTAACCTTGATTACGCAACCCAGTGATTTTGTTCTTGAAGCCATTGACTGGTTCCAAAAAGTAGCCTCCTCTCCTTAACTATTTATGAAATTTGGGTGCTTTCATGACCATCTATTTTTTTGTAGGAGTGAGTCCATGTGAGATTCTTGATGCCCAGGCCTTTGCTTAGAAATTCCATTGCCTTCACATTCTTTGAAATCAGTTTCATAGTTCTGTTACCTTCCATGATTATCCACATAGATGATTTTTCATTGAGAATCTCATCACTTCCCCAAAGCTGATTGTCATTCATATTTCTTGAATATTCCGAGTTAATTTCTTTCTTGGGTCTCTGCTCATTGAAATCTTCCGTATGAGAAACCTTAGATTCACCATTTATCTCTACTCCACTATGAGGCCTTTTAGTACTAACAGGAGGATCAGAGGAAACTTCATACTAGTCTTGTATCACCATGGAATGATTTAAGAGATCAAGAATCAGCTTGGGGTCTTCAAAAACTTCTACTACACCAAATAGTTCTTACACATAGATCTCCTTTGTTACTTCCTGCAGATCATTTTTGTATGCATTTGAAGGATATTTATTTTGTAGTTAAAGGTAACTATCTGGAGGGATTGCTCCATCATCTTAGGAATCAATACATTCTATCACTCCTTTGTCCATAGGGGCTTCAACTTCAAAGGCCTAAAAACTCCTTTCTTCAATTTCTTCATCATGGAAAGAGTCTTCCTCTTCAAATGGGAAATAAAATACCTCAATTTCATCATTACATCCATCAACCATTGGCACAGGAGGGGCATTATATTTATCATATTGCTTTGTTTCAACATGGCCAACCTTCACACTGGTTAAGGATTTAAAATCATATTCATTCTTGTCTTGAAGATTCATGGCTTGCATTAGGAGTTCAAGATTGAGCTCAAGGTCTTCTATTTCTTCCACGGCTCTTAGCAATTCTTATACGGATGGTTCTTTCCCACTATTCGAGGGCTTATTATAGACTGACTTGGTCTTTTCTGGGTGACATGATCAAGGGATTCCTCATCTTCAAATGGGAATGAGAATATCTCCTCATCATGGATAAGCACATAAACTGATTTTTCTGCTTGAAGATCATTAAGAACCATTTCCTCTTCTTCATGGTTTACGTCATCCGATAATTCAGGGCTACCCTCTTATAATTCAAATATCCTCAATGGTTCTTCAAGGTCAATGCCTCTCTAGGAAGGCATATTTGGCCCAATCAAAATGGGAATACCATTTTCCTCCTCGATTCATCTACCTCATATCTTGATACAAGATGTTGGTTTCTGGGCTTCCATAATTTCACACTATGTACCTCATCTTCTTCTCTAGAATTAATTTATCCATGTCTCCATTCACTAGTATGGTTGTGGATGACCAATTCATCTAAATTCCCAAGTCTCAATAGAAGCTTCAACTTAGTAACATTCCAAATGAAGCTAGAATGTCTACTACCAAGATCATCACTGAAATTTTCTTGTCTAGAAATTTGGCAAGAGCCACCTATGCATCTTTGACCTTCCCTATAAGTGAGACCTCTTTTGACTCCAGGGAGTAACAAGAGCCACCAGGTGGAGTCATGGTGAGTTTGAGAGCCTTGGTGACCTTTATAGGCATTACATTATCGAAGGCACCAAAATATATTATGCAATTGTTTAATACATAATATCCAACAAGAAGAGAGACATAGAAAGGTTTAACCTTATCAGTCTTGGATGCACTCAATGAAAGCATGTTCTGTGATGGAGGTTTTGGTGGGTTTGGTAGTATTCCTTTAGAAGTAGGATATACATTATTGGGTGTTAAACAACCAATCCTGATGTATTGAATAAATATCTTGAATTATTTAGGGTGAGACCAAAAATATTTAGTTTTAGTAATATACACTTTGGATTTGTTTAAGTATTCTATGAATTGAAAACGAGAAGATGTGGATGAGGGTGATTAATGGAATGCTTTTGGATTTAGGACAGGTTTGGAAGTAGGAGTAGATTTTTGGGAAAAATAGGGGATCTTGAAAGGTACACTTGGAGATTTCAAAGTACTAGATTTTACGGGAGCATATTTAGATTTATAATTAGAAGAGGCATCAGAAGACTTGGAATTGCTAGAGACTTATTATTTTCTATAAGATCATGCAGAGGAAGATCCTCCTTTTTCAGACTAAGATCAAGTGAATACCACATGTGAGTAGCTAGGTTCATCTTATTCATCATCTTCATCACCTCTAGAATATTCATAGAATCTAATTTTTGTGTCATTCTCAAACCCATCACTTTCTAGGAAATCACCACCTTCACTTTTTGTTCACGATCATCTTCATTTTACTTACTCCTACAATTTAGATTGATAGGTGGGGTCTCCAAGGCAAGCCTTCAAGGTGCTCCTAAAATCTGATTTCCATTAATTCTTTGAGAAGAAACTCATTCAAATATTTCCCTCCTCAACAATGCCATTTCATTTTCCATTTTCTATAAAAAGGATTGGTTCTTTCATCTTCAGGACATTGAGCTTTACCCTTTGAGGGATTCTTGATCTTTTCAGATAGGATGAGATCATCATCAAGTTTAATGGCCAATATTTTTGCTTCTATAATATCCCTTGGTTGAACTCTTCGTAGGAAAAATCCCACCTCTCGGTGATTGAGCACTAATAAAGAATCTCCTGACATTATTTTCGGATGGTGAATCTAAGTCCCTCTATTTAATCGGTGTAATCTAGCTATCGTATATGCATGCATGAGAAAATATGATAGGTTAAATAAGAGCATTCAAAGTACTAGATTTTAGAGGAGTATATTTAGATTTAGAATTATAAGAGGAAACAAAATAATTACTTGGAATTTCTCGAGACTTCTTATTTTCTATAAGATCGGGATGAGAACAGTGATGGCTAAGTGTCGATTTAAATTATTCAAAAATAATGAAAAACAAGGGTGGGGTGAGTTTTTTAATGTTTGATGTCCCTCACCTCAAAGGTATGTGAGGGACATCAAATTCCATGGCAAGAAAGGTGATAACACGTGATGGAGATCTGACGGTTGAGAATGGAGGCCTGACAAGCACCTAGGGGCTGGAAATTCACTCTTGAAGAGGTCACATGAGTGAATAGGATTCTCCTTAGGGGATGGGAACATTTTTTCATGTTTTATTTCCATATTCTAAAATGGAAATGAGGAAATCAAATTCCACAATGCTCTAGGTGATGACACATGGCAACAATCGAACAGTGAAGGCTTTGAGCTCTTGCAAGCACTTAGGAGATGAACTGGCAATCCTGGAGGTCATATGTGAGTCTAGAGGGATTCATGGGGGATGCATGAATTTTCCAAACCTTGATGTCCCTATCCTTGAGGGACACAAAATCCCACTAGCTTCCTGGAGCTGAAAATTTGACTAACTCTCAAATCTTGAGGACACTGACTTGCGATGATAATATCTTGAGCTGCCAATCAACTTTTTTGATGAAATTATATATGATTTTTACTAGAAAAGACCTTATTAATCCAATAGTGGGGTTTAATTTTTTATTAATCCATTGATTCCTAAAAATAGGATTTTTGATTTTGTACTCCACCTATAAATGAGAAAAAGTACTTGTAAGCCATTGCGCAAAAGTGTTGTGAAAAAATAATTTATGCATCTTATAGGGCTTGAAATATAATTTTTGACGATGTTTCATTTTTCTCCTAACTCCATTTGGAACTCCTAGAATCACCTTCCAAAGCTCAACAAATTTTTCATCCTATGTATTACCTAGGCCTGTGAACCCTAATTTTGGTGAAACTGTCCCAAATTTTCTAAGTCCTTCTAGAATCTTCTTGAATCACTTCCATGATGTCCCGAGGCCTTTAAATCAACTCTATGTATAGTTTGTATTTTCTATTCTGCTCCATGGAGTTGTTCCAGTCCTAAGAAAGTAAGTTATAACCCTTCCCATAGATGCCCTGAAGCTTGCAACTTTTAATGAACTCCTAAAATCACCTAGGGGATGAGATAAAATTTATTGGGAGGTCACTTGGACTAACTGAGTAGACCCAAGGTGCCTTGGAATGGTAAGACTTATAAAAATTAACATATGGGTATAGTTGTCATGCTTAGAAATTTTAAATTTCCTTGTTGCACATTTTCATGACAATAATTGGCTCTAGCTTGGGACATGACATGGAATTAGTATAATAAAGACATGACATGGGGAATCCATAATCTAAACTTTAGACCATATGATCTATTGAACAATACCTTACCCATTGGGCCCCATGAAGTCATGCAAAATTTATGAGAGAGAAATATACCAAAGAAGGAAACACACAAACACACACAAAATGACACAAAGGAAACACACATGAAACACAACATAAAGGAAAATACACGCAATGTAAAGGGAAACACATATAATAATAAAATATAGTAAAAGGTAGGGGACAAACCACTTTTATTGAATAACTTTTCATTCCTCAAAATTTACCCTTGAGTGGGAAACCCTGAGTGATGTTGTTCTCGCTGAAGCCATTGACTAGTTCCAAAGTCACCTCCTCTCCTTAATCTGCTTTATAAAATTTGGATGATTTCATGACCATCTGTGTTTTTTATAGGAGTGATTCCATGTGATATTCTTGATTCCTAGGCCTTTGCTTATAAATTCCATTGCCTTCACATTCTTTGAAATTAATTTCATAGTTCTAGTTGCCTTCCGTGTTTATCCACATAGCTGATTTTTCATTGAGCATCTCATCGCTGCCCCGAAGCTGATTTTCGTTCAAATTTCTTGAATATTCTGAGTTATTTTCTTTCTTGGGTCTATGCTCATTGATATATTCTCCATGAGAAACCTTAGATTCATCCTTTATCTCTACTCCACTATGAGGTGTTTGAGTACTGACAGGAGGATCAGAGGAAAACTCATACTTGTCTTGTATGGCCATGACACGAGTTAAGAGATCAAGAATCATCTCGGGGTCTTCCGCAACTTCTATTGCATCCAATAGTTCTTACACAGAGATCTCCTTTGTTACTTCTTACAACTCATCTTTGTATTCCTTCGAAGGATCTTTATTTTGTAGCTCAAGGTAACTATCTGGAGGGATTACTCCATCATCTTGGGAATCGCTGCATTCTATCACTCCTTTGTCTAGAGGGCTTTAACTTCAAAGGCCTAAAAAATACTTGCTTTAATTTCTTCATCATGGAAAAAGTATTCCTCTTCAAATGGGAAAGAAAATACCTCGATTTCATCGTTGCATCCATCAACCATTGGCATAAGAGGGGCATTATATTTATCATCTTTCTTTGTTTCAACATGGCCAACCTTCACACTGGTTAAAGATTTAAAATCAGATTCATGGCTTACATTAGGAGTTCAATATTGAGCTCATGGTCTTTTATTTCTTCCACGTCTCTTAACTTGTGACGGATGGTGGTTCTTTCCCACTATTCGAGGGATTATTGTAAATTGGATTGGTATCTTCTTGGATAAAATGATTAAAGGTAGTCCTCATTTTCAAATGGGAATGAGAATATATCTCGCATCACGAATAAGCACATAATATGATTTTTCTTCTTTAATATCATCAAGAACCATTTCCTCTTCTTCATGGTTTAGATCATCCAAAAATTCAGGGCTGCCCTCTTGTAACTCAAATATCCTCAATGCTTCTTCAAGGTCAATGCGTCTCCAGGAAGGCATGTATGGCCCTTTCAAGATGGGAATATCCTCTTCCTCCTCGGTTGTCACAAATTGATTCATTTACCTTATATATTGATACAAGATGTTGGTTTCTAGGATTCTAGAATTTTGCACTGTGTACCTCATCTTCTTCTCCGTACACAATTTATCCATATCTCCCTTCACTAGTATGGTTGCAGATGACCAATTCATATGAAATTTCCCTCCCAAATCTTGGAAAAATATTCAACTTAGTAACATTAAAAATGAAGCTGGAATGTCTACTACCAAGATAATCACTTAAATTTTCTTGTCTTTCAATTTGGCAAGAGCCACCTATGCATCTTTGACCTTCCCTACAAGTGAGACCTATTTTGATTCCAGGGAGTAACAAGAGCCACCAGGTGGAGTATTGGTGATTTTGAGAGCCTTGGTGACCTTTACAGAATTTCATTATCGAAGGCACAAGAATCTATTATATATTTGTTCAATACATAATCTCCAACAAGAAGAGAGACATAGAAAGGTTTAAACTTATCTGTCTTGGATGCACTCAATGAAAGCATGTTATATGATGGAGGTGTAGGTGGGTTTGGTAGTATTCCTTTAGAAGTAGTTGCTATAGTATTGGGTGTTAAACTAATTATTGGTTGCTAAAACATGCACCCACATCCGAGATCTATTAAGGGCTGAGGTGTTTGAGACCACAATGAACCGCCCCACCTTGTGGGACCTTCCACATTTGGGACAGATCTCTAGAGAAGTCCGGTTCCTCTACCTACCTCTAACACTACTACTACTCCTAATGCTGAAAGAAAATCCTAGACTAAACATGCCAAGGGACTAGGGATAGAAGGATGTGTAGAAAGGGGAAATCCTAAGATAAGGAAGATGATAGTGTGAGAAAAAAGGGTCGATTTCTCTCTACGAGAGGTGAAGGAAATAGAGAGGGTGTGTAGAAGAGAGCGGACGGTGCATGCCATAGATTAACACATGGGCTTCGCCTTCTAGTGTGTGCAACACATGAACGTGGGGAATGTAAGCATAGGAGTATGCACAACATGCCATAAAATGCAAATAGAGAGGTGAGATGTAATGAAAATGAGAGAGGGAAGACAAGAGTTCCATAAAACATGATTTTATTGCTTAAGGGATGCACAATCATTTACATTCATGACAGGAGGAAAGAATACATTATAGAGACCACACCAAGGTTTGAGACCCATGGGAATTTGGCCACCATTTTGGCATGGTGTTGTTATAACAAGGTGAGATCATTTTACAAAGCAAAAATCTGCTATTTATAGAAGAAGAATGAGAGAAGAGAAGGAGAAAGGGAGGGAAAGTCAAATTTAAATATTCAACCACCAAAAGTAGTGATAAATGCCTGTAAATCCACTTGCAAGGTTGTCAGATGTACTTCCCCATGTCTTTTTGGCATGTGGAAGAAGGAAAAAGGCAAGATCTGATGAAATTTGGTAGTTGAGGTCGATTGGATGTGCATTGGTGAAATGAGATATGTTTCCCTATTTTCCCCTAAAAATCCCACCTAAATTTGAATTTAAATAGTCCAACATGTATCTTGTGTTATAAGCTCTTTGAAAATTCTAGGTGCATGCCGATTTGAGCTCAGTATCGAAAGATATGATGCACAAAAGATGTCGATTTATCAGCGCACAGAAAACATGTGGAGCATGCAGGTTGGCTGAAATGATGGCCAAATGTTCATTTGTTGTCTTTTCTGCCATGTGTCATGCACTAGTTGGTTGTCTAGATTTGGTGCCCTATTGGCGTGCTTTGATTAGTCACGCGTGGCACACTCAAGTCTGATAGAAGATGACTTGGCATGTAAAGAGCGTAAAGGAGAAGGCGCAAGGGTGTGTATGGAAGAAAGAGGTGGAGGAAAGCAAAAGAGGCAAATAAAAGCACACGTGACATGCAGGAGGGAGAAGAAAGTGCATGAAAGGGAAATAGAGGGGAGGCGCAGAGGGGTGCGCATGATGTGCTTAGGGAGATAAGGAAAATTGGTGAGTAGAGAGGGTATGGTTAAGGTGTAACTATTACAAAGTAATGGGTGTGACGCATGAAGGGCCAAGGAATTAGATGATAGAAGTAAGTTTGATGTGTGTAGGAAGGGGAAAATGGAAGGAGATATAAGAATGCAAAGGGGATCAAGAAGGCACATAAGGGTGTGCAAAGGAACTGCAACTATGCCAAGGTGTCAAAAGAACAATCTTGAGTGCGCGTAACCTGAAATGTGAAACACCAGAGTCAAGATGAAAATATAAGTTATCCAGATAACTAGGAGAGTTATTTGGATAACAGTTTTGGAAAATTTTGGGGCCATCTACCTACTAGATGAAGAGACTAATAGCCTTAGAATTCCATTAGGCATGGAGGCAAGATCTTGAAGATTTGATCTGTAACTTTGAAGAACATTCCTGAAGTCACTTGAAGCTCTGTCTGAACTCTAAACTAAACTATTGCTCTCATATGAAGATATTCTGAATTGGATTGATGAGAGTGAAAGATATGCACTAAACATTGGAATTTCCTCTGCCAAAATTTAACTGTCATCCCATGAAGAAAAAAAGGGGCGTGTAGGTGCAACAGAAGCACAACAGGAAAGGAAAGGCATCAAAGGGAGCATGCTGAAAGAGAAGCACAATACTGTACAAAAGTTGAAAATCATACATGGCCCAGCTGGAATATGCAGAGTGTGTGCAAGCACTTGTGTTACTGAACGTAAACCTAAACTAACCTAAACTAACCAGAGGTAAGGGCGCTCAAGTAAAACATGTAACATGTAGTGAGAAGTAGCTTCCCTTTCTCAAAAATTGTGTCCATGTAGTTGATTTGGCACTAAACATGGCCAGAAATAAGAGTGAAAAACCACCTTGCACATGGTTTTTCACCCTCCTCAAAGTATAAACAAAAAAATATACACCTCTTGGACTTGTTTTGTACTTGGATCTGAGAGGCACTGCTATTGACCTTTGGTGTGCTGAAGTTCTACCTCATGCTCTGAAATGAGCACGACCGGTGGAAACTCTATTTTTGGCTCTAGGCTAGCCAGATATTTGATTAGGCACGGTCTGATCCTTGTGGTTTTCCCATTACTTTGAAGCTCAATCCCACATATGGGATTTTCTTGTAGAATTTCCTCCTGAAGGGGAGACTTATAGGCTAGGGCATGCAAATCTGGGGTGCACATGGTTCTGCCTCTACAAGCAACTTGGTCTCCTCCAAAATTATGCCCTCTAGAGCTAACTGATTCTCCTTTAGAACATGCACCCATATGATTTCCTCTTCCTAGTTAGATTCGCATGATTCATGTCATTCTTCAACTATCCTGTAGTCATCGAACATGATGATGTTGGTTAGGAAAGGCATGTTGGTAGGGGGTTGTTCATTTATGGTATAGCTAGGAAGAGGGGACTTGGAAGAAAATGGGAGGATGGATGCAGAAGGGATGGAAGGTGCATGTACAAGAGGAGCAGAGGCATGCATAGGAAGGGGAATGGAAGAGAAATGAAGGTGAGATGGAGGGGGTTCTCAATGGGGGTAGTGCACAAGAATATGGGGACATGTGTAGTGGGATAAGATGATGTAAGTTGGTACAGAGGAGTGAGAGGGTTATAGGATGGTAGTGCAAGGTTGCCCAATTGACAGGTTTTTGTGTACTAGATTTTGAGCCTCCATTTCTTCCACCTAGTCTGTAATCTGGGGTAGCATCTTAATGATGAAGTACAACTTATTAGGTGCTAAACCAACCTAGTACATGGTTGACCCATGGAAAAGGGACCTTGTAGCCAACTTTAGCTACCTTTATAGAGCATTTGACTCTGAGCTGCATCATGTCCATATCTATCTCTTGCACATGCCTCTCAAAATCAGCTTCGGCAAAAGAGTAACCACCATCATCTATATAAACCTATTCTTCATAAACATTTTGGTTAGAAAAAGGTGGGTTGTATGCATTTTCGGGATAATGGGGCTTATAAAATTGATTTGGAGGAGGATTTTGAAACTGTGGGGATGGAGGGAAATAGTTTTGTTGTTGCAAATGAGAATTCCACATGGGGAAGCAACTCATGATTGCACAAGTTCAAAAGAGGAATGTCGAATGGTGAAAAAGGAGAAATGAATGGAGAAATGGGGAGACTGGTCTACACATGAGATAATGGGTGCATTGAATTAGTAGAGTTGTCAAATGTGTTGAAAAATTCCTTCAAAGGCTAGATCTCAACAATAACACATCGAACTTGCTAAGATAAAGATGTAAATCTCTTCACTCTGGTCCCACTGGGCATGCCAGAAACTATTGTTTGCTCAAATGTGAACTGCCGCATCTTAGATCTCTTAAGGATTGAGGTGTTTGAGACCACAATGGAACCTCCCCCAAGTTGTGGGACCTTGCGCGCCTATGAAAGATCTCTAGAGAAGGCTGGTTCCTCTACCTACCTCTAATGCTACTACTAATCCTAATACTAAAATCAAATCCTAGACTAAACATGCCAAGGGACCAGGGATAGAAGGATGTGTAGAAAGGGGAAATCCTAAGCTAAGGAAGGTGATAGTGCTAGAAGGAAAGGGTCGATCTCTCTCCACGAGTGGTGAAGGAAACAAAAATGTGTGGGAGAAGAGGGAGGATGACGCATGCCACAGATCAACACATGGGATATACCTTCTAGTGTGCACAACACATGAATGTGGGGAATGCAAGCACAGGAGTACACACATAACATACCAGAAAATGCAAACAGAGAGGTGAGATGTAATGAAAATGAGAGAGGGAAGACAAGAGTTCCACAAAACATGATTTTATTACTTAAGGGATGCACAATCATTTACATTCATGAAAGGAGGTGAGAATACATTATAGAGACCATGCCAAGGTCTAAGACCCATGGGAAGTTGGCCACCATTTTGGTATGGTTCCGTTCTGAGAGAGATCATTTTAGAAAGCAAAATCTACTATTTATAGAAGAATAAGGAGAGAGAGAAGGAGAAAGGGAGGGAAACTTGGATTCAAATATTCAACCACCAATAACCAGTGATAAATTCCTACAAATCTACCTACAAGGATGTTAGATGTACTTCCCCATGTTTGTTTAGCATGTAGAATAAGGAAGAAGGCAAGATTTGATGAAATCTGGTAGTTGAGGTCAATTGGATGTGCATTGATGAGATGAGAGATGTTTCCCTTTTTTTCCTAACAAATCCTACCTAAATTTGAATTTGAATAGTCCAATGTGTAGCTTGTGTTAGCAGCTCTCAAAAGTCTAGGTGCATGTCGATCGAGCTCAGAGCAAAAGATATGACTATTAGAAGATTTCAAAGTCATCGGCACACAAAAAACATGTGGTGTGTGCATGTTTACTAAATGAAGGCCAAATATTCATTTGTTGTCTTTTCTACCACATGTCATGCACTGTGTTTGTTTTATAGATTCAAAGCACCCTATTGGCACACTTTGATTGGTCACATGTGGCACACTCAAGTCTAATAGAAGATGACTTGACACGGAAGGGCGTAAAGGAGAAGTCAGTAAGGTGCGCGTAGAAGAAAGAGGTGCGGGAGGAAAGAAAAAAGAGGAAAATGAAAACACATGTGATGTGCGGGAGCGAGAAGAAAACTCATGAAAGGGAAATAGAGGGGGGATAGAGCAGCATGTGTGATGCACGTGGGGAGATGAGGAAAACTGGTGAGAAGAGAACATATGGTTGAGGCACAACTATTACAAAGTAATGGGCATGGCGTGTGAAGGGCCAAGGAATTAGTTGATAGAAGTAAGTGTGAGGCGTGTGGGAAGGGAAAAATGGAAGGAGATAGAAGAATGCAAAGGGAGTAGGAAGGCACGCAGAAGAACTGCAACTATGTCAAGGTGTCAAAAGAACAATCTTAATCTGCGTGTAACCCGAAATGTGAAACACAAGAGTCGGGATGAAAATATAAGTTATCTAGATAACTAGGAGAGTTATTTGGATAATAGTGGCAATCCTGATGTATTAAATAAATATCTTGAATTTTTTTGGGTGAGTCCAAAATATTTGGTTTCAATAATCTGCACTTTAGATTTGTTTGCATATTCTATGAATTTAGAAGGAGTAGATGTGGGTGAGGGTGATTAAGGGAATGCTTTTTGATTTAGGAAAAGTTTGGAAGAAGGATTATATTGTTTGGGATAAGAGGGGATCTTGAAAGGTACACTTGGAGCTTTCAAAGCACTAGATTTTATAGGATCAAATTTAGATTTAGAATTAGAAGAGGCATCAGAAGACTTACTTGGAATTGCTGAAGACTTCTTATTTTCTATAAGATCAAGCTTCAACAATGCAAAATCCATGGAGGGTTGGAGTGGAGATCCTCAACTGATTATTTTGTTTTTCATAATTTCCATAGGAGGATCTTCACTGTTATTTTTATTTACAAAGAATAGAGGAAGAGCCCCTTTTCTCAGACTGAGAACAAGTGAATACCACACATGAGAAGCTAGGTTCATATTCTTCATCATCTTCATCGCCTCTAGAATATTCACAGAATCTGATTTGTTTATCATTCTCAAACTCATCACTTTCAAGGGAATCACCACCTTCACTTTCTTATTTAAGCTCATCTTCATTTTCCTTACTCCTACAATTTGCATTGACAAGTAGGGCCTCTAAGGAAATCCTTTAGGGTGCTCCTGCATTCTGATTTCCATTGTTTCTTTGAGAAGAAACTCATTTAAATATTTCCTCCTTAACGATGCTATTTCATTTGCCATTTTCTACAAAAAGGATTGGTTCTTTTTGTTTCACCATTTTCATTACCTTTTAAATGACAAAACATATAAGGTTAACGGCTAAGGAGGAATACCGTTAAATGCTAGTCAGGTTGATGGTTGTTGCACTGTTTTGACTTTTGATCTAAAGTCAATGTGAGATATTCCTTTTGGCTAGGTGGAATTACCTGGATTGTAAAGAAAGACCACAAAAGAGAAGTTAAATTATATATGACAAAGGGACTACCTAGCATGTGCCGATCCAGAAGTGTGATACTCCCTAGATGGTCATGCAATCCACTATTTAAAACAACTTAATGCTAGAAATAAGGGAAATACTAATGTAGATGATATTATTTAGGTTTCTCATTCAAGTACAATAAGAAAATCTTAACATAACAATCTAGGCTATGGCCATATCGAAAGGTAGGTAGTTTTCGTGGTGTCGGACTAGTCGTGGTCCGATTCTAGGTTGTTTAGGTCAACTGATGAGAGGTTGTTAGGTTATGTTCTAGGTCAGGGTATAAAACATAGAGACTGATGTCGGTCTTGTACGACGATCGATGGCGCTTTATGTAGAACCAACGCAAGTCATGGATAGCTAGCGTCGAAGGGTTGGGGTGTAAGGGAATCAATGAAAACTGATTGCGGGGTTTGATCTCGGGATCCGATAAGGTAGGTAGGGTGGATAAAGAGGTTGATAGGGGTATTAGGTATACTCAGGAATGAAAACAGTGAGGATGGGTGATTTGGTGATGTGGGTAAAGGAAATATTTGAGTTATAAGCTAGAAAGAGATGGAGGAATGAGCATGCAAAGTATAGATTGATGACATAAATAACAGAAGCTAACTACACTAAAATGGACAATGCTAGTAGAAATGTACTTACTGTGATGCAGACTTGATGGCTGAATGGTAATGGCGGTTGATCATAAGAATGGTGTTTGTATCATAGCAGTGGCTCCCAGAAGGATTCTATGAGTGCAATGCTTCAATATTTGTCCTGGTGATGGCTCTGGATATCTAGATATGTGAAAGGATGTTGGTTTTGCTTGCATGCAACTCTGATCTTGTTCCTTGCTCTCAAAATGTGCCAACCCAAAAACAAGGTTGTTTAGGTGAATAAATTGTAACCGATGATGGTTCTGGGTTGATCGATGTTGGTTTAGTGGTGACCAGTGTTGGTTAAGGTGGGATTCCCTAGGTCTACTAAAATGGGTAGATCCTTTTGATTTATTTTTGGCCCAATTTATTTATTCTTGCAGATTCTCACCGATTATAACATAATATTCCCTTCTAATGAGTGGGAATGTGGTTAAAGAGATTTTAGGAAATGATTTTAGGGTTAGAAAAATCTTGGCTCATTAAGGAAAGTAAGAATTAGTTATTGTTAGTTATGGAAACATGCCAAGAATATGTCTAGGGTGAGGTGGCTGGATGAGATGTGGGGTGGAAGAGGCCATGGTTAGATGAGTATGTTTGAGGTGGTTATTTGATAAGGAACCAAGAGGATTGTGACCCAATTTTGGTGTCTATACTTTCATCTCTAGGTC
Organism: Taxus wallichiana var. yunnanensis; assembly: GCA_018340775.1. Classification (NCBI taxonomy): domain Eukaryota; kingdom Viridiplantae; phylum Streptophyta; class Pinopsida; order Cupressales; family Taxaceae; genus Taxus; species Taxus wallichiana. The sequence goes on from CM031244.1 coordinate 198,525,258, forward strand.
ATTGAGATTTACCCTTTGAGGTATTCTTGATATTTCTAGATAGGATGAAATCATCATCAAGTTCAATGGCTAATATTTTGCTTCTACAATATCCCTCGGTTGAACTCTTCGTAGGAAAAATCCCACCTCCAATTATTAACACTAATAAATAATCTCCTAACATTATTTTCAACTGGAGAATCTAAGTCCCTCTAATTAATCGGGTGTAGCTGCCATATATGAGTATGCCGAGAATATGTGGATGTTTGTGGTGGCCTTTAGACTCGGGAATCCAATAGGGGAACTCCACTCGACCCTATGATAAAGCTAGAAATTTCTTGCTAGAGAGGACTTAATCTGTAAGGAGGGAAATGGGATTGAGAAATAAGATAGGAGAACTAATGTTATAGGTAGAAAATCATATTCTTACACACAGTGAGTTAGAAAATTCAACACACATTTATGAGAAGAAAAAACTATTCAAACAACGACAAGACCAAATATAATTTATGATACAAAAGTATCAAGAAATCCCTTAATCAAAGAAAGCTAGAAAATCCTTCTTCTTGTAGTGATTTCTTAAACAATAGTTGTACATAGTGTGGTAATGGAGGATACTAGTGAGGGGAAAAAATGGAAGTAAATGGCTATCTCCTTTGTTCTCTCAAAGTACAATATATTATTAAGTGTATAAAATTAATCACCAACCCTTTGAAATGGGAATGCATTTACAATTTATAGAATGAGAGGTGTCTCATTGGCTACGCCCAATTCCTTTTCATATGTCCTCATACAACTTAAAAATTTTCAACTTCGTAGGAAACTTTTAAGTCCTTTTTTATAACATAAAGGGGAATTATTACATTAGAAACATTAAGACATGAAAAAGTGCAACCCCAAAGTAAAATTAGAACCTTGAGAAGAGAGAAATTTGGGTGTATGAATAGAAGAGAGAGAGAAGAAGAAGAGAAGATGTTGCCCCTAATGAATTCTGATGATCCTCATTGATGGAAATCCCCAATGCAATGAAAATTTGAATCTTCAAACTCGTGTGAAACTCCTTCAAATTAGCTCATAGATGCTTTGAAATGAGTGTTTAAAAAGACTTTTGAATGGTTCTACTGATGAACGTATCTTTCACCCCGCACAAGATACTCCTGCAACTCGAGCCATGAAGTGAGCGTCGGGAGATACTTTGTTGAATTCTCTTAGATAAGTCTCAAATTCCCTATGAGCAATGCCCATGGATGATCCTGAATGATGGTATTGACCTGAATGATCATCCCTCTATGTCCCATTGTTCCAAAACTACCCCTTGAGTATGACTTACCATTAATAATGAGTACCCACATGGGAGACTTACTATTTATAGTAAGAGGTGATTCTTACTTCTTCTTGCCCATCTTGATGTGATGAATTTCTTCATTTAATCATGTGCTCACTACCTTTACATTGACCACTTTTTGGGTTGACTTACTATTTTTAGTAAGAACCCATATAGAGAGCTTACTATTTTTAGTAACTTGAAATTTTCACTATTTTATGCTTGAGACAATTATTTTGGCTTCCTCGCTGATTTTTAGTGCACACTTCCTTTTCTATAGCCACTTTTGATGACGAATTTCCAAACATAGCAAGTCTATTTTAGAAAACTTACTATTTTCTAGAAAGTGGACTTCCACTATTCAGTTTACGATGGAACATATTTTTCTAGACTCAACTCATCATCATGGTAATTTCCTCTGAATTTCACATGATTTTGCCCACTAGAATACTTGGAAATAAAATTTAAAATTCTCACCTTGGTAGTGGCTTCAAGCACGGAGCTGCCATGGCGGCCATTAATGGAGCTTGAAATTTTTAGGTCTAGTTTTTGTCTCCATTCACAGTGAAAACAACTCCATTGTGATAGGTTTTCTATTTAAAGTATGTGTGAAAGTTTTTAACTTGTTTCCATTATCGGATTGATGGGAAATCTGACAAATGTGAGTCGGTGCACGAAATGGGGATTTTTTTGGAATAAATGTTTCAAGGCACCATTTGACCTCTTGTTTGTTGCATCATTATTGTCTTGAAAAATGTGGAAGTTTGAAAATAAGGAACCTAAATCTGACTTATATTTATCTAGATATGAGGATTTTTCGATTCGGTGACTTCGTGGTTATCTGACAAAAAATATTCATTTTTCTTCATTTCTCTATCGTTTCTCATTTTTTGATCCATTTTTTCTCTGATACCTATGAATTTTCATGGAGTGGATGGTTTTTTAATCCATGGAAGATTTTTTTGGAGGAAAAATGGTGGAACAAGTGTCCTGACAATCATGAACAAAGCTATGGCAAGGTATGAAGTTGTGAAGAAGAAATGTGGGGGAAATGGATAAGTGTTGGATTTAAATTATTCAAAAAGAATGCACAGCAAGATTGGGGCATAATTTTTAATTTTTGATGTCCCTCACCTCAAATTTACATGAGGGACATCAAATTCCATGGTGATGAAGGTGATGACACGTGGTAGAGATTTGACAGTTGAGAATGGAGGCTTGACAAACATCTGGGGGATGGAAATTCACTCTTGAAGAGGTCACATGAGTGAATAGGAGTCTAACTAGGGGCTGGGAAAAATTTTCAATGTTTTTTTTACTCACCTCAAAGGGACATGAGGGACATCAAATTCCAAAATGCTTCAGGTGATGACATGTGGCAATGATCCAACAAGAAAGGCTTTGATCTCCCGCAAGCACTTGGGGACTAAACTAGTGATCCTGGAGGTCATATGTGGGTCCAGATAGATTCATGGGGACTGGTTGAATTTTATCAACCTTGATGTCCCTATTCTTGAGGGACTTGAGGGACACAAAATCCTGCCAGGCTCTTGGAGCTTAAAATTTGACTAACTCCTTAACCTTGAGGACAAATTACGACGACAATATCTTGAGCTCTTAATGGAATTTTTTAATGAAATTTTATATGATATTTACTTGAAAATGCCCTATAAATCCCATCTTGGGGTTTAAAGTATTTATTCATCCATTTGATTCCTAAAATTAGTATTTTGGATTTGCTACTCCACCTATACATGAGAAAAATTCTTACAAAACCATTGCTCCAAAGTGTTGTGAAAAAACTAATTTCTCCACCTTGTAGGGCTTGGAATTTCCTTTCTGAATATTTTTGTATTTCACTCCGACTCCATCCGGAGCTCCTAGAATCACCTTCCGAAGCTCGGTAATTTTTTTCCTTTCTTTTACTACCTATGCATGCGAACCCTAATTTTGGTGAAATTGGCCCACATTTTCTAAGTCCTTCCAAAATATTCTTGAATCACTTCCATGATTTCCCAAGGCCTTTGAATCACCTTTGTGTTTGGTTTATATTTTTTATTTTTCTCCATGGGGTTGTTCCTTTTCTAGGAAAGATAGTGATAGCCCTTCCCATAGCTTCCTCGAAGCTTTCGCAACTTTTAATAAACTCCTAAAATCACCTAGGGGAGTGAATAGAATTTCCTAAATCACCTAGGGGGTGAGATAACCTTGATTGGGAGGTCACTTGTATTTACTCGGGAAGATCCGAGGTGCCTGGAATGGTAAGACTTGAAAATGTTAACGCATGGGTATAGTTTTCATGCTCGAAATTGTTAATTTCCTTATTGCACATTTGCATGACAACAACTAGCTCTAGCTTGGGGACATGACATGGATTGAGTGTAGTGAAGACATGACATGGGGAATCCAGAATCTCAACTTTAGACCATATGATCCATTGACCAATGCCTTATCCATTGGGCCCTGTGAAGTCATGTACAATTTATAAGAGAGAAAGATAATGAAGAAGGAAACACACACACACAAAATGAAAGAAAGGAAACACAAGACACACAACAAGAAGGAAAACACACACAACCAAATAGGAAACACACCTAGTAATCACCTATAGTAAAAGGTGGGGACAACCCTCTTTCACTAAAAAAATTTTCATTCCTCAAAATTTACCCTTGAGTGGGAAACCCTGAGTGATGTTGTTATGTGAAGCCATTGAATGGTTCTAGAAAGTAGCCTCCTCTCCTTAACTGTTTATGAAATTTGGGTGCTTTCATAATCGTCTATGTTTTTTGTAGGAGTGAGTGCATGTGAGCTTCTTGATGCCTAGCCATTTGCTTAGAAATTCCATTACCTTCATGTTCTTTGAAATCAGTTTCATAGTTCCAATTAACTTCCATTTTTATCCACATAGTTTATTTTTCATTGAGCATCTCATCTCTGCCCCGAAGCTGATTTTCACTCAAATTTCTTGAATATTCTGAGTTACTTTCTTTCCCGGGACTATGCTCATTAATATATTATCCATGAGAAACCTTAGATTCATCCTTTATCTCTGCTCCACTGTGAGTCATTTGAGTACTAATAGGAGGATCGAGGAAAAATCATACTTGTCTTCTCTGGCCATGACATGAGTTAAGAGATAAAGAATCACCAGTGGTCTTCTCGCAACTTCTACTACATCCAATAGTTCTTACACAAAGATCTCCTTTGTTACTTCCTGCAACTCATCTTTGTATACCTTCAAAGGATATTTATTTTGCAGCTCAAGGTAACTATCTAGAGGGATTACTCCATCATCTTGGGAATCACTGCATTCTATCACTCCTAAGGGGATTCAACTTCAAAGGCCTCAAAACTCCTTTCTTTAATTTCTTCATCATGGAAAGAGTCTTCCTCTTCAAATGGGAAAGAAAATACCTCGATTTCATCATTGCATCCATCAACCATTGGAATAGGAGGGGAATTATATTTATCATCTTGTTTTGTTTCCAAATGGCCAACATTCACACCAGCTTAAGGCTTTAAAATCAGATTTGTGATTGTTTTGAAGATTAATGGCTTACATCAGGAGTTAGAGACTGAGCTTAGGGTATTCTGCTTCTTCCGTGGCTCTTAGCAGCTTTTGTATGAATGGTTCTTTCCCACTATTTGAGGGCTTATTGTAGATTGGATTGGTCTCTTCCTAGGTGACATGATCAAGGAGTCCTCATCTTCGAATGTGAATGAGAATATCTCTTCATCATGGATAAGCACATAAGCTGATTTTTATTCTTGACATGGTTTGCATCATCTACTAATTCGGGGCTACCCTCTTGTAACTCAAATCTCCATAATGCTTCTTCAAGGTCCATGCATCTCCTGGAAGGCATGTCTGTGCTATCAAGATGGGAGTATCCTCTTCCTCCCCATTTTTAAAAAGTGATGCATCCGACTTGTATCTCGATACAAGATGTTGGTTTCGTGCTTTTGGATTTTCACACTATGTACCTAATATTCTTCTCTCGAAAGTAATTTATAGATGTCTCCCTTCAAAGTGGTATGGTTTTGGATGACCAATTCATCTGAATTTTCCCTCCCAAGTCTCAGCAGAAGCTTCAACTTAGTAACATTCCAAATGAAGTTGGAATGTCTTCTACCAAGATCATCATTCAAATTTTATTGTCTTTCAATCTAGTGAGAGCCACATGTTTATCTTTGACCTTCCCTACAAGTGAGACCTATTTTGACTACGAGGAGTAAAAAGAGCCACCACATAGAGTCACGGTGAGTTTGAGAGCCTTGGCGACCTTTATAGGCATTACATTATCAAGGCGCCATAATATATTATGCATTTTTTCAATACATAATCTCCAACAAGAAGAGAGACATATAAAGGTTTAACCTTATCATTCTTGGATTCACTCAATGAAATCATGTTCTGTGATGGAGATGTAGGTGGGCTTGGTAGTATTCCTTTAGAACTAGGAGCTACAATATTGGGTGTTAAAATACCACTCCTGATGTATTGAATAAATCTCTTGAATTGTTTAGGGTGAGTCCACAAATATTTAGTTTCAATAATCTACACTTTGGATTTGTTCACATATTCTATGAAGTCAAAAGGAGTAGATGCAGGTGAGGGTTATGAAGGTAATTATTTCAGATTTAGGATGGGTTTGGAAGTAGGGGTAGAATTTTTTAGAACATTGGGGATCTTGAAAGGTACACTAGGAGCTTTCAAAGTACTAGATTTTATAGGAGAAGATTTAGATTTAGAATTAGAAGAGGCATCAAAAGACTTACTTGGAATTTCTAGAGACTTCTTATTTTCTATAGGATCAAGCTTCAACAATGCAAACTCCATGGAGGGTGGGAGTGAAGATCCTTGAATGATTTTTTTGTTTTGCGGATTCGCCACAAGAGGATATTCAGTATTATTTTTCTTTTCAATAACAGAGGAATATCCCCTTTTCTTAGACTGAGAATGAGTGAATACCAAACATGAGAATCTAGGTGCATCTTCTTCATCATCTTCATCACCTCCAAAATATTTATAGAATATGATTTATGTATTGTTCTAAAACTCATCACTTTCTAGGAAATCACCACCTTCACTTTCTTGTTCTAGAAAATCTTATTTTTCCTTTCTCCTACAATTTGCATTGTGTGGGGCCTCAAAGGCAAGCATTTGGGGTGCTCTTGTAATTTTATTTCCATTGATTCTTTGAGAAGAAACTAATTTAAATATTTCACTCCTAAATTATGCAATTTCATTTTCCATTTTCTTTAAAAAGGATCAGTTCTTTCATCTCCAAGATGTTGAACTTTACCCTTTGAGGGATTGATGATGTTTCCAAATAGGTTGATATTGTCATCAAGTTAAATGGCCAATATTTTAACTTCTGAATATCCCTCGGTGGAAATATTCATAGGAAAAATCCCATGTCATGTGATTGAGCACTAATAAATAATCTCCTTATATTATTTTTAGATGGTGAATCTTCTTCCGGTATCCTTTGAAGTAATCTGTTGAAACAAGTGATGAAGTCTCTCATAGTTTCACTTTCTCCTTTCTTCATTTGATCTAACTACACCAAGCGGTATTGATAGTATTCATTTGATTTAAATATTTCCTCGAAGGAAGTATTAATTTCATTCCAATAAGTGATGGATCGAGAAGGATGGAGATAGAAACCATTCTACTACTTTTTCTTAGATATATTCCACGTATGCCTTATAGCGATAGCTTCATGTTGGACACCAATAATTTCACATGATTTCATGAAAGCAAGTGATGTGTTCTTCAAGATGTTTTGTGTCATCACCTTTGAAATTTGGATATTTCTTATGGGAACCTAGTGGTAGGTCATGAAGAGGTGGTTTAAGAGTGAGAAGGCCCATATTTATTCCCCATGGGACAAAGGGTTGATGTTTTTTTCTTCATATTCCATTGTCATTTTTATTTTGATTCAACTCTTTATTCTAAATTTTCTTCTTCTTCAAAGGACTCAATGCCCAATGGTGGTTAAAAATGGGAGAATTTGATGGAGGAGTATTAAAAGGATTTTGGATAGGATTTTCAGTGAACTTCTCAAAGACTCGAGATAGGGAAGAGGCTTGAGAGAAGAAGTATAAATTATCTCTAATTCATTATTTCTAATTTTACAAATCCTCAAAATTTGTATCAACAACACCCCTAGCCCCGTTTAACCTGGTGTATCTTCCTTTAGCTAGTGATGAGGCTAAAATATGTCTCATCAATGTGCAATGAATACTCATATTTTAATCCCCTTTTAATCAATTTTATATGCATTTCATAACTTCTATTTGATCTAAATATAAGTTAGGATGTAATTGTCCATATTTTGTTTGCTTTAGTTCAAATTTCTAAAAACTCTATAACTCCTAACAAATTGTGTGGAAATTCATTTTTGGAATAAACAGTTATATTTGGTCAAGATACGTGAATTGTTAAGTAACCAAGACCTTTTGAGGAAGTTGGCTAAAATGCGTCTTAGCTCCGAAACTCCATCACTTAGCTACGGAACTCCATAAATTATCTTTGTAACTACAACACTTACCTCCAGAACTTTACTAGTTAGCTCCGCAAGGTTTCCCTTTGGTTTTGGAATTTCTCAAAACTTCTAGAATCGATAGGAATCTCCTTATTCTATCAAATTTTGGTTATAGAGCAAATAATGGTCCTTCCAATCAGAAATAGACCAACAATTTTCTAGTTCTTCATACTTTAAATATACATATGTAAGACCAACAACTGTATATCCATCTAGTTTTCTAAATTTCATATCTACTTTGGGCACTATTTGGTTTCAATAGAATCTATAGGTGGAAATATAACTATTGAACACTCGTGATTGTAAATGTATCTTCAAATGGAATATATAAATAGAGAAATGAAGATAGAGTGGAATGCTTGAGTTAAGTTTTGTAAGATTTATTAATTCAATAATAAGAATATCCATTTAATATTGAGAGAAACATATTGTGTTAACTCCTGATTCAAGGTGGAACAAGGGACCACTCCTCCAAGGAAAAGGATCTTCTCTTTCATTGGTATTTATATTTTTAAGTAATTTGTATAAATATGTTATTTATCAATTCTATAAGTACTTTTGATTCATAAATTAAAATTTGTTACATGGAGTTATCTATTGTCCCTGCAGTGTTATAGTTTACATTCTTATTTCCTTAAAAGCATTTTAAACAATATTTTCAAAGTGTGTTTATTTCCAACAGTGTGTTCAATTCTATAAAGTGTGTTTATTTCCAACAATGTGTTCAATTCTGCAAGATTTGTTCATTTCAACAATGTGTGTTTATTTCAGAAATTTTCTTATAGTTTATCTTTAATAAGGCTTTGGCCAAGAAATATTAAGACACTTTAAAATCCCTCAAAAAAATAAAAATAATAATAACTACAATCAATTACTAGTTCACTGCGACTTCACTTGTTGCATATATGACATACACACCCCTAGTTTTAATATGGCATTAACTACAAGTTGATCAAATGAAGGGAATAATGACACCCATCATTTTTTGTTCCATTTCCAGGGACTCACTAGTTATAATTGTATAATTAGGTGTCAACAAGAAAAACAATCACATATCTAGTAATTGAAAAATCTTCCCTACGTTATCATAAAATTTATGAGTAGACCAAGAGACTAAAAGGGTATATTTCTCCCAAAATTATCTCAACAATAATTATCAACATCCTCTAGTTCAAGTAAGGAAGTTGAGAAAGAAATAGAAGCACCATTGTCCCCTGTTAGAAAGGAAGAAAAATTTTTACCTTTGGAATTTCTGGATCAATCACTAGAAGGGGGTGAAAATTTTAGAAGAAGGGGTTATATCCCAAGACCCATTTAGAGAAAGTTTCAATTCTCAATTAAGCAATCAACCTCCTACCCATGACTTCTCACTTTCACCAAATCGATCACATACCATGTTGATTGGGAAAAAGATCTAGAATATATTGCAGATATGGCTTGAGAAGATAAAAGAGAACCTGATAGGACTTTTACTTATCCAATTCAGTTGGAGGATGATGATACACCTATGAATAATATTTCACCTACACACTTCCCCATATTTAGAGGAATGTCATCTGAGGAGCCTGACCAATGTTTTTTTGAATTTAAAGTATTTTGTCAAACCTATGACTAAAAAACAGATAATCGAAAACTCGAGTTGTTCCCATCTACTCTGAAAGATGTAGTAATGAGTTGGTTTATGGGATTAACATCCAATTCCATTACCACTTGGGGACAAATGGAAATTACCTTCTTAGGAAAATATCAGACTACTGTAGAGGGAGAAACAAGAAGGAATAATTTTTTAGGATCAAATAGGAAGAGGATGAAAATTTGGAAGATTATTTAGATAGATTCCTCTTCATAGGTAAAAGATGTGGATTTTTACTTCAAGAAGAGCTAAACAAAACAATTTTTCTTAAAGGTTTGGATGATGAATCTAGGGAAGCCCTTAATTTAATGGGAGGTGGAAACATCAATCAATTGAGAATGAACGATATTAAAGACCTTTGTAGAAGTTATTCAAGAATGAGGGGTGGACCTAAGAAAGGAAAAACTATGAAAGGTATGAATCCATACATGAAAAAACTTATGGATGAACTATAAAACTTCAAAACATATATCTCGTTGTATATATCTTTCCCCAGTGCAGATATAGGCAAGCGAAGAATATAGAAATCAAAGAGGCTCAAATCCCTGACATTTATTGCGTCGCCAAGGCATAGCTAAAGGGCGCACGAAAATGGATGTCGACATGAAAAAGGATGCGCCAAGGCACAGGTAAAGGGCACATGAAAATGGATGTCAACATGAAAAAGGATGCACCTTGGCACACATAAATGGCACATGACACAGAGTGTCAACATGGTAAAAGTTGCGCCTTGGCACACATAAATGGTGCATGACACAAAGTGTCGACATGGTAAAAGTTGCGCCTTGGCGCACATAAATGGCGCATGACATAGAGTGTCAACATGGTAAAAGTTGTGCCTTGGTGCATGTAAGAGGATGTCGACACACACATGGATGCGCCAAGGCGCACCTTCAGGAGGCGCAACATTTTGAGCGCTGACAGGAAGTAGACCCTGGCGCAGATATTCAGATGGCCATAACTTTTGACTGGGAGCTCAGATTCATGCAAGGTTGGACTTTTTGGAAAGATTACAAGGTCCTCTATCCAACTACAGCTAGATATCTTTAATTAGGTGAGAAAAAATTCTTAAAAATGCAAAATACAGTTCGCCACTTTTTGGGTTCATTTGGGTTCTCACCTACCATCATAATGAGATGAATTAAATGCAACCTAGAGCTAGTTGGGGTAGATTTGGATTTCCTCTCTCCTTTCTCTCTCATTCTTCCTATAAATTGTAAGGAGGGGCTTCTTTCTAAAGGTTGGACATTCTTGTTTTGCCCCTTCCTTCTTCTCTTTGGCAGGTGAATTTGTGGAGTTCAAGCCTCCCATTAAAAACTGTAATGCAACCTTGCCTCTTGGCATTTTGCAGTGTGTTGTATCAATCTTTGGAGAAAATTAATGCATGTCTATGGATGATTCTCAACCCTCTCTGTGTTCATTTGCATCCTCCTGATCTTTCACTGTGAACCCGATTATCTGTGCATGATCTTGCATTGCATTTTAATGGTCTGTGTTTATTGGCAAGACAGGTGTTCTTCATTCCTCGGTGCATCACCTTTGTAGTTTAGGTTTTATTTTATGCATTTTCTTACCCTGTCTCCTTGGCAAGTTAGATTAGGTTTTTAGTAAACCCTCTGCATTTTTATGTGTGCATCTAAACAGAGGAATAGGAACCGGCCTTCATCCAGAGAGCTTTTCCGATTTCGCAAGGTCCCACACTTGGGAAAAGCTCCATGTTATGCAATCGCACTGAGAGTCTCAACCCATCGAGTTGCAGACATTCAGGGGTGCTGTGATTCACCATCAACAATATCCTAGTTCAATTAAATTCCACCATGGATGTATTACAAGCCAAAGCAAATGCCGATCTCAACCATTAGCTATATACTATCCTAGATGCGAGAAAGAAGCATGTAATAAGAGATTTTCCTTTGGATAAACAAAAATATGTCTTATTTTTGAATCTAGGGAACAAGAAGTTAATTCTGTTCTCGTTCTTCTTCATTGATAAAAATCATCTTAAACAAACCAAAAATTCTTCCACCATTGAAGAATTAAACTTTTTCCAGAGACAAGATAACAAGGGGTAATTCATACCAGATCGCTTTCTAATCCTGGATGATGTCATGTGTGGCTCTGATAGTACCAAAAAATTGGGGATGACCCCCTTTGTCCCCTCAACCAACATGGAATCCCCAAGATTAGGAAGGACAAGCTTGGTATGCTCAAGAACACCAACAACCCCGTGCAGGTCAAGGTAACCCTTATAATTGGTAACAACCTAGGCGGAACCCTAATAACTATGCTCAAGGGAAGACATATCCCAACCAACAACAACAATCCATAATGGGTTCCTAGCACAAGGTTCACAAACTAAAAATTTGATTCAAACACAAATACCAACACAACCAAAGGGTTAATCCAAAAAAAGCCCTTTTTATGGAGCAGAGCAAGAAAAACCAATTGATTTTAATGCCATGGATTGTAAAGATATTCAACCGATCTAAAAAAATAATTAATAGTCCACTTGTTAGAATTACCAAGATGTCGATAAGGCTGAAACCCCTAGTTCACTCATCCCTAAGGTTAATGAAAAATAAAGAGAGAAACAACTAGATAATAATTCTACAAAAACCCCTTTTCTAGAAATACTTAAGGAAGTTATTGAGACCAAGGAATCTAAACTGGTGTAGCATTTGAGGAAATTAATTATTGAAATACCATTGTTGTAAGTAATCAAGGACATTCCTGAATTAAACAAGTTAGTCAAAATGTTATGGTTGAAAAACCTTGGAAGGAAGAAGTAGTACCCTATGACTATTAAGGTAGATGGGAAACTTCTTGATTTATTAGCGAAAAAATATCACTTCCCAAATATGGGGATCCTAGAAGTCTTGTTATTTCTATCACTATAGGGAAAACATATAAATAATTTTTGGTTGATTTGGGAGTAGCTATAAATTTTACAATAATAGACACTTTGAAAACATTACCATTGACATGTCTATAACCTACTAGCACCATATTGCAGATGGAAGATCAGTCAATAGCTAAAACAAAAGGGTTCATTGAATATGTTGTAGTCATGGTGGAGTCATGGGAGTATCCAATGGACTTCCTTATATTATGTCCAAATGGTAAAACACTTAGTTATCCCATCATTTTGGGAAGACCATCATTAGTTATAATTCGCCTTAATTATTTGCAGATCAAGTGATATGACCATCTCTAATGATAAGAGTTCTAAAAAAATCTCCATATATCCTTTTGCAAGAAATTTTATGGATAATTAGGAACAATTATGGGTTGATGATCCCGATACTAATAAACAAAAATTGTCTTCTTTGGCTATGATAACATTACAGGATCATGTACAGGAGGTGGAGAATATTATTAATCACCCATTGAATGATGACCAATTGTATTTAGAACAATCAAGGATAGTTTTGGAACCTTTAGACTTAGTTCTGGAACCTTCGACCTAGTTCGAACTGACTTAGTTTTGGAACGTTCGTGACTTAGTTTCGAACATTCATACTTATCTCTAGAACCACAAAAATCCCATGCAAATGTAAATAATTTCTCTTTGGAGGAACGTGAATTCTCTTCGAAGGGGAAGAAATAGCTATGGAATCAATAGGATTAGTATCGGAGATATTAGGAAATAGTAAGGAATCTTTTGAAAATGTCAGTGACGAGGAGCTTGACCAACTTCGAGATAAGTATCATAACTCTGCTTATTGTCCTTTATCTAGTATTTTTATCAAGGAAACTTTAGAGACATTACTGCATATCATATGTTGTTACCTTATTCATGTTCGATAAACACCCTAATGGAACCTTTTCAAAAATCAGTTCATCATACACTGAACCAAACAAATTGAGATTCAACCAGTAATATTTTGAACATTAACAATCAAGTTATAAAATGAGTATAAAAAAATTGTTTAATGTTTTGAAATGTCATACTAGAACTTTTTCTTGGGACTATAAAGTCATGAAAGGAATCCACCCAAGAATTTTCACCCATCACATTTATACTAAAAATGTTAAACCAGATTAGAAACCTCGAGAAAGGATCAATCCAGGACTTAAGGAACATAGTCAAGTAGGAAATTGAAAAGCTATTATGAGTAAGATTTATCTACCCTATCTCGAGATATTCAAGTGGGTGTCTCCTCCTGTAATTGTTCCTAAAATAATGGAAAATGGAGAATTTGTGTTGATTATAGGGAATTGAACAAAGCTACACTTAGAGATTATTTTCCTTACCATTCATAGATCAAGTTTTAGACAACCTCTCGTAAACAATGTTTTCATTCCCGGATGGATTTAGTGGATATAACCAAATCGAGTGGCTACCGAGGATCAGAAAAAAAATTATCTTTACTTGTCCATGGGGCACCTTTTCCTACATGGTACTACCAATTGGATTATCTAATGCTCTAGTAACCTTCCAAAGGGTTGTACTAGTAATTTTTGCATATCTAACTAATTATTGTGTAGAGGTTATACATGGACAATTTTACTATGCATGGAGACACATTTGATGATGCCTTGAAAAACTTGGATAGAGTATTAAAAAGATGTGAGCAACACCATTTGTCTCTTAGTCATGAGAAATTTTTAATGATGGTTAATGAGGGAATTGTTCTAGGACATCATATTTCAAAAAGAGGAATTCAAGTTGACCAAGATAAAATCATGATTATTTCAGACTTACCTATTCCTCAAACCCCCATGGATATCAGGTCATTCTTAGGACATGTTAGTTACTAAAGGAGTTTTATCAAATATTTTAGTAAATATTTTGCCCCCATGTTTGGTTTGCTTACCAAGGATTGTGAATTTATTTGGGATGAAAAATGTCAAAATGATTTTGAAGAGATTAAGGAAAAACTAATCACTTCCCCAATACTAAGAGGACCTAGTTGGGAGAAACCTTTTCACATCCAAACAGATGCCTCAAATAAATCAATTGGTGCGCTTTTGGGATAGAAAGATGAAGAGGGAAAATATATGCTATTTACTATATTAGTAAAAATATTACTCCCACTAAAAGAAATTACACCACCACCGAAAAGAATTTCTTTTTGTGATCAATTCAATTAATAAGTTCAGACATTATATTATAGGGTAAAAAATATTTGTACATACAGATCATTCAACAATTAGATAATGAAAAACCCAAAGTGGTTTGAGGTAGGATAATCAGATGGTTATTAATTTTACAAGAATTTGATATTACTATTGTTGATAATCCAGGAAAATCTAATGTGTCAGCTGATTTCTTTTCAAGATTAACCACTACAAGGGAATAAGATCTAGTTAAGGACAACTTGCCAGATGAACAATTATTTTCTATTTCAGCTTATACACCATGGTTTTCTAACATGGAAAATTATCTTGCAATAGTGAAGTTTCCTCCTTCTTTTACTAAGAAAAAAATGAAAAGATTAATCCAAACAAATGCATAATTTAAATGGTTAAAGGGAATGTTATTTAAATGTGGCCCTGATTTGGTTTTATGTCGGTGTGTGAGAGAGGATGAAATTTTCGACATACTTAGGACAAGTCATGATGAACCAAGTGGAGGACACTTTTTAGTGAAAATAACAACCCACAAAATACTTGGCACTAGTTATTATTGGCCATCTTTGTATAAATATGTGAAGAAATACATCAAGCAGTGTGATCCCTATCAAAGGATGGGACAACCAAATTTTACTAGTGAAATTCCTCTACAACCTCAAGTGGTGATTGAACCATTTTAAAGGTGGGGGATGGATGTTTTTGGTCATTTTATTCCTCCTTCAAAGGGAAAGGAGAAAATTCTTATATATACTGATTATGTAACAAAGTGGGAAGAGGTGCAGGCTTTAACAAATGCTAATGAAGATGCAGTTCTTGATTTCCTTTGGCATAGAATTATGATGAAGTTTAATGTTCCAAGAAGTATAGTTTGAGATCAAGGCCCAAATTTCATGTTTGATATGATCTAGTCCTTTACAATGTACTTGTTAGATCAATCATACGAAGTCATTTCCCTATCACCCATAATCCAATGGATAAACATAACTGAAAAACATGGAATTGGAAAACATTCTCACTAAAACAGTTGAAGAAAGTAGAAGAGATTGGGTGAAAATGCTAGCTGAGGCTATCTCGGGATTATAACACAACTTGGAAGACTACAACAGATTCTCACCATATGAGTTAGTATTTGGGAAGAAGCCCTTGTTACCCATTTAATTTGAACTATAAACATTAAGGAAAACAATTAAATTGGTTATTCAATTGGATACACCATAAAAGGAAAGAATTCTATAATTCAATGAATTAGATGAGCTGAGAATGAAATCAATTCAATGATAGAGATAATCCAAGACCAAAGGAAACAGTGGCATGATACAAATATCAAGGAAATACAATTCAAGATAGGATATTGGACATTACTATTTGATTCCAAGTATCAAAAATTCAAAGGCAAGATGAGAACCAGTGGTTAGGAACTTATCGATTGAGCAGATATATGATAATGGCTCTATTACGATACTTCCCATTGATTGCAGAGAGAAGAAACTTTTGGTCAATGGACACATGATAAAACTCTATAGGAAGCCTCCTACCAGGATGAATTCTTGAATCAAATTGAAGCGAAACATAATTTGATCATATGGAAGAACCTAGTTCTTCTAAAATGATTAAGTAATCGATGCAAGGATCTAAATAAATGGAAGGGAATAAAAACAAACAAATGGTGTTCTCTTCCCCAAAAAAACATTAAAAAAAAGAAAAAGAAAAATAGGGAAGGGAATGAAAACCAATAAATAGTGTTCTCTTCCCCAAAAACATTTCTCTCAAAAGGCCAATTGAAAACTATAAATGGTGTTTGGTCTCATCAATAATTAGCTAATTCAAATAAAACTTACTTCTTTGGAATTTTATTTGTCTTTTATAACCATTTTTTCTCTTTTTTAGGATTGATGAGTCATCAAGGCGGTTGGATTACATTAGCAAGGATGGTAATTATGTCTTGATCTTATTAAAGGTTAAATTAAAAGTTTACATGTGTGATTAGAATTTATTTAAGTCGGTGGTATAACCAGTTATTTATTGTACATCATGATTAAAGGGAAATAATCATGAGGTGATGTCGACTAAAGAAATGAAAGTGGCGGAGTATTAATAACAAACTATCATTTAGGTGGAATAAGAAAAAATTGAGAGTAGTTGCAGAGAAATTCAAGGAGTTAACAATAAAAGTCATATTTGGAGTTCTATAGCTAAATCCAGTAGTTCCACATCTAATTCCAGTAGTTCCATAGCCATCTCCTAGAAAATAAGGGGTTTGAAAGAAGAAAAAAATTTTAATTTTCCTCTTGCCATGGTTATAAAAATAAATAAGAACCAAAAACGATACATAACTCCTTGTAGATGGATAAGTAATGACCATTTTTAATGATTTTCTGAAGAAATTCTCAAAATACAATGATGAACTAGTAAGATAATTTGTTTTGAATTTACAACATCTTAGGACCAAGGTTAAGGGAATTATAATTCCCTTTAATGTTTATATGATGTACAATGTATCTAGTGTACCAATTGTAAATGTACCAAACCCTGTAAGGGGAACTCTAAAAGAATTGGTAGAAACCTTAAGACAAGAAGGTGAACTTGAGCCCTAGTACATTTATACCACTAAGAAATTCATAAAAGGGGTCAAAAGATCTAGTCTACTCAAACCCTTCGACATAGTAGCATTTTTGGTAGTAAAATACTTGACATGTGATGGCCAATATGGGACTGTTGGAAGGGAAGTCCTTAAAATACTGATATATCTTAGGTATGGGGCAACAAAGAAGGAGTATATAGTAAACCTTCCTAGTTTCCTCTTTGATTCCATCCATACAATGGCTTAGAGATATTCTTGGGGAGTAGGGAAAATTAGGCACCATGGATTAATTCATTTGGTCTGTCAACATAATTTTCTCTCTAAGAAAAATGGGGAGGAAGCATGGGAAAAATTCCTTAAAAAATCATACAAACTATTTATATTATCGAAGGGAATACCAACCCCCTTCTCTTCTAAAATTAACTTAGAAATTAATCCCTTGATGATAAGAAGAAGGAAATAAGTGGGGTTAAAATACAAAAAGGAGGAGATCTGAGAGGATGATCAAAGCTACAAAATCTACCGTTTCTTTAAAAGAAACTCCTTCCCCTTTAATAATACCAGAAGAACCAATACCTATTTTTGATAGTGATAGTTCACCCAAGATGGACTTTGGAGAAAAATTAGAAGAAGTTCAAGAGGGAAGCCCACTTCAAAAAATTTGAAGCTCCTAAAAGAAAAAGAATTCATAAAAAGTCTAGGGAAACTCAGTCAGGAAATATTCAAGTACATCATGATTTAGATAAAGAAGCTACTGATTTTATTTACAACATGGAAATTTCTCCTCCTCTATAAAGTCAAACTAAGGAGTTGGAGAGAGAAGCTGAAATATTAGAAGAGCAATATTTTTAGGAAATGGATGACTCAAAATACTATCACATGAGGAGGAACAATTTGTATCTTGGAGATTAAAAGGAAAATTCCCTTTGGTGGAGGAACAATGCTCATCCCCTAAGGAACTCTTAGTAAAAAAGAAAAATAGTAGTTGAGGAGGGCTCTGTTCTTGTCTAAGGAAAACTTATGATTAAGGAGAAAGATGAGGAATTGAACTTCCTCAAACAAAAATTTGAGCATAGAGAAACTCTTATTAAACAATTGAAAACTCAGCTAACAGATAAGAATGAAGAATTGACATTAGTAAAACAATAAATGGCTGAAAAAGAAAAAGAATTACAATTGGCTAGTTAACAGAGTACTATGACAAAAGTATATTCAGTGGATCAAATTGTACAAATAGAGTTGTCTTACTTGCCACTCAAACAATTATGGGATGATACTTGCAGGAAGTTGAATGAGTTAAAAGCATAAAATCAGAACTAAAAATTCAAATGGAAAAAGAGAAAAAGCAAGGGAAGATTGGGAAGAAAAATTATAGAAAAGTGAGGAAGAAAAGTGTAAGTGTTTGGAAAAAATACAGATGGTCTGTATGATGAGTGAAAAATTACTAACATGTAGAAGACCTTCTCCTGCATATAGTGTCTTCTTGGAAGAACAATTTATTAGGTGGAAATTATTGATGATTTCATGTGGTATTCCACATGAATTGAAGGATGAAGCATAATTCATGGCAGCATATTCTTTGGCTAGTCTAGAGAAGAAAAATCTTCTTTGTGAATTTTATCTCTGCAACTTTATGTTAGAAAATAACACAAGCTTTATGATTAATCTATATTTGGGGGAAAGCCAACTTCAGGAATTTGTTTCTATGCTCTAGAATTAGATAGCTTGGAAAGAAAGGAATATTGAACACTTAATAAAGGCTAGTTCATTTGGCCTATGTATGAGAGATCATTACGGAAAACCATCTGCATTTTTATACATTTTAGGGCTCATGCCTTTGACAGCCAATTTAAGGAACATTACATTGCCAACCTGCAAAGGAGTATTGATGCATTCACCTCATATGAAGAGGAAAACTTTGAGGAAATTTATGATGGATGCCTAAAGAGATGGGAATTCCTTATCTGTAGCACTAAGAAGAAGAGAATTTATCTCTCCCACAAATCTAATATGGAGTCTAGAAAGGGCCATAACTTTATGTACACTCATTCCTCAAATTTTTGAAAAAAAGAGGTGTATATGGATGGGTATGATAACAAGGAATCCTCTCCTTTGTACACCCATCTATGCATGGTAGAATAGAGAGCCTCAGAATCCCACTCATTTTGAGGATTGGTAGAAAACGCTAGAGGAAGGATCAGTATACAACAGCTTCGATCGAAGCTCTAGGACATTCAATTTCAACCATTTAACCTTAGCACTCAATTGCAATGCAAAATTCATGAACCCAGTTTTGAAGAATAAATGTTGTAAGAGGACTTACAAACAAGTAAGTGTGGGGGAGAAGATGAGGCTAAAATATGTCTCATCAATTTACAATGAATACTCTCATTTTACTCCCTTTTAATCAATTTTGTCTAGCATTTCATAGCTTTTGTTTGATCTAAATATAAGTTAGGATGTAATTGTCCATATTTTGTTTGATTTAGTTCAAATGTCTAAAAACTCTATAATTCCTAACAAATTGTGTGGAAATTTAGTTTTTGGAATAAACAGGTCATATTTGGTCAAGATAAGTGAATTGTGAAGTAACCAACACCTTTTTGAGGAAGTTGGATAAAATGTAGCTTAGCTCCGAACTCCATCACTTAGCTCCGGAACTCCATCACTTAGCTCCGGAACTCCAACACTTAGCTTCGGAACTTTAGTAGTTAGCTCCGAAGGTTTTCCTTTGGTTTAGAAACTTCTCCAAAGTTCCGGAATCAATGGGAATCTCCTTATTCTATCAAAATTTGGTTATGGATCAAAGATTGGGCCTTCCAATAAAAAATAGACCAAATTTTTCCAGTTCTTCATACTCCAAATATACATATGTAATACCAACAACTCGTATATCCAAATTAGTTTTCTAAATCTCATATTTACTTTAGGCACTATTCATTTTCACTAGAGTCCGTAGTTAGAAAGAAAACTATTGAAAACTCATGATTGTAAATGCATCTTCAAATGGAAAATATATATAGAGAACTGAAGATAGATGTGGAATTCTCGAGTTAAGTTTTGTAAGACTGAATAATTCAATAATAAGAATAGCCATTTAATTTTGAGAGAAACATATTGTGTTAACTCATGATTCAAGGTGGAGAAAATTCCCGGTCCTCTAAGAAAAAGTATCTTCTCTTTCATTGGTATTTATATTTTCAAGTAATTTATATAAATATGTTATTTAGCAATTCTGTAAGTACTTTTGATTCATCAATTAAAATATGTTACGTGGAGTTATCTATTGTGCCTACAAAAAGTGTTATAGTTTAAATTTTTATTTCCTTAAAGAATTTTAAACAATATTTTCAAAGTGTGTTTATTTACAACAATGTGTTCAATTCTATAAAGTGTGTTTACTTCCAACAATGTGTTCAATTCTCGTAAGATTTGTTCATTCCAAAGAATGTGTGTTTATTTCAACAAGTTTTTTTATAGTTTAGCTTTAATAAGGCTTTAGCCAAGAAATCTTAAGACACTTTAAAATCCCTCGGAAAAATAAAATTAATAATAAATACAATCAATTACTAGTTCACCTAATACTTCACTTGTTGCATATAGCTTCTTGACACACCCCTGGTTTTAATATGACATCAACTATGAGTTTATCAAATGAAGGGAATAACCATACCCATTAGCCAACTTTTGGAAATTTTACAGTGGGAACATGAAAGGAAACTATGGAATATGAAGGTTCACATGCAAGAATTGACATTGTATCTTTCAACAATGGATTTCCATGATTTTTTTTTCTTTTTAATATTTGATTTTTTTTTGTATTTTGGGACCTTGCGGTATTATTTTGGGTGTAGATGCTGCCAAGTCTACCCCACAGTGGGTGCCAAAACTATTGACGAGAAAATTTATTAGGTGGAAAAAATTTTGGATTTCTTTCCAAAGGTGCTCTAGGAATCTAATTCCCTCTATTTAACTAGTGCAGTTGCCATATATGCATGCACAAGAAAATGTGTATTTTTGGTGGCCTTTCAATCGGGATCCAACAAGGGCACTCCACTAACTCTGATAAAGCTAGAAATTTATTTCTAGAGAGGAATTTTTCTATAAGGCAAGAAAGGGGAGTGAGAAATGAGATAGGAGAACTAATGTTATAGGTAGAAAATTAGATTCCTGCACACACTAGTTAGAAACTTCAACACATGCATTTATGAGAAGAAATAACTCTGCAAACAACAACAAGACCAAATAGAATTTATGATCACAAAGTATCAAGAAATACCTTAGTCAAAGAAAGCTAGAAAATCCTTCTTCTTGTATTGATTTCTTAAACAAAAGTTGTACATAGTGTGGGAATGGAGGAAAACTAGTGAGGGGGAAAATGGAAGAAAATGGCTATCTCCTTTGTTCTCTTAAAGTACAATATACTCTTGAGTTTACAAAATCAATCACCAACCCTTTGAAATGGGAATGAATTTACAATTTATAGAATGAGAGGTGACTCATCGTCTACCCCCAATGCCTTTTCATATGTCCTCGCACAACTTAAAACTTTTCAACTTCCTAGGAAACTTTTAAGTCCCTTTTTATAACATAAAGGTGACTTATTACATTAGAAACATTAAGACATATGAAAAAGTGCAACCCCAATGCAAAATTAGAACATTGAGAAGAGAGAGAAAGTTGGGGTATGAAGAGAAGAGAGAGAGAAGAAGAGAAGATGTTTCCCTTGATGAATTCGAATATCCTTGTTGATGGAAATCCCCAATGCGATGAAACTCTGAATCTTCAAACTCATGTGAAAATCCTTCAAATTAGCTCATAAATGCTTTGGAATGAGTGTTTAAAAACATTGCTGAATGGTTCTATTGATAACCTCAACTTTCACCCCACACAAGATACTCCTGCAACTCGAGCCATGAAGTGATTTTCGAGAGATATTGTTAAATTATATTAAATGAGTCTCAAATTACTTATGAACAATGCCAATGGATGATCTTAAATGATGATATTGAATTGAATGATCATCCCTCTATGTCCCATTGTTTCAAAAATTTCCCTTTATTATGACTTACCATTGATAGGGAGTACCCACATGGGAGAATTCCTATTTATAGTAAGAGGTGATCCTTGTTTTTTCTTTACCATATTGATGTGATAAAGTTCTTCATTCAATTTTGTGCACACTACCTTTTCCTCACCACTTCTCGGGTTGACTTACTATTTTTAGTAAGTGGTCATTTTCACTATTTTGTGCTCCAAACAATCATTTTGGCTTCCCGGTGATCATCAATGAATACTTGCCTTTGTCATAGCTATTTTTGATGACGACTTTCTTTCCAAACATAAATAGCGAGTGTGTATAGAAACCTTACTATTTTTAGAAAGTGAACTTCCACTACTCGGTTTATGAAAAAACATATTTTTACTGATTCATCTCATTGTCACGATCATGTCCTCCAAATTTCATTTGATTTCACCCATTAGAATGCTTGGAAATAAAATTTAAAATTCTCACTTGGATGTGGCTTGAGCACGAAGTGCCATGATAGCCATAAATGGAGCTCAAATTTGTAGGTCTAGTTTTTGTCTCTGTTTGCAATGAAAACAACTCCATTGTGATAGGTTTTCTATTTGGATTCCATGTGCAAATTTTTATCTTGTTTCCATTATTGGATTGATGGGAAATCTGACAAATGTGAGCTAGTGCATGAAATAGGGATTTTGTTCGAACAAATGTTTTAGGGAACCATTCGACCTCCCATTTATTGCATCTTGATTATATTGAAACATGTGGAAGTCAGCAAAAGATGACACCTCCATCCAACTTGTATTTTTCAAGATATAAGGATTTTTTTATTCGGTGACTTTGTGGTTATCTCGCTAAAATCTTTTTTTTTTTTCTTCATTTCTCATTTTTTGACCCATTTTTCCTTTGATACCTATACATTTTCATGGATTGGATGGTTTTTTGTGGCCATGGTGGATTGGGTGTCTGGACAATCATGAACAAAGCTATGGCAAGGTATGAAGTTGTGAAGAAGAAATGGGGGAGGAAATGGCTAAGTGAAGGATTTAAATTATTAAAAAGAATGCACAGCAAGGGTGGGGAAATTTTTTTCATGTTTTATGTCCCTCACCTCAAAGGGATGTGAGGGACATCAAATTCCATGGTGAGCAAGGTGATGACATGTGGCGAGATTTGACAGTTGAGAATGGAGGCCTGACAAACACGTGGGGGCTGGAAATTCAATCTTGAAGAGGTCACATGAGTGAATAGGAGTATCCTTAGGGGATGGGAACATTTTTCCTTTTTTTATTTCCCTTACCTTAAGGGACATGATGGACATCAAATTCCATGGAGCTCCAGGTGAAGACATGTGGAAATGATCCAACGATGAAGGATTTGAGCTCCCACAAGCACTTGGGGGCTGAAATGGTGATCCTATAGGTCATATGTGAGTCGAAAGGGATTCATGGGGGTTGGGAAAATTTTCACAGCCTTTATTTCTCTAACCTTGAGGGACATGAGGGACAAAAAATCCTGCTAGGCTCCTGGAGCTAAAAAATTTGACTAACTCCTTAACCTTGAGGACTTGTGACGATAATATCTTGAGCTCTCGATGGACTCTTTTGATGAAATTTTATATGATATTTACTGGAAAAGTCCTTAAAATTATAATGGTGGGAGTTTAAGGTATTTATTGATCCATTTTATTCCCGAAATACTAGATTTTTCATTCTACGTACTCTACCTATACATGAGAAAAACTACTTGCAAAACCATTACTCCAAAGTGTTGTTTAAAAAATAATTTCTCCATCTTGTAGGGATTAGAATTTCCTTTCCAAATATGTTTTGTTTTTCTCCTAACTCCATCTGGAGCTCTTGGAATTGCCTTCTGAAGATGAGAAGCTTTTTTGTCCTGTGCACTGCCTAGGCTTAGGAACCCTAATTTTGGTGAAACTGCCCCAAATTTTCCAAGTCCCTCTCCGCTTCCCGAATCAATTCCATGATTTCACAAGGCCTTTGAATCACCTCTATGTTTGGTTTGGATTTTTTATCTACTCCATGGGGTTGTTCCATTCCTAGGAAAGCCAGTGATAGCCCTTCCCACAACTACCTGAAGCTTGCAACTTTTAATGAACTCCTAAAATTACCTAGGGGAATGAATGGACTTTCATAAACAAACTAGGGGGATGAGATAATATTATTTACAAGGTCACTTGGATTGACAAAGTGAAGACCCGAGGTGCCTTAGAATGGTAAGACTTGAAATTCTTAACACAAGGGTATAGTTTTCATACTCGAAAATTGTTAATTTCCTTGTTGCACCTTTACACGACAACACTCATGTTACCCATATATCACCTTCTTCGCACCAATGCACTATTTAACCACACCAAGCCTTTTCACCCTTATTAACCTCATTCTTAGTATTTCGAGTCTTCTAAGCCATATTATGACCCAAATCACACTATCCCGACTCTCATGCAATCACAGAGAGCCTAAAAACCCATTTTAATAGTTTAATACCTATTTCCCCTACTGACATCAGTTCCCTTACCACCATTGGTTTCATCCCCATACTAGCATCGGTCATCTTACCAATACTTTGGTCTATGTGTTATTTTAATATCCTCGACTAGCAAGCTTCCCACTCACCCAAAACTAACCCAGACCTTAACCAATTAGCCCCAGACCCTTACCAGACCTCTGAAAAAACCTTCCTGACTTGAACAAACCTTGGTTCTAATTAGATTTAGTGTTACATTTTGATATTTGGCATTAAATCTAGTATATTGTGTGTATGAGAAACATAAATCATTACATTGCAATAGGACCTATTTATTTCAGTTTCTTATTCACATTAAATTGTTATTAAATAGTGGATTGACAACCTCTCTAGGAAGCACCACGCTTCCTAGATCTAAAATATTCTATACATTCCACTGTCTAGTGTTATTTAATACTCTTCTTTTGGTCTTACTTTGAATTTACAGGTAGTCCTTACCAAACAAAAATGAGTTCTCTATGATCAGCTTGGATAACGTCAAAAATGTGTGTATTCTACCTTCCACCTTTGCTTCACAATAATTCCTCCTTAACCATTTACCTTCTATCTATTTCATCCTAAAAAGTGTAAAAATCATTGGTGAAACATTTTGGCATGCCTGTGGGATCCCTTTTGGGTTACTGTTATCACTAAATCACTACACCCTCTCGAATGGATAGAATGTGAACATGACATTTGATGTGATTAGGTAACATGGGATCACCTCTCAAGCTATAAGACTTGGGTTTGAGGTGAACCTCTGGAGAAGGTCAGATTTCTCTTCCTAAACTAAGTGTTGTACTACTCCAAGTGCAATAAAATGGTTATATAGACCTATACTAACATTTTCATGGAACATAGGGAGAGATATTTATAGGAAATAAAACTATACTAGGGATGGTGATGCACCAAATAAAAGGTATTTCTATACTTTGGGAAAGTTTTTTTAATAGGGTACTATACACCACAAGCCAACCTCACCTACCGCAACTTAGAAAGGGTAAAACAAATACCACAAACTAAGAAACGTGTGTTCCCTTTGTTAAACTCAACTAGACAGACAATATTTTAGTCTTCTAATGAATAAGAATGAAACTGAGAAGGGTGAACAAGAACCAAAACTCAACTACATGAAATAATCCACCACTTAATAATCACGAACTCTAAGAACTTGAAATGTAAAATTTTAACTTGCACAGTGTACTTGCAAGCATAAAAAATGAAAAAGAAGTATAAAATGATGAAAGGACTAAGAGTAGTCACAAAAACACATTTTATTGCTTCAATAACATGAAAAATGAATCATTACATTTAGAAGAGGAGATAGTTACCATTACGAGTCTTAAAAGGAGGCTTGAAATTTCCCTCATCCACGAAGCTAACTTGTAGAAGAGAGAGATTCTTGAAAAATATGCACTTGTCTAATTGTTCAACCCCATAGAATGAGCTTCTCCTTTACATTTATAGAAAACCTCCTAAGAGAAAGGATGGAGAAAGCCTAAATTATAGGGCATGAATAATGGCACATGATGGCCTTCACACTTAATTACATAATTAATTGAATCCCCAAGAACATTCCACCATTACTTCATAAATTCAAAAATTTGAATTCAATTCTCCACTTAATTAAAATAATATTTTTAATAAAAAATAATATTTAAATTAAAATATTTTAAAGTAAATAACATTTTAATTTCCTTTCGGAGGTCATCCTGGTCCATAGGTGAGACCCATAGAATTGAATTTGCATTTGAAGGCTTTAAGTGTTAATTGGCCCAATGGATCGAATCTCTTTAGCTTACATGGTGGGTTCTTTTAATTTCATTCAAGACATCCTTGAAATTCACGCTAACCCCTTTATATAGTCACTTTTATTTAGATGGGATTCTTGTTTATTACCGATTGCCTTATTCTATCTCCGAACCTTATATCCCCATGGCCACCTTAAAAAATAGTCCACCTTCCACGTTGACTGTGTCTCCTTGGTTGTATTATTTAGATTACTTCACCAACTAACTTAGTTATATATACATGTACCACATGGTTAGGAGATATTTTAGCCACATCAGACACCTATTGTACAATGGGTTCCCTTATTTACTTCATCGTCCCTCAAATGACACTTCATGACTTGGCTCAAATGAGTTATTCTAAGGCTTTGACCCCTTCATCGGTTTAGCGAGATTCATAGTGCAAATCCATCGGGCTATTTACTCACCTAAAATCCCACTAAGCTTGAAGTTCCTGATGCATATTGAATGTTGAATCCTCTTATCCTTTTAAGTGTTGTACATTAATGTTGACCCACTCCATCTCTACTACATTTTTTTATTGAAACTCGAATGAACTTGGCCTAATCAATCAAAATCCCTTTTGCGGGAAAAATAATTCGATGGCCCTAGCTCGAATGAACCAAATCTCCATGATGGCAATAATGGCTTGGAAATCACCCACTATGATATTTCCACTCGAATTTTCATCTTTCCAGGGAACTAACTTGGCACGATGGCTCCCGATATCCACTTCTCCATGATAATTTTGAAAATTCTCCATGTTGACACTTGAAGTGTAGAATCTAAGTGTCATTTGGCCCACTCAATTGGTAATGAACCTAAGGTTCCCCAAATTCCCCTGACTCACTCGATGTTCATGCAAGATCGTTGTTGACTCACTAAGCTTGGTTCCTATCAAACCAACCCCGTAAACTCCCAAACGAATTGACACAAGAACGATCCATATTCACCTAAACCCAAGCCTAATCATTCATCAACCATTAGCTTTTCATGAGCTCGTTGTGACTTGAGCTATTTATATGAAAATATGAGCTCTTTACTTGAGAATTTGGGCCAATGTGTTGTCTCTTTCACCAAATTTAAACTCATTGGAATCTATGAATAAATTCAAGGTAGATCCCATTAATTTCCACTTGGCTCTTTACTGATCTCTGAAATGTTAGCAGTTCAATTGAACACCTTTCCCAGATGCACGGCTCACCATTGTCAAGCCTATACTACATTTGATACTCCTTCCAATGTCAAATTAGTACCAATCATATAATTTTGATCCATACTCAACCTTTAAGTTGACTATACTCATCATACCTTATAGTTTGTCGAGTCTAGAAAAGTCTCATCACCCGTCCACCGAATGTTGAACCGATGAAGGTTTGAACAATACCAACAAAAATATATTTATTAAATTCACTTACTCCCCGAGCTCCATTCCCGCTACCTCCGCTTATTCATTGTTGAACATGTCACACCAAGAACCATAGTTTGAGCCTCTCACATCAAGGTTTCCACTAAACTCTACGAGGTAACCAAACGATATCATGTCAAAACTAGAAAAATGACTTGGCCAAGTCACATTAACTCAAGCTATAAGTATCAAACTCCAATTATTCTAAGTCATTGTTAGCACATGTGTTTGAGCTTGAAATCAAGCCCATCATTGCTAAATTATATGAATTATCTTTCCCTATATTATTTGTGTCAAGCTACACATTGGTCCTCTGTAAGCTTGACTAGAGCTAATCTATTTAACCTTCATGGCTTTTCAAACACATTGTGATCCCAATGAAATGATATCCATTTTCCCACACTAACTTAGCATGAGACGTTTGACCATGATATTCCTAACTCCTTACATGACTCCACAAGCTCCTTTAAATGGTGAATCATTATAACTCCATAGCTCAGCTAGGTCATGAGCTCTTCCTTCTATCACCTATATGATTCAGTCATTGAGATTTCACTATGTGGCTTGTATGCTTCATCCGATTCACATAAATTAGTTTTTGTTGACTCTCTTTAGCTATCAATCCTTCATTACTTTGATAACTCACATAAGTCCCTCCTTTATTTGACTTCACTCCACATGTTCAACCGATGTTAAGCTCCTCATGTTTGAGTCCTTAATATTTCCACTTTGTGTCTTCAAGTTAAGCCAATACATTCTCAAACCGATCCCCTTGGTATTATGCTTTGAGTTAGGACCGTGACATCCTACCCATCTACTTGGCTCTTGTCACTTACACGAGCCATCCAAATTACATATATCTCCGATAAGCCATCCTAAATCGAATGGTTTGCTATTTTGACAAACCTTGTGGGTTCTTTGCTAATGTCGACTTAGCGTGAGCTCCTTATTAACTTCATATGGATTATATATGAATTAGCTTGACCCATTTACTCATCCGAGCTATATTTGGAGCTCTATACTCCTTCTATGCATTCAACCTCCTTTCTTAACATCATGGAATTATTGGGATCTCCTTCAAGAGACCTCTTGAATCACTATGGAGAGTTCCCAAACCAACACATATATCCCTATAGCTTGGCTAACATATCTAGGCCCTCAACTCACTTGAATCTACTTTATTACATGACCATGAGTTTTTAATCATAGTCAAGTCAAGAATATAGCTATGTGTTTATTTCAATGACTCGTGAATAACTTCTAATGATTTCCAAGTTCATTGAACTAGTGAATTAGTTTTCCTTTTGCATTTCCAGGGTTATTTATTCTCATGAATTTTCCACCAGAACTTTGTAACTTCTTCTACTCTTTAACATTTCCAAACAAGGATCTATCTCAATGATGAGTTGTATGTGAATTCACCGAGTCAATGCTTCACAAATAATCTCCTCCAACATTGTCTTTACCAATTTGATAGAAAACTAGGCTTAAACTCGGGAAACTTGATAACTACTAACTCACCCTTAGCTCAATGAGCTACTCGGGTAAATGTTAGAGCTTATAACACTTAAAGTATGTTTAACAAATTTTAAACCTTACACCAACCCATTGAACCTTTTAAGAAATTTTCTAACTCTAGGGCATTATGGAGATGGAGTAAGATACCTTATAACCTTTATACAATATTTTAAACCATTTTTCTTGTGTTGAGTAAAGGTGGGCCCTCCAAATCCCTATGCACACTTTGCTTAGGAAAGGATCTCGAGCTTCTCAAAATCTAGAAGATAGAAAATGTCCTATAATAATTTCACATTTCTTTGAAACATTAAAAATGCTCTGAAACACAAAAATGGTTCCTACCACAAAAATTCTCCCATGGGAGTCCTTCCCGATCCTAGGGTCCAATAGGGCGCCTATTGTCAAATTTTTACCCAAGAGGAAAAATTAGATAACATTTTTGTGAGCTCTCGGTGATGATTGCCTAGTAAGCAATAGTCCAAGATACTTAAACAATCCATTGGGTATGGAGTCAATGCTAAAATCCTAGACTAATCTGATTCTCCATGGTACATCTTGAATCTTTCTTAGGCATTACTAATCATGAACTCTCCACTATGCTAGGTAGGAAATATACTAAATCCAATGAATGCTTGACATCTATAGTGCACTAAGGAATTGGGAACATCCTAATACTCTCTTTAAAACTTTGAATCTTTCTTCTCCTGATAAAATTTCACTAATGAGACAATGTGCAAGAACAACACAAAACACACAACAACAAGGAAAGAAAAAGAACAACACTTAACAAAGTGCATAAGAACTTAGAGGAAAACATGTAACTAAAGTGTATATGGGGTGAAATTATCTCAAAAGCAAGATTTGAGATTTATCCCGATCACGTGAATGGGTAGTTCTTCTCTGTTGATCCTAGATAGATGAAATGAATTCTCCTCTTTGTAACTCGTGATAATGTATGGACCACTCCAGAGAGCATAAAACTTGGCATTTCCTAGTTTGGCTCGATCTTCATCCCATTTGAGAACTAAATCTCCCTCTTGAAAAATGCCTATCAGATGCCTTCTTGTCAAAATATTTCTTAACCTGAGCTTGATGTTGCTCCAAAGTCTTCATAGCCTTGTTTCATATTTCTTCCAACTCGTGAGTTCATCAAACTTGATCGCCGAGGATCATTCTCCATAACTTCAAGATGATGAGATAACTCCAAAGAAGGTAACTCCAAGGAGAACGGAAGTTTTTCTTCTCTTCCATATAAAAGAATAAAAGGAGAATTTTTGATGGCCCTTTTAGGTTTGATCTGATCTGCCCATGAAGCAGTTTTAAGTTGTGTGTGCCAAGTACTCCTATTAGTCTCCATTGTGCTTTTGATAATCCTTGTGAGGTTTTTGTTGCTAGACTCAGCCAATCTATTTCCTTGTCGATAGTAATTAGATGAATTTTTGAGATAAAATCCATTCTTAACAGACCATTCACTCAAATTCAGACCAAGAAAATCCATTGCATTATCTAAAATTACTATGAACGGAACATCAAACCTTGTCATTATACCTTCTAAGAAATCAATAATTTCCTTCTCATTGTTCTCCTTCAATGCTACTACCTCTGTCCATCGAGTAAAATATTATATTGCAGTAAGGACCCATTAGTGTCGGTCACTAGATGGAGGATTACTATTTCAATGAAATCCAACCCCCATTGAATGAAGGGTTGATCCACTTGGATTGGATGGAGTGGAAGAGCTGCCAACTTCTATTTTCTAGTGAAAAGGCACATTCCTTACACTTCCTTACCCAGAGATGGACATCTTTGAAAAAATCCAGCCAATAGTAGTTGAGTCGCGAGGATCTTGGTAGTAGTTTCTCTTGCATAATAATTTCCTCTAGATATGCCATTATGAAACTCTTCTAGTATCTTACTTACCTGTTCTGATCCCACGCACCGAAGGAGAACACCGTTTAAATCCCTTCAAAAGAGAACATTATCTACCAGAACATATGGAATAGACTGAATATGGAAAGTTTGTCTTTGATTTTTATCCATATTCACAAGATATACTCCTAAGAAAAGTAAACTCTTCATTTTGGATAACCAGTTTTTTTTGTGAAAATGTGTAACAAGAAAATTGACAATTTCTGATCACAACAACTATACCCATGTGCACAAATTTTCATGTCCTAACATTCCTAGGCACACAAATTCCACCCAGTCAGTCCAGTGACCTCCCAATTGATGTTATCTCATCCCCTTAGGTGATTTAGGAAAGTCCATTCATTCCCCCTAGGTGATTTTAGGAGTTCATTAAAATTTGCAAGCTTCAGGCAGCTGTGAGAAGGGCTATCACTGGCCTTCCTATGATCAAACAACCCCATGCAATGGAGAATAAAATCCAAAATGGACATGGAGGAAATTAAAATGTCTTGGGACATCATGGAAGTGATTCAGAATATTCGAAGGTTGGAGAATTTGGGGCAATTTCATTAAAATTAGAGTTCACAAGCCAAAACAACTGCTGAAATTCTCAATGTGATCCCGTGAGCTCGGATGGATTTAAGAGAAAAAACATATTTGGAAAGGGAATTCCAAGACCTATAAGATGGTGAAATTATTTTTCACAAAAATTTGGCACATTGGATCAGCAAGTAATTTTTCTCATGCACAAGTGGAGTATCAAATCAAAATTCCAATTTTTCAAGGATAAAATTGAGAAATAAATACCCAAGACCCCAAAA
Source organism: Taxus wallichiana var. yunnanensis (assembly GCA_018340775.1). Classification (NCBI taxonomy): domain Eukaryota; kingdom Viridiplantae; phylum Streptophyta; class Pinopsida; order Cupressales; family Taxaceae; genus Taxus; species Taxus wallichiana. The sequence goes on from CM031244.1 coordinate 198,557,399, forward strand.
TTGGATTCAAAAGGTCATTTCTAGTCAAGATCATATAAAATTTCATTAAAAATTTATATTGAGAGCTCAAGCTATTTTCATTTCGAGTTGTCCTCTTGGAGCGAGTTCGGGAGTTAGTTAAATTTTGGAAGGACATGTGTTAGCTCCAGGAGCATGACAAGATTTTTTTCCCTCATGCCCCTCAAGGTAAGGTACATCACACATGGAAAAATGTTCCCAACCCCTAAGGAGACTTCTGGTCACCCATATGACAAACTACTTCAGCCCTCAATGCTCTAAAGCTGATTTTTAGCCTTGATCCCCGACGTCGGATCTCCGGCATGTGTCCTCACCTTGATTTCCATAGAATTTTATGTCCCTCATGTTCCTTTGAGGTGAGTTATGTCAAGGAAATTAAAATGGACCCAACTTGAACTCAACAATTTGAATTTTTTCTAATTGTTTTCCGCTTCTTGTTGCTTCTCACTGCTAGAAGAAAAGTTGCAGAGAACACCTCAGTCCACCATTGTTACTGTGAACCAGCTCTGCTATAGCAAGAAAACCTTCAAATCCATGAATATGAAAATGTTTCAAATAAAATATTGATTGAAATATCTAGAGGAATGAATAATGAAAGAGAAGAGCGAAGGAATTCTTCTAAACCTCCATTGCCGTGAGACGAAGATTTAAACATATCTTGCAAACTAGTGCACGAAATGAAGAACCATCTATTGTTGAGATTTTCACTTTCAAAGGCTATTAAAAATCACCATCAAACCTCCCATTTTCAGCAAGTAATGATCCCAATGAATAAATTTTACTTCCGGCTCCATGTTGAACAAAGCTTAATTTCTGTCAAACCGAAACCGGGTTGAAGAGAAATTTCACTAGTGAGACAAGAAGAAAAAGCCTATCGAAATGGAGTTGATTTCATCGAAAATGGAGAAAAAAATAGACCTGAAAATTTCAAGCTCCATTAATGGCTTCTATGACACAGTAGTGGAAAAATCAGTGAGCTACCTCTCTACTTCTCAGGGTTCTAGTTGGCAAAATCACGCAAACATTAGAGGGAATGATCCTTGAAAAATATAGTTTTGCGTGAACTAGTATTTGCACCATGAATTCCCTATTTTTTAGGGATATAGAGGAATGAATTTTCATCATATTTTTTCCCTATCACATGAAGAATATCTACAAAAAAGGAAGTGAGCTATCTCTTCACTTCTCAGGGTTCTAGTGAGCAAAATCACGCAAAAATTGGAGGGAATGATTGTTCAAAAATATAGTTTCACGTGAACTAGTTTTCATGCCACAAAGTACCTATTTTTAGGGATATAGAGGGCTGATGTTTTTGTCAGTATTCTTTTCCTGCTGATTAAAATCTCATTTTCCCACTTGTTTAGATGAAGGAATTACTCAAAATGCGGAGCATGGAATCCCAAAATAAGATCTAGATTTTTAAAACCTATTTTTTCACAATTTGAAATCCATGGTGCACTTACTAAAAATAGCATGAATTCCTATATAGGGTTTTGTTGCTTTGGTTAAGACACCATTTGAAGAGGCTATGAAGAAGGAAGTGAACATAGAGGGAGTATCATAGGCAAAGTCATCAAAAAGGTCATCTCGGATCACAATTGACACTTAATAAAAAGAGTAAGTGGTTCCACAAGCCCCTACTATAAATAGCCGATTGCTCCAAAAAGTGAGAGGAACACAGTAAAAATAAATAATTCAAGCTACCATAGCTGGTTAAGGTTAAGAAAAGCTAACTATGACACTTACTAAAAATAATAAGTTGTCCTGTCTGTACTTACTAAAAATAGAAGATCATTCTAAAAGTGCAAGTTTGACACAATGGAACTATACGCACCCAAAATTACACATGCTACATTTTCGAGAAAATGTTTATAAAATTCCCCAGTGATGATTCAAAATCCTTTCAAGAAGGTGTTTGAGTTCCAAAAACCATTCACAATATATATTTGTAGCCTAGATAGCCTTACTCAACTTTTCCATGCATTTTTCCATCTCCCCATTTCTTTATGTGCTTGTTTTGTCCTTTAATGCCAGGACCGCCACCCTACGCAGGGAGACGATCCTACTTAGTTTATCCAAAATCTTCATGTGTGTTTTAAACATGCGATGGTTCACTTAAGTTTGCTTTTTACATGCATCTGTGAGCTGAATTGGCTAAAAATAGCTTTGTTTGCTTGGTTCTCCTTGCTCCTTCTATTTTAAATGATATTTAATTAGTTAGAACTGCTTCTTCTTGCCTTGTGCATGAAGTAACCTCCTAGCCTCCATTCCTATATATTCCATACTTGTATTCAAGTAAAAGGCCTAAGAATTTTGTGTATCTTGAATTGTTGTGCTGCCATAATCTTTCTAGGAATTGCATAGCCAAGTTCAGATATATTATGTTATCTCTCTTCTACTTGCATTGTGTCTAGATTTCTTTCAATCTACCCTTGCTCAAATGCCATTCTCTTGTTGATGTTCTTTACATTTCCAATCCTTTAGACTCACATGAACACTCAGAGAATGAAAGGAAAGAACTGAGGGGACAGATACTAATACTAATAGATTTTCCAAGGTTCTTACTCTTACAGGTTGGAGTTGTGTATTTTTTTTCTTTGTTTATCAAGTTGTCAATTATAAATTGTTGATTTCAATTTCATATCAAATAGAGTAGAGAAAAAATTCATTTCAATTAGCTATATAATTGTAAGTAGATCAAATCAATAGGATTTTTCTCTTGAACATTGCTGGGAAGCTATGGGGGAACAATATCTTTGTTAGAGTCATGATTTGTTCTTCACTTATGAGGTAGGGTTAGAAAGATTTTGATTGAATTAGAATAGATCTTAGATTTAGATTCACACATCTGCACAGATAGTTAGCTACATCCGGCTAATTATTTGTTTTTAACTTGTTTATTAGATTAGATGCATTATCTGAAAAGTTAGAAAAGAACAAAAACATTTATTTTCCATAGATTATCTTGTTTTACTGCTTTGTTTTGATATATTGAGAAAACACCAAAAATATAGGTTAGATTTCCTTTGATAGATAGTTTATTTACTGAAAACAAATCAATTCATCTTACATGACCATCAACGGTCCACAATAGGAAAAGACTTACAGTTGTGATCCCTTGGTCCCATAACCCAATGGGCCATAGCTAATAACTTACATTAATACAAGTTTTTTCTTAACAGGTCTTACGTACACCGCCACAATTGCTTTGAGAAAATAAGATGCTTAGAGATATTGAACATTGCTGCTAATCAATCCTATGACTTTTGGACTGCTCCTAGAAATAGGATTTGATTACATGCATGACCATACAAGGGCCTCAACCTCAACGAGTCTTTGGTTTTGACCCATAGGTCCCACAACCCAACGGGCCTACTAGTCAATTAGATATTGATACTAGTTTACGCACATTGGTATTCATATCTTCACCGCTTCCACCCGATATTATTACATAACTTTCATTGTTGAATATAGCAGTCGATCAAGCTAAGAATTTTTGTATAAGACCAAAAAACTGCCCATAGGCCCTATAACTCCACTACACTTCATGTATCCATTTCCATGGCATTGTCTAGAAATACATATGAGGCACCCACTGGTTACTTTCCACATATTCCGCAACCAATCAATAGAATCTTGGAAGAACTAGACATCGATTGGAGTCTCCAAGTAGCTATCATATCGGACCGTACCATCACACCCCTTTAGGTTAGGAGAGAATTATTTTCCTTAGATTCGTAGATTCCATTATTGCATGTTGAGGACATAAGGTTTCCCCATTAGCTTGATCACCGCCATCACTTTCACTTCCATTTCAATTCCACACTGGTTGTCTCAACATGACCTCGGGAGGCCGGGTGCAAAGAAGGTCACGTGTTGATTTTATATTTTACAAACTAGTGAACCCAACATGAAGAGATAGCCTCTAAGCATTTCCACTTTCGTCCATCCTTTATTCTACGGGTATTATTATACCCCCCAAATATGTCGAGATATGACGAGTACAGTCAACCCATCCTAGGTTTCAACATGTACCATTACCAATCAAATATCCCACAATAATCACCTTCACTTTCAACATGGGTAGACAACTACTCATCCACTCAAAATCCTCTGCTTTAGGGAACCAATGTTGGTTCTTCTGTATGCATTGAAGAACTAGATCAGGTCACTCAGACTTATCCCCTCAAACAATCAAGTTCAAATAACATGACATTCACTAGTGAAGTGAGTTCATCTCCTTGGGTATTGTTTGAAAACCCATTATCGTTTAATATGATCAACTTACCCATCTTGATAAGGAGTATTTAACACGATATGCTAGGAGTGAGAAATAATTCCAACAAATGAACCAATCTTTTGATAGGTTGCAAGGACAAGGTGATGTCTTGCTTCAAAACAATAATGCTACCCCACCACCAACTGATAATGCAACCAATGAGGGGTGGCAACATCATGAACAATTCATAGTAGGATACCATACTCCTCAACAACCTCCAAGGGTTCAACCAAAGGTACCTAAGCAAGGTACCACCCCATCAATGGGTGATGTCATTTCAGCTTTGGTTGATAAAGTCAAGGAGTTAGAGCTTTCCCAAGAATACACAGAGTTCATATGTAGGGCAAGCATGGACTCCTTCCTACCCACAGAACTATGGGAAAATACCGACCACATAGAATCCTCCAGTCTACATGAATACTCCAAACCATGGGGATTTTTTAACTGGGATGGGTACCTTGGGTATGCCTCCTCAAGCCACATATGGATACCTACAATAGGCACCAGTTGGAAGTGCATTCTCAAACACTATACCAGCCGGAAATATGACATTCCCTAGCTTTGTGCCTTCAGCTCTATATCAAGGTAATCAACCCCCTTATGTACACATGTATTCTAAATCTCCATAGGGGGACATGTACACCTACCTAGGTCCATATGGACAACCACAAGGGATGTCATATGCCCCACCAAATGTCTATGTTGTCCCATTTCAGCAACCAATGCAGCCCCCACCTCCCCAACAAGGGTCTTTAATGGTGGAAACATATGCAATGGGGACTTATTCTGAATATCTCAAGGAACCCCTATATTTCTCCATTCGTAGTCATGATCTCGAGACCATTTCCTAATCTCCCAAAGTTCAAAGGGGAGGGTGATCCTAATGCCCACATCGAGGCTTATATAACAACCATTTAAGAGTTAATCCCATAGGATGCAGTCATTGCAAATATTTTCCCTAAGACACTTGAAGGTATTTCTCTCGACTGGTACTATAGGATACCAGAGGCTTCAATACACTCGTTCAAATAACTCGTATCATAGTTTATCAAATATTTTGATATGAACAAGCTTTTATGAACAGGAATCAGGGAATTCCTTCATATCAAACAAAAACATAATGAATCTGTAGCCCAATTCATTCAGAGGTGGTGACATGTTCTCTACTCTTCCATAAGTTCTCCAAACATGGATCAAACAGAACTTTGTGATTTGTTTCTTCACTCTCTCAACAAAGAGATGAAGGAAGAGGTTTAAAAATTCCTGCTAAGGAGATATGAAGAGGTGTTAGAGGGTGCTCTTCAGATCGACCAAGCTGCCACCATTGATAGTGGTCATAAGACTGCGAAAATGGGAGGTTAGTCACTCCTAATCAAAGAAATCCTGTTACTCCAACAACAGAAATAACAATCAAGGACCACCAAAGAGATTTATTTGTCAACATGTTTTTGGAAAACCTAGCTACACCAAGTCAAAATGCCTATATGGAACCGAGTTTCTCCATAGAAAACACCATTGGGAATCTTCAACGATCCTATCCCCACGGGTCTAAAGGATGATAGAATGGATCCCAATGGTTTGAATAAAGGTATTATAATAAGGACTCATGATCATGAACCCTAAACTTTGTCAAACCCATAGGTGGAACCTCCTTTAGATGGTTACCAACAAATGAATATCGCAAGTTTATTTGAGTTAGACATTGAACCCCAAATTAACGTCGCATTAAGAGCCAAAGACTATTCTTCATAGCCAATCCTGATTTATCCAAATAGGTTGTGTCGATAATTCTCATAACACGCTAAGCAAGCCAATAGGGGCTTATGATTTAATTAGTTATCTAACTAAGACCTTTTCACACATTTACTTTTTGGATATACTCAAGAATTCCTCGCTGCTCATCAAGCTCTTTTGGAGGCACTAGGTCTCGGCCATTTGATAAATTTTTTTCCTCTAGGAAACCCAAAAGGACATTGGGTATTTATTTGACATAAGTAAGATGCCTATGGGTGTTGAAATAGCTCGTAGAGATGATCCGACCTTTTTTACAGGTTTGGATCTATAATAAGCGTGTGAAACGTGCAATGATCGATGATGGGGTATGGGTTAATATAGTCCCCTTATCTTTTCTTTAGAAGTAAGGATATGGGGAGACTAATTTCTCCTCGATGCGAAACACATTGAGGGGTTATGAAAGCCATAATGCAACCTTGATCGGAACCATAGTATTACCAGGTTACTCTTAGGCCCAAGATGATACTCACTGAGTTTTATATTATAGATTGGGAAACCAACTACAATATGATCCTTGGCCGTCCTTGGATTGACCACATGAAATAAATCCCCTCCACTCTATTCCAAGAGGTGAGATTCTTGCATTTAGGGAAATTCTTTGTTACTCAAGGTGATTCAAATCCCTTTTATATACATTTGGCCAACTTGAAGTAAAATATAGGGGTCCACTCTAAATTTGAACTTCCTATAAACCATTTAAACAAACCAGAAAGCATGGTACCAGAAGAAAAGATGGTTCCTAAAATGGAGTTATAATTTATGGGTTTGATCGAGGGTATTCCATAATTCAAGGATGAAAATGTTGTTGTAGAGATGGTATCGTTAGGAATTATAACAAAGATTGTTGAGCTATTAGAAAAGGATTTTCCTATCCTTCTCCCCTTTGATTCCATGGGTATGGGACATGCCTTGGGACTTGGTTCCCTTCCGAAGATGAGGTTTGCATGGTGGAGGTAACCAAGGTAAAAGGAGAACTTACAAAGGATGACTCAACATCCATCTTTTTGAGTAGTTTTGGACCCTCCATTTTGATGGAGCCAAGTGTTTCTTCAGGCGTCGGGGCAGGCACAATCCTTACTTTTCCCGAAGGAAGGGTTTTACCTTTTGATTTCAAATTGAATTTTGAATGCACAAACAATGGGGTTGAGTATGAGGCTCTCCTATTAGGTCTCATTATAGCTAAGAGAATGGGCATCCTCAATATTAGGGTGTTGGGAAACTCATAGCTAGTCATAAATTAGATATCTGAGGTATACGAGACTAGGGCTAAACACCTACAACTCTACAAAATAGTCGTGTTGGGCCTAACTAAGGGTTTGACTTTATATCAATTGAGGTAGTTCCACATGAATAGAACCTTCTGGCAGACTCTATAGCAACTTCCGCCTCACACTTCACCCCAAGTAGTGACTTAGAGGACACCAACTTCACGGTTTCAATCCATGTTGAATCCTTGATTCACAAAGCACCAGTAGCATCAATGTTGACATACGTGGAAGCTAAGGATCAACTTGACTCTTTAGACCATGTTGATGGGGATGAGTCAACTTTAAGTTATTTAAATGCTTTGGTGGAACTGCATCTTACCTGTCATGAGGTAGACCTTTCCCTAATTCCATGTTCCTCTTCTTATTTTACGAATCCCATGATTGAGTCCTCTCTCGGGGAAAGATCTTGAGATTTACAAAGTAGAAGAAGAAGGGGACTTGGAGTTGCCTCCATCCCCACTTGAGTTTGAGGAGGGTAATGCCTCCTTAATTAAGGGAATGATTAATATAAACATTAGAATAGAGGAGGATCCAAAAATATTAAAACTAGGGTCCTCTTTAACTCCATAGGAAGTAGAAATTCATACCCAAATCCTCAAGGAACATCAAAAAGCCTTCGCATTTAGTTACAAGGAAATGATGGGAATTGCACCACACATCGTAGTTCACAATCTCATCACCAAGCCGGATGCCAAACTAATTAAGCAGAAGTCAAGACCTATGAAGCCAAAGGTGACCCTTATGGTAAAACAAGAACTAATGAAGCTTACCTAGGTAGGATTCATCAAGCTATTCGATTGTTCACAATGGGTATCTAACATTGTCCCCATTCTAAAAAAGAATGGAAAGATCTGCTATTTGCATAGACTTCCAGAAATTAACAAGGCTTTTCCCAAGGATGACTTCCCACTACCATCCATTGATGTTATTGTTGATGCAACAACTAGATTTGAGTTTTTATCCCTCATGGATGGGTTTTCGAGATATAATCAAATCAAAATATCTACAGAGGATCAAGCTAAAACTACATTTATAACTCCTTGGGGAACTTATTGTTATGTCATCATGCTATTTGGTCTTAAGAATGCTGGTGCAACATACCAATGAGAAATGACCTACATATTCCATGATCTTATTTATAAGATTGTGGAATCCTACATAGATGACATGCTGGCCAAGGCTAGGAAGCACTACAATAACCCAAAGGTGCTTCATATCATCCTCTCATGCTTGATTGAGTATGGTGTCATGTTGAATCCAGAGAAATGTGTATTCGAGTGTAACAGGTGGTAAGCTTTTGGGTTACATTATATCTTCACGAGGGATTAATGTTAACCTAGCCAAAATCTAGGCTGTATGTTAGAAATGGTTCCACCATTGGACGAGTTTAGTATTAGATATTTTCTTGGGAAACTCAAAGAAATCTAAAGGTTCATCCCCGACTTAACCTTTTCATTCATCCAATCAACAATTTTTTGAAAAGGATTATAACATTGATTGGACGGAAGAATGTAATGAGGCCTTTGAGGTAGTTAAACGATTCTTGTTATCCCCTCCCACACTAATGCCACCTAGATCAGATCACCCTTTGATCTTGTATTCGTGGGCTACATATGTTTCACTAGCCTACATGTTGGCTTAAGAGGATGACGATAAGCGAGGAACAAGAAGTTTACTTTATCAGTTAGACATTACTTGATTATGAGACATGCTACACACAGCAAAAAATAATGCCTTGCCATAGTTTTTGCAACCAAGCGTTTAAGACATTATATGCTTAATCAAGAAACAAGGGTCATTATCAAGTCCAGACCACTTACAAAAATTCCTCATGCAGGATCCTTGTCTAAAAAGGTTGGGCATTTCATTACATTAATGGGTGAGTTCGAGTTAACATTTGTAAATCAAAAATTTGTTAAGGGTCGAATCATTACGGACTAGTTGGCTAATAATCCATTGGATGGGGGTGATTTAATAGATTTGTACTTTCTTGATGAGTACATATATTTTGTCAAAACCAGGCTCCCTATCTCTGTATACCCTTCTTGGTATACTAACATTATTTATTATTTATAATAATGGAACGTCTTTCAAAAATGACAAGGTGTGTGAGTTGTGTACAAAGTTCAAAATAATTCATCACATGGCTTCTCTCTACTACCCTCAGGCTAATGGACAAGATGAGGCTACCAATAATACTTTATAGTCCATTCTCCTAAAGACCATTAAGGAGAATAAATGAGATTGACACCTAAAGCTTTATCCGGCCTTGTGGGCCTACCAAACATCGGTTCAAACACCAATGGGGGAAACCCCCATTTCTTTAGTATTTGGTGCTTAGGTAGTTCTGCCACTTGAAGTTGAAATACCTAGTCTCCACATTTTGCTACACGGGATCATTGGAGAGGATGGTTATCGAGAAGCATGAATCTCCAAGTTAGAAAGTCTTGAAGAGGTTAAATTGAATGCCAAGAAATGAAATAGCATTTATGCTGACTGGATGGCTCAAATACAATAAGAAGGTGTACGAACATGAGATCTATGAAGGAGATTTGGTATTAAGACTCGATAGCTGAATAGATAAGAATACCGGTGAGGGAAGAAAGTTCAGACCTAGGTGGTTAGGTCCATATCGAGTAGTGGAAGACTACAAGAATGGTGCATTTCTCTTGTGTACACTAGAAGGTGAGGAGTTTAGTGAATCCGTAAACTCTCTTCACCTAAAGAGATACTATGCATGATCCATCAACATTTTCATATGTACATTATTGCATCTACATTGCATTTTCATTTTTCCATTCGTTTTGTAAAAAGTGTGATCAAGGAGCTTATTCTTATAGAAATTCCTAAAAACTTCTAAAAATATTGGCAAAACATTCAAATCATGTCTCTTCAAACCTTCATAATATCATCAATTGTTTCTGAATCACTTATCAATCCAAACAAGATAAGACAAAGTTTTGATGGTAACCATACCAAGGCCTGCATACTTGGTTCTACTTTTGGTCTCTTCTTAGGTTAGGTGTCTTTTGTTCATGGTCTGTTCTAGAAGCTTCATGGTGTCACATCTATCCCATATACATCTCCTTAGAAATAAGAGCATTCTAAACATTTTTCCCAAATAAGTAAATCAAATGCAAATTCATAGAAAAATTTATTTTTACACATTTCTCTGCCCTACCAACCTTTGGTGTTGAGCCTATGTCTCTTACTAGTGATGTAGGGTTGGGAAAGGAGGGAAATTCCCTTACTCATTTGTGCCTTATCCATGGTGATAAGCCCACGCTTCCTACTGGTAGCATGGGGCAAGGCGTAGAGGATCTCTTTGATAAACTTGTAACTAGTCAAACATTATGGAATCATAAATAAAAAACAAAGTGAGTTAGATTTCTAAAATTCCAAGAGAGTTTAAAACCTGAAAACCAGATTTTGTCAACCAAGTGACCATATGTAGATCTAAGTCTAGATAAACTACAAAGTAATTAACATTCTAAACTATGAAGTAGCTTGAGTAGAGTAAGGTTGTAGCATCCCAATTTGGTTCTATCAAACCTCTATCTTTCTCTCATCACTGCCATTCAACAAATTTCATAACTTGTGCCCTTTCTAACTCTTGGTGTTGAGCCCTCGCATCTTACTAGTTGTGTGGGGTTAGGAGTGGGGAAAGTACATCTATTTATCATATCATTGTATCATCATATTTTATCAAGACAATATGAAGTACCAAAGATTGCAAAAGAAACTAAGTTTAAGATCACATTGTGTTTGCATCGTCATATATCATAGAACATAAAATACAAAAAAAAATCATTTTGTTTATCATTCACATCCATTGCATACATTCTGAAAAGCATAGAAAAACATAAATTCTTAATATCTAGGGTACACATGAGAGATAAGTCAAAGATATTCAATTCGATACAATGGAATACCAAACCAAAAATAGAGTCTCAGTATATGTTGTATTAGATCAAGTTTGTTTACAATGTCATCATGTGACTTGCATGATCAAAATGCTCACAATGAGCCTGAAATATACAAAAAATTGTATAATGTCAAAAATGTTATCAAAGCAATAAAGGCTCAGTGGCCTATCAGTCCTTGTGGGATCCCTCAAATGGTGCGTGACCACATCTAGGGCTCCTGCTGTGGCTGTGACGACATTGAAAATGGATTGAATGGAGTGAGGGCTCATGGTGGCACCCACTACCTATAGCCTCTTTATGAGAATGGATCCACCTCATCAGGTGCTCAGCTATCTTGTATCCAGCTACCTAGATATGAAGGGAAGTCATTATCTCTGCCACCTTCCAAAAAGGAGTGAAGACGTCGGTATGTCAGTTGGTGGCTAAGGGATGCCTCAAATTAGCAAATCCTTGCTCGGTCAGGTCATCCTGAGGGAATCGGTAGGGTGTCCACACATACCCGACAAATGAGCTCTCGCCACTCATGTGTAGATGCTACAAAAAAAGATATAGTGAGCTAGAAAATCACAAAACACAAATCAAAAGGAGAATGTTAAGCTAAACATGTAAAAATCAATAGATAAAATTGAGAAAGGAGTATTAAACATACTCGGTCTCTAGGAATCCAAGGTCACTCTCAGCTCCTCCAAAGGTCCTACCCCCTCATCCTCCTCTCTACGACCGACTCCCCCTCCATATCATCTCCTGCATCCTCCTTAGAGTCGAGTCCAAATCAATCGGCTCATCCTCCTCCCCACTGTGAGTAGGATCTGCCCCAATATGAAGTAAGGGTGATTAAGGACCATCAGCTACCCGCCAAGCCTAGGCTACACACCTAACTACAATAGGCACACTAGGAGTAAAAACTGTCCAACTAGGATCCCCTCTAGGACCCCTTTGTGCCTCCCGAATAGTCCTGTAAATAGGTGTCACTAGAGGAAGCATGATAGGGTATGGAAGGCTGAACTGCTAGGGTACCCGGTCAAAGGGGTGAATCTCTAGTCTCCCGGATCTATCAACTAGCTAGCGCGTAGAGATGAGAAATCAACCATCATTGTAGCCTCCTCACCCCATATCCCTGCCATGTCCTTATAGTGTGTGGTAGTCATGTCCGATGCGTCGGGGAGGCCACCGATTGATGTGGTGTCCACATCACCGACATGCTGTCCATCTAACTACTCGATAACCTCTAGATCTCGATACTTATACCCCTACCATAAGGGAAAAATGCTTATAAAACCAACTCATAACCAGAGTAGGGTGGCTCAAATACTAACCCTATAATCTGACTACTCTGTACAAATCATGGTATGTAGTCCCCAAAATATATTCTCCCAGGCATACTTACGACCATGAGCCTCAATCTATGCAATGATGGGGGCCCAACAGTATAAAAGTGTATCTCCTCCCTTGTCCTTGACTAATCTCAAGGATAGGATACCCATGATGGCTCTCCAAAGGATAGGAATGGGAGTAGTAGCAATGGACCAAACCTTCATTCCCTTCTTCGCCGATGAGACAATGGTGTCTCCCATATATGTGGCCCATTGTGTCATCATGGCCCTGGACCCCGCTGTCTCCAATGTTAGTTTCCTACCAAGTACCGGGAGTCCAAGGATGCGGTATACATCCTCTAGAGTGATGGTCCACTCACCCCTAACACCTGGAAATTGGAAGGTGTTCTGGTTTGCATCCCAATAAGAGAATAAGTCACACAGAATGTGACTGGCAGGAGCAACATGGGGTACCCATTCTATCTGCCACATGCCTACCCACTATAAAAGAGCTATCTTAGATTGGGTCAGCGATCTAAAATCCTAGGGAGCCAATCACACTCTCTCTCTATGCTCCAACATATGTACTCCACCTTCTTCTACATTCACCAAAACATGAGAAAAGAGCAAGTTAGTAACGTACATCACATGATAAGCTCATCAAAAACATAGCAAAACATTGAAAATACAAAAAAATCAAGTTAAGGAGCATTTTAGACATTTTGTTCGAACTTCGCCTAGGTGCAGGGCATCGATTCTAGGACCTGCCGCCTGTCAGGGTGGCGGTATCGTGATCACCACCCTATCTTGGGTGGCGGTCCTAACCTGATTTCCCAAAACGTGCCCTTAACCCCAAAAATGCTTAAAATGACAAAATTGACCATTTCTAACAAAATAAAAGAATGCCCTATAGGTGCCCCCCTAAGGACTCATTTGAAACAAGAAAATTTTAAAATGTCCCCCTAGGTGAACTTTTCAACATTTTAACATCTAGGGCACAAAAAGACAAAAGAGGAAATAACTAACCCGAGAGCATGTTGGTTGGTTTCTCACTCATGGAGGCATGATATCTATCTTGCAATGGTCATTTTGGCTGTATCAGTGTCAGAAACGGTCAACGTATGTCCAGAGCCCCAAATTCACCAAATCAACAATGCATAAATGAATTGGAAAATGAGTTTGTTTCGATATATATATGTTATTTTAAACTCATTTTGAGTGAATATGTTTATAGGGTTAGAGCATTAGCGCAGGTCTATTTCTACATCCATGCGTATATGGTAAGTTATCTTGTCATTTTGGTTTAGGGTTTATTTTCCAATATCTTATCTATTGTGATGCCTGTTAAAACAACCCACTTGAGACCCAAGAAACAACCTAGGATTAGTCAGGAAAATTATGGAATAATTTTTTTGTTAAAAGGAACAACAACCAGTCAGTAAGACAACATTTGACACTAACTGTGTTTCGAACAAGATTAATCTACTAGAACATACTTTTTTTTTATTATCAATTATCAAAGGTTACAAAGTCCAAATGTTAGAGTTAGAAGTTTTCATTAGGTTCGGGGTAAATAAACACCATATCCACTCTCAAACAGGATCAGAGTTTCAACTTGATTTTTCCCAACTTAGCACATTCAAAATTTCACTAAATAATTTCCATTGGATAGGAATTTTTTTCACCTTTCCAACGATATAAAGAAGTCCTCTTAACTCCTTGTAAAACTCTAGTTATGGACCGGTGGACCTTAGGGGTCAAATTTTCCCAAAGGGGACATGTTTCGAGCGGGAAGAAAGCCCATTTTTTGGGTTGGTGGGTCATGGGGTGGTGTTTGGAATTTTTCTTACATGGGGAGAAAATTCCTATTTACGCCCGTGCCTCCGCTGTGCCACTAAGGACACATGTCGGGCTCCATCTCATGTGGGGAAGAAGGAAAGGGATGGGCAAAGTGGTGGGGAAGTGGCAAAGATTCGCCAAAGGAGAGAAAGATCATTTAGCACCCATGTGTCCAGAGTTTTCCAGGGAAACATGGTGCTCAATGAGCCGAAGTGGGGAGAAAATGAGGAAGGAGTAGGGTGGAGGAGGTTGAGTGGAATTTTCACCAAAAGGAAGGAAAAAGGGAAAAGTTTGATGTGTGGGTCTGCGCATCCATGGAAGGATCTTCTCCGATGTAGGGCGGAGTGCGGGGCAAGGGGAAAAATGCAACATTTTTCCAAAACAAAATTTTCAAAGGATAGAGTTGCGAGGGTTTTCCCACCCCGTTGTCACCCCATGCTGCCACACGGTAGCCTCTGGTTGGATTCAAGACAGCGGGGGGTGATTTCTAAAATTTTCCACAAAAACATTTCTAAATTTTTATGGCTTTTTTTTTCAACAGAAATTTTCGGAAGCGGGCCCGCTAGGAAAATTTTCTGCCAAGGAAGGAAAACCTAAAGGGGTCATAACTTTTAATAGAAAGCTTATTTTTGGGAAAAAGTGGAATTTTTAGAAATCTCTCGATGCCCTCTTTGCATAGAAATCATAAATTTTACATTTTGATAAAGTTTGAGGGGTCAATTTTATGAAAAACATTGTACAAGCTTTTAAAAAGCCAACTGGTAAATTTTAACTTATAAATTTGATTCAATTTGATCTCCTCCTTCACTCAACATGCCAAACAGACATGGAGGATTATTCTAGGAAGGATTTAGGATATTTAAAGGAAGGTGAATTTGTTCAAATGATTTCAATTTGAATTTTTTCCAATAATTGATGGAAAATAGCTGCAAAATGACTGTGAAAAGGTTTAGGCTTGAATTTTACAATGTTATAAATTAATTCTTAAGTGTTATTTATCAATTTTAGTTCATCGATGTCATAGCATGCCAAATTTTAACATTTCCAAGTTGATTAATATGTGCATGCAGGCTGTGCATTTTAATTAAATTTATTTGTTAGTTTTAAATTTACAACAAAGATCCATTTCTAGAAAATCTGTATATCAATTTCATCATTCAAGTGTGGCATTTCATTTCTAATCTAATCTAATACATTCAATTTTTTAAACAAACCATTCTAAATTAGAATGCAATACTGAATTCCATTTCACACATTTCCAAAGATACAAAATACTTGCATTATTTCCACGTACATTTATTCTTTTCAAACAGAGATCTAACTATCTCTTTTGCCATACAATGAAACATTTAATTCAATCCATGGTAGACTTAAGTGTTTTCCTTCTTCAAGCAATCATTAAAACAAGAATCCAGTTTCTATCCTTCCCAAAATCATATATTTGAAACAAGGCAAAATAATACAATTACATCTCATGTGTTTTTTTTTTTTTTTTTCATTTTCCAAAACAGGATTTCAATCACAATTTGATATTCCAATTCAACACAACAATGCAAATGAGGGAAAGTCTTGCAATTCTTTATTAACTCAAAAATAAATACATCTTTCAATGTTTGAATGCAACAAACAAATTTCTATTTCTTTCTTTCCAATAAATAGAATAGAGTATAAACATCCTTCATAGTTCGAATATACAACTTTCATAACCAATTACAACATCTTTTCTTCACAAATATATTACAATTTCATCCACTTCAAAGTGGGAAAGGTTACAAATGAATTTTTTCACAAGGGGATGGAAAAACTATCTTCTTCTGCTCCAGAACAACAACATGCAAGTTTTTTTCTTCCAAATTGATCACAACAAAAGTGGGGAAAGGCAATGCTCTCCACCCAACCAAGACATCCAATGAAAGGAGAAGCCATCCTTCATCATTGGCCCCTGAGCCCCAAACACAATGCAATAAGAAATGGATATTAACCCATTGCAAAAACAAACTTCCACAACACACAAAACTCTTTTAACATGCATATTTTAATTCCAAAAACACAGATTCAACACAAGACAACAGTTTACAATTGCATTAGATAAACATTTAAATAGAACTCAGGATTGATCATGCAAGCCAAAGGAGAAAGGACAATGGGGAAGCTACTTATACCTCCCAATGGGAATTGGGCATCCACCTGTAATAAACCTCCAATAAATTTCACCAAAAAAATCATTATGCCCCCATAGATTTCCTTATGCCCCCATAAAGTAATAAATCCAAGCTATTTCTTTTCCATGGTGGATCCCAAACCCAAACTCCCTCCAAAATAATTCTGATGCCACCGACATTCCCTTATGCCCCCAAAATAATTCCCCATAGCCTTATCCTAAACCATTCCTAAGGTAGTCTACCCAAACAACCAACAAATAACAAAATATACACCATTCACAAAAATACAAAAAGAAATAAAAGTATAAGAGAAGAACACAACTCCTACCTCTCCATGGTAGCTTTTGTTTCCAAACAACAGTCTTGAATGCCAAAACACCATCCCAAACAAAAAATTCCAAGTATGAAATTATCTCCAATCTCCTCCAAAATCCACAAGAGCTCCAAACAACAAAAATGTGCACCCCAAAGAAGTATGCAAAAATGATTCAACACCCCAAAACAAGCAAAGAGTTTGAATTTTAGAGAAGAGGGAAGGGAAGAGGATGACATGGATCCATGTAGGATGCCACATCACACATCCTCAACTCCAAACATAAACTACAAAATTTCATTCTCCCAAGCATAATAAAGAGGTGGGTAAAAATATGACAAATTACTTGCACACTCCAAAAGCCCACACCCCAAAGGACTGCAAATTTAAAACATGAAGAAAGTGCAATTAAAACATGCAACATGATTAATACAAATGCATTAAAAAGGGATAAAATCAACCCTCCAACCATAGGTATGGTTGGTAAATATCTTTAAGAGGCATGGGACAAGTTTTACTTGTCCCACAAGCCTCCAAAACAGCCCCCAAGGAAAATTCAAATTTCCAAGGAGGTGGAGTATTTCATACTCCAAAATCTGACTTACACAACTCTTACACAAACTTACACATCCCTTACATATTTAATACAAAGAGCCAACAACTTCCATTATTACTTTCCCATATCCCAATTTGATTTATTTAAATTTTAACCATATGATTGATCACATTAATCTACCACAATAATTAAATAAAAGAAAGGGACACATTACTAATAAAATACATACAAACAATAATAAAAGTACCCACATTAAAAAATACGCAAAACCCATGGTCGCATATAAAGGTGATCCCCCATGGGAATCCCTAAAAAAACAAACACAACTCAATAAAACAAGTTGCCATGGTGACCTTATTGAATTCACCTAGAATTCCATTGTGGTTGGTCTCCAATCCCCCGATGTTTGTTGTGATATTTAACCTATAAAACAAAAATACCTCCTTTGGCCTCGTGGTCATATCAAAACATCCAAAATGAATATAAATATAGTCACTAAATCAACTATACATATGAATCACAACAACATCAAGGAAATTGGCAATAGCACTTATAATTTATATCAACAACATCAAAGTAACAACTATATCATCATCATATAATGTCCATTTTGAAGTCTACTAACAATATCCAAAATCACATGCCCAAACAACATTCAAACTATATCCATGTCAAATAGTATATCATCATCCACAAATGAAGTGTCTCAAATAATCATCATGCATCAAAACCAAATCAAGATCAACAATAATACATGGTCCTACATCTAACATCATACTATATCAAAGCATAATAATGTCCATAGCATAATCAAAAGTATCAACATAAGTATCAAAAGGTGTCAAAGAGAAGTGGGCACTACATCCCCCACCCCTTAGACCCGACTTCCTCCTCAAAATCATTGGAACAAATGTGGAAACTAAACTCGTAGTAAGGTAGCATCCTCCCATGTAGCTGTAGTCTCATCTTATCTATCCCACTGCACTCAAACCTGGTCAACCTCTCTACCTCGAAGGCCCAGGGTCCTATGATCTAGGATGTGAACGGGCTCCACCATCACCTACCCTTGATCCTACACTTGTAATGACGTCCAATCTAACACATGAGAAGGATCTGTAATATATCTCCTGAGAAATGAAACATGAAAAACATCATGTATGTGATAAAAGTCTGGGTGATACAAGTGGGGTGACAATGCTAGATGGTAGGCCAAAGGGCCGATATGCTCCAAGATCTCAAAAGGACCAATAAATCTAGGAGCTAACTTAGAACATTTTCCGTAATAGATAGGGATCTTGTGTGGCTTGACATGAAGGAACACCTTCATGCCCACATCAAAACTACGGTCAATCCTATGTTGATATACATACATTTTCTGCCTATCATGTTCCTCTTGCAATATCTTCCTAATCAACACCATCTATTGCGCCATGTCCTATAGAAGACCTAGTATGAGAGATACTCATGTCCTCTAACCTGTCCCAGCTAAGAGGTGTCCTACACTCTCTACCATACAAATCTTAAAAAGGAGCCATGCCTATAGAACTTTGAAAACTATTATTGTAGGAAAACTCCACTAAGTATAGGTACTCCTCCCATTTAGACTACTGATCCATCACATACATCCTGAGCATGTCCTCTAAAATTTGATTCACCCACTTAGTTTTTGCATCTATCTCAGGGTGATGTGCTATGCTAAAGTTGATTTTCATCCCGAGGACATACTATATGGTAGTCCAGAAATGGGAAGTGTACAAGGGATCACGGTCACAAATGATCTTCCACGGAATCCCATATAACCTGACAATCTAATCCAAATATACCCATGCCACTCCTCTAGCTATGTAAGTGGTCTTCACCAAAGAAAAGTGAGTGACTTTTTTCAATTTATCACCCATGACCATAATGGTGTCATGGTGATATCTCGACATTGGTAGCTTAACAATGAAATCCATGGAAATGGTGTCCCACTTCCATTCCAGTATAACATGTGGATAAAGAAGGCACTGATAGATGTTGATGCTCAGCCCCAACTCTCGGCACTCTAAACATCATGATAAAAACTAGTCCATGTCTCTTTGAAGTCCTCTCCAATGATACAACCTGTCTCAAGGTGGCATGCATCTTCTTCACCCCGAAATGGGCTAAATAGGGTACATAATGTGTCTCTACCAAGATGTTATACCTCAAGCCTCCATCTCTGGGAACATATATCTAGCCTCTGCTGAAGAAGACCATCTATCTCTAAGGAAAAAACATCAAAATTCCCCTCAAGGGGTCTCTAAGACTCAATCTCTGCTTGTCTTTGTCAAGAGGAAGGCATTGAAGAATCTGCTCCGTAACTATTTTCTCACTTTGAAGTGGCCATAGCCACATGTCTCCATCTCCGAGAGTGTCTCTGCTACCACATTCTCCTTCCCCTTCACATACTCTATCTCCATATTATACTCACAAAGAAACTCCATCTAACGCCACTGACGAGAATTGAGATTGGGTTGCATGAAGAGGTGGCGAAGACTCAAATGATCTATCCTGAGTGTGAATCTCCTACCAAGAAGAAAGTGCCTCCATAAAACCAAGATGTGCATGACTAACACAAGCTCAAGATCATGGGTTGGATAATTAATCTCATGATCTTTGAGTTTGTAAGACTCAAATCCACTACTTTTCCTTCCTATATCAACACACCTCCAAGTCCTGCTAAAGAAGCATCCATGCAAATGAAAAACTCACCCTGTGGATCTGGCACTATAAGAATGGGTGTTGTAGTGAGGCACTCCTTCAGTTTCTTGAAGGCCTACTCACATCTGTCCAACCAAACAAACTTCTTCCCTTTCCTCTAAAGGGAAGTAATAGGGTGCATAATATGAGAGAATTCCTAAACAAATCTCTGATATTAACCTACTAATCCCATGAAGCTATGCACCTCGGTCACCATAGTGGGTGCTGGCCAATCCATAATGGCTATAATCTTGGAAGGATTGATTGTGATACCTTCCCCATAAATGATATGACCCAAATACTACACCTTTGTTTGAAAGAATGCACACTTCTCCAAGTTCTCGTAAAGCTGCTCCACATGAAGACACTGAAGAACCTGATGAAGGTTCCCCTCATGCTCCTCACACGTATGTGAGTAAATCAAAATGTCATCAAGGAAGATGAGCATGAAGCAATCTAAGAAGGTCCTGAATACCCCATTCAACAAACTCATGCACACCGCGGGGGCATTAATCAAACCAAAAGGCACCATTGTGAACTCATAGTGCCCATATCTCGTCGGAAAGCCGATTATGAATGTCCACCTCCAAAATACTTAGCGATGATATCCTCGACTTAAGATCAATCTTAGAATCTTAGAGAAAACTATGGCTCCCTTCATCCGATCAAACAAGTCATCAATACGCGAAGTGGATAATGATTCTTTATCGTTACCTTTTTCAAATGGTGGTAACTAATACACAACCGCAAGAGATCCATCCTTCTTCTTCACAAAGATCACGGTACACCCCAAGGGGATACTATAGGATGGATAAGGACTTTCTCCAAAAGGTCCTCAAGCTTACAACTTGAGCTCACGAGCTCTAGGGTGGTCATCTAATAAGGTTCTCGGGAGATAGGTTCTTCTCCAGAACTAGATCTATATGAAAATCAATCTCACGTGGGGTGGTAACCCCGGTAGCTACCCTAGAAAGACATCAGTATACTCTCTCAAGATGGGATGATCATCTGGTGATGGTCCACTAGACCCATCCTCGATATGTCATCGATTGTAACAACATACATCCGACAACCTGTTACACACCTTGCTAAGTTGCATAGCGGAGATGGTGCAAATAGAAGCGGGTCTCTGGACCCCCAAATCACTATGTTTCACCTTTTTCTTAGATTGTTTCCTTGAATTGATGACAAAATAGATAGGGTAATGGGAATAGTAAGAATACATTCAAATGTCGGTTGATGGGTTGTTGCACGTGTATGAATTCTGAATCCATAGTGACCGTGAGAGTTTCCTTTTGGCTAGAGGAACTACCTGTAATGAAAGCAAGACCACCGAAATAATTAAACAATATGCACGGTGAACTCGCCTAGCGTGAGCTAGATCTAAAGTTTGATACTTCCTAGATGGCTTTACCCACTATTTAAAAAAATTAATGCTTTGTCATCAAAGTAAATCCTATTGTTATTTTAAAATGATTTAGGTATCTCACTTAAAACACAATAAGAAAATAGATCTAATCTAATAGGCTAAGCTAGAATAGAATCCAAAGGTCAAATGATTGGTTCTGGATCTTTGTAGGTCTGATAAAGGTCTCGAGTAGGTCACAGGTGAGTGAGGGTGAGGTAAAATTAGGTGGGTAGGTCTCTGTTTAAGGCTGTGTGGGCAAACACAGAGACCGGCATCGGTCAGGGGTGACCGACCGCGGTTAGGTATAACGGCGCCGGTTACTGTGAGATCTGGAAATGTCACAGAATCAGGTTTTTGGTCTCCTTTGTGATTGCACAAAGGATTTTGTGGGTCGGGCTAGGGTATTGGGTGACTAGAATAGGCTTTTTGAGGTTTTGATGGGTCTATGGAGGTGAAAATGTTGGAGAAGGTCAATAGGGAGAAAGATAAACAATGGATGATAAAATAATGATGAAATGAAATAACCAAGAAAGTATGATGTTGTACTTACTTGGATTTCATTCTTGAAGGTCTATGTGTGAAGGATGGAGGTGCTGATGATGGGTTTAAAGGTTGCAAGTGATCACCAACTAAAGAAAAGCTTCTGCATGGGCTGCATGCACACTCCTCTTTGCTTGATAGATCAAAACGTGGTTGGGATGGTTGTGCAGAGAAGATGCTCAATCTCCTTCCTTAGATGTGAGTTCTTGCTGGAATTGGCTCTCTGAAGATGTGTTATCTCTCTGAGATTTGTTCTTGTTCATCAACTTTCTTGCTTCCAACTTCCAAGTTCCAAGTTCCAAGTTCAACCTTGAGAATAAGGTTGTTTTGGGTTAAAAGGGGTAACCGATGATGGTCCGACTTAACTAGCGATGGTTAGGGGTAACCGACATCGGTCAAGGTGGGATTTCCTAGGTTTACTAAACTTAGGGAGATCCTCCTGATTTCTCGATCTCATGTCATTATCCCATGGATTAGACTCGAGCCTCTTGTGAGCATGCAGGAATATGGTTAGAGGAATGTAGGCATTGATTTTTAGGGTTTGGGTAAGTCTTAGTTAGTTATGGTAACTTGCTAAGAATAGGTCTTAGGTTGAGTTAGCTTGATGAGGTGTCTAAGTGAACTATATGTGTAGATATTATTTAAATAAGATATTTAAATAATAAATATAGTGAGGATAAAGCATTAATTTAATTAAATTAATTAAATTAATATTAGTGGGGTGAAGGGGGTCATGGCTAGGTAAATGTAATAAAGGGTGTTTATATGTCGAGGGATGAAAGGGGAGTGTGACCTAATTTTAGTGTCTACATTTTGCCCATTTTTGTTGCATAGCTTGTATTGGTAAGTGATGCTAACAAAAATAAGATGTGGTTGCCCCATGTGTGGGTGAAGGTGATCCCCTCAAACCAGAACTGATGAGGTAACGAGGTCAAGAAGCGGTGAGTGGTTTGATAAAAGGTAAATGTGAGGAAAAGGCAAGTGGGTGTAGGGGAAAAGGGTGAAAGGTCTACTCAGGAAATCTAGGTAATGGGTCAGGGTCAAAGTAGTAACAATCAAATCAAACACACACACACATATAAATTTTAGCACACTACCGGGTTGAAGAGTAGGAAAAATCTACATCGTCTAAGGTCGATAGGTTTATCCAAACAAGGGTGAAGTGAATCCAGTATCCAAGGTATAGGATAAGGTTAGGAAACACAACGTAGGTTAGGTGTAGGAATGTTTAGGTATGTTCTAGTACACCAAAGGTAGGGTCAGGATAGATAGCATGACAATAGGCTAGGTAAGGTCATTAGGTCAATCAACATAGGTAACGGTGTCACAAGGTATAGCAAGCACATTGGTTCAAAGGTCACAAATAGTTTTCCGGGTCCAGGTAGATAGGTCACAACATGGGTAAGGCTAAGGTAGGGGTAAAATAATGAGGCTTCAACAACTGGATGAGGTGAGGTTGAAGAAGGTGGAGGGCCAGAGGGGAAGGTAAAGTGGTCCAGGTAGGTGTAGGGGAGGCAAAAGAAAGAGGAGGTAAGGAAAATGAGGTCAATGTGAGGGCAATGAGTATGCAGGGTAACCACAGCGGTCTAGATGAACCGATGATGGTCGATAGAAACCGATGGGATGTTGGTGATGCGAGGGCATATGACCAATGTGAGTCAAGGGTTAACCGATGTCGGTCGAGTCAGGTGGGGTATAAAAATTGGAAAACCCACATTTTTAAAATTCATTTGTGCATTGTAAAAAGTAGAAAAGGACAAGAAGAGAGAAAAGAGGAAGAGGACAAAAGAGAACATCAGAGAGATTGGTTGGCGAGCCACATAGGCGAGATTGATTGGTGAGAGGTGGGGCCACGAGATTGGATCAGCGAGGTGATTGGTTGGGAGAGTGAGAGGTCATTCGAGGATGGTGGAGGCTGGAGAGGGATCGGGAGGAGCGGCATGGAGGGCTGGTTTCCACCATGATACGGTGGTAGCGGATGTGGTATGTTCCAAACCTTTTGATTCATTTTTGGTAAATTTGATAAAATATAGAAAGTATAAAAATGGGGGTTTGGGGGAAGAATTTCAAAATGGGAAAAAGAGAGGGAAAAGGGAATGGGGAAGGGTAGGGTGTAGAGAAAAGGAGGTAATAGAGGGATATTTAGGGGTGTAAGGAGTGAGTTGGGTGGGTAGAATGAGTAGGGAGGGAAAAAGTAGGGTTGGGAAGTCATGGTGGGCAGCACAATGATGTGACCGACGCGACGCTGACTTGTGGCTGACGTCGGTGGGTAGTGACTGGTATCGGTCACAAAAATAGTGACCGATGCGGTCAAGGGGAGACCATGGTTAGTTAGGGGAAAACCGGGGTCGGTCATGTGAGAGGGAAAAGGGTTAAGGGAGACGGGAAGAGTTGAGGGTGGCTTGGGTGAGGGGTAGGGTAGATAGTTTCAGGTGGATGGGTTTGGGTGGGGGTTAGGGTAGGCATAGGTAGGGTAGATGGGTTTGGGTAGGTTTGGGTGAGGGTTAGGGTAGATTTGGGTGAGGTTTGGGTAGAGGGTTGGGTAGATGGGTTAGGGTTGGATTAGGGTTTGGGGATGATGGGGATTAAGAGATTAGGTCGGGATGTGGGGTGAAATAGGTAAGTTGGGAAGGTGTACTAATACATTGTTCTTGTGGGATGCAGGCCCGAGACGAGTTATGGATGAGGGCCTGGGTGCCACCCTTATTATTGATAGTATGGGTGAGCATGATGATGGGAGGAGTGGCAACATGTTGCAGAGGTGGGGTTGATAGGGGTGAGGTGCTACCGGCATGTAGTCCGGGAGGTGAGTCTGATGGTTTCCCTCATCGATAGATGGGACTCGGTGACCAACACCTTCCATATGCCGATGGGTGAGATGACGATCACCCTGGAGGACATCTACAGATCCTCGTAGTTGCCCATATTGGGGGCCCAGGTTTATTCTATCTCCTCAGAGGTGTCTGAGGAGCTACTAGCACCCATTTTTGGTGAGGGTGTAGTAGACCTGACGTTCCATAGCACTAGCATGAGCTATGGAGTGATGTATAGAGCTCATCCAGAGGAGATGAGGTTAGTGGTACTTTTGATGGAGGTAGTGTGCTGCTTCACACTACCGGATGCAGAGGGTGGGAGATTCCCGAGGTCACTGATGGGAGTCCTTCATGACATGGTGATACATCAGACATGGTTCACATGGGCACCTGCATTGCTGATGTAGGTATATAGAGAGCTATGGGCCTATGGGTGACTGTGGAGGTTCAACATCTGTTGCATCATACTACTACATTGTTGGGCTTATGAGCACATTGTTTGTGTTTGACCAGTGGGGATGCCTCGGGTAGATGCATTCCCACGAGAGTTTTGAGAGTTGGGTACAGGTGGTGGGTACCGGCCATGGAGAGGCCCGAGGTGCTAGAGCTACTCATGATGTAGCTTACTACAGGAGGTTATTGGAGGGGTTGTCCAGGGTGGACATCATTTGGAGGCCATATGTGGGCTTCCCTCATACAGAAAGATGGCCACAGAGCTAGATGGGCTACAACTATATCTGTGGATAGAGGGGAGGAGAGGGAGAGCATGAGCGGATACCCGTAGAGTGGGTTAGGTGCCAGTTTGGGTTAGTCCAGGATGTACCACCACCCTTCCCACAATATAGGAGAGATGACGTGGAGAGACCTATGTCTCCACCACAACCCACAATGCCAACTGATAGGAGGAGCAGCCAGTAGATACACAGATTGATGATGTTGGGGTTACAGATGGATACAGGCAGTGGTGGGTAGCAAGATAACTGAGAGCCATACCACCGAGGCCAGGGGTAGCTAGACTTAGCCACCATCACATCATTTCAAGAGACGCCCTATAGGGGTAGGTGGCTACTTTGGTGACACAACTTGGGATCATGTAGGGGTAGCTCACAGTTTAGAGGCACAGGTTGCCATCTTATATAGCCAAATAGATATAGCAATGCTGTAGGCTCGGGTAGGGCAGGGACAGTGTACTGCGTAGGAAGAGAGAGGAGGGGGGAGATGGAGATGGAGAGGAGGTAGGTGGAGATGGAGAGTAGATAGCCACCCTACAGGCGTAGGTACAAGATTTACAGGCCAGTTGGCCACAATGCAGGGGTAGGTTACGGGTCTGTAGGCCAAATTGACAAGAGACAGACAGCATAGATTACTACCCTGCAGCCCTGATACAGGCACATGCATAGATATCCTAAGGTGAGTCAGGCTCTAGCACCAACACAAGGCTTAGTGTAGGTTTAGGGACAGGGTCCCAGACAGTACCCACAGTAGGCGAGACCCATGGCACCTCCACATAGATAGTGACCATGGCCAGATTCAGGATGCCCTAGTAGAGGCATGATATTATCAGGATCATTTGTTAGTTGTTGGGCTAGATGTGCCCTCCTATGCCGAGTACAGAGCACAGCAGGCCTCCAATGAGAGGACTAGATCCCACACTCACAGTGTGGAGAGTACAGGGGGCCGGTGAGCCCAGGACAGGGTCGTGGTGAGGCCACTAGTGTGCAGAGGCCAGCCCTAGGTGAGGGGCCATCAATAGGAGGTGAGGCAGTGTCGGCACCGACAGTGTGGTAGTAGAGGGGTCGGGAGAGACATAGGCACATAGGAGCATTCCCTGACATCAGATGGGGAGATGATTGACTTACTATGGACCAGCCTACGCATGCCGAGTCATTTTTTTATGGATTATATATGAGACCGGCCTTCGTGTGCCAAGAGATTTTTATTATGAGTTTTTTGTACATGATACCAACCTGCGAGCCGAAGATATTTTTGTATTATGATTTTTTGTACCTAATACCATCCTGTGAGCCAAAGATATTTTTGTATTGGATAGCGGCCTACGAGAGCATGTGATGTATGAGATGAGAGAGACACATGTATGTTTGAGATGAGTGTACATTATTGTGATACACTAGTATTTATATGATGAGATGTATGAGGTTCAGATGATTATGTGTTGTGATGTGTATTTTATTTTACTTTCATTATGATATGAATGGATTAGGTGAGTTAGGCATGATGAGTCAAAGTCGGTTTTAGGCATGGATCGAGTCAGGTTAGTTTAGGCATGGATCGAGTCAGTTAGTTTAGGCATGGATCGAGTCAAAGTTAGGTTTAGGCATGGATCGAGTCAAGTTGGTTTAGGCATGGATCGGTCAGTTGGTTTAGGCATGGATCGAGTCAGTTGGTTTAGGCATGGATCGAGTCAGTTGGTTTAGGCATGATTCATTATGGTTTGCAATGAATGATACTATGGGTCATATGTGAAATGTTGTATAATCTATGCATAGTGATGATAGAGTGATGGTAGGTGTAATAAATGTATGCTATGGTAAACAACTTGTTATGTATGTGGCTTAATTTCCAATTTTGTTAGAAAAGGGAACTAAGTGAAATGTGGGGTAAATGGTGAGTTAGGCATGGTTAATGAATTGTTTAGGGTAGAGAGTGGCCGAGCTAACCTCCAAGGGCCCCATGCCCTCGAGTGCTGCCTACATAGTCCTAGGTGAAAAGGGACCTCAGGCTGATGTAGTTCTCCCATGAGCTAGGGAAGAATATGAGAATGAGTTGGTAGGTTTTTGGGCATGTTGTGGGTTTGGGTTTAATAGGTGGGGGTAGATTATAGGTAAAATGATGTAGGTGAAGGTGATTATGGTGAAAGGGGAGGATGACCCCAAAGGTAAGTAGTGAGGACCAAGTCCTATATAAGGTAATCAAAATGTAAACAAAGATGGTTAAAAGATAAGAGGGGGGGAAATAGAGCCACCTGATTGGGTAGGATCATACCGAGTAGATCATACCTTGAAGGGGGTGATGAACACAAGATCCAAAAGGCATTACATGATTAACTATTCTATAGTGAAAGTAGTCACAGATCACCAAATGTCAAAAGTCCAAGATGTCCCTTGAGGTAATTTAGGAAATGAGAGTGGAAATGGTAAGGTGGGTGAAAGGTAGTTAATTGTATATGTTTTGAGTGACAAGTCTTTTGGGCAAGAGGTCCGAGGTCACAATGGGCAAGTCCATGACTAAAAAGTGTTTTTGTTTTGATAGACTGATCGATGCGGGAAGTCTATATGGGATAAATAATATGGTACTCCTTGAGGTCTTCGTGAAGTTGATCGATGCGGGAAGCTTCATTTTCTCTTTTTTTTTTTTTTTTTTTAAGCTTCACATAGTTGTCCTTCGAGGGAGCAATCTATTTATAGTAGCAATTTGGTCGAGAGGAAGATGTCCTTTTGAGGGAGTCATCTTTTTTATTAGAAGTTTGACTCAAGGAGTTTGGTCCCATTGAGGTCTTTGAAATCATGGACAAGACCAAGGTGAAGGATAGGACTCTTGTTCAAAAGGTGAGGTGGAACAACCATGGGATCTCATCTAAAGGTAGATGAAAAGTATCCATGAGAATCATGCTATGTGTAGTGCCATGGTACACATATTCAAGAGAAGATAACAAGTGATGGGTACTCACATGATTCTTGTTTAATCATTAGGGAGATGGATGGAGTGGATAGCGCTCAAGGGATGAGCATGGAGAGAGATGAAGGGTGAGGTAGGACAATGAGTCAACAATAGAATGGTCAAGATGTAATGCGTTAAGGGGCTCAGGTTCGGGTTTACCCTCAAGCGAGGACAAACGATAGGCACCCGATCCATAGATATGAGTTACGATGTATGGTCCAAGCCAATTAGGAGTGAATTTTCCCCATTTACTTTTTTTTTCTTTGGTTACATGTTGATTTTCTTTCAAGACAAGGTCACCAACTTGGAAGGTTCATTCATGAACACGTTTTTCATAAGCACATTTGATACATTGTTGGTAAACTTGAAGGTGATCCAGAGCATTAAGATGACGTTCATCTAATAACTCTAGTTGTGCTAAGCGGTCCTGAAAAAAAGTCATCATCAATAAGCATGTCATGGAGAGAAATGTGGAGTGAGGGGATCTGACTTCGAGAGGCAGAATAACCTCTGTACCATAGACCAAAGAAAAGGGTGTAGCCATAGTGGAAGTGCGAATACTAGTGCGGTATGCCCATAGGGAAAAAGGAATGTGCATATGCCAATCCTTCCCAGTATCATCAACCACTTTCATGAGAATTTTATTGAGGGTTTTTTTAGTGGATTCAGCTTGGCCATTGGTTTGTGGGTAATAAGGTGAGGAGAAACTAAGTTAAATGTCAAAGGCATCACAAAGTTTTTGTAGTGTTTTGTTTTTGAATTGTTTTCCATTGTCAATGATGAGGTGATGAGGGACACCAAAGCAAAAATGATGTGATGGTTAATGAACTCACATATTTTCTCGGCTTTTGTGGAGATGAGTGGTATGGCTTCCACCCATTTTGTGTAGTATTCGATGGCAGCTATGATCCATTGATGATGTTGGGAAGAATGAGGATTGATTTCTCCGACAAGATCCAAACCCCATTAAGAGAAGGGCCAAAGGTCACGAGTGACCTATAAGGCATGACTAGGTGTATGATGAAGGTTGGAATGTTGTTGACATTTCACACAACATTTGACATAGTCACAACAATCATGGTTAAGGGTCGGCCAATAGTAGCCTAGGTGAAGAATACACTTAGAACAATAGCAAGGCCACTAAAGTGACCTCCACATATGCCATCATGAACCTCCTTAATGGTATAAGGAATTTCAGAACTTGTGAGGCATCGTAAGAGAATACCATCAAAGCCACACTTATAGAGGAGTCCCCCAGATAACAAAATGGGAGACCTTTTTAAGGAAGGCACGTTGTCCATTACTGGGTGAGATCAGGAGGTAAGATGGAGAGGGAAAGGTAGTTGAGTATTGTTTATACCAAAGGTCACTCGGTCTCGGGGTGTCATTTTCCGATTGAGTAAACATCATGAGGTAAATAAGAAGGTGAATGGAGGCATTGTACGGTGACAAATATTTTGGAATCAATAAGGGAAGCGGGTATTTGGGAAGCTAAGTAGGCCATGGTATCTACAAATTTGTTGGTTGAACGTGGGATGGTTTGAAGGGTGTAACGATCAAAGGTGGTCAAAAGTATGTCTACATGATGTTTATACTTTTGAAGTATCTCATTACGACATTGGTACATACCATTGACTTGGTTTATGACCAATTGTGAATCACCAAAGATGTGGATTGATTTGACATCTAAGGCATAGGTGGTCTGAGACCTAGTACGAGCGCTTCATACTTGCAATATTGTTGGTGCATTCAAAGTCTAGTTTGAAAGACAAAGGCATGGGTTCTCCATCTAGAGGAATGAGGATAACACCAGCCCCACCCCCACGCTGACACTTGGAACCATCAAAGAACAATGTCATTTGGTAAGGGGGTTCATCTAGGGAAAGGGTAATTGAATGATTCATCGAGAAAGTCAAAATTAGAGGGTTGGTCCCTAGAAATAGGTGCATCACCAGTTGGTCAACAATAGCCTAGCCCTTAATGGACTTTTGGTGAATGAATTCAAGGTCAAGATCAGCTAAAAGCATAAGCCATCACGTGACACGCTGATTTTGATAAGGTTTGGCATACATGAAGTGTAAAGGGTCGGTGTTGGTCACAACATAGGTTTTGTGGTTGAGTAGGTAATGGCGGAGTTTGGTGGCAACAAAAACTAAGGCTAAGAAAAGCTTTTCTAGATGGTTGTATCGGGTTTCATAGTCCAAAAGAGTATGGCTTATGTAATAAACCACCTACTCCCTATGTTGTTCATCGCGATGAGTGAGCATGGCTCCCAAGGAATGATCGGTAGCTGATATGTATAGGTAAAAAGGTTGATCATCTTTAAGTGGAATGAGTACGGGTGGTTGGAGAAGGTATTGTTTTAGGGCCTCAAAAGATTTTGTGATAGTCATCATCCCATTTAAAGGAGACATCTTTCCTAAGTAGATGATGAAATGGTTGACACCGATCAGATAGTTGTGAAATGAAATGGAATGAATGGACTGCAATTTACCTTGCAGGCTACGGAGTTGTTTAAGGTTAGTGGGCGAGGCATTTCTAGAATGGCCTTGACTTTAGCAGGTCAACTTCTATACCATGGAGGGAAACAATAAATCCCAGGAGTTTTCCTGAGAGAACCACAAAGATGCACTTTTTAGGTTGAAGGCGGACGTAATATTTAATGAGGTGGTCAAAGATGGTTTTGAGGACAACGAGAGGTGCTCAAGGCAATGTTTAGATTTGGCCAAGAGATCATCCACGTAATCTTCCAATATGCGATGCATGATATCATGGAAGATGTAAGTCATAACACACTGATATGTAGCACCAACATTTTTAAGGCCAAAAGGCATGACTCGATAGCAAAAAGGTTCCCAAGGGGTAATGAATGCGGTCTTGTGCTGATCTTCCGGGGCAAGAAAATTTGGTTATAACCCGAGAAACCATCCATGAGTGAGAGCATCTCATGACTAGCAGTAAGGTCAACCAATTGATCAATACCGGGCAAGGGAAAGTCATCTTTTGGGTAGGCAAGGTTGAGGTCTTGGAAGTCCATGTAAATGTGGAGTCCCCTATTGCTTTAGTAATAGGACAATGTTAGAAATCCAATGAGGATAATCAATGGGTAAGATGAAGGAAATGGAAAGAAGGCGTTGAAGTTCTTCTTTGACGAGAAGAGAAATGCGAGGGTGCATTTTCCTCAACTTTTGTTTGATAGGTTTGGCATCGGGAATGGTTACGATATTGTGGACCACTATGGTGGGGTCAATACCGGCATGTCTATGTAAGACCAAGTGAAAGCATGGTTATGATCTCGGAGAAAAGAAGTGATGGCTTCCTGTTCAGCAACATCTAAAGATTGTCCGATCTTTAGGATGTGTGGGTCATCCTGAGTATGAATGTTGATCTCGATAGTCGATTCATTCAACATGGTTTGCATCTCATAGGGTAACGACCGATGAATATATGAGTCTTCTACACCAAGGTAGGTGAGTATGGATTCATCATCCTGACATTGAATGACGTTAATGGTAGGTGTGTCATCATTCGATCATCTCAGGATACAGAATGGGAGAGTGGAAGGGGCCTCGCCTTCACATTGATAAGTCAAAGGCCCCAAGGAAATGGTGTTTATGAAAAAAAAATTTAGGAGGGATAGATTCAGATCCATCGAACTCTGCATGGTGAGGGTGGTGATGAAGGTGGAGAAGGGCTAGGGTCCTCAATGAGTTCAATGCGGGCCTATTTGGTAGGAGGTTCAGGGAAGCCGATACCACTCTCGGTCATTATGTTTGTGGGTGGTACATGGAATAATGGTATGGTGGCCTTGCTCATAAAAAGAAAACCAAAACCCTTCCACGCACAACAAGTGCAGAAGGTGTGGGTGAAAAAGGTGATTGGTAAGTGATTGGAAGTCAATGAAAATGGGTGGGGTTGTGATGGTGGTTCAGTGTGTAGGTGGTAGTATCAAGTCCCCCATAGGTGAGACTAGTACAAGATGAGGAGGACCATAAAGGAGGCATTCTCCTATATGGTGATCATAGCGAGGGTGTTGGTGAAGGCTTCCATACTCATGGGAGTAAGGAATGTGTCGACACTATATAAGTGGTACTCCCCAGTGAGGCGTTGAAAAAACCTTCCAAGGGATCAGTGGTTGGTATGTGGGTAGCTGGTATGGATGATGTGTCGAGGTCGATGCGAGGTGGAGTTAATGGATTGGGCAGCTAATGGGTCAGCCATGGAGGTTATAGCAGCGGTAGGAATAGAGGAGGTATGTGTGGTGAAAGTAGTAATGGTTAGACTTGGTAGGTGGGGGTGTAGGTGAAGCGGTATTGGTTGCGAAGTAGATGGCTTGATAGGTATGAGCACATCATTGGGTCGGTAAAGCATGTTGCATGTTTTGAAAGGTGATGGGTCAGCTGAATGGTATAAGTGTGTCCTTCATGTTCAAACTTTACACAACGATGCAAAGTGGAAGGAACACAACCCATGACATGGATCCAGGGTCTACCAAGCAACAAGTTATATTGGAATTCCCCCTCCAAAACATAAAACAATTCTGAATAGTGCGGGGGCCCACACGAATGTGAAGGATGATAGTGCCTAGTGTGGAGGTGATAGCATCATTGAATGAACGCAACATGACCGATGTTTATGCATGTAATTGTCAGGTATGCACATTTGAGAAAATGCATGGGATGAAATGATGTTAATGCTAGCACCTCCATCAATCATCACATGGCATACCCGATATGTCATCAATGTGGATAGAGATGAAGAGGGTTGGGTCCGGGTCATCATTTTGGTATGGCATGATCTCTTCCTCTGAGAAGCTAGGGAGGCCACTTGGTGAACAAGGTGAGGTGAGGATGAAGGTGGTAATTTGGTGAGAGAGGCTACATGATGGGGTGTGATAATGGAGGCTACGGGTGTAGGGTCATTGGGTAAAACCTCAATAGATTAAGAACCTCCATGAGGGCTTGAACGATGGGATTCTGAGGTTTGGATGAGGTCATATAAGGACATTTTGAGGGGAGATTGGTGTAGTTGTTTGAGCATGGTGCGATGTGTGATGCCATTAGAAATGGGGTATGTGGGGCCATGGATAGTTATCTTAGGTATGGGTGTAGATGGTATGTTGGGTATAGGATTGGTTGGTGGGTCAACTACCTTTTCTTTACCCTTTTGCACACATGTAGTGACATGTACCATGTTGATTTGAGGGAAGTTGTCAAATGGAGAAGGTGTAGGGTAAGTGGTATAATGACATGAAGGGAAAAAACCTACTGGAGGAGAAAATCCCTGTGAGGTCAGTTGGGCACAATGACATTTGGGTGGTGGCGTGGCAAGTTCTCTGATGTGAACCATGTTAATTTCAAATTTTGTGTGTGGTTCTAGGAGCTGTGAGGGTGGAGGTTGTGGTTGTTGAGTGGGCAGTGTGGGAATGGGTGTTGGTGAAGTAGGATCCTCATCAAGAAGGTCATCATCATCAAAGTTGGTTTCGGGTGGACACAATTGATAAGGACGGTTTTCAAGGCCTTGCAGCTTCTCCATCATGCCCCGCACACATGGTATGCATAAATTTTGGTATCATCAAACCCCTTTGGCTTGGGTTTGAGGGGGTCATAAGGTCGAGAGTGGTGGTAATGTGATAACAAAAGTCTCGAGGAGGTTGGTTAAAATTTTGGCATAGGACCCTGCTAGTGGATCACAATGGGAAGTGAATGTGGGTTTGGGTGTAGGTGTGGTTGGTTGTTGGGGAATTGTTTTTGGAAGTGTAGGAACGGGTCGAGCTATGGGTTTAGGCAATGTGGTTTGAGGTATCGGTCGGGTTTGTTTGGGTAGGGGTACAATAGATGGATGGGTAGGAGGGTGTGGGGTTGTTTTGACTACCTTGTTGTGGGGTAGTGGGGTTTTGTTTTTTAGGTTACACCTTCTTGGGTAAAGGTGATGTGGGTGTACAGGTCTAGAAGGAAAAGCAGATGGAGGAAGAGGGCGAGTTACCCATGGGGATAACGGGGTGCTATGAAGGTAGATGACGCGGGTCATGCTTGGGGTGTGAGGGACAATGACTGAAGTGTAGTGGGTAGTGAAGCAATGGCTGAAGGTATCGAGGTATTGGTGGTAAAGAGACTACAGGTGTGGGTATGAGTCGTGTTGTGTGCCTGGTAGGTTAGAGGTTTGTGAGGAAGGAATGGGTTGTTGTGTTATTGGTTTATGGATGGGTGAAGGGTGCTTGACCATGTTGGGAAGCTGAGGTCTTAAGGTAGATGGACAAGTGTGGGTGTGATTGGTGTAGTCGGGGTATGAGGCCGATGAGTTTGTTTCTTTGGTTTGGGTGTCGGGGTAGGTGTGGTATTGACATTGGAGGATGTAGCTAAATCCAAGTTTAATAGGTGGATGAGTAAGGCTGGTGGTCGGGGTGACCCCTAAAGTGGTAATAGGTTTAGTGGAGGTAAATGTTGTGGGTATGGGTTTGGGTTTAGGCATAGGTCAGGTTATGGGTAAGGGTGTGGTGTGAGTGCTAACAGTATCGTGGAAGGGGTTGTGACAAAATAGTAGTGGTTGTATGTGGTTTGATGGGTGGAAATGTGTTTGGGTAGATAGTGGAGGTGTCATCGAGGGATCTCTAGCATCTATGTTGAGACAGGAGTAAGAGGCACCCCCATAATAAAGCCCTATCCACATAATCCAAGTGATCACCAAACGTGAGAATGGCACATGTCAGGGGTGGAGTTGGTGAGGACCTAATGGGAATTCCCATAAAATGCATCTTAGAGATGGGGAATCAGCCAGCTTCAACTTCCATGGGTAAGAGAGCTGAAAGTAGGTCTGTTGGATGTTGGGTAGCTGATGGAGAATGCTCACCAAGAGGCAAAGGTATCTCCACCGGTCTATGATGGGTGGAAGAGATGATGGGAGTTCCTCTATAAGTGGAGGAATGGATAGGTGCTCCTCTAAGGTGGGAGGTAATGGGTGCTCCTCTATGGGGAGGAGGTAATGGGTGCTCCTCTATGGGTGGAGGAGGTAATGGGTGCTCCTCTATGGGTGGAGGAGGTAATGGGAGCTCCTCTATGGGTTGAGGAGGTATGGTAGGTAAAGGTTCTCTAAGTGGAGAAGCTAGGGGTGAGATGGTCTCAATGTTAGCAGAAGACTCCTCCATAGGTGATGTAGGAGATGAAAGGTGTTCTTCTATTGGTGAAGGAATAGTGACGGTTGGTTCCAATGTGGAAGGAGGATTTTGGGCTAGGATTTCCTCTATGGAAGGGATGTGAGGTAATTGAGAGGTGACAGGTACCTCGTTAAAGATTATGTGAACCTCACGGGTATGGGTATCATGAGTGGATGTCTCACCGGTTTGATTGGATGAAGGGGCATGATTGGGAAATGGTTTTTAAAGATTTGTAGATTTTGGTTAGGGGTGGCATTGGGATTATCCATAGTCAACTCACCTTTCTCGAGCATTTCTTGGACAATATTCTTAAAAGTGATGCATTTTCCATCACTATGACCCTTCACTCGTGATAGTTACAGAAATCTTGTTCCTTATACCACGCGGGCATGGGGCGAGTAGGGTCAAAACCAATAGTGTGTGGTTTTATGGGTGGAAGGGTGATGGTGCCAGCTTTGATAAGCTTTTCTAAGACAAAAGAGTAAGGTTCCCCAATTGGGGTATATTTTTGTTGTTCTTATCTGAATCGAAAAGCCTAGATGGGTGATAGATTAGATGAGGGTGTAGCCTGATTGACGGATGAGTGGGCTAGGCCTCGAGTACCACTACGCGTAGCTAGCGTACCTTTAGCCTTTGAATAATTGGTTGGTGGTTTGAAGAAGAAGAGGTTTCATTCGACTTGAATGCCAAATTCTTATTTCATAATTGGATTTTCTTCTCTTCGATGGCCCAAATCTCTAACTTTCATGCCATAGTGAATGCCTCATCAAATGTTCTAAAAGTTTGGACCTACAAGGTCGGGGAGATATGTCTGCAAGCTCATGTGAAGAGCTCGATGAGTTCAGTTTGTGGCAATTGAAAGGTAAGTTGATTGATCAAGTTGCACCAATGAGTGACAAAATCTATGATAGATTCATCCTCGTACTGATGTGGAATATAGATCGGTCATGGTAACCTTCTTGGCTGATATTGATAGAGAAATGATCCAAAAAGCTTGGGCTACCTGATTGAATGAAAATATGGAGTGTTTGGGTAACCCACTATACCAATCTAATGCTGGTCCAGTGAGGGACATGGGAAAAGTTCTCAAAAGTAAGGCATCATCATGAGCAATCAGATAACACCCATGTTTGAACGAGTGCAAATGTTGTTGTGGGTCTTCCTTACTATTGAAGTGGTTGAATTTAGGCATTTCCCAATGCATAGGGTATGAACGGATAGGAATGGATGGGTGAATAGGCTCATTGCAAATCTCATCATAGGTGAGAGTGTTGTGGGAGCTAGAAACCGATGCCTCCAGTGTCTGCATCTTATCCATCATCAATTTAATTAGGTCATTGGTGGGTTGTGATGATTGGATGCCTCCTATAGCATGAGGAGGTTGGTTTTGGGTATATAATGGGGTGGCATTCCAGTGTATGGGGCTGCCATGTAAGGTGGTGGAGAAGAAGGTAATGAAATAGGGGGTACATACCCGAATGAATAATAGATGAAACAAGTGGTTGTTGGTAGTATGTATATGGGGGTGGAAGGGTCGTGGTAACCCTAGTGGCAATAGGGGCTAATGATTGTGGAATGGAAAGAACTACATTCTGAAATGGGGTAGGGGTCACCGACACTAGAGGTGGGAACATAGCTACAGGTATGTGTGAGACATGAGGGGTGGATGAGGTTGTGTTTGGGGTAATCATCGAGGGTATGGTGGATGTAATGGGTGCCACAGAGATAATAGACGTGGTAGTCATGGTAGGTATAGAACCTAACTATGAAAACTGGGGGTAAGGTGGATGTGGGTAGCACGGAGCTAGATGGGGCTGATGTGGAAGTGGGTGTGAGAGTCGGGGGATAGATACGGGCATGTCGTATATCAACTGACCCGAGGCATCTCGAGTGGATGAGTGGGAGAGGTAAAACTACAAGGCAACAGGGTTCTGGTCAAGGAGTCATGCAAACTCCTCATCTCCGGTAGTGATATTAGTAGGCTGGATAGGATCCATGGCTGGTGATAAAATAGAAGGTGGTGAAGGACTAGGTGGGAGCGGTTGGCAACTGGCATGGAACACGAGGGCATTCACTTGTCTTCGGGTCAGCACCATGTGAACCAGTATTGATCAGGTAGGGCTGCTTCTCTGTAAATGATATAGAGAACAACAGAACAGTGAATCTGGTGATAAAAAAAAATGATGAAGTAACAAATGGTGGGTGGAATGTGAAATAGGCTAACCGATGCTGGTTAGGGAAAATTGATGTCGGTCAGGGGTAATCCACTTCTATCACCACATAGAAAATAGACAATGAGTAAACAGTGAGGTAGAAGGCAAAATCTGACAAGTATGCCAAATCTAGGGATGTGTAAAATGTCAATGGGAAAAATGACAATGATAGAGACTGTGGAAAGTGGAAAAAGTGAAGTGAAATGTCCTTTTGAGTAGGTTAGCAAAAGGACCTAGAACCGACGTCGGTTGGGTTTAACCGATGGCGGTCAGAGGTAACCGATGACGGTTACTATGAAATTGAAACAAGTGATGAGAAAAAGTGGTTGTGAATTAAAATTTGATGTGGAATCAGACCCAGAATTTATGGGAATGATGGTGATATGGCCCAGCACACTCAGGTGAAGCCGGAATACACCAGCTATGATGAGGAGCATGCAAGGATGAACAAAAAAGTGATGAACGTGATCTTTCACCTCAAAACACAAGCCAAGCAAAAACACTAAGAAAATGTGATCCTAAGAGTGCCCTTTTCTATTATGTTTGTTTAGCTTATGCTATTTAGGGACTGACACATGAATTGTGAAATAGAGTTTTTGGTGAGGATGGCTTCCTACAAAGAAGGAGATCTAAAGGGTGAGGTTTCAGGTATGTTATGGTGGGGGTGGGCTTCACTCTGAAGTATGACTCGACAGAGTAGTGAGCTGAGGTGCCCACTGTGTCGTGATCATGTGATCACCTACAACTTCTTCCAGGTAAGATGTTGTTTAAGAATGTATGTATTTGAATTTTTGTGTGGTTTGGTAAGACTCAGAGAAAGAGAAAAGGATAGAAGTGCTTTTCTATGATTCATTTGTCAACCATCAGCTGGTCATGACCTCCAGCATATAGGTTTCCCTCATTTAATGTGAGCTAATGCAAAAAATCGAATGAAATGCAATGATTTTTTAAAACCAAATCAAAAATGTGAAATTGGATGACACAATAAGATGAAGAGGAAGAGGGATGCTCTTTCACTATAATGCAAAAAACATGAAGAAATGATTCTTTTTAAATACACCAAAAGAAAAGTTTCCTTTAGAGCAAATAGAAAGAAGAAGTGGATTACTAGGGAAGAAAATTAGTGTGTACGCTTTTTTTAGAAAGGAAACAAACACACAATTTTTCCTAGGAATGAATGAAATGCAAGGAACCCTGATGGGTCCCACTGGCATGCCAAAATGTTTCACCTTTTTCTTAGATTGTTTCTTTGAATTGTTGATGAAATAGATAGGGTAACGGGCATAGGAGGAATACCTGTTCAAATGTCAGTTGATGGGTTGTTGCACATGCGTATGACTTCCGAATCCACAATTGACCATGAGAGCTTCCTTTTGGCTAGGAGGAACTACCTGTAATGAAAGCAAGACCACCAGAAAGAATTAAACAATATGGGCAGTGAACTACCTAGCGTGAGCTAGATCCGAAGAAGTGTGATACTTCCTAGATGGTCAGTCCACTATTTTAAACAAATTAATGTTGTAAAAAAAAGTAAATCCTATTGTTATTTTAAAATGATTTAGGTATCTCACTTAAAAACACAATAAGAAAATAGATCTAATCTAACAGCTAAGCTAGAATAGAATCCAAAGGTCAAATGATTGGTTCTGGGTCTCTAGCAGTCTGATAAAGGTCTCGGGTAGGTCACAGTGAGTGAGGGTGAGGTAAAATTAGGTGGGTAGGTCTCTGTTTAAGGCTATGTGGGTAAAACACAGAGACTGGCGTCAGTCAGGGGTGACCGACTGTGGTTAGGTATAACCGCAGCGCCATTCATCGTGAGATCTGGAAATGTCACGCAAATCGGGGTTTTGGTCTCCTTTTTGATTGCACAAAGGATTTTGGTTGGTCGATGAGGTATTGGGTGACTAGAATAGGATTTTGCGAGGTTTTGATGGGTCTATGGAGGTGAAAATGTTGGAGAAGGTCAATAGGGAGCAAGATAAACAATGGATGATAAAATAATGATGAAATGAAATAACCAGGAAAGTATGATGTTGTACTTACTTGGATTTCATTCCTGAAGGTCTATGTGTGAAGGATGGAGGTGTTGATGATGGGTTTGAAGGCTACAAGTGATCACCAACTAAAGAAAAGATTCTACATGGGCTGCATGCACACTCCTCTTTGCTTAGATAGATCAAAACATGTGGTCTGGGCTGATGTCAGAGAGAAGATGCTCAATCTCCTTCCTTGGATGTGAGTTCTTACTGAATTGGCTCTCTGAAGATGTGTTATCTCTCTAAGATTTGTTCTTGTTCATCAAATTTCTTGCTTCCAACTTCCAAGTTCCAAGTTCCAACCTTGAGAATAAGGTTGTTTTGGGTTAAAAGGGGTAACCGACGGTGGTCCGGCTTAACCGCGATGGTTAGGGGTAACCGACATCGGTCAAGGTGGGATTTCCTAGGTTTACTAAACTTAGGAGATCCTCCTAATTTCCTCAGATCTCATGTCATTATCCCACATATTAGACTCGGAGCCTCTTGTGAGCATGTGGGAATATGGTTAGAGGGAATGTAGGCATTGATTTTTAGGGTTTGGGTAAGTCTTAGTTAGTTATGGTAACTTGTTAAGAATAGGTCTTAGGTTGAGTTAGCTTGGTGAGGTGTCTAAGTGAATTGTATGTGTAGATATTATTTAAATAAGATATTTAAATAATAAATATAGTGAGGATAAAGCATTCTGTGGTTTCAATGGCTCATGCTCTAATGCTCTTCATGGTGGTTCTCAACCATTGCATAAATCCTATGGCTATGTCCCATGTCACGAAGCGTAGGCTCGGAGATCTATGTCTTACCCTTGTTGTTAGGGTTATGTTGACATCTCTCCAAAAGTGTCCAGGTAGCTCCACAACCAAAACATCCTCTTGAGCCTCCCAATGAGTAGCACCTCCAAATAGGTGACACAGAATTCTATGGCATGGATCCTAATGATCCGATTACGGTCTATTGAGGCTTCATTGGTGATCTCCTGCTAAATAATCTCTAGGTCCAACTTTGTGTCCCGACGGGACCCCAGGAGGAGGCCCCATACTCGACCTCTCTATGCATCAACTCTCTGTGAATGTCTATCAGAGTGGGCGGGATCTGCTGCTTCTGACCCTTAAGGATGACCGTGTTGAACCACAGCCACCATGAGGAAGAGGTACGACCCCCTTGATCTACTCGTCCCGCATCTACGTATGCGACTCCGGACTCGGTCTCTTGCCTACTAGGTCTTCCCCTGATTCTCCTCTACTATATAGGCCTTCTCGGCCTCAGCTAATTTCTATGGGTATTGGATCCACACTGCACCTCCAATATCTAAATTTAGGCCCTGGATGAACCTATGAATCTACACCTACTCATCCTACATATACTCAACATACTGGAGTAGATCCAGAAATCTACTCTCATACTCTGCTACTGAAAGAGATGCCTATCGGAGGACATGGAACTTGTCTATCCGTTGCTGTATGATCCTTTGTGACAAATATCTACCCCTGAATCTCTCCTCAAATATCTCCCAGGTCACTATCTCAGAATCAACATGGAGCTTCTGCTCCTCTTTCCTCCACCAT
This sequence comes from Taxus wallichiana var. yunnanensis, assembly GCA_018340775.1. Lineage (NCBI taxonomy): Eukaryota > Viridiplantae > Streptophyta > Pinopsida > Cupressales > Taxaceae > Taxus > Taxus wallichiana. The sequence goes on from CM031244.1 coordinate 198,598,988, forward strand.
ACTCCTACTCCATCCCTCAATAGATGGATCACAACATGAGCTTTCATGTTGCTAGAACAAGGAAAAATCTTGAAGCAACCACTCAAGCTCACTAGCCAGGCCTCTGCCTAAAATCCACCCATGTCACCTAAGTAATGTGATGGCTGAAGCTTTAGGATCTCCCTGATGTGATCTATAGCTATGGTCTGATGGCCTCTAGGTCTCTCTGCATGCTCATCCCTAAGCCTAGGGCTCCGAGACCTCTCTCTATGCTTTGAAACTCTATCACCCTATCCCCTAAGTGGTGACTCTACTCTGGCTGACTCTACATGGGAGTTCTCTCCTCTATGCTCCTCACTGGGTCAAGGAGATACCTGACCCTCAATGGAAGGGGCTCTGTCATGACTGGCTGCATGTCCTCCTCCTAATCCTCCATGTAGAGCGACATTGACATCCTAAAGAGTCTGCAAGATCTAGGGTAGGATAGCTGCTACACCCTAATCCAGTGGTGGTGGTGGTGGTAAGTATGATTCTATGTGGAAATTTCCCCCCCCCATCTACACCTCTTGTACAGAGACCAAAGTGAGAGTCGTTCATTTTTTCTAAGTTTTATTCAATTTCCATGTTTACTAAAAAATGCAATTTTCTAACTATGTTGTTTTTTTCTAGATTTGAAAATGTGCTAGGTTTAAGTTTCTGTCCCAAATTTTCTAGTGTGCCCAATGGTCTAAGCTTTTGAACCACTACTCGATACCAAGTGTGATGCCTCTTAAAAAAACCCACTTGAGACCTAAGAAACAACCAAGGATTAGTCAGAAAATTATGGAATAATTTTTTTGTTAAAAGGAACCAACAACCAAGTTGCAAGACAACAATTGACACTAACAGTTCCAAACAAGATTAATCTACTAGAACATACTTTTATTTTATTAGCAATTATCGAGGTCAAAAATTCCAAATTTTAGAGTTAGAAGATTTCAGTTAGGTCATTGGGGTAAATAAACACCATATCCACTCTATAATAGGATTAGAGTTTCAACTTGATTTTTCCCATTCTTAATACATTCAAAATTTCCTAAATCATTCCCATTGGATAGAAAATTTTTCATCTTTCCAACTATATAAAGAAGTCCTCCTAACTCCTTATAAAACTCCAATTATGGACCGATGGACCTTAGGGGTCAAATTTTCCCAAAGGGGACACATGTCGAATGGGGGAGGAATCCCATTTTTGGGTTGGCGGGTCATGGGGTGGTGTTTGGAATTTTTCTTTCATGGGGAGAAAATTCCTATTTGTGCCCATGCCTCTGTTGTGCTTCTAGGGACACGTCTCGCTCTGAGCTCATGTGGGGAAGAAGGAAAGGGATGGGCGGAGTAGTGGGGAAGTGGCAAAGATTCTCCGAAGTGGAGAAAGACCATTTTGCGCACACATGCCCGTGGGTTCACCAGGGACACGTGGCACTCAACAAGCCGAAGCGGGGAGAAAACAAGGAAGGGGTGGGGCGGTGGAGGTTGAGTGGAATTTTCACCAAAGCGAGGGAAAAAGGGAGAAGTTTGACGCAGGGGTCCACGCGTCCACGGAAGGGTTTTCTCCAGGCGGGGTGGGAGTGCGGGGCTCTTTGGAAAAAACACAACATTTTTCCAAAATGAAATTTTTAAAGGATAGATTTATGAGGGTTTCCCCACCTCATTGTCACCCCATGCTACCACGTGGTAGCCTCTAGTTGGCTATGGGCTGGCCGGGGTAATTTATAAAATTTTTGACAAAAATTTTTCAAAATTTTCTAAGGATTTTTTTTTCAAGAGGAAATTTTTGGGCCACAGTTCCAGGGGAAAAATTTCCCGCCAAGGAAGGAAAACTTCAAAGGGCCATAAATTTTTCTAGAAAGCTCAGTTTTGGGCAAACAAGGACTTTCTGGAAATCTCTCAATGCCCTCTTTACAAAGAGATCATAAATTTTACATTTTGATAAAGTTTGAGGGGTAAATTTTATGAAAACGTTTTGCAGGATTTTAAAAAGTGAACTGGTAAATTTTAACTTATAAATTTTTTGTTCAATTTGATCTTCTCCTTCACTTGACATGCCAAACAGATATGGAGGATTATTCTAGGAAGGATTTAGGATATTTTAGGAAGGTGAATTTGTTCAAATGATTTCAATTTGAATTTTTCCAATATTTGACGGAAAATAGCTACAAAATGACTGTGAAAAGGTTTACGCTTGAATTTTACAATGTTCTAAATTAATTATTAAGTTTTCTTTCTCAATTTGAGTTCATTGATGTCATAGCATGCTAAATTTTAACATTTCCAAGTTGATTATTATGTGCAGGCCCGAACTATGCATTTTAATTAAATTTATTTGCTAGTTTTAAATTTACAACAGAGATCCATTTCTAGAAAATTTGTATATCAATTTCATCATTCAAGTGTGACATTTAATTTCTAATCTAATCTCATACATTTAGTTGGTTTAAAAAAACCATTCTAAATCAAAATGTAATACTTGAATTCCATTTTACACATTTCCAAAGATACAAAATACTGCATTATTTCCACGTACATTTCTTCTTTTCAAACAAAGATCTAACTATCTCTTTTTCCATACAATGAAACATTTAATTCAATCCATGGTAGACTTAAGTTTTTTCCTTCTTCAAGCAATCATTAAAACAAGAATCCAGTTTCTATCCTTCCTCAAAATCATATATTTGAAACAAGGCAAAATAATATTGTTACATCTCACGTGTTTTTTTTTTTTTTTTCGTTTTTCATTTTCCAAAACAGATATATTTCAATCACAATTTGATATTCCAATTGAAAAAAACAATGAAAATGAGGGAAAGTCTTACAATTATTTATTAATTCAAAAAGAAATACATCTTTCAATGTTTGAATGCAAAAAACAAATTTCTATTTCTTTCTTTCCAATAAACTAGAACAAAGTATAAACATCCTTCATAGTTCGAATATACAACTTTCATAACCAATTACAACATCTTTTCTTCACAAATATATTACAATTTCATCCACTTCAAAGTGGGAAAGGTTACAAATGAATTTGTTTCACAAGGGGCTGGAAAAATTGTCTTCTTCTACTCCAGAACAATAACATGCAAGTTTTCTTTTTCTTCCAAATTGATCACAAAAAAAATGGGGAAAGGCAATGATCTCCACCTAACCAAGAAATCCAATGAAAGGAGAAGCCATCCTTCGTCATTGGCCCTCGAGCCTAAACCAAAATGCAAAAATAAATGGATATCAACCCATGGCAACAACAACCTTCCATAACACATAGTACTCTTTCAACATGCATATTTTAATTGCAAAACACGATTCAACACAAGACAACAATTTACAACTACTTTAGATACACATTCAAACAAAACTCAAAGCTTGATCATGTAAGCCAAAGGATCAAGGACTATGGGGAAAGCTACTTATGCCTCCCAACGAGAATTGGGCAACCACCTATAACAAACCACTAATAAATTTCACCTCACAAATCCTTATTCCCCCAACAATCCCTCCTTATGCCCCGATAGATTTCCTTATGCACCCCACAAAGTAAGAAATGCAGTTATTTCTTTTCATTGGTGGATCCCAAACCAAACTCCCTCCACAATAATTCTGATGCCACTAGCATTCCCTTATGCCCCCACATGAATTCCCCATAGCCTTCTCCTACACCATTCCTATGGTAGTCTACCCAAACAACCAACAAATAACAAAACATACACCATTCACACAAATACAAAAAGAAATAACAATATAAGAGAAGAACTCAGCTCCTACCTCTCCAAGGTAGCTTTTATTTCCAAACAACAAGCTTCAATACTAAAACACAGTCCTAAAAAAACAATGTCAAATATTAAATTATCTCCAATCTCTTCCAAAATCCACAAGAGCTCTAAACAACAAAAAAGTGTGCCCCAAAGAGGTATGCAAATGATTCAACAACTCAAAACAAGCAGAGTTTGAATTTTATAAAAGAGGGAAGGGAAGAGGATGATGTGGATCCATGTAGTATGCCACGTCACACATCCTCAAATCTAAACACAAAAGAAAAAATTTCATTCTCCCAAGCACCATAAAGAGTTGGGTGAAAATATGACAAATTACTTGCACACTCCAAAAAGTCAACACCCCAAAGGACTGCAAATTTAAAACATGAAGAAAGTACAATTAAAACATGCAACATAATTAATACAAATGAATTATAAAGGGTTAAAATCAACCATCCAACCATAGGTATGGTTGGTAAATAGATTTAAGAGGCATGGGACAAGTTTTACTTGTCCCACAAGCCTCCAAAAATAGCCCCAAGGAGAAATTTGAATTTCCAAGGAGGTGGAGTATTTCATACTCGAAATCTGACTTACAAAACTCTTACACCAATTTACACATCCCTTACATATTTAATACAAAGAGATAAAAACTTCCATTATTACTATCTCATATCCTAATTTGATTTATTTAAATTTTAACCATATGATTCCTCACATTAATCTACCACAATAATTGAATAAAAGAAAGGGACACATTACTAATAAAATACATACAAAAATAATAAAAGTACACACATTAATAAAATACACAAAATCCATGGTCACATATAAAGGTGATCCCCTCCTTGGGAATCCGTAACAACAACAAACACAACACAATAAAATAAGTTGTCATGGTGACCTTTTCGAATTTACCTAGAATTCTATTATGGTTGGTCTCCAATCCCCGATGTTTGTTGTGATATTTAACCTAAAAACACAAATACCTCCTTCAACCTCGTGGCCATAACAAAACATCCAAAATGAATATAAATATAGTCACTAAATCAACTATACATATGAATCACAACAATATCAAGGCAATCAACAATAACACTTACAATTTATATCAATAACATCAAAGTAACAACTATATCATCATCATATAATGTCCATTTCTTAGTCTACTCACAATATCCAAAAATCACATGCCCGAACAACATTCAAACTATATCCATCTCAAATAGTATATCATCATCCACATATGAAGTCTCTCCAATAATCATCATGCATCATAACCAAATCAAGATCAACAATAATCCATGCTCCCACATCTAACATCATACTAAATCAAAGCATAATAACTTCAATAACATAATCAACAGTATCAACATAAGTATCAAAAGGTGTCAAAGGGATGTGGGCACTACATCCCCTCCACTTAGACTCGACTTCCTCTTGGAAGTCACTAGAAAAAATGTGGAAACCGAACTCGTAATAAGGTAGCATCCTCCCATGTAGCTGCAGTCTTATCATTTCTATCTCACTTGCACCCGAACTCCGGTTAACCTCTCTACCTCAAAGGCCCGAGGTCCTATGATCTATGATGCGAATGGGATCCACCATAACTTACCCCTGATACTACACCTGCATTGATGTCTAATATAACACATGAGAAGGATCTGCAATATATCTCCCGAGAGATGAAACATTAAAAACATCATGTATGTGAGATAGGTTGGGTGGCAATTCTAGACGGTAGGCCAAAGGGCCGATATAATCCAAGATCTCAAAAGGACCAATGAATATAGGAGCTAACTTAGAACCTTTTCCATAATAGATAGGGCTCTTGTGTGGCACGACACGAAGGAAAATCTTCATGCCCATGTCAAAACTATGGTCAATCCTATGCTGATTTGCATACTTCTTCTACTTGTCATGTGCCTCCTGTAATCTCTCGCCTAATCAAAACTACCTGCTGCTCCATGTCCTGTAGAAGAGCTAGTTCGAGAGATACTCTATCCTCTAACCTATACCAGCTAAGAGGTGTCCTACACGCTCTACCATACAAATCTTGAAAAGGAGCCATGCCTATAGAACTCTGAAAACTATTATTGTAGGAAAACTCCACTAAGTATAGGTACTCCTCCCATTTAGACTTGTTGATCCATCACAAACATCCTAAGCATGTCCTCTAAAATATTATTCACCTACTTAGTCTATCCATCTATCTCAGGGTGATATGTCGTGCTAAAGTTTATTTTCGTATCGAGGATGTACTACATGGTAGTCCGAGAAATGGGAAGTGTATAAGGGATCACGGTCACAAATGATCTTCTACGGAATCCTGTGCAACCTAACAATCTCATCCAAATATACCCGTGCCACTACTCTAGATGTGTAAGTGGTCTTCACTAGAGAAAAGTGAGCCAATTTTGTCAATTTATCAACAAAGTGACCGTAGTGGCATCATGGTGATATCTCAACATTTGTAGCCTAATAATGAAATCCATGGAAATGGTGTCCCACTTCCATTCCGGTATAGCATGAGGACAAAGAAGGCTTGTTGGATGCTGATGCTCAGTCGTAACTCTCTAGCACTCTAAACATCATGACAAAAACTGAGCCACGTCTCTATGAAGTCCTCTCCAATGATACAACTATCTCAAGGTGGCGTGCATCTTCTTCACTCCAGGATGGGCTGAATAGGGTGCATGATGTGCCTCTACCAAGATGTCCTACCTCAATCCTCCATCTTTGGGAACATATATCTGATCTATGTGCCTAAGAAGACCATTTGTCTCTAAGGAAAAACCATAAAACTTCCCCTCAAGGGGTCTCGAGACTCGATCTCTTCTCGTACTGCAATGTAGAAGTTGTCAAGAGGAAGCTACTGAAGAATCCTTCTCTGCAAATCTATTTTCACTGAAGTGGCCATAGCCACATGTCTCTATCTACTGAGAGTATCTTCTACCACATTCTCCTTCCCTTTACATGCTCTATCTACATATCATACTCACAAAGAAACTCCATCCAATGTTGCTAACGACCGTTGAGATTGGGTTGCGTGAAGAGGTGGCGAAGACTCAAATGATATATCTTGAGTGTGAATCTCCTACTAAAAAGAAAGTGACTCCATCAAACCAAGGTGTTCATGATTCCCGCAAGCTCAAGATCATGGTTTGGATAATTAAGCTCATGATCTTTGAGTTTTTGAGACTCAAAATCCACTACTATGCCTTCGTGCATCAACACACCTCCAAGTTCTACTAAGGAAGCATCCGTGTAAATGAAAAACTCACCCTATGGATCCAACACTGCAAGAATGGGTGTTGTAGTAAGGCACTCCTTCAGTTTCTTGAAGGCATGTTTACATATGTCTGACCAAATAAACTTCTTCCCTTTCCTCTGAAGGGAAGTGATAGGGTGCATAATCTGAGAGAAGTCCTAAACAAATCTCTGGTAGTAACCTACTAATCCCATGAATTTGCACACCTCGGTCACTGTAGTGGGTGTTAGCCAATCCATAATGGCTCTAATCTTGGAAGGATCGACTACGATACCTTCCCCAGAAATGATATGACCCAAATACTACACCTTTGTCTGAAAGAATGCACACTTCTCCAAGTTCCCGTAAAGTTGCTGCTCACAAAGACACTAAAGAACCTGATGAAGGTTCCCCTCGTGCTCCTCACACGTACGTGAGTAAATAAAAATGTCATCAAGGAAGATGAGCATGAAGTGATCTAAGAAGGTCCTAAATACCCCATTCATCAAAATCATGAACATTGTGGGGGCATTAGTCAAACAAAAAGGCACCACTGTGAACTCATAGTGCCCATATCTCATACGAAAGGTGGTGTTATGAATGTTTGCCTTCAAATTCCTCTGTTGATGATAGCACGATTTAAAATCAATCTTAGAGAAAATTGTGGCTCCCTTCATCTGATCAAATAAGTCATCAATACGTGGAAGGGGATAACAATTCTTGATCGTTACCTTGTTTATCTGGTAGTAATCAATACACAACCGCAAGGATCCATCCTTCTTCTTCACAAAGATAACCGATGCACCCCAAGGGGATACACTAGGAAAGATAAGGCCTTTCTCCAAAAGGCCCTCAAGCTGCAACTTGAGCTCATAGAGCTCGGGGTGATCATCCGATAAGGTTCCCGGAGATAGGCTCTACTCAAAGAACTAGATCTATATGAAAATAAATCTCATGTGGGGGTGGAAACCCTAGTAGCTCCCCTGGAAATACGTCAGCATACTCTCTCAAGATGGGATGATCATCTAGTGATGGTCCACTAGACCCATCCTATGATCTTTCACTGATTGTAACAACATACATCTGACAACCCTATCACACACACCGCTTAAGCTACATAGCGGAGATGGTGTGAATAGAAATGGGTCTCTGACCCCTAAAATATCCGACTCAACTCCCAAATCATCTACACAAGATATAGTCTTGTGGTAACAATCCATCCTGCCATATGTGCAGATAACCAGTCCATACCCAAAATGTAACATTCCCATTTAAGACTTTAGAAACAAGGGAATTTTTTTTTAAATATAATGTTCACTATTCTAAATAAAGCATTATTTAGAACAACATTCCATGCCAATCAAATTCAAATAGATAACCATATGCAGCTTGTAATGACTCGGTGATCCACCAATCTATTCATTCCATAACTCATAAGCTACAAATCTATTTATGTTATCATAAGTATTGATTACATATTGTATACTTTGTATACTTGGTTTTCCTACCCTACACTGGTATCTTGAGTGATCTGTTTAAAGAACATATCTAAATATTTGTTACCAATATTCATCGATATCACGTTTCTTTAAACTTGGTGACGTAGGACAATGCAAGCGAGCTTGCGATACTTTGGCCAAAGTTTTACAACATACTGTATGTCACTATTCCTAGATGGAATACTCATCATATTGGAAGGCATCCTTCACCTCACTCCTCTATTATCATGTTTGGTCTTTGCTAACTACCATCACCTACTTGTCACAGTTTAACCCTAGCCTTAGTTAAAAACATAATTTATTATAGGAAGACGCTCACAATGGCTTAGGGTAAATGGGCATACTCGGTTGACCTAAGTCAACTGGATGTGCTAAGGTACCCTGAGCTGTTGGAAGCTACTTCCTATCCTAAATATGCCACTAACCTGACCTAGAGAGAAACTAAGTTCAAGTCCAAGTTCTTATTATGTGTAGATCTAGATGATCAATGTGGAAGGGTGATGCCACATGTCAATTACAACGTTGTATTCTCGAGAAGACCCAAGTCTTCTCAAAATTATAGCCCTGCGGCTTGGCGTGTGCCAACATCCTATAGAAAATGCCTCATCGAGATGTACATACCCTAAGGAGATTGTTATTACATTGTTAATTTGGATTATGTCTTGATTACAACAATCCTGCTAAACCCTAATCCAACACTCCATAAGTTCTTATTGTATACTTGTATCAATTGAGTATTAAAGAACTTCGTTAAACTTATGGTTTCTTTTAATGTTTGTTTTCATGGTGTAACCAACAGTTAACCAAAACAAGACAGTGATATCATAAGTTTCATTAAAATGTACTTTAACTTTCAGGAAGGTTTAACAACCACATATATCCAATTAAAGTAGACTTCATACAAAATGAAGTCTAATAATTAGTAATCATATCTCCAAACCTTTTAGGTTTATATTCAATTGAGAGAGAGAAAGAGTCTTCCTCTAAATGATTAAGTATTAGGGTATATTATTCCCAATATCCATAGTTCTTACTTCATGTTTATTACGCAACACATTACTATGTTAAATTGTTTAGATAAAACACATTGTATTATGCAACTCAACAAGTTGCTTCATTATAAGGGAAATTGAACTAATTCCCATTATCCATCTTATCAAAGATAACAAGATAAGCATAACATAATATAAAGAATATCAACAAGATGGAACTTTCATCTTCTTTATAAAAGTACGAGATAATTTACACAACCAATGCAAATAAATCACAACTCGCAATTCATCATTACAACTTATAAAATTTACAAGACTATGCACTTTAGGCAATTGCATAAAAATAACCCTCATTCTATAAAGTATACAACTTTTCTTTTACAATACAACAAAAGAATGAATCAAAATTATTTACTAAGAATTATACATATATCAGCCAATGCATCATATAAGTTTTTTCCTTCTTTTACCACTTAAGTCATCCATCTGCAAAAATAGCTAGCATGGGTCAGTTGAAGGCTGAGAATGATAAGCACTAAGCATTAAAATGAAGTGCATTCCACTAATTATTTCATTAAAGAAGAACTCGCTTTAATGAGATAATAAAAACATCATACAATCAACATAAGTGATAACAAACAAAAAGGAAGTACATTAATAAATCTAGATCCACTTTAAAGAGAAGAGCAGAATATAATAAACAATATCTTCCTAAGATCTTAAAGTTCTATTAATCCTATCAATGGATTGTAACAAAACAATAAATCTTGTCATCCCATTGTCTCATAATTCTATCCTAATAGAATACCACATTTATCTTTTCTAAGAGACAAAATAAATGAATACAACATGGTTCATTCTAGGATGATTCATCTAAATCATAAGTAAGGAATAAAAAGAACCAATGCGTACCATACCCAACTTATTACATTTGAAAGACAGACCAGGTTCATACATGAATTACCTGTTCCTTTCTCGGGTAACAATCTTACACATTCAACATTAGAATATACATCAAAACAGAATTCCATAACAATACAAGAAGGTAAGGAAAATCGAATACAGTCCAACTGCAATTCCAATTCCAACTCTTCATGTTAGAAGTTATCCATCAAAGTTCACAAACAAAGTAGCCCCGAAGAGGAGTTAATCTCTACTCAAGTTCTTCACAAAAGATAAAGAGTACAAGAGACAAACCTACTCCTATCCATATAAACTAGGCAAGACTAGTCAACAATAGTCAAACCCATAAGTATAAATTTACTTATCAACAAAACCCTCTTGGCTACTAGTTCTCTACATTATTTCATCAATGATTCGAATAAGGTAGACCAATAGGTCAAAATAAATCACCATCTCGAAAGAGAATCGAGTACAGAGAAGTTCAAATAGTGAGCTTATCTAAGGATAGAGGAATGGTAACTCAAATAAGAAAAGAACTAATGATAAATTGTTTCATTTAAATAAACAAGAAGTTCTAGTTTCAAACCAATTCAGGATGAAAGAATACTATAGACTCAAACCATATACTGGTCTCAAGAGAATACGTATATTTTCTTTCTTAAAAAGAAGTCAAAGACTCAATCACTGTATTAGTCGAGAATGACATCCCAAAATAGTAACATATCAAGTTCAGAATTACCCATGAACCCAAAACTGAAGACTCACAAAGGCTTCACCAATTATTACAAAAAAGTAATAGTTCATGATTCAAAGAACTAAGCAAAAACAATAGAACGGAGAAAGTATCCTTCCTGAATAGTTTTAGTGTCCAAGGTTAATAACCCAATCCATTCCAATGCAAAAGAAATGGAAATTTAAAACAAAACTTCACAACCATAAAATTGCGATAGAGGTGACCTGGTTCAAAACATTACGGTCAACCTAGAATGTGGGTTTCCTCCAAACAGTGGGGAAAGAACACTTCCTTCTATCCCCACGCCAATACCATCTCAAGAAGTCGATATAGTAATAAACAAAAGTTCAACATTCCTTTAGGCAAGATGTTTCCAGTTCCAAATCTCAAAGAGATTTCAAACAACCCAAACAAGCTTTCACCCAGTCTCCTAGTGAGTGAGTTGCTTTAAAAATAAAGAGTTATAAGCTAAATATTTTACAAAAGAATAACCCAATACAAAAATGCCTAAACATAATCAAATATATCAACCCAAATATAAAATCATAACACTCAAGTGTTAAATCAGAGTTCAGTGTTGAACCCAAGCTTCACGCACAAATGTTCAAAACTTCATAAGAAAGATAATGTGAAAACAGTGCCAAAATAAAAACTCCTAACAATAGTTCAGCATTGCATAAGTTTTCCAACACTGGTTCTGATCAAAATGAAGTTCCAACACAAGTCTACCTCCAAATTCACAACCCAGAAGAAAAATAAAATAGAACTCAAGTTTCCCTAAGCTCATATCCTTATATTGTCATGAAAGTCATTTCAAAGCACATTAACTTTGAATACAAGATCTAGAGAGAAAAACAGAGATACAAAACAAGTTTATAATACCATTTTCACTTGCATGTAGGTCATAAAACTTACACAAAAAGGTAGTTTCCAAACATCACTATTTTTTACCATGGATACAAATCCAAACAACACAAAGATTCACCAAACCTAGCAAGAAAAAAAAATAACCAGACAGGTATGAAAACATGAATCTCATGAGAGAAGAGTTGTTCTAATGAATCATTTAGAAGAATGCAAATAATTTTAATAGTTAGAGCCTATCATGCCTGATAGTGCTTCCACCAAATCGAAGGAGACTTCCAACCGAGCTTCCAACTCTTTTTCTCCTCCACGAAAGATCAACAATCAAACTTATTTTCCTCCTACGCCTCATATATTTTCCTTCAATAAAAAATAGGCCAAAGAAACCAAAAATAGCTTTGAAGTGAAGGTCAAACTACTGGTTCAAAGAACTAGTTAGCTCCATGCAGAGAAAAATCCACCATGTATACAAAACCAAATGACCTCCTACAAACCCGCCTCCTAAGTTTCCAAGACGATTTGCACACAAAGACCGAGATTCATAAATTCCATAAATGCCATTCATTCCAAAATTCCTGCTTATCTTTCCTTACCACTACCCTCTTAAATATGGCGAATGCCAATTCAACACAATAATACAATTCCTTCCTTTAGTGGAGCTTCCACGTAGGCCTCCACCAAGTCTACTATCCCCTGCCAAATCTAGTAGTACTTCCATCATTTAAACCCATTTCAACTCTTTAAATGTCATTAGAACCGTCTCCCTTGTGATATACAACCCTTAGGTTCCCTTAATATTTTAGGATAGATTCAAATAGAACTTAGGTTAGTTTAAGAATTATCAATATAGGTCTTAAAACATTTGCCATTAGAATTCCCACCTTAGGTTACGTTCAATTCATAACCCTTTAGTATTAGGTAATAGCTAAAAGTAACCTAGTATACTTTAGTAATCCTCTTCCCTTATTCCTTTAGCACAATGCTTGGGTTAGGACACCAACCTTATAATTAGGATGCTTAGGTTAGAATAGAATTCAAATAAGTAAATGTAGCTAGGACATAGGTGTTCTTACCTAGCTTAGATTATTGTTAGGATAATCCTTAGGTTTTAGGACTCGTATTCATCCTCAATGAAATGAATTTTTCTTAAGTCCTTATAATCCTGCCAAGATCAATCACCAAAGACCCGAGCACAACATACAAATTTGAATGAAAACACATTCAAATAAGACCAAGAATTAGTATCATACAAAGTTCAGCCTTCTATGTTCCTTAAACTACTGAATGTCAATTTATCATTCAATCTATGAAGAGGATTTGAAACATTCCTTAGATCACTGAAATTGATCCAAGGATGAGTCAAGATAAGAATTAAGTCTGGAACTCTTAAAGCCGATTGTAGCTCATCTTTCCAAAGTGAAAATGAATTCTTGATAACCATATAATTTTAGTCTAATGATTTTAAGAACATAAAAGATTTATCCTTATCAAGCATGATCTTCAATAGTCAAAAGAACACATCTTTATCCAGAAAATCACATGTCAACACTTGAATGAAAAAGAGGAATATATCAATTTTCGAGGTGTTACATGATTCCCTCTAAAAATAATCATAACTTCAAAGGGTCATAATTTTTGCTGCTAGGGAAAAGTTTCTGCGGAAGGAAAACTTCAAAGGGTCATAAATTTTTCTAGAAAGCTCGGTTTTGGTAAAACGAGGACTTTCTCGAAATCTCTAAATGCCATATTTACATAGAAATCATAAATTTTATATTTTGATAAATTTTAAGTGGTAAATTTTATGAAAACGTTCTGCAAGATTTTAAAAAGCCAATTGATAAATTGTAACTTATAAATTTTTGTTCAATTTGATCTTCTCCTTCACTCAACATGCAAAACAAATATGGAGGATTATTCTAGGAAGGATTTAGGATATTTTAGGAATCTAAATTTGTTTAAATGATTTCAATTTGAATTTTTCTAACAATTGATGGAAAATAGTCATGTAAATGACCTGTGAAAAGGTTTAGGCTTGAATTTTGCAATGTTCTAAATTATTTCTTAAGTGTTCTTTTTCAATTTTAGTTCATTGATATCATATCATGCTAAATTTTAACATTTCCAACTTGATTTTTATGTGCAAGCCAGAACTGTGCATTTTAATTAAATTTATTTGTCAGTTTTAAATTTGTAACAAAGATCCATTTCTAGAAAATTTGTATATCAATTTCATCATTCAAGTGTGGCATTTCATTTCTAATCTAATCTAATACATTCAGTTGTTTTAAACAAACCATTCTAAATCAAAATGCAATACTGAATTCCATTTTACACATTTCCAAAGATACAAAATACTGCATTATTTCCACGTACATTTCTTCTTTTCAAACAAAGATCTAACTATCTCTTTTTCCATACAATGAAACATTTAATTCAATCCATGGTAGAATTAAGTGTTTTCCTTCTTCAAGAAATCATTAAAACAAGAATCCAGTTTCTATCTTTCCCCAAAATCATATATTTGAAACAAGGCAAAATAATGCAATTACATCTCACGTGTTTTTTTCTTTTTTCATTTTCCAAAACAGGGATTTCAATCACAATTTGATATTCCAATTCAACAAAACAATGCAAATGAGGGAAAGTCTTGAAATTATTTATTAATTCAAAAAGAAATACATATTTCAATGTTTGAATGCAACAAATAGATTTCTATTTCTTTCTTTCCAATAAACAGAATGGAGTATAAACACCATTCATGGTTCGAATATACAAATTTCATAACCAATTACAACATATTTTCTTCACAAATATATTACAGTTTCATCCACTTCAAAGTGGGAAAGGTTACAAATTAATTTTTGTTTCATAAGGGGCTGGAAAACTATCTTCTTCTCGCTCCGAATAGAAACATACAAGTTTTATTTTTCTTCCAAATTGATCACAACAAAAGTGGGGAAAGGCAACGCTCTCCACCCAACCAAGACATCTAATGAAAGGAGAAGCCATCCTTCATCATTGGCCCCCGAGCCCCAACCACAATGCAATAAGAAATGGATATCAACCCATGGCAACAACAGGCTTCCACAACACACAACATTCTTTCAACATGCATATTTTAATTCCAAAAACACAGTTCAACACAAGATAGTAGTTTACAACTGCATTAGAAAAACATTCAAATAGAACTCAGGCTTGATCATGCAAGCCAAAGGAGCAAGGACTATGGGGGAAGCTACTTATGCCTCCCAATGGGAATTAGGCATCCACCTATAACAAACTACCAATAAATTTCACCACACATATCCTTATGCCCCCCACAATCCCTCCTTATTCCCCCACATATTTCCTTATGCCCCCACAAATTAATAAATGCAAGCTATTTCTTTTCCATGGTGGATCCCAAATGTAACATCCTCATTTTTATACATTAGAACAAGTAACTTTTTTTTTTATAAATGCTTCTGGTTCTAAATACACAATTTAGAACTCACATATCAAAACAACCATTCTTATAATAGATAACCATATGTAGTTGTATTGACTCGAGTACCTCCGATCTATTCATTCCATGACTCATTAATCTACCGATCTATTCATGAGTATCAAGAGTTGGCATTTTTATTTTAACACATCACTCTTGCGGTTCTCTTCCTAATTTGGGATTCGAATGCTCTATCCAAGGAACCTATCTGAATAATTGTTACCATTATTCATCGGCATCTCATCCCTTAGACTAGGTGACATAGGACAACGCAATCGGTAGCTTACGATACTTTGGCCAAAGATTTAAAACATATTGCTTATGTCTCGTATTCCTTGACGACATACTCGTCAATCTGGAATATGTCCTTCACCCCATTCCTTTGTTATGTAGAATGTCTTATACTGACTTGTGTCAGTCTCTCCTGCCCCAAGTTATTCACTCAGAAATGGATTAATAATATGGCAACATTATAAGGATGCTCTCGAGAACTAGGGATACTCTGACATACTGGGTCAACCCTAGTTAACCCTATGTGTCAAGGTACCCCGAGTCTCCAGGGGCAGCCTCATAACATGACCATGTCGGTAACCAGTCCCGAGTAAAACTTGTTTGAGTTTAAGGAGTAAATCTTAACGATCAATGCAAAGGGTGTCGCCATAAGTCACCTGCATTGTTGTATCTTCGAGAAGATCCTAATCTTCTCGAAGGTACAACCCTGCAATCGACTTGTGCCATCAACCTTCAAATCCGCCTCGAAAATATCTAATTAACCTTAAGGTGTTACTTACATGGAGTTAAAATTATACTTTAAGATGCTCCTTTTAGGGTAGTCTTATCCCAATCCCCTGGGTTCCTCATCCTAAAATTGTATTTCTTATTAAGACCCATTCCACAAAGAGAATTTTAATAAGATTGAGGTCCCAATAAGGAGATCATTGTTTCACAATAATCTTAATCTATGAAATTGGGTAGTAACCCCAAGTCTTCTCATAAGATTGCTAACTTATCCCTTTTGGGTTTATTCTAGATCTTTAAAACTGAAATATATCTTACTTATTAGTGTTAAGATATAGTGATTTAAAAACATTCATTACGTTGTCTTGACTTAGATCAAGGTTAGAGAGTAACAGATTACTCTTCCCGTTCAGCTTCTTGAAAGGGTTTATTTTAACCTTAGCTTCTCAAAAATCAGTGATCTAAATTACAATTAGCTTTAAATAGAACATAATAGAACTACTAAACAATCATAAGTATTCAGTCACATAACCTTGCAACGCTTACTTAGATAATCACAAACGTCTCCAAGTTGTACAATAATAACAATGGTCTTAAAATCATTCGAACCGAAGAAGATCAAACCATCAAGATATGAATGCAAACACATAAGTAAAAAATACCTCAGTTTATTCATTTCAAAGCTAATCAAATACATTTTATGCATTCAACATATTTGATACAATACTCAATAGCAAAAGAACATCTTTCTTCAAGTAGTACATTTAGAGAATCAAGCTGTAATTCATCATAAAACCAAATTAAACAATCAAACATCATATCGATTTGCGTGCCTTTACCACTTACGGCAATCATCTACAAAAATTGTCAACACGGTCGGATTCGGTGAACCGAGCATGATAACCACTAATTCTTAAAAAAATGCAATCCACCAATTATTTTCATCAAACAACCTATTTAAATGAAATCATTTCTTCACATTGCAAAACTTAATTCAAAGCTATCCATCCTATATGTTAGAGACTAAGAACATATGAATACAACCATTCTTAAGACAACAAAATTCCTACAAGATTGTTTCTACAATTTCCCATGGCAGTTAAAACATTCAACAATCCCACAGTCTTAATTCTTTTATCATCCTAACACATTTCAATGGTATTGACAAGTATACCTATTTATACAGCAACACACATTTTATACCAGTCTCTCCATACAATAACTCAGTTTATTCTTGTTATGCCCCTACCATAGAGATCGCAAAAGGATGCAAGAAGAAAGCACACAAGTTTTCCTGTCTAGGAGAGAGAGAATTTTTCCTATTCCATTTACCATATATATCAACATATAAATTACAGTCAAGAAGAAAGAAACAGAGTCCATCAGAATCCTAAGTCAATAACATTCTGAACTGTACCGATTAATGCAAATACATTTACGCATGCGACTAAACAGTCAAAATTACAAGAAGAGCTACAGTTCCATCTAATTCCAAATATAAAGGTCACCTGTAGCTACTAAACAATTCGAGAGTTCACGCAACAAGCATTAATAAATAATCCAACTCCAATAGGCTCAATAAAACTTTCCATATTATTCAACAAACATGAAAAATATCCAACGCCATCACCTGTCATGGCACAGCCAAGAGCTCTTTGTTTCAGTCAAACTTGAAACAAGATCACATTAAAACAATTAACGTTTCCATTTGAAATACAGTGACATTCACGCAGAGTCGAAACACAATATGCACAGCTTCATTCAACTAAGCAAATCCCTACGATTATACAACATGGGTGTAAATTAGAAGTCGTTTTCAAGAAATAATAACCTCAACAAGATCTTCATTAAATTCATCATCATTTCATTATTTTCAAAAAAAGTTTCATCCAAGCCAAGATAATACGAATACAGCAAGGACTCATACAGAGTCAAGTTTAAAAAGTAAACACAACGTGGACTAGATCAGTAGTCGAATTCATACGAAAACATTCAAGGTTTCCAACTAATTCAACACCAACAGTCTTCACAACTAAACTTCTACAGAAGTCTAAATACAAGATACATATTAAGGACTCCAACAGAGCCAATATCAATAAGTATTCACAACCAAGCTTATACAGAATTTGAAACACTGGTTACATATCAAGGACTCCAACTGAGTCAATAACCATAGTATTCACAACTGAGCTTTATACAGAAGAGAAAAACATAATATACGCTTCAAGGATTCAAAAGGAGTCGAACCCATGTAGTATTCTTCAAATAAACTTCTACAGAAGTAGAAAGATACAAGATACATATTAAATTCAAGAATTCCAACTATATCAATAACATACAGTATTCACGACTGAACTCCTACAGAAGTAGAAACGTATGTTACCTTTCAAGGACTCAAAAAGGAATCGAACCCATATAGTATTCTCGATTAAACTTCTACAGAAGTTAAAAATACTATCTATTCAAGGATTCCAACAATATCCAAAAACATATAGCATTCACGACTAAACTTCTACAGAAGCCAAAACATACTATCATTTCAAGAATTCCAACAGTATCAGTCTCAACAAGTGTAAACAGCAAGGCTTCTACAGAAGTCGATATCAACCAAGAAAAATTTTCATGGACTCCAACAGAGTCTGTTTCTTACATTACCCTTGCAAGCATTTCTACGAAATCTAACTGAAATGCAAAACATAGCAAGATAATTCAACCGAACGAAACAAAATGTACACCCAGCAAGGGTTCAACTGAATAATCGAACCAGCATGAAGATACAACAAACTAATTCATACAATGCTACTTTAAAAACCAATCGGACCAAAAATCATCTCGAACAGCGAGTTGTTCTAATGAAATAATTTGAAGGAAAGAAAGATTTTTAAAAATTAGGGCCTAACATGCCTGGTAATGTCGCTTAAAAATCCAAAGAAGACCTCTGAAAGAGCTCGAGCCTTCTCCTCTTTTTCCACGTTAGATTCAACAACAATAATTTGTTATTTCCATGCCTTATAAACTTTCCTCGACAGAGAAAAGAGCTAGTTATTCTCATAGTTGCCATGCAACACCAAGTATACTGGTTCAAAGAACCAGCGATCAAACAGAGAGAAAACTGGAGCGCATGGAAAACCAAACAAACAACTAGTTTTCCATTTTGCATGCCTTCCCGAGCAATCCGTGCTTGAAAATCGAGTTCCTTAATTGCATTAACTCTAAAATTCCCACTCAATCTCCATTGCCACCGACCGCCATAGTTGGCAATGAACAAAAACAAACCAAAGACCATTTCCAGATTTGGTGACTCTGTCACGTCAGATTTCACTAGCCGTTTGAAACTTCCACCAAATCCCTCATCCTTCATACTTATCCATCTCATTTAATGCCGTAGAAAATACCGCTCATGGCTCGCACCCCTTCATAGGTCCCTTTCATCCATGATCATTAGTTAGGTTAGAAACATAGGTTAGACCTTAAGGTGATA
This sequence comes from Taxus wallichiana var. yunnanensis, assembly GCA_018340775.1. NCBI lineage: Eukaryota > Viridiplantae > Streptophyta > Pinopsida > Cupressales > Taxaceae > Taxus > Taxus wallichiana. The sequence continues at coordinate 198,618,696 of CM031244.1, forward strand.
CTTAGTCTAACCTCCTTAGCGCTAGGTCACTAACCTTAGAACATTTAGCTTATAGTTTAGGGCTAGGTTAGATTAGCACTAATCCAACTCATAGGTTATAGTTTAGGTTTAGGTTATTAACCTTAATAGAACCAGTCTAGGTCTAACAAATAGAATCGTTCAGTAAAAGAACCAACAGATACATTCCCGAAATGGATTCAATCCAGCGTTGATAATAAGCTAGCAATAAATATATCAAAATTTATTACCTGGCTCAAGGTCTAGACCTTCCTGATATTATGATATCGGGAACCAATTCATTTAACACAATCAGCCTAAGTTAGACTCCGGAATTGCTTATTCAACGCATTCAGACCTTGCAACCTTCGTAAGGTCTATAATTTTTGTTCATCTCGAATAAACTTAAAACATCTCTTGGATCAATGCCACCGATCCAAGGTGAGTCATATAGATGGGTAAATCCACAATTCATTTCAAAATCGATTAAACTCAACCGTAAAAATGAAACAAATAAAAGAGTCCAAGCATATCTGGCTCACCAAAGATCTTCAAATGCAAAGAAGATACAATCTATATCAAGCATGACTTCACAATCAAAGGAACACATCCTTTTACGAAAGAAATCATATATCAACACTTGAATGCTCGGGAGGAAGTAACAATAGTTCGGGGGTGTTACATGCTTCATTCCTAAAATATTCATCATCCCGATGATTACATATTTGATTTACCTTCGTGTCAACCAATTTATTAGTTCACAAAACAATGTGACTATTTCCAACTTGAATAGTTCCAGAAATCAATGTCACGATACATTTTATTCACCAATAATGTTTGCCTCAATCGCTTTCATATTAACATGAAAAAGATAAGTTCATAAAAAAATGTTTTGTCAATGATTTCATTCTCGTTGAAAAAGAAAAGGAAAAGCAATTTTCATTTCTTCCGATTTTCCCAAGTTACACTTTTTTCATTAAACTGGTCCCACTGGACCTTACATTCTTGTATTTCACGATTTCTCAAATGCAATTGGCGAGTTTCCAGCACTCGTGTGGGTTTAACCACGATTATTCCTAGGTCTTGGACCTACAAGGAATTCCAATTTAAGACATGTGACAAATCTGACACGTATTTCTTAAGCAAAGAAATATGGAAAACATCATGCATGCGAGACAAAGCAGGTGGTAATGCTAATCGATAAGCTACAAGATTGATTATTTCAACAATTTCAAAAGGTCCCACGAAACAAGGTGATAACTTGGCAGCCTTGCCAAAAGTTATAGAACTCTTTCTGGGTTTAACACGAAGAAAAACCTTCTCACCAAGCTCAAACCTTCGATCAACCCGCTTAAGGTCAGCATAGCTCTTCTCTTTATCTGTTGCTTCCTTTAATTGTTCACGAATCAGCTTAACTTGCTTGTTCCATTTCGTAAGGATCTCTGGTCCAATTACCACTCTATCCTAGCTAATAGGGGTTCTGCACTTCCTTCCATAAAGTACTTCAAATGGTGCCATTTTAAGAGATGCGTGATAAGTGTTGTTGTATGCAAATTCAACTAATGGAAGATACTCTTCCCATTTATACTGTTGATCCATGCAATACATTTGTAACATGTCTTCCAACACTTGATTTACTCTCTCAGTTTGTCCATCTGTTTCCAGATGATATGCAGAACTAAAGTTTAGTTTTGTTCCAAGAGCTGTATTAAGTGTTTGCCAAAATCTTGACGTCATTCTAGGATCCCTGTTAGATATAATCAATTCTGGTACACCATGTAACCTGAAAATTTCATGTACAAATCTTTTGGCTAGCACTGGTGAATCATCCTTTAGATTTCAAAGATGAAATGAGCTACCTTAGTTTGTTTATCTACAACTACCAGATAACATCATGTTTATTCCTGGACATAGGTAACCCTTGTACAAAGTCCATGCTTATTACTTGCCATTTGTCTTTGCGGTATGCTATGAGGATACAATAGTCCAAACAGGTGTGTGTGTTCGCCTTAACCCACGACATTCCGCATAATGAGTCACAAAATCAATGACATCCTTTTTCATACCTTTCCAAAAGTATTGCTGTTTCAGATCAGCAAGCATTTTTGTGATACCCGGTGTCCAGAGAAAGGTGAATTATGAAATTCAACTAACAACTTCTTTCTCAAATCATTCAGCATAGGTACATATACCCTGTTTTCATAACGTAAGATTCCTTCATTATCAAAATGAAAGCCCTTATACCTTTCATCATTAGGTTCTGCAGCAAGCGCTGCTTTTACTTGCTGAAAGTATATATCAGATTCTGAGGCACTTTTTACCTCATCCTTAAACTGAGTTCTTAATGTTATAAGAGCAGAAATGTGCCTCCTATGACTTAGAGCATCTGCTACTCTATTCTCTTTCCCTTTGATGTAGCTAATATCAAAATCATATTGGGATAAAAACTCTAACCACCTTCTCTGTCTGGCATTTAGATTAGGCTGAGTGAAAATATATTTCAGTCCTAAGTGATCAGTTTTCAACTCAAAAGGTTTCCCAAGTAAATAGTGTCTCCAGACTTGAAGCGCATGAACAATGGCAGCAAGCTCCAAATCATGAGGAGCATAATTCAGCTCATGTAACTTAAGTTTTCTACTTTCATATGCTATGACTTGATCATTTTGTAACAAAACACCTCCAAGGCCTTCCCCAGAAGCATCCGTTACAACAGTAAAACTCCCATTAGGGTTTGGTACAGATAATATAGGTGCAGAAGTCAACCGGCTTTTCGACTTTTGAAAGCCATTTTGCACTTATCATTCCAAATAAATTTCTTATCTTTCTTCTGCAATGAAGTTATCGGTGCGCAACTACTTTAGAAAAATCCTTAACAAATTTTCTATAACAACCAAAGAAGACCCATGAAGCTTCTTACTTCATGCACATTCTTTGTGCAGCCACTCGATTATTGCCACTATTTTTGAAGGATCCACAACAATTCCTTCCTTGCTAATGACATGACCCAAATAGTGAACTTCTGATCAAAGAAAGAACATTTGGATAACTTACCATACAACTTTCTTTTTCTCAAAATTCCCAAAACTATCTTCAAATGCTCATTGTACTCCTCAACACTTTTATAATAAATGAGAATATCATCCAAGAATACAAGTACAAACTTGTCCAAATATTCTTGAAAGATATTATTCATTAAGTTCATAAAAGTGCTGGGTGCATTAGTTAATCCAAAGGGTAGAACCATGAATTCATAATGTCCGTACCTTGTTCGGAAAGCTATTTTATGAATATCTTCTTCTCTAATCCTTAATTGATGATAACCAGATCAAAGATCTATCTTAGAATAAACCACTGCCCCACGCATCTAATCAAATAGATCGTCGATCCTTGGAAGTGGGTATCTGTTCTTGATTGTTGCTTTGTTCAACATCCGATAATCAATACATAGCCTAAGTGTTCCATCCTTCTTTTTCACAAATATTACTGGTGCTCCCCAAGGCGAAACACTTGGTCTAATCAAACCTTTAGACAAAAGTTCTTGCAATTGTGCCTTAAGCTCGACTAACTCTGTAGTAGTCATCCAATAAGGTGCTTTGGAAATAGGTTCCATTCCTGGTTTGATTTTGATGGTGAAGTCAAATTCCCTCTTGGGTGGTAACCCTAGTAATTCCTCTAGAAAAACATCTTTGAAACTTTGTAGCAGAGGAAATCATTTCATGGAATCACCATCTTCTTCTGAAAATTCAGATATCTTTACTGCATAAAGGGTGCATCCTTTGTTTTTAGCCTTTTTAAGCTGCATAGCTGACAGTTTTCTAACTGAAATTTCCCGTTTCACCCCTTGAATCTCTGTTGTTTCCAGCCGATCATCTAAACATTTTATATTATTTTCATAGCAGTCTACTTTTTCCTTATGGTCAGCTAACCAATTGACACCAATGACAATGTCATAAGATCCCAAAGGTGTAACATAGAGGTCAACTTCCGTGGAAAAGTTAGGTAAGTCAAGGACTGCCCCAAAAAGACACATACACACTGTATGAATAGAGTTATTACCATACTGTATAGTCCAAGATTTATCCATTTTTCCAGCTTTTCTCTTAAGTTTAGAAGCAAGTTTACTAGAAATAAAACATTCAGTAGCTCCTGTATCAAAAAGAATAGTGACAGGTATGCCAAATAACTTACCCGAACTTCTATAGGTGTCACCTGCTTTTCAGCTTGCTTGTCTGCTACTGCAGCATGTATCTTATGCTGCTGAATACGATCATCCTTCTTCAAAGGGCACTCGATTTGCATAGTGGTCTTTGCCACAATTGTAAAGCAGCCTCCTACAGTCCCTTTTTAATCTCAAAATTGCCTCCACCTTGTAATTATCACGTTGTCCTCCATAAGGCTTCTACCCATTGTTATAATTTTTGGAAAACAAAATTATCCCTTACATTTCAAAGAGCTTATTCGCTATCGCTTTCTTACTATTATCCCCTGGAAACTTACTTCTGTTTCCAAACTTTTTCCATGGTCCCTTTTTGGGTGCAAGTGAATTTGAAGAAGGGTTTGCAATCTTCTTCCACACTTCCTCTTTATGAGCAGAAATAGCCTTTAATTTCTGTTCTTGTCTTATGGCCTTTTCAACAACTCCTTCCATAGTGGTTGGACTGTGAACATCGACCTCTCCCCCTATCACGGGATTCAATCCCATGATGAATTTCCTTATTCTGAACTTCTCGTCAGTTTGATACTATGGTACATAATTGAGGAGTTTTGTAAACCGCTCCCAAAGTATTCAGTTACTCGTTAGCTTCCCTTGAGCTAAGTTCTGGAATTCTGTCATTTTCTGATCATAGAAAAGTTGTGGCAGCCAACGTTGCCTAAAATAGCCCTTAAATTGATCCCAAGTAATATTGGTCTCATCAATATTTAGCTCAGCTTTACGGCTATCCCACCACGAAGATGCTTTGTGGGAAAGCTGATAGGCTCCCCAAATAGCTTTGGTTTCCTCTGAGAAGTTTCTTATTGCAAATTACTTCTCAATTTCGCTGAGCCAGTTCTCAGCTCCATCACCTAATGTGGTGCCATCATATTTAGGTGGGCTTATCCTTTTTATATCATTAGTGAGTTCTCACGCCAACCTTTGGCCTTTTTGTTTTCTCGGTTGGACAGGGTGCATTTCCAAAGATTAATATCAACACCCATATCGGGGTTATCCTCGGGAGGTTACTTGATTGTTATTACCAACTTCATCTTCCTCCTCATTTTCCATTACTTGTTGTTGTTCAAGTGCAACTAAACGATCTCTTGTGTCCAACAGGGCAGCAAGGATCTCATCAAGCTTTTGGGTTGTTGCTGCCCCTCCTTCAGGTGGAGCATTATTCGCAACGTTCCCCCTTGTTCTAACCATTTTCTGTTACAAGAAAATTCAGGTTTTTATCAGATTATGGACACAATAGGTCCAAGAGCTGCAACCTTCAGCTCTGATACCAAGATGTAACATCCTCATTTTTATACATTAGAACAAGTAATTTTTTTTTTTTTTTGATAAATGCTTCCTGGTTCTAAATACATAATTTAGAACTCACAAATCAAAACAACCATTCTTATAACAGATAACCATATGTAGCTGTAATGACTCGGAGTACCTCCGATCTATTCATTCCATGACTCGGTAATCTACCGATCTATTCATGAGTATCAAGAGTTGGCGTTTTTATTTTAACACATCACTCTTGCAGTTCTCTTCCCTAATCTGGGATTCAGAATGCTCTGTCCAAGGAACCTATCTGAATAATTGTTACCATTATTCATCGGCATCTCGTCCCTTAGACTAGGTGACATAGGACAACGCAATCAACAGCTTGCGATACTTTGGCCAAAGATTTGAAACATATTGCTTATGTCTCGTATTCCTTGACAACATACTCGTCAATCTGGAATACGTCCTTCACCCCATTCCTTTGTTATGTAGAATGTCTTATACTGACTTCTGTCAGTCTCTCCCCCAAGTTATTCACTCGAAATGCAGTTAATAATATGGCAATGATATAAGGATGCTCTCGAGAACTAGGGATACTCTGACATACTGGGTCAACCTTAGTTAGCCCTATGTGTCAAGGTACCCCGAGTCTCCAGGGGAAGCCTCATAACATGACCATGTCATGAACTCCCTGGAGTAAAACTTGTTCGAGTTTAAGGAGTAAATCTTAACGATCAATGCAAAGGGTGTCGCCATAAGTCACATGCATTGTTGTATCTTCGAGAAGATCCTAATCTTTTCGAAGGTACAACCCTGCAATCGACTTGTGCCATCAACCTTCAAATCCACCTCGAAAAGATCTAATTAACTTTAAGGTGTTACTTACGTGGAGTTAAAATTATACTTTAAGACGCTCCTTTTAGGGTAGTCTTATCCCAATCCCCTGGGTTCCTCATCCTAAAATTGCCTTTCTTATTAAGACCCATTCCACAAAGAGAAGTTTAATAAGATTGAGGTCCCAACAAGGAGATCATTGTTTCACAATAATCTTAATCTACGAAATTGGGTAGTAACCCCAAGTCTTCTCATAAGATTGCTAACTTATCCCTTTTGGGTTTATTCCAGATCTTTAAAACTGAAATATATCTTACTTATTAGTGTTAAGATATAGTGATTTAAAAACATTCATTACGTTGTCTTGACTTAGATCAAGGTTAGAGAGTAACAGATTACTCTTCCCGTTCAGCTTCTTCAAAGGGTTTATTTTAACCTTAGCTTCTCAAAAATCAATGATCTAAATTACAATTAGCTTTAAATAGAACATAATAGAACTACTAAACAATCATAAGTATTCAAATCACATAACCTTGCAATGCTTACTTAGATAATCACAAACGTCTCCACGTTGTACAATAATAACAATGGTCTTAAAATCATTTGAATCGAAGAAGATCAAACCATCAAGATACGAATGCAAACACATAAGTAACAAATACCTTAGTTTATTCATTTCAAAGCTAATCAAATACATTTTATGCATTCAAAGATATTTGATACAATACTCAATAGCAAAGAACATCTTTCTTCAAGTAGTACATTTAGAGAATCAAGCTGTAATTCATCATAAAACCAAATTAAACAATCTGAACATCATATCAGATCTGCGTGCCTTTACCACTTACGGCAATCATCTGCAAAAATTGTCAACACGGGTCAGTTCGGTGAACTGAGCATGATAAGCACTAATTCTTAAAACAAATGCAATCCACCAATTGTTTTCATCAAACAACCTGTTTAAATGAAATCATTTCTTCACATTGCAAACTTAAATCAGGCTATCCATCCTATATGTTAGAGACTAAGAACATATGAATACAACCATTCTTAAGACAACAAAATTCCTACAAGATTGTTTCTACAATTTCTCATGGCAGTTAAAACATTCAACAATCCCACAGTCTTAATTCTTTTATCATCCTAACACATTTCAATGGTATTGACAAGTATACCTATTTATACAGCAACACTCATTTTATACCAGTCTCTCCATACAATAACTCAGTTTATTCTTGTTATGCCCCTACCATAGAGATCGCAAAAAGGATGCAAGAAGAAAGCACACAAGTTTTCCTGTCTAGGAGAGAGAGGATTTTTCCTATTCCATTTACCATATATATCAACATATAAATTACAGTCAAGAAGAAAGAAACAGAGTCCATCAGAATCCTAAGTCAATAACATTCTGAACTGTACCGATTAATGCAAATACATTTACGCATGCGACTAAACAGTCAAAATTACAAGAAGAGCTACAGTTCCATCTAATTCCAAATATAAAGGTCACCTGTAGCTACTAAACAATTCGAGAGTTCACGCAACAAGCATTAATAAATAATCCAACTCCAATAGGCTCAATAAAACTTTCCATATTATTCAACAAACATGAAAAATATCCAACGCCATCGCCTGTCATGGCACAGCCAAGAGCTCTTTGTTTCAGTCAAACTTGAAACAAGATCACATTAAAACAATTAACGTTTCCATTTGAAATACAGTGACATTCACGCAGAGTCGAAACACAATATGCACAACTTCATTCAACTAAGCAAATCCCTACGATTATACAACATGGGTGTAAATTAGAAGTCGTTTTCAAGAAATAATAACCTCAACAAGATCTTCATTAAAGTCATCATCATTTCATTATTTTCAAAAAAGTTTCATCCAAGCCAAGATAATACGAATATAGCAAGGACTCATATAGAGTCAAGTTTAAAAAGTAAACACAACGTGGACTAGATCAGTAGTCGAATTCATACGAAAACATTCAAGGTTTCCAACTAATTCAACACTAATAGTCTTCACAACTAAACTTCTACAGAAGTCTAAATACAAGATACATATTAAGGACTCCAACAGAGCCAATATCAATAAGTATTCACAACCAAGCTTATACAGAAGTCGAAACACTGGTTACATATCCAGGACTCCAACTGAGTCAATAACCACAGTATTCACAACTGAGCTTTATACAGAAGAGAAAAACATAATATACGCTTCAAGGATTCAAAAGGAGTCGAACCCATGTAGTATTCTTCAAATAAACTTCTACAGAAGTAGAAAGATACAAGATACATATTAAATTCAAGAATTCCAACTATATCAATAACATACAGTATTCACGACTGAACTCCTACGTATAGAAATGTATGTTACCTTTCAAGGACTCAAAAGGAATCGAACCCATATAGTATTCTCGATTAAACTTCTAGAAATGTTAAAAATACTATTTATTCAAGGATTCCAACAATATCCAAAAACATACAAAGCATTCACTACTAAACTTCTACGTAAGTCAAAACATACTATCATTTCAAGAATTCCAACAAGATTTATCGGTCTCAACAAGTGTAAACAGCAAGGCTTCTACGAAGTCGATATCAACCGAGAAAAATTTCATGGACTCCAAAGTGCATCTGCTTTACATTACCCTTGCAAGCATTTCTACAAAATCTAATTGAAATGCAAAACACAGCAAGATAATTCAACTGAACGAAACAAAATGTACGCCCAAAGAAGGGTTCAATCAATAATCAAACCAAAGCATGAAGATACAACAAACTAATTCATACAATGCTACTTTAAAACCAATGGACCAAAAATCATCTGAACAGAGTTGTTCTAATGAAATCATTTGAAGGAAAGCAATATTTTTAAAAGTTAGGGCCTAACATGCCTGGTAATGTTGCTTAAAAATCCGAAGAAGACCTCTGAAAGAGCTCGAGCCTTCTCCTCTTTTTCCACGTTAGATTCAACAACAATAATTTGTTATTTCCATGCCTTATAAACTTTCCTCGACAGAGAAAAGAGCTAGTTATTCTCATAGTTGCCATGCAACACCAAGTAGACTGGTTCGAAGAACCAGTGATCAAACAGAGAGAAAACCGGAGCGCATGGAAAACCAAACAAACAACTAGTTTTCCATTTTGCATGCCTTCCCGAGCAATCCGTGCTCGAAATTGAGTTCCTTAATTGCATTAACTCCGAAATTCCCACTCAATCTCCATTGCCACCGACCGCCATAGTTGGCGATGGAAAAAAACAAACCAAAGACCATTTCCAGATTTGGTGACTCTGCCACGTCGATTTCACTAGCCGTTTGAAACTTCCACCAAATCCTTTGTCCTTCATACTTATCCATCTCATTTAATGCCATAGAAACTACCGCCTATGGCTCATACCGCTTCATAGGTCCCTTTCATCCATGATCATTAGTTAGGTTAGAAACATAGGTTAGACCTTAAGGTGATACTTAGTCTAACCTCCTTAGCACTAGGTCACTAACCTTAGAACATTTAGCTTATAGTTTAGGGCTAGGTTAGATTAGCACTAATCCAACTCATAGGTTATAGTTTAGGTTTAGGTTATTAACCTTAATAGAACTAGTCTAGGTCTAACAAATAGAATCGTTCAGTAAAAGAACCAACAGATACATTCCCGAAATGGATTCAATCCAACGATTGATAATAAGCTAGCAATAAATATATCAGAATTTATTACCTGGCTCAAGGTCTAGACCTTCCTGATATTACGATATCGGGAACCAATTCATTTAACATGATCAGCCTGAGTTAGACTCCGGAATTGCTTATTCAACACATTCAGACCTTGCAACCTTCGTAAGGTCTATAATTTTTGTTCATCCCGAATAAACTTAAAACATCTCTTGGATCAATGCCACTGATCCAAGGCTGAGTCATATAGACAGGTAAATCCACAATTCATTCCGAAATCAGATTAAACTCAGGTGCAAAAATGAAAGAAATAAAAGAGTCCAAGCATATCCTGGCTCAGTCAAAGATCTTCAAATGCAAAGAAGATACAATCTATATCAAGCATGACTTCACAATCAAAGGAACACATCCTTTTACAGAAGAAATCATATATCAACACTTGAATGCTCAGGAGGAAGTAACAATAGTTCAGGGTGTTACACCAAACCCAAACTCCCTCCACAATAATTTTTATGCCACTTTGGCATTCCCTTATGCCCCCACAAGAATTCCCCACACCCATCTCCTACACCATTCCTATGATAGTCTATCCAAATAGCCAACAAATAACAAAACATACACCATTCACACAAATATAAAAAGAAATAATAGTATAAGAGAAGAAATTAGCTCCTACCTCTCCATGGTAGATTTTATTTCCAAACAACAAGCTTCAATGCAAAAACATAGTCCCAAAACAACAATGCCAAGTATGAAATTATCTCCAATCTCCTCCAAAATCCACAAGAGCTCCAAACAACAAAAAAATGTGTCCCCAAAGAGGTATGTAAAATGATTCAACAACCCAAAACAAGAAAAGAGTTTAAATTTTAGAGAAGAGGGAAGGGAAGAGGATGATGTGGATCCATGTAGAATGCCACATCACACATCCTCAACTCCAAACACAAAAGACAAAATTTCATTCTCCCAAGCACAATAAAGAGGTGGGTGAAAATATGAAAAATTACTTACACACTCTAAAAAGCCCACACCCCAAAGGACTGTAAATTTAAAACATGCAGAAAGTGTAATTAAAACATGCAACATGATTAATACAAATGCATTATAAAGGGCTAAAATCAACCCTCCAACCATAGATATGGTTGGTAAAATCCTTAAGAGGCATGGGACAAGTTTTACTTATCCCACAAGCCTAAAAAAATGCAGACCCCAAGGATAAATTCGAATTTTCAAGGAGGTGGAGTATTTCATACTCCAAAATATGACTTACACAACTCTTACACCAACTTACATGTAACACTCTGAACTGTTGTTACTTTCTCCTTTGTGTTCAAGTGTTGATATGTGATTTTTCCATATGAGGATATGTTATTTTGGTATCGGGAAGTCATGCTTGATTTGGTTGTGTCTTTTCTGCTCTTATGATTTTTGATTGAACCGGAATATGCTTGGATTCATTTTCTTTCATTTCTCGCATATGAGTGCAATCTGATTTCTGGGAAATAGTAGACTTATCTATCTCTATGACTCATCCTTGGATCAATTGCATTGATCCAAGGAATGTTTTAATTATATTCGGGATGAAAAATTATGTATTGACATTTCGTGAATTATTAAGCCTAAATGAACTTAGAATATATATGTTCTTTAATCCTCCTTCATTTGAGAATAATTCCGTGCGGTGGAAAGTTTTATTGGATTCTAGAATTGACCCCAGAGTCATTACAATCTCAATTTGGTTTCAGCCATTTATGGCGTTGGAAAGAGATAACCTGGACCTTAAGCCAGGTAAGATGTGTGAATCTTCCTATCTAAGCTTTTATACTTAAAATGTGAATTCTAAATCCAACCTGGAACATCTTAGTATCACTGATTTGTCGAAATGTGATGTTAATCTAACCTAATTTCAAAACTATGTATCATTGGGATGTTACCTAAGGGTTGTCTAACCTATTGTTAAGGTAAATGACTAGGGTTATATCCTAAGGTGTTAGATTTATATTACCTAAGATCTACCCTTAGACATTAACCTATCCTAAAACTAATGGCATGAAGGGGAACCTAAAGGGTTGCATACACATTGGTGATGGGTTCCAAGGAATTTATGAAGAGGATAAGATTGATTTAATTCTACGGACTGCCAACTTTGATAGTGGCTAGTTTGATTGGCGGAGGCCTAGGTGGCAACATCGCTAAAGATGGAAACGCATGTTATTTTAGTTTTGGAACTCGCCAGACTTGGCAAGCGGTGGAAAGTAAGATTGGGTGGGAGATTTGGCATTAATGCAATTAATGTGCATGGGTTTGTGAGCCCTGGATCACTTAGGGAGGCATGTAAAAATATTTTTGTGTGGTTTTTTAATTTTTCATTCACTCTATTTTTCTCTCTGCATGCACACTAGTCTTTCGAACCAGCAGTTTATACTTCATTGCATGGCTATTTTGAGGTTTTCATATTTATTTCTATTTCGTGGAGAATATATGAGGCATGGTGGAGGTGGAATTTTGTTGTTGAACCTTTCGTGGAGAAGAAGAGGAAGAACGGGCTCAGCCAGAGGTCTTATTTGATTTTGCAGTGACACTATCAGGCATGATAGGCCCTAACTATTAAAATCTTTTCTTTTCTCTAAGTGATTCATTAAAACAACTCTATTCTGATGAACTCTGAGTATTTATGCTTGTCTGATAAGAAGAATATTTCATGGGTTGTGTGTACATTTAAATTCTAGGGTTAAATCGGAGGTTGCTTGATTCTTTTGGAAATTTGTTTGCATCTCTTTCCTCTCTCTGGTATGTGAGTATTGAGTACCTCTGGTAATTGTAAAAGGCTCGCAGTGGATAAAATTTGTAAGTGATTTAGACTTCTTTAGAGGTCTTTATGGTTGAAATTGACCCATCTGTTCTCGTATGTTGGAAGTTTAAAACTTGTTTTAGTTGGACGGAACAATGTTGTTTTTGTGTATACCAGCCTATGTTATTCACATTTAACTAGTAGTTGTTTGACCTGTGAATAATACCTGAAAGGTTTGTTGGTAACATCCTATGAAGCCTTGACTGCTATAAAGTTTTCACATTCTGAATACGTTATATTTGCATGCTAGTTTGTACTTCTCTGAGTAAAGTGATTGACTGTCGGGCATTGTGGATAAGATAGTATACAGTTAGTCATTTAGTTTTGCGTAAAACCTTGAATGATGACTACACCGGCATACACAGGAGGAACAATATGAGAATGAACTTGTATTCTACCTATAAAGTTTTTGTTGTTTGGAATAAGCATTAAAAAGGAATTTGTGTTTATTATATGAGTAAACAAGTCTGTAGCTTGTAGTCTTTTCTTGCATGTTTTGTGAAATCTTGTTTTCATGACCGTATTAACGATGGTAGAAACTCTTTCGAATCTGAATTTAAAAGTTGACAGGTTTTAATGACAACCAGTTCTTACATTTTGTTTGAAGTTGGAAATTTGGTTGAACTGTTTATGATACAATTGGGAAACGAAAATTACCCTGTCTTGATTTTAAACTGGAATGGTTCAAGTATATGAGAAATGTAGTCTAATTCATTCTGATCAGAATTACATTCTGAGTCTTGATTGGTTTACAATGTTTATGTTAAATATAGATCTTGATTTTTTGAGTGAAATTAAGTATTAGAACTGTTCAGCTTCTCATTCCTAGTTGGTCAAATAAATGTTATTTATATCTTAGGAACTTGATTTCATTCTAAACTTGTTTCCAGTAGGGTTTAGATCATTACAGTTACCTTTGAAATAAAATGAGAAGAAGCAAAAGGGGTTAAAAGGATAAAAAAATGGAAGTCGGTTATTTTAATACTCTTTTCCTTAATGGGTTATTGTGCTCCTTCCTTAGAACTGGCAATATACTCAAACTGAGTAGTTATGAGAAGACAAAACTGTTTAGCAGTTGATAGAGATAATTGGGATGGGGGTAAATCCTAAATCTTATAAGACTCCTTCACCATCTAGCTGGGGTAAAATCTTGTTGTAAACCTCATGTTTGTTATTCTAATTGTAACAAGGAAATTAGTGTTTATTGTCTTGTATTCTTTTCATTGATGAACATTAGGAAGACTAAGGTAGAAGATGGGATGACAAAAGAAATTGAAGGTGGTAGATAATCCATCAATTCTGTTTGAATTTCTTGTATGACCTTGTTTCGGATGAATACCTTAAAATGGTTAATTCTTTTTAAATAGAAGACACTTTAAGAACCTGTTTAAATCATGGTATAAGTGGTATTAACCTTTCGGATGGATATGTACTGGTAAAATGAATAGTCCTTCCTTTCTTGCATAAGGTGAGGAGAATCATCCTAAAAATATTGTGGTGGGACTTGTTATCCCGTAAAATTGGCAAGGGAAATTTTACAGATAACCCTACCGAAATTTTGTTCCGATCCCTCGTCAGGGATTTCTTGCATTCGGAACGTTGCAAAATCCCTTTCCGGGAAATCTAGTTTTCCGAACTTAGCCATTTTTGGTCTTTTTGGGCGGGTGCATATAATGACTATGCAACATCAAATGTTCATGTGCCCCCTTTAAAGCCTTTGGTGCATGTTTTCTTGTGTCAACAGCATTTTGGTGCGCCTCTCTATGTTGAGTCTTTCCTGCATGCGCCAAGGCGCGTGCGCCTTCCTGTCAACATATCTTTTGTTGCACCCCTTTTTGGTGCGCCAAGGGCACACATATTCCTCTGTCGACACCACTTTCAGGCGTGCCATAGGAACACATATCATTGTGTTGGCAAGCATTTTGGTGCGCCATAGGGCACATGTTTTCTTATGTCGACAACTCTTTTGGTGCGCCACTTAAAAAGTTGGTGGCGCATTTATTGCTTCCTCACCTATAAATAGGCGCGTCTGCGCTGTCATTATCACCAACGCAAATCACGTGATTTTCTCTGTACCTGTCTACGCACCAGCCCTGTCACTTTCGAATTGCTTTGTGGACCCATTTGCACATTTCTTCATTATAAATATCCGGGTAAGAGGTCCTCTTTCTTTTGTGCTTCGTGTTTGTGGTTTTTGGCTGCTTGTGGGTATGAATTGGATTGAAAAGAATGAAATCATGAACTTGCCCCCTACTATCTTTCCACATGATCTTCCCCCTCTTTGTCCTGAAATATTAGCTTGGAACCCTTTGTTTAAAGCCATTTCTATCACCCCAAACGACCCTGCAAAAGGAGGCTTAACCACATAGAAACCCCTCAGAGAGAGAACTGATGCTTGAAAAGAAAACTATATTTTTCTTCTCCTTTGGCACATTGGCACACCCTGCAACATGAAGAATAGTTGCGCCAATGGCGCATCTGTCACCCCTGTTACACAAAGAGCAGCCGCGCCAATGGCGCACATTCCCTACCTACTGCATCGTGAAAAGTTGCGCCCTCAAGGTGCACTGCCTTAGTTTGTTACAAACACTTTCCTCACACCCCCTCATGATGCACTAAATTCATTTGTTGCATCGCTAAAACTTGCACCACTGTGGTGCACCCCGCATGTGTGCAATGTAGAAATTATCTATGCCAAGTAAAAAGCTTTAAACGCAGACAGCGCATCCATCATTGCAACAATAGCATGTCATGCAGACCTTTCATGCACCGTGCCAAGTTCCCTTAAGCGCACAAAAATCATATGTTACATGAACCTTATATGCACCTTTGGCACACCGAAGTTCCATGCAACATGAAAATTATATGCGCTTCTGGCGCATCCTGTTCCTGTGCAACATAAAGAATCCATGTGCCCTTTACAAAATGCATACATATGGCGCAGCGCACTGTGCTTACAGCAAAAAGAATGCACCTGCAAAGGTGTCCATGCGCCATGCACCCTTTAGTGCTGATTTATCCCCTGCAATAGCCCTTTCTGTGTGCCTTACTATTTAGCCCTGTAGCCTGCAGTATTCATGCGCCCTGTGCCCTGAGGCCTTTAAATTGCTAACTCTTTCTTCTGTCAACATTTCAATGGAAAATTAGACAGCTGACATGGCTTTCTTGCGTTGGGTTTCACTTCTTATTGTTGCAGATCAGCAACTAAGTTCAGAAGAACATATGTCAACATCAAGCAAGAAACCTATCAAATCTAAAGGCAAGGCCAAGCTCATAGAAGAAGAAATGAAGTATAAGTATCAGAGGGTCAGAATGCCCGAGTCCCAAGTAGAGTGTGACCTAGACATCAGAGACTCAGAGCTGGGTCATATTGATATGGAGGAATTCTGGGCCAGAACCCAGAGGGTCACGAGAAGTCCATGGATGGACAAGCTGATAGGCAGTGCCCTGCACTTTGCTGGTGGGATCCCAGTTAGTGCCGTAAATAATGAATTTATGATGGTGGTAGCCCGATGCTACAACAAAGACACAAGATGTGTCCATGGTGAGAAGGGCGAGGTTATAATTAACCTCACTACCCGCCACTTTGAGATAATGCTCGGCATTCCTCATCACCGGCACTTTGTGGCCGTCAGCCAACAAGATTGCATCAAGGCCTGGGACGACAATGAAGATCAGTGCATGCAGCTGATGAATGAAGTTTATCTCAAGAACAAAAAAGTAGTGACTCGGTGGCCACAAGTCATTCATCACAGTGACTTTTCAGAGGAACTCAGTGACACAATTACGTTCCTGAGCAGAGTCTTCGGGCTTCCTGACGCCCATTATTTTCACAAGTGGATGCTGCGGTACCTTGAAACAATGAACAAAAATGTGCCCGATCAACGCTTTGAATGGGCAGAAATCATAAGCAGCACAATATCGGAGCAGCTACAACAACTCAACACAACGGGGAGGTTCTATATGAACTCCTACGTGGTCTATGTCAGTAGCTTCGAAAGGGACTATCCAAATACGATGCGGTGTGGGTTTGGCCCCAAGTTAAAATCTATGAATACTATCCAGAGTGAGGGTCGGAAAATAACATCCCCAATTCACAAAGATCAATGATGCATTCTTCTACTTCATCATCTTCCTGTTGAGGTCGAATATGACTCACGGTCACACGACCAAGAGCATAAGAAGCAGCTTGAGAAGTGGGGGGCCCTATTCACTCGCCTCCCCCACATTCACCTATCTGAGGGTAGTCAATTTCTTGGGGGAACCGACTAGACTGCCAAGGTATGCCAGGCCCAAATTGATCCTGTTGGAGCTGTCAAGGCAGCTTGTTACTTATCACGAAAAGTGCCTAAAGAGAAAGAAGGGTGGAACTCCTTTCCCCCTCACAGTGGGTAGATATACATGTCTCACTCACCACAAGGCAAAAGATATGTTTGCAGAACTGGAGCTACTGAATCTGAAACATGACTTCCCAGCAAGGCCTACCTTCGACCCGAGAAATTGTTTGCCTAGGGCCAAGCTTGACCCGATCCATATCCCTCAGATCGAAGATATCTACATCGACATATATCATGAGGTTGAGCTCAGGAGGAAGGATCATTCTCGCTTGGCCTTAGCAGAAATCATCTAGTACGGGGTAGCCATCGTCCCCAAAGGCTACCAAACTACTGAGCAAGAAGTGGATCAAGTGTATCTTGACATAGGTGGGGATGATTGGCCTTTCGTGATAATTGATAGAACTAAAGCCCCTCAGACAATTGAGGAGAGAGTCAAAGAAACTCTGCGTAGAACAGAACATTGGTGCCGAATGAATGGGCTCATCTACCTCGGGGTCGATTTCACAACCTCTCCGTTGGGCAATGCACCTCCTCGGGCTAAACAGCAGCCAAAGGGTAAAGGAAAAGGCAAAGAGGGTGAATCCAGCTCCACCCAAGAGGAAACTCCCGAAAGTCTTCCTTCCGCCGCACTCCGAACAAGTTGTAACTCGGCTCCCCGAGAAAGAAACAAATGAAAATGTCCCAATAGGCCCATCCACTCGGATTTCGCCACTACTATAACAACCGAGGTCCCTTCTATCCCTTCTCCCTCTCCTCCTTCCCCTCCTCGAGTGACTCAAGCGACCATTCGCTTGGTCATGTCCTCTCCCCCTTCTTCTACCGTTCCTCCCGCTTCTTCATCTATCTTCTCTTCTCTCACGATCCGTCCCCCTCCATTTCTTCCCTCATCTCTAAGCTCCCTTCCCTTCCTACATCTTCCTCTCATGTAGTATCTCTTCCTCCCGTGAGTGCTTCCTCGGCCTCCCTCTCGATGCCACCTCCAAGTGTCTCCACGTTTTCCCTTCTACTACCGTAGCTGCCCCCTTCTCTGCTTTCTAGTCCTTCTCCCATAAGTCCACTTGGATCTCCCAAAGACCTCGAGTCGTGAAGAAAAAAAAAAGTTCCCATCGCACCAATGGACTTCTTCGTGATCCCGTCAAAAGGGTTAAAGAAGCATAAGCCCATCACATGCTTCTCTCAGAGTGTTTCGGGAGAGAGGTTAATGGAGATCGCATACCCCAATCCTCTGAAGGATAAAAAGGATCTGTCCTCGACCGATTACACAATGACTCAAGTCATAATGGGGACGTCTTCTGAAAGCCTTCAGGAGAGGCCCTATCTACAATCGACGTCCCTCTGCAAGAAGCTTCAAGAAGGAAAACAAGAGAAAAGGCTACTGAAAGAGAAAAATAAACATCTACTCCAAGCCATACAGAAGATGGGTAGTGCACCTCCCACAACTGCCACCGAGACTCCTGAGCCTCTGAGTCAGGATAAAATTAATGAATATGCAAAGATCGGTGAGTAGGGTATGGCAGTTTCCGCCTGGAGGAGCCAAATCCTCAAGGACAGTGAAAAAGTGATCGCCAAGTTCACCGATTTGTACTTGAACATCAACAAGGCGAACAAAGAACTCCAGGCATTAGCAGGACCCATATCAGAAGAGCTGGACCATGCTAGGCTGCAACGTGAGACCTTTCAAAGAATGTTTGACTGTTCAGTCGAAGATCTGGTCAAGTTCGGCGTTTTCGGTCATCCCAGGGCCCTCAATAAAATCCTTTCCACTCTGGATTACCGGATGGATCAACTGAATTCATCCTTGAAAAGATCGATAAGGTAAAGGAAGAAGCCCTAGACGCAATGCACCAAATGGAACAAATCGTTCTCAACATGTCTCCAGGGTTACTTACTCCTTCCTTCGCCTTAAGGAAAGTTGATGAAACCATCCAGATCTTCAAGGAGATCGTTTCGCAAGGGCTGGGGCTAGAGGTCACTTTTGACGCAGAGTCCATCAATAACCTACTGGCCTGTCGAGACTTCATCGGGTTCCTAATAGAAGCAGAGAAAGAATATTCCAAACTCCCAGAGAAGCTCATAGATGAGTGGGAGACTTGCGAGGTGATCAGCGAGCGACACAAGGATCCTTCCTAAGATCAACTAGAGCCCATGATCAGCAAGTTCATGGAATACCATGCCCAATTCCACATCTCGTCACCTGAGCAGCAGCAGAAGCAGGATACCCCCTTTCGGCCACAGGATGACGACGATGAATGAATTCTTTCTCTTCTTCTCTCTCTCCTTCGACTTTCTTTTTGTAAAATGTCTAAAGTATGTTGGCACAAATGATGACATCATCCATGTTGCACCATGGGATGATGTCATCCATCAAGTTGTCAAAAGTCAACATGACTTTGAGATATTTTTGTAGATATTTTGTATATTTTATGTAAATAGGTGGTTGGTTCCTTTTTTCCTTCCTTCTTCTCCTTCTTCTATAAATACTCAAATACTTGTTGTATTTGAGTAGTGGATATCTTTTAGATGAAAAATAGAAGTGAGAAGAAAAGACTTTGAGCTTTTTGTAACAGAAGGAAATATTAATACAATATTTAGACTTTGTGCTGAATACATGTGTTATTTGCATTAGATCTTTCTTATGTCGATCGTGTGTTTTATTCTTGGATCTACTTCTGTTTTATTGTCATTTATTCATCAGTATTGCTTTGTTCATTTATGCAAGTAGGTTTGGCTCTGTTTACTACCAATCCCAAAACATAAACCCTCTGACCTTTCTGCTTTGGAATTCATTTCTTTTCTTTCTTCGGATCTGATCTTTCTTCATCCTCTCTTCCATTCCTTTCTTTCCACAGTCGGAAACACCCTACTGGGATGAGATCCCAAACCCCCGAAGGCAGAATATTGTGAGACTTACACAGATTCCTACTGGTAGAATAGCAATAAACCAGTTTCGCTTTGCTGACTCAAAGAGGGGCTATGCCCTACACACTGCTGGCTCGTCTATCCATAAATCTGCCCAAGCGATAGATTTTCGAGCCAACAGACTACCCTTGTAATATTTAGGTTATGATTTGAGTGAAGTTACAATTGATAGATGAAAATCAGTGAATTTTATATCATTAGATTTATCATGAATGTAACTACTAGAAACAATCATACTTAATATCTAGGGCTAGTATCATAGAATTTATCCTATCCGCTTTGTTGAAACAGTGTGCTATGACTCTTCTTATATTGATATTGCGTAAAGTTTATAGAGTATGAAGTTATTGTTGTCATTACAACAGGGTTATTTTTATGAAACAGTTATTGGAATGCTCTTGGTTTTAATAATTAGAGCTTATCATGCTCAGTTCAAAGAACTGACCCGTGCTAGTAATTTTTGTAGATGGACTTCATAAGTGGTAAAGGAAGGCAAAATCTTATTTGATGTATTGATTTCTCTAAATTGATTGATATGAAGAATTCTGATCTGATTTCTAAATTGTATTATGTAAAGAAAATCTTCCTCTTTTTCTGAAGGCTATTGTCTTAAAGTATGCCGAAGTGCATAAGTTGTAATTGTATAGGTTTGGAAATGAATGAAATAGTGGAAGAATTACCTAAGTGGATTGTGTAACTTATCTTGTTGGGATGATTTTCTTATTATCTACATGATTGAGTGTGCATTCTTATTGTTATTATACAATGGAATATAGATGAATTTCTTAGGTAAGCCATAGCTAATTATGTGGCTGAAGACTACATTCGTGATTAGTGATTCTTTATAACTCATGATTGTGTTTTAACCAAAACTGTAATTAAGAACACTGTATTTATAAGGAACATTGAGAATGGGCTATGCCCTGAAATGTAACTATAAGAAGAAGAGGACATTCCTCTTTTGTAATGCAAAAAAAAAAATAATATCAATCACTAAGACTTAACAGTATTAAGTCTGATACATTTCAGCCTATTAGGTTGATATATTTCCTTCATTGGATAAGTTAATTAAAGACCCTTTTGTAAAGTTGGACCCTAATTACAAAGGTAACTTAAAGAGTGTTGGACTCGGGGTTAGGGAGGGCTGTAAATATATGAAGTCCTGTAACCCAAATATAACCTAACGTAAGTAAATTTCTCTGAGGTATGTACATATTTTCAAGGCTGTTCAGAGGATGCTTTGACACATGTCAATTGCCAGGTTGTACCATAGAGAAGATTAGGATCTTCTCGAGGATACAACAAGGTAGATGACATGTGGCAACACCCTTCTACATTGATCGTTAAGATTTACACACCTGGAACTTGATCAAGATTTCTCTCCGGGACCGATTAGGACCATAATCAGGTTATGTGGAAGCCCTTTGAGACTCAGGGTACCTTGGCACATGGGGTTAACTACGGTTGACCCAGTATGCCAAATTATCCTTAGTCTTTAAGAGCCCCTTCATATCATGGACTATGATGTTAATCAACTAGAGTGAAACCTTGGGGCAAGGGGACTGACAGAAGTTAGTATAAGATGTTCTATATAACAATAGAGTGGGGTGAAGGATGCATTCTGGATTGACGAGTATGCCATCAAGGAATAAGTAATACGAATAGTATGTTATAAATCTTTGGCCAAAGTATCGCAAGTTGCTGATTGCGTTGTCCTATGTCACCTAGTCTAAGGATCATGATGCCGATGAATAGTGGTAACAATTATTTAGATAGGTTCCTTGGGCAGAGCACTCAGAACCCATAATAGGGTAAGAGAACCATGAACATGAAGTGTTCAGTAGAAAACTTCAAGCTCAAAGTTACACATGAATAGATTAGAAGTTCACCGAGTCATGGAATGAATAGATCGGTGGTACACCGAGTCATTACAGCTGCATATGGTTATCTGTTATAAGAATGATTGTTATGATATGTGTGTTCTAAATTATGTATTTAGAACAGAGAACATAGATTATACAAAAAGAATTTTTTTTTCCTTGTTTCTAAAGTATTAAAATGGGAATGTTACATTACACATCCCATACATATTTAATACAAAGAGCTAACAACTTCCATTATTACTTTCCCATATCCCAATTTGATTTATTTAAATTTTAACCATATGATTTCTCACATTAATCTACCACAATAATTAAATAAAAGAAAGGGACACATTACTAATAAAATACATACAAACAATAATAAAAGTACCCACATTAATAAAATACACAAAACCCATGGTCACATATAAAGGTGATCCCCCATGGGAATCCCTAACAACAACAAACACAACACAATAAAATAAGTTGCCATGGTGACCTTGTCAAATTCACCTAGAATTCCATTATGGTTGGTCTCCAATCCCCTAATGTTTGTTGTGATATTTAACCTGCAAAACATAAATACCTCCTTCGGCCTCATGGCCATATCAGAACATCCAAAATGAATATAAATATAGTCACTAAATCAACTATACATATGAATCACAACAACATCAAGAAATTAGCAATAGAACTTACAATTTATATCAACAACATCAAAGTAACAACTATATCATCATCATATAATGTCCATTTCTAAGTCTCATAATATCCAAAATCACATGCCCGAAAAACATTAAAAATATATCCACGTCTAAAGTATATCATCATCCACATATGAAGTGTCTCCAATAATCATCATGCATCATAATTAAATCAAGATCAACAATGATCCATGGTCCTACATCTAACATCATACTAAATCAAAGCATAATAATGTCCATAACATAATCAACAAGATCAACATAAGTATCAAAAGGTGTCAAAAGGAAGTGGGCACTACATCTATCTCGCACTTGATTCTCTTCTCCTTCTTGCAGGAAGCTAGAGTTTGGATGATGATGTTTAAACATATGGGTGTGTCAAGTATAGCTTCTAGCTCCCCATTTTGGGAACACCATACTCGAGACTCCATGTTGTACACCTTTTCATGGTTAGGATGCTTCCTCGAGGGGGCAATATGTACGTACCCAAAATTACATGTGCTACATTTTTGGGAAAATGGTTACAAAAGTCCCTAGTGATGATTCAAAATCCTTTCAAGAAGTTATTTGAGTTCCAAAAACCATTCACAGTATATATTTGTAGCCTATATAGCCTTATTGAGATTTTCCATGCATTTTTCCATCTCCATGTTTCTTTCTATACTTATTTTGGCCTTCAAAGTGCAAGACCAATTGCATGCTTGGGTGGTGGTTCATAAACCACCACCTTGCACACTACCGTGGTCCCGCCCACTTTTCCGAAATCTTCACACATGTTTTAAACATGCACGATTCACTTAAGATTGCTTTTTGCATGCATTCGTGAGCTGAATTGGCTAAAAATGGCTTTGTTTGCATGGTTCTCCTTGCTCCTTCTATTCTAAATGAGATTTAGTTAGTTGGAACTTCTTCTTCTTGCCTTGTGCATGAAGTAACCTCCTAGCCTCCATTGTTATATATTGCATGCTTGTATTCAAGAAAAAGGCCCGAGAATTTTGTGTATCTTGCATTGTTGTGCTGTCATAATCTTGCTAGGAATTGAATAGCCAAGTACATGTATATATTGTGTTATCTCTCTTCTACATGCATTGCATTCAGATTGCTTTCAAGCTACCCTTGCTCAAGCACCATCCTCTTGTTTCTGTTCTTTACATTCCCAATCCTTTGGACTCACATGAACACTTAGAGAATGAAAGGAAAGAACTGAGGGGATAGATACTAATACTACTAGATTTTCCAAGGTTCTTGCTCTTCTAGGTTGGAGTTATGTATTTTTTCTTTGTTTATCAAATTGTCAATTATGAATTGTTAATTTCAATTGCATATCAAATAGAGTAGAGAAACAATTCATTTCAATTAGCTAGATAATTGCAAGTAGATAAAATCAGTAGGAAGCTTTCTCTTGACAACATTGCTAGGGAAGCTGTGGGGGAACAATAGCTCTATTAGAGTCATGATTTGTTCTTCACTTATGAGGTAGGGTTGGAAAGATTTTGATTGAATTAGAATAGATCTTAGATTTAGATTCACAAATCTGCACAGATAGTTATCTACATCTAGATAATTATTTATTTTTAAATTGTTCATTACATTAGATGCATTGTCTGAAAAGTTAGAAAAGAAAAAAATATTTATTTTCCATAGATTAGCTTATTTTACTACTTTTCTCGATATATTGAGAAAACACCTATAATATAGGTTAGGTTTCCTTTAATAGATAGTTTATTTACTGAAAAAAATCAATTCATCTTGCATGACCATCAATGGTCCACAACAAGAAAAGACTTATAGTTGTGATCCCCTGGTCCCACAACTCCATGGGCCAGAGCTAATAATTGACATTGACACAAGTTTACGCTTAACAGTATTACATACACCTTCCACATATGTTGAGAAAATAAGATAGTTAGAGACATTGAACTGTTTCACTGGATTCTTAGAGCACTTTTTAGAATGTGACGAAACATATAAGGGTAAAAAGGGCTAGGAGGAATACCTGTTGAAGATGGTTGAAGGTTGTTGTGTGCGTATGAATTCTTGATCCACAATGATTGTGAGAGCTTCCTTTTAGCTAGGAGGAACTACCTAAAATAGACAACAAGACCACCAAATAGAAGTTAAATAGTATATGTAGTGGACTTGCCTAGTGTATGCTAGATCCGGAAGTATGATACTCCCTAGAAGGTTGTCAATCCACTGTTGTAAAAAAATTAATGCGAGAAATAAGGTAAATATTGTCCTACTATAATCAATATGATTTAGGCATCTCATAAAAACATAATAAGCAAAATCTAATCATGATAGGTTAGAATTAGATCCGAGGTTGGGTAAATAGTTCTGGATTTCGTAGGTCTAATAGAGATTTGATAAAGGTCATAGGTGATTATAGGTATCTTGGGAATAAGTAGGTAGGTTTCTCGGTCATCTACTATGTTGACACATACAGAGACTAATGTTGGTCTAGTATTGACCAATGCTGGTTAGTTAGTGACTATTTTCGGTCACTAGAGAAATGATAGGGAGTCAAGAATAGAGGCCTAGGTCTATTTTCTAGGTTGATGGGGAATTGGGTGAGGTTTCTAGGAGGTGTGGGTAGGGATGCAAGTCAATGAATAGGTCTCGGTGGGGTTTTAGAGAAGTTTCGCGGGAGTTATAGATCAAGTTGGTCAATAATAGTAAAGGGATAGTATCAGGTAGGTAAAATGATGTCGGTATAGGCTCAACCGATGAAGGTTTAGGGAGACCAACGTGGATGATTGTGGGAAAGTGGGAGATGTTACAAAATGGATTTTGGATCTTCTTTGTGATTGCACAAAGGGTTGGGTAGGTCGGAATGGAGTGTTGGATTGCTAGGAAGGGTTTTGAGGGGTTTTGGAAGAAGTATAGGGGATAGTTACCAAAGAGGACTTGTGAGTGGCTAGGAAAGCAATAGCTCACAAAAGAATCTAAATACTGAAAGTATTCAAACAAAATGGACTAAATACAGTAGTATACTTAGATGGAATTTTCCACTAGTCAACTATGGGTGAAGAGTGGAGATGGTGGTGAGAGATTTATTCTGTGAAGGTCCACCGGTTGATGGGAGACTCTTGCTTGAGCTGCCTGGGATTTTCTCCTTGCTTGGTTGAATTATATCTTGACTTGGATGGTTGTGGATACCTAGGTATAAAAAGATGCTCACTCTGATTACATGTAGATGTGATTATTCTCTCTTGCTCTTAGAAATGTGCCAACCTCAAAATAAGGTTACCAAAGGGAATTAAAAGGTAACCGATGATGGTTCCAGGTTAACCGGCATCGCTTTAGGGTGACCGATGTTAGTTAGGGTGGGATTTCCTAGGTTTACTAAAATGGACAGATTTTCTTAATTTCTTGAATCTTGTTTGTTTCCCTTCACGGATTAGAATGTAAGCTTCTTTTCTAACAGGTGGGAATGTGGTTAGAGGGAATGTAGGCTTTGATTTTAGGAATTAGTTAGGTCTTAGTTAGTTATGGAAACATACTAAGAATAGATTTTGGGTGAGGTGGTTAGGTGAGGTGTGGGAATTATCTTAATTAGGAGAATTAAATAATAAATATTGTGAGGACATGGATTAATTAAATTAATATTAGAGTGGGGTGAAAGGGGCCATGGTTAGGTGAGTCTCTGCTCAAGGTGATTATTTGTGACGAGGACCAAGGGAGTGTGACCCAATTTTGGTGTCTACATTTTTCCCCTTTTTGTTGTGTAGTTTGTATTGGTAAGTGACACCGATAAAATAAGTTGTGGTTGCCCCATGTGTGGGTGAAGGTGATCCCCCTCAAGCCGTGAACCGATGAGGCGTAAGGTAGAATCGGTAAGTGGTTTGATAAAAGGTAAATGTGATGAGGAGGAAGGTGGATAATGGTGGTGAGAGGGTAAAGGTACAATTTTGTAATCTAGGTAAGGGGTTAGGGTCAAAGGTAGTAAATACCAAACACACACACACGTATAAACCGCAGCATGGTACCAAGTTGAAGAGCAGAAAAAATATAAATTGTCTAAGGTTAAGGTGATTATGGTATCTAAGGTATAGGATAGGGTTAGGAAACAAAATGCAGGTCAGGTGCAGGAACATTTAGGTATGTTCCGGTACACCAAAGGTTCGGTCATGATAAACTGTCATTACAAGAGGCAAGGTAAGGTCATTAGGTCAAATAAAGACGGGTAATATTGTCACAAGGTATAGCGAGCACATGAGGTCACATGTCACTAGCAATGTTCCAAGTCTAAGTAGCTAGGTCACGACATGGGTAGGGCTGAGGTATGGGTAAAATAACAAGTCCCCAAATGATGAAGAGGTTAGGTGGTAAATGATGAGGTCAGGAGGGTAAAGGGAAATGTCCAAGTCAGGTGTGGGTAAGGTAGAAAGGATTCAGGCCAGCAAATTAGGGGTAATGGGTAGTAATAAGACGAGCAAGATAACCGACAATGGTCATAATTAACCGATGTCGGTCATCATGAACCGACCACGGTAGGCTAGGGCATAAGACTGATGTCGGTCAAGGTGAAACCGTCACCGGTCAAGTCGGGAAGGCTATAAAAAGAAAAAGTGCCACATTTTTAAAAATCATTTATCATTTGCCACATAGGAGAAAATGACAAGAGAGAGATAAAGAGGTGGAAAGTGACCAAATGACATGGAGAGCTGAGTTGGTGAGCCGCAAAGTGAGTGATCATTGGTCGATAGGCGGGTCTACGAGTGTGAGTGATTTGATTGGGTGATTGATTTGATTTGATTGAGCCAGTGGGAAATTGGTGATGGTAGAGGTAGGAGAGGGATCGGGTGGACCTACGCAGTGGCCTAAGGTGCCACCACGTAGATGGCAGCTGTGATGAGGTAAGATCCCATTCTTATTGTTTTTTTTTAGTAGGAGGAGGATAGAAATCAGGTAGGAGGAAAGTGGGTTTTGGGGGTAAATATTTAAAATTTTAAATACAAGGAATATAATGAGACAAGAGGAACAAGGGAGGGTATATTTAGGTAAATGAGGGGTGGGAATAGGTATTGGGTAGACATTGGTGGGGGAAATGGGTAGAAAGGAGAAGTGTGGGT
Source organism: Taxus wallichiana var. yunnanensis (assembly GCA_018340775.1). NCBI lineage: Eukaryota > Viridiplantae > Streptophyta > Pinopsida > Cupressales > Taxaceae > Taxus > Taxus wallichiana. The sequence continues at coordinate 198,646,428 of CM031244.1, forward strand.
AGAAATAGGGTAGGGCATCATGGGTTTGTCACCGCGACGCTTACGATGTTGGTCCACTTGTAGCCGGGAGTTAGTGGGTGAGGATTGGTATCGGTCACAGATATAGTGACCAATGTCGGTTATTGTTGGACCATGGTTGGTCGATGATGACCAATACCATTCGGTAGGCTAGAGAGGCAAGCCCACAAGGAGCTAAAATAGATGGGTTACAGATAGATAGGTAGGGGTAGGGAGAGTTAGGTAGGGGGAAAGTGGGTTATGGGTATGGGTAGGTGGGTGAATAAGGAAGATTAAGGAGAGGGGCTAAATGTAAATAGGTGAGAGTCCGTGGCGTGGTTAGATAGGTGGTGTTGATTTAGGGCATAGATATAGGTGAAAGGTTGATTTAGTTAGGGTAAGCGATATAGTGGGGGAGGCAAGGTTGCATGCAGGTATGGTCAAGTGTTAATAATATGATTGGTTATATGTAGGCCAAGGGGACCAGCTACAAATGAGGGATAGGGTACCTCCCTTTCTCGTGGAGATACGGGGGAGTACGACATGTGAGGAGTGGAGCCATGTTGCAGATGTGGGCCTGATTAGGGTTAGATGCTACCGGCACGTAGTCCGGGAGGTAAGTTTGATGGTTACCCTCATTGATAGATGGGATTCGATGACCAATACATTCCATTTACTTGATGGGTGAGATCACAATCACCCTAGAGGATGTTTATAGGATCCTATGACTACCTATACTGGTACACAGTTTACTCAATCTCCTCATAGGCATCCGAGGAGTTATTGTTACTAGTGTTTGGAGAGGGGTTGGCATTGTTAGGATTCCACAGTGCTAGTATGAGCTACGGGGTAATGTACTGAGCCTACCCCGAGGAGATGAGGCGGTGTGTGCTTCTAATGGAGGCGATCTTGCACTTCCAGATGCAGAGGGTGGGATATTCCCATGGTCACTGATGGGGGTCCTACACGACATGGTGGAGAGTAGGAATTGGTTTGCATGGGCATCGGTGTTCTTGGTATAAATATATTGGGAGTTGTGGGCTTATGGGTGACTATGGCGATTCATCTTGTGTTGCACATTCCTATTACATTTTTGGGCCTATGAGAAAATTGTATTTGTGCACCCAGTTGATATGCCCCGAGCTGATGCATTCGAGCCAAGTTTTGTTTGAGTAGGCTATAAAGGATGGGTACTTGGTGATGGGAGAGATCGAAGCGGCGAGAGCTACACATGATGTAGCTTATTACAGGTGATTACTAGAGGGGTTGTCTAGTGTGGACATCATTTGGAGGCCATATGTGGGCTTCCCTTCATATAGGCAAATGGCAGCGAGAAAGGGATGGGTTCTGATTTACATGTGGATAAAGGGGCGGTGGGAAGGGGAGCATGAGATGATACCCATAGACCGGGTCAGATGGCATTTTAGGTTGCTGCAGGATATACCCCCACCCTTCCTATAGTATAGGAGTGATAATGTGGAGAGGCCTATGTCTCCCCCATGACCTACAGTGTCGACCGAGTAGGAGGAGCAGCTATTCGATTGATAGATAGATGATGCCAGGGGTGACAGATAGGTATAGATAGTGGTGGGCTGCATAGCTACAAGCAGTACCACCAAGGCCGGGGCAGCTGGATTTAGCCACCATCACGGTTCATAGAGAAACCATAGAGGGGTAGGTAGCTACCCTAGTGACCCAGTTGGGCATAGTACAGGGACATTTGACAAGGGTCGAGGCACAGGTGGATACTTATTAGGTAGAGGGAGTATAGGGACCAATACCCACACCGAGGGGAGAGGGAGAGGGTGGAGATGGAGATGGGGTGTAGGTAGCCACCCTACAGTGTAGGTGATAGGTTTATAGGGCCGTGTAGCCACTACACAGTACGTATAATGACCCTTCAAGGCTAGATACAGTGTGCGAGCTCTAGGACCGATGACACCACCACAGGGGCAAGGACAGGGTCCCGTTATTTAGGAAGGAGCAGGGTAGGATTAGAGGTTGATGGCACCACCAAAAACAATACCTGTAGCTAGATTGAGAGATGTCATGGGTGAGGTGAGATACTATCAGGATCACTTGATGGCAATGAGGATATATGTCTTTTCATATTCGAGAGCACGAGCACAATAGGCCTCGAGTGAGAGGAGAAGATATCACACATAGTGTGGAGAGTACAGGGCTAGTGAGCCCAGGGGTTGGGTCATGGTGAGGCCACTAGCACATGGAGGTAAGCTTCAGAGGTAGGACCATCAAGATCCAGACCAGGGCGAGGAAGAGGGAGGTCATTTGGACGTTAGGCTAGAGGAGCGGAGGAGGAGATAGATGAGATAGGATTAGATATCAAATGGGGAGATGATTGAGCTCCATGTATGATTAGTTTATTTTTGACATATATACCGGCTTGTGTGCCAAAGATAGTGAGGATGTACATGATATTTTTGAGATTTTGTTATATACACTGGCTCTGCGTCTTTGAAGATATTTGAGAGTCATGTATATGGATACACATGTTTAGATGATTGATTTATAGAGATGATGGTGATTATGGCATGATGTATACATGGTTGTGTTTAACTTTCTATTTTGATTTGTATATGTGATGGAAACTAAGTAGTGTAGGCATGATAGAGCCAGGTCATAGGCATGGATCGAGTCAGGTCATAGGTATGGATTGAGTCAAGTTATTGGTTTAGGCATGGATGGAGTTAGGTCATAGGCAGGGATTGAGTCGGTTATTGGTTTAGGAATATATGGAGTCGTCATAGGCATGGATGGAGTTAGGTTTTGGTTTAGGCATGGATTGAGTCAGGTCATAGGCATGGATTGAGTCAGGTTGACTTAGGTATGATCAACTTTAGGTTGGTTTACGTATGGTTGGGTTGAGATTGGTTAAGTTTGTAATTCATTAATTTGTGTAATTAATGATGATATGGGTTACGTTAAAATGTTTTGTAGTAAAATGCATGATAATGGTAAAGAAATGGTAGACATAATGAATGTATGAGTGATGATGGTAAAGATGTGAAGTAATTGTTGTTTGTTTGGTTTAATTTCCAATTATTAATATAAAAAGGAAACTAACCAAGGTAGAATGTGAATAGGAAAGGGGGAGAGGGAATTGGTTAGGGTAGAGAGTGGTTGAGATAACCTCTAAGGGCCCCATGCCCTCGGAGTGGTGCCTACATAGTCCCAGCGAATAGGGAGCGCAGCCGATGTAGTTATCCCATAAGCTAGGGAAAAATGTGAGAAGGTAGGAGAATGGGTCGGTAGCTTATAGGCATCATTAAGTCTAGGTTTTGGTTAGGCATGGTTGAATTGTGGGAACATTGGTATGGGTGATTTTAAGTTGATTGTGGTGAAAGAGGAAAATTTCCTAGAGATAAGCATCGAGGGTCTAGTCCTATATAGAATGATCAATATGTAATGAAAAAGTTAAAAGATAAGAGGAGGAAAGAGAGCCACCTGATTGGTGAGGATCATAATGAGTGGATCATACCATAGATAGGCTGGTGAACATAAGACCCTAAAGACATTACATGATTGATTATTCTAAAGGTGAAGAATAGTCACATGATCACCAAATGTCATGGTTCCAATAGTTCCCTTGAGGCGGTAGGAAATGAAGGTGCAAATGGTGAGAAGGTGAAAAATTGTTAGGCTATATGGTATTAGGTAGCATGCCCTTTCGCAAGAGATCCAAGATCACAATGAGTAAGTCCATGACAAAAAAATTTTCTATTTTGACTTGTATTTGAGATAGACTGATCAATGCAGGAAGTCTATATGGGATGAGGAAATTATCTCCTTAAGGTCTTCACAAAGTGATCGATGCGAAAGCTTCATTTTTTTTTTTGTGAAGCAAGATTTACATAGTTGTCCTTTGAGGGAGCAGTCTATTTATAGCAGCGATGTAGAGAGAAAGATGTCCTTTTTGAGGGAGTCATCTTTTTATTGGAAGTTTGACTCAAGGATTTGGATCCCATGTGGAAATTATGTGAGGATTTTAAGTCATGGACAAGACTAAGGTGAAGAATTGGATTCTTGTTCAGAAAGCAAGGTAAAACGACCATGGGATCTCATATGAAAGAAGACAAAAAGTATCCATGAGAATCATGCCATGTGTAGAGCCGTGGTACACATATTTAAGAGAGGGTAAAAGAGTGACGGGTATGCACATGATTCTTGTTTAATCGTTGGGGATGGCATAGTGAAAGGAGGGAAGTGAATAGCGCTCAAGGGACGAGCATGAAAAGAGGCAGAAGGTGAGGTAGGACTAAAATTCAACAAAAGAATGGTCAAAGATGCAAGGCATTAAGGGGCTCAGGTTTGGGTTTACCATCTAGTGAAGATAAACGATAAGCACCTGATCCATAAGCATGAGTCACGATGTATGGTCCAAGCTAATTAGGAGAAAATTTTCCCCATTTACTTTTTTCTACTTTGGTTACATGTTGATTTTCCTTCAGACAAGATCACCAACTTGGAAGGTTCATTCATGAACATGTTTGTCATAGGCATGTTTGATACATTTTTGGTAAAATTGGAGATGGTCAAGAGCATTAAGATGACATTTTTCTAATAACTCAAGTTGTGATAAATGGTCCTATAGAAAGTCATCATCATTGAGCATGTCATGGAGAGAAATACAAAGTGATGGAATCTAGACTTCAAGAGGTAGAACAACCTCTATACCGTAGACTAGAGAAAAAGGAGTGGTAGTAGTGGAAGTGAAAATACTAGTATGGTATGCCCATGGAGTGAAAGAAATGTGCGTATGCTAGTCCTTCCCAAAGATATCATGAATCACTTTCATAATAATTTTGTTTAGATTTTTATTAGTGGATTCGGCTTGGCTATTGGTTTGTGGGTAATAAGGTGACGAGAAACTTAGTTGAATACCAAAGGCGTCACAAATTTTTCGCAAGGTTTTATTTTTGAATTATTTTCCATTATCAGTGATGAGGTGATGTGGAATGCCAAAGTGACAGATAATGTGATGATTGATGAACTCACATATTTTCTTAGCTTTTGTGGAGATGAGAGGTATGGCTTCAACCCATTTGGTGTAATATTTGGTAGCGGTGATTATCCATTGATGTCTTTGGGAAGAATGGGGATTGATCTCTCCGACAAGATCCAAACCCCATTGAGAGAAGGGCCAAAGGTCACGGGTGACCTATAAGGCATGACTGGGTGTATGATGAAGGTTGACATGTTTTGGTATTTTATACAATGCTTAACGTTGTCACAACAATCATGGTTAAGGGTCGACTAGTAATAGCCTAGGTGAAGAATATGCTTAGTAACCATGAGGCCACTGAAGTGACCTCCACATATGTCATCATGAACTTCCTTAATGGTATAGGGAATTTCAGAACTCGTAAGGCACCGTAAGAGAATACCATTAAATTTGTGCTTATAGAGGAGGCCACCCATGATGAAATAACAAGATACCCTTTTAAGAAAGGCACGTTGTCCATTACGAGTGAGGTCGGGAGGTAAGATGGAGAGGGAAAGATAGTCTAAGTATTGTTTATACCAAAGGTCACTCGGGTCAAGAGCAATGGTTTCAATAGAGTAAACTTCACGAGGTAAATAAGAGGGTGATTAGAGTCTTTGTATGGTGACAAATATTTTAGAGTCGTGGGTGAAGCGGGTATCTGAGAAGCCAAGTAGGCCATGGTATCTATAAATTTGTTGGTAGACCTTGGGATGGTTTGAAGGATGTAACAGTTGAAGGTGGTTAAAAGTATGTCCACATGATGCTTATACTTTTGAAGTATCTCATTACGACACTGGTATATACCATTGACTTGGTTTATGACCAATTGAGAATCACCAAAGATGTTGATTGACTTGATATCTAAGGCATAAGCAACTTGGAGACCTAATATGAGTGCTTCATATTCAGCAATATTGTTTGTACAATCAAAATCAAGTTTGAAAGATAAAGGCATGGGTTCACCATCAATCAAGATGAGGATAACACCAGCCCGACCCCCACGCTAACACTTGGAACCATCGAAGAAGAGTTTCATTTGGTAAGCGGGTTCATCTAGGGAAAGGGTTCAATAGACTCATCTGGAAAGTCAAAGTTAGATGGTTGATCTCCAGAAATAGGTGCATCAGCCAATTAGTCGATGATAGCTTGGCCCTTGATGTAATTTTGATGGATGAATTTGAGGTAGAGGTCAGCTAGAAGTATAAGCCAGTGTGTGGCACGTTGATTTTTGTAAGGTTTGGCATACATGAAGTGTAAGGGGTTGTTGTTGGTCACAACATAGGTTTTGTGGTTGAGTAGGTAATGGCGGAGTTTGGTGGAAAAATAAACTAAGGCTAAGGAAATTTTTTCAGCATGGCTGTATCGGGTTTCATAGTCCAAAAGAGTATGACTTATTTAATAAACCGCCTACTCCCTATGTTGTTCATTGTGATCGATGAGCATGGCCCCTAAGGAGTGAGTAGTAGTAGAGATGTATAGGTAAAAGGGTTGATCATCTTTAGGTGGAATGAGTATGGGTGGTTAGAGAAGGTATTGTTTCAAGGCCTCAAAATATTTGTGGCAGTCATCATCCCATTTAAAGGAGACATCCTTTTTGAGAAGATGATGAAATGGATGACATCAATTGAAAAGTTGCGAAATGAAACAGTGAATAGACTACAACTTACCTTGCAGGCTACGGAGTTGCCACAAGTTAGTGGGCAGAGGCATTTTGAGAATGGCCTTGACTGTAGCAGGTCAACCTATATACCACATAAGGAGATGATAAATCCTAGAATATTTCTTGAGAGAACTGCGAAGACACACTTCTTGGGCTGAAGGCAAACACAATACTTAATGAGGTGGTCAAAGATGGTTTTTAGGATGGCAAGGTACTCAAAGTGGCATTTATATTTGGAAAGGATATCATCTACGCAATCTTCCAATATACGGTGCATGATGTCATGGAATATGTAATTCATAGCCTTTCATGGGTATATAGCACCAAAGCATTTTTAAGGTCAAAAGGCATGACTCGATAGGAGAAGGTCCCCAAGGGTGAATGAATGTGGTTTTGTGTTGATCCTCCGGGGCGAAAATATTTGGTTATATCCTGAGAACCCATCCATGAGTGATAACATCTCATGACCAGTAGTAGTAAGGTCAACCAAAATGGTTAATACCAGGTAGAGGAAAGTCATCTTTGGGGTAAGCTAGGTTGAGGTCATGGAAATTTGTGTAAATGTGAAGTCCCTCTCACCTTAGTGATAGGGACAATGTTAGAAATCCATCAGGGATAATCAATGGGTATGATGAAGGAAATAGAAAGAAGGTATTGAAGTTCTTCCTTAACCAGAAGAGCAATGTGAGGGTGCATTTTCCTCAAATTTTGTTTCACGGGTTTGGCATCGGGAATGGTTACAATATTGTGGACCACTATGGTGGGGTCAATACCAGGCATGTCAGCATAAGACCAAGCAAAAGAATGGTTATGATTTTTGAGAAAAGAAGTGATGGCTTCCTGTTCAGCAGTATCTAAAGATTGGCCGATCTTTAGAATGTGTGGGTCATCTTGAGTATGGATGTTGATTTCGATATTTGATTCATTCAACATGGTTTGTGTCTCAGATGGTAATGATAGATGAATATAAGAGTCTTCTGCACCAAGATAGGTGAGTATAGATTCATCATCCTGACATTGAATGACATTAATAGAAGGTGTATCGTCATTAATCATTTTAGGATATAGGAAGGGAAGAGAAGAGAGAGCCTCACCCTTGCGTTAAAAAGTTGTATCCCCAAGGAAATGGTGTTTATGAAAAAAATTTAGGAGGAATGGATTCTGGATCCATCGACTCACGGTCAAGGTGGTGAAGAAGATGGAGGAGGGTTGATATCCTCAACGATTTCAATGTGCGATTTCTTGGTAGGTAGTTCAGAAAAGCGATACCACTACTGGTCGTTATGTTTGTGGGTAGTACATGGAATAACAGTGTGATGGCCTTACTCGTAAAATCCAAAACCAAAACCTTTCCACACACATCGGTGTAGGAAGGTGTGGGTGAAATGGCGATTGGTGAGTGACTGGAGGTCGAGAAAAGGGGTGGGTTTGTGATGGTGGTTTAGGTGTATAAGTGGAAGTATCAAGTCCCCCATAGGTGAGATTGGTGCGAAGGTGGGGAGGACCATAAAGGAGATGCTCTCCTATGTGGTGATCATAGTGAGGGTGTTGGTGAAGGCTTCCATACTCTTATGGAGTAAGGAATGTGTTGACATTATATAGGCGATACTCCCCCAGAGTGAGGCATTGAAAAACACCTTCCAAGGGATCGGTGGTCAATATGTGGGTAGCTAGGATAGATGATGTGTTAGAGATTGGATTGGAGGTGGAGCCAGCTGATTGGGAGGCTAACGGGTCGGCCGTGGAGGTTGTGGAAGTGGTAGGAATGGAGGATTTAGGTGTGGTTGAGGTAGCAGCGGCACTTTGGTGAGTGGAGGTGTAGGTGAAGAGGAAGTGGTCATGGATGTAGATGCCTTAATGGGTACAAGCACGTCATTGGGTTGGTAAAGCATGTTATAGGTTTTGAAAGGTGATGGGTTAGTCTGAATGGTATAGGTGTGTCCTTCATGCTCAAACTTCACACAATGATGTAAAGTGGAAGGAATGTAACCCATAACATGAATCTAGGGTCTACCAAGCAATAGGTTATATTGAAATTCCCCCTCCAAGACATAAAATAACTCTGGAATAGTACGGGGCCCACATAAAACATGGAGGATGACGGTGCCAAGTGTAGAAGTGATAGTGTCATTAAATGAACACAACATGACGGGATGTTTATGGATGTAATTTTTAGGTAAGCACATTTATTCGAATACATGGGAGGATATGATGTTAATGCTAGTGCCCCCATTGATTATAACACGTCGTACATGTATATTATCAATATGGATGGAGATAAAAAGGGTTGGATCAGGGTCATCAGTTTGTGTGGTGCGATCTCTTCATCTAAGAAGCTAAGGGTGTCTACTTGGTGAGTAGGTGGAGGTGTAGAAGAAGGTGGTAATTTGGTGAGAGAGGCTACATGATGAGATTTAATAATGAAGGATACGAGTGTGGGGTCATTAGATAGAACCTCAATGGAATTAAAAACCTCCATGAGAGCTTGACGATGGGATTCGAGAGGTTTGGATGAGGTAATATAAGGACATTTTGAGGGAGGATTGGTGTAATTGTTGGAGCATCACATGATGTGTAACCCCATTAGAAATAGGATATGTGGGGTTATAGATAGTGACTCTACAGTGTGGGTGCGAGATGGTATGTTGGGTATAGGGTTGGTTGGTGGGTCAGTTTCCTTTTCCTTTCCTTTTTCCTTATGAGTGTGGATAACAATGTAGACCATGGTGATTTGAGGCGGGGAGGTAGATGAAGTAGGTGAGCCATGAAAGGTGTAATGATAGGAAGGGAAAATCCAAGAGGTGGGAAGGAACCTTGTGAAATGAGTTGGGCACACCGACATTTGGGTGGAGGTTTGGCAAGTTCTCTGATACGAACCATGTTAATTTTGAATCTTAGGGATGGCTCTAAGAGTTTTGGGGGTGGAGATTTTGGTCATTGAGTAGGAAATGAGGGAAGAACTATGGAAATTGGTGCTGGAAAAATGGGTCCTCATCGAGAAGATCATCATCGTCAAAAAAATTTAGGAGGACACAACCGGACAAGAGTGGTTTTCAAATCCTTACGATTCTATACATCATGTCCCGGAACACAATGGTAGGTGCAAATTTTTGTTTCTTCAAACCCTTTTGGTTTGGGTTTGAGTGGGTTGTAAGGTCTAAGAGGTGGTAATGTGATGATGGAAGTTTCGAGGAGATTGGTTAATATTTTGGCATAGGATCCCGCTAGTGGATCACAATGGGAGGTGAATGTGGGTTTGGGTGCAGTGCAGTTGACTCTATGGGAAGAGTCTTTACAAGAGGGGAGTAGGTTGGGCTACTAACCTTGTGTGTGGTGTGGTCTTAGGTGTTGGTCATGTCTACAGGTAGGGACATGGTAGATGAACTGACAATAGAGTGTGTGGTTAGTTTAACTACCTTATTGGAGGGTAACGGATTTTTTCCTTTAGGTTGCACCTTCTTGGGTAAAGTTGATATGGGCACATGATATGTAGAGGGAAAATTGGATGGTGGAAGAGGCGGGTTACCCATGGGCTAAACCGAGGTGCTTTGTGGAGGTAGATGGTGTAGGTTGGGTAGTAGGTGTGAGGGAAAGGGAAGAAAGTTTCATGGGTAGTGAAGAAGTTATTGATGGTATTGAAGGTATGGGTGGAAAAAGATTACAGGTGTGGGTGGATGTTTGTGTGGGGTGCTTGGGTATATTAGAGGTCTATGATGGGGAAATGGGTTGTTGCATCCTTGGTTTACCAGTGGATGGAGGTTTCTTAGCCAAGGTTGAGGGGTGAGGTCCTAGGATGGATGGAAGGGGTAAAGGTGATAAGGGTGTGATTGGTGAGGTTGGGGTATGAGATCTAGGAGATTGGTTCTTCTTTTAGGGGTCAGGTTAAATTTGGTGTTAGTTTTGGAAGATGTAGCTAAATCTAATTTTATGGGTGGATGAGTAAAGCTAGCCGTTGATATGACCCCTAAAGTAGTCATAGGTTTAGGCAAGGAAGATGATGTAGGTGTGGGTTTGGATGTAGATGCATGTTGGGTTATGGGTAGAGATGTGAGTTGAGCCATGAGTGGTGTCATGGGGAATTTTTGATATTTTTGGTTGTGTTTGGTTCAACCATCTGAAACACTTTTGGATAGATAGTGGAGGTGTCAACGAGTGACATCTGCATTTGTGTTGAGATATGAAGTAGAAGATACCCCCAAAGTAAGGCTCTATCAACATAATCTAGGTGATCGGCTAAGTGTGAGAATGAAACTATTGTGGGTGAGGTTGATGTGGATCCAATGGTGATTCCTATAAAATGTGTTTTAGAAATAGGGAAATTGCTAGCTTCAGCCTTTGTGGGTAAGAGATCCGAAAGTAAGTCTCAGGATCTTGGGTGGCTGATGGAGAATGGTCACCTAGAGGTAACGACATTTCTACTGGATCTTTGATAGGTGGAGGAGATGATGGGTACTCCTCTATGGGTGGAGGAGATGAACAAGTGTCTCCCATGGGTCGAGAGGTACTGCTGGTGACGGATCTCTAGGTGGAGAAGCCAAAGGAAAAGTGGTCTCGATGTTAATAGAAGGCTCCTTCATAGGTGAGGGAGGAGATGAAGGGTGTTCCTCTATGGGTGGAGGAATAGGTGAAGTGGGTTCATGTGTAGGTGGAGGACTTCAAGATAGGATTTCCTCTATGGAAGGAATATGAGGCAATTGGGAAGCAACTGGTGTGTCACTGAAAATAGCATGGACCTCATGGGTGTTGCTATCATTAATTGAGGTCTCCCAACTTTTCTCGAAGAAGCGGCATGATTAGGAAATGGTTTCTTAAAACCGTGCAAGTTTTTGTTGGCAAGTTCATTAGGATTATCCAAGACTAACTTTCCATTCTCGAGCATTTCCTGGACAATGTTCTTGAAAGTGATGCAATTGTCATCATTATGACCTTTTACCCAATGATAGTTACATAAGTCATACTCTTTGTACCACACAAATGTGGGGCGAGTAGCATCAAAACTAGTGTGTGGCTTTATAGGAGGAAGGGTGATGGCCCCAGCTTTAATGAGCTTTTCTAAAATAGAATAATAATGCTCCCCAATTGGGGTTTATTTCCATTGTTATCATCTGAATTGAAAAGTTTGGATGGGGGAAAGATTAGATGAGGGCTTAGCCTAATTGGATGGATGAGTCGGTCACCTTGAGTGCCACCACATTCATAGTTCCTTTGGCTTTTGAATAATTATTCTATGGTTTCAAGAAGAAGAGGTATCATTTGACTTAAATTTCATGTTCTTATTTCATAGTTGGATTTTCTTTTCCTATATGGCCCAAATCTCTAGCTTTTGTGCCATGGTGAATGCCTCATTGAAGGTTTAGAAATTCTGCACTGTAGGGTAAGTGAAGTATGTCTAGCACAAGCCCGTATAAAGATCTCTCTCGAGTTCGGTTTGTGGTAATTAGAATGTGAGTTGATTGATCGGCTACGCCAATGAGCGACAAAATTTGCAATAGACTTGTCTTCATATTGACACATAGAGTAGAGGTCACCATGATAACCTTCTTAACAACGTTGATTGAGAAGTGATCCAAGAAGGCTTGGGCTCTTTGGATTAAATGAGTAGATAGAATGTCTAGGTAATCCACTATACCAGTCTAACATGGGCCTAGTTAGAGTAATGGGAAAGGTCCTCGAAGAAAATCGTTATCATGGGCGATCAAATAACACCCATGTTTGAAAGACCGCAAATGCTATTGCGGGTCCTCTTTGTTGTTGAGGTGGTTAAATTTAGGCATTTCCCAATGTATGGGATATGGATGAATAGGAATGGATTGGTGTATGGTCTTATTAAAAATTTCATCGTAGGTGAGAGAATTGTGTGAGCTAGAAACCGATGCCTCCAGTGTTTGCATCTTATCCATCATTAACTTGATGAGGTCATTGGTAGGTGGTGATGGATGGGTACCTCTTGTAGCATAAGAGGGCTGGTTTTGGACATATGATGGAGATGAAATTCCAGTATATGGCAATGTCACATAGGTAGGTTAAGAATGAGGGAGTGAGATAGGGGGTACATACCCAAAATGAATGATAGATGAAACGGGAGGCTACTGATAGTACGTATATGAAGGTGGAAGGGTCAAGGTGACTCTAGTAGTGCTATGGGCTAAGGACTATGGAATAGAAAGGACAATTTTTGAAATGGGGTAGAGGTTGTAACACCCTTGACAATTGTTATATCCCTCTTCTGTATTTCAAGTGTTGACATGTGATATTTTTCTAAAGATGTGTTTTTTTGGTTGTTGTAGATCATGTTTCGTATGAATAAACCTTTTCTTTTCTTAATATCACTAGACTGAAATGGAATGGCTTCTTTAAACCCATTTTTCACTTCTTGTAGATGAATTGCAATATGGTTTAAGAGTTGTAAACTTATCTCCTTATTTGACTCATCCTTGGATCAATTGAATGAAGGGTAAATTGATCCAAGGAATGTTTTAAATCTGCTCAGATTGAATGAAGGGTAAATTGACATTGAATCAAATTGAGGGACATATCGATTGAACTTTCGTGTTACAAGTTCTTAGATTTTGTGTGAACATGTTTCCATTCATCGTATGTTGTGCTTGGGTCTTTGGAGATCAATCATGGTAGGACATTGGTGATGTAAATGAAATGCATCCTATTCATGACATTTGAAGCATTCGAATCCTAGAACTACGGATTATCCTATGAAATCTTAAGTTGGGTAAGAATATATATATATATATATATATTACCCAGCTATGTTACTTAATTGATTTTATTTCTAACCCAAGCCTTGTAAAAGGGAGTATGTAAAGGTTACTAGGCTATTTAATTTAACCTAAAGCCTAATGCTATAAAATTATGTGATGACCTAACCCAATGCTTAAAACTACTATGTTGTGAATTAATCTAACCTATGTGGAAACTACCTAAGGTAGTGTGTAAGGCCTAAGGTGATTAATTCTAAACTAACCCAAGTTCTAAAGGATCTATCCTAAGCTATTTCAATGGGAACCTAATGGGTCGCATGCATCAAAGGCGACGGTTCCAATGGCATTTAAGTTGTTGATAAGGTTTTTAAGGCATAAAGTAATGCCAATTTTGGCAGGGGCTAGTTGACTTGGCGGAGGCTTATGTGGCAGTTTCACTAAAGATGGAATTGCATGTTAAATGTGAATTGGCATTCGCTAGGTTTGGGAGGTGGTGGCAAGGAGAGTTGAGTGGGAAAATTGGAATTAATGGAATTTATTGGTCTCAGTTTTTGTTCACAAACCATCTAGGAAACTTGGAAGGTGGGTTTGTGGGAGGTTGTTGGTTTTTGCATGCTTTCCAGATTTTTCTCTACATAGAGCAAACTGGTTCTTTGAACCAATAGTTTGACTTGCACTTCTTTGCTATTTTTAACTCACCTGGTCTATTTTTGATCATGGGAAGGTATATGAGGCATTCTGAGGAAATTTATTTATTTGTTGATCTTTCATGGAGAAGAAAAGGAGTTGAAAGCTTGGCTGAAAGTCTCCTTCGATTTGATTGAAGAACTATCAGGCATGATAGTCTTTAATCTTTAAGATCTCTTTCTTTCTTCTAAATGTTTCATTAAAACAAGTCTGTTCTTTTGAGATTATCTTGGCTTGCATGTTTTATCTGGTTATTTTCTTGCTTTGGGTTTTATAAATATCTGAAAATTTAGATACGAAATCCTTAGCAAAATAACATTAAGTTTGGAAACTTACCTTTTGTTAGTTCTTTTTAAAAAAAGAATGCATACAAAACGTATTTTTGTAACTCTGCTTCTCATTCTGGAATTGGTAATTGAAGTATTCTGTTTTAAATGACCTTCATTGCTATTTAAATATGGTTTTGTGTTTGTGGGAATCTTGATTTTCATCTGATCTTGTTAGAGTTTGTGTTTTGTTGATCTTGAGCTTGTATTGAGCTCATGTTTTTCTTGAGCTTGTAATCGAGCTCATATTTGGTTTGGATCTTGTTTTGGTTTCGTGTTTGATGAAAATTGGTGATGGAGGTTCTTGTTACCCTAGGACCGTGTTTGGAATCTTGGATAATCCTTGACTTTTGTTGAAGACTGTATATATCTCGGTGCTTGTGTTTTATTTTCTTATGATAATCTAGAATATTGTTTGAAGTCCATATGTAACTCTGTACTCATGTTTATTCCTATATTATTTGGGACTGTTAATGGGAGTTCATATCATATACAACACTCATATTTTATTACTTGTATGGTTTCGAACTTTGGTGAGAAACTTGTGTATCGTTGGAGTTGGAAATAGGGCTTTTGATAAGATGTAAACAGATAATGGAATCCCTCTGTTATTCTAAACTATTAATAGGTATTTGTATTATATACTTGCCTCATATTAAGATACTTGTGCATATCTGAGCTCATGTATGAGACCTTGTGATTCAACACTGTACATGTAATTTGGTACTTTGTGTTTGGAATTTGTAGTTGGAATGATGTGTTGGTTCTGTTCTGGTATTTTTAAGTTTTCTTTGTTAAAGATATAAACTAGAATGGGAACTTGTTGTTTCCCTGAACCTGTGAATATTTACTTGAGTAGTCCTGAACCTTTGTGAAAAGCTTGTGTTCGACATTGTGCTTAGATTTTGTACTTTTGAGTTCTGAACTGGTAGTATTATCGACATGCTCGATTTGGTTTTGGTATTTGAGTTGGGTTTTTAATTTCTTAAAAATTTAAAGCTCAGAACTCTATTAATTTGAACTACTTACTCAAAGGAAATCTGGGAGAGTAGTTTAATCGAGTGTTTAAATATCTTTTGGAGATTTAACTGGAAACATTTTCTTAAGATAATGGAATTGGAACTTCTCTTATGGATTTGTTTCATCTTTTCTGATAAGGCACTGGAATTTAATGTGGGATAGTATTTTCCCCTCTATTTTGAGGAAACCCATGTCTCGGGTTGATCTGCTTTGTTTGAAAAATTGTCTCCTCTATTGGAAGCATGAATATGAGATAGTGTTTGTTTGGATATTGTTCTCTTGAAACCATGAACTCGCTTACTCTTTGTAATGAGATGTAGAAACATTGTAACGGTTAAAATTGTTGTTAAGTTCATGGGTAATTCAGAATTGTTAGTTTTTTGTTCAGAATTTTCTATTTCTTGATTGGATTTAGTAAATGATCCCTTGTTATTTTTATTGAGAAAAGAAAATTTGATTCATTTGGGACAAGTATGTTGTTTTTGAACTTTATTGTGTATTTGTTCTAAAATGAGATGGGAAATCATGCTTTATTGAAGGTAAAGATAGTAAGGGATTTAGTTCCCTTTCTATCTTTTCTATCTTGTTGGTATTCTTCATATTATTTATATGATTAATTAGTTATCCTAGATAAGTTGGATAAAGGGATTTAATTTAATCTCCTAATTATGATGCAGACTTGTTAAGTTGCATAATATGATGTTCTTATCGAAACTATATTATAAAGGTACGTTAATGTGATTACAAATTATTAGACTTCATTTTTTATGAATTATACTTTATATTGTATATATGTTTGGGTGTTGAACTTTTCTAAAAAGTTATTGTACTTTTTAAATAAGACATATTATAACGTTATGATGTGTATGGTCAATTAATAGTTTAACTATGTGATCAAACATTAAAAGTGACCTTGAATATAATGAAGTTCTTAATGGAATAAATGAAGAAAATTTAGGAAAAGAACTTATTGAGCGTTGGATTAGGGTTTGGAAGGGTTGTTGTAATCAAGAATTAACTCAGACTAATAAATGTATTAGCAATCCCCTTGGGGGTATGTACATCTCGATGAGGTAGTTTCTATAGGATGTTGGCACATGCCAACAACAGGATGTACTTTCAAGAAGGCTTGGGTCTTCTCGAGAATACAACATTGTATTTGACATGTGGCATCACCCTTCTGCATTGATCATCTAGATCTACACCCAACGGGAATTAGGACTTGAGCTTAGTTTCCCTATAAGTCTGGATAGGATCATATTTAGGATATGAATTATCTTCCAATGTCTCAGGGTACGTTGGCACATCTGGCTGACTTAGGTCAACCGAGTATGCCCATATACCCTAAGCCATTATGAGCATATTCTTATATTAGGTTATGTTCCTACCTAGGTCTAGGGTTAAACCTAGAACAAGTGGACTAACAATAGTCACTAAAGACCAATCATGATAAATGAGGAGTGAGGTGAAGGATGTATTCCAATATGACGAGTATGCCATCTAGGAATAGTAACATACATAGTATGATATAAATATTTGGTCAAAGTTTTGTAAACTACGGTTACGTTTTCCTATGTCACCATGTTTAAAACAACGTGATATCGATGAATATTGGTAGCAGATATTCGATATGTTCTTTAACAAATCACTCAATACCAAAGTGTAGGGTAAGATGATAAAGTATATGAAGTATACAATATGTATTCAATACATAAGATAACATAAATAGATCGATAGATTATTGAGTTATGGAATGAATAGATCGTGAGTCACCGAGTCATTACAACTACATATGTTTATCCATTGAATTTGATTGGCATGGAATGTTTGTTCTAAATAATGCATTATTTAGAATAGTTAACACTATATATATATATATATATATATATATATATATATATATATATATTTCCCTTGTTTCTTAAGTCTTAAAATGGGAATGTTACATCTTGGTATCGTGAGTGAAGGTTGCAACTCTTGGACCTATTATATCCATAATCTGAAAAACTTAAATTTTCTTGTAATGAGAAAATGGTGAGAATAAGAGGAAACGTTGCAAATAACCCTCCACCTAAAGAAGGAGCAATAATATCCCAAAAACTTGATGAGATCCTTGCTTCCCTATTGGACACAAGAGATTGTTTGGTTGTTCTTGAACAACAAGTAATGGGTAATGAGGAGGAAGAAGAAGTTGATAACAATAATCAACCACCTCCAGTGGACAACGCCAATGTGGGTATTGATAATAACAATGTTAACATACTTGTGGAGCCCGAGAACAAAAAGGCTAGTCTAACAAAGAGAACTCACTAATGACATAAAAATAATAAGTCCACCCAAGTTTGATGGCAACACATTAGGAGATGGGGCTAAGAATCGCTCGGTGAAATAGAGAAATACTTTGCAATAAAAATTTCTCTTAAGAAATAAAGGTGATATGGGAGCATATCAACTTTAACACGAAGCATCTTTGTGGTGGGACAGCCGTAAGAAGATGAGTTGAACATTGATGTAATCATAGGTGTTAATTGGTTAGCAGAACATAAGGCTAAAGTGGACTATTTTAAAAAACACATTAGTTATTTAGACAACCTGCAGAAAATAACAGAGATTCAGGGTGTAAAACATGATATTTCTATTAGAAAACTGTCATCTATGCAACTTAAAAAGGCCAAAAATAAAGGATGTACCTTATATGCAGTAAAAATTACTAAATTAACAGAAGAGAGAAGTGATATTATGGAACAATATCCGTTGTTACGAGACTTCAGTGATGTATTTCTAGAAGAATTACTAGGTCTTCCACCCAAAAGGGAATTTGATTTCACGATTGAGATCAAGCCTAGAACTGAACCTATTTCTAAAGCACTGTATCGAATGACTACTACATAATTAGTAGAGCTTAAGGCTCAATTGCATGAACTTTTTTCTCAAAGTTTGATTAGACCAAGTGTTTCACCTTAGGGAGCACCCATAATTTTTGTGAAAAAGAAAGATGGAACACTTAGATTGTGCATTGATTACAGAATGTTAAACAAGGAAATAATCAAGAATAGATATCCACTCCCTAGGATTGATGATTTATTTGATCAGATGCATGGAGCATCGGTATATTCTAAGATAGATATTTGATCTAGATATCATCAACTGTGAATTAAGGATGAGGATATTCATAAAACATCTTTCAGAACAAGGTATGGACATTATGAGTTTATGGTTTTACCTTTTGGATTAACTAATGCACCTGCGGCATTTATGAATTTAATGAATAATATATTTCAAGAATACTTGGACAAATTTGTGCTCGTATTCTTAGATGACATTCTCATATATTCTAAAAGCATTGAGGAGCATCATGAGCATTTGAAAATAGTTTTGGAAATTCTGAGAAAGAGATGGTTGTTTGGTAAGTTGTCCAAATGTTCATTCTATGACACAGAAGTCCACTATTTGGGTCATGTAATAAGTAAAAATGGAATTGTTGTAGATCCTTTAAAAATTACAGCTATAACGGAATGGCCTGCACCTAAGAATGTACATGAAGTTAGAAGCTTCATGGGACTTGCTGGCTACTATAAGAAATTTGTAAAAGACTTTTCTAAGATAGTTGCACCAATAAATTCCTTACAAAATAAAGATAAAAAGTTTTTTTGGAGTGAGAAATATGAAATTACATTTAAAATCGTAAAGGAATAGTTAACTTCAACACCTATTCTTGTAGTAACATATCCTAATGGAGATTTTATGGTGGTAATTGATGCATCCGGTGAAGGTCTAGGGGTATTTTATTACAAAGTAGTCATGTTATAGCATACAAAAGTAGAAAACTTAAGTTACATGAGTTGAATTATGCTCCACATGATTTAGATCTTGTTGCCATTTTTCATGCCCTTCAAGTTTGGAGGCATTATTTTCTTAGTAAACCATTTGAGTTGAAAACTCCATCATCTTGGGCTGAATTACATTTTCACTCAGCCAAACTTGAATACAAGACAATGAAGGTGGTTAGAGTTTTTGTCTCAATATTATTTTGACATAAGTTACATTAAAGGAAAAGAAAATAGAGTGGCTAATGTTCTAAGTCGTAGGAAGCACATTTCTACTCTTATAACACTTAGAACACAATTTAAGAATGAAGTAAAACATGTTATGGAATCTAATTCTTACTTTCAACAAGTAAAAGCAACACTTGCTTTAGATTCTAATGATTCGAGGTATAAAGGTTTTCACTTTGATAAAGAAGGAATCTTACAATTTGAAAACAGAGTCTATGTACCTTTGCTTAATGATTTGAGAAAGAAATTATTAGTTGAATTTCACAATTCACCTTTTTCTGGACACCTGGCATTACTAAGATACTTGCTGATATAAAACAACAATATTTCTAGAAAGGAATGAAAAAGGATGTTATTGATTTTGTGACACATTGCCGTAAATGTCAATGTGTTAAGGTGGAACATATGCACCCGACCGGTTTGTTGTATCCTCATAGCATACCGCAAAGACAAATGTCAAGTAATAAGCATGCATTTTGTACACGGGTTACCTATGTCAAGAAATAAGTATGATGTTATATTAGTAGTTGTGGATAAACTAACAATGGTAGACTTTCTTGAAGACATTGTAATAAGGTTTGGCATTGCTCAAACCATTATCTTTAATAATGCAAAAGCCTTCTTTAGTACTAAAATTTCTGATTGGGCACTTTGCCTTGGAATCTACTTGAATAATTCTTCTAACTATTACCCTAAGGAAATGGCTTGGTTTAGTCTACCAACAAGAACTCCGTTCAAAATCATGAATCGATAATAAATATCAATTAGAGATAGTGGCACATGAAGGTATCGCACACACTCTGGGAAGATAGAATAAAGGTGAAGAAGGCAATAGTTACTTCACCTTACAATATTGTTTATGGAAATGAAGCTAGACTTCCTTTTTCTATTGAATTTTCTTCATTAGATATTTCCCAGTAGTTAATGTTTAAGGGCGTGGAACAAAGAGAAATCAGAATGACAGAGCTATTTAAACATGAATAATTGATAATTTCTACCATGATTAAGCTAGAAAAACACCAAAAATTGAAAAAGAAATGGTTTGACAGAAAGGCTAGGCCTCAAGATTTAAAATTTGGTGATATGGTCTTAAAATGGGATGCTGACAAAGCTAAACCAGATGCAATTCAAATTTTGATGCACTTTGGAGTGGCCCATACACTATCATTTCTTGCAAGGAGGCTAAATCTTTTGAGTTGTCTCACCTTAATGGAGGTACACTTTCAATCCCAGTTAATGGGATTTATCTCAAGAACTTTCATTGATTCTTCTACATTATTATATATATTAGATTAGATTAAATTCCTTTAAGTGCAATGCACACACGCTTTCCTATTTGTATATAGTTTTTCTTATCGCGTGCTCCCTATGTTCACTCTTTTTGCTTCTATAGGATGTTAGTTTAGTTGAGGAATCTTGTAACAGCTTTTGGCAAAGTGGCTCAATACAAATTCTAGATAGTTCTTCAAGTGACTCTAGGGGTAGTTCTTCAAAATTGTAGATCAGAAATTTCATTCTAGGAAGACTCTATGCCTAATGGATGCTTCAAGACTACTGATATCCTTCATCTAGTAGGAATATGGCCTCAAAAGTCACCAAAATGTTGTCTAAAATAACTCCCCTAGTTATTTTGACAACTTACATTCTCATTCTAGCTTTGAAGATCAATATTGCAGATTGCACGCTCTTTGGTTGTTTCCTTGGTGCATTATTTGGTTACGATTCCCCACGATTCCTTCCTTCTCAATTCCTTTGTTTCCTTCTATTCTCCTTTTTCATGCAACCATTTTGTGCTCCCACCTTCCTTCTCATATTTTTGGATCCTCCACACACACCCCGACTTGCCATTCAAATTGGATAAGTCCCTCACATGCTTCTTCCACATTCTTCCCTGACGTATCTTACCCTCACTTTTACACATTGAACACTTCTATCTTGGCTTGTTCCACATGCCCCTTCTCTCTTATCACCACACACTCTCATTTTGAATAGCCACACCCAACTTGGATAATTTTCTCTTTTAGTTATGCATCCATTCTTCCATGCATGTTGCCTACGTGCACTTGTCCTTCACTTTCATATTTCATGCATCTTTCTTTCACCTGTGTTTTATGTATTCTTTTATGCCAAGTCACTCTAAAAAATCATCACATGTCAGACTTAAGTGTGCAACACATAACCTATCAAAGTGCACAAACTGGGCACCAAATCCTTGTGATGAATCTGTTGCATGAAATGTGGCGAAATGAAAAAAATTAGAACATTTATCCGATCACATGGATCAGCTTAGTGCACACCACATATCTTGTGTGTTCAGTTTGTAATGTAAACTTTAGAACATCATAAATTTTGTCACAGGGCTTTAATTCATGCACCCTTGGTCTTGTTGGAAATTTGATGACATGGGATAAGCTCTAGATCATTCAAAAATATATTTTGGTAGGATTTAGTAGATGAGAAGCGGGAAATTAATTTCAACCATTAATGTAGAAATCTAGTTGACCCAACCACAAGATTTTATTCAAATATCACCTCCTTCCTTCTTCTAAAATCCAATTAGACATGGGGAGAAACATCTCATTAGTATTGTAGGTGAATTTACAGAATTCAATGCTTACTATTGGTGGTTTGATTTTAAATCGAGTTTCCTTCTTCTATCTTCCCCTCTTCTATCCTTTTTCTATAAAATATAGATCAAGGCTTATTGTAAAAGGTTTGACCCTTTAGTTTGTTAAGAGCTCTACTCCTTAGTATTTTATGTTACAAGCCTTTAAATCGCTCTTTGCATATGGATATCGACCTCGTTTTCCATTGCAATCGATTGAGCATTTTATGGAAATAATAAAAGCTTTTTTTTATAGCTATTATCTATTTTGGCCCATTTCTATTGCATATCCTTGCCTCTATTTTGCATTATTTTTTTGTTGTGATCTCTCACATACATTGCAAGTTCCTTTTCCGATTGTTCCCTATGAAAATGAGTGTGTTTCATGCTTTGATACGTGTGTCTATCCTCTTTGCACACATTTTATTTCATTTTTCTTAAGACTAACTGTGTTCATCCCCTTTTTCTAGTGCTATCACCTCCTTTAGCTTAGTTTTCCATTTTTTCATCTCCTTCTAACCCTGGTCCCTTGGATATCTTAGAGTAGTGATAGGTAGCTACATTTCCATTCATAGGAGTAGTTTTAGTGTTAAAAATAGGTAGAGTAACTGGCATTCTCTGGAGGTCTCATGCTGAAGTGTGCAAGGCCCCACAACTTGGAGATAGTACCATTTTGCCTCAAAAATCCCAGATTCATCCCGAATCGGGATGGGTACAATTTTGAGCTCCAAAACTACCTATGAAGCATCAAATGAATTGGTGGCTATAATTATAGAAGCAATAAGAAATCTTCCAGTGGACCCTAGAAAACCAATGCCTCCAAATATTAATGAAGTAATTGAAGAAAATTGGGAGGAATTTAAGAATAAATATCCAAAATAATATGGAAAAGTAGAACCAAGTAGAGAAGGACCCAAAACATACAAAATAAGGCCAAATAAAGGGAAAATTTCTTCATCCCCAACTACAAAATGCCAAAAGGAGATGGCCACAACAAGAATAGCAAATGAAACATGGGTCAATGAGGAAGAAGATGAGATTCACAAGGAATAGAAAAAAATTTTGAATTAGAGGAGGAAGAAACTCTGTCTCCTCCACTTTTACCGCCAAATGTACCATAAGAAGAATTAGGACCATAATTTTCGTGAGAAGTGAACCTCGAGAAGAGATTAAATTATGCAAACTTGCATATGGATACTATAGGACATGTTTATCTTGGGGTGATGTTTCCCACGTGGCACAACAATATGAAGTAAGCACCGAGAATAGAACAAGTGGCCATAACATAAGCTATAATTCAGTACATGAAGAAATTTAACTTGATAATTAGAGATATAATTCATCTCCTTCCACAAAAATTACTCAAGGAAATTCAACCACAATAATATATAGATGAGGAATATGGACAGAAATATCTTGAACAAGAAATAAAACAATTAAAACAAAATAAGAAGACTATCAAAGATCAAACCCGCATAGAGGAGATAGAATAATTAATAAGGATTCTTAACAAAACAAAGGAAGAAAAGTAAGAGGAGGAGAGGAAACATAGAGAAGCATATAAAAAGTAAAGAGAGGAGTAGAGGGAAGCAACCGAGAAACAAACAAAAGAGTAACAAAAGGAAAATGAGGCGAAGCATATAAGCAATGAGAGGAGGATGATAAAAAAGAGGAGGAAAAATAGAAGAAGAAATTTCAAGAGGAGACAAGGAAAAAAAGAAATGGAAGAAAAAAGAGAAAGATAGATGAATTCAAGAGGGAAAAAAATAAGAGGAGGAGAAGGAAATAAAGATTAAAAAAGAAGAGGAGAAGGAAACAATGGGAAAAGAAGAAGAAGAGGAAAAGAAGAAGAAAAAGAAGGAAGAAGAGAAAAAGGAGAAATACGAAGAAGAGAAGGAAAGAAAGAAGAAATAAGAAGAAGAAAAAGAGAGAAAGGAGAAAGAGGAACAAATGAAAACAAAAAGAAGAAAAAAATAGGATAACACAAGAAGAAAAGGAACAAAAGCAAAAGAACAAATAAAAAAGAAAAACACAAGGAAGCAAAAAGAAGGAAAAAGAAGAAAAGGAGGAGAAAGATATAAAATAACACAAAAGGAGATAAAAATAAAAGAATGAAGAAAATAAAGTATAGGTACCACTACCAACACCACCTACACTAAGCGTATAGCAACAACCTAGTACCTATACATGTCTCCTAGAGATCTATTAACAAAAATCAAGCAGGGACCTCCAAAAAGAAAGAAAGAGTAATTGAAACGGTTACGATAAGGAGTTATAGAGAGAATATAAGAAGGGTATATGGTACATTTAAATAAAATATCACCCCTCTAGAAATCTACATGCAGTCAACTACTAGATCAAAATACAAAACAAGAATGGGTGTAGAGATGTGTAGACATGGAAGAATCGATTAATAGAATAGTCAAATCTATTTAAGAAGCAAAGACACACATTAAAATTGATTCTAGTCTACAAATAGAAATAAAAACATAACAAACATAGAAAAGAGATGATAGTAGACAATACTACAAGTAAAGAAAATGAAGATAGAAATAACTAAGAAGAAGCTATAAAAGAATATAAGGACCAAGTCATACAACCACAAGTTTTGGAAAATCAAAAACACAGAAAGGAGATGTGGGAGGATATAAACTAATTAGAGACAAAATTTTGCAACACCGCAACATATTATGCATATACCATGGGGTGGCCAAGTTTGACTCAAAAATTTATAGCAGAATTAGAAAGACTTGAAGGACAATTGCATAAAAAATATATAAAATATGATATAAATAAAGACAAGGATGGGACCAAACGTAGAAAACTTGCAGAACTTACAGAACAATATCAGACTAAGAAAGAAAATCACATAGAGAAGATCTCAAACATGCAAGAATGAAGCAATACCATGGATGGGGAACTTATAAGGATGCAACATGAGTTAGAAAGGGGATAACAAAGATTCAATCAAATTAAATCAAATCCCCCTCTTCGTATATCATTCCATTGATAACTCACAACTTCAAGAATGGATACAACATATCAAGCACCATTTATACTTGTGGTACCCATTTGAAAAGAACATCACTACTTAGATCACAAAATAGATCCCCCAAAACACACCATGAAGAAGACTTGGAGAAATTAAATTTTGCAGAGACACCATGGCATGCCATAAATC
The DNA here is from genome assembly GCA_018340775.1 of Taxus wallichiana var. yunnanensis. NCBI lineage: Eukaryota > Viridiplantae > Streptophyta > Pinopsida > Cupressales > Taxaceae > Taxus > Taxus wallichiana. Next base: position 198,671,680 of record CM031244.1, read on the forward strand.
CAGTTGGCTAAGTCGAGTGAGGGAACCTTTCCTTAGACCGGACGTCTAAGTTTCTAGGGGTTGATGCCTATGTTTTCCTAGAGTTCAGATAGAAAGATATGTTTCTTCATGAATTGGTTGTCTCAAGGATGAGACAAATTTTGAATTCCATGGACGATGCTGACAGGGTTCTTCATCAAGTTTGGAACAATCTGTAGAGTGAAGGGAAACACGAGAGACTAAGCAAGAAGCCACAGATAAAGGATGAAAGTCATCAAATACTATAGATAACTGTAGTATATAGAAAATCCACCGAATATCAAAGAAATTTGTGGAAGCCTACATAAAGACATGTTATCCAATTTTTCCCCTTGGGGAAAAAATTGGACAATGGGGTCCTATTGGATCTTGGGACCAGAAATAGTCATCCATGATCATTCAAAGTCATTTCAAGTAAATTTTTCCTTTAAGGAGCATTATGTTTTTCTAGGAGGTTGGAGATTTGCTTAAAGTGAGAGATTTCCCTGATGGGTCCACATTCATCTGACACAAGAAAAAATGTCAAGATTGAAAAATAAAGTTTAAAAGGTTCTATTGTGCTCCCATAACATCCTTGGTGTTGATAAAGATTCATGAGGTTTATAAATCAGGGTAGGATCATATTGAGTGAGCTAAGTGGGGATTTGAGCTCAAAATAGCTTAGCGAGCTATGGGTTGTCTGATGGTTTTAATAATCATGTTGTATTAGGTAAGCTCAATTTTTTGTGGAAAACCGTTAACATCCTAAGTCAAGTATAGAGAATGGCTCAGATACATTTGGCTCAATGTTGAAAATTGAAATGAACATTTGATAAACATGCCAATCCTTTCTTGAAGTTTGGATTGAATCAGAAAAAATGCAAGACCACACCATTGGAGGGATTTTTGAATGTAGTGATGGCTGGTAGAAGCCAATGGAGATGGATCAAGCTAAACATGAAGAAGTTTGAAGTAGAAAAGAGTTTGAGTCAAGCCGAAGAAATGTCAAGCTCAACACAGAAGGAACACGGTGCTCATAGCACCTCGGGTCTACATGGTAGCGTAATCGCGGGCGGCTCTTCCTGGAATTTGGGGTCTTCGTTGAGTTAGATTCATGTTGGCTTGGCATGGAAAAGAAGATGTAAAGGCTGGGATAAACTTAGTAGTAGCTCAAAATCATGTTGGAAATTCATGGAGAATACCTTGGAGAACACGTATATGTAGAGAGCTCTTTACAAATTCGGTGGGGTTACATTGTGAACTAAGTCGACTTAGTGATAGGAGATCACAATGAGCCCAATGCATAACTCAAGGTTTACTAGGGGAAAGAAATATCAAATTGAAGTTTAAGGAGACTCGGTAATGCACAACTCATTGGAATGATGTAACAAAAAAGCATAGATAAGGGAAAAGAATGTCGAGAGCCAACTCGGCTCAATGTCTCAACATTGAGCTTGTGAACATTTAGGGAAGGCGATGAGCTCAAGCAAAAAGGATGAGAGAATTCATTGGATTCAAACCAAGTGTTGAGAAGACAGAATATGACACTAAGGATAACACACACAGAAGATTCACACACAGGATTAAGGCACATTTGAAGGTGTGGAAGGATAGGGAAGGAAACGCGTGTGAAATACAAATTGATTTGGGACTTAGCCATTTTAATGGTTACAAGCTATTTTTGGAGATAGCGTATAGAGCACCCAATGAGATGGAGACTTGTGCGATACGCAAATGATATTTTGGGAAGAGTGTCTACTAAGCACCATGCATGAGTTCGAGTTAATAATAGGAGTACTACTTCCAGTTAACTGTAAGAGATCTATTATTAGTGCACTTGCATGTGTGCATTTTATTGTAAAGACTCCTGAATATTTTTAGCATTGGACCTATTTTGGGAAGTGCATAAGTGGTGAATGGAAAGTCCCCACCCTTATAAATATGTATTAATCTATGTAGTTAGAGAGACATTATGTATGAGATATTGTGGAGTTATGCTTTGCGATATAATGCACGCATAAACTTATGATACTATTTATTATAAGAATATTCTTTATTTATTTTGTTTAATATAATGGAGTGTATTGGGTGAATAATGACATTGGACATGACTGTAATTGGTTCTTACATGGTTGAATTCGTTATGCTTATCATTTGATTCATGATTATTTAAGGTCTAGATATGGAATATGCTCCATGGAATGTTTATGCTATTTATGGATATGAATACATTAAATCTTCATCAAGTTAACATCTCGCACAAGACCCTCTAAAGAGGGGCCTAATACCTTTGCACACTTTGGGTGAGTGCTCACTCAGGTTGGGTGATGTGCTAGTGCGCTTGGGTTATTTGTGGTAAATTCTAGGTTGCATCATTAGTTCGGTTTCCAAAGAAATAACATGTTGGAGTCGAAAGCAAGAAAATGCCAGGCATAAGGCATGACATGATAGGCACATTCGAGACAAAAAGATTTAGATGGGATAGATGGTGCTTCTTTATGACTCTAAGTTTTTGAGCCATCCAGTCAAGCTTAAAGTGTATTGGTTGGGACCGTATATTATCACTCATATACTTGAATCAAACACTCAATTAGAGACACTTGATGGAATACAGTTACTCGGTTACTTCAACGGAGTAGGTTGAAGCCCTACTATAAATAAGTCTTCTTTCTATTTGTAATAAGGAAGCGTTTCCATTTAGTCTAAGTTTTCATTTATGTATTTCTTTAATGTATTTCCTTCTTCATCACTATGCTTTGTCAATTTAGTTGGTGTTTTGTGTAATAAGCGTGTTTGCGTGTTGGAAGCTAATTACCATTTGAATAATTTTTATGTGTAGAGGACTACACATACCATTGGTGTGGGGTAGCTATTTACAAATGGGTACACATAAAGGAAAAAAAGCTACTGTTTTTATTTAAGTTTGGAAAGAATTTGTTAGAAAGGAGATTTCTTTAAAAATATGACCGTAGATGGATATAAATGAGGGAAAAATATAAAACTAGGTAAGCAAAAATCATGGAGACTACCAGGGGAAGGAACAATAGCAAGGTACTTTGGCACATGGAAGCACATTAAAGAGATGTCTGTAGCTAGAAGTTAAGTAGGAGTGCTAGAAGGTTATAGCTAGGGCATGAAGATGTACCACTGAAAATATTGTGAAAATGGTCAATTAATGAGAGGATTGTTGATTGGTGAAGGAGAAATAAATGCACCAAATTTTTGAAAATATATATAAGGACATGATGTGGGTTCATTTTTACCTTTGTGATCAAGTATTTGAGTGAGCTAAGTGCAATCGAGCCGATCGAACCGTATTGAGGTGCGAGAGAGTGTGAAACCGGGCATAGAGAGTGAATTATTGCATGGAAGATGTTTCCATGCCCATTGGTGAAGGGTTTGATCGAAGAAGAGGCATTGAAAATAAGTTAAGGCACGTAGTTTCAAGTTAGGGCACACATATTCGATCTAGGGTTTGAAATTTCTCATTACAAAAGACGAAGGAAGGATTTTTATGATGGCACTAAAGAAAGAACATGCGCAAAGAGGCATGAAAGGAAAGAATGGCTCCCGAGAATAATTTTTCGTAGATGCGGACCCATAAGGTGTGATAGTCACAAAAGAGTGGGATTCCCACATCCATAGGTGAAAAATAAGTTATTACAACCACCGTACATCTAAAAGAAAGAAAGAGTTGGATGCATTGTTGAATACAAAGATCAATAAGTGCACGATGGAGGATATGCTAGTATATGACGATCTTTGGGAGAAATTTTTGGGCGGTGTAGGTGTCTATCAGTTGTATGAGCTGTTGTATTTTGGAAAGTATGAACCATTATACCAATGGATGATGAGTAGAGTCCATGAGGACTTCTATTTCTCCAGATGAAGCATTATAATCACATCAGCCTTGATTTTGACACTGATAGGATTGAAGGGCACAAGGGTATACCTTGCTAGTGATCGACTAATAAAGCAAAAATAGTAAAGAGAAAAAAGGAGTTGGGGTATACTAATGGTCCATGCGAGAATGTACATTGATAAATTGAAGAATTACCCAGTGGTGCAGGAAGCCACGCATCTAGTAACCAAGTTGAATGATCAAGAGAGATGGTCATAGGTGAATACCATGGGGTTGTATGTTGCAAAGGAATGGTTTCAGGGAGTATTCTACAACTTAGTAGTTTACATTGTAGACACCATTGTTGAGGAAGCACACACAGGAGAGAAGATAATTTTTGGCACTATCCTCCTTTCCCTTATGTTTGTAGAAATTAGAGTGCCCGATGGGCCAAAGAACAAGATCTGGGAGTATCCCATGGAAAAGAAGTCCCTCGTGGAGAGATTTGATAAATATTTATGTGAAGGATCAATGAGTGGGCCATTTAAGTAGAGGGTGGAGATGTGGTATGACCGACTTCACACAACATTTAAGGAGGAGTGGAAAATTCCCAAGGAGCTACCTTTGGTGGTGGGAAAGGTGGTACAATTTACGGTGTACCAACACTTATACATCACGTGATTTTCTATGAGGGATGGGGCATGGAGCCCATGGTGAAAACTACCATATGCCTTCACAATGTGCTACTTCTAGGCATCAATCCATCGATTTACTGATGCGCGTTGCCTGAAATTTAATGTAGACAAGGTATATTGTGACTACCACACTTTGAGGAAGGCATATGTGTATTTGGGATGGACTGCCTACATTGAGAGGCTCATCTCAGATGTCATAAGTATGAAGCCAATAAGCTTGGATATTGGGGATAGTGGAGCCACGCTCATATACCTTTAGCTTAAGCATAAGCTAGAGAATAAAAAGTATGTAGAAAATGAGTTCGTGCTCCCGGGCCACCTAAAGGAAAACATACAATAGAGAACATACCAGCCCCACAAATTTGTAGAAACTATAGCGGTACATGAGGAGGAAAAAGAACACGAAGATAGTGGTGGCTTAGATCATAGAGGCTGAAGACAACCTACAAATAGAGTAGATACTGAATGTGTGGGTACTCCACCTTAGGTACAGAAGAAGATGAAGACTTAGATGTGGAAGCATTCCATAGAGAGTGGTAATTTAAAAGGGTATTTAGAAGAACAAGGGACCAAGGCACGAAAATTCCCAGCGTGTAAGAAGATCACCATGACTCTCTCCTCAGAAAGAGACAATTGAGAGGAAGAGGAGAAAACTAAAGTTGAATGAGGAGGTAGAGGAGTTTGCAGAGAGAGAGCGCTTGGAACCCCCAGTATAGCGAAGATGTGGAAGAACCTAGGGATGAGAATATGCGGGATGGAGAGGAAGGTACGAAGGAGGCAAAGGAAACAAAGCATGATATTGCTTAAAACATCAAAGATCCAACTCCAAACCTTAACACTCAAATTCCTAAGGGGCCAAGAATGAGGAGAACCAGTGGGGAGTATGTCATGCCAAGTATGGGCTATGCTAAGGACACAAGTAAAATTGTCTGCGCCCATTTCCGAGTACAATGGGCCTTAAGGGTTTGTATGGATGGGAGTTGATGGACCCAAACATGTCCACTAAGCACATGAGGAAACAACTATCCTAGTTCAGGAAAAATCACATGGATGAGCCTAATTTTGATGTGTGTGAGGAGTCATGTGTTTCAAGAAGAATGAAGAAGGCACCACAAAGCAGGCACATGACTAGAAAGCCCACTCTCATGTCTCGATGAGAAGGTGAGCAATTCCTTGGTTAAGGTATTTACAAAGGTTACGCTAAGGAACATAGATAAGGCTGCCACTATTAGAGTGCTACAAGAAGATAACAAGGAAAAGCTATAGAAATAGTGCATCTAAAAGGAGAGAAGGAATTAGAATAAAAAAATAATGAATCCTTCATTAGCCTATTAGAAGAAATTAACGATTATGTCCTGAAAGTAAGACCACACTTAGAGTCTAAGGTACCTAAAAAGTTTCCTTCAGCTATGCATTATGTGTGTATGTTAGTTGATTTGGTGCTTGAGGATGGACCAATTCACATGCCAATGTCAAAAGGACCCTGAATAGGAAGTAGAGAGAGCAAGGGCCTCCGTGGTTAGAAATATTTCATCTTACGAGGCATTGCTCCAAACTTTACAAGATGAGCTAAAGAAAGCAGACCAAGCTTTGAACATATGTGTAGCTCCAGAAGCAGTGATCATGATTAGAACTATATTAGAAGATAATGAATTTTTGAAGGCAATGAAGGATGAGAATTTAGGGCACATAGAGAGATTGGCATTAGTAAAGAAAAATTGTGAAGACCTTGTAGCAACAAAGACAACATCCACATAAGGAGAGGATGGATGAGCTTGGAAATCTCATAGCAAAAAATATGGATCTTCTGGAGGGAAGGATGTCTGATTATGGATAACATTTTCCTAGTATTGCATAATGAAAAGGGAGAGATGACCTAGGATGAGTTAGAATCCATCACCATAGACATTCCAGAGAAGACCGAAACATGTTGGATGATTGGCAAGCCTTGGAGGATGAGATTAAAGAAGAATATCTGGAGTTGATCCTCCCAGTTGAAGCATAGGGTGCTACAGAATAGAAGTCCATTATTTGTAAAGTAATTATTTACATTCTTTCCATTCTTATTATTTATTCTTTGGGAACATTAGGATAAACCCGTTTTCGGGATGACAATGTAGTTTAGTGTGGGGTAATGTTGAGTAGACAAAATATGACACTAAGGATAAGACATATAGAAGATTCGTACATGGGAGCAAGGCACATTTGCAAGTGTGGAAGGAAAGGGAAGGAAATACATGTGAAATACAGATTGATTCAGGACTTAGCCATTTTCATGGTTACAGACTATTTTGGAGATAGCATACGGAGCACACAATGGGATGGAGACTTGTGCAACACACAAATGCTATTTTGGGAAGAGTGTATATTAAGCACCATACATGAGTTTGAGTTAATAATAGGAGTACTACTACCAATTAACTATAAGATATCTATTATTAGTGCACTTGCATATGTGCATGTTATTGTAAAGGTGCATGACTATTTTCAGCATGTCACCTATTTTTGGAAGTGTGTAAGCGGTGAAGGGAAAGTCCCCACCCTTATAAATATGTATTAATCTATGTAGTTAGAGATACACTTTGTATGAGCTATTGTGGAGTTATGCTGCTAGATCTGATGCACGTATAAACTTATGATACTATTTTTGGTAAGAATTTTATGTATTTACTTGTGTTTAATATAATGGAGTGTATTAGGTGAATAGTAGTGTTAAACATGACTGTAACTAGTTCTTGCATGGTTGAATTCATTATGTTTATCATTTGATTCATGATTCTTTAAGATCTAGATCTTGAATATGCTCTGTGGAATGTTTATACTATTTATGGATCTAAATACATTAAATCTTTATCACGTTAACATCATGCACAAGCAACTCTAAGAAGAGTCTTGGTACCTTTGTGTCTTTGTGGGTGAGAGCCCAACTCAGTGGGTGATGTGCCAGTGCGCTTTGACTTATTTTTGGGGTAAATTATAGGTTGTATTACTAGGTTGGGCTCGGATGGGTGATGTTTGAGTTCATGCAATGAGCTTGGTTTGTGGACAAAGTGTGCAAAAAAAATTTCATGGGAAATAGGTCTGAGTTGAAATTGGGAGATGTTGAGAGAGCTTGTACTTTAAGCATACCGCATCAAGTGAGCCATTGGAATGTCTCAATCAGAAGGAAATGGAGCTAGTGGCTTTAAAAGGATAGCTTAGTAGAAGAGGAGATCGAGAAGAGTCACTTGGCACCATTAATGCATCATCTGGCCACAAGTGAGCTCGGGCGAAGAGAAGAACTACTCACAAAGCCTAACAAGCAACAAGTCACCATTTGTGGATGAAGATGAGCTTAAGGTCAAGCTTGGTACTGAGCTCACAAGGAGATGACCCAACCCCATGTATGAGCCACTCAGGGTGAAATGAGCTGATCAAAGTTGATCTTGAAATGGTGAGTAAGAATCGGTATGCAACCCAGATTGATGGGAGAATTCAACAAGAATTAGCTCGCTCAACCAAGTCAACCCAAGGTGTAGGACAATGGGAGTTGGATATATTTTCATTTCTTCATCTCGGGCTCATGGGAATTTTAGGATGTCGGGCACGTTCGGGTAGGATTCAAATCGTGTTGTGGGGATTTGAGTCATTCGAGCCGAGGAAACTTGGATTCTTTTTCGAAGAAGGATGTCGAGCCTTCTAAATGAATGTGCAAGTACATAGGTGATGCGATGGAACTTACCCGATGATCTATGTCATGTTCATCCGATTCAATTTCTCGAGTCATCGGTCGAAATGAACCGGTCAAAGAAAAATGTTCCATGAGGCTCTTGGTCAATGAGTAAAGGGAGAACCCGTCGATTAAACGATAAATGGCAACCAATACAAGCAAGGTGGGTGAGTGGTGAGTTAAGTGAAGAGCCTAAGACCGGTTAATGTGGAAGCCAAAGGGTTGCAAGCGAGGTATTTTCAATGTAAGTGATGATGAGGTGGATGCATAAAATAAAGAACTCATTGAGATTAATGCAAAAGTTGACCAAAATTAATAGAGACATTGAGTTATGAGGGCTTGACATGTGATAAGGTGGTGGTCGTCAAAACTTTAAATGCTTGGGCTATACATGTCAAACGTAAAACATGCCAAATATGCAAAAATTCCACGTAAAAGGAACGTGGGGCTTGTCAATGCCAAATGTGGTGGGAAGTATAAAACCTAACTCTACGGAGGATATCGGGAGATCACCACTATGATCAATGCAAGGAACTTTCCAACTAGCTCTGTAAGATCCATTTTTGTCACTTCGTCACTAGAATTTTTTTATGTATAATAAATAACTTTATGCAGCTGATTTAAATACCCATATATTTAAATCTACATAAACCTTAAAGTAATCCATTTCCGATAACTGTCATGAACCATGTGTAACTATATGAGAGAATGTTGAACCTACTCATTCTCCCTCAATGCTCTATACTGAGCCATACATAAAATGTATCCCTTTGGTTCCCCTTTAACAGGATATGATATATAAGTGAAAACCCCTAAGTGTGTACCTAGATTCCACCTATGAAAACCACAGGCATCTCACAGCTTAGATAATGGTGAAATCTCGATAGTGTAATCAGCAGCTTACACCACTTTGCACAAATTTTCTGAGTCATGTATGCCATGCTCGATTCTATGATGGCACACTTGCCATTGGAATCTTGTCATCTCACCTTATTCACTTGTTCAATTATATGGATTCACAAATGTTAATGTTGTAAAAATTACAAGCCTTGAATGAGGTACAAACCAATTTAACCTACATGAAGACGTACCTCTATGTCATCCTGTGATGCCTATGGGAAAGAAAGTTTTCTCATAACAATTCACCTTGTTACTCGCCCACATATCTTCCCGTAGCCATCATAGGTTGATATAAGGGTGCATACCTAGGAGGTCCAATTTGTCTTGTAACTCTATCAAGGTTTGTACTTAGGACAACACCATACTACAATCTAGTCTCTTGATGAGACAACTCATTACAGATGCTAAATGGCAATATCCTAATGGTGACAATCGTCACCATAGGGATACAACTGTGTAGTATATGCAGTGAGTTCACCCACCTAGAATCCTATATTGGTGCATGGTGTTTAATGTTTTCAAGGTAATCATTATAGAATAGCCTAGGACTTACAACACCTTCATGAATGGGTTGTACCTAAGGTCCAGATTTAAGTTGATCCCAGGACCCCCAATCTCTATAACATTTTAATTACCTTTCAATATCTCATACCCATGTTAACCATTGATAGAAACAATACTATCAATGTCTATGATCATTATTACAGTTTCAAAAATTGTCCCAGCTTTAACATCTAGGCTCATGTTCCTTATTTCATACTCTAGGGATATGTACTTATATGAAGCTAAGTATTTAGGTATGATTCATTCCTTGAATTAAGTGTCATAGGCTATCAATGCCAACTATCCTTTCAGTTTAAGCACATCACTTTTCTTAATTACAGCTCATTAAAGAGTGTTCATTTATTTTACTATCTCCAACAAGTAAGATATATATAGGGTATCTAATATGGTAGATTTTATGAACCACTTGCCCATTTATCTTTCCCTATCATGTCCTTTTTAAAATATCACTCTCTAATTCTCTTTAGAGATAATTACAGTATTGACTAGGGATGAGATTCAAATGCTATGTTCTTTTAACTTAGTAAGCATGTTCCATATTACTTCCATTGTATCCGACATGCTTATGTGCTCATAATGATGCATCATGGGACAACCCCTAATTAAAAACATTCCATCTCTTTGAGAAAATATTTCATAACACAATTTATCACAATTATGCAATTCCCGAAAAGTGAAACCATAATCAATATATAGTCATGTTAGACTACCATAAGCTTGTCCTCTTGTTGCTTATGTGTATCGTCCTAGTATAGGACTTAGTGTTGATTTCACTTAGAAATCAATATTAAATTATTATATATTTGATAGGAGTTAGTATAACTTGTATTTATAAAACAGCCATAGCACAGAAGTACCTGATTATCATAACCTTTCCATGGTTTCATGATAATCTAGTTGCTTTCTTAGCAGCGGCCATTAAGATTAGACAATCTTACTTCTAGATATATTTTATTGGTTGTGTACATTCTATACAAAACCTTTGGAGAACTTAACACAACTTTACGGTAGGTTGATATATTGCATTTTATAATGAGGCAGTTATCCATTAGCAACCTCAACTATTTCCAAGTATGCTTAACATATAATTAATTAGAACAAGATATTTTTAGGAAACGTTCCTCCAATAGTCCCTTATATGATCCTTAGAATCTCACACATAAGATGTGTATAGTACTTACTACATGATTGATACTAATGATTAATACAATAGTATTGTAGATGTTGATTTCTTAACTTGATATATTTATGACTCATAACTCATCAATCGACAATCAACCACTTACAAAACAATATATATATCAGCGGAAATTTGTCTTAATTACATTTATGAGATAAATACAACTCATGCCTTTATGCATGACCAAAATATTTCTTTTAAATGAATAAAATAGTTATATTCAGTAGCAAAGCCTTTCCCATTTCCAAGAAGATGTATTTCATTTAAGAACATTCAAGTCAGTCATATCTTCAAACTTTCCTTGATCAAAATAATATACAAAACTAAATACTTCACCCTTCCTTCTCTTTGCTTATCGAAAATTGTTAGCGAGAGTGGGTTCATAGGAACTGAGAATGATAAGCACCAACTTACCATAATGACATACTCTACTTAATTATTTCATAGAAATAACCCATATTATTTTTATGAATCAATATTGCAAAGCTTAAGTAGATAAACAATTCTTTCTATAACATGACAAAAATAAGCAATTTAATGAACCATGGAAGAAATCAATTTCAAACTTACTTTTCCATACAACTACTTCAGTCGCTCAGAAACAGTCATACAATTCATAAGATACATGAGATTTATAAGTATTCAAAGACTACCGTATAAGAGTAACAAGATTTCACTCATGCAATCCCATACTTGCATGCCTGAAATCATTTTACTCAACAATTAAGTAACCATATAAATATCAATAACACATTCAAGCAATCTCTCAAATCTTCACAATAGATCTAACAAGGATTTCATACACCCATAAGGATCGCTAAGGTTTAGGCAATAATATCAAACATCAAAAGTATTTGGTTAACAAAATACGATATTAGAGCATTTAACCTTGAGGATAAGAGGGAGAGAACATTCATGGCATCCTACCATATAGCAATTAGGTATAACTTGAGTAATAGGCTACATATAAAACTTACCTCAACTTAAGCACTTATATGAGCATTCCAAGAATAGAAAAGAGTACACAATTCCTTCTTCAGATATGTTTCATCATATCAAGACCTAATAAACACTAAGGTCTTTAAAATTATGGAAGAGAGTAGGCACCATGAGTTGATGAGATAATATAATTGTTACTTAACCCAAAAATTTCATCTGGACATTTAATATCCCATGAGTTTGCTCAACATGAAATTCAACTTCTAGCAAACCACTTTTTCCCAGTAAGTCAAGACTTCACATGACTTTGAATTTAAGAATGATCTCCTAACCCATTCTATTGAACAAGGTTAGATCATACTGAACTAAATTCATGACACAACTAGGAAAGGTCAATAAGGAACTTTCAAAACATCAAGGAAACCCCATATTTAATAAATGAAACTGAGTACAATTTTCTATAAGAGAAAGAGTCACTTCTAGGTTTGCTTGAGATACCACATAATTCAAATCAGAATCATTACACCCAGAGAGGATCTGTCACATCTCACGGACTCAGTTAAAGGATGAATCCAGTTATCATCTATTATAAGAGTAGGAGTATATAGCTTACCATTTTGTCCCAGAATGGGTTACCATACAAAATCAATGCCTCCAATTTCTTAATAGAACACATAGTATGACAATGTGATCAACAAACTTGTACCATGTTAATTACTACGAAGGGTAATACCACCAAACTTTACAACCCTAAAGCCAAGAGACTTCCTATTTTGGGACAACTTTAATCCCCATCCCTACTTAATGACTCAATTTCCAACATTTAGAACATAAACCCAACAAGCATAGATAAGAGCATAAGGATCAAGAAATCAAAATCTACTATCATTACTAGCTCATACGTTGAGATGAGGCATGCCCAATAAAAGGAACTATCTCGACACCTTTTCAACCATAAAATCTAATGCATAAACTTTTAGAAGATCAGCTCACTTTTTAGGATGGTTTCCTAATGGACAACAACGACCTGCATATCTTATAAGAGGAATGACATTCTTATTCGAATTCGACATCACTTTTGAACTCAGAAAGAATTACAAGAAGAACCAAGCTTTAGTAATAATAGTGAATAAATTAGCCCACTAAGTATCATACAAGGTTTTACAGGAGAATGTCCATCCTCCGTTATAAAGGCTAAGATGGAACATAAGTGACGAGATTTTAACAAGTTAGACTTAACCATCATAGTAATCAAATCTCAATATAACCTTTCTGTAACTTGCTTTAAACCCCTGAAGGAGTCGGAATAGTTCTAGAGTTATTAAGAAGCAACAAGGAGATCAACATGAAATAATAGAATGAAGTATCTAGAACTTATACAATCTTAAATTGTAAACAAGATACAATAGTTAACTATTAGGAAACTCAGTTATTCAGCCGAGCCATCATAGTGGCTCTGGAGTAGACCAAAGGTGCCATTCATAACTACCCATTCAAGGGTTGAAGGGAGTAGGCCTTGAAAATATTACAACTGTCCTTATTATCTATAACTCGGTGATAATATTAAATTCAGTTGTTTTTCTTCAGTATAAATACTTATTTTAAATAAAACTAGGTCGATTATAAGTACCAACGATGCCTCCTACAAGACCAACATGACTCCACAGTATATATTTATTTAAATAATCAAACCCAGTTGCGTAAATCCCACAAACACTAGGTCAAGGAAAGACATCTATAACAAAAACTCACACAAACAATTTCCAACATACCACAATATCTTGCTATATTTATTCATATCCTTGAAGAGATGGGTAACAAATTAAACAAAGTTTTCTACAGTATGGGTAGATATCTATTCATAGCTGCAAGAAGATTTCAACAATGTTGGTGTATCAAATCAAACCCAGTAATCATTTTAGCAGCAGTCCTCAAACATCTCAAGATTATATTCTTTTCTTAACGATAATAACCCTCATTGAAGCCTGTACTTAGTTAATCACTTTTAACAACATACATCATGAAGCCATAGTAATTCATACTCTACAGAGAAATTATTAAATGATTCTACATCTCTGAAATTATAAACACAAAATTTCATACAAGGCAAGGTTATTTTTGTGAAATTACTAAATAGAGCAAGAAATTATGAAAAGTTCAGAGTGTATCATGCCTGTTACACTGGTGTTTTATTTCCTTGCAAAAATTTCACGATTACTCAAGAAAATCCCCAAACCTTTGAAATGAGTTCCTTCATTCAACAGATCACAAATTTCCCATGATATTTTAATGAGTTTGGGAACTTGTTGTTCCAACTACTCAACTGTTGTTTTCTCCATGCAAACTCACATCAACACATAGTTCCACTTTTGCATGCAGAGCTTCTGCGAGTTTCATGTAATGAAGTGATTCAATACCAAAACTAAACTTGTTTTCCCCCAAACCATTCACACACTTTCTAAGGAAGGTGGGCATTAAAAGACATTAAATGCAGAGTTAATGGAGTTGCCACCAATTTACAAACCAACTATTCTTAGCTCTCCCTTAAATTTAGCAAGTCATACTTCATGCCATGCAAGGTGATTTAGATAACTAAAATACTTCACTCCAAAATCAGTTGGTAGAGATAATTAAGGACTGTGAGTACAACTATTAGGCGGTGGGTGCCACCTCATCAATCGTTTGAATTTGAGCAACCTTATATCATTTTTAAATGACCAAACAATATTTTATACAAATATAAATTCATGTATCCTTTCTTCGCATAACTTAAGGCTTCATACAATTTTCATATGCATATACATCCTTTCAAATAGATAAAGTTATTGTCACATCTAGCTTTGCAAGTAATAGGTTTTCATGTTAAGTTTAGAACTATACCACTAGGATTAGATTGTCTTTCCTTTTGGCAGTCTATATGTATATGTATATGTATATGTATATGTATATGTATATATATATGTATATGTATATATATATATATATATATATATATATTCACATGTATATATATATATATAGATGTTATAATGTTAGCATTGATCAAGAAAGTTGCTCATGTATACTCGTAGGAGTTGATGCCCTTAATTCTTAATAATTAAGTCCTTGACTGACGACTATAGCCCCTTTATCCCTGGAAATATGATCATGATGACATTAGTCATCAAATGGGGAGACTATTAGATGGTTAGTTTAAGACCTATTATAAACCAACAGAAGTCTTGATCGCATTTCAAATTAAGTCATTAAGCGAACTATCAAAATTGTCAAATCCTTAACATTACTTAGTTATAAAAGCTATAATGTTAACAATTTAATAGAGATAAGAAACAACATCGCAAATCACTTTCGAGGCTTAAATTTACACCAAGGATTTTATGACATACAACATTACAAATGACATAATGTCACCTTAGCAAAAACAGTTCATCAATAAGATAGACCCCGGATTAGCAGGGTTCTCATCTAAGGAGATCATCCTTAGCTTATTCATGATATTGTGATTACGTGTTCACATCAAGTTTTCATTTAATTTTTGATATGCAAGGGTGCCAACAACATAGGGTAAAACCATTTGTCATATCATTACTTTGACAACAATAATGAAAGCACGAGGTGTTACATACCTCCCCTCTTAAAAGCATCATCATCCCAATGATGTGATCCTTGCCAAATCAAATCAAACAATTCGACAGAGGATAAGAATAATTCTTGCAGAATAGTTACTTTTCCCCATAAGTTTATGGTTTTTAGATTCGAAACTTTAAATTCAGTAGCTACATCAGCTTACTAGACTGTAAATAGTCACACAATCTGAATTATTTCATGATTACTTCACTAAAGTAAATCATTTTTGTACAATATATATATTTGATATATAGAGGATATAGTTAAAACAAGCTTACCTGGTACCTTTTAAGGAAAAAATATTCCTTTCTGCTGGGATTACAGCGTATGGATCTGTGGTAGTTCATTTAGACATATCTCTTTCCTCAGCTCTGTTAAAGACTTTTTGATTTGAGGTTCCAAAACTCTACAACATTGGGTCAAAAAGATAAGGTACCAACATTCATTCGTTCAGCTGAACTTGAATATTTCTTATTTCAGTTATCAACTAACTCAACATATCTTACACTTTTTATCCCCTATACCTGGTCTAATCAAATAATGTTGTCAATATGGTTATCCAAGCTTATGGATCTACCAAAATTTTTACAAATATTAACTCATGAATGAGTACTGACAACACATTTTCTTGTCCTCAAACAAGAGGTCTTCAAGTTTATAGATGTTTGAGAAAACCAGTTTGCCAAAAACCTCTCAAAGTGTTAAGTAACAAAGTTACCTTATTAGATGTAGACTTTGACATCCACAACATTTTTATTCCACTATTAAACCTCCTCGGTGGATTCACAGAATCAGTATTGATCCTAATATTACCAAGGTCATGCAAAATTTCCACTTGGTTTACACGAGGGTTTCAAATAAGTAGTGTATTGTTTGTAAAACCTTTTACTTTAATATATAGAAGTATGTAAATGACTTACTAAATTCTCTTGGAAGCTCTAAACATTCCTCTGACTTACAAGTCGTCATATCTTTTTCCCAACATAATATAAAGCATACGAGTTAAGCCTAAAACTCTAAGGGCTTGAAGACACCATGCAGAGTTACATAGGAACTATCACAAGAGAGGGATTTCATAATACATCCCTTGATCTTGAACCTGCACATTTCTATAGCAGGGTTCATATTAGTGAAGTATGAATTCCCTTATCTAGGTTCAACTAAAAATACTGGAATCAACCACAAAAACCCATGAAAGTTCATAGTAATTCATAAACTAGAATTTCCACATAGCCACAACACGTCATGATAGGTGAACAGAAGGGAATCATGTCATGATAGGTAATATAAAATAAATCTTGTCTTGTGAGATACAAGATATTACCAGAAGCTAAATATAACCTCATACTATCTATGCTTTTAGATGAGTCAACTCGAATGATCCATCACCAAACCTTTTGAGTATTTTTAAGTGATAGCTTACCGAGCTCCCAAGTTCAAACCTAAGATCCTCCTTTCAATGTGATGATACCCCAAAACTTTGGGTACTTGAGTAACATAACCCAAAAGTAACATATACCAAAATAAACATATATATTACAACCACTTTGTTAAAAGTCAACGAATGATTATAATATTTTCAGTTCCTTGGAATTGAAATATTAATTATGTAAATCAAATATTTGATAGAATACAGAACAATCACTTAGATCAATGCTACCTAACTAGACATAAGCTAAAAATTGAGCATTTTTATTCCATATTACCAGAAAGAGTTAGGCTTCACAATTGTTGACCAGTTTTTCATTGAGTACAACAAATCCATATTTTGAATTTTATTTCTTTTAGTATTGAAGAATACTAATCTCATGGATCTCTTCACAATTTTCTTTGTCTCCTGCTAGGGATACATGTTCCTTTCCTTTGTTAACTACCCTTGTAACATGCTTCATCATTTGAGACTTGTCCATCTTCTTTAAAGGACATTGGTTGGCATAATGCCCATTGCCACATGTGAAACATCCACCAATAGGTCTTGATTGACCACTTTTAACTTTTCCATTTGCAACAGTATTATGCTTTTTCCTGCAAGTTTTCACTACAAGTTTTGGGAAAATTTATTTTTGGTAGAACACATTTTCTTGCTATCCTTTTTCCACCAAATTTTCTTAGCATTCCAAGATGAAGAAGAATTATCATTTTTATGTCCCTTTTCATTTTTATGAGTGGGAGTGTCTAGCAGATTTGGTTTTAGCCCACTGGATTTTCCAAATATCATCTTATCGGAAGAAGATCCATGTTTATCCAATGCTTCCCCAATTTTGGGTTTAGTTCATCTTTGGATTGGTAAGTCCAAAACTTGCCATCAATGATCAGTTCATTATTTAAATAACTCTTCTATTGTTTATTAGCAACAAACTTAAGTTGTCCTTTGTCCAACTTATCACTTTCACCCATCACCAGCTGCTCCAAGGCATCTATCCGGTTCCGGGTATATTGAAGGATTGCTAGAATTTTGTCTAACTTTAGCACCATTGAAACCATAGCAAAATCAGACCCAGTTCTTTCTTCTCGGTGCATCCTTCCCATTTCCATTTTTATTTTGAAAACAAAATAAAAGTTTTAATTAGCGTAAGGACCCAATAAGTCCAAGAGTTACAACCTTCAGCTCTGATACCAAAATGTAACATCCACTTTTTGTCACTTCATCTCTAGAATTTTTTTATAATAAATAACTTTATGCAACTGATTTAAATACCCATATATTTAAATCTACATAAACCTTAAAGCAATCCATTTCTGATAACTATCATGAACCATGTGCAATTGTATGAGAGAATGCTGAACCTACTCATTCTCCCTCAATGCTCTATATAAGCCATACATAAAATGTATCCCTTTGGTTCCCCTTTAACAGGATATGATTTATAAGTGAAAACCCCTAAGTGTGTACCTGGATTCCACCTATGAAACCATAGGTATCTCATAGCTTAAATTGAAATCTCGATAGTGTAATCGAATCTTACACCACTTTACGCAAAGTTTCTGACTCATGTATGCCATGCTTGATTCTATGACAGAAAACTCACCATTAAAATCTTGTCATCTCACCTTATTCACTTGTTCAATTATATGGATTCACAAATGTTAATGTTGTAAACAACTACAAGCCTTGAATGAGGTACAAACTAGTTTAACCTACACGAAGATGTACCTCTATGTCATCATGTGATGCCTATGGGAAAGAAAGTGTACTCGTAAAATTCACCTTGTTACTCCCCCTCATATCTTCCTGTAGCCATCATAGGTTGATATAAGGATGTGTACCTAGGAGGTCCAATCTCTCTTGTAACTCTATCGAGGTTTATACTTAGACAACTCATGCCTTTATGCATGACCAAAATCTTTCTTTTAAATGAATAAAACAATTATATTCAGTAGAAAAGCCTTTCCCATTTCCAAGAAGATGTATTTCATTTAAGAACATTCAAGTCAGTCATATCTTCAAACTTTCCTCGATCAAAATAATATACAAAACTAAATACTTCACCCTTCCTTCTCTGTGTTTATCTACAAAATTGTTAGCATGATTCAATTCACAAGAACTGAGCATGATAAGCATCAACTTACCATAATGACATACTCTACTTAATTATTTCATAGAAATAACCCATATTATTTTTATGAATCAATATTGCAAAGCTTAAGTAGATAAACAATTCTTTCTATAACATGACAGAAACAAGCAATTTAATGAACCATGGAAGAAATCAATTTCAGACTTACTTTTCCATACAACTACTTCAGTCACTCAGAAGCAGTCATACAATTCATAAGATACATAAGAATTATAAGTATTCAAAGACTACCATATAAGAGTAACAAGATTTCACTCATGCAATCCCATACTTGCATGCCTGAAATTATTTTACTCAACAATTAAGTAACCATATAAATATCAAGAACACATTCAAGAAATCTCTCAAATCTTCACAACATATCTAACAAGGATTTCATACACCCATAAGGACTGCTAAGGTTCAAGAAATAATACCAAACATCAAGAGTATTTGGTTAACAAAATATGATATTAGAGCATTTAACCTCGAGGATAAGAGGGAGAGAACATTCATGGCATCCTGCCATATAGCAATCAGGTATAACTTGAGTAACAGGCTACATATAAAACTTACCTCAACTTAAGCACTTATATGAACATTCCAAGAATAGAAAAGAGTACACAATTCCTTCTTCGATATGTTTCAACATATCAAGACCTAATAAACACTAAAGTCTTTAAAATTATGGAAGAGAGTAGGCACCATGTGTTGACGAGATAATATAATTGTTACTTAACCCAAAAATCATCTGACATTTAATATCCCATGAGTTTTCTCAACACGAAATTTAACTTCTAGAAAACCACTTTTTCCTAGTAAGTCAAGACTTTACATGACTCATGAATTTAAGAATGATCTCCTAACTCCATTCTATTGAACAAGGTTAGATCAAACTGAACTAAATTCATGACACAACCAGAAAGGTCAATAAGGAACTTTCAAAACATCAAGGAAACCCCGTATTTAATAAATGAAACTGAGTACAGTTTGCTATAAGAGAAAGAGTCACTTCCGGGTTTGCTGAGATACCACATAATTCAAATCGAATCATTACACTGGAGAGGATCTGTCACATCTCATGGACTCAGTTAAAGGATGAATCCAGTTATCATCTATTATAAGAGTAGGAGTATATAGCTTACCATTTTTTCCCAGAATGGGTTACCATACAAAATTGATGCCTCCAGTTTCTTAATAGAACACATAGTATGACAATGTGATCAACAAACTTGTACCATGTTAATTACTACATAGGGGTAATACCACCAAAATTTACAACCCTGAAGCCAAGAGACTTCCTATTTTGGGACAACTTTAATCCCCAACCCTACTTAATGACTCAATTTCCAACATTTAGAACATAAACCCAGCAAGCATAGATAAGAGCATAAGGATCAAGAAATCAAACTCTACTATCATTACCAACTCATACGTTGAGATGAGGTGTGCTCAATAAAAGGAACTATTTAACACCTTTTCAACCATAAAATCTAATGCATAAACTTCTAGAAGATCAGCTCACTTTTTAGGATGGTTTCCTAATGGACAACAGTGAACTGCATCTCTTACAAGAGGAAGGAGATTCTTAGTCGAAGTCGACATCACTTTCAAACTCAGCAAGAATTGTAAGAAGAACCAAGCTTTAGTAATAATAGTGAATAAATTAGCCCACTAAGTATCATACAAGGTTTTACAGGAGAATGTCCATCCTCCGTTATAGAGGCTAAGATGGAACATAAGTGACAAGATTTTAACAAGTTGGACTTAACCATCATAGTAATCAAATCTCAATATAACCTTTCCGCAACTAGCTTTAAACCCCGAAGGAGTCGGAATAGTTCTAGAGTTATTAAGAAGCAACCAGGAGATCAACATGAAATAATAGAATGAAGTATCTAGAACTTATACAATCTTAAATTACAAACAAGATAGAACAGTTAACTGTTAGGAAACTCAACTATTCACCAATCCATCATAGTGGCTATGGAGTATACCAAAGCTGCCATTCATAACTGCCCACTCAAGGGTGGAAGGGAGCAGACCTAAAAATATTACAACTGTCCTTATTATCTACAACTCGATGATAATATTAAATTTAGTTGTTTTTCTTCAGTATAAATACTTATTTTAAATAAAACCAGGTCGATTATAAGTACCGACGATGCCTCCTACAAGACCAACACGACTCCACAGGCATATATTTATTTAAAGAATCAAACCCAGTTGCGTAAATCCAACAAACACTAGGTCAAGGAAAGACATCTATAACAAAAACTCACACAGAAAAATTTCCAGAATACCACAATATCTTGCTATATTTATTCATATCCTTGAAGAGATGGGTAAAAATTAAACAAAGTTTTCTACAATATGGGTAGAAATCAATTCACAACTGCAAGAAGATTTCAACAATGTTGGCATATCAAATCAAACCCAGTAATCATTTTAGCAGCAATCCTCAAACATCTCAAGATTATATTCTTTTCTTAACGATAATAACCCTCATTGAATTCTGTAATTAGTTAATCAATTTTAACAACATACATCATGAAGCCATAACAATTCATGCTCTACAGAGAAAGTATTAAACAATTCTATATCTCTAAAATTATAAACACAAAATTTCATACAAGGCAAGGTTATTTTTGTGAAATTACTAAATAGAGAAAGAAATTATGAAAAGTTTAGAGTGTATCATGCCTATTACGCCGGTGTTTTCTTTCCTTGCAAAACTTTCATGATTACTCAGGAAAATCCCCAAACCTTTGAAACGAGTTCCTTCATTCAACATATCACAAATTTCCCATGATATTTTAATGAGTCTGGGAACTTGTTGTTCCAACTACTCAACTATTTTTTTCTCCATGCAAACTCACATCAACACATAGCTCCACTTTTGCATGCAAAGCTTCTGCGAGTTTCATGTAATGAAGTGATTCAATACCAAAACTAAACTTATTTTCCCCCAAACCATTCACACACTTTCTAAGGAAGGTGGGCATTAAAAGACATTAAATGCAGAGTTAATGGAGCTTGCCGCCAATTTACAAACCAACTATTCTTAGCTCTTCTTTAAATTTAGCAAGTCATACTTCATGCCATGCAAGGTGATTTAGATAACTAAAATACTTCACTCCAAAATCAGTTGGTAGAGATAATTAAGGACTGTGAGTAAAACTATTAGGCGGTGGGTGCCACCTCATCAATCGTTTGAATTTGAGCAACCTTATATCATTTTTAAATGACCAAACAATATTTTATACCAATAGAAATTCATGTACCCTTTCTTCGCATAACTTAAGGCTTCATACAATTTTCATATGCATATACATCCTTTCAAATAGATAAATTTATGTTCACATCTAGCTTCACAAGTAATAGGTTTGCATGTTAGGTTTAGAACTATACCACTAGGATTAGATTGTCTTTCCTTTTTGAAATCTATATATATGTATATGTATATATATATTCACATATATATAGATGTTACAATGTTAGCGTTGATCAAGAAATTTTCTCATGCATACTCATAGGGGTTGATGCCCTTAATTCTTAATAATTAAGTCCATGACTGATGACTATAGCCCCTTTATCCCTTGAAATACGATCATGATGGCATTAGTCATCAAATGGGAAGACTATCAAATGGTCAGTTTAAGACCTATTATAAACCAACAAGAAGTCTTGATCACATTTCAAATTAAGTTGTTAAGCGAACTATCAAAATTTTCAAAGCCTTAACATTACTTAGTTATAAAAAATATAATGTTAACAATTTAATAGAGATCAATTTCGAGGATTAAATTTACACCAAGGATTTTATGACATACAACATTACAAATGACGTAATGTCACCTTAGCAAAAATAGTTCATCAATAAGATAGACCCCGGATTAGCAGGGTTCTCATCTAAGGAGATCATCCTTAGCTTATTCATGATATTGTGATTATGTGTTCACATCAAGTTTTCATTTAATTTTTGATACGCAAGGGTGCAAAAACATAGGATAAAACCATTTGTCCTATCATTACTTTGACAATAGTAAGGAAATCATGGGGCATTACAAGCTCGTTGAGTTGGGTGACGAGCCGGTAGGCCAATCAGCTCTTAAACCCCTTCCAAAGCACATATGAACCAAGTGGTCCCACCAAAGACACGAGACACATGATTTTTATTATAATATTTTATTAAAATATTATTTTTATTATAATATTTTATTAAAAAAATTATTTTATTAAAATATTTTATTTAGAATATTATTTTCATTAAATGGTGGATAAATCTAAAATTTTTTGTTTATGTGGGCATAGTGGTGGAATGTTCTTCTCATATGCAATTAATAATGTAATTAAATATGTAGGCCATCATGTGCTACATTTTGGCCCAGGATTTAGGATTCCTCCTCTCTTATCTCACGGTGGATTTTCTATAAATTAAAAGGAGGAATTCATTTTAAGGAGTTGGACATTTTTCGATTCCTCTCTCTTTCACAAGTTAGTCTATTGTGGATTGTGGGAACTTTCAAGCCTTTTCTCCAAGATTGTAATGGCAAATATTGCCTCTTCCTAATGTAATGATGCATTGTGCATGTGATTGAAGTAATAATAAATTGTGTTATGTGACTAATTATTAGTCCTTTCATCATTTTTGTTGCTTCGTTGTGCCTTTCTCATGCTTGCAGGTATACTATGCAATTTCAAGTTTCCATTGCAGATTTTGGGAGTTTTGTGCTTATCTGGGAGTGAAGCTTTGTATGCGGTTGAGTTGTGGTGCTTTTTCATCCTTCTCAGTTTCATCCTTCTTCACTGGAAGACAAAAACTTGTCTAGAAACACCCTTTCTTGGTGCATCACCACTTCTAGTATAGGTTTTACTTCTTGCAAATATCTCTCCCTAAATCCCATGAAAATGTTAGTATAGGTCTAGTTAGCTATTTTATTGCATTAGAAGTAGTGTTGTGTTTAGTTTAGGAAGAGGAAGCTGGCCTTCTTCGGAGGTTCACCTCAAGCCGCAAGTCCCACAGCTTGCGAGGTGATCCCATGTTACCCAATCACATTGAATGTCCTATCCATCACTTGACCATTTAGAGGGTACAATGATTTAGTGATACCAATTTTTGGCACACCCAGTGGGACCACAAGAATCATATCTTTCACACGGGTGTGTAATTTTATTCAGTTTATTTTCATTAAGTTGTTGTGCTCTTAGTGAAATTACAACCTTAGGAGGTATACCCAATCACAACTAACGACTCCCTTAGTCATAGTAACCCACTATCTTAATTACGTAAATGATTTTTTCCACCCATTTCCATTCATTTTCCTTCCACATATTTCCATTTTTCTCCTGTTCATGGAGTTGTGTAATCATGGCTTCATTACCACAAAGAAATTCCCACTTGTAGTAGCAGCGGTTTTTTCCATCTTTAGGATATTATAATTGACCTTTAGACCAATTTCATGATGAATATCAGTTTGAGCATGCATGTCCACATGAGCAAGATGAAGATCGCTTTGGTCACCCACCAAAATTTAGGGTTTTTGAGAAATAATGGCATGTGGATTATGGAGGCTATCCTACACCTTAAGAAGAGCACTTACAAAAGAAGGTTTGAGAGTTGGAGTATAATATGATGCAAATAAGGATTAATGAAATGAAAATGGCAACTCATATTGGGTTCAACATTCCATACCCATGGATTGGCCCTATACTAGATGAATTTAATCCTCAATAAAATATTTAATTCATAATCAAAACAATGACTCAAGTTGGAGAATGGATCAAGAAGCGATAAGCTTACAAATGTTATGTTAAATAACCCTATAAATGAGAAATCCCTACATTACCACCTATTAACCCTCTTCCCATGTTTCCATCCATGCAGTTTCAACTTGAGCCCCATGGTCCTAAACTTCTAATTGTTATCCCTACCATGGAATTCATTGCTTCATATCCTTTTTCTCCATCCCATCATGAATCTTCTATGCCTCATTATTCTAAAATTCCTTCTTTTTTACGAAGGCTATTAAAACAAGAAGATGAAAAATTTTCACTACCTCAAACGGTGAATAAAACTGTTGAATCCAAAACCACCCCTCCTCTTACATTCAAGAATCCATTTCAGAAGGACCAAACATATCATAATAGAAAAGAACAAGAAGATATGGTTGGGAGACTAGAAAAGGAGAGCTTGCAAAGAATTTGAAGGAGTGTGATGCAAAACGTAACATCAAGCAAACTTCATTTCTGAGTAAAATTTCTATAGAGGTTGAAGCTCAAAAATAGGCAGAACAAACTATTTTTGTAACATAAATACATTCGAGCTAAATGAAAAATACGACAATTTACCTGTTCAAAATGTAGTATTCATATTGGTTGCATATCATTAGAGGAGGTTGATTCACCATAAGTGGAAAAACCAATTGTAGAAGAGAAAGAGTTAGCTCGAAATATTCCAAAAAAAGAGCATGTGCAAGTTTAAGAAGAAAGACTCCCAAGTGTACAAGGAGGTTATAGTGAGTTCAATGATCCTAATTTCCATGCATGTCAAGAACTAGTAGCACTTATGGAAGGTTGTAGCAATTTTCCAAAGTTATTATTATATGTTATAATCAGCCACATAGAGTTTCATGAGACCGAGGAAATTTAGAGGTTGTGAATGCAGATGAGGCTATGCAGAAGGTTTTAAATCTTTTTACCTCTCCACCTTCTCAAAATTATGATTATTTTGATGAATTTGAACTTTCTAATTTTTTTCTTGAGGATGAAGAAGGTCATGATGAAAAAAATTCCAATCCAAAGAATACCATGGCGGAAGAAGTTTAATCTTTGACACAACTATGTAATAAAGAGACAAGCTATCTATTGGATTTGGAGGGGTAATTGGATGAAAAATAACCTATGAAGATATTCATTTTTGTTGTTCCATAATCTAGCCTTCAACACAAATTTCTTTGTGCCATGAACAACAATGTTCAAGAGCAGCCTATTATTCACAACCCCTCTTGAACTGTAATGGAGAAATTGAATATTCCATGTGATTCATTAAATGAAGGTAAAGAAGATCACATGGGAGAAGCTAGTTCAGATTCATAAGCCTCGAGTAGAGATGACATTATTGAGAGTTTCTTACTCTCAATTGTGGATCTTGACATGGTTGATGAATAGGTAATGGTGGAAGGAAAAAAGACGATCTTGCCACCCATAATAGTTTTCAAAATAAAAAATGGATGGGCTTTACCTGCATGTTTCATGTTGAATAAGGAGATCAAGTATGCAAATCAACCGTGTCTTCAATCAAAGGAGGAGCACTTCTTAGATGAGCAACACATTTTAAACATTTTCACTCGTTTGACATTGGAGACCTCGAGACAATCCAAAAGAGCTGCATATTACAAAAGAATTTCTTATTGTCAAGGAAGAAAAAGGGAATGAAGAAGACATCACTTTCATACCATTTTTTCATGAGAAATATTAATTGTTTGTAAATGAGCAAAGCATGAGGGAAATCAGATCATGGACAACCATCTTTTTCAAGGATGTCTTCAGCTAGACTTTCTTGTTAAAGTTAAAGTTCGAGAAACATGAATATTCAATGGGTTAAACCATGCTCCATAATGTTTATCTTCATTGGAGCCAAAAGAGGATTGAGAACCAATCACATTCACTTTATAATGTGAGGATAAGTTTCACAATATCGAGGATCAATTGCAATGCTTTTACAAAATAAATGCATAGCAACTAAAAGAGATAATTTCTCTTTCTGCTGATTTCTTGGTGAACCAAGTGGAGAATTGGTCTTGTTTCAGTTTTCAATCTCGGTCTAAGCCATGTCCATTGTAAAATTATTTGTATGGCTTCCCATTGTGAGGAAAGGGAGCTATTTTGCACAACTAGTTGCAGGGTTCATTTAGCTCACATGTGCCTCCAGTTAGCGTAGAGTAGGAATAGGTTTGATTTCAACAGAATAAGTTCTGACACACTTTGCGTGTTTCATTTGAAGCATGTATGGTTTTCATTTGTTGTGTGTGTTGTGTTTTGTCATTTCTCTTGAAAAATATGTCGAAGGTGGAGGTTTTTCAGAGAAGGAAAAGGTTCAAGTTTTCATAGAGTTCCATGATGTTCAAACTCAACAATGCTCAATGATATTTCAAGATCTATCCTAGGAGATTAGATCAGTTTCAGGATGCCAACATTGATTCCATACCCAATGGATTTCTCAAGGCAACAGGATTGGTGCTTAGCACACAATCATCCCTAAGAGGTCACCAAAAATGTTATCCAATTTTTCCCCTTGGGGAAAATTTGGAAAATGAGGTCCTATTGGATCTTGGGACCGGAAATAGTCATCCATGATCATTCTAGGTCATTTCAAGTAAATTTTGCATTTAAGGAGCATTATGTTTTTCCGAGAGGTTGTGGGATCATCTTGTTTTATTTTCCCCTTTTCTAGGTCTTGGAGGTTGGAGATTTGGTTAGAGTGAGAGAATTCCCTGGCAGTCCACATTCGTTCAACACGAGCAAAAAATGTCAAAATTGATAAATAATGTTTAAAAGGTTCTATTGTGCTCCCATTACCTCCTCAGTGTCAATAAAGAGTCATGAGGTTTACAAATAAAGGAAGGATCATATTGAGTGAGCTAAGGGGGATTTGAGCTTAAAATAGCTTGCCAAGTAGCTCGGTGATCTATGGGTTGTCTGGTCATTTTAAGAATCAAATCACATTGGGTAATCTCGGTTTTGTGGAAAATCATTAACATCCTAAGCAAAGTATAGAGAATGGATTGGATACATCTAGCTCAACGTTGAAAAGTGAAATGAATGTCTCATGAACATGCTAAGCCTAGCTCGAAGGTTGGCTTGAATAAGAAAAAATGCAAGGCCATGGCATTAGAGGGAGTTTTAAACATAGTAACGGCTAGTGGAATCCAATGCGAGATAGATCGAGCTAAACTTGAAGAAGATCAAAGTGGAAGTAAGTTCGATTTGATCCAAAGAAATGTCAAGATTGACATAGAAGGAACACAATACTCATAGTGCCTTGGGTTTACATGACTGTAATGGCGGTGGCTCATCATGAAAGCTATGGTCTCATTTGAGTTAGATTCATGTTAGCTCGGCATGGAAAATAAGGCGTAGAGGTAGGGATCAAATTGGTAGCAGCTCGGAATCATGTTGGAAATTGACAGAGAATACCTTGGAGTTCACGTAGATGTAGAGAGATCTTTACCAACTTGGTGGTGATATGTTGTGAACTAAGTTGACTGATTGATTGGAGATAAAAATGAGCCCAATGCATAACTCAAGGTTGGCTAGGGGGAAATTAATGTCAACCCAAAGCTTGGGAGACTCGGTAATGCATAACTCATCGAATGATGTAGCCACGAAGCATAGTGAAGGGAGAAGATTATCGAGAACTAACTCAGCTCAATGGCTGAACATTGGGCTCGTGAAGGTTGAGGGAAGGCGATGAGATCAGGAAATAAGGATGAAAGGAGTTGTTGGAGTTGAACCAGGTTGGGCTCAGATGGGTGATGCTTGAGTTCAAGTAGTGAGCTTGGTTAGTGGATGAAGCGTGTGACACGGTTCGTGGGAAGATGTTCTGAGTTGAAATTGGGATATGTTGAGGAGTGAGCTCATACTTTAAGAATACTGCATCAAGTGAGCCATTGGAATTTCTCAATACCAAGGAAATGGATTTAATGGCTCTGAAAATATAGCTTTGGGGATGAGGAGCTTGAGTCAAGTCACTTGGCGCCATAAATGCATTGTCTGACCACATGTGAGCTTGAATGAAGAGAAGAATTACTTGTGGAGCTCAACAAGTGATGCGTCACCATCCGTGGATGAAGAGGAGCTCGGTGGTCAAGCTCGCACTAAGCTCACGTGGATATGACACAAACCCATGCATGAGTCACTCAAGGTGAAACAAGCCAATCAAAGTTGAGCTCAAAATAGTGAGGAAGAATTAATATGCAACCCGAATCGATAGGAGGATTTGACAAGAATTAGCTCGCTTAATTGAACCAAGCCGAGGTGTAGGGTAATAGGAGTTGGGGAGATTTTGGTTCTTCATCTCGAGCTCATGGGAATTTTAGGATGTTGAGCACACCGAGGTAGGATGCCAAACTGTTTTTATGTGATTCAAGTCATTCAAGATAGGGAAACTTGGAGTCTTTTACCTGTGAAGGACGTCGGGCCCACCGATTGAATGTACTAATACACGGGTGATGCGATGGAACTCACCCATCGAGTCTGTTGGTGTGTGTATTTTCCACATCATTAGGTGAGTCATCTCACTTAGGTGAGATCGTAGGTCCATGTGTCATTTAGGGGTCATAATGAGATTCTCTTACGCGTCAGTGCGTCATATGCATCATTGGGAGTTACACTTCTATTCTAGGAATGTAACTCCCCCTCTCTACTTGAGTTGTCATGATTGCAGCACTGAGAGTTACTCAGCACCTCCTATATGTACACCCCAGTTGATCTATGAGATAGAGGAGAGTTTTATGGCTTAACCAGGTTCTGCCCATGTTTCAAATCTTTGCATGCACATTCGGTTGATGCTCACTCCTCTTGAGATCTCTTCATGCTGTTTTTCACATGTTCGTTGATGTGCACATCGTCCCTCATGATCCTTGCTTGTGGGTTTTAAACCCTCTTTCATGGTATCGAGCTCGGGATAGAAATTGTGTTGCTCGCAATAGTTGCTTACTACTCCCCGTCTCATAGTTTCTTGTGCAAGCTATCATTATCATGTGCTCTACTTGTATTTTTCAAGGGTTTTGTTCAAGTTTTTGGAATATTTTTGAGATTCCGTGACTTGCTCTGGTTTCAAGTTTAGTGGTTATTGGTATTTGACCGTTCGTTGTAGCTCTTCGTGCCTCATGCATCGGCTTCTTGCTCATGTTGCATTTGTTAGTGTTTTTTTCACGTTTTGGCTTTACGAAGCATTGGAAAACTTGTTGGCTCTCTTCGTGGCACTCGTTTCACTTGGCCCTAGCTCACCACCTAAATCTTGTGACTTGGTCCACTCATTTTTCATCGGGTTGTGTTTAAACTTAACCACTTGTGCTCCCTATTCCTAGCTCGGTCTGCACTGCTACTTCTATGAATGGGTTTTTTTGTGGTCTTCTTCCTTATTGTGATTGGCATCCCTACTTTGTCCTCCTAGCTTGGAGTATTCACGATACAACCCTACCTCAATAGCTCCTTGATCTCCTTTGCATCTATGTTGCCTTCGTGCTACATTGTGTAGTGCCTAGTTCGATCATCATTGTTTGCCTTGCCTCCGGATTGTTGGTTCGTGCTACTTGTCTATGCACTCTCCTGGTTCGAGTTGTTCGCTGCCCTATGTGGTCTGCCACCACTACCTCGGGTAGTCTCCAACATGCAAATCTCAGTTTCTACAACATGCATATCACTCTGTGCGTTCAACTCTGCTATGTTTTTGGTAATACGGTCTTGTTGGTCCTCTAAACCGACCTCTGATCTACCTCCATGCGTTAAGCTCTACCTGACTGGCTCCTGCAGTGAACGATTATAAGATCCAACCTGGCACAGACCTATGGCACATGGCATTTCTCTTGCAACTCACCAGTGCAGCTCCTTGCACTCTTCCCATGGTCAACCCTCCACAACAAGCCAACATTGACCCAACATCTTGGTCCAGCTCCACCATGGCTTAACACCTCATCATGGGCCCACCACCTCCCTTTTAGAATTGTTGGGTGGTTAAAAAATCCATTTTTGATGTTTTGAGGATAAAAACATTATTCCATGGCATGTAATAAATTTTAGGCTTCATTTTTGCTTGTATTATGTCCTTTTTAGAGTGATGAAGATGGAGGGCGAGGTCCGGGGTTGGCAGGAGGCTAATCCCCCCTCGTAAGCAAAACAAACTATACCTAAAATTTGATGCCATTTCCAATGAGTACCCACATGATACCCTTTGCACCCATCTCGTGTACTTTTTTAATGCATTTGTAGTGTTTAGTGGCATTTTCCATCAGTTGCAGGAATCGTTTTAATGCCATAAATTTTGACTCATAACTCATTTTTGAGCACTTCCTTGGTCAAAGTTGCATGATTTCTCACACTTTACATGATGACATTATCATTTTTGTAAACACACTACTTTATAAAGTGCCACATTCTGGGGGGTTTGATTATACTCTTGGGCTTTCACATGCAGACGCATTATCACCGAGTCTGACATCTTACTTTTGTGCATCTTGCATTTTTCATCATGGAGAGTGCTCTTTCCAGACTTGAGCATCATAGGATCACCTTATAGCCTCCATCACTTCTCACTAGGAGAGGAAACTATTCAGCTTGGTGTGCTTTCATCAAACATTACTTCACCCACGAGGGTCTTTTACCCTTCTTGCTTGGGCCAGTTCTACACCCATTGATCATCGTCATCTGGAGGACTTCCTTGACACTTGTGACCATGTATTTGGTCACATGATGATGCATGTCTCTAGATCTCTCTGGTTTCATGTGGCAGACTCAGATCCACCTCACCATGTTTGGATCATTCTTCACTCCTTCTATGGAGACCCTTCACATACTGTAGTCATTGTTGCTATTGCTGATTCAGTCATCTCCTCTATTTCTTCATGTGATGATAGTTCCACTGACATAGGCTCACTTGGTTCTACTTTTGATGATGAGGATTGTGCATCTAGTTCTGATGTCGAGAGTACTACAAAGGACTCTTCTCCTCCTTCTCTCACTATTCCAGAGAGTGTTGACACACCCCACATCTCATCAGATATCGAGTAGTCTCATACTCAGTCTCATACATTCATCACACCTGCCTCCTTTCCACTTCCAATGTGTGAGGCCCCTTCCACTCCTCTTCCTTCATTGGATGACTCATACCTATCTAACATCGCTCTTCATTTATTGAGCCCCCTCATTGGGATGAGTATTTTCCTAACCTTAGTCATATTTTCGCAGAGTCTACTTGTGATGCACTACAGGTCCCTCATCCATCTACAGGTGTTTCAGAGGAGTTCATCATCTCTATTGTTGGGAGTGCCCCTTAGGGAATCGGATCACTTCCACATTTCCAGAGATCTTCATTGATCCACCCTTAGCTATGGATCCCTTTTCTATTGTGGAGGATGTTTTGTTCCCTTCACATCACTTGGACATCCTTTCTACGGGTGTTCCTCTTTTTCACTTTGATAGTTCTACGCATGTGGCATTATCTTCAGTTCCTTGGCACTCACTCGCTAGACCTATGTCACACTTTAGTGCACCAGACTCAGAGTTCTTTGTCTTGCTACCTTCAGTTTTCTTTGTAGAGTGGGTGGACTTCCAAAGACATCATTTCTATCCTTCCTAAGGGTAGGCACACTGTTCGATGTAGGTGGCTCTTCTTCGATCCCAGAGGTAGAGGATAACGTCATCGAAATTCTTCTCGGGAGACCTTCTAGAACTGCAGAGTTCGAGATCCGTCCATGGCATCTTATGCATTCCTCTCATCTCCATCTTCTTCTCTCTTCTTCTTCCTTCTGAGAGATTGCCTCTTTGTACAAGGGTACCCTTTCGTGGCTCTTCTATGGCCAAGACCCATATTTGGCATATTTTTTAGATTACAGAGTGTGTTTTGTTCTCTTGTGGAGAATGTTTTTCCCACTGGGTTTTCCTTCACTGCTTGGGACCTTTTTCTTATGCATGGGTACCTCATCAGGCTTTGTGTCGGGACCCATTTCTCATTTCTAACTTGCTGCCTCATCCTAAGTTACGATGAAGGGGGTGTTGGTGTGTGTATTTTCCACATCATTAGGTGAGTCATCTCACTTAGGTGAGATCGTAGGTCCATGTGTCATTTAGGGGTCATCATGAGATTCTCTTACATGTCAGTGCGTCAATGACGTCAGTGCATCATATGCGTCATTGGGAGTTACACTTCTATTCTAGGAATGTAACTCCCCCTCTCTACTCGAGTTGTCATGATTGTAGCACTGGGGGTTACTCAACACCTCCTATATGTACACCCCATTTGATCTATGAGATAGAGGAGAGTTTTATGGCTTAACCAGGTTCTGCCTGTGTTTCAAATATTTGCATGCACATTCGGTTGATGCTCGCTCCTCCCGAGATCTCTTCATGCTATCATTCACACATTTGTTGATGTGTACGTCATCCCTCATGATCCTCACTTGCGGGTTTTAAACCCTCTTTCAGATTCATGTCATGGTCATTTGAGTCTATTGTTGAGTCATCGGTTGAGATGAAGTGGTCAAAGTGAAAGGCGCCATGAGGCTTGGTTAATGAGTAAAGGGAGAACTCACCGATTAAATGATACGTGGAAATAAATCCAAACAAGGCATGCCAGTGGTGAGTTAAGTGAAGAGCTCGAGACCTAGTCAACATATAAGCCAAAGAGCTATAGTTAGGGAATTTTCAATGCAAGTAATATCGAGAGATTAGGAGATCGCCATTATGATTAATGCAAGGAATTCACCAATCGGTTTGCCAAGTGGGCAAGTGAGTTGGTTAGCCAATCAACAATTAAACCCCTTCCAAAGCACAAATGAACCAAGTAGTCCCACTAAAGGTGCATACATGTGAATTTTATTAAAAATATTTTATTTAAAATATTATTTTCATTAAATGGTGGATAAATTCAAAATTTTGAGTTTATGAGGGCATGGTAGTGGAATGTTCTTCTCATATGCAATTAATAATGTAATTAAATATGCAGGTCATCATGTGCTACATTTTAGCCCAAGATTTAGGATTCCTCCTCTCTTCTCTCACAGGTGAATTTTCTATAAATGAAAAGGAGGAATTTATTCCAAGGAGTTTGACATTTTTAAGATTCCTCTCTCTTTCACAAGTTAGTCTATTGTGGATCGTGGGAACTCTCAAGCCTTTTCTCCAAGATTGTAATGACAAATATCACCTCTTCCTAATGTAATGATGCATTGTGCATGTGATTGAAGTAATAAGAAATTGTGTTATGTGACTAATTATTAATCCTTTCATCATTTCTGCTGATTCATTGTGCCTTTCTCATGCTTGCATGTATACTGTGCAATTTCAAGTGTCCATTGTAGATTTTGGGAGTTTTGTGCTTAT
Source organism: Taxus wallichiana var. yunnanensis (assembly GCA_018340775.1). NCBI lineage: Eukaryota > Viridiplantae > Streptophyta > Pinopsida > Cupressales > Taxaceae > Taxus > Taxus wallichiana. The sequence goes on from CM031244.1 coordinate 198,705,791, forward strand.
CTGGGAGTGAAGCTTTGCATGTGTTTGAGTTATGGTGCTTGTTCATCCTTCTTCACTGGAAGACCAAACACATGTCTAGAAACACCTTTTCTTGGTGCATCACAACTTCTAGTATATGTTTTACTTCTTATGAAAATCTCTCCTACATCCCATGAAAATGTTAGTCTAGGTCTAGTTAGTTTTTTATTGCATTAGAAGTAGTGTTGTATATAGTTTAGGAAGAGGAAGTTGACATTTTCCGAGGTTCACCTCAAGCCAAAAATCCCACAACTTATGAGGTGGTCCCATTTTACCCAATCACACCGAATGTCCTATCCATCACTTGGCCATTCGGATGGTGAAATGATTTGATGATAATAAGATGCGAGATCAAAGAAAGATAGAAATAGAGTAAGGTGTAAAGCTGATAGAGTCATGACCAAAATAAGTGTCTTTTGGATTATTTTGTAAGAAAGATATTTATTATACTTAATCCAATGTATATGGTGTACCACATGAGATAAGATATGTGTGCCACAAATGAGAAATATATAAGATATAGAGAATAGAGAGAAACTGTATGTGTGTATGAGACTAATGTAATCTATTATGAGATATGAATAAATACTAGATGTGTTGAGAAAATTTGTTATGTGATTTTACATTCTTTCTATTCATCAATTAGGTTTAGTTTACTCTTTCCCTTGCACATCCTTAACAAAAGGGAGAACTTCTTAATCTTCACACTAGTGTTCAAGCTTAAGGTCAACACTTTACATTCTTTTTGCCAAATATTTTAGACATGTTTTCCTTGTTATAGGAATTAGTGTTTAAGTACATTCACTTATACCTAACCGAAGTACTATCCCCTAAAGTGATCATATAATTGTGCACAAGATGTTTTCCCACTATCAAAGACATATAGAAAGTTGGAGTTTTGACAACTTTTCTTACTTTTTTCTCCTCTGCTTGATGATATTGAGAGCAATATGAGGTCTTTGGATTACTAGATCAATTCATGGAAGTTGTGTTAGAGCTTCATGCAATAGATCACGTTGAGATGGAATGGCCAGGGCATCCCACATTGTGACATTTACATTTGTCTTCTTCATCTGGTCCATAATGTTGAATGGAAGGCCTATGGAATTATGCATTTGAGGCACTACATTATCTTTATAAATTGTTCAAAGCTTAGAAAAAATTGCTTTGTTCTACGTAGGGGCTTGTCTGCCAAAGAAAGGGGGTGCCAATTCAGTTCAAGCATTGTGTAGAACTTCACATGTAGAAACTTACATGCTAGAAATGTTGGTCTTATTTACATTTTCATCCTTCCATTTTTTGAGATCACTCTAACTGGTAGAAGTTGAAGGTTACGCATTAGAATCCAGCATTCTCTTCTTGTATCTTATATTACCAAGAACATGTGTGCACAGTCTATTTGGACTATCCATGGCTTTATTAAATGCACAAAATTCTTCGGTACCAAAGAACATAAGGTTGGCCTCAAGAACAACTTCTAGCATTTCTTGATTTTCTTAGTTGTGTGTTTTAGTGGAAGGATCACAGTTTGAATCAGATTTAATCATATAAGGCTATGCATACAAGTCATTGGCACAACTATACTAGCTATGAAGCATGTTGTAAGGAAAACATGACTTTGACTCTTTGTTCCATATTATTCTTAACTAGTAAAAGTGCTTTACTTGATCTAGGCACTGAAAGGTGTTGCGTAGGAGGAATTTTTTACAAAGGGAGGTGTGTGTTATCCTGTCATTTTTCATTTTGTTAGTTCTTCCCATATCTTTTATTTGGATATTGATTTCTGAAGACTTGATGGCCTTGGTTATACCCTTGATTAGAATTATTTTTAAAGATCTACACCTACTACTTCTCTAAAATATATGACCTTGTTAGACAAGTTTCTAATTAGGGCCTTCATTTCATCATCATCCTTTTGTTGCACTAGAGAGTAAGATGTGGAGGTAGTGGGTTGAGTGCTCTACTCAGAATAAGGGCATTAAAAGGTTGGGGCACTTGAGGCATTTCCAAAACAAAAGCACGAGTTGTCTAGGAGCTAACTTTCTTTCTTGAATTAGACAATTCTCAACCCTAATAGCTAATGCATAGGCTCTAAGAAGTGTTGTACCCCCATGGATTGAATCATGAAAGCAATGTTAGAATTTAAAGCCCTTAAAAATTAAAGGAAAGCACCTTCGGAGTTGGTCTTACCATGTCTAGAATCCTCTCCCATGTTTTCTGAAATCTGAAATTGAAGTCTACCATAAGTTCATAAGGAGCCCTCTTGATGGTTGTCAATTGTTCAAGAAAGGAGAGAATATCTTCCTTGTTTCCAAATTTATTGCAAAGGGCTACCCCAAATTTGATTCCAATTTTGAATTGACCATGTTTTCAAACTCCTGAACCATTACAAAGCTCTTCCCTTGAATGAAGAAGCTAATAGTATAGCAAGTCACATCTTGTTCAATGATTTGGTGGATAACACAGACATTAGAAATGTCATATATGTGGTCAGTTGGAGTAGTATGGTTTCCTCTAGTGAAGAAAGGGATACTTTTAAGTGCAGATGTTGGAATAGGATTTTGGGAGTCAAGAAAAGGAGGAATACTACCGAGAAATTGAAAAATCCTTGATTTTCTTATTGTGATGCCATGATGATAGGCCTAAGATTTCTAGTAGGATGTAAGGAAGGTCTTCCCGAACTTATGTAGAAATTTCATGGCACGCTAGAGATGGAGATGTGCGTGAGGTTGTTCTATTACCTCTTCTTCTTGAAGATAGTTGCAGATATTCAAAAAAATATTTATTTGTTGTCCTTTGTCTAGTATGTATCCTTCTCATGAAATGTGTGTTGACTGCTGAAAATGGTAGATCTAAGAGTTGGGAGTTGCCAGATGTGTTAAAACAAGCCTCCAAATGTTAGAAATCACTAAATCACACACCAAAACTTAGTAATGGTGAAATTTAAGTTTTCAGTGCTTTTGTCCCACCGGATGTGCCTGAAACTATTAGAGCTCTAAATTTCACCCATCTTAGATCATGATGAACTAGAATTTTGAGGAAACATGGGACTATCTCCAAGTTTTGAGACCTTACACACTTGATACAGACCTCTGTAAAGGTCAATTCCTCTACCTATTTCTAACACTAAAACTACTCCTATGAAGGGAAATGCACTACCTATCACTACTTTAAGATTTCCAAGGGACTAGGGTTAGAAGGAGATGCATAAAAAGGGAAAGCTAAGATAAAGGAGGTGATATCACCATAAAGAAGGGGATGACAAAATTAGCCTTAAGTGAAAATGAAGGAAAATGTGCACAAATAGGATATACACACGTATCACAACCTGAAATACACTCACATACTCATTTTCATGGGGCACAATTAGAAAAGGAACCTGCAAGGGACATGAGAGAGAACAACAAACAAACAATGCAAAAGAGAGGCAAGGAGATGCAATAGAAATGAGCCAAGGAAGAGAATAGCCACAAAAATATTCTATTACTTCCAAAAAATGCTCAGTTTATTACAATGGTGAATGAGGTCGATATCCATTTACAAAGAGCCAAATATACAGGCCTACAACTTAAAATGCTAAGGAGCAGAGCTCTTAGCAAACTAAAGGGGTCTAACCTTTTATAATGAGCCTTGATCTGTAATTTATAAATGAAGGAGAGAAGAGGAGAAGAAAAAGAGGGAAACTTGGATTTGAAATCCAACCACGAAACAACAAACATTGAATGCTTTAAAATATTCCTATAATAGTGAAAAATGCACCTCCTCATATCTGTTTTCTTGTAGAAGAAGGAAAGATGCAAGTTTTGAACAAAATTTGGTGGTTAGGTCAATTTTATGTCTGCATTAATGGCTGAAATACGTTTCCTACTTCTCATCTTCCAAATATTGCCAAAATATATTTTTGAATTATCTGAAATATAGCCCATGTCAACAAAAATTCTAACAAGACCAAAAGCATTTGAATCGAGACCTCCAACAAAATTTATGGTGTTCAAGTTTATAGTGCAAATTGAACACACAAGACATGTGGCATACACTCGATTGATCTATGTGATTGTCGAACTATTCCATTGTTTTTCATTTATGCCACATGTTGTGTAGTGGTTTATTGCGAGGATTTGGCACCCGGTTGGTGCACTTTGATATGTTGTGTGTTGCGGACTCAAGTTTGACAGTGATGATGTGACATGGAAGAATGCACAAAATACGTAGGAAAGCAAGATGCATGAAAGAGGAAAGTTAAGCACATGCATGTGTAGGTATCACACATGGAATGAATTAATGTGTAATTATAGGAGACAAGTATACAACCGGGCGCAAGAATTCAAAATGAGAGTGTGTGGAAACAAGAGAGAAAGGCTGCATAGAGAAAGCTAGGAAAGAAGTGTATAGTGCATAAAAGTGAGGGTAAAATATGCCAGGGAAGAATGCAGAAGAATCATGCAAGGGACTTAGCCAATTTGGATGGAAAGTTAGGGGTATGCGTGGAGAATTTGTGAACTATGGGAAGGAATTTGGGAGCATAGAAGGTGTGTGCATAAAAGGAGAATGGAATGAAACGAGGAATGGACAAAGAAGGGTGCACGAGGAATTGCAACCAAATAATGTGCCAAGGACACAACCAGAGAGTGCATAACCTATAATATGTATCTTCGAGCTTAATGAGAATATAAGTTTTCAAAATAACTAAGGGAGTTATTTTAAACAACAGTAGTAGGAATGCATGTGAAGTGTGTGGAATGAAGGGTCTGATATAGGTATAATCTATGTTTGTAATGAAGACCACTTCATTTTCATATCTCGCCACTATTTGTTCTGATACCCTTTCTTAGTTTGCTAAAGGTTTATCTGATATTGTTTTTCTAACCTATCAAAGATGTAATTTGATGTATTTGGTCCATTTTACTCATGTGTTCAAAGATTTGTTTTTTGATAGGTGTATTTAACCACCATTGGACTTTGGTTCTATTTGGGATGGGAGGGTTTTGGTGAAATACATGGCCAGACATAATAAAATAGTCCCATAGTAGAATGTATGTTTTCCTTCCTTGATCTTTTTAGTATTCTCACAAAATTCTGAGGTGAGTAGTTCATATATATTGTATTTAGAGTGTGAAGTTACCATATCTAGGGTAATTTGGGCACTAAATCCATGAGCTCCATCTTCACGATTTATATGATAAATTTTGAGAAAAATGGCCTTGGTGGTGTACCCGAGGGAATAATTTTTTATGTCTGTAAATCTTACTCCTCTTTTGGTCTTGGTTATGCCCATCGCCCATGATGTATCTTTCATAGGGATAATTTTTTTTTGTTATTGTTGAGTTTCCTCTTGCCAATAGTCACGTAACTCTTCTAATTACTTCAGTATTAATTTGATATAGTTGATCCAGATATATCATTTGGTTATGCAGTTGACTAAGGAGAACCCTAATCACATTGTTTTTGTTCACAAAATAAGGGAGACAGCTCCATGCATCTATTTTTAGTTTTCCTATGACTTTTGTAGTTTGTTCATATTCGTGTTGTCTAGTAGTAGTGTTCTCTTGAAGGAGCAATTGTCTATCCACTTCTAACCATGTGTGATCATACTCTACAATCTAGAAATGGATATAATTTTATAGGTCATGTGCATGCACGATATTGAATGGAATGTGTGAAAGTGCTCGATTGGATCTTATTTAGTGGATTTCATTGAATGTCTCTAAAATTTAGGTTGTGGGAGCTCTTCTTGTGCAACAACAATGGGATTTTGAATCTTCTGAAATGATTTTCTAACATGCCCTAGTTTTTTTTTCTTCCAGGTTGTCGTTCTTTGTTTCTTTTCTTTTTCAATCTTCACCTTTGTGTATTGTGCCCATATCATTTGATATTTTTATATCTTGTTAGTGTTTACCTACCACATTTATTGTTCTTTTGGCTGGAAACTATGTCATCTTTGGTTGCAGGTTTCCTTCATGTATCTTTATTTTGTATATTTCTTTGTCATGTTACATTGCTCCTTATAGTGTCCAACGGTATTTACTTACTTCCACTACTATATTATTTATTATTTGACTTGATCATGCTTTGCACAATTTTTTCGGTGTCCTGTGGTTTTTTTATTTGTTGCGTAGGTGTCCTTTCTTTCCATGGATTTTTTTCTTTCTTCCATGGGTATCCTTTCCTTCCACGGATTTTTCCTTTACAAAGCGGGTATTCTTCCCTCCATGGATTTTTCTTTGTTACATGGGAATCATTCCATCCATGGGTTTATCTTTGTTACATGGGTATCCTTTCCTCTACTACTTTATCTTTGTTACGTGGGTAGCATTTCCCTCGATGAATTTTTCTTTATTCCGCATACATCTTTCCCTCCGTGGGATTTTTGTTTATTGTGGCTTCTTTCCTGATTGACTTGTTGTTTTTGTTAGAGTGAGGATGCCCTTAATGTTTTTCATCCTACTCCTTATCCTATCTGCCAAATTTCTGATTTTCGAGATAGGCCATTTTTAAAGATCCCTTTATCCTTAATTATGATATTTTTTAGCCATGCTCCATTGACGTAACTCGGCAGTTATTTGTGTTGCTATGTCTAAATTTTTGTAGCTCTGGATGCTAGTATATCCTTGATGATATAAGGTCCTAACCATCAAACTTTGAGCATCCCAAGGTTGTTTTCATTTGCTATCGTATAATATTACCTTGTCCCCTATGTCAAATTCCTTCCTTTTTATATGGTGGTCATGCCATGATTTTTTCTCTTTTTTTCTTGAGTTTGATTGTAAGATGCTATGAATCTTTTTCATCTAGTTTATTTCATTCAATGAGTCTTTCATGTACTAAAGAGTCTTCATTTAATCTGAATGTCACTATCACCCTTAAAATTGGAAGGATAAATTCTATGGGTATCACGGCTTCAAGTCCATACACCAATTGAAATGGGGAATATTTGGTTAGCCTTTTATATGTAGTGTGGTAAGCCCATAGTGTTGTTGGTATTTTTAGGTCCTAATCTAATTTTTGGAGTGAACATATTTTTGTGAGCACCTTTTCCAAGACCTTGTTGAATGCTTCCACTATCCCATTAGCTTGTGGATGATATGGTGTGTTGCGGTTATGATTTATCAAAAATTCTTCTAACAACTCCTTAACATTAGCATTCAAAAAATGTTTTCCTTGATTGTTTATGATGCTTAGGGGACATCCAACCCAAGTGATAATATGTTCATATATAAACCTTGTTCTATCTTGGCAATGCAATATTTGGTTAGAATGGATTCTTCCCATCTTGTGCGATATTTTTTCCTTGTAATGATAAATCTATCCTGATAATGTTTTGCATTGGTTTGATAGGTCCAATAAAATCTATGGCCCATTTCTCAAATAGGGATAGTGTTAGGACTAGTCTTAAAGGCATTTCATCTCTTGCATTTGGTTTTCCAACCCACTTGGCATATATCACAAGACCTTGCATGTTTGTATGCATCCTTAAATAGTGTAGACCACCATATTTTTGTCATCATTACTTTCTTGGTTGTTTGTTCTCCTCCATTGTGTCCATCGGCTATGCCTTCATGAGCTTCTACTAATATGTTATTTTATTCATGTTCTAGAGAAACCATTTTAAGGACATCATCTTGTCCTTTCTTGTACAAATGTCCTTGAATTAAGGTGAAGGGAATAGCTTGGCTTCGTAATTTCTTCTTTTTTTTGATTTATATAGTCCATGGGAAATTATCTTGTACTCATTAGTTGTTCTATGTCATCAAACTCTTTTGGGATGGCCTCAAATCTAAATAGATGTGCTCTAGGGAAGTCATCATCAATATGTCCTTCATATTCCCATGTTTATATTATTTGATAGATAATCTGGTACATTGTTCAATTTTCCTAGCTTTACAGCAATAGTAAAGTCAAATTATTGAAACAACATTAACCAACAACATATTATTCCTTGTAGTATCGGTCTATTTAGTAAGTATTTTAGTGGCTCATGGTCTATGTAAAATACAAATGATGTAGCTAACATATAATGTCTAAATTTTTGTAAGGCATATACCATGCTTAATGCCTCTCTATCTGTAGTAGAGTAATTTTTTCAGCTTTAGCTAACTTGCGGCTTGCAAAGGCATTAGGATGGCCCATTTTCTCTCTTGGTTGTGTTAAAATTGCACCAATGGAAATGTCTAATACATCTACATGTACATGGAAAGGTAATTTCCAATCTGGAAATATTAGAATGGGTGCATGTAATATTTTATCCTTAAGAATCTCAAAAGCATCAAGTGCATGGTTTAGTCCATTCTATTTGTTTATTTGTCCTTTTCTTCAACAATTCTTCTAAAGGTGCACTGATCTCAACATAGTTTCTTATAAAATTTCTATGGTAGCATATGTATAACCCAGAATTATCCTAACCTCTTTTTGTGTCTTGGGGTGGTAAGTTTACAATTACTGAAGTTTTGACTAGATCTATTAGTAAGCCTTCTTTGCAAATCACATGACCCAAAAGTGTACCAAATGGGGTCAAAAATATGCATTTCTTCAAGTTTAGTGATATTTGTAATTCTTTGCATCTCTATAACATTAGTCTCAATACTTGGATGTGATTCTTAAATAGTCCATAAATGGTCCAATCATCTAGATACACCTCCAAGAAATCATGGATAAATTATTTGAATGCATTAATCATTATTCGTTAAATACAATTGGTGCATTCTTTAGTCCGAAAGGCATTACGGTGTACATGAAAGATCCCCATTCTGTAGAAAATGTGGTTTTAGGTTTATCTTCTGGGGTAATCCGGACATGATGGTAACCAGAAAACCCATCAGTGAAAGAATAGACCTCTCTTCCTGCTACATTTTCTAGAACCTCTTCGTGAATGGAGTAGGGAATGGGTCATGCACATAGGCTTTATTGAGCTCTCTATAATCCACACATATTTGAATTTCCCCTATTTTCTTGTTCTAGATGACCATAGGGCTTACCCAATCTGAGTCTTTGATAGGTTTGATGATGCATGCATTCAACATTTTGTTTATTTCTATTTTCACTTTGACTTTTAGATTAGGGTTTAATCTGTAAGGCCTCTTCTTTAATGGTTTGATTCCATCCTTGATTTGAATTTTCATAGTTCCAAATTCTTCTTTTATACCTCACAATTCCTTAAAATATTTAGGGAATATATCCTAGAATTCTTGGAGAATTTCTACTACTTTGGCCACTTCTTCCTCGACCAATAATCTCCAATCTTAGCAAATTTCTCATCTCCATTTATGCCAATATTTTCACTCCTTAATTTCGAGGATGATAATAATATTTGTCCTCTTCTACTTTGGTCTCTAATACTTCTCTTTCTCCTTCTATGGTTTTGTATTTTAAGTTTTCAAGTTTTTCTTCTCTTTCTTGTTTCTCCACTGCAAAACAATAAGCCATCTCTGAACTTTATTTGGGTTTCTTGCTTATGGGGTTCTTTAGGCTCGATTTCTTTTGTGAAAATCAGTTTGTGGTCTCTTCAGGGGTTAAGAATAAAAATTTCCTTATCTTTTGTAGTTTCAAAAATATATTAAGATCTGCATCCTATAAGTTAAATAAATGGCAAAAATCTTTCACAATTTGATCCCAATTTCTTGTTTCCTTTCTTTTTCTTGATGCATATACCGGATCGAGGTATGGGTCCTAATGTCCATACAAATAATTGAGTCCATACTATAGGAGAATTGTTACCACATGTTTGGATGTGTTTTTGTGGATCTCCTTCACCTGTATACTCAGGTATAGCCACATAGTATCCTTCACTTTCTAAGTATCTTATTTTTAGTAACATGGTAAAATAATTCCAATGAGAGATATTAGTTTTATGTGTCACCCACCATCCTGCAACATTGATTGTTAGGGTATCATCTAAAGCTTCCATTATTGCTTTCTCATTAGGAAATATTCTCACCATTTGTTCCAAATATCCTTCTAAATCTCCAAACCCTAACTATTTTGCTAGAATTCAGTGGGATGCCCCACAACTTAGTCTATATACTCTTTTGATTGGTTTTTCCTCTGGTTCTTCGTTGGTAGAATAATATCCATCTTCTTCTTTGAATATTTATTCTCAGTAGGCCAAAAAAGGTCATATGTAGGATCCATGGAGTCAAGGTTTTCATCATCTAAGGTGACTACGTGGAGTGGTAATCTTCTTGCGTAATGTAACTTCCTTAATATAGATTATAGGAAACCATCTACCCACACCTTGACGACATTTTCAGATCTATCATTCATAGATTCACTTTTTACTAAAATTTCTCCCTTAGAATTTGGTTCAAATTCTCTATCAATGTTAGTAAATCAATTTAGAGCATATATCCCTTGTATGTCATCAAAATAATCTTCCTCGAGTGTCATGCCAAACTTCTTCAGACCATGCAACATTCATTCCTGCTTGTAATGGTACGTGGAAAAAAATTCCATCTAATTGTAATGTAACTTCTTCTTCTGAGTTCAAAGTACCATTGCAATCAATGAACCATTCTAAGGCCAAAATGACATTGTATGTGGGTTTTAAAGAAACATTTTCTACAACTTCAAAATTTACCATCTTTTTTATTCCCATGAATTGACTTCTACATTCTTCATGCCCTTATAGGTTGTTTTACCGAACCATCTACTAACCCAATGTAATATATGGTGGGTTCCAAGGGAGGTCACCCTAACTTCTCCCAAGTAATTTTGGACATCATGTTTACATCCACGCTGAGATCTAGAATTACTTTGTAAAAGTAGTGTCGAATATGTCAATGTTTTAGTATATGATGGACTAGCACCATGTTTGTTGTGTTCTAAATATATTTCTCTTTTTCTTGTTATGTCTAGCTTCAATCCTCTAGACATGAAATTTCTTATCTTCTTTGTTCTTATATTTTCTAAATAGTTTAACTTTTCTACAAGGCCATGTTTGATGGTTAACCTTGTTATCTTTTTAAGGGCAATGATTTCATCTTCCATGAAACATTTTTTTCAGTTTCCTCTTAGGATTGTGATTTCTTAACAATTTCCTTGCTTTTCTCTACTTCTTTATCATGAAGGTCCAATCTAATTTCCTTAAAGTCCCACTCTTCACTACTGGAGGAATCTTCCTCAGTGGGTAGCTTGATAATCTTATTTTTTCCTAGTGTATGTTCTTTCCTAGCTACACTTCTAGTTGTTACCATAGCTTTATATTTTGGTTTAGAATATTTCCTTTTGAAATAGTTTAATTTTGCCTCTTCCTTTTTATTTTCTTTTTCTTGTTTACTCTTTGAGCCAGATGATTTTTCCTTTTCTTCTCTTGTTTCTTCCTCATCCCATGGTATCTTAGTGATTTGTTGTACATTATTTTGAGCATCTCTTTTTAATTCTTCTATCTTTGTACCTCCATTTCGATAAAATTGGGCAGCTTTGGGACAACTAAATGAGTCATGTCCTCATTCATGGAAAAATCTGCAAGGGTCATGCTCTGTATAATTTATGTCTAAATGTCCATCTTTTCCAAATTCATAACATTTCATAGGTCTTTTATCTTGTTGCTACCCCGAATTATTTTGGTTATCTCTTCCTTGGTATCTGTGATAACCTTGATATCCTCTTCCTCCATGATAATTATTATATCCACCTCTAAATCCACCTTTTTATCCTCCCCTATATCCTTTGTGGTATCCACCACCATTATATCCTTGAGAGTTGGGGTTGTATTTATTGCGGTGGTAACCGATTCCAAAAAGAGGTTGTCCTCTTGATAGTTTTGATATTATGGATCATTAATTGTGGGATTTGAGGTTTGTGGGAGTGTAATTATGGGTGTTGATTGTTGTTGTGAGGGTGGGGAATAGGCCTTGTGTTTTTCCTAGCTTCTATAACCCCACGGGTACTATACTCCTTTAAATCTTCAAGTGCATCCACTAAAGGGTAGGTATGGTGGTAATGATTATAAGATCCACAAGTTGTGCAATACATTAATTGGTTGGTAGGTGGAGATACTTATAAAAAGGGAAAGTATCTTGAGTATGTTGATCCCAAAATCTACAAATCTACCCCAAGTTCTTTCTATTACAGATATGGTATTGGAGGAAGATTTTTCATTGAATGTTGTTTGACATTGTAACTCTTTTTTTGTCTCTAAGTAAGGGTAGTTAATTTTACTATGTCCGTCTCACAACACACTGTACACCAAATTTTTGGTCTAATGTTATTTATTTGTCTTTGAAATGCTTTTTAGAGATCCTCTTTTCTTTGAATTTCTTGTTGAAGTTTTAGTTTTGCTAATTCTAATTGCACTCTTTCCAATTCTGATTTAAGTGAATTCTCTCCTTCTCTTTTCCAAGGTTGAGATTCTAACCTAATGGCCATTTCTATTGCATCTGAAAGGGTTTGGAATGGTTTTCCATCCAAATATTCTCTAATGTAAGGTAGAAGTTCTGAAGTAAACCATTCAATGTGTTGCTTATCTATGATTGGTTCTTCTAGTTTTTGGTTACATTTTTAAATTTTTGGTTGAGTTATTTGACCATTTCATCTTCTTTCTGAACAAGTTCTCTCATTTTTCTAACACCTTCTAAAGGTGCCTCTAGAAAGTGAAAATCTATCTTAAATTCCTTCTCAATTGTATCCCAATCTTTAGCGCCTTGTGTGTTTGTTTTCATGTACCAACGTAGGGTGTCTTCTCTTAGAGTGCCTATGAAATCATATAATTTTTTTGTGTTATCTGTTATGTTGTTTCTCTTCCAATATGAATCAAAAATTGATAATTTTTCCTTGGTTTCTTTGGTGTCTTTTCCAAATAGTCATTTAGGCATGGTTGAGTCTAGGTCATTTAGGCATGGTTGAGTCTATGTCATTTAGGCATTGTTGAGTTTAGGTCATTTAGGCATTGGTGATTTTAGTGAAAGGGGAATCCTTAAAATGTAGATTTTGATGGTCTAGTCTGTATAAGACAGACAAAAAAGGAAGAAAAGAGGTGAATGGTAAAGGAGACAACAAGGGCTGCCTAATTGATAATAACCATAAGGAGTCAATCTATCATACCAAAGATGGGCCTATGAATATAATACCACTGAAGGCATTGCATAATTGACTATTCTAAGGGTGAAGCAAGTCACATGAGTAGAAAATGTTGCATTCGCATCAAGTCCCTTGATCATGTAGGAAATTTAGGGGGAAGGCGATGAGGTGAAAATAGATTGGTTTTTAGCGTAACCAAGTGTGAGATAGTATGCCTTTTTAGCAAGAGACCCAAGATCAAAATAGGTAATTCCATGACGAAAAAGTTTTCTTTTTCTTTTTCTTTTTTTTAATAGACTAATAGATGTAAGAAGTCTACGTGGGATGAATAGGACATCTCTTTGAGATCTCCATGAAGTTTATTGATGCGGGAAGCTTCGAATGTGATTATTATTATTTTTGCAAGAATAGTCTTCTTTTGTGATAGGATATGTATAGTATGTCTAGATTTGTATAGATTTCCTTCAAGGAGCGGTCTATTTATAGAGCGAGATAGAAATAATAGACGTCCTTATTAAGGAAGTGATATTTTTATTAGAAGTTTTACTCAAGGAGTTGAATCCCATTTTACTTTTGAATTTTTTTATTTGGGATTTTAGGTCATGGATAAGACTATAGATAAAGATAGGATCTTGTGTTGAAGACAAAACCATTGCACACAGAGGTTAACTATGACATAGAGGGTTTAAGGAATGAACGACCATGGGATTCCATCTTGAAAAAGACAAAATCTATCCATGAGGATCATTCCATGAGTAGAGTCATGGTACTCATATTGAAGATAAGGCTAAAAGGTGACATATAATTACATGATTCTTGTTTAGTTGGCAATCCTTAAAATAGGTAAATGGAAGGTGAATGGTGCTCAAGGGATGAGCATTAAATAGATAAAAGGTGAGATAGGACTTGATTAAAAAATAAAATGGTCAAAAATGCAAGGCATTGAGGGGCTTGGGTTCAGGTTTACCTTTGAGTGAAGACAAATGATAAGCACCTGATCCATAGGTATGAGTAATGATATAAGGTCCAAGCCAATTAGGATCAATTTTTCCCTGTTTACTTTTTTCCTCTTTTGTTACATGTTGATTTTCCTTCAGGACAAGGTCATTGACTTGGAAGGTTTGTTCATGGACATATTTTTCATTGGCACATTTAATATATTTTTGATAGATTTGGAGGTGATTGAGAGCATTTAGGTGACGTTTGTCTAATAACTCGAGTTGTGCCAAATGGTCTTGGAAAAATTCATCATCGTTGAGCATCTCTTTAAGTGAGATATGAAGAGATGGAATATGGACTTCAAGAGGAAGGAAAACCTTTATACCATAGACTAGAGAGAAAGGTGTGGCAGTAGTTGAAGTACAAATACTAGTGCGATAAGCCCATAAGGCAAAAGAAATGTGTGTATGCCAATACTTTCCATTATTGTCAACAACTTTCATAAGAATTTTGTTGGTTGATTTTTCTTGGAAATTTTTTTGAGGGTAGTAAGGTGAAGAAAAACTGAGTTGAATGCCAAAGGAATCACAGAGTTTCCATAGGTTTTTGTTTTTGAATTGTTCTCTATTATCACTGATGAGACGATGAGGAACACCAAAGTGACAAATGATGTGATGGTTGATGAATTCAAATATTTTCTCAGCTTTTTTATAAATAAGAGGTATGTCTTCTACCCATTTAATGTAGTATTCAATAGCGGTAATAATCCATTAATGATGTTGGGAAGAATGAGGATTGAACTCTTTGACAAGATCCAAACCCCATAGAGGGAAAGGAAAAATGTCTCGTGTGACCTGTAAGGCATGAATAGGGGTGTGATGAAGATTAGCATGTTGCTATCAATTCACACAATGTTTTACATAATCACAACAATCACGTTTTAAGGTAGGCCAATAATAGTCCAGATAGAGAATGCATTTAGCGATAGCTAAACAACTTAAGTGACCTCCACAAATTCCATTATGAACTTCCTTGATGGTGTAGGGAATTTTAGAACTTTTTACACATCGTAAGAGGATACCGTAAAAGCCACGTTTGTAAAGAATACCACCTATGATTACATAGCGAGAGATACCTTTGAGAAAGTTGCTTTGTCCATTATGAGTAAGGTTTGGAGGTAGAATATAGAGTTAAAGGTAGTATATAAACTTCTTATACCATAATTCACTTAGGTCAGGTTCAATGGTTCCAAAAAGGTTGACATCTTGAAATAAATAAGAAGGTGATTGTAACCTTTTACTATGACAAATATTTTTGATTTGGAAGGTAAAGCGGGTATTTGAGATGCAAGACAGGCCATGGTGTCTAAAAATTTATTAGTGGAACATGAAGTGGTTTGAAGTTCAAAATGGTCAAAGGTATTCAAAAGTATATCTACATGATGTTTATACTTTTGAATTATTTCGTTAAAACATTGGTATATACCAATAACTTGATTTACAACCAGTTGAGATTCACTAAATATATTAATAGATTTAATGTCTAAGGCGATGCCGGATTGAAGACCTAATACGAATGCTTCATATTTGGCGATATTGTTAGTATAATCAAAATATAGTTTGAAAGATAATGGAATAGGTTCACCATCAAGAGGAATGAGGATAAATCCGGCACCACCCCCACACTGACATATGGAACCATCGAAGAATAAGGTCATCTACTAAATGGTATCATCTAAAGAGAGGGTAGCAATGATTCGTCCGAGAAATTAAAGTTAGAAGATTGATTTCTGAGATGAGTGCATCTACAAGTTGGTCAGTGATGGTTTTTCCTTTGATATATTTGTAATGAGTGAATTCAAGGTCTATGTTTATAAGCATCATGAGCTAACATGCAACATGTTGATGTTGGTAGGATTTAGTGTACATGTAATGTAAGGGGTTAGTATTTGTGATAAAAAAAGGTTTTGTCATTGAGTAGGTAATGGAAAACTTTAGTGGTAACAAAAACTAAGGCTAAGAAAAAAAAATTGGCATGGGTGTATCGAGTTTCATAGTCCAAAACAATTATGGCTTATATGATAAACCGCGTACTCCCTATGTTTCTCATCGCGATGAGCGAGCATGCAACCCAAGGAATGATTAGTAACAGAAATGTAAAGGTAAAATTCTTGGTCATCCTTAGGGGGAATGATCACGGTGGTTGAATGAGGTATTTTTTTTAAGGCATCAAAGTATTTGTGGTATTCATCATCCCATTTGAAGGAGACATCCTTTTTAAGGAGATGATGAAATGGATGGCAACGGTTGAAAATTTGAGAAATAAAGTGATGAATAGATTACAAATTTCCTTGGAAACTATGAAGTTGAATAAGGTTAGTAAGTGGAGGAGTTTTGAGAATATCCTTGATTTTAGTGGGGTCAACTTCTATGCTATGTAAAGAAACAATAAAACCTAGGACCTTTCTGGAGAGAACTGCGAAGACACACTTCTTAGGTTGAAGGTGACCATAGTACTTGATGAGACAGTTGAAGATGACCTTAATGACTATAAGGTGTTTATCATAATGTTTATATTTGGCAAGGAGATCATCAACATAATCTTCCAATATGTGATGCATGATTTCCTAAAATATATAATTCATAGCCCAATGATATGTAGCACTAGCATTTTAAGGCCAAATGGAATGACTCGATAGCAAAAGGTCACCCAAGGAGTGATGAAGGTAGTTTTGTGTTGATATTCTAGGGTGAGTAATATTTGGTTATAACCGAGACACTTTACATGAGTGATAGCATCTCATGTTCAATGGTAAGATCAACTAGTTGGTCAATACTAGGTAGTGGAAAGTTGTCTATAGGAAAGCTAAGTTAAGGTCATGAAAATCCATGCAAATACGGATTCCCCATGTCACTTTTATGATAGGGACAATGTTAGAGATCCATTGGGGATAATCAATGGGTAAGATAAAGGAAACTAAAAGAAGTCACTGGAGATCTTCTTTGACAAGAAGGGAAATGCAAGGATGCATTTTCCGCAGCTTCTGCTTTACAGGTTTAGCTTCGGGAATAGTTACAATATTGTGGACCATATTGTTTTGGTCAATCTTGGGCATATCAGCATAGGACTAAGAAAAATCACTATTATGATCCCGGAGGAAAGAAGTAAAAGCTTCATGTTCAACAAAGATATCTAAATATTGGCCTATGTTTTAAATGTGTGGGACATCTTGAGTGTGGATATTGATTTTGATGGTCAATTTTTTTAACACGGTTTGTGTCTCAGAAGGTAACGATTGATGAATATAAGAATATTCCACACCAAGGTAGGTCATAATAGACTCGTCATCCTAACATTGAACAAATTTAATAGAATGTGTATCATCATCGATCATGTCAAGATACATGAAGGGAAGAGTAGAGGGAGCCTCGCCATCTCATTGGTAAGTCGAGACGTCCCAGGGAAATGCTTTGTTCACGAAAAAAAAATTAGGAGGAATGGATTCTAGATCCATAGAGTCCATAGGTGAAGGTGGTGAAGTTGGTAGATGGGGTGAAGGAAGGTTTTCATCCTTAATGATTTTAATGCAGGCTTTCTTTGAAGATGGTTCGGTAAAGACAATACCACTTCGTTCTTTATGTTTATGTGTGGTGCACTAGATGACACTGTTCATAGAAACCAAATCCAAATCCCTTCCACACACAACGATGGAGGAAGGTGGGGTGAAGTGGTGGTTGGTAAGATATTGGAGGTCAGATGAAAATGGTCGTGTTTGGGAAAGTGGGTCGGGTGAGTAGGTAGAAGTGTCAAGTATTCCATATGTTAAGTTGGTACAAAGGTGGGGAGGACCATAAGGGAAAACCTCGCCTATACGGTGATCATCGTAGGGGTGTTGGTGTAGGTTACCATGCTCTTGAGGAGTAAGGAATGTGTTAATGTTATATAGGCAATACTCCCCTAGACTGAGATGTTGAAAAACACCTTCTAAGGGATCGGTAGTTGGTATATGGGTAGCAGGAATGGATGAATTACTTGGGTGGAAAGAAGAAGAAACATTGGTTGTTTGAGAAGTAGGTGGGTTAGGGATGGGTTAGCTACGGAGGCTATGATTGTAGTGGGAATAGAGGATTTAGGTGTGGGAGAGGTAGTGGTAACATTGTTGGAAGGGGTTATGGGTGAAGGATAAGTGGAAGCAGGTGGTGGATGCCTTAATTGATACAAGAAAATCATTAGTTCAATACAACATGTTACAAGTTTTGAATGGTGAAGGGTTAGTTTGGAATGGTATATTTATGTCCTTGATGTTCAAATTTTACATAGTGGTGTAAGGTTGAAGGAACATAACCTATGACGTGTATCCAAGGTCATTCAAGCAATAGGTTGTCTTTGAATTCCCCCTCTAAGACATAGAATAATTATAGAATAGATAAAAGGGTTGTGGAGGTGGTGATGCAATTCATTGAGTAGGTAGTGGGCAAGGATGTTTGGTGATAGGTGGAGGTGGAACAGGGGTCCTCATCTAGAATATCATCATCTTCAAAGTTTTTTTAAAGAAGAAAAAGTTGGAGAAGACGGTTTTAAGAGCCTTACAATTTTATACATCATGTCCTGGCACGCGATGGTAGGCATAAATTTTGGTATCATCAAACCCTGTTGGTTTAGGTTTGAGTGGGTCATAAGGTATAAGTGGTGGTAAGGTGATGACAACAGTCTATAAATGGTAGGCTAAAATATTGGTGTAAGACCACGCCATGGATCACAATGTGAAGTGAGTGTGGGTTTGGATTGAAATGTGGGTGATTTTGGTGGGAGAGGTGCTACAAGAGGTGGAATTAGAGGTGGGATAGGTTTGATCAATGGTTTGGTAGGTGGTACTATTTTAAATTTGGGTTTTACCTTCTTGGGTAAAGGTGTAGTAGATGAACTAGCGATAGAAGGTGTTGTAGGCTTAACTACCTCTTTGGAGGGTAGTGGGTTTTTCAATTTTGGTTACACCTTCCTAGGTAAAGGTGAGGAAGGAGTACATGATGTGGAAGGGAAGGAAGATGGTAGAAGAGGATGAGTTATCCAAGGTGATAAAGGAGGCACAGTGAAGGTTTCGGTAGAGGCAAGGTGGAAGGTATGGGTTGAAGAGAAGGAAATCTCATAGGTAGTGATGAGGTTACTGTAGGTGGTGGGGAAATAGGTGGTAAGAAATATGCGAGTAATAGTGAAGGTGTACGCTATGCGCTTAATTTAGATGTAATAAAATATCGTGATGAGAGGTGGGCTAATGTGTTTTTGGTTTTCCTTTGATGGGAGGTTTCTTGGCCAAGGTCAATGGTGAGGTCCTAAGATGGAGGACAGTGGTGAAGGTGACAGAGGAGTAGTGGAAGAATCCGGTTTATGTGGCCTAGAAGGTTGGGTCTTCCTTTTAGATGGGGAAATAGTCTTTGCACGAGCTTGGGAAGATGTGGCTAAGTCCAATTTGACAGGAAGATGGATTGGGATTGATGTCGTCATGACTCCTAATGTGGTGATGGTTCTGGCTACGGGGGAAAGTATAGGTGTACGTAGGTTCTTAGGTATAGGATCGGGTTTTATTATTAGTAAAGGTTTAGGTGTAGGAGAGGGTGATGAAGAAGAGGTTGTTATGACCGGTATGGGCATGGTTGGTTTGATTTTCTAAAATACCTTTGGATAAATCATAGAGGTATCAACAGATGACATTTACATTTGGGTTGAAAAGGGTAGCCAAAGACGTCCCCAAAGCATGGAATTATCAACATAATCCAAGTGGTCGATAGGTGTGAAAATGGCACTGTTGTAAGAGGAGATGACATTGATTTAGTAGTAATCCCTATAAAGTATGTCTGTGAGATAGGGAACTAGTTGGCTTCGGACTCTGTGGGTAAGAGAGCCAAGAGAAAATCAACTAGATCCTAGAAGGATAATGGGGAATTTTCACCAACAGGAAGTGGCGCTTCTAAAGGATCCTCTATTGGTAGGGGAGATGATAGGTGGGATGAGGTAGGTTCCTCTTTTGGTGGAGAGGGAGGTGAGCATGACTCTCCTATGGGTAGGAGAGTTAACATAACAAGTTGTTCATTAGGTTGCGAGGGGAGTGATGAAATGACATCGACAGATATTGTGGTCTCCTCCGTGGGTGAAGGGGGAGATGAAGGGGACTCCTATGTGGGTGAAGGAGTAGATGAAATAGGATCCTTTTTGTAATGCCTCTAGCATGACAGGTACCTAAGATGACTTCTACTTTAGAAGGTACAAATGTTGACAGGTGATTTTTCTTAAGACAGTGTACTCTTATGACTTTGGAAATCATGTTTTCAACAGGAAATAATTCATCTATTGAACAGGTACATTCTGTCGTACTTTTGCTTAATATAAATGGAGAAATTCACCTCCTTTATGCAGAATTAATTCACTGCTTGATTTGAGAAATTTGGGTTCTATTTTCATAATTCTTATTTTAGAACAGCATTACCTTGGATCAATTCCATTGATCCAAGGTATGCTTTTAATTCATGACTTTTTGGTCATAACGACCAAGTCAGATAGATCAGGTGATCTTTGGATTCTGACTGTGCTAAGGAGAGAATGAAGTCCTTAGACCCTACTACATATTTGAATTTTGATATTTGGTTGGTTCTTCTTCATTTATTAGATTGCAATGCTTGCTTTGAATGGTAACCTATTTTAACTATATGTTTTAATGCTAAGTGACTATAGCCTAAAGCTAAGTCTAACCTATGTCTTTGCAATATTTTGAAATTAAGATGTTGTGACTTAAACTAGAGACCTACCTATGGACCTATGTTGATTTCCTAAACTAATGTTAACCTAACTTAAAGTATGGCTAACCTAGGGGGCCTATGGAATGACATGGACATTGGGTGGTTGGTGGCATCGGTTTCTAGATATTTAATGAGATTTAATTCATTCTTATCTCTTCCTACCACCAACTTTGGCATGGGAATTGGAAAAAGTTGGGGAAAGCTGAGTTGGCACCTCCACCAAGTTTAGTTGCATGCAAAATTTAAATTTAGACACTGCTAAATGTGGAGATGGCGGTGGCATGGGAATTGGAGGGAACTGATAGTCCTTTGCATTTAATGTTTTTGAACTTGGAAAAAATTGCCTAGGAAGGTGCATGAGGGGTTTTGGTTTTTTTTATCTTTTGGTTCATTTTCAAGCCAAGCTTTGCATGTAGATTGTTCCTACTCTTCAAACCTCCAGTTTGGTTCTTGCATGACTATAATTCTTGCATGACTGTAATTCTTGCATGGCATTGAACTTTTATTGGACACTGTGAAAACTATAAAAGGAAGGGGAAAGTGTTGAAGGTTTTGTTGATGCTCCATGGAAAGGAAGAAGATATTGAAGTTTTTCATGTAGGTCTTCTGTGCATAAGTGAAGGAGAAGCACTATCAGGCATGATAGGCTCTACCCATTAAGTTGTTTTTATTTTACTTAAATGATTCATAAAAACAACTCTTCTCTTGGGAATAAATTGGTTTTTTCTTGGTTGATAGGATCACTCTGCTTGAGATTCTATGTGGATTTTTGTGAATTATTTCTTGACTCCATTTGATAGATGGATAGTGTGATCTGGGTTTTTTGACTCTTTGGATACATTAGTTGGGATTATGCATTAATCCTTTTGTTGTGTTAAAGGTCAAGTCAAAGAAATGTTTGCAACCTTGTTTGGTCTGCTTAAATTGAGTAGGAAGCTTGGGTTTCTTTAAAACTGTGGAACTTGTCTTAACATTGCATTTTTATCCTTTCTGTTGGAAAACTGTAGATAATAATCTATTTTAAATAACTTGAATTTGATTGAACCTTTCATGATTCTTCAGGAAAAAGGATTTTTCAGTAGTTGCGAATATGGGTTTTGTTGTATTGTTTCCAATTGCAGACCTCTGTCTTTGGGGATTCATAGGAAATAATTGTTGGGAGTTTTCTTGGCAAGTGGTATAATACTCCATGGACTTGTTTAAGTCATTCGGTTATGTATTTAAGCTTGTAATGTATACTTCTTTTGTTCCGCTGGAAATGTACAGTCGTATTTAAGACCTAATTTTTATGGAAGTCGTAAGGAATTTATATTACTTTGATTTCTTCTATTTCTTTGGGATCTTGTATAACCTTGGAAGGATGGCTTCTGGTGCTATGCAGAGGGGAAAACACCCTTGGGTTTTAGCTATTATTCTTTGGTTTTAGTGTCAACTTGAACCTCTTGGTAGTTCCTTTGACATTGTATTGTATTGTGTTAGTTGTTTCTTGGTCCGTGGGTCATTAAACCCGGTTTCGATTCTGTAGATCTTAAGAAATGTTCTTCATGAAAAGGGGAAATCGATTACTCTTGTTTTGGTTTAATCATATTGTTCATTTCTTTACCTATTTGGGTCTGAGTTGGGAGGTTGGTTCAGACTTTCTCTTCTGTGGAATTTCCCTTTACATCTCTGTATCTTGTGGGAGATGGTTTAATTGTTATCTAGTGGTAATCATGGTTATTAGTACTCTTCTCTGTAATAATGGAAGGTAATGGATTGTGTAACTCTTCGTTATTTCCTTTCTCTTGGTTTGTGCTCACTCAATTCGATCTCTAATTTGTTCTCAGTTTGGGATTTTGGTTTGGGACAGTTGAGACTGAGCTTGTCTATATATGTTCTTGTTATCTCTACTCTCTTTCTAATCATGCTAGAACTATGAGGAAGTAATCTCTCCCTCACTCCTTTAATCTTCTTTCTATTTCAAACTTGGAGAAGGTGATGTCATGTATGTTCTGCTTTGTTATGCAATCTTTTGCACTTGTTCTATAGAATTAAGTTCAGGTTGTTTTAGGGAAGTATAGCTGAAGTCGAGGTTAATTGGATGAATTGTTGTGTTTGGTTGGAAATATTCTGAGTAAATCTGTGTGTTTAGTAGAAAATATTTGATTGGTTGATTGAGTTGGAGCTGAATGATAAATATTACCATTCTACTCACTTGACTTAATGATAGTAATGTTGTATCTTTTTGGGGATTGAGTGTAGTCCCATTTTCATGCTAATTTGATCTTAACCTCTAATGAGGTCTATTTTTAGTTTTTGGACTTTAACTTAAATTGGAGATATTCTGAGTTTGAGTATTAGGATACTCAAATAAGAGGCACATGTTAAGTTATGAAGTTTTGAATCATCCTAAATTTATTCTTATGTTTTAGATCTGATTACTGGCATCTCATATTTTAGGATGATTTTAAGGGAATGAAATATTGAGATGGAATTATTGTTGTTTTATCTTTAGCTGAACTATGCCTAGAAGATAGTAGGATAGTTATCTCCTTATGTTAAATAGGTTTAATTGAGAAGGGAAACATGTAAGGTAATGTATCACAGAGTTAGTAAGGCTATGATGAAATGTTACTTATTTGAATTATTGTTGTAATTCTTTTGTTAATAAGTAATAGCATGGAAGGTTGAAGTTGTATATTTCATGACTTAATCTTACTTTTTCTTGGGTATATCTCTTTATCTCTCTCTTTTATTTGGGTCTGGTAACGTCCTTTTTTGTCTTTCTGAATTGTTTGTGATTGTTTCTTAACAACAGAGTTCTTTTTATGGAACAGTTAGTTAAAAGCACATCCTTTTAATGTTTAGTGCTTATCATGCTCAGTTCAATGAACTGACCTGTGCTAGCAATTTTGTGGATGGGCTTCGTAAGTAACGAAAGGAGAAAAGATATTTAGGAAGTTAAATTATTTTACCAAAGAGATTGGATCTTTATGATAAAATATGTTCATTATTGAAATGTATTTGATGGAAAAAGAAAGTTGTACTTGTATTTGGTTTTGTTATTGTTGTTTGACATTGGAAATGTCTGAAGTGGTTGGACTTATATTGTATGAATCATCTTGATGAATAAAATATTTGTGTACTTGTTTGAACTTGATGTGTAACCTTTTGGGTATTCTGTGAATGGAAATGTTAAGTATTTCTCTACTTTTCAGTCAGTAACTTACTCTTATGGTTTGGAGTAGATTGGATAAAGATCAGGGGTATTAGATGCACTACCCTCTCTAGTGAAAATGTAACTTATTTTTTTATTAGTGGTAAAAAGAGGGTTAAGGGGACCCTACCCCGTACATCAAGAAATCTCCATGAGAGCAGATAAAGCTAATTATAATAACATAAAAAACCATAGTATAAAATTTCATAGTAATAAGAGCACTTAGGATCCCATATAGTGATACTAATAGCAACAAAAAACATAGTGAAACTAACAACATTGAAGGAACTAACAGCCATAGATAGAGATAGTGAAAAAATAGATCACCCCGCACCAAAGTCATTTGTAGGATTTTTCAAGCCCTCTAGCACCTTATCCCATTCTTTTGCAAGAGCATCAATATTAATAGCCAAAGAGCCCATGTCTAAACCATCTAGGTCGCCTTCTATTTCCTTCCTTGACTATCCACAACACAATAAGAATTGGCAAGCTACCCCAGAGTTTGAAGGTATTATAGGGTCAACTTAATAGTCACAATGCTCCATTCCATATAGCTATGGAGGATAGATTTTACTTGATCCATTTCCTTGGTTATGGCCCCAAAGTTGGCCTTTAGGATCTCAATCTTGCCACCCTACCCATTGCTAACTGCTTCCTGCACCTACTCCTTCATCTTGTGCCAATCATTAAAAAGAAATTGGACCAAGCTCTTAGTGAGCCGCATGTCCCCCTTGAGCTCATCAATATCAGCCACCATCCTGGCCAAGTGATTGTCCCCTTTGATCGGGCTGACATGACCCATAGCCTCATAGTGTTGTTCCAATTGAGCATTTATAGGAGTCGGGGCACCCTGTTTGCTAGAATCACCCTTAGTGTTCGGCTCAGTGCTCGGGATCTACTTAGATTTAATATCCTTTAGGTTTTGGGCCACGACCACCTCCACCTCATCCTCTTTTGTGTCACCATCCAGAGAATCTTCATCATCACTTGAATCCTCCTCCTTTGATTCAGACCCTGAACCATCTACATAAGCTTCCAAAGCCACTTGAGGCCACCGGTTTGTCAATTTCTAGGTCTACCCTTTTGACAAGGATGAGGATAAAGCCTTGGTGGAGAGGGACATAGATCCTACACATTTTAAACTGTGAAACAGAGGCACACAGAGAATGATACAAGAAATAGGGAAAACTAAAATCCTACCCCCGTCTAAAATGGTTTAGCATTGGGAGGTGGTAAGTGTAAATACATTTGTGGTGGCCTTCCAAGGTTAAGAATTGAATTAAGGTGAGAGCCACCTCATCATATGGATTAGGTAAAGACATTCTAAGGTAGCCAGAAAAATGGGAGGTGAGATTCTCATTACCTTTAAGAAACAGATTCAGTTCTTCAGAGGCTTCCTTCTTCGGTTTGTAGGCCTCCCTCCCCACCACCAAAATGCCCATAACTTTAGCCACCAAATCCACAATGATCTCCAGACTGATCCCTTTCATCTCAACAACAACACCTTTTTTGGTCACTTTCCATGTGCTAGCAAAGTCTTTGCTGAGATTCAGTAGTGCCCTTCAAATATTTTCAAAACTATCAAACAGGGACATAGCTTTGAGAGTGACCCCAGTGAGGTCAATAGTTTCAGTCTGATGAGATCCCCACCCATTCTCGCTAAACAACAAAGGCCTCTTCACAAAATGACTCAGAAACCAGAGTGAGATCTTACTCGCACACCACAAAATGATTCTATAGTAGCGGTTGCCAAATAGAGTTCTCCAAAAATACATGCAAATCACAAACTTGATCTTCTCATAATTAAGAAATAAATATAAATTTGTCATATAATAAAGGATCATGATAGGATAGACACCCCATGAAAAGACCTTATACGTGAGCATTAGTATCTTTTAATAAGTGTTCCTACCCCTTGGGATCGAGAATTTCCACCTTCCTCAAAAGTGTCAAATCATGCCCATTAACCCCCATATTAGCAAATAAATCCACCACAACATTTTCTTCCCTATACACATGTTTGAAGGAGATAAAATTAAAAGAATGGGCCATTTTCTTAATACTCTTAATAGAGTTAAAATTGGTAATAGAGATGGGTCCTTTCTTATTTATGCTATTAATTATGTTTAGGAGTCACCTTCCACTTCTAGATTAACAAATTTGTGTTGAAGAGCTATAGATAGACCCCAAAATACCCCAGCAACTTCAACAACATTATTAGTTTGAGTGCCCAAATTGTAGAAGTATCCAAGAATAAAACTTCCTTCAGAATCATGAAAGACCCCACCACAGCCAACTCGACCAGGATTTCCCTTGGAAGCACCATCAAAGTTTAATTTTAAATAGTCCTTGCTAGGTTTGACCCATCCATTTAGTCTAGGGTTCATAAAATGTAACTTATGAAGTTGACCTTTATGTATGAATATTCAGCTATATCACTATGACTATATCTAAATAAAATGTTTGTGGGTGAATAAAACTATGATGATAACTTATAATATACTATGGGGTTATAAATGAACATTAACCCTTTATAAGAAAAAGGAAGACAACTTCCCTGCAATGATTAATAGACTATTTTAAGACCTCTTGGAAATAAATCCGAATGTATCTTTGGATAGTTGAAGGTGTGCTTTCTCATGATGAGTTCCTTAACTAGAATAGGAATGTAGAGAAAGGAAATTAAATGGGATTAGACTTCATTCCATTGAAGTCTAATATAAAAATAACTTTCTATGAACTTATATAAGCTAGGGCTTGAGTAAGGGAGTAGGAAAACAACATTGTTGTGTGTGCTGAATCTGTTATGTAAAACATAAATCAAAATGTTATTGGAATAAAAACGTAACCTATGAAATGGTTAGGGAGTAGATGTATTTGCATACCCACTCCAATTTCATTTTTAATTTGTAACCCTAATGGTTAATGAACCTAGTTGTTCAGTAGGGCTACTACAATTAATCCTTAATGAAGAAAATTAATAAGTCATTAACTTCTATTTAAGGTATGTTTTCCCAGATGAGGAAAACTCAGATGGATGTTGACACACACCAACTGCAAGGTAGTACCTTCGGGAAGACTAGGGTCTTCACGAGGATATTGTGTTGTAGTTGACATGTTTCAACACCCTTTCAAGTTTGTTCATCTAGACTAACATAAACTCTAACTTGATCATAGTTTTTCCCTAGGTAGGGATAAGGGCATGATCTAGTGTCAAGGTCAACTCACGTTGACTTAGGATGAATAGACATGCCCAATCAATGTAAGTCGATTGAGTATGTCTAAATACCCTTAGTCACCATAAGCAGTCCTCCACACTAGGCCATGTTGCTAACCTTGGCTAGGGTTAAACCTTGAACAAGTGGATTGAAAAAATTTAGTGAAGACCATTCTAGATAAAAGATCAAGTGGGGTGAAGGACATATTCTATTTGATGAGTATGTCATCTAGGAATATAAACATAAACAATATGTTTAAAATCTTTGGCCAAAGTATCGCAAGTGTTGGTTGCGTTGTCTTATGTCACCTACTTTAAGAAGTGGGATTTCAGATAGATATCGGTAATAGATATTACGATAGGCCTCTTAAACAGAAAACTTAATACCACAAAAATGGTAAGGGAACCAAGTATATTTAGTATACAAATAATTAATTTAACATGAGAGATTGGTATGATACCAAGTCATGAAATGAGAGATCAGTGCTCCACCAAGTCATTACAGAGCATTTGGTTTTATTTTATGAGATTTATTAGCTTGGAAGAAAAATGATAAGGAGATGGAGTAAGGAGAGGGAATAAAAATGTGACAAAGACCCAAAACAACACACCCAACCCATCCCACATAAAAATGCATAAAAATGGAACATGTAAAAGAGAAATACATACATAAAAAACCTAACAAAGGGATGAAGAGGCAAGAATGTAATGAAATACAAGCTAGGGTTGAGAATAAGCCAAAAAAATAAGGTTTTATTTCCAAAAAGGAATGCAAAACCATTACATGCAAAGTAGAAGGCACAAGAGCACATTTCCATGACCAAATGAAGGTCTATAACTCTCATCTATTTGGGGCACTATTTTGGAATGGTGCCTTTATAAATTTTGGAGAAGGATCATTTACAATGAGATAAGTTACAAATATATAGAGAAATAGGAGATAAAGAGGAGGGAAAGAGATAGAAATGTGCCAAATCTAAACTCACCCACCGACCCAACATGAAAAATCCATGAAAATGCATGTGGGTGCCTAATAAATCCATTTCTTCACATCATCAGACCTACAAGAGGAATTATGGATGCCATGATGTAATAATTTGGTTGGTGAAGTTGGTTCAACGTTTTTACAAGAAAAAATACCCTTTTTCCTCATGAATTTGTTTTTGCACTTTTGACCCTCAAAAACTCCATCACAATATGATTTTCTTGATTCCAAAATGAATTTCCTAGAGATACCTTCCAATGCCACTAATTTCATGTAATTTAGATCTCTACAACAAAATTTATGGTAAAAAAACATCTATGCTTCATTTCACATCTTTCATATTTAATTTTCCTTGGTTCATGACATTCAAATGTGATTTGAATGTTTCATGGAAATTTTCCTTGTTTGGTGGATTTGAGTGTTTGGTATAATTCACATGTTTCTCACGGATTTTGAATGTGATTTCCTACACTACGAGGGTCTATCTTTGTTATTTGTGGCTCTGAATAATCCAGAACTAAAATCCTTTTTCCCATGGGCTTGTGAATTCCACCGAACACTCACCTTTGAGAATTCCGTTGAACACTAGGATAGTGTTCTATAGCTTCTATCATTAGCCACATCTAAACTTGTTTTCCCTTTCCCACGAAGACCCAAGCTCTAATTCTTTTTTCCATGAACTTGGAGATTATGTTGAACACTTCATTCATACACTTCGTAGAAAATTGGGATCGTTTGCTCCAAGGATTTCCTTAGCAAAAATTTTACCTAAGTCTTTGTTTTCTCCCTCCTTTGTTTTGCAGAATTGACCAACTCTCGCTAAACACCATTTTTCCCAAGTCCGCGTAATGTTACTTTTCCATGTAGCAAAGGTATTTATTAGTTAAAAACCCACCTAAGTATCAAATTTTATCCATTATTCCACATTTTAGGAGAACCCACAAAACACTATGTTCCTTCAATCCATAGAACACTTACTTCTAGTGTTGCACAAATTTTCCCCCTAATATTTTCTTAAGTCCAAAATTAATTTGAAATTTACCAAAATATCTTGGGGGTTATTTTGGATAATAGGATATACTCATTGAAATATATTATATACTCAGGAGCATGGGCCATGATTAGAAAAAAAAAAAGAGAAAATACTATGAGTAGATAAGAAATTAATCACTAAGTAGCAAATAGAAGGTTGATAATGATAAATCAAAATCATGGTTGGATCTAAATATACAATGTGAGATGAAATTTTGGGGAAACTAGTGTTTGAAACAAGGTGTAAAATTCAATCATGAGCTAGGTTCACAAAATTTTTATACCCTAACATTATTTTATGGAAAGCACATAACAATAAATATGATTTAAGGGTTTTTAATATGGTATTATTTTTATCTAATTAATTTAAAATCAACAATTTATAACCATAATGATGAATTAGTACTTTTAATGATTGGTAATTAATAAATGATATCTCAAAACATGTGAGGAGATGAATTATTAGTTGTACATGATGAACATAAGTGTATGCAAAAACAAATTGATCACCTAACACACATTCTAGAGAAGAACAATATCGGGAGTTTACAAAGGTAAAAGACAATAATAAGGGGAAAGCTAAAGGAAAATCACTTATAGTAGTTATATCTCATCCTACCACATGGGTTCTTGATTTAGGTAGTTCACACCACTTGGATACATCATAGGTTCCTTCACTTCCTTATAGCCATGTTCTACGTTGACTATTTTGATGGGTGATCACACTTTTATTGAGGTATATGGGAGAGGATCTATTGACATGAGTGATGGGACATTTCAAGATGTTATTTTTGTAACTTCATTTTCAACTAACCTCTTATCAGTATATCAAATCACACACCATGGTCTAAGAAATCAAGTTGAGTTCACTCCAAAAGTTTTGGTTATTAAGTATTTACATAGTGATTCTATAGTGGTAGTAAGGAGAATAGATCATTGGTCCCCGCTTTATCTCCTCATACTTTTATATTGATTATGATTCCTCTACAGATGAGGATATCTCTTTGAGTTCAACTCCTGACACTTCACTTCTAGTCATATTATACTTACTAGGTATTGATGATAGCTATGAGGATTTGGATTCACCTGGGAAGACTCATGTTAATTCTTCTTCAAATGTAGATGATGAGATTATTAATGGAGAGGATTCAAATTTCATTCTATCCTCTCCTATTCATGTTTCAAAGGTTGATTATTTGCATCTTGACCTTCATCACCTTCCTCCTAGGCATGCATTAGAGGATTTTGGAGATCCTCTAGATTCTCCATCTTCAAGTCCACTTCCTCCTATCTCAATGACTTTTGACCACTTCCTTCCTTGACATTCAATTCAATTCGATATGGAATTGACAGACACTATAGGATGTAGATGATTTGGTTAGTGATCCATTAGATGATATGAATATAAAATCACAATTCCAAAATGTTCTATATGTTCATTTTTCCTCTACCTTTGATCCTCAAGTATTTCAATGTGATTTAATTTTATTTGAATTAATTAAATCTAAGTATTGTATAGTCGCATATGATAGTAAATGATAAAATACATATTTAACACAAGCAATCTAAGATGTAATATTTACAACCCAAAGTAAAGATGAAGGAGAGAGGACTTAGTTTATTAATGCTTGATCCGTAGTGCTCTGGACTGGGAAAACTAATGAATAGGAAGTGGAAAATGTCATAAATGCACAAGATAATTTCTAAAATCCATGGATAGGGTTGGACATGGGCACCCACTTTAAACACAAAGGGTACCTAGGTACTATAGATCATTACTAGGCTCTCATGACTATGCAAATGGTCGAATCTGATTTTATAGCATCGCACAAGTGTTACTTATATTCCATTGATGCATCCTAGAATTCTCAGATAACACCTAGTCACACTGGCACATCACTCAGCCTAGGCTGAGCACTCACCCAAAGCATGCAAAGGTACCAGGTCCCTCTTTAGGGTTGTTGTAGTAGAATGGTAGCATGATGAAGTAGTATAACAAACATATATTTAGAAACTAATCCATCTATACATCATTACACCGTACCAGATCTATAAGCACTTAAGTATAAATCATCATGATAATAATAGTATACAATGAAAAACATATCAGACACTATTTTTCAGCCAATATTCTTCATATATTCATCGTACCAATAGTACAAAAGCTTCATACAATACCAGACATGTGCACATGGATCTGTTATAATTATCCAGTCTCATGCACTCATGTATCTCTAACCCTTCAAAGTAGTATGTGTCCATGTCTATATCTTACTAAGTAATTCATTACATATATATAGGGTGGGGGACTAGCCCTTCACCACTTAACTCTACCAAAATAGGTCGCATGCTAATAATAGCCATGTGCCTTTTACAACTATAGCCATACATGCAAGTATGCTATCTATAGATCATTGATAGTTAACTATAGTGGTGGATCTATTCTTAGCTTATGTCCATGTAAGAGTGATTTGACATGCTCTTTGAAATCTCCATGAAGAGTGGCATGTAAGTCTCGGCATCACTTTGTGTGCTCCACATGCCAACCTCTAAAATAGCCCTGATCTCCAAAATCGGCTAAGTCCCAAAAGTCTAACTCTACACCTCCATGCACGACGCCTTCCTATACCTTCATGCCTTTGCTCCTGTGTTGTTCTCCCACGTGACTCTGTGTGTGAGTTCTACTAAGTGTTTTCTCTGATCAACATTACCCCACACTAATCTCATTGTCACCCCAATAATGGTGATGTCCAAAACTTACACAAAGAATGGATAAATAAAGAATGGTTGAATAAAGAATTTTGAATAAGGTATACACAACAAAAACTATTCAGGCCTCAGGCTCCTCCATTTCATTCTGAAGCAGTAACTCTAGATATTCCTCTTTTATATCTACTTCCAAGTTCTCCCACTCTATCAACGTCATTCCTACCTTCTCTGGCACGTCTACAATGATAGACTCCAGCTCATCCATAGTTAGCTTTCCCTACTCATTCTATATCACAAGCATTACGCTTGACATAGAGGTTTGCACCCCTTCCAATATATCCATCTTTTGAGCAATGAGCTTTCCAAGCTCATCTAACCTTTCCTTATGTGGTGCCTATGCCACAACTAGTGTCTCACACTTCTGCTTCACTAGGATTAATCATTCAACGCTGGCCTAGGGTTGCATCCTTCATAGCCTTTTGCACTTCATTATCTTCCTCCAATGTTTTTACCATGATCAATGCACATCTGGAGCTGTGCATATCATTAGTGCATGATCAGATTTCTTCATCTCATCACGGATGGCTTGCAGTAGGCCTTCATAAGTAGCAATATTTCTTGCTACTGCAGCCTACGCTTTCTCTACCTCTTCCATGGGGTCCTTGGGCTGCTCTATCATGTGCACCTTTTCATCCTCCAATACTAATTTTATCATTGTCTTTACGTAGTGCATCGCAGAAGGAAATTATTTTGGTACTTGGGATTCCAAATGCGGGCATACCTTTAGGACATCATCTCCAATTTCCTCCACCATACTAACAAAAGTGTCATATTTTCTCTTGATCAGGTCCTTTTCCTACACTAGGCACGCTATCTCCACATCCTTGGCTTTCAACTTCTCTGATTAGCACTTTAATGGTAGCAGATTTATCAATGTTTCTTCTTGCTACTTCAGTAGATACCTTTACTAGAGCATTGCTTACCTACTCATCTATCATCACTATTGGCTTGATTGTCATGTGCCTTATTTTAGGTGCCTTCTTCAATCATCTTGATACGCATGATTCTTCACCAACATCAAAGTCTGGCTCATCCATATGCATGTGCATTGACCATGAAAGTTGCTTCCGTGTACGCAGTGTCGCCTTGTCCTCATCCATGAGCACCCATCCAAATAGATCCTTCTGCTTGATGGTGCTCTAAAACCAAGCATGAAAAATTATCTTTGGGTCTTCTACATATCCCATTGTATGTGCCTTGGCATCCTCACCTGTTCGCAATTCATCTGATCTTGGCCCTCTTGGAATGGCTACATCAAGGTTAGGAATACTAGATGTATCCTCACCCTTGTCTTGTGTGGCCTCTGATTGTTCCCCTTCTCCTCCTTCCATTTTCTCCTCCTCCTCATGTTGAGGCTCCTCTTCTGCTGGAGATGAGGGTGCCTTCTCCTTAGATTCTTCTCTTTGGGTTTTGTTTTCTAGACCTTCTGCTGTAATTTTTTATTAGTTTCCTTCAAACCCTAACTCGATTCAACCGTGCCCTAATTTACAATCATGAAATCATGTGCCCTAGCTCTATTCTATCACTCTGCTTCATTCAAACCCTTCTCCTATGGGGATACAAGCCTTTCCAATACACAGATCTATCTTTCATGCCTAGTTCACTTGCTTCGCACCTTGAATCACTTTACTTGGCTCTTTGCACATAGCTCTTTGTCGAATTCTCGTAGTTGCAAGGGTAAAAATGAAATCGCATCCCATCCTTATATAGATTTCCACTTTTTACTACATTAATTACTCCTCCACCTACCAAATTATCCTCATTTATTACCCATTTTTTCATTTATGCACGGTACATCTTCACGCCAAAAGCTATAACCTTCTAGCATGCCTTTTTACCCTTTGTTATAGACTTCTCTTCAAATGCGCTCTAGTGCCCAAGTACCTCGTCA
Organism: Taxus wallichiana var. yunnanensis; assembly: GCA_018340775.1. Taxonomy (NCBI): domain Eukaryota; kingdom Viridiplantae; phylum Streptophyta; class Pinopsida; order Cupressales; family Taxaceae; genus Taxus; species Taxus wallichiana. The sequence continues at coordinate 198,739,640 of CM031244.1, forward strand.
CTACACCATCTCCTGGTAGTTACCATGGCCGCTGCTTACCTCATGTTATACTTTCCCTCATTCATCTCCATCCTTGGTTATCTTTGAGAAGTAATCTTTTGTCAATCACCCTTAGCAACCTTCTTTCTCAACACCCACAACATTAAATCTTCGTAGCATATACCTGAGAGTCACCAACAATCCACCCCACACTAAAAGTATGTGCAGTCCTCTACACATCAACATGCTTCATATTGTAGTTAGCTTCATGCGCACAAGCGCGCTTATGACACACAAACAAGAACTAAATTGACAAAGCATAGTGATGATGAAAGAAACACATTAAGGGAATGCAGAAAGGGAAACCTAATCTATCTGGCAATACTACCTTATTACAAACACCAAGAAGACTTATTTATAGTAGGGCTTCAACCTACTCCCATTAAAATAACTAGGCAGCCTCGTGCCATCAATTACTTCTAACTGGAAAGCACCTAACTCAAGTATATGAGTTATAATATATGGCCCCAACCAATGCACCTTGAGCTTCCCTGGATGGTGCAAAAACTTGGAGTCATACAAAAGTACCATTTTTCCAACCGTAAGTTTCTTATCCCTGATATGTCTATCATGCCATGCCTTTTGGCACACTTTCTCTTATTTCTGACTCCAACGTGTTATGGCTTAGCACTCATCTAGTTGAACCATCTTCTCAATCTGTTCTTCCAAGGCTTGCTCATCAGCTAGACCTCTAGCACACGCAATGTGCAAAGAAGGTAACATAAATTCTATAGGAAGAACAACTTCCGTGCCAAACACCAATTGAAAAGGTGTGGCTTTGTTCAATCTCTTGTATGTTGTTCTATAATCCCAAAGAACAACAGATACTTTATCATCCCAATCTTTCCTTCCAACATCACAAATCTTGGTCAATGTGTGGCTCAAAATCTTGTTAAAATCCTCAACAGTTCCATTTTCCTGAGGGTGATAGGGTGTAGTCTTATGGTGGGAAACCATAAACTCATCTAATAGAATTCTTATTGTCTCATTCAAAAAATGTGTGCCCCTATCACTTGTTAAACTTAAAGGACAACCATACCTTGTAAGAACATTCTCCCATAAGAACCTTGCTGTTGTAGCTGTTGTACAGTCCTTTGTAGGTGCTACTTCTACCCATCGGGTAAGATAATCTATACAAGTGATGATATAGCATGATCCAGTCCTACGCGCGCGGCTGGTGAAATAGGCCTGAAAAATTCAATCACCCATTTCTCAAAGGGTTATACACTTGTAATTAGTCATAAAGGCATCTCATCCCTTTGTCCTGGTCAACCTAGACGTTGATAATGGTCACATGCCTTACAATACTCTTTACAATCCTTGTATAATGTTTCCCACCATAAACTAGCAAGTAGGATCTTGTGCATTGTGGTATCACCTTCACCATGTGCTTCTTCCATTATATCCTTTCATTCATGCTCCAATACACAATGGCATAACACCTCATCTCTACCTAATTTGTACAAATCACCACTGATTAACATGAATGGTGCCACATGTATAGCAAGTTGCTTCTTCTCTAAAGCTTTCATGCCTTTTGGTGCCATACCAGTCCTTAGAAAGATAACAATGTCCTCTAATTCTGATGGTGCACATTGTAACCTATACAATTGTGCATCAGGCATGGTCTCTTCTATTGTTTGTGCCTCTTCTCCTGATTGAATTCTAGACAAGTGATCCAGTCCAAATTTCTTTTTCCTAGTTTTACCACAACTATAAAGTCAAACTCTTGAAATAAGAGTATCCATCAACATATGTGCCCCTGATAAAATAGGCTTGTTCACCAAATACTTCAATGCCATGTGATCTGTATAAAACACAAATGGTGTGGCCAACAAATACTGACAAAATTTGTGCAAGGCATAGATCATGGACAAAGCTTTGCACTCTGTAGTGGTATAATTATGTTCTATAGGGGTCAACTTCCTACTAGCAAAACAAATGGGATGATCAACTATACCTTCTCCTAGGTTGAGCTAAGACAACACTAATGGCTATGCCAGAGGCATCCACATGAACATGAAAAGGTTTATCCCATGAAGGAAAGCACAAGATAGGCGCGGTAGTAAGTTTCTTCTTCAATATCTCAAACGCGCACTGCTGTGACTCCCCCAATAGAATGTACCTTTCCCCTTGAGCAATTCTTCCAAGGGTGCGGAAAATTTTGCATACCCTTTTATAAACTTCCTGTAATACCCTGTATGACCCAAAAATCCATGCACCTCACTTTGACTGGTAGGCACTTTCAAGCCTATGATGACTACAACTTTAGCTGGATCAACCAACAACCCTTCCTTGCAAATAATGTGTCCTAAAATTATGCCAAAGGGAGTAGCAAAGATGCACTTCTTGATGTTCAATGAGATACTCAATTGTCTACATCTTTCAAACATTAAGCGCAGATTGTCACAATGATCCTTAATTAGCCCATAAATGGTCCAATCATCAAGATAGACCTGTAAGAAGTTGTGAATAAAATCCTTGAATGCTTGTACCACTATCCTTGAAAATACAATAGGTGCATTCTTTAATCCAAAGGGCATCACAGTATAGGCAAAGCTTCCCCATTCAGTAGTGAAGGTGGTCTTCTCTTGATCTTTTGGGGTAATCCTAACCTAATGATACCCTAAGAACCCATCTATAAATGAATATATCTCACACCCAGCCACTCCTAATATTTCCTCTGTGAATGGCGTAGGAAAGGGATCTGTAACACATGTTACATTCAACTCTCTATAATCAACACAAATTCAAATCCTACCATCCTTTTTTATGCTTATCACCATAGGACTGACCCATTCTGATTCATCCAATGGTTGAATGATCCCATATTTCAACATCTTGTCAATCTCCTCCTTTACTTTCTCACAAATTGGGATTCATTCGATAAGGTCACTTCCTAACAGGTGCACACCTTCCTTGAGATTTATCTTCATTTCTCCAAGTGATTTATGCACACCTTTAAGTTCATGGTATCCTCTTGGGAATAAGTCCTCATAGTCTCTAAGTAACTCTATGATCTTTGCTACTTCTGATTCTGACCAGTAATCCCCAATTATCACCTCCTTAGGTTAAGCTTTTGTGCCTATATTTACCTTTGTTGTCTTCATAGGTTCATGATATGCACGTGCATCTACATCCGCACTAGCTAACACTTCACGTGTTCCATGTGAATGATCCACTTCCAAGTGCTCAACTTCCTCATCATCAATTATGTAAACCATCTTCCCCTTATCTTTTTCTAGAGAAGCGCGCTCAAGTAATATGATATCATCTTCTTCATCCTCAAAATGTGCCCCTGTCTCTGTCTCACCAAATAATTCCTGAATAAGTTCTTCCACTTTCCCACTGTCTCCCATGGTTAAGTGCTTGATAAAGCTTAAAGCTTTGTTCACTGGTGGTGTAGATGAAAAGAAGTCAAAATTTTGGATCATCCCTACAGTCAAATTTTTCCAATTGCTAGTGTCACGATGTAATTCAGCATATACATACCAAGCATGTGCACACCTTGTAGAGTAGAATAAAACCGATGCACCCAAAGTGAGGGTGGTAATGCTTCCTATCCTACTATCCAGAGTCTCTCACACTGGATATGATGCTGAGTAGGTTGATCACCATGATAAGGGAAAATTTTTGTAGGTGCATTACTTCTTGAAAACTTGGTTGATAAGGTGGTCCCAATCTTTCCCCATTCTAAGAGATTATCCCTGTGGACCACCCACCAACGTGCTGTTGTCCCGCCACCCAAAGTATATGATAGCATATCTCATCTTTTAAGTTGGTCAGCCCTAGTTTTCTTCCATGGCCTGTAAGAATCTAGCCAAATCTTTGGATCTAGTATAGCAGGTACTAAGCAACCTATACACCAGACAGAGTGAAAACCCTTTTTACAAGCAATGCTGCTTAACTTTGTGCCCCACCAGTTCATAAGTGCCATGAGCCCAATTATCACAAGCAATACTGGTAGTATCACTAATTGACTGAGAATCTTCCCAATGAAGGATTCCTTCCTTAGATGGCTCATTGACCTCTGGGTCCCGAATAACATGTATATATATTTTGTTCAAGTCCTCTTCACTTAAAGGTTCCACATATGGTATGGATTTCCCATCTGTCAACGGTATTACGACCCTTTCATCCTTGTTCTCAAAGCTGATATACCCCTTGTTAAACCTTAAATCAGCATTGTTTGAATAACACCAAGGATGCCCAAGCAAAGGTTGGAAGCTATCTGCTTCCACAAGCACTAACACTTCAAAGTCTCCTGAACTTGGCCTCTTGTATAGTGATAGATGCATCCTTTAAAACTCCTATGGGAGTATCTTTTGTTCTGTTTTCCATGAACAATACATTAGATGATGGCTGCAATGGGGTCTCCCCATTTGTACCCATGCATCCAATGTAAGTACATTCACTTCCACACCTATGTCAATCAAAATATTGCTCAACAACCACCCATCCACAATAGCATTCAAAGTGATCTCCTTGTCGTAGTCAATGCTATCGGGGGAAGATTCACATGAAGTATTTGTCTTCTAGTCTCAGTTCCCATGTGTGGAGTATTCCCCTTCAACCAATTTCCTAATAAAGGAATAATATTCTCCTGGCACAACATTCTACATACCTCTCTGATGTCATCAATATCAGATGGGGCCTTTTCTATATCCTTATGCTCCAATTTCTGAGACTACTCTTTCAAACCCTGTATTTCACCTTGAAGGCTTCTAAGGACCTCCATAGTTTCCTGATAGACTTCTTTCTGATGAGCTGGATCTAGATACCTAGCATGTAAAACCTCCTCCCTAGTGATTGTCGAATTCTATTGCAAAACCTCTCTTGTGTGTGCCGCCTCATCTCGTGTGGTTATCTTGACTATTACTGCCTTAGGTTCTGGTGTTAACTTGGGCATCCACTAATTCTCTATTGCATGCTAGATTCTAACCATCCCTGTGCCTTTGTTTTCTTGCTTGTGCTGCTTACTGAGATGCTCATACAAGTCCTGGACACTCTTCATAACTATGCCCCTTTCCACAAAATGAACAGAAATATTCTACGGGCATTCGCACCTATAATGGTCAGGTGAGCCACATGTATAGTAAGTTCCTCAGGGAATTCACTCCTTCCTCCACCTTTGCATCATCCTCCATATCTACCTCGATATCCTCATCCTCTTTCACAAACCCCTTCAAACCTTCTGTCATTCCTATCATAGCATGTTTGATTATAATCCCTATCCTGATGCTCATTCTTTCCTTTAGAACTATTAGCCACACTCACCTATCTCACCCCAATATCAATGGCATCATGGATCTGGCCAATCAATCTATAATGCTCAGTATCATGGGTCATGGACCTATAAATTTTACAAAAGGAGGATACATTTTTCTTAATCGCGCATTGTAGTAGGGGGCAGTGACTAACATCATGATTCAAATGGAAAATCTCATAGTCTAATAAGTAGCGAATGTATAGTTCTATGAGGGAAACTATCCTTGGTGTGGCCTTCTACTTCACAATCTGTACACCAAATTCCTGAGCGTGTTTCATGAGCTGAGTTTGCCGATAATTTCTCTAACTGTTTTTCCATAGCTGCTATCTGAGCTTCCAAGAATGGACTAACTCCAGTGTCAATACTCCCAACTGCTTCAGCACGTAAAGCTACTTCCAATGCTTCACGTGGGTTCGGTATAAGTTTTATGCGATAGTGCTCTTCAAATGGGGTAATCAATCCCCCAACAAACCATTATGCATGCTAACTTGCATGAATGTCATAGGAGAGTTTGGATAGAAGTGTTTTAAAATGGGCATCATACTCATGTACACTTTCAGTAGTGCCTTGCTTTATATCCTTGAGTGTACTTATACTCTTCTGCTCAAACTCTAGGATATGGAACTCTTTCAAGAAAGCATCTTTCAATGCTTGCATAGTCAATACAAGTTTGATTGGGATCAAACTTCCTATACCAGTTGTGTGCGCATGCCTGTAATGTAGTAGCAAATTGACTTGCCTTACACTTAGAAGCCATGATACCTTTCACGTGCCACAATATTTCACACATATGAACATGTTCAAGTAGCATCCTTGATACCTCTATACTCTGGGAGATGAAGGGACATCTCCATATAAATGTTCTGGGGTTGTTGCATGGGCCTTGACCACCCAACCCAGAACCTCCTTGGTTTCCTCTTCCTCCAAAACCACCCAAACCACCGAAACTAGAACTTCCCATACCACCCAATCCTCCTCCAAAATTTAGAATAAGGCCCATGGATGCACTCCCCTGTGTCCCGATAGTGGTACTATACTAGACCCCTACAATATGTGAAGTAGTCCCAGTTCCAGGTGAATCCCACACTTGGCACACTCATATTCTGTGTAGATGATGAGCCTAAAAACATACCCCCAAAGAATAACGAAGCTGTCTATGCTGCCATTGATGTACTTGCTGTCTAACTTATTTCTGCTCTTTCACTTCCTAAATGAAAACTATGTTTACCTGTTGTACTAGATACTGGAAAACCAAGCGCAAGGGCTAGGTTAGTAGGTTGGCTTAGATGCACCCGTGGTCCAGGTCATATCTACTAGCACACTTCCATGTGAGGCCAAAGAGGGTTCTCTATCATGCTTTCCTAGATGGGGGAGTTCCTGATGCTCTTGCTCTTCTTCCTCCCCATGAGCCTCAAATCCTTCACGAGCCATCTCTCTCCATAACACCATCCATTCTACAATTTCTTGTTTCTTGCATAATTCCCTCTCATGTGCCTCATCATACTTCAGCCACCTCTCTTCCCTCTATCATGTTGCCGCTAGGTCTTCCATCTTTCACCAATCTTGTTCCTGCCCCCACATGTGAGATTTTTAGCTTTCCATGGGTTTATCTTCCAAGTTCAACGTTACCATCAGTATTTTGATTGCTAGTGGAATACCTTGCAAATACATCCCTCTAGGATACCATAGGAACTGGAACTCCTGCTACCTCTAGGCATGAATAAGTTGAAATTGAATACTCCAGAATATAGTTGTTTAGAACACTGCAAAACCAGGTATCTACCATGTGAGTCCAGATCAAGTCAACATCATATAGTGTTTGAAATTCCTCCTGTGTCTAAACAAGTGTGTGATACCTCCAATTCCACTTAGACATGCATATGCATTCAACCACTCGTATAATTCTATGGGAAAGATAGCAAAGAAGCTTTCATACAAACTTTCATACAAATTCTACTCTACCCAAGTGCATGCACTAAATCTGGATCTAGTGTTAAACCTCCGTGCGTATTCTTCCTCCAAATCATGAATCCACTCTTCAATGCTCATCCAAAGTTAGCCGATATGTCTTCATCGTGAACCATTATTAAACAAATGAAAAAGATTTCTCAAGAATGAAACCAATGATGCAACCTAGAATTCTCAGATAACACCTAGTCACGCTGGCACATCACTCAGCCTAGGCTGAGCGCTCACCCAAAGCGCACAAAGGTACCAGGTCCCTCTTTAGGGTTGTTGTAGTAGAATGGTAGCATCATGAAGTAGTATAACAAACATATATTTAGAAACTAATCCATCTATACATCGTTACACCATACCAGATCTATAAGCACTTAAGTATAAATCATCATGATAACAATAGTATACAATGACAAACATATCAGACACTATTGTTTGGCCAATATTCTTCATATATTCATCATACCAATAGTACAAAAGCTTCATACAATACCAGACATGCGTGCATGGATCTGTTATAATTATCCAGTCTCATGCACTCATGTATCTCTAACCCTTCAAAGCAGTATGTGTCCCTATCTATATCTTACTAAGTAATTCATTACATATATATAGGTGGGGGACTAGCCCTTCACCACTTAACTCTACCAAAATAGGTCGCATGCTAATAATAGCCACGTGCCTTTTACAACTATAGCCATACATGCAAGTATGTTATCTATAGATCGTTGATAGTTAACTATAGTGGTGGATCTATTCTTAGCTTATGTCCATGCAAGAGTGATTTGACATGCTCTTTGAAATCTCCATGAAGAGTGGTGCACAAGTCTCAGCATCGCTTTGTGTGCTCTGCACGCCAACCTCTAAAAATAGCCTTGATCTCCAAAATCGGCTAAGTCCCAAAAGTCTGACTCTACACCTCTCACACGTAACTCCTTCCTATACATTCACACCTTTTTTCATATGCTGTCAGCCTCTCCTATGTGGACTCGTTGTGTGAGTTCTACTAAGTGTTTTCTCTTATCAACATCCATGTTGATCACCTGTGTGTTGCTTCTGATCACCGAGGGTACATGTAACCTACAAAACATATATCACCTACAAAAATCATAAACCACATCAAATCTCAAAAAGGAAAGATATAGAACAGGAGTCGACCGACCACGGTGGTCACGCAGAGAGTAAATTTATGACCGATCACTTCACTACATCTTAGACTCCATGTATTTTTTGTGAGTGTGTGTAAGAATCGTGCCCTAGGATTCCCTTGTGCAAGTGCACTTAATAGTAGTATATATCTATAATTTAACAATTTATAGCATGTGTGGATGCAATAAAGAACTTCCCCTTCCTATGTAGTGTATGCAAAAAAAAATTCCCTTATCCCTTTATTGAATGCCAAATAGATGCTTTTAAGTTATTTAAGTTCCTTTTGAGTGCAAGATTAAGTGATAATGCTTAGATCTTGGTCCCTTAATTTTAACACAACTATGTATTTATATGATTCCCTTGTTTTGTATTTTGCAATTGACTACTAGAAGGATTACCCATAAGTGAAAAAGGGGTCTAAAAGATAAAAGAGACCCAAAATAAGTGAGTAAGGTGTAAAAGGTCCAGGGGCGCCTAGGTGCTCCTATCCTGAGTTGGGTGTTGGTGTCTAGAGCCATAAAAGATAAATAAGTAAAATATCGACTAGGTTGTAGGGTGTGTAAGACCAAATAGAAAACAATAAAGAAATAAAAGAGGACAAAGGCAATTGTCAATTACTAGTTTTCTTGCTTAGGAATTATATGAATGCTAGTATGTGTTTAGGACCTAGAAATGTACCCAAGTGTGTGATTTTATGTTTACATTTACCCCACTTTATTTTGTTGAGTGAATACTTGATAACATAAAGTAGATAAGATATGTGTACCTGATAACCATGTGGAGTGTGTAGCGAAGAGTGTGTCGATTCGACAAGTGAAGCATGGAACGATCCAAAAATGATGCATGGAAACTAGGAATAGAAAGTGACCTTAGGGGCGAAGCGTATGTATTTTATAGTGATGTGATTTTTATTTGTGCTTATTTTTGTGCTTGATGGTTTTCTTCTTATAAGGATGGACCTGTAAAAAGACGAGCAAGAATGTAGTAAAATTTCTATATATGATAAATCGAGAAAAAATGTGTATAGTATGTAAAAGTCTCGTAAAGTCTCAGTAAAAGGAAAGTGTGCACCTGATGTAGAAGAGTGTAAAAGGATAGAAAAATGTCATAAACTGCTATGAAGAATGAGTTTTTGGGTGAACTCACACCAAGAGTGATTTTTTTGGGTGATCTCATGTCAAGTGCATGATTTTTGGGTGATCTCACGCCAAGTGTGAGTTTTTAGGATATCTCGATCCAAAAATCTAGGTCAATTTTCTAACCGACTTCAAACCCCCATAGGATTGTTAAATTTTTACTAATAAAATTACTCCTTATAAGTAAATCAACTCAAAATAATGCAAGAATGACAACACACTGCACATGGGTTGATTATGGAGTTTGGTAATAGCCTCGCATCTCTCGGGTTTTTTTAGAACTGATATATTATTCACTTATTGATTGTAAAACAAAATTACAATCTAAGCAAGATAATACTAAATATAAAATGGAACATGAACCTAAACACCAAGTAGCTATCCCGGCTGATAAGAATATTTTATCTAGTATTCATCTTCAAGCACAAAGTCACATGGTTCCTCAATTATTTACTCTAAAGTTGTGGCTTAATAATCCTGAAGAGAAAAAACCTCCTCCATGAACATCGAGTGATAATCTCTCGCCTTATACGAAAATATGATCTTCTTTTACTGAGAATGTCCTATGGAACTAAAGTCCGGCTCCATAATATGAAGAGTGGCTCAAATTTCCTATTGGGTAGTTTGAATAACTCCCAATAAAAATTATTCCTATTAAAAATAGGTCTTATCTTTGTCTTTCGTATAATAATAATATCGGTCTTCAAATGATGATGATGAAAATACATATATGATATATGTCTTATATCTCTCCATAATGCCTATAATATAATAGATCTTCCATCTCCATAATGCCTCAATGATCACCTTCAAACTTCATGTCATCCTCCTTGGCTCGGGTATGGAACACTTATTCACTAGATAGAACTCAAAGCTTCAACGCATATAGGACTTATACATTGCTTATAATAGGCCTTTATAATTTTGCTCCAAAATATGCCTATATGAAAATATAGGTCTTATGCAAATGCTTATAAATAGGCCTTAACTCCATGGAGACCTTCATAATTTTCTAAGGCCTCAACCAAAATGGCCTTCAAGCTCCTTAATAAACTCCACCATGGCCTTTATAATATGCCTCACCTTGGCCTAAGAGAGGCTCTCCATAGCTCGGGAGGAGCTCATGATATCTCGGGAGGATATTTATCTCAAGCTCAAACTGATCTTATCTTTGAATGGAAGGAGGTTGGATTTTATAGCCAAGTGCAGCCCAAATATATTGTGTATTTTATCCACATCCACTGAACTCTATACCCAACCAACTCATTGGCTGAGTTGGTTGGGATGTTCTAAATGCTATGGGGAGTTCATGGGTTCTAATCCCGCTCCCCACAACTATGCCAACCATTTTTCCTTCACCATTGAATGGTCCAACCTATCGAGTCCCCCCACGCTGCCACATTTCTTAGACCCTCCAGCTGCTACCACGTCACCATGCTATCCGCTCTCGATCCCATGTGTCCCATGTCTTAAATTTTGATGTCACCCACCATGCCACATGTTTTACCCACTACGCCATGTGAGCCACATCTATGACAAATGTTTTCCAGTGTCCTTTATCGCTATTGAGAGGATTATCCCAAATTTTTAGGAGGGAGGCTAATAAAGGGATTAATATAGCTCATAGTGGATAAGTGCACTACCACTTCAACCACGTATCACCTCTTTTTTATCACATAACCATAAGCATCTCACCCATAACTCACCGATTTTTCTCGGTTTAACTCGCCACCAATGAAAGAACCCTCCAAGCTCAAATCAACTCACCACTTTTCTCGACCAAGTTGGCTAATGGAGAAAAAGTGGTGGCAAGCCAAGTGGTGACTTGAGTTCCCACCATGTGGCATATTTTTTCGATCAGTTGATGATGATGAATAACTTGCATAATTATGAGTGTCAAATACTAGAGGTATGAAACTTCAACCCATGCTTATCACCTTTGCCCAATCTTGATTTCACCACTTGTCCTCTAAAATGTCCTCTATATCATGCCTCCCCAATGGGAAGTATTTTTGTCCCAAAAATCTCATATCTCCACTCCTAGATCATGAAATATATCATTGAAGAGATCTCTGTAGCTAATATCGTAGTCTTTGAACTACGCTTCTTTAATATGAAACTTGGTTTGATCTCTAGGACCTATGGGTTATGGGCCCACCATGCTTCTTCCTTTGTCTTGATTGCCACATCTACCCTCTAGGGGTCTTATACTTCGACAATCCCTGACGCTTGTACTGCCACATTTGTCTCGCTAAGGTCTTACTCTTCAACAATACTTAAACATCGCCACATCTTTCCTCTAGGGTCTTACACTTTAGAATATGTCATACTCATGATGATCATCTACCATCCTATTGTATGATCACAATGCCTTGACACAAAATGAAGATCCGAGTTGACACTAGTGAGCTTAATTGTATACATAAATAGTTGAAAAATCTCCAAGTTTATAGATACGAGTATCTAACTCAGAGACACTCAAAATATGATTAGGAGATATTATATGTGCCCTTAAAAGGGTCTTTATACAACTTCCAAATACAAGTGTAAGGAAAACATTTCCTAATACATCATGTAAAATTAGTTGTAAAAATGCTCCATTTTTGGAGTCTTTGTACAATAAGCTTAAATACCAAATTTATAGGAAAATAATTTCACATGATGAACCTATCGCGAAGATTTCTCCTATTAGATGGCTTATGTAATTTGTCTTTTCTACTGCATCGCAACATGGATTGACTTCATTTGTCTCCTCCCTACTCTAATACCAATTTTTAACTCGACTTCAAACCCCTATAGGTTTGTTAATTTCTTATCAATAAAATTACTCCTTATAAGTAAATCAACTCAAAATAACGCAATAATGAAAACACACTATACACGGGTTGATTACAGAGTTCGGTGATAGCCTACATCTCTAGGATTTTTTAGAACCAATATATTTTCCACTTATTGACTACAAAACAAAATTACAATCTAAGCAAGATAATACTGAATACAAAAAGGAACATAAACCTAAACACCAAGTAGTTATCCCGGTTGATAAGAAGATTCAATCTAGTATTCAACTTTAGGAACAAAGTCACATGGTTCCTTGATGACAGACTCTGAAGTTGTGTCTTTATAATCCTGAAGAATAAAAACCTCCTCCACGAACACCGAGTGATAATTTCTGGCTTATGTAGCAGATTTGATCTTCTTTTGTAGAATGTCCTATGGCACTAAAGTCCAGGCTCTGTAATATGAAGTGTGGCTCAAATGGCCTATTGGGTAGTTTGAATAACTCCCAATAACAATAATGCCTATTAAAAATAGGTCTTATCTTCATCTTGTCAATAATAATAATATCAGTCTTCAAATGATGACGATGAAAATATCTATATGATATATGTCTTATATCTCTCCATAATGCCTATAATATAATAGGTCTTCCATCTCCATAACACCTCCATGATCTCCTTCAAACTTCATTTCATCCTCCTCACTCAAGCATGGAAAATTGCTTCACCGGAGAGAAATCGAGTTTCAACGAATATAGGACTTATACATTGTTTATAATAGGCCCTTATAATTTTGCTTCAAAATATGCCTATATTAAAATCTAGGTCTTGTGCAAATGCTTATAAATAGGCCTTAACTCCATGGGGACCTTCATAATTTTCTAAGGACTTAACCAAAATGGCCTTCGAGCTTCTTAATAAATTCCATCATGTCCTTTATAATACGCCTTGGCCTTTTCTAAGAGAGGCTCTCTATAGCTTGGGAGGAGCTCATGATAGCTCGGGGAGCTTTACGTTAAGCTTGAATTGAGCTTGTCTTCGAATGGAAGGAGGTTGGATTTTATAGCCAAGTGTGGCCTAAATATTATGGATTTTATCCACATCCACCAACTCTATACACACCAACTTGTTGGCTGAGTTGTGGGGCCACTCAAAATGCTACGAGGAGGTCATGGTTTCTAATCCTACTCCCCATGACTGTGCTTGACCATTTTTCTTTGGCCATTAAATGGCCCAACCTGTCGATTCCCCCATGATGCCATGTCTCTTGGACCCCTCCAACTGCTTCCACATTACCCCGTGATCGGCTCTCAAGCCCACGTGTCCCCTATCTTCATTGTCGTTATCACCGCCATGCCACATGGCTTACCCGATACACCATACAAACCACTTCTACATCAAACAGCTTTTCAAGTCCTTTGCCATTTCCGAGAAGATTATCCCACATTTACGGGAGGAAGGATAATGAAGGGATTAATATAGCCCATGGTGGATAAGTGCATTATGGATTAGGCCACACATTATTGATTTTTTTGGTCACATAAAAATAAGCATATTTCCCATAACTAACCAAGTTGGCTCGGTTTAACTTGCCACCAATGTAATAACCCTCCGAGCTCATATCAACTCACCACTTGGCTTGACCGAGTTAGATAATGGAGAAAACGTGGTGGTAGACCATGTGGTGGCACGAGGACCCATCATGTGGCATATGTTTTTGATTAGTTGACGATGACAAATAATCATATAATTACAAGTGTTAAAGACCAAAGGTATGAAACTTTGACCCATGCTTATCACCTTTTCCCGATCTTGATTTTTCCACTTGTCCTCTGAAATGTCCTCCAGATCAATATCTCATGCCAAGTGTGATTTTTTTGGGTGATCTCACACCAAAGAGAAATTTTAGGGGAGAGTGATTTAGAACTACTCTCCTTCCATGACTCTACCTGATAAGCACCACTGCATATGGTGTGTCCATGTTTTTTTCCTGTTGTCCCTGATTTGTTCCAAATTATAGAAATTAGAATTAATGTAGGGATAAATTTTATTATGTTTGTTGCAAGACGATGCCCGATGTTATATAACTACTCAAGGCTTATGTGAATAGTGTTGATCGATAAGTTGTATGTGCCCCAGGACATTAGCTCCTAAGGGAGGACATAGACACCCGTGCATTACTATCGATGATGGACGCTGCTATATGTATTTTGTCGAGGACCCAAATCATATTCTAGGTCATTTTTATAATTATAGCATGTGTTGATTCTATACTTTGAATATCTAAATTGTATCTTTGAGTTGCCGTATGGGATGGTTTTTTCACCTAATGTATTCCCCCCTAGTTTGGGGTGTATGTGATGTCAATAGGAGTGTAGGGCCTAAAAGAGAGTCCCTAATGCTGATATGAACTATATCCCATGCAGAGGGATGTGCATGGTAGAAACCAAGGCACATGCAAAAAAGTGGCTAAATACATGTGTTAGTAGAAAAAGTAGAAAGCATGTCATAGAAAAATAATGTAACAAGAAAATGTGAATACAAGATAGACCACAAAAGTGGGTTTCAAACATGGGATATCACTCACAATGTCACAAGAAAATCATGGCCAAAGTGGCCAAAATCATACAAATAGTGATCAAACAATACATAGGGCATAACCCACAAATAATGGCATACAATAGAAAACAATGGAAAGAAAAATGTATCAAAAAACCATGGTTGCATATAATCCTACAAGGAAAATGCTACACATGAAGCAACCATTAGTATGTTAAAAAGATAAAGAGTATGTCAAAGCATATGTGTATCAATGGAATAAGTAATGTGCTAGTAAGAATATGAAGTAGTATATGATGAAATGATAACACCTGTAATGTGTGAGAAAGTATATGCCCCAGGAGCCTCGGTGGGACTAGTAAGAGGTACAGTGTCAAGCATCATTGTAGTATGTAAATACCTATAAGTGATCTACATTCACTCTAAAATACCAAGTGAATGCGCATGTGTATATAGAAAATATATTGACATACTAAGTATCTGTCTAGCATGGGAAACAAAGTGTACATGTAAGTATAAGCAAGCAAGAATAAGTGCAACCAAGATATGCAATATGTTGTGTATGAGTGGGATGGAATGGTATGCAATATGAATGTGATAGGAGTAACGTGCCCCCAGTGGATGTGGATGAGTATGAGATGAGTTTCATTTATAAAATACCCCTCAAAAATCAAGAATGAACCATAGAACAAGAGTGTGTCATCGGGAAATGGTTTGAAAATGTGTGCTAGATAGAATAGAACATGAATCATATAGCATAAAGAGTGAATGATGTGAGGTTCATTTCATATTTAGACCCTCAGTAGTTGAGTATGAACTATGGCACTAGAGTATGCCATAGGGTAATGATGATACAATGTGTGTATCAAAAGGTTTGAAAGTGCTAAGAAATATGAAACATGAAGCTTAGAGTGTTAAGTGTGGTATTAGATGTTATAGATAATTAATAGTGCTAGAAGAGGGGAAGTGTGATGCCCCTCAAGTATGTGACTGATGGATATCTACTTGATGGTGGAAAAAAAGACATTGCAATGGTGATTAGGCTTGAAATGTGTCTTGGCCATCAATATAAGGAATATTTTGTTTGACAAAATTAATTGGATGTAGAAGTGGAGTAGGGTGGGGAGGGATCTTGAATGGTGGTAGCTTATGTGAGATTGATAACATACTAGAAGACTTGAGAGGAAGAGGTGTTGAACCAATTTTGAGAGGAATTTTCTTAGGAGTTGATGACACGGTAGAATAATTGAGAGGCGGGGTTGGACTGATGTTGAGAGGAATTTTCTTAGGTGGCTCTTGACTTATTGTAGAAGGAACATTAGTAATGATGTCATGATGCTCATTAGACATAGATGAATCAGATTTAGGAACCCGGTGGGATGTAGTAATTGGAGATGAACACGTAGTAGAATTTTTGTATCAAATGAAATGAGACCATAATGATTAAGGTGGCCAATTTGTCATTTTATAGCATAGCAATCATTTTCATTATGTCCATTAATTCGATGATAATTGCAATATGGGATACCTTCGTATTTTACAAGCTAATAAGGAGGATAGGAATGAGTAGATGGCAAGTTGATCAGTTGATGAGTGAGGATATGAAGATTAATATCATGTTGTTTAGCATTGAAATCAAACTTAAGAGGTGTGGGTAGTGGAAATACTTGGGGTTCACTTATATGAGCACATGTAGAAGTCATAGAAGTAGGATGAGAAGGAGAAGAAGAACTAACATGGGATTGAGAAGTAGCCTTAAGATGTTGGATTTCAGTTGTGAGAGATGTGATCATGGATTCCATAGCCTGAATTTTATCTTGAAATAAAGAATGTAAATCTTGAATTGACTTGTAAATGGATTGATTGACATTAGGACTAATAGATTCATCAGAAAGATGATCGAAGATGGCACTTACTTGTGAAGGTGGCATATCGTTAGGGAGATACATAGTGTCTAGGGTTTTTTGGAGAACATATTTTCAAGGTGGGTTTATTTGAAGCAATTGATGTAAAGAGACCTAAGAAACCTTAGGAGCCATGAAGAAAAAGAAATTTGTAAATTGAGGATCTGAAATACCAATCATGAGTGGGGTTCACTAAATGATTTAACAAAATAAAATTTGTTTATTTCATTAAACCCTAATTGTAGAGTAGCTGATGTAAACTATGATATACATTTATTAAGTACAATATGATGCAAAAAAATAATCCATAGGGAATAAGGGAACCTAGGAATTCCTTTCCTAGTTTGGTGCTAGTGTCTGGAGCCATAAAAGATAAATAACTAAAGTACTGACTAGGTTATAGGGTGTGTAAGACCAAATAGAAAATAATAAAGAAAGTAAAGAGGCCAAAGAGAGTCGAAAATTACTAGTTTTCTCACTTATCAGGTTATGTGAATATTAGTATGTGTTTAGGACCTATAAATGTACCCAAGTGCGTGATTTTGTGTCTACTCAATGCAACAACTAATATTCTTGTTTGGGATTTAGCCTTTATTGGTTCTCCTTCTACCAAAAGGATTTTTATTCTATGGGATATACTAGGAGTTTGTGAGGCCTTATCTTCCGAGGGGCTTCCTAATCATTTCTTCTTCTCTTTTTTTCTCTATATTTATGTGGGGGTTTCTCTATGTTCTTCTAAGGGGCTTATCTATTGAGTGATATTTTTTTTACATTTCTCTTT
Source organism: Taxus wallichiana var. yunnanensis (assembly GCA_018340775.1). NCBI lineage: Eukaryota > Viridiplantae > Streptophyta > Pinopsida > Cupressales > Taxaceae > Taxus > Taxus wallichiana. The sequence continues at coordinate 198,757,216 of CM031244.1, forward strand.
TCTCTCTTTTATGGATGATTTTTTCCTACGGGTTTTATCCTTTTCTCTCATCTTTTTGAGTGATTTTATTTGTACTTGGGTACCTCATTATGCCCCGTTATGAGGACCAATTTCTTTTATCCATCTAAGCTATGATTAAAGGGGTTTTAGTGTAGTTTTTTTATTCCATTGCATGGATTTTCCTACACATGTATTTAGTTTTCTTAAGTGTCAACGAATAGATGGGAGTTATACTTCTCTACCTTTTAGGTGATGGTTACACTTCCCCAATTCATATATACACACCTCTTAAAAAGTTATTTTCTTATGCATTCAATATACAAACTATCTTTTGGCTCATTTTTGGTTCCTCTCTCTCTCAAAATAAAAAAATTACTCTCTTTGACTGTTCATATTTTTTTATTGCATGATCTTGGCCCACATTCTCATATATAAAACACATCTACATAAGGACCATGAACTACTTGATTATCATCATATGGAGGTATATGAATATAGCGTATGAAGAATAATATGTATGTGAGATACCATAAGTTTAAATATGAACAAAAAAGGGAAACAAATATGTTTTCTATCTAATAAAGAGTGAATTTTATCATCAACACTTTAGGGCTTAAGGAGTGTAAGGTACACCACTTCAACATATAAAACATGACATGATGATATCTATGCAACTTAAACATAACCCAAAAAATAAAAAACCATGATAAATTAAATTTAGTGACATTAAATTCATCCTTGTCATTAAATTTATCCCCATACTTGAATGTATCCATGAAAATTTTCGCTAATCCAAAATGATACCTTTTGGGAATACATGGCTAATTAATTGACCAATGCAAACTAACACAACTTGAAATTAAATTCAATCCTTTTTTATTTTATTTTATTATTATATTAAATTTTCACTCTATGTATCAAAGGTTTTAATTATATTGATTAGTTTTTATTTTTTATTTTATTAATTTTTCACTTTACAAGTCAATTGCACTCGTAAATAAGGCATTGATTAGAGGGCATAGAAAGTAATTAGTTTTATGCTCTAATTTTGTATATCTCAACTATTTTTGATTGGAAAAAACAATTTTTTTAATCTAAAAAAGTTAATGATTTAGAAAAATAAGGAAATACATTTTTGCCAAAAATATAAATCTAAACTTTACAACATTACATATATATTGAGATTCCCGAGTGTGATTAGTGATCTTAAGTATCAGAGTAAGTGTCGGTGGAAGCTCAAGAACATGATCAAGGAAGCTCGCAGATCTTAACATCGTTGGATAAAGTGGAAATTCAACAGATCTACAAAGCTAGAAATAACTCCGCAGATGCTATAGAAAACCAAGGTAATGACATGGTAGACTTGATGACATGGCCAGGGAAAGGTATTCCCTAGGGACCCATTCATAATCTAATTAATGATGACACAAATTAGGATGCAACCTAATGACGATGATCAAGCCTCTCACACTTGGGTTTTTGGAAAGACCTTTCTCTTTTTGAAAATGGTTACGATTCACTTCATTTCTTGAGATTGGTGATTGCTTCGCGTGTTCAAAGTTAGAAATTTTTAAAGATCCATGGGAAGCGAGAGGGTTCGCACCAAACCTACTACTTTCCTTCACCTGAAAATGAAAAATCCTTGTGGAAACTACTGCACAAAGGGGGCTTCACTAGGTACATTCATCGTTTGAAAGGTAATGACCCTACTCTCTCTATGGATTTTGGAAACACTTGGATTGATGGGGGATTTACTTTTAGAGGGGTTCAAATTAGGGTCTCTGAGGAAGCCATAGCTGAGATAATGGGTCTGAAAATGGAGGGGATTAAAATATTTAAGGATAAAACCCGCAAAAAAATGAAATTGCTACTTTTTTTTAAGCTAGAGAGAACATTGTGGCTTATGATGATATTATTTCCCAAACCTACCTCCCTAACCAATGGGTTGATGTTTTCTTGTCACCATGAAATACTTTTCCTTAGAGGGGAATTTTGGAAGCTTTTTTCCCACCATCTCTCAATTCTTAATTTCTTCCACAGAAACCAGACCATGAGCTTGGCCTTCTTCCTCTATAGGTCTCTACTCTCCACTATTGAGGACTTAAAAACAAGAAAATTGACATCCCTCTTCATCAAGGCTTGATTCTTCTTCTTTTCCAAAGAATTCGTTTCATTATTTCTTCCCATCTTGCGTAAATTAGTGAACCCAAATCAGATCATGAAACCCTGGCTTCGGCCCTCAATCGTATGAGGAAAAGGAAATGGATTGACCCTACTAAGGGGGTTTTGGATGCTCTATGAAATATAAAAAATGGTGGTCAAAATGTGGGTGAGAGTTCTAGTAAAAGGGATCAGGATTTTGTGGATTGGGAAGCTAGACTGTTGTGTGTAGAATCAACTGTTGATATTATCCTTACTATTAATAAGAACCTCATTCAGGAATTGGAGTTTCAACAAAAATTGATGTCCAAGATAGAATAATTGGGGGTATTCAAGTGGATTTTTATGCATGAACAGAGGATCTCTATTTTACAAGATCAAGTGGCCAAGGTGGATACTAAGCCCAACATGAGGCTCATGCTTAGTAGTTCTGAAAGTGATGATTTTAAGATGGACAAAGACTCGACATGGAGGTGGTTAACACCCAGCTAAAGAAAAGGATCAAAGCTAGCATAAAGGAGCTTGTGAACACTCAGACAGATGAAAAGAGGAAAAAATACCAAAGTGTGTGATCATAAAAGTGGTTGGTAGGAAGGATGGCGGGCCAAGTACTAGATCTTGCAGCAAGGCCTCTGAGAACTCGCTAACCTTTGGTTGTCCTTTCTCCTTTGGATCTATGTGTTTTTCTTTTGTGGTTGTTTTCAAAAAAATTAATGTTTAATATGGAGAGTTTATAGGAGTCTATATTTTTTTGTGGTAGCCTATCATCAAATCTTTTTGACTTAGCCTACATGGCTCGCTATTGGTTTTTGTTTAAAACTGGCTTATTTTTGTTTGGAGTTTTTTTGGTCCCCTTATAAAACCAAACTCTTTTTATCTTATCTAAAAACATATATATTGATACTTGATTAAAAAAATATAAAGTGAAGGTGAATACAATATAGGGGAGAAGGGCCGGTAGATGAACACAACCTAATAGTTGTTACATATTTTGCATTGGAAAATATAATAGTTGGTTGAATGAAAGAAAAATTTTAATGTTAAAGTTTAAAGAATTGATTATTCATAAACTATTGGTGGATGGGATGAACTAAAAACCACTTTTGAGTACACATTAAGTATAAATTAGTACTTTAATTTATTTCATAATGGTCTCTCTTTTTCAAAGTACAAGCACATCATATCAATTGAAAACTCTTGTTTGATCAAAATTACAATTCCATAATATCAATTTAATGTTTTTGCAATCGCTAATTAATCCTTATCTTTCCATATTCTAATTTTTTTTAACAACCAAATTTTTCATATCCAAATCGTAAATCCATACCTCGCACAATACAACCATACAATCTTGTCAAGATTCAAATTCCTCCATTTACAAAACTAAAAATGTAAACATGGAGGTCAAAAATATACCTAGGTATCAAATAAAATAATCGTAGTGACAAGATCTTCCCAAAATCATTGTCATCCTTTGATGAAAAATACCCTCCACCTTGATCCATGTCATCCATTTTGATTAGATACTTATTCATTACATTGGTTATATCCATTACATGGTTTTTATTTTTGATTTTGTATTAAGAGATAGTTATATTAATTTCTAAAGGATGCGGGTTTTTATCATGAATTGTAGGTTATTTTTCAAATCTATGGTTTAGAATATCAAATTTCCCTTTACATATAATAATTGATTGTTAGTTTTCAAATGTATTTCATTTGGAATTGAGGTATCCAAGTATAATAATTATTTCTTAGCACGGATGTATGTTAGTTAGATATGGTGGGTAATTATTTGTAGGTTTTATGACCAATCCAAGAAATGAGATAATATTTTGAGTTTTACTTGAGCTAATATTAGGCAAATGATCAGGAACCATTATAGTGGTTGCACTCCACTACATGTTTTTTAATTCCCCAATCAAAACATCCTCTCATTTACACCCACATTGTAAGGCATATGTTGGTTATATACCATTATAGTCTAATAATGGTCCCAATAAATGATGTCAATTATTACCAAGAGCACCATATGTTTATCTCATTCAAATTAATTAGTAGAAAACACTAACTTGTATAAGGGAGAAGAGCCAGTAATGGTACACCCTAAGTTTAGGGGTCCATAAAGCCAACTCAATACCATGTAGGCTTACAAAATTTACATCCACATATAGCTAAATAAAGTAATAAATAAAATATATCATTGTTGATCTAGTGGAGTATGACACACATAACAAACAATGAATTATTAAAAACTTATCTACCAAATGTTAGGCACTTATACATATGCGTTGTCAAGATCGTTCTTAATTATTAGAAAAAAAAAAATTATAATTCATTCCCTACCCATTTCTTCCATTTCTTAGCTTGCATATTTGTACTAAAATTTTCATATTTAATACAAAATCTGGCCCAAAATTTGCATCTTTAACACAAAATTTGTGTCACAATTTGCATCTTTGATACACAATTTACACCCACATGTAGATAAACTATTTTCATATTACATATTTTTTATATTTTTTAATATTATATGAATAATTCATATTAATCACTAGATATATCACTATGGCATACCCACATTGGGGGCATACTAGCCCTCTGTTACACTGATGACGGACTCTTGCTCTAGGTTCAAACTATAAACATGATTGTTGAGGGTGTACTTACCTACATGGACCTCACCTTGCACACATACACTAGGGGAAACCTTTCTCCCCTCTCCTATTCATTGCATTTCATATTCTAATAAATCAAAAACATTCAAATATTTGCAAAAATTCAAAAATACTAGCTTATATCTTGATTGGATGTACTCTTTCTTGCTTATACTATTATATGTTACACCTTTTTACCATGTTACTTTGATTCATAGTATGCTCTATATTTTTCCATACACACATGCGTATTCACATGGTAATTTTGAGGTGAATGTAGGATACATATAGGTTCTCACATGATTTATGATTCTTGGCAATGTTCTCTACCAAAGTACCACTTGTGGCTCTTATGGGAATCTACCTTTCCTATTTCTCTATATTCAGTTCTATTGTTACGATATCTACTAATTTCATTAATATTTCTAGTTTTATACATTTTGGCATACTATAAATTTTTCTAACATGTTAATGGGTGCTTCTTGTGTATCATTTGTCTTATAGGCCTACTTCCAACCATGGTTATCTAACTTTCTTGTATCTTGTCTATATTTAATTCTTGATTAACATTGTTTATAGGTTATGCCCTATACTTGATTGGATGTCTTTGATTCTATAGCATTGAAGGCTTCAATTTTCTTGCAGCATCATGAGTGGTTTCCCATGTATTCAGCTAGCTACTCATTGTTTATTTTTCCATTTTACTTCGAATTTTGACTAGTTTTTATTGCAACATGTCATGTTTTTTTGTGACTAACACTTTTTGCTAGCCTTTCCCATTGTTTTGCATGTACCATGGTTGTTACCATGTGCATTCCCTATTCCCCATATAGGATTTCTATTTCATATGTGAACATCAGTTTCAACTTTCCTCATTTAGGATGTGCTTTCCTTGGTTCATCTCATGCACCCTAAACAAGTGGGGGAAATCATCGGGTGACTATTTCACCCTCTCAAGTTTAGAGATTAGACATTGAATTGTACACATAAAAATCAAAATAAACAAGAGCTAAAAATAGTTTTATAATTAGAATTGGACCAAATTTAGTATAGGGACACAAGTTCCCAATACAGACAGGAACAGTGGGTGTTAGTGTCCTACCTGGGTGGTTCTATCCTAAGGGAAGAAATAGGTACAATACATGATCAATAGGTTTCCATTAATAAAAATCTCTAGAATTCATTAGTAAGTACTCAAGTTATAGGTTACTATCAAGAACAACATGAACAAAATCAGTGACAAGCTACATACTTTAGGCAAGGGATCTAATTATCATGTTTTCTCAGGATTAAGTAAAGAATGACACCTAAGGTATATGCAAGACAATGATGTTCCTGTAATGATGTGTCATCTATGACCAATTTATATTGGATTTGTGACCATATTTAACATAGTACTAAGATCAAGTAAATACAACATTAACAAGAAATATCTATCATGAAAGAAATAAGCAAGTATAAGCAATAGTAAGATATGAGTGACTTAGCTTATATTCAAAAATATGGACTAATTCTATGGTGTAACATGTTGTATCTTGAATGAGTAACCTTCGTTTGGGAAACTCAAACCTAAAGCTCCTTGGACAGAAATTCCCATATGAGGATATGAATTCCTAGGCATTGGTGTCTAAACTAGGGCCAGTGTCCTAGAAATAGCTCTATTTTTTATCTTTTTAGGGTATGAACTTGTCTTCTTCCTTTCACTCTTTGTCACATAAACTTCATTGTAGGGTTTCACCGTCACACCCAAACTCGTAAAATAAACCCTAGTTGTATACACAAGGATCAAGTAAACATTATATGAAATAAATAATGCATATGCTAAAGTCAGATTGACCTCAATGGTCACCTTAGTGTGATTGTCATTTGAGCATTGCACTACATTTCAGACTCTATGTAGTTCTAGTGAGTGTGTGTGATTGAATTGTGTCCCTTAAATCTATGTTTCCCTTGTTCCAGTCACACCAAAATATCAAGATACAAATAATTTTTCCCTAAGATGAATGTGTGAGATGTATTTCAGAAATATCACCTCCTATAAATTGAATAATGCACCTAAATGTAGTCCTTGAATTTTTCACTTTTCCCAAGTAGTAAATAGTAAGTAATAGCCCTAAGTTGTCTAGCCCCTAATAATAGTGAGTAAGTCATATATATATATATATATATATATATATATATATATATGGTTTCCTTATTTGAATTTCATAAATAACAACCAAAAAGGCTAACCCATAGTAATAAAAGGGGTTTTACAATAGATAACAACTAATGTGGCGGTTAAAATTTGAGAAAAGGGGGTGTTGTCATGTGTTTTGCAAGGTCAAAAATCAAGTTGAAAACATAACAAATTTACCCAAGTGTCAAAAAATTTTCTCTATGCCCCTCTTGAGTCATCCTCTCAGGTTAGTCTACCTTTTATGTCATAATCTTCCCATCCTTGAAAAGCCTCATAATGTGATGAACAACCTTCCCAAGTGTTTGAAATTTGGTCATGAAGTCATTTGGTCCTTTTAGTTGAATGTTGTCAAAAGATAAAATATGTACTAAGCCTAGAAAGGTTATTTCTTATCATTTATGGGATAAGTGTGTGTCCTTTGGGATTCATCAAGAAGCTTAAATTCATCTGGAGATTGCATTGAGGAGTCTTAATTACATTTGAATAGGTTTACGAAAATTTAGGAAAGTTTCAGATGTTTTGGGAAAACAACAAAGAAAGAGGGTTTTGGAGGCTTAAGGAGCTTACAGTGGAAAAAGGTGCATGAACTTCAATGGACGAATTCGAGAGCTTTGGAATGAGTCAAGATGCAAACAAGATCTCTGTAGACACCAAATTTGGGTCACACTCCCCTTTACCCCACATGTATATTAATTTAATTACCTATAATTAAATTAATTCCCATTCTCACAATATTCATTATTTAATTACCTTAATTGAACTAATTTCCACCTCACCTAGACACCTCACCCCACCACATCACCTAGACACTTCATCATAGACCTATTCATAGCATGTTTCCTTTTAACTAAGACTTATTCCTACTTACCTTAATTAACTAAGACTTAGTTCAACCCTAAAATCACATGCCTATTATTCCTCTAATAGCATGCCTGCTTATCTAAATGAAACATCCCATTTTGATCCACGATAATTGATAGAACTGGCCAAAATGATTGCCAAGATTTGTCATTTTAGCAAACCTAGGATTTCCCACCTTAACCAACGTCGATCAACCCTAAACTGACATCGATCACCTCTAACCATCATCGGTTACCTTATATTCATTTTGGGTAACCTTTTTTGGAGGTCGGAAGAATTATTTTTGAGTTTTGAGAAGAGAGATATGCATGCAAGCACTCACCAGAGAACTCTTGCACATCCAAACATCTTGAACCAGCACTAAGAACTAATCTGAAGGGAAATAATTCATGGTAAAGTTCTGGGAAGCACAACCATGACACTAACCATCAGTTCCATAGGTCAACCATCACCTCCATCCAACCACCAAGTCTGCAAGTACAAGTAAGTACATTTGGATATGCATCTTTCCATACTTATTTAGATCAATTTATTTATCTTTGTTTGGGAGTCCTAATCTCCTTTACATATAATCACCTCTCACCTTCCTTCCAATCCCTCTACTTGATCACCTACAACCCCCACTCTCCATATCCGAATCTTAACATCTCCGAGTATTCCCGGTATTTTTATCAACCTCACCATTCTTTATTTATTCTCTGTGCAATCACAAAGAATCACCAAAACCAAACTTAATTGAGTTTCTATCAACCTGACCCTACTGACACCGGTTAACCTAAACCATCATCGGTTTCCTCTTAACCAAAGATCGATCATACCAGTTGACATCGGTCTCTTTATATGGTAAATATGTCTCGTAGTTCAAAAACTCATAACATTCATCCAAATAGCCCAAACCACCCAAACTTGACCCTGAACTGTCCCAACTACCTTATTCACCTTTCTAACTTCTAGATCTGATCATAACCTATCATGTTAGATTATATTTTCTTATTTTAATTGAATGAGACACCTAAATCATATCAACTACAATATGATATTATTGGTTTGCGTTATTTCTTGCATTAAGTTGTGTTAAACATGGGATTCACAGCCATTTAGGAAGTATTACACTTCCTAGATCTAGCATGCACTAGGCATTCCACTAACATATATTGTTTAATATTCCTCTTGTGGTCTTGTTTTAAATTTCAGGTATTTCTTCCTAGTAAAAAGGAAGTTCTCGCAATCAACACTAGATCAAGAAGTCAGAACAAGTGTACTCTACCTTCCACCTTCATTCACATGTATTCCTCCTCACCCTTAATCTATCAATTTTTCTCATACGTACGTATATTTTCGCAAAAAAACTTGTCAAAAAAATTAAAGAAGCCTCTACATGATGGATTTTTCACATTCTTCACAACATTAAAGATCTTCTTAAGGAATATCAATCTCAGCAAACTCACCTTGTAATCCCAAATGAAAAATCATATTTTTTGGAGAAGGGAATATAATTATGTCTTGAAAACCATCCCATTGATCTTAAAATGGTTTTTCTAGTCAAAATTATACAATAATTTACCAAAAAGACCTCTTGGAGCTTCAAGAAAAGTGGTTTCATGTTAGTCAATTTCACAGTTGGATGGGTGGCATATTTTGTTGTCCCAACTTCCCAACTATCCAAACTTTCCATGAAAGTGGGGATAATAGAGACATTAGGGATTAAAAATGTGACCCACCTCCCATTTGGATCCCATGGACCCTCGTGTGACCCTGAATCTTCCTGACATGTGTTAAGTGGCCATGGAAGAAAATTTGGAAAAAAAAATTACATCTTAACCCTTGGGAGTATTTTTCTACCCCAATTGTCTAGGAAAGTCAAGACATTTGGGATAATAAAATGCATCCCACCCCTATCCCCTTCTTAGTTTCATCGTGTGACCTCAATTTTTTTCTCTCGGGTGCTATAACCTTTCTCTCTCATCCTCCTAGCTCTCCACTCATCTCCTGCCACTTGTCAAGCCTAGGAAGGGGTGCATTTTCTTGCCCCAAATATCCCAACTATCCTAAGGATAGTGGGGATAGTTGGTACAATTAAATGCACCCCACCCTCTTTCTTTCAAAACCAAGTTTTAAAGCATGTTTTCAAGAGTTAAAAATAACATTGTTTTTAACCTTTAAAGATCTATAAAAACCTTTTTGACTCCTTTCCTTCACCAAGTTGACCCAAGAAACCATTCTTGACATATTTAATCTCAAGAACATTTGAAAATTTATAAGACATACCTATAATTTCATTTTCGGTAACCATAACCACTGAAATGAATAGATTCTCATATCTTTCAAACCAGTGATTTGATCCAAACAAAATTTTCTTAGCGGTTCCATAATCTAGGCACCTTCAAGAACACAGTGATTACAAACCATATGATGCTCTAGATTATTTAGAATAAAAAAACCCTTGTTTCATTTCATATTTTATGTTCTTTTATTTCCAAGCATTCCATTGTGTGGATTGAGATGAAATTTTGAGCACGGGATCCGAAGAGTGGGCCTGTTCCAAAGAAGTTGCTTTCATGGAAAACTGAAAGGGGGAAGTGTCATTTATATTTTTAGTAATTATTTGGTCTTTCCACTTACTATAAATAGAATTTTTTTGAAAAAGAAAACTTTTCAAGTCAATGCACTTAGAAATCAATGGTGAAGACAAACTAGGCAAATTTGGTCAAAAAAACAAAAAAAGTAAAAAGCACTTTCTAAAAAATGTAACTAGAAAAATTATCAAAATAAAAACAACAAAAGTGTATGTAGTATGTTAGGATCCTCAGGGGACTGGAAAATCAAGAAAAAGTAAAAAGTAGAAAAAAACAGCCTTACCTCCTACTTACTAAAAATAGAAAGTGTTTGTTTTAGGTGTAGAAAGTTGTTGTCTTCCTCATTTTTTCTCACCTAGTAGATTTTGGCCATCATGAAGTTTAATTTTTTTAGTTTGGATCCTATTTCAAATCTTGCATGAGATTATCCAAATGTTGGTGATATTGATATCACTCACATGGACTTGGAGGATCTGAAAAACTGGATGCTTGGCGGACCCAGGGAACTTGTGGAAGAAAGGATATACACAAGTGGTTTGTTTGCAGTAGGTGGCTAGTCTAGAGCACAAAATTGGTGATGACTTATTATCAACACTATAAACTATAAGCTTGAATCATATGGGTGGATGACAATTCAATCTTGGCAGTGCTCACCCCCAAGGGAATATCACAAAGTATGCAGATCCCAACTTGGAGAAATATGGTAATCATCCCAAAGGAGTTTGCATCAGGAGAATGGTCAAATACATATTCATACCTCCAAGGCCTTGCATTGGGGTCATGGCTAAAGTAGGTAAGGAAACCCTCTCATGTGCCAAAGTCTTGGTCTAGGCATGAGTTTCATGAAGGATTCTTAGATGTTATCATTATTTTGAGAAGAGTGATGGGAGAGGAAACCACAAAGGAGTTCCATGATTGGATGGCATTGTTCATCCTTACCATCATTGAAGGTAAAAAAATGATTGAATGGGGTCAAATCATTAGTGACAACCTCCATTTTTAGTTGCTCCAGCTTCCAAGTCACAAGAAATTTTTCCATGACATCATACTTAGTGTATATTCTCGTCGATTCAATATCTTTCAGGGTTTGACTCTCACACTGAACATCTCCAAAAAGGATCCCACCTATGTGATATATCCATTACTGACCATGAAGGAGAGTAATCACCACTTTATAATGGTGAATTATAGATTCACCATGTATGTCATGATATTTCTCGAAGGAAATACAGAGCTCGACTATTCTCGCATGCTACCACATTGATTCAAAGATACGGATCCTTCTTCACACAATTTTCAACTTTCTCATACATCAGGGTATCTAGATTTGACCTCACTCTGTGAAAAATTCCAAGGTACCTTAGTGAAAATATTTTCATGTTCAATCTTTGTAGACAACTTTTCCATGTCAACGGAAAACTCAAGAGCAGGAAAAAGAAAGGTGTTTCTTTCCCTATCTCTTTGGGAATTTTCTCCTGCAAGTCTCTCATTGATGCATCAAATTTGGAAGCCTCTTTCTCAGTTGAATATTTATTCCTACACTTCAAGGGATAACTTTGACATCTAGATCACTCCTCATATGTTCCATAAAATGAGGACTATTGAGTGAATTATTCTGACGATATTGAAGTTAGGGAAAGGGATCATATGAGGATAATAGTAGGGAAAATGAGGAAATTTTGTTTTGATTGGTTTGAGGAGGGAATTGATGATTTTTAACTAGAATTTTATGACCTCAAGTATCGGGATGTGAAAGATTTTCCTCTCATACAACTTTCTTAGATCATCTGGGAATCAAGGGATATAAATGAAAGGACTGAGGTAGTGATTTAGAGATCTAGAGAGTGGTTAAAAAGAAGAGGGCATTATTCATTGATTCAAGATGTCTCCATGTTATTAATAAATAGTCATCTCCTCTCTCCACTTCAAAGGCAGCTGATAAATCTTCTATTTCCACTCACTATGAAAGGCTTTAAAAGATAAATTCAATGGAATCCGAGCCAACTCATTACAAGAGGACACACAAGAAGGTCAAAACAGCTCAAGATCTTACAGAAGGCTTGGAATAAGGTGAGATTTAACTACCTCATCCACCAATTCTTCAAATAACTCAAAGCATTACTTCTTCCCGTAGTCGTACCTATTTAATTGGCCCAAGATCCACCTTCTCAACTATAACAAGAAACTATCATCATGCCCAACATTGAGCCTAAAGAAAATGAAACATTCTCATGGGTATAGGATATGATTGGAGGTGATACACACATTAGGCAATAGTTGGTATCCTAAATTTCTAGGTTATATCTATAATGGTGAAGGTAAAGAAGGGGAAGAAAGCTCAAATTGCCTCATACTTTTTTAGCAGCACTACAGAAACCAATATGTGAAGGTAGCTCGACCTAAAGTCATCAATCCTATTAGTGATATTTCCACATTATATTATGAGATCATAACTATTACCCTTGGACCAGAGACATATGAGGGATATGATCATCTATTTCAAGAGTCTTTCACTCACCTTCTCGTAAGAAACCAAGAGTATAAGGAGATAATTGATCAATTAGAAGACCATATAATGACTCTTACCTCATACATGCAAAAATTCATGGATATAAATGTTGATTCATCTCTCCTATTGAGGAAGTTACTCCCATCAATAGCTTCAACCCAGAATCTATCAAAAAATCACAAGGCTTCACCATGCAGGGCAGAGAAAACAATAAGTGGGTGAACGAGACCCTAAAAAGGGTAAGGTGTTGCTTCTAGATATCATGTCATTATTCCAAGTACATGATTGCAATAGTTGTGAAATTAAGTATGACTAGATAGGATATTGAAACAAAGAAAGAACATTTGGACCGGTGTTTTCACTATTCATTTATATGGGAAAAACTAACTCTTCTCTACTAGTGAGTAAAGGTGTGTTCAATTTGGCATTGGAAGATTTCTCTCAAGTTTGGGCTAGAACTTTGGTTGCTCATTACAAAATGATAAACCGTGCTCTTGGTGAATTTTATTCATATGAGGAACACATTTCAAATATGCAAGGGGATGTAAATAATGAGATATATAAGCTTGGAGTGTTAGCAGTGGGTGAGAACACTTTGGTGGATGATCTGTTGAATCCATTTAAAGATCTTATCAAGAAGGAGGTTGAAGATCCATTTTCATTCAATGAAGACACATTGGATTCCATCTTTGACATAAGTGTAGTCATATAAAACACTACGAGGGATCATCAGTTTTAGTTCATGGTATTCAAGAACATCAACTCTCTCTCTCTCTGAAAATTGGGTCAAGTCTTTGAGTTTTTTCCACATCCCACAAGCTGAGAAAGTTGCACCTACAGTGGCACAATATAGAAAATAATTCAAATTCATTGAGATCTCCCTTGAATAATTTTCCAAAATTCCATCGGCAAGCATATCTCCATCAACAAAAGCATATTCTTCAGATTGAGTAGTTATCTTCTCTCTCTTCACTCCCCCTTCCTCTCTTCCTTCATGTTCTAATTCTTCATTGGGAGGTTACACTTTTCATTTTCATCTTATTCACTTTTTTCTTATTCATTAATGTGACTATAGTTGAAAATTGTAATAAGTTTCCCTCAATTAATAAAAAGGGGACTTAATTTCTTTCCTAGGAATGTAAAGAGTCACAAGTTGTAAAAGACAAGTGAAAAGACATGTGGGGGGTAGGTGAAGAGTCTCTTTGGAAAACTATATATTGTAATGACTTCCTCATTCCAAGAGGTTTTCAATTTTTTTCATGAGTAGATAACTACCAAGAATAAGAAAAAGATAGAAAATTCTTCTATTTCCCTCTATATTTTTCCTCTTTTTCTTTCATTGTATAGCTTTGTGAAAATGTCAATAAAGAAAGGAGTTTCATATTTTCTGGATGAGTGAATAAGTGAGATTTTATGTTCATGGTTTCATCTTGTCTTGATATTATTAGCAAAGTTTTTATTCTTTCCAATTGTGTGTGTTGATATCTCTAGTTAATCCTTGCAAAAATCTGATTTTTTCCTACTTGCAGTATTAATCCCTCTCCTAATTTCTCACTCCCACATTCCCACCTTCCTATAAAATTCCTCCCTTTCACAAAATTGAAAGAATTTTATGCAAGTGTATTGGAGTGTGTCTCATTAGATCCATGGCTCAGTAGGCCAACCACGATCTTGTATACAAATCGATATGAGACATTCGTGTTCAATTCTAATCTTAATCTGGATGAACTTTTCCATCTCCTCTGAAGTTCTGAAAGCTATTCCAAATTCCCTTTGGTAGGTAATTTCTAGGTTGTGTAAGAGATAGGGGACCAATATTCTCGACCCCAGGGAAAATGTATAACCATCCTGGGAAAATTGGTTTTCAAAGGAAGTGCAACGTCTGCTAATATTAGAGCTTGAGTAGTAGCACTTGCTTGTGAAGGTGAACCAATTCTTCTCTATGTTGGAGGTATAATTGTTAAGATATTTTGTATCCTTCTTTTATGAAGATAATTAAAAACCACATTGCTTTTGCAATTGGAAAGAAGGATCTTCAACACCTTAATCCTTTTATCCTTGTGTATATCTCCACTAAACTAGTGTGACAATATTTTTGAATTTTTGTGGTTAAAGGTATTATGTGGGTATTAAAATACATGCCCCATGATGGGAATTGAAAAATTGTTGGCTGGAAAAAAATTGTGAGAACAATCAACAGCTTATATAGAAAACTGCAGTCCCTCCTCTTTAATGGGGAGGTTCCCTTATTCAAAATCAAAAACCCTAAGTATATACAAATTTACAAACTAATTAATCTCTGATGAGGATATTGGTGACCATGGAATTTGAATCATTATTTCCAATACATAAGAGAAACTAGGAAAAGGCATGGAGGAATTATAGTAACATGACTAGGGTAAGACAAGTTAGTTAGGGAAACACAATTGCAACTAACCAATTGATCAAAGATAAACAAATCCCCCTTGGTTCTCCAAGATTACCAACTAACTACAAAAGAGAGAAAGGAAGAAGCAAAAATTTCAAATAAAGAGATTACATATTTTCATTCTACTTATGCATGCAAATAGAACTCAAGAATATGTGTGTTTGTATAAATGAAAAACCCATAATACATAGAATGAAAATTGAAATAAAATTCAACACATTTCACTTTATGGATTTGAACACAAAGTTTCAGATTTCATGTATAAAAACTATCACATTAATCAAATTGAAAAAGAGAGAAATGGAAAGAACTTGGATGAGAAAGGGGGAATCTTCTTCTGTATTAATAAAAATATGTATATTACATCCAAATACACCAATATCTAACCCCTTTACAAGTGAGAATGAGGCCTTATATAGGCTGAGGGGAGGATGTAACTACCTTTTATAACTAATTGTCCTTAATTAAGTGTTAATAAAATAATGAATTTATTACATAATCTGAATTTATTTTAAGATTTTACTTTTAGAATAATGAATCCAACCTTAAAATAAGACAATTAAGAAACACTATGAACCCAAAGAGGAAGGAGTAGTGGGAACAAATATGGCTGGTAATTTATATTTGAGCACTTGCATTCTAAATTTTTATAGCAGTTGAAATCTCCATGCTCTTAGGGACAACGTATTGGCAAAATAAGTACTCCATATCCTTTACAATTCGCCATTCTACATAATTCCTTTGGTTTCCTTAACAACGACATTGTGAATTTCTTATAATTCCTCTATATTTTCCTTAATGACTAATTCTTCTTTGAATAGCTCCTCTTTGATCAGTGATTTGAATTTTTCTTTGATCTGATCAGTTGGATTCCTCTCTACAGAATTATCTTTGTAGAATTGGCAATGGAGGGCTTGTAAATCAGCGAAATATCAGCCTTTAGTGATTCACCTTTCTGTACCATGGCTCTTAGCTCAATTGCAGCTTCTTCTAGAACCTTAATTATACATTCTATAGTATAGGTATAGGTCATGGATAGGTTGATTCTAAAATCATCAAAAAAATTGTGAGAAATAAGAATATTTTCATCAATTGAGTTTATGGTTTGGAGATCCCGAATGCAATCTACCCAAATTTTGAGCTCCTTATCAATTGTGTTAACTCCTGAGTTGATTTTCTCTTGAGAAGAAGTGATATTATCATATACCCTGTATGCTTCATCAATAAATTGTAAACAAGAGACTATAATTCCCTTGACCTAGGCCCCAGAAGCTTTCTCGAATGTTTTATGTTTATAAATTTATATAATTGTGCCGACATCAATCTCGGAAGTGGCAGGGGTGGAAGTGAAGAGAGGGTAGTGGGATTAAGAGGGGTCTTGTCTAATGTGAGGAAATATTTGATTTAATTTTAAATAATTTGTACCTTCTCCTCAAGCTTTTCTTGACTTTTCTTTCCTTTTTCCACCCTCTCGATTACTTTGGAGACAATCTCTCAAAGATTGTGCACCTCTCCTTCTGGAGTTGATTCTCCGAGTGAAATTCTAGTGAGCTCCAAGTCTGAAATAAATATTTCTTTTTCACTCTTATTTACTTTTGGTTTATAAATTTATAATAATTGACATCCTTTTGAATTTAAAACTATACGATAAGTTTTCTTGGTATTCTAGGAGGAGGATGAGTTCTACCAAGAAGAGTAGCCATTGCATCAAACCTTGTAATTTCAATCTAAGATTGATCTTTCCTTTTCTTGCTATCAATCATGGGTTGGACCCATGTGAAGGAATCACTAGAAGCAGAGGAGGAGGAAATACAAGGACATTCTAAGAACTAGGAAGTTGAGAAGTAGGGACTTCGAGAGTGGAAGTCACAATAGAAGAAGAGGGTGGTCTTCTAACCTCCAATTTAGGCCTACAGACCCCTATTTTCCATGTATGTAGTTTAATTATTTCTACCTCATATTCTTATTATTCACCCTCTTCACCTTCCTCTTCTTCTTCATTATCTTGTTATTCTTCTGCTTCTTTTTCTTTAAATGGTTGTGATATTTTCTCGGAGCGGATGTAGTTTCATCACCCAGTTTTTTGATTTTTTCTTGTTCCACCCTTTTCTCATATGTTTCTTCCATCTTCTATGGATCTTTTGATTTGTAATTTTTCATGTACACCTTCATTCCTGAGTCTAAGGTTGAGGAAAAATGAATTTTTGTGTTGGAACATCTTTCTGGTAAGTGGAAGCTTCATGAGAGGAATATGTCTTCATTGATTCTCTTAACTCCTTTAACCTCATGTTATACCAATGCCTAGTTCTTAAGAGCACTGGATTGTTTAATTCATTGGGATTTTCCCTCTCCCTTTGAGACCAATTAAAGGTGGGAAGATGATTTTACTAAATAAACCTTATGTATCCTACATTATACAATTCATAATCATCATCTTTCATGTCGTCAGGGAACCATGAATAGATTGATATCACCGATTTTTACAATGATAGTCTACAAAATAATCTCTTCCTTACCTCATACTCATCAACATAATATTCCTATTAGTATTAAAATGTTGGCATATGATAGTAGTACATTCTTACATTATTCAAAATAAAACCTTTCCATCAAAGGAAGACCTCTTTTGGTAAGTATTAAACTTGAACTCTGAAATGGTTTTCTTGACATTATGGGCATCAAGGGAAGACCTACATGTGTAATTTCATAGTGAGATAGGGAATTATAGCCCTGATATATTATTATATTTATAGGTTCTATGTAGTACATCCAACTATCTACGAGTTCCATCAAAATCAATTTTCTATTGCAATATATTGTAAGCTTGTTTGGTACCCCCTCGATTCTAGCTCCTGAATTGAATGAAGAAGCTGCCATATATATATATATATGTATATATATATATATGTATATATGTATGTATGTGTATGTATGTATGTATGTATGTATGTATGTATGTATATACATATACATGTATGTATACATATACATATTACATATATGCATATATACACATACATATATGTATATGTAAATATACATATATGTGTGTATATATATGTATATATACATATATATGTATATATATATATATATGTATATATATACATATACATATACATATATATATATGTACATATACATATGTATATATATACATACACACACACACACATGTGTGTGTGTGTGTAGATATATGTGTGTGTGTGTGTGAAGATATATATACATATATAAATATATATATATATATATGTATGTATGTATATATGTATATATGTATATATATATATATATATATATATATATATATATGTATGTATATATGTATGTATATGTATATGTATATATATACATATACATATACATACATATATACATATATACATATATACATACATATATATATATATATATATATATATATATATATATATATATATTCTTAGCTCAAGAAACCCTTTCAGTCACATTATCTTCTAGCATTCTGACCAAGAACATTGTGAAGTCATCATTCACTCTCTTATGATGAGTTTTGTTGTTTTCATAGGTGATTTGAGTGTAAAACTCATACACTGGGGCATTATTCTTTTCATCTTTCCCTAACAACCCTATCCATACCCTATAGGATTTTATGGTGTACATCAAGTATGAGGTCATATGAAATGTTTTACTCTAATGTAAATTTATCAATTACTTAGTCAAGTTCTCACAAATGATTTCCCCCTAGTTTAACCTTTGTTTATCTTCACATATCACATTGATATACACACACATCTAATATTGAAACTCATTGGTGGATGACATGCCCATTATCCTAGATATTAGTGTGATCATATTTGAAATATTTTATTTTAAATCACTTATGTATAGGATTTTGGATAACATGGAAGGTCCTTTTTTAGGTCCTAAGCCAATATTTAGCAATCATAGTTTTATAGTTATCTTGATTTTGGTCAAAAAGACTTTGGGCTTCAACCTTGGTCAATATTTTGGAATCTTCAAAGGTCAGGATTCCCAAGGCCACATTAATATAATGGGCATCTAATTTGGAAATAATTTTTCCTTGGGGGTATTTCAATTCTTTTGTTTAAGGATCAAAATTTGAGGTACAAGCCAGATCGTATCAATGCATTGCACTGAGATGGGGAAGCCAGCACCATAAGCAATTCCATTATTTTTGACACATTGGGTAATTATAGTTGGATTATCTTCTAATATTTGGGCCTAGAATTCATTCGGGTTCATGTGTCTGACATTATTGTCCCCAATGTAAGGCACAGAGGTTTCTAGAGATGATATGTGTTCATACCCCACATATTGGAACTTCATGGTGGAAGGATTAGGTAAAACTTAGAGAAAATGAATTCTAAATAATAGATTACAATATCTATTCAAAGGGGAGGGTTAGAAACATAAATTATTTTCAAACTAGATAGAGGAAGGATAAAACCACACACCTCTATCATAGAAAGAAAGGCACCTTCACATCACTCCCAACATAACTCAATTTTTTTAATTTGGGAGAGAAAATACCAATTTATGATAAAAATACCTCCTTTAGTCTATGGGAGCAAGAGATGGACATGGCATGATAAAACCTCAATTTGTAAATGTTTTAAAATGACTAAGTGTGGGAGTATTATATAGGGCTTAGCTTGATAAAACTTTATTTAGGGAAAAGACAAGATAGTCCAGGACAAAGTTATTCCAAAGGGGGAACTCTTTGTAAATCATTTCCTTCACAAATCAATTATGAAGTTGGAAGAACTCGAGGAACACCCTCCGATGTGGAGATATTGGGGATGCGGGAACAAATAGCATAGGGCAACAAGTTCCAACCGTTCCACCAATATCTCGTAAAATACATAAAGAAGAGGAGGGGAAGGATTGTGGATAAAATAGGCATGTGGTTAATTGACACCAAGAGGGAATGGTTCCTTTTTTCCAAAAAAATCCCCAAAATTCATAACAAAGAGAATGGGAAGAGTTGTGGAGATAACAGAAGCTTACAGAGAACTAAGGTTAGGATAGAACGAGTTCCACAAGTTCCAAGAATTACCGATAAATTTGTAATGAAGTAAGAATATGCTAAAATCTGGATAAATCAAAGAATCGGGTAATAGGTGGACAGTTCTACAAGTTCCTCCAAACCATTCAAAATCCAACCAACAATGTGAAACATTGTACTATGGATAAATTGGGGATGTGGGGAACAAGAGGAATAGAGGAATTGTTCCTCAAAATTCGATTAACCAACCAAATCTTAATTTAACTAAACATTGGCTAACTTCTTAGGATTTTAGCATTCATTTTTTTAACAACAAAGCTAGATACAACTAAGAAAATGGGTCACCTAACCAAAAACTCAAAATTCCACATTTTCTGGGTTAGTGAAAATAAACGAAATCCTTCCCAAACCTACTTCTTTCCGCCGCACACAAAGTGGAATTTTAGTTGACATAGCTAATTTATCCATCCCCAACTCAATCATCAAAATATTTTTCAATAAAGGTAGAACGTGTAAATATGATCCCCTTCGCTCATGTAAAAATGGAAATCTGCCTCCTTTAGACAAAAATACGTCAAAACTATGTACTCTATGGTATAATTATGTAGCACTTCTTCCCACCTATAACATTCCCATTTTAAGACTTTAGAAACAAGGGAATTTTTTTTTTAGTAATGTTCTCTGTTCTAAATACATAATTTAGAAAACACATTCCATAACATCTATTCTTATAAAAGATAACCATATGCAGCTGTAATGACTCGGTAAGCTACCGATCTATTCATTTCATGACTCGGTGAACTACTGATCTATTCATGTTCAATCACTAAGTATTAAACACTTTTGTGTATACTACGTATACTTCATTTTATTACCCTGTTCTAGGTATTGAGTGATCTGTGTAAGGAACCTAATCGAATAGTTGTTACCAATATTCATCCGGATCATGATCCTTAGACTAGGTCGCATAGGACAACGCAACCAACAATTTGTGATACTTTGGCCAAAGATTTCTAACATACTTTTTGTATTAGTTATTCCTTGATGGCATACTCGTCAATCCGAATACATCCTTCACCCCCACTCTATTGTTATCTAGAATTTCCTTTACTTGAATTTACATTCTTCTTGCCCAAGTTTTAACCCTAGTTCTAGTTAACAACGTAGGTTATGATAGCAAGGAGCTCACAAAGACTTAGGATAGTTTGGCATCTTCAACAACCTAAGTCAACCCCATGTGCCAAAGTACCTGAGTCCTAGAGGGCTATTTTGTATCATAACTATGCTACTACCCAGTCCTGGAGAGAAACTAAGTTCAAGTCTAAAAGTGTGTAGATCTAGACGATCAATGCGAAGGGTGTTGCCACATGTTAACTACATTGTTGTATCCTCAAGAACATCCTAATATTCTCGAAGGTATATCCTGTAGTCAACATGTGCCAAAGATCCTAAATATTAGACTTGTCGAGATATACATACCCCTGGGAGATTATTAATGTTAAATTAATTTGGATACTTAAAGGCAGATCCCAGCAATCTTGTCCAACCCAAATCCAACTCTCCCTAAGTTTTTTTCCAAATCAGGTTCCATTAACCCCTAAAGAACTTCCTTACTCAAGATTGCATTTTTTTGTTAATTTTGGCTCAACAAAAACTATCAAGAAAAAGAACAGAACCCCTTAAGTTCCATTTAATGTGGCTTAACCATTCAAGGAAGTGTAACCACCACCTAAGTTGCATTTCATTAGACTTATTAAAAGAAGCCTAATGATTATAAATCATATCTTCCTTTTTGTTTACTTTTTCCTAAGAGAGGAAGAGTCTTCCTCTTCATGGTTAAGTTCTAGGGTTTACCTCACCCTTTATGTCCTTTACAAATTTCATAGTTTTCATTGTAAGTTCATTATACGTTACTTTAATAGTATGAGTTGTTTAGATAAGAACATTGAAATTCTCAAACTTATTTAGTTGCATCACATTTAGGAAATTACTTCAATTCCCCTTTTCCTATTTATCCAATAGCACTCATTGAAACATATAAATAACATGAAGAGACAAGAAATATGAGTAGATGCTACACTCAAAATTTTCCAATAGTTAAGGCAGAACTATCTCGACAGTATTCCAATGCATCATTGCAAGAACTACAGATTAGGTTTCCAAATAAATGACAAGATGAAAACAACATAGATAAAATACGTACTGCCAAGACTCAAATTACAAATCCAAGCACAATGTAAAGCATAAGCTCCCTCAAAGGATCAAGATCATTCAAATGCTTATAACCAAGTTCGGGTAACAACATGTTCCCTCTTTAGTTTATAAAATAATCAAAATACTATAATATCTGAACCAACACATCGTTTAGGTTACCATTCCAATTAAAAACACCAAGTAACCAATTGATTGTATAGTGTTGCATCACAATATCACAATCACAAACTCATAAATACACCAATACCGTAATGCTAGACCGAGTACAATGAAATTACTTATATACAATTTAGAATAAGAAAAGAGCTTCCCTTCCCAGTTAACATTCTATCAAACCCTGTTTCATACGGAATGTAAGATTATTAACAGAGCTCGGACCGAAGACAAAAAAATGTGAAAGCCGAGTTCATAACAAACCTACAATAACAGTTAAATAGTAACAAGGAAATAATTGACAAGCACCATACCTTAAGCGGCTTTGAACAAAATTATAATTTATCCAAGATAACAAACACAAGTTCCAAGTTTGATACGGGTTCAACAACAGTCACAGTTTTTGCAAGATGAAATACAAAAACCAAGCCATATATAGTTTTCCAGTGCATGTGAGTTTCAACAATAGAAAGCTCAAACTTACTTACCAATATTCATAAGTACTGGAGTTCTTTACCCGCTCTAGGTCACAAAACACAACAAGTTCACAAACAATAATCTCAACAACACAGAAGAACTCAGAGTTCCTTAAAAACTCGGCAAACAATTTATCGTCAACAAAGGTGGTCAAAACTAAACAACCATTTCCAACAACCAAAAAAGTTAACAGAGTTCCAACTTTATTCTTGCATGCATAGATCTTTTGTGCAACATAAGTTTTCAACAGAACCACTTATATCACGGATTCAAATCCCAGAATGTAAGTTTTACTAAACCCATCAATCAATTAACCAAATAAAGCATGAAATGCACAAACTCATCTGAGCAAAGTTGCTTTAATGAAAACACTTAGAGGAAATAAAATTATTTTAACAGTTAGAGCCTATCATGCCTGATAGTGTCTATGTCAAGTCGAAGAAGACCTCCAATCGAGCTCACTTCTTCACCTCTTCTCCACAAAAGATCAAACAACCAGATACTTCTTCCACAATGCCTCTTATACATTCCACGAAATGAAAATATATTTGAAAGCTCACAAATAGCCATGAAGTGTAGTTTACTATGCTGATTTGAAAAACCGTGAGCGCATGTAGAAAGAAAATCGAGAACATGTAAAATGAAACAACCCAAAACAATCTGTTGGCATTCCTACTAAGACAGTTCGGGCTTGTGAACCAAAAACAATTTATCTCATTAATTCCAAATCTCTCGCTCAATCCTCCTTGCCACCACATGCCAAGTTTGGCGAGTGTCGTGTCCAAATTAACATGAGTTTCTATTTTTAGTGATACTTCCACCTAAGCCTCTACCAAGCCAACTAACCCCGCCAAAGTTGGCAGTCCGTATGCATTCACCATCCTTATCTACATCATAAATGCCTTAGGAACCGTTTCCAATATGCATGCGACCACTTAAGTCCCAATTCATATCCATTAGTTTAGGATAGATTAGATTGCTTAGGTTAGATCTTAGGTAGAATTAAAATTTATACCTTAGGATATAACACTAACAACTAACCCCACCTTAGGCCTTAGCAATTAGGTTAGATAAACCCTCATAGGTAAATAATTCAAAGTGCCATAGTTTAAAACACTAGGTTAGGTTACAATAATACCTTGTAGTATTAAAATCTAGGTTAATTTAATACCTAGTAACCTTTCTAATTCCGTTCGCACCGAGCTTAGGTTAGAATCAGAATTCTATCAAGTGACATAGCTTAGGTAGAAATATATTTTTTTACCTAGCTTAGGATCCCATAGGTTAGTCTTCTATAGGGTCCTAGATCTCTCTTATGCTATGAACAAGCTACATTCCTATTTTCGTTAGCAATGACCTGTCATGGTCGATCTTCAAAGACTCAAGTAGAACAACCTACTGAATGGAAGTACGTTCACACATAAATTAAAGAACTTACAACAAAAAATTTCATTCCAACGTGTATCTTAACTCATGGAATGTCAATTTTACCATTCATTCAAAATAACAGATTTTAAACATTCCTTGGATCACTGAAATTGATCAAAGGATGAGTCAAATAAATAGATAAGTTTACAACTCTTAAACTAGATTGTAAATCACCTACCAAAAGTGTAAAATGGATTCAAAGAAGTCATTCCAATTTAGTCAAATAATCTTAAGAGCAGAAAAGACTTATTCATATCAAGCATGATTTCCAATAATTAGAAGAACATGTCCTTATAAGGAAAATCACATATCAACACTTGAATGCAAAGGAGGAAAATAACAATAGTCAAGGGTGTTACACCACCAATGATCTACATCTCAAGTCCATGATTCGTCATAATAAGAGAGTTTTTGGTAATTATCTTGGCTCCAAACTTGCTTATTTCCTGTTAGACACACTTATTCTATGCATAAGATGCTAAAAATTTATATAACTCTACTAGCAAGAAACTAAAAAATGTCTTTTATAATGAATCATATAAATTATCTTCCACCCATTTACATGCATTAAAATACCATCTAGTGTTATATCTCTGAGAAAATTCATCTTGGTCATCATTCACCCAATGCTCAATATTCTCTAAGGACAACTTAAATACCATGCGTATACCACCTCTTACAAGTAAGAATAAAATAAGGTCCCAACAATAGAACCAAAATGGTTGCAAACACTTTATAGGATCGGGCACACTAGCACTTCACTTAGACGGATGTCTAAGCATTCACTGAAACATGTGCAACCTACCGAGATCCTCCTTTGTTTCACTTTTCAAGATGTGGGTTATGTTCTTAACCATTATATTATGGATGAAATATAATACAAAAATATGGTAGCATCAACATCTAACAACAAATATTAACATTCATTAAAGTAAATGATAAACATCATTATTTGGATCTCTCTTAAATCATACACATCTCTATCAATTATAACAATACATATACAATTTTCCATCATAAACATAATTCTTTATATTACATATAATTACTAAATATATCCATACATGCATTATTTAGTGTTATATACACATACTCTTACCCTATAATTTATTACATTAACACTCACATGTCTATTTCTTTACTCACACACACAAACACTATAAAGATATGTGACGCCTCTTTATACATGGTAAGGACTTACCCTTCAAGTACTTACATGATTTTAATAGATGTCCTAAATATAAATTACATGCCTTTAACCCTTGCTTTAATCTTCAACTTGTGTTATAAATAATTCATTCTTTCATCCTATAATTAGTTATTTCATATATGTTCTTCATCTATCTTGCATATGTTTTACTTATGGTTGGTGACCTATCTATTTGTGGATGTTCCTTACATGCTACTCCATATCTATTTTCTTATTTTTATCCCTCACCGGGAATTCAGCTAAGTCCTAAACTTGTATGTTCATGCATGAACCTTTTTGCATTGATCTCTTCATCTACCTTGTGTGCATACCTTTCAAAAATTATTTTATCTCTATCATAGTTTTATACTTACACACATGCTTTTACGCATTCCTTATTTTACTTAGTTACTTATTTTCAGTTCATGTGTTCCTTCATGTGCATTTTCCTTGTCTTTTTCCTCTGCGCATGGCTAGTACTTATCCATTTTATTTTCTCAACACACGTTATGATCAAACTACCATAACCTTCCAAGTAATACATGAAATGCATCTATAGGAATGATATCATTCTTCCCTTCATCCTTGTTTAACCCTATCTAAAACTTCACCAAGTGTTGTCATGTTAAATATCTAGCATGTAAAATTTAAAATTTTGGTCATGAAAACCAAACCCACACTTGAAATTCCCTTTCCTAGTCAATGTAAACCTTTCCTCTAGCCAATATTTCAACTATGTCACCCTCATTCTAGTCAATAATAACATGATAAAATGATTTTCAAGTGTGTTTCATGTGCATAGAAGTGTACATAGCTTAATTTTTGAAGCTACTTGTTTCAGCAATAAGTTTTACACTTTCTAGGATGAAACAGATAGAAGGTAAATGGTTAAGGAGGAATACCTGTGAAATGAAGTTGAAAGGTAGAATATATGCATTTTTGACATTATCCAAGCTAATCGTAAATAAATCCTTTTTGTTTGGGAAGCACTACCTGTAAATGGAAATAGACACCACAAGAAGAGTATTAAATAACACCGAACAGTGAACTACCTAGCATATGATAGATCCAAGAAGCATGGTTCTTCCTAGAGAGGTTGTCAATCCACTATTTAATAATAATTTAATGTGAATAAGCAACTAAAATAAATAGGTCCTATTGCAACGTAATGATTTAGGTTTCTCGTACAGAAAATATACTAGATTTAATGCCAAATATCAAAATGCAACACTAAATCTAATTAGAACCAAGGTTTGTTTAGGTTAGGAAGGTCTGTCAGAGGTCTAGTAAGGGTCTGGGGCTGATTGGTTGAGGTCTGGGTTGGTTTTGGGTGAGTGGGAAGCTTGTTGGTATGAGGATATTAAAATAACATAGAGATCGGTATCGATCGGATGACCGATGTCTGTATGGGGATGAAACCGATGACGGTCAGGGAACCAACCTCGATAGGGGAAATAGGTAGTAAACTATTAAAAATGGGTTTTTAGGCTCTCTATGATTGCACAGAGAGTGAGGGTAGTGTGATTTGGGTTGTAATATAGTTGTGAAGACTTGATAATATTAAGGAGGAGGTTAAGAAGGGTGAAAAGGATTGGGGTGGTTGAATAATGGGTTAGTGGGAAGAAGGTGATATATGGGTAAAAAAAATGAAATACTGAGAGAAGCAAGATATCTACAATGGAATAAGCACAAATGATTAAAATCATAGTAATTACTTGGTATTTTACAAATCCGGTGAGTGGAGATGGTTGATGGTTGAGAATAGGTGTTTGATTCTAATTCCTTGGTAGTAAAACTTATGTGCTCTTGTGAGTATTGTAACACTCTGGAAGGAGAACCGAATGCTTGTCTTGCAATGTGGTTGTGTGTGTTTATTTTTTGATGTAATAAGGCTTGAAGATTCAAGCTTGATTGCAATAGAACTCCAATAACTGAATGACCAACCCGGGTGAAGATTTGTAAAATTGTATATAAAGGAACTGATGGTGGTTAGGTGACCGACATCGATCGAGGATAAACTAGCATTGGTTAGGGTGAAATAGTCCTTTTTACTAAAAATAGGTAGATCTTCCTAGATTTGGCATGCTTTCAAAGTTGATCTACCTAGGGAAGTGGATTTCTCATTAGAAAAGATAAGAAGATCATAGAAGAAGTCTAATTAGGTTTAGGAAGAATTCTTAGTTATTTAGGTCAAGTGGTGACTCATCACTAGGAGTGATGACTTGGTCCCTTTGAGTTAAATTCCTTGGAATGGGTCCAGTGTGAGGTGTACTAATTAGGTGGATATGTGATGGTTAAATTAACTTAATTAAAATGATTAAATTAATTAATAATGTGAGGAAGAATATTAATTCAATTTTTAAGTAATTAAATTAATATCAATGTGGGGCTCAGGATCGTGGCTAGGTAAATGTGTTATGTTAATTAACTTAAGGGGACCAAGGGGAGTGTGACCCAAATTTAGTGTCTACATTTTCCCCTTTTGTTGTTTAGCTTGTATTGATAAGTGATGTTGAAAAAAAAGAGGTCGTTGCCCCAGGTATGAGTGAAGGTTAGGTTTCCCCAAATATGGGTGGAGGTGATCTCCCTCAAACTAGGAACTGATGAAGTGTTAAACAAAATTGGTGAGTAGTTTGATAAATGGGTAAGTGATAAAAAATGAGGTATAGGTGAGGTGTTGGTAATGGTGATATCAGTTTGGGTAATAGGTAGTGGAATTTGAATGCACGCACACATATAGAATGTGATAAGGTACTAGGTTGAAGAGCTTACAAAATCTACTTCGTTTAAGGTCAAGAAATTTATCCAAACAAGGTTGATGTGGTTCATGTATCCAAGGTATAGGATACGGTCCTGAAAAAAACTAGGCAAGGTGTAGGAACAAGTAGTAGGTGTGTTCCAAAGCACCAAAGGTTTGTTTAGGATAAACAACATGACATTAGGCAAGGTAAGGTCATTAGGCTGAACAACACGAGTAGTGTCATCGCAAGGTATAACAAGTAAATGAATTCAAGTGTCAAAAATGGGTGAGGTTAGGTTGGGTGATTTTGGCAAGGCCATAGGTAAGGCCACAGGTGGAGGCAAAAACATGCCCCAACTGATAGGGTGGTTGGTTGTAGGCTATAAGGAAATTAGGTTGAGTGGTAAGGTTGGGTGTAAACTTGGGTAAGGTGAAAAGGGTTTTGGGAAATAAAATGTGGTGATAAATAGTGTAAGGGACTCAAATAGGCTAACCAATACCAGTTATGGTAAACCGATGTCGATCAAGAGAAACCAACCGCAATACACTATGGCATATGACCAATACCGGTCAAGATAAACCGACATCGGTCAAGTTGGGGGTAGGGTAAAAAGTAAAAATTTATATGTTATGGATTCATTTTAACTTTTCCATTTATAGAAAATGACAGAGAGAAGATTTTTCAATGTTTTTCATGGAGAAAAGGATGAGGCTTTGTACCAGGCTGAGTTGGAGGTATCTAAGTGGCTAGAGGAGCTAGGTGGATGGGACGAGACTTTATGAGATGTGGTATTGTATTTTGATTTTGATATATATATATATATATATATATATGGCCTTTTGTCAAATATTCCAAGATTATACATGATATTTTTGAGATAATTTCATTATTTATCCCTGTGCATAGATGTATTGATACACAAACACTCCCTTTTATATAGTTGATGATGATATTGGACTGATGATGTACTTGGTTTTATTTCTATTGTTATGTTTATTATGGAAACTAGGTGAGTTAGGCATGGTTGATTCTAGGTCATTTAGGCATGGTTGAGTTAGGTATAGGCATGATGGAGTTAGGTATAGGCATGGTGGAGTCAAGTATAGGCATGGTGGAGTCTAGGTGTAGGTGTGGTGGAGTCTAGGTGTAGGCATGGTGGAGTCTAGGTGTAGGCATGGTTGAGTTGAAAATTTCCAAGTTAATGGTTTTATGGAAATGATGTGTTGTATGTATGTTTTGTTTAAATTTCCAAGTAATTGATATTGTGGAAATGTTAATTATTTTAGGTGTGATGTGGTGAAGGTTATAAAATTGTAGGCATGATGAAAAAATGTATGTTTTTGGGATATATTAATCTCCAAGTTATTGTGTAAATGGAAAATAACTAGGTTAGAATGTGAATGTAAAGGGGGAAAATTTCTTACCGGTAAAAGTGGTTGAGCTAACCTCCAAGGCCCCCGCCCTTGGAGTTACGCTTGATAGCCCCAACGAAAAGGGGCCTAAGGCTGATGTAGTTCTCCCATAGGATAAGGAAGAATATGATGAGGTAGATGAATGGGTTGGTCAATTTTAGGCATGATGGAGTCTAGGTCATTTAGGCATGGTTGAGTTCAGGTTGAATAGGCATGGTTAAATCTAGGTGGAATAGGCATGGGGGTGTCTAGGTTGAATAGGAATGGTTGAGTATTTTAAGATGAGTTGATGAAAAATAGATAAGGAATGTTGAGGTAGGTGAAAGGAGAATAAATCCTAGAATGTAGGTGTCGAAGGTCTAGTTATGTGTAGCGAGAATAAATAAGTAAGAAAAAGAGGTGAACAAGAAAGAGGTAAAATGCCTCAGAGTTGACAAGGACCATAATGAGTATACTAAGGATGGGCTTATGAACTTAAACCCCTCAAGGAAGTGCATGGTTGACTATTCTAAGGGTGAAGGAATTTTCATGATCATGAAGTGTTGCATATGCGGAAGGTCCCTTGAGTAGGTAGAAGATTAGAAAGAAAACAAGGTGAGGTGAAATGGGTTATTTAGTGTAACCTTGTTGTGAGACAACATGCCTCTTCTGCAAGATACCCAAAACCAAAATAGGCAAGTCCATGACAAAAAAGTTATATTTTTCTTGCTTTTTTGTATTTTCTTTTTTATTTTGTTCGATAGACTAATCGATGTGGGAGGTCTATGTAGGATGAATATAATGGATCCTTGAGGTCTTTGTAAAGCTAATAGATGCGGGAAGATTTAGAATATTTTATTTGTTTTTTGCATAAATAGTCTTCTTTATTGATATACTACATACAAAAGGGCTAGCGTTTATAGTTGTCCTTTAAGGGAGAAGTCCATTTATAGCAAGAATAATGTAGAAAGATAGATTTCCTTTTGAGGGATTCATCTATTTTCCAAAATTTTGACTCAAGGAGTTGAATTTGAAAATCCCATATATTAATTTTGAAATTTTTGTACTTTTAGGTCATGGACAAGACTATAAAGGAGTATTATTGGAAGAAAAGCTATAGCCCGCAAAAGATTAAATATGAAAGATATGTTTTAAGCGATGAACGACCATGAGATTCCATCTTGAAAATAATGAAAAGTATCAATGAGAATCATTCCATGAGTATAGTCATGATACTCATATTGAAGATAAGGTTAAAAGGTATCGTTAATCACACGATTCTTTTTTATTAGTTGGTCCTTAAAATAAGTAAGTGAAAGGTGAAGGTTGCTCAAGTGACAAGTGTTTAATAAACAAAAGGTGATATAGTACTTGATTCAATAGTAGAATGGTCGAATATGTAAGGCATTGAGGGGATTAGGTTTGGGTTTACCTTTAAGAGAGGATAAACGATAATCACCTAATCCTTAGGTATGTGTGACAATGTAGGCTCGAAGCCAATTAGGAGAAAACTTTCCCCGTTTACTTTTCTTTTCTTTTGTTACATGTTGATTTTCCTTCATGATAACATCACCAAACTTGAATATTTATTCATGGACATGTTTTTCATAGGCACATTTGATACATTTTTGATATATTTGAAGGTGATTGAGATCATTTAAACGACGTTCATCTAGAAGATCAAGTTGGGCCAAATGGTCTTGGCAAAAGTCATCATCATTGAGCATGTCTTTGAGTGAGATATGAAGTGATGGAATTTGGACTTCGAGAGATAAGACAACCTCTGTACTACATAAACTAAAGAGAAATGTGTATTTGCGATGGAGGTACGAATACTGGTGTAATAATCCCATAAGGAAAAAGGAATGTGTGTGTGCCAATCCTTACTAGTATCGTCAAATACTTTCATAAGAATTTTTTAAGGGTTTTTTATTCGATTTGACTTGGCCATTTTTTTAGGATAATAGGAAAACAAAAACTAATTTGAATGTCAAAGGTGTCACAAAGTTTGCATAGGGTTTTGTTTTTTAATTTTTTTACGTTATCAGTGATGAGGCGATGAGGAACACCAAAGCGACAAATGATGTGATGGTTAATGAATTCACAAATTTTCTCATCTTTTTTAGAAATGATTGATACGGATTCCACATATTTAGTGTAACATTTGGTTTTGGTGATAATCCATTGATGGCATTGAGAATAATGAGGGTTTATCTCTCCAACGAGATCCAAACCCAATTGGGAGAAAGAGCAAAGATATTTAGAGACTTGTAAGTTGTGACTAGGGGTGTGATAAATATTAGTGTGTTTCTGGCATTTCACATAATGTTTGACATAGTCACAACAGTCTTGGTTTAAGGTTGGCCAATCCCCTCATGAAATTCCTTAATGGTGTATGGGATTTTAGAACTTGTAAGGCATCGTAGGAGGATATTGTCAAAGCCACATTTGTAGAGAAGACCCCCATGATAACATAGCAAGAGACACTTTTGAGGAAGGCTCATTGTCCATTGTGAGTGAGTTCTAGAGGAATAATTAAGAGGGAAAGGTAATTGGCTAATTGCTTATACCAAATGTCATGTGGATTGGTTTCAATTCTTCCTACAAAGTTAACGTCTCGGAATAGATAAGATGGTGATTACAACCATTATACTATGACAAATATTTTTGAGTCGGAAGGTGAAGTAGGTATTTGAGAGGCAAGGCAGGCCATGGTATCCATGAATTTGTTAGTGGAGCATGGAGTGGTTTGAAGTTCATAATGATCAAAGGAAGTCAAAAGTATGTCGACATGATGTTTATACTTTTGAAGTATCTCATTACGACACTGGTATAAACCATTGACTTGGTTCACAACTAGTTGGGATTCACCAAAGATATTAATTTATTTAACATCTAAGGCTATGGCAGTTTGAAGACCTAACATGAGTGCTTCATATTCAAAAATGTTATTAGTACAATCAAAATCTAGTTTGAAAGATAAAGGCATAGGCTCACCATCAAGAGGAATAAGGATGACCCTATATCACCCCCTTGTTGACATTAAGAACCATCAAATAATAATTTCATATGATAAATGGTGTCGTTAAGGGAGAGGGTAGCAATGGATTCATTAGGGAAATCAAAGTTAGAGGATTGATTTCCGGAAAGAGGTGCGTCTGCAATTTGATCCACAATGCTTTGTCCTTTAATAGAATTGTTGTGGATGAATTCAAGATCTAGGTCCGGAAG
This sequence comes from Taxus wallichiana var. yunnanensis, assembly GCA_018340775.1. Taxonomy (NCBI): domain Eukaryota; kingdom Viridiplantae; phylum Streptophyta; class Pinopsida; order Cupressales; family Taxaceae; genus Taxus; species Taxus wallichiana. The sequence continues at coordinate 198,790,418 of CM031244.1, forward strand.
AAGCATGAGTCTATGTGAAGCACGTTGGTGTTGTTAAGGCTTAGCGTATGTGTAATGTAAGGGTTCGATATTGGTGAAAATTAAGTTTTTGTGGGTGAGTAGATAATGGTGAAGTTTAGTGGTGAAAAATACTAAGGCTAGGCAAAGTTTTTAAGTATATCTAGTCTCGTAGTCTAAAAGAATACAAATTATATAATAAATCACTTACTACCTGTGTTTCTTGTCACAATGAGTGAGCATGACACCCATGGAATGTTCATTGGTAGAAATTTTAAGATGAAATGGTTGGTATTCCTTAGGTGGAATGAGCACAGGTGGTTGGAGGAGATATTGTTTTAAGGTGTCAAATGATTTACAACATTCATAATCCCATTTGAAGGAGACATCCTTTTTTAGAAGATGATGAAATGGATGGAAGTGGTTGGAAAGATGAGAAATAAAGCAATAAATAGATTGAAACTTTCCTTGTAAACTACGAAGTTGAAGAAGGTTATTAGGTGGAGGCATCTCAAGAATAGCCTTGATTTTAGCAGGATCAAATTTAATTCCATGCAAAGAAACAATAAAAACAAGGATATTTCCCAAGAGAATAGCAAAGACACACTTCGTAGGTTGAAGATGAACACATTATTTGATGAGATGGTCAAAGAAAACCTTAAGGACTACAAGGTGTTTGGCTCGATATTGGATTTGGAAAGAATATCATCGATGCAGAATCTTCCAATATGGTATGCATGATGTCATGAAAGATATAAGTCATACCATGTTGATATGTAGCACCCACATTTTTAAGGCCAAACAAAATGACATGTTAGCATAAGGTCCCCCAAGGAGTGATGAAGGAAATATTTTGTTGATCTTCCAAGGTGAGAAATATTTGGTTATAACCTAAGAAACCATCCATGAGTGATAGCATCTCATGGTCGGTAGTGAGATCAACTAGCTGGTCAATACTAGGTAGAGGAAATTCATCTTTGGGGCAAGCTAGGTTAAGGTCATGGAAATATATGCAAATGAAAAGTCCTCCTATTTCTTTGGTGACAAGGACAATGTTAGATATCCATTGGAGATAATTAATGGGTAAGATGAAATAAATAGAAAGGAGGCAATGGAGTTCTTCTTTCACAAGAACGGAAATTCAAGGATTAATTTTTGCATTTTTTGTTTCACGGGTTTGGCATCACGAATGGTTACAATATTGTGGACCACGATATTTCGATCAATACCAAGCATATCAATGTAAGACCAAGAAATTTGTTTTCTATGATCTTAGAGGAAAGTGGTGAAAAGTTCAAGTTAAGAAACATCTAAATATTGTCATGTCTTTAGAATGTGTGTGTCATCCCGATTATAAGTGTTGATTTAGATGTTCGATTCATTCAACATGGTTTGCACCTCGAAGGTAACGATCGGTGAATATAATAGTCTTGTGCACTAAGGTACATGATAATATACTCATCATCCCAACATTAAACGATGTTAACGAGCGTGTTTTTCATCAATCATATCGGGATATAGGAAGGGAAGAGAAGAGTGAGCCTCACCATCACACTGATAAGTTAGAGGTCTTAGGTAAATGGTGTTCACGAAAAAAAAATTAGCAATAATAGATTCTAGATCTATATACTCTATAGGTGAAGGTGTTAAGGTAGGTGAATGGTGTGGAGAAGGTTTATCATCCTCAAAGATTTTGACTCGAGCCTTCTTAGAAGGTGGTTCGGAAAATCGACACCAAAGAAGATCTTTATGCTTACAGGTGAGGCAAGGAATGACACTATGGCGGCTTTATTCATATAAACCAAATCCAAATCCCTTCTAAGAACTATGATATAGGAATGTGTGGGTGAAGCTACAATAGGTGAGAGATTGAAGGTCGGAGGAAAATGGTCGAGTTTGGGAAGGTGGCTTGGTTAAGTAGGTATAAGCATCAATTCCCCCATACATTAATTTAAATGCGAAGGTGGGGAGGACTGTAGGAAATAATTCACCTACGCAGTGATCATAGTGGGGATGTTGGTTAATGTTACCATACACTTGAGGATTAAGGAATGTGTCAATGTTATAAACGAGGTACTCCCCGGAGTGAAGCATTCAACAACACCCTCTAAGAGATCGGTAGTTGGTATATGGGTAGTAGGAATGGATGAATCAATTTATGGATAGTAATAAGAAGCATTGGATGTTTGAGAAGTACATGGGTTGGCTAATGGGTTAGTTGTAGAAGCTATGACAGTAGTGGGGATAGAGGATTTGGTTGTGGAATATGTAGCAGAAGAAGTGGTAGATGAGGCGGAGGTCGAAGAAGAAGTGGTAGCGGTGGTAGATGCCTTAACTAGTATAAGGACATCATTGGGTTGATACAACATGTTACAGGTCTTGAATATTGAAGGATCGAGATGGAAAGGTATAGTTGTGCCCTTAATGTTGAAATTTTAAACAATGATGTAAGGTTGAAAGAACACAACCCATGGCACGAATTGATAAGGCAAAAATATACCTCATCAATGTGCAATGAATGATCTCATTTTACTCTCCTTTTAATCAAGTTTGATTAAATTTTTTGGATTTTTTTTGATCTAGTATAAGTTAGGATGTAATTTTCCATCTTTTGTTTGATTTATTTCAAATGTATAAAAACTCTATAATTCCTAACAAAAGGTGTGGAAATTCACTTTTTTGAATAAATTAGTCATATTTGGTTAGATAAGTGAAGTGTGAAGCAATCAACACCTTTTGAAGGAAATTGGCTAGAATGCGACTTAGCTCTGAAACTCCAACACTTAGCTTTGGAACTCCACTACTTAGCTCTGGAACTCTATCACTTAGCTCCAAAACTCTATCACTAAGTTCTAGAACTCCGGCACTTATCTCTGGAAATTTCACAGCTTAGTTTGAAGGTTTCCCTTTGGTTCTGGAACTTCTCCAAAGTTTAGGAATCAATGGGAATATTTTTATTCTATAAAAATCTAGTTATGGATAAATTAATGGGCCCTCCAATTAGGAATAGACCAATAATTTTCTGGTTCTTCACACTCCAGAAATACTTATGTAAGACCAATAGTTGTATGTCTAGCTAGGTTTCTAAATTTCATATCTACTTTGGGCACTATTTGGTTTCACTAGAACCTATACGTGGATAGACATCTATTTAACACTCATAATTGTAAATGTATCTTTTGATGGAGAAATATATATAAAGAACTTAAGAGAGATAAATGAGGACGATCTAGATGTATAGACATATACACGTTAAGTTTTCTAAGACAGTAATTCAATAATAAGATAGCCATTTAATTTTGAGAGCATCATATTATGTTAACTCTTGATTCAAGGTGGAGTAAGGGCCCACTCCTCCAAGAAACATGATCCTTTATTTTATTATTATTTATATCTTCAAGCAATTTTTATAAATTTGTTAATTAGCATTTCTATAAGTACTTTTGATTCTTAAATTAAAATCTTTTACATAAGTTATTTATCATCCCTGTAGGTGTTTTAGTGTACATTTTTATTTCCTCAAAATAATTTTAAACAATCTTTCCAAAGTGTGTTTATTTCCAACAGTGTGTTTCATTTTGCAAAGTGTGTTTATTTCTAGTAGTGTGTTTCATTCTACAAAGTGTATTTATTTCCAGTAGTGTGTTCAATTTTGCAAGATTTGTTCATTTCAACAATGTGTGGTTATTTCAGCAAGTTTCTTATAGGTTAGCTTTAATAAGGATTTGGCCAAGAAATCTTAAAGACACTTTAAAACCCCCCAAAAATAAAAATAATAAATATCTACAATCAATTACTAGTTCATTGAGATTCTTCTTGTTGCATATAGCTTCAAACACACCCCTAGTTTGAATATGACATCAACCATGAGTTGATTAAATGAAGGGAATAACGAAACCCATCATTTTTAGTGCCATTTCCGGGACTCACTAGTTAGAATTTTCTAATTAGGTGTCAACAAGGAAAAAATCATACATCTAGTAATTGAAAAATCTTCCCTATGTTATCATAAATTTATGAGTAGACCAAGAGACTCAAAGGGTAGATTTATCCAAAAATATCTCAACAAGAATTATCAGCATCCTCTAGTTCAAATAAGGAAGTTGAGTAGGAATTAGAAGCACCATTGTCCCATGTTAGACAAGAAGCAAAACTTTCACATTTGAAATTTTTGGATCAATCACCAGAAGGAAGTGGAACTTTTAGGAGAAGGATTATATCCCAAGACCCACTTAGACAAATTTTTGATTCTCAATTGAGAATTCAACCTCCTAATCTTGACTTCTCACCTTTGCCAAATCGGATCACATACAACATTGATTAGGAAAAGATCTAGAACATACTACGATATGGTATGAGAAGCCGAAAGAGAACCCGATAGTAACTTATTGAATTCAGTTGGAGGATGATGATACACCTATGAATAATATTTCAACCGCACACCTACCCACATTTAGAGGGATTTCATCCGAGGACCCCGACAAAAAAATTTTAATTTAAAGTATTGTGTCGAGACCTATGACTACAAAACAGAAAATCGAAAACTCAAGGTGTTCCCATATACTCGAAAGATGCAACAATGAGGTGGTTTATGGGATTAACATCCAATTCCATAACCACTTGGGGACAATGGGACCTTCCTTCCTAGAAAAATATCAGACTATTGTAGAGGGAGAGATAGGAAGAAATAATTTTTTAGGATCAAACAGGAAGAGGATGAAAATATGGAAGATTATTTAGATAGATTCCTCTTTGTAAGTAAAAGGTGTGGATTTGTACTTCAAGAAGAGCTAAGAAAACTATTTTTCTTAAAGGTATGGATGATGAATCTAGGGAATCCCTTAATTTAATGGGATGTGGAAACATCAATCAATTGAGAATAAATGATATTAAAGACCTTTGTATAAGTTATTCAAGAACAAGGGGTGGACCTAGGAAAGGAATAATTGTGAAAGGTACAAATCTAGACATGAACAAACTTATGAATGAACTAGAAAAATTTAAAATAGATATGATAGTTCAATTAACTTCCACCATGGATGGATTGCAAGCTAAATAAAATGCTAATACTAAACCATTAGCTATGTACTATCCAAGATGCAAAAAGAAGCATGAAATAAGATATTTTCCTCTGGATAAAACATAAATATGTCTTATTTGTGAATCTAGGGAACATGAAGTTAATGCTTGTTCTCTTCTTCCATTCATTAAAAATCAGCTTAAATAAACCAGCACTTCATCTATAGAAGAAGTAAACTTTGTCTAGAGACAACCTAGCAAAGGGTAGTTCATACCAAGATATGTCTCTAATTCGTGGAAGATGTCATGGGCGGCTCAGAAAGTACCAAAAAATTAGGGAAAACCACATTCGACACCTCAACCAACATGGAATCCCAAAGATTGGGTAGGACAAGCTTAGTATGCTCAAGGAAACCAGCAACCATGGTCTGGTAAAGGCAACCCTTATGCTTGGTCACGACCTAGGTGGAACCCTAATAACTACGTTCAAGGGAAACCATATCCCAACTAACATCAACAAGCCATAATGGGTTCCCCAGCACAAGGTTCACAAACTAAAAATGTGGTTCAAACACAAATACCAACACAACCAGTGGCTAATCCCAAAAACAAACAAACAACCCCTGTCTATGGAGCAGAGAAAGAAAAACCAGTTGATCTTAATGCCATGGACTATAAGGATATTCAAACCAGATCTGGAAAAATAATTAATAGTCCACCTATTATAATTACCGAGATGTCAGATGAAACTGAAACCCCTAGTTTAGTTATTCCTAAGGTTGATGAAAAAGAAAAGAGAAGCAGCCAAATAACAATTCTACAGAAAATCCATTTCCAGAAATACTTAAGGAATTTATTGAGACCAAGGAATCTAAACTGGTGCAGGAATTAAGGAAACTAAATCTTGAAATACCATTATTACAAGCAATGAAGGAAATTCCTGAATTAAACAAATTAATCAAAATGTTATGCTTGAAAATACTTGGAAGGAATAAGTAGTACCCTAGGACTATTAAGGTAGATGGGAAACTTGTTGATTTATTAGCAGGAAAAATATTACTTCCCAAATATGGGGATCCTGGAATCCATGTTATTCATATCTCTATAGGAAATAAACATATACATAATGTTTTGGTTGATTTGGGAGCAGCTATAAATGTGATGATAGTAAACACTTTAAAAACATTACCATTGACAAGTATATAACCTATTGGCACCATATTGCGATGATGAGATCAATCGGTAGTGAAGCCAGAAGGGATCATTGAAGATGTGGCAATCATGGTGGAGTCATGGGAGTATCCAGTGGGCTTCCTTATATTACAACCAAAAGGTAAAACACTTGGTTATCCCATTATTTTGGGCAGACCATGGTTAGCTACAATTTTTACCTTAATTGATTGTAGATTAGGTGATATGACTATCTCCAATGGTAAGAATTCTAAGAAAATTTCCCTATATCCTTCTGCACAACCTTTTATTGATAATCAAGAACAATTATGGGTTGATGATCATGATACTAAAAAAAAATTCTTTTGATATGATAACATTGCAGGATCATGTACGGGAGGTAGATAATATGATTAATCATTCATTGAATGATCACCAATTGTCTTTGGAACAATCAGGATAGTTCTAGAACCTTCGGACTTAGTTCTAGAACCTTCAAACTTAGTTCTAGAACATTCATACTTATCTCTAGAACCACAACAATTCCATGTAGATGTAAATAATTTCACTCCGGAGGAACGTGATTTCTCTTTGAGAGGGGAAAAATAGCTATGGAATTAGTAGCCTTAGTCTCAAAGATATCAGGGAATAGTAAGGAATGTTTGGAAAACATCAATGATGAGGATTTTTACCAACGACAAGATAAGTATCATAACTCTACCTACTATCCTTTATCCAGTATTCTTTCTCAAGGAGCTTTAGATACATTACTGCATATCATATGTTGTTACCACATTTATGCCCACTAAACACCCTAATGGAACCTTTTCAACAAATCAGTTCATCACACACTGGAACCAAACAAATTGATATTCAACTAGGTAAAATTTTTAATATTAACAACTAATTGGAAAATGATCAAGAAGCTAAGTTGTTTGATGTCTTGAAATTTCATACTAGATATTTTGCTTAGGACTATAAAGACATGAAAGGAATACATCCAAGTATTTGTGTCCATCACATTTATACTTGAAAATGTTAAACCACTTAGATAACCTCGAGATAAGGATCAACCCAACCTTGAGGGACATAATCAAGCGAGAAATTGAAAAGCTATTGCAAGTAGGATTTATCTACCCCATATCATATAGTCAGTGGGTGTCTCCTCTTGTAATTTTGCCTAAAAAGAATGGAAAATGGATAATTTGTGTTGATTATAGGGAATTTAACAAATATACACTTAGAGATTATTTTCCCTTACCATTCATAGATGAAGTTTTAGACAACCTTTCAGGTAAACAGTACTTTTCCTTCCTGGATGAATTTAGTGGATATAATAAAATTAGGGTGGTTGCTGAGGATCAGGACAAAACTAACTGTACTTGTCCATAGGTTACCTTTGCCTATAGGGAATTTCCATTTGGACTATGTAATGCTCCAACAACCTTCCAAATGGTTATACTAGTAATTTTTACAGATCTAACTAATGATTGTGTGGAGGTATACATGGATGATTTTATTGTGCATGGAGAAACATTTACTGATGCCTTGAAAATTTTGGACAAAATATTAACAAGATGTGAGCAACACCATTTTTCTCTTAGTCATGAGAAATTTTTGATGATGGTTGATGAGGGAATTGTATTGGGACACCACATTTCAAAAGAGGAATTCAAGTTGACCAAGACAAAATTAGGATTATTTTAGACTTACTTATTCCTCAAACCCCCACGGATATCAAGTCATTCTTAGGACATGTTGGATACTATAGGTGTTTTATCAAATATTTTAGTAAAATTTCTTCCCCCATGTTTGGTTTGCTTACCAAGGATTTTGAATTTTGTTGGGATGAAAAGTGTCAACATGCTTTTGAAGAGATTAAATAAAAATTAATCATTGCCCCAATATTAAGAGGACCTAATTGGGAGAAACCTTTTCACATCCAAATAGATGCCTCGAATAACTCAATTGGTGTAATTTTTGGGACAGAAAGATGAAGAAGGGAAAATTTATGCTATTTACTACCTTAGTAAAAATCTTACTCCCACTGAAAGAAATTACACCACCACTGAAAAATAATTTCTTGTTGTGATCTATGTAAATAATAAGTTCATACATTATATTACGGGGGTAAAAAAATTTGTACATATAGATCATCAAAGAATTAGATACTTAATGAACAAACCAGTGGTTGGAGATAGGATAATTAGATGGTTATTACTTTTACAAGAATTTTATGTTACCATTGTGGATAATCCAGAAAATCTAATGTGGTAGCTTATTTATTTTCAATATTAACCACTACATGGAGCAAGACCTAGTTAAGGACAACTTTCTAGATGAAAAATTATTTTCTATTTCAGCTGATACACCATGGTTTGTTATTATGGAGAATTATCTTGCAATAGGAAGTTTCCTCCTTTTACTAAGAAAAAGTTAAAAGGTTAATCAAAACCAATGCACAATTTAAATGGTCAAATGGAATGTTATTTAAATGTGTTCCTAATTTGGTTTTACATAGGTATGTGAGATAAGCTAAAATCTTTGACATACTTAGGGCATGTCATGATGAACCAAGTGGAGGACACTTTTCAATGAAAAGAACAACCTAAAAAATTCTTTTCACTGACTATTATTGGCCATCTCTGTATAACTATGTGAAGAAATACATCAAGCAGTGTGACCCTTGTTAAAGGATGGGACAACCAACTTTCACTAGTGAAATGCCTCTGCAACCTCAAGTGGTGATTGAACCATTTGAAAGGCGGGGCTAGATTTTGTTGACCCTTTTAGTCCTCCTTCACAATGAAAAGAGCACATTCTTATATGTACTGATTATGTAACAAAGTGGGCCGAGATGCAGGCTTTAACAAATACTAATGAAGGTGCAGTTGCTGATTTCCTTTAGCACAAAATTATGATGAAGTTTGGTACACCAAGAAGTATAGTTTCAGACCAAGGCCCATAGTTCATGTCCAATATGATCAAGGCCTTCTTAATGCACTATCGATCAATCATAGGAAGTCATCTCCCTATCACCCACAATCAAATGGATAAGCAAAAGTGATAAATAGGGAATTGGAAAACATTCTCACCAAAATAGTTGAAGCAAGTAGAAGAGATTGGGTGAAAAGACTACATGATGTTGTTTGGGCTTATAACACAACTTGGAAGACTGTGATAGGGTTATCACCATATGAGTTAGTCTATGGGAAGAATACCTTGTTACCCATTGAATTTGAACTATAAACATTGAGGAAAACAACTAAATTATGTATTGAATTGGATATAACAAAAAGGAAAGAATTCTACAACTCAATGAGTTGGATGAGCTGAGATTAGAAGCACTTCAACAGATAGATATAACCCAAAACCAAATGAAGAAATGGCATGATACACTTATTAAGGAAAGGCAATTCAGATTTGAGATTGGGCATTACCGTTTGATTCTGAGTACCAGAAATTGAAAGGAAAATTGAGAACCGGTGGTTAGGACCTTATCGATTGAATAGATATATGACAATGGATTTATTCAGATACTTCCCATTGATGGCAGAAGAAGGCCACTTTTGGTCAATGGACACAGACTAAAACTATATAGGAAGCCTCCTACTAGGGATGAATTCTTGAAGAAAATTGAAGCAGACAAGGAATTTGATCATATGGAAGAACCTAATTCTTCCAAAATGATCAAGTAATTAGATGCAAGGATCTAAAATAAAGGGAAGGGAATGAAAACCAAAAAAATAACGCTTCACTTCCCCAAAAAAAATTAAAAAATAAAATCAAAATCAAAATAAATAAAAGGGAAGGGAATGAAAACTAGTAAATGGTGTTCTCTTCCCCAAAACAATACTCTCAAAAGGCCAATTGAAAACTAGAAATGGTAGTTGGTCTCATCAATAAATGGCTAATTCAAATAAAAGAAACTTCTTTGGAATTCCAGTTGTCTTTTCTAACTGTTTTTCTTTTTCACTTTTTTAGGAATGATGAGTCATCAAGGTAGATGGATTACATCAACAAGGACGGTAATTATGTCTTGATCTTATTAAAGGTTAAATTAAAAGTTTGCATGTGTGATTAGACTTGATTTAAGTCGGTAGTATAATGATTCATTTATTACACATCATGATTAAAGGGGAATAATCATGAAGGTGATGTTGACTAAATAAATGGAAGTGGCGGAATATTAATAACAAATGGTCATTTAGGAAGAAAAAAAAAAAAATTAGGAATAGTTACGAGAGAAGTTCAAGGAGGAAATAGTGAAGTCATATTTATAGTTCAAGAACTAAATCTAGTAGTTCCGCAGCCAATTTCACTAGTTCCAAACCTATCTCTTGGAAGAGAAAGGATTTCAAAGAAGAAATAATTTGAATCGTCCTCTTTACCATGGGTATCAAAAATAATTCAGAGCCAAAAGATGATACATAACTCCTTGCGAGAAGGAGAAGTAGCGACCATTTTTGAATAGGCGAGTTAGTTGGAGTTTCGAAGAAATTATCAATATAAAGTGATGAACTAGTAAGAGAATTTTTTGTGAATTTAAAGAAGTCCAAAACTAAAGTTAAAAGCGTTGTAATACCATTTACTATTAATACAATGAGCAATGTATCTAGGGTACCAATTTTACATGTTCCAAACTCTGTAAAGGGAACCCTAAAAGAATTAGTAGAAACCTTAAGACAAGAGGGTGAATATGAACCCCAGTACATTTATAATACTAATAAGATCATAAAGGGGGTCAGAAGAGCTAGCCTACCCAAACCCTTCAATAGAGTAACATTCTGGGTAGTAAAGTACCTAACATGCGATGACCAATATGGGACTGTTGGAAGGGAGGTCCTTAAAATGATGATATATCTTAGGTATGGGGCAACAAAATAGGAGTATATAGTAAACATTCCTAGTTTTCTCTTTGATTCCATCTAAACAATGGCTTAGAGATATTATTGGGGTGTAGGGACGATTAGGCACCATGGATTAGTCCATATGGTCTATCAACATCATTTTCTCTCTAATAAAAATGGAGAAGAAGCATGGGAAAAATTCCTCAATAAGTTTAGACAAACTCCTGATATTATCATAAGGGAATACCAACCCCTTTCTCTCCTAAAATTAACTTAGAAATTAATCCCCCTAATGAGAAAAAGAAGGAAATAAGTGGGGTTAAAATACCAAAGAGGAGGAGGTATGAAAGGATGATCAAAGCTGCAAAATATACCATTTCTTTAAAATAAACTCCCTCCCTTGCAATAATACCAGAAGAACTAATACCTATCTTTGACAGTGATAGTTCACCCAAGTTGGTCTATGAAGCAAAAATCGGAGGAAGTTCAAGGCGGAAGTCCACTTCATAAAATGTTGAAGCTCCTATAAGGAAAATAATTGATAAAAAGTCTAAGGAAACTCTAGGGAATATTTAATTACATGAGGGTTTATTGAAAGAAGTTTTTGATATTATAGATAGCATGAAAATGTCTCCTCCTCTACCAAGTCAAACTGAGGAGTTGGAGAAAGAAGATGAAATATTGGAAGAGTAGGATTTTCAGGAGATGGGTGACTTATCAATACTGTCACATGAGGAAGAAGAATTGGCATCTTGGAATCTAAAAGGGAAATCCCATTTGGTGGAATAAAAATTATCGTTCCTAGGGAGCTCCCAGAGAAAGAAGAAAAACAAAAATTTAGGCAAAGCTTTATTCTTGTCTAGGGTAGAACTTATAATTAGGGATAAAGATGAGGAATTAAACTTCCTTAAACACAATTAGAGTTTCATCTACAAGTTGGTACACAATGCTTTGTCCTTTAATATAATTTTTATGGATGAATTCAAGATTTAGTTCTACAATAAGTATGAGTCTAAGTGAAACACGTTGGTGTTGGTAAGGCTTAGCATACGTGTAATGTAAGGGTTCGAAGATTGGTGACAAAGAAAGGTTTTGTGGTTGAGTAGGTAATGGTGAATTTTAGTGGTGACAAAGACTAAGGATAGAAAAAAAAATTAGCATGATTATATATAGTCTCGTAGTCTAAAAGTGTACGAATTATATAAGAAATCACTTACTCCATGTTTTTCTTGTTGCAATGAGTGAGCATGACACCCGAGGAATGATCATTGGAAGAAATGTAAAGATAAAATGGTTGGTCTTCCTTACGTCAAATGAGCACAGGGTGATTGGAGGAGTTATTGTTTTAAGGCATCAAAGGATTTGTGGCGTCATCATCCCATTTGAAGGAGACATCCTTTTTGAGAAGATGATAAAATGGATGGTAGCGGTTGTGTTATCCTCGCACAATCGACAAGGGCAATTTACAGTAACCATACCAAAATTCCATTTTGGTCCCCTCTCGTAGAAGTCGATAATGTTAAAATGGCCTAAAACTCCCTTTCGAAAATCAAGTTATTTCTGAACTTAGCCATTTTTTAGCTTATTCTCTCGGTGTAGTTTTTAATGTGTCAATAATTCCAAAATTGCACCTTCTTTGGACTAGGCACAAGAAATGTCATGGTGACATACCAAAATTTGCGCCACCATAAAAATCCTTCGGTGCACTCAATGTCATGTCAACATCATGAAATTTGTGCCCCTTTTAATCTTTGGCGCTGAAATTATCATGTTAACATCATAAAATGTGCGCTTAAGGCGCTGGAAACATTGTGTCGACATTCATAAGGTTGCACTAAGGCGCACTTTTTGTCGTGTCGACGCTCTGAAAAGTGCGCCAAAGGAAGTTGGTGAAGTAATAAATGTAATTTTTCTTATAAATAGGTGCCCGACACCTGTCATTTTCACGAATTGAAAATTGAAAAAAGTGTTTTCTCTGCACCTGTCAGCCATCCTTGTTTCCCCCCGCGTGCCACTTTTCGAGCTTGCAGATCCCACATTGTTCCTCATCTTTTATAAATCTCGGTAAGTGGCTCCTTTCTTTGTTGTTGTTTTTGTTATTTTTGTGTTAGGTATTAGGTTTGTTTTAAAGATAAAATTTAATGAAACACGCCTAAACACAATTTGTAAGCTAGCTGAAGCCATTTTCTAGATCTACAAATCTAGAAGACCCCTGCCTCTGAAAAACTCAAAAAAAAACCATCTACTTTTGCCTTTCTAAAACTAAGCCTCTTTTCCATCTGATAAATCCAAAGGAAGGAGAAATAGAAATCAAGAAAAGTGAGACAAACTATTAATTGATTAAATCATGGTGCACTGTCCTCATTTGTAACATCTTCCAAAATTGCGCCTTGGCACACTTTACCCTCTTGCAGCATAACCCTAACCCGTGCCCAGTTGAAATAACACTTAGCAACTTTCATGGGGCACAGAACAATCTAAAAAACATCAAAAAAATATGTTGAGTGCTTCAAAACCGCGCCATGTGCTTTTTCCCTTGGTGCACTATTTTGTCTTGCAACATATTTCGATGTTGCACCTTGGTGCACTCTGAACCCATGCAACACCAAATTTTCCAGCGCTAAGCTCAAGCAGATTTCTCCTTAGGCACCGGCACCACTTCCATAACATCAACATGCCATGTTGTGTGCTGCAAAACCACACCCCGCACCTTATCCTTGGCACTAAAACTTTTCATGCAACATCTTAAAAATTGCGCCCTTCCACTTGGCATAATTTTTCTTAGGTCAACACCAAGTGCAATTTTCCTCATATTGACTCCTTCCTAAATGTGCTTTACCCTTTGGTGCCAAAAATTACATGTTAACATCCACAAAATTGTGCCCTTTCCACCGGCGCAAATTTTCTCATGTCAACACCCCAAAAAGTGCACTCAGTAATTTTAAGCCTCTATAGCATGCTATGAACCTATGCCTTGCACCCTAAGCCTTATAATTGCTCATTCTTCATTCTGTAAGATTTTATTATGAATAACATGACGGTTGACATGGATCTTCTATGTTGGACCTCCTTGATTCTTCTTACAGAATAAAAACATCCATCCTTGAGCTCACACATGTCTTCATCAAGCAAGAAACCAACTAAGTCTAAAGCTAAAGCTAAGCAGTCAGAACAAGAGATGAAGTATAAATATCAAAAAGTCAAAATTCTTGACTCATGTGCAAAATGCAGCCTTGACATCGAGAATCTGATCTAGGGCATATTGACATGGATGACTTTTGGGCAAGGACCAGCCAGAAAGCAAAGGCCCGTGGATGAACAAACTAGTGGGCGTGGATTGCACTTGCACCGGGGTGTCAATAAGTGTTGTAAATAATAAATTTATCATATTGGTTGCTTGGTGTTATAATAAGGACACTAGATGTGTCGAAAATAAATAATAGCATCCCATCATAGACCTCATAGCTTGTCACTTCAAAATGATCTCGGGCATTCCCCATCACAGTAATATGTGAAGATAAGCCTCAAGACTGCAAGAAGGCTCTGGGACGAAAATGAGGATAAATGTATGCAGATGATGAATGAACTTTACCTAAAGAACAAAAAGCCGGTGAGTAGATGGCCACAAACCATCCACCATAGTGATTTCAATGAAGAGTTGAGTGATACAATCACCTTCAGAACAGAGTATTTGGGCTCCTTGAAGCCCATTATTTCCACAAATGGATGCTAAGGTATCTGAAACCATGAACAAAATGTGCCTAATCATTGTTTTAGGTGGGGTGAAATCATCGGTGACACCATCTCCCAATATCTCCAATAAGTTCTAACAACTGGTAAGTTCTACATGAATTCCTACGTTGTATACATTGTTGCGGTAGCAAGGGATTTCGTAGGCTTAGCTCAAAATGGGGTATGGCCCTAGGTCAAAATATATGAATTCTACCCAGCTAAAGCTCGAGGCGAGCATCTCCCGGTTCTCCAAGATTAATGATACCATTTTCTATGAGGTAATCTACTTGTTGAGGTCGAACATGAGACATGGTCGACTCCAGCCTGAGTGTGATTGCTGCCACAAAGAAATGGGGAGCATTGTTCACACAATTACCCACATTCACATATCTCAGAGTGGTGAATTTCAAGGGTGAACTGATGAAGTTGCCAAGGTATGCAGGGACAAATCTGATCCTCTTGAAGTTGTCAAGGTAACTAATCACTTACCATGAGAAGTGCATGAAGAGAAATAAAGGAGGAATTCCATTCCCCTTACGCTTGGCTAATACACCTTTACGCTTGCCAAAGCACGGGAGATGTATGCTAAGTTGGAATTGCTGAATTTGAAGAACAAATTCCCAATAAGGCCCACTTTTGACTACCAGAGCTACCTCCCAAAGGAAAAAATTGATCCCATCCACATTCTCGAGATCGAAGACATTTGGATTGACCTGACACATGAGATAGTCATCGAGTGAAAGGATCACTCTTGGCTGGCTCTGGAGGAAATCATCCACTATGGAGTAGCCATCATCCCAAAGGATTTCCAAGAGATTGATCAAGAAGTTGATCAAGTTTACCTTGACACAGATGGGGACAATTGGCCGTTCGCGGAGATTGACAAAGCCAAATCACCAAAAACCATTCAGGAAAGGGTCAATCCCACATTGCAGCACACCAAACATTGGTGCAAATAGAATGGTCTAACCTACCTGAGAATAGATTTCACTACTTCTCCTTCAGGAAGAGTACCTCCAAGACTAGCCCATGTGCCGAAAGGAAAAGGAAAAGACAAGGAGGGAGAATCAAGCAAACAAGAAGAAGCTCCTGAAGGCCTTCCTTCTATTTCTGAGAATCAAGTAGTCGACCTAGTATCTCTAGGTAAAGAAGAAGAAACAACGGAGGTTTCAATGGATACATCCACTCAGGATGTTGTCATAACTACAATTTCGAGGTACCCAGTGTCCCTTCTTCCATTTCTTATCCTCCTCTTGTCATCCAAGCATCTATTCCTATGGATGTGTCTTCTCCCCTTCCTTCCTCCCTTCCATCTCCCACCTCTTCCATCTTCTCCTCTCTTGCGGATCTGTCGCCTAGTATTCCCTCCATCCAATTACAGATCCCTTCCGTTTCCATGTCCTTTTCTTCTCCTATAGTAACTCCGGGTCCCACAAGCAGTGGTGCATTGGACTCCTTGTCAATGCCACCACCGAGTGTTTCAACATTATTCCCAGAGGTCTCCACAGTTGCTTCCCCATTCACTCTCGTTTCCTCTTCTATTCCCTCTACTCCCACTCCCATAAGTCCTAGTTGGATTTTTGACCATCTAGGCTAGCATAAGAGAAAGGTTCCCATCGTACCCATGGACTTCTCCGTTATTCCGAAGAAGGGACCCAAGAAGCAGAAAGTGATAACTTGCTTTTCTACAAGAACTTTGGGGAGAGGGTCATGGAGATTGCTTACCCGGATCCCACCAAGGAAAAGAAGGATCTGTCTCCCACAGACTTCACAATGACTCAAGTCACAATGGGGACCTCATCCGAAAGCCTAGCAAGGGGAAGCCTTATCTATAGTAGATGCTCTCTACAAGAAGCTCCAAGAAGCCAAAGAGGAGAAGAGAATACTCAAGGAATAGAACAAACATCTCCTCCAAGCATTGTAGAAAATGGGCAATGCTCCTCCAGTAACTACCGCCAAACCCATTGAAGTTCTCAGTCAGGATAAAATAAATGAGTATGTTAAGATTGGTGAACAAGGTGCGGAAGTATCATCCTGGATTGAGTGGATCCTCAAATATGGTCACGAGATGATTGGTAAATTCATAGTGCTTTATCAAGATATAACCCAAGAAAATAAGGAGCTACAAGCAGTAGTAGGTTCCCTCTCCGAGGAGTTGGATAACGCCAGGTTGCAACATGAAACTTTTCAAGCCATGGTTGACTACCCAGCTGATGATCTATTGAAGGTTGGTGTTATCGATCACCCACATGCACATAACAAAGCTCTCATTGCTTTAGATTACTGGGTTGATCAAATGGAATATATCCTAGAGAGTATAGATAAAATCAAGGATGAAGCCCTGGACGCCCGATACAACATGGAACAAACAATCATAAAAATGGCTCCATAGATTCTTAGTGATTCGTATAACTTGAGGGAGTATATATACATTCCAACGCTTCAATACTATCATCACTCAAGGTTTGGTGCCGAGGTCACTTTCAAATGAGAATCAATCAATGACCTTCTAGCTTACCGCGACTTCATCAGATTTATGATCGATTCATGCGAAACTTTCACCAAATTACTTGATAAGCTCAAGAATTAAAAAAAAACTTGCAAATTCATTGGCAACCATTTCAAAGGTCCGATCATGATCAACTTTAAGCGATGATCGGTAAGTTTATGGAATACCGAGTGTAGTGTCACATTGACTCTCCTAATCAAAAGTAGGATACCAAGTTCAAGTAGAGAGATGATGAGGAGTAGTTTCTCCTCTTATGTATGCTTTGATCATTTTTGTAAAAATATTTAAAAAGCATGTTGGCATTTACGATGACATCATCCATGGGATATTGCCATCCAAAAACTTGCCCCAAAAGTCAACTTTTGACTTTTTAGATATTTTGTAAATATCTTGTAAGATATTTTGTAAATAGTGGTTGGTTTGATTTTGCCTTCTTTCTTCTTCTCCTTCTATAAATACTGGAATACTTGTTGTATTCCGGTGTGGACATTTTTTGTATGAAAAGAGAAGTGAAGAGAGAAAGACTTTGTGCTTTCTTGTAACAGAAGAAATATTAATACATATATGCAGACTTTGTGCTTAATGTGTGTGTTATTTACATCAGATCTTTCTTGAGTTAGATCTATGTTTTTATTCTATTGGATTCATTCCTATTATTTTCATATGTTCATCAATATTGCTTTAATCATTTATGCAAGTAAGTTTGGCTCTGTTTACTACCAGCCCAAAGCATAAACCTTCTGACCTTTCCGTCTTGGAATTCATTTCTTTTCTTCCTTCAGATCTATCCTCCTCCATTCCTTTCTTCCTACATTTCTGTTCGTTGTTGGAACTACCTCTACTAGGATGAGATCCCAAACCCCTGAAGTTAGAATAGTGTAGATTTACACAGATTCATGCTTGATAGATTAGCAATAAACCAGGTTTCGCTATGTTATCTTAAAGAGGGCTTTGCCTACACACACGTTGGCTTGTTTCCCCACGACCGCCTAACTCGATGCGCTTTTTAGACCAACAGGTTAGAAAGCTGAGAAATAAAGAAATGAATAGATTGTAATTTTCCTTACAAACTATGAAGTTGATGAAGGTTATCATGTGGTGGAATTTCGATAATAGCCTTGATTTTAGTGGGATCAACTTAAATGCCACACAAATAAATGATAAAACCAAGGAGCTTTCCCAAGAGAATAGTGAAGACACACTTCTTAGGTTAAAGGAGAACATTATATTTGATGAGACAGTCAAATAAAACCTTAAGGACTATAAGGTGTTCAACCTGATGTTTGGATTTGGCAAGAATATCGTCAACGTAATCTTCTAATATGTTATGCATGATGTCATGAAATATATAATTCATAGCCCACTGATATGTAACACCAATGTTTTTAAGGCCAAAGGGCATGACATGATAGCATAAGGTCCCTAAAGGAGTGATAAAGGTGGTTTTTTCTTGATCTTCCAGGGTGAAAAATATTTGGTTATAACCCTAGTAATCATCCATGAGTGATAGCATCTCATGGCCGGTGGTGAGTTCAACTAGTTGGTCAATACTAGGTGAAATAAAGTCATCTTTAGGAAATCTAGGTTAAGGTCATGGAAATCTATGCAAATGCAGAGTCCTCCTATCACTTTGGTGAAAATAATAATGTTAGAGATCCATTGGGGATAATCAATGGGTAAGATAAAATAAATAGAAAGGAGGCGTTGGAGTTCTTGTTTCACAAGAAGGGAAACGTGATGATGCATTTTTCACATTTTTTATTTCATGGGTTTGGCATCGGAATGGTTACGATATTTTGGCCCATGATATTTGGTTCAATACCGAAATATCAATGTAAGACAAAGAAAAATCATTGTTATGATCTTGGAGGAAAGTGGTGAAAAAATCATGTTCAAGAAAGATCAAAACATTGGCCTATCCTTAGAATGTGTGGGTCGTCATGAGTATGAGTGTTGATTTAGATGGTTGATTCATTTGACATGGTTTGCATCTCAGAAGGTAATGACCAGTGAATATAAGAATCTTCCACACCAAAGTAGGTGAGAATAGACTCATCATCCTAACATTGAATGACGTTAATTGAAGGTTTTTCACGATCGATCATGTCGGGATACGGGAAGGGAAGAGAAGAGTGAGCCTCACCATTGCACTGATAAGTTAGAGGTCCTAGGGAAATGGTGTTCATGAAGAAAAAACATTATTAGGAATGGATTCTAGATCCATAGACTCTATAGGTGAAGGTGGTGAGGTAGGTTAATGGGGTGGAGAAGGTTTATCATCCTCAATAAGTTTAACTCGGGCCTTCTTGGAAGGTGGTTCGAAAAATCCAATACCACTGCAGTATTTATGCTTACGGGTGGTGCAAGGAATGACAATATGGTGGCTTTATTCATAGAAACCAAATTCAAAGCCCTTCCAAGCAAAACAATAGAGGAAGGTGTGGGAAAAGTTGCGGTTTGTGAGATATTGAATGTTAGAGGAAAATGGTCGAGTTTGGGAAGGTGGCTTGGGTGAGTAGGTATAAGCATCAAGTCCCCCATACATTAATTTGGTACGAAGGTGGGGAGGACTATAGGGGGAAACTTCACCTACGCGTAATCATAGTGGGGATGTTGGTGAAGGTTACCATACTCTTGAGGAGTAAGGAATGTGTCAATGTTATAAAGGTGGTACTCCCTAGAGTGAGGCATTGAAAAACACCTTCTAAGGGATTGGTAGTTGGTATATGGGTAGTAGGAATGGATGAATCACTAGATGGATGGGAAGAAGAAGCATTGGATGTTTGAGAAGTAGATGGGTTGGCTGATGGGTTAGCTATAGAAGCTATGACAGCAATGGGAATAGAGGAGTTGGTTGTGGAATATGTAGCAGCAGAAGTGGTGGATGAGGCAGTGGCTGAAGAAGAAGTGGTAGCGGTGGTAGATGCCTTAACTAGTATAAGGACATCATTGGGTCAATATAACATGTTACAGGTCTTGAATGGTAAAGGTTCGGCTGGAATGGTATAGTTTTTCCCTTCATGTTCAAATTTTAAACAATGGTGTAAGGTTAAAGGAACACAAACCATGACACAAATTGATAAGGCCAAAATATGCCTCATCAATGTGCAATGAATAATCTCAATTTACTCTCCTTTTAATCAAGTTTGAATACATTTTGTGGCTTTTGTTTGATCTAGTATAAGTTAGGATGTAATTGTCCACTTGTTGTTTGATTTAGTTTAGATTTCTAAAAAAACTATAAATCCTAGAAAAATGTGTGGAAATTAAGTTTTTGAATAAACAAGGCATATTTGGTCGATAAGCGAAGTGTGAAGTAACCAACACCTTTTTGATTAAACTGGCTAGAATGCGGCTTAGCTCCATAACTCCAACACTTAGCCCTAGAACTCCATCACTTAGCTCTGAAACTCTATCACTTAGCTTTGAAACTCTATCACTTAGTTTCGAAACTCCAGCACTTAGCTCCGGAACTTTCGGAGTTAGTTCCAAAAGGTTTCTCTTTGGTTTTGAAACTTCTCCAAAGTTCTAGAATCAATAGGAATAATATTATTCTATCAAAATCTGGTTATGCAAGAATTAATGGGCCCTCTAATCGTGTAATAATTTGGTTCAGTTACAGTAGAATTAACACAAGAAAAGATATTCTATTCAACATGATATGAAAAGATTACATAGGCTATAATATAGCCATGCGAGATAGGAAAACAATATCCGATTATTTAGGAGGTGTTATAAAAATATCCCGAATTAATATACATGGGTATAACAAAATTATATGCGAACTCTAATATATGAGTTTTTTATAACTCAATTACATCCTCATATTAATGTAATATTATAAATATTAAATTTACATATAATAATATATTATTGATAATGTGAAACACTATGATAGAACAATAAGAGAAAGAAATAAAGGTGGAAATTTTTTTGGAGTTGGTGAACCTGGAGGGGTGAAAAATGCAACCCCAATGTGAATCCCACAAAAATTCAATTTTTTCATTGTCCCAAGGGACCGTTGAGTGGGAGCCATTTGAATCTTTAATGCCTAAGGTGAAGGAGGTCACCTATGGTACGAATAGGATTCCGCTCGGCCTTAGCAGTGGAGAGGAATGGATCGGACTAGTATGGATGCTATGGCAAAGGATGGGGTTTCAGCGTTGGTTAGGTCTTTTGGCCCTGGGGCGGTCATCAAACTCCTGGTCTCACAACTAGGATTTTTGGTGGTAAAAATTTTCTCGAGGAAAGTGATCTCGGGAAAAGGGTCTTCTACTTCCAAACCATCGGAGAAGGAGATCCCCTCTTCAACTAGCGATCTGGGGGTGCGTGGTTCGTGCCCCCAAAAGAATTCAAGGTGGGTGGGATTGAATTTAAACTTTCCAAGGATTCGGTTCTGTCGATCTTCCATATGAGAGGAAAAAGGATTTTGTTGATATCCATGAAAAGAGGGAAATTTGCTGTAAATTCGTTGGTGCCAAGTTCTCCAAGAGGAAAATTAGGAATTGGATCTATTGGTTCTGGGGCAGGGAGGGAAATCTCAAGATTCTCTTTTTACAGAATGATTTCTTTCAAGTCTGTTTCACTCTTGTGTCCTCTGTGGAAAATATATTTAAGGGTGGTCCCTAGTTCCTAAACTCCTCCAGTTTATATATGAGACCTTGGTCCTCTGATTTCGATCCAAGGATGGAAATTATTCACAGAGCTCCACTCTAGTTAAATTTCTGAAACTCCCCGCGGAGTTCCGAACTCTGCCTCTCTAAAATCTATAGCCAGATCACTCGGTTCTTGGGTGCCTATTTCCAACCCATCTCTTTTCAAATGGAGAGAATCTTCAGGCACGCATCTATTTGGATATGAAATTGTCTTCCCCCTTTCGAGTTCTATCCTACTACCCTCCCATAAGGGTTCTAAAGAGTCTGAAATAATCTATGAGGGGCTGAGTTTCAAGTGCTTCTCTTGTGGGGCTTTAGGGCATTTGAAGAAGGATTTTCAGGATCCTAGAAAAAGGTTGGATCCCTCTCTTCCCCTCATTTTGATGGTTCAAATTTGGCTTTGATTAAATCCTCTACCCCCTCCCTTTTTGGATCTTTCGTTGTTGAAGATGGTTCAAAGGGTTTGGCAGTCTCTCTTTTACCCCTTGCTAGCTCTTCTAGACAACTTAAGTCCTCACTCATTGTTAAAGGAATCGAGAGGATGTTCATAGAGATTCAGGTGCTCTTGTCTCCCTGATTAAGGAAGGTTTTGTGTAGGGGCAAGCTTCCTCAATGGCATCTCTTAGTGGGTGGATTTCAAACAACTTCTCTCGGGCTGTGGATTTTCCCATCTTCAAACCGGGATTCTGGAAGAGGGTGAAATTGCCCCTAAAGTTTTAGTTCCTAGCCTGGTCCCTTCTAAATTAGCTTCATGCCAAGATGGTATGGGGGCTGTTATTTTTGGCTCCATAGGTAAAAGGGGGAGAAAATCAAAGCAGGAACTGGCCCAATTGGAGGTTGATGCAGGGAAGCAAAAAACCCTAAATTTCGATCTTGCTGATTCCGGAAGGTGAAAACCCTTCCCTGTGTGCAATGAAGGTCTTCTCCTGGAATGTCAGAGGTCTTAATTCCTCTGACAAACAACACTTGATTAAGCGTTATATCCTCTCCTCGGAGGCTTATGTCAGTTCTTCTTCAAGAAACTAAGTTACCTGCTATTGAAGCCGAATGCCTTTGGAATAAGTCTTTTAGAGGTTGGAAAGGAGTCTTTTCGGATTCGTTGGGTGCCTCTGGGGGCTCGGGATTGTCTGGAAGGAAGGCGTTGTAATGGTGGAATTACAAGCCCAATCTCTCAACTAGAAAACTGTTAAAGTAATTCTTTGACGCTCTCAGCTTAATTTTCTTTTATTTAATGTTTATGCCCCTCCTAGCATTCTGGGCAAGAAAAACCTTTGGGGGGAATTACTACAAGCAGTCTCTGCTATGGTGATCAGATGTTCATTCTTGGTGGGGACTTCAATGCCATCTCTGATTGTAGGGATAAGAAAGGGGGGATCACTAGAAACCTTCAATCCCAAAAGATTTATGCTCCTTTATTAGAGAAGGAGCCCTTGTGGATATTGAACCTAAGCAGGGCTGGTTTACTTGGAGTAATAAGCGTAAGGGTTTTAGTAATATTGCGGAAAGATTGGATAGATTTCTAGTTAGTCCCAGACTTGGAATTTAAATGACATTGTGCTTGAATGTTTGGTTTTGCCTTGGTCTAGGTCGGATCATTTCCTGGTGTCCCTGTCTGTTAATCTCGATGTTTCCCCTCCTCGATCCCCATTCAAATTTGAGCTAATGTGGTTGAGGGATGCCTCTCTTGAGGGTTGGATCGATCTTTGGTGGAACTCCTATAATATTGAGGGTTCCAAGATGTTTGTGTTGGCTCAAAAACTGAAAAGATTAAAAAAGGACTTGCAAGATTGGAACGTCAAGCATTTCAAAAACATCTTTCGGAAAAAGCTAGAGTTGAAGCTGAATTGAATGTCCTTAATTTAAAAATTTTTAGTGATGGGATGTTCCAGGAGGATTATGCTCTTGAAAAATCTCTCTTAAGTGAGTTAGGTGAATTGCTTCTCAGGGAGGAAATTTATTGGAAGCAAAAATCTAGGGAGCTCTGGCTGAAGGATGGTGATCGAAATACTAAATTCTTTCATGCCTCTGTGAAAGCAAAAAGGAATTCGAATTTCATTTCAGAAATCAAGAACAGTGAAGGGGTTCGTCTGGTGGATCAGCAGGACATCATTTCTGAAGGGATTAATTTCTTCTCCTCCTTGTTAGCCAGGGATGTTGCCTCCTTTGAGGCCAAGCAGACCTCCCTTTTGGATGCTATTCCCACTCTCATCTCTAAAAATCAAAACTCTGTGCTTTTGAAGCCTTTTTCCTTCCTAGAAATTGAGAAAGTGGTTTTCTCCATGGAGAAGAATAAAGCCCCCAGCCCTGATGGCTTCCCCATGATTTTTTTCAAAAATTTTGGGTATTGTGGGTTATGATGTTTGGGCTGCTGTGGAGGCCTCTCGGAGGTCCCGCTCGGTGCTCGGAATGCTGAATAATACCTTCATCTGCCTTTTCCCTAAAATGCTTCAACCCTCCTCCTTCAGGGATTTCAGGCCTATTTCCCTTTGTAACACATCCTACAAAATCATCTCCAAAGCCATTTCCCTTCGGTTGAAATCTATTTTGGATCCCCTCATCTCTTCTGAGCAAACTAGTTTCATGCCTGGTCATTCTATTCTTGACGGTGTCATTTTGTCTCACGAGCTGGTTCACTCTCTTTCTTCCTCTAAAACCCCTGGTATGATGCTAAAATTAGACATCAGTAAAGCTTATGATAAGCTCAATTGGAGGTTTCTCATCAGGGTCCTTCTTAAGTTTGGCTTCTCCAAGCGCTTTTGTGAGTGGATCTTCAGTTGCATCTCGGCCCCTCCTTCTCCGTTCTTATTAATGGGAGTGCTTGAAGGCTTCTTTGGAAGTAATCGTGGTATTAGGCAAGGGGATCCCCTATCCTCTTTCTTATATATTCTTGTGGCTGAAGCCCTTGGCAGGTCCATCAAATTTAAATTGGGGAAGGTAAGATTTTTGGCTTAAAGATTGCGGATGGTATTCCTCCCTCACTCACTCACAGCAATTCGCTGATGACACCTTTCTGTTCGGAAGGGCCTCCATCCAGGAGGCTAAGGAGTTAAAGGATTCTTTGGGAAGTTACTCTAGGGCCATAGGGGCAAGATGTAAGTGTGGCTAAATCCTGCATTTTTTTCTTCAATGTTGCCTTGCAAACAGAGGCAAGAATCCTAAATATTTTCAATTTCAAAAAAGGGCTCCTGCCTGTCAAGTATCTCGGTATTCCTTTGTTTAAAGGTGCAGGTAAGAATTCCTGTGGAATGATCTTCTCAGTTCTCTAACTATTAAATTGAATGCCTGGAAAGGTAAATGGATCTCCCTTACCAAGAGACTTTTGCTAGTTAAATCAGTCCTTTGTTTCCCCTCTGTATCTCCTTTCGGTCCTTAAAATCCCTAAGGGTATTCTCGATAAGATTAAGGGAATTTTGTAGAAATTCCTATGGTAGGGTTTATCGAGGAAAAGAAGCTCCCCCTGATTAGTTGGGATACACTTGCTAAGCCTAAAGAGCTTGGTGGTGTGGGTATCCTAAATTTGGGTCTGCAAAACATGGCCCTTGGAGCTAAATTGGTCTGGAAGCTTATCTCCAACCCCAACAGTCTTCTCAGCATGGTCTTCGAAAAGAAATATTTGGGTGCCTCCTTCTGAGTCCATCCTCCGGTGGAAAACCCCCTAAAGGTTCGCATATATGGAATTTCATGATTGAATGTAGATCTTTGTTTGTTTTTATGTGGACTGGAAAGTGGGTAATGGAAAGAAAGCTCTCTTCTGGGATGATCCATGGAATGGATACCCTACTCTTGGAGACTCTCCTGCTTTCTCAGATATTAAGAGGAGATTGCTTATGATTGGGGCCCTTTCGTGTCCAACTATGGGGAACTGAATGATTCCCTTCCCTCCATGTTGCAATGGAAAAAAGTGGACCATTTGAACCTCTCTCCTGATTTAGAAGCTAATTTTTATCTATTTTGCAGGAAAGGAATATTCTGATCTCAAATAAGCAGGATGAAATTGTTTGGACTGCATCTCCCTCGGGATCTTATTCCCCTCATCTTGGGTATCTTCTACTTCATGAGGATATTTCCCCTGAAAAACCAGTATGGAAAGATTGTTGGGAATCCCAATGCCCCCTAAAGCTGGTCTTTTCACCTGGATGGCCTTTAAGGGTAAGATATTAACTCAAGAAAGAAGAAAAAAAATTGGTTTTCAAGGTCCCACTAGATGCCTCCTATGTGAAAAGGATGTGGAAGATAGGGACCATAATGTTCTCCTTTGCGGTTGAATGCTTGGAACTGGTTATGTGCCAAGCTAAACCTTCCGTGGGTCCAACCTAAATCCCTCCCGGATGTTATCCTAGCTTGGCCTATTAATTCTCATTCGGGGCCCTTTCTTCTATTTGGCTGTGTAGTTTGGTTCTTCTACTGTGGCACCTTTGGTGGGAGAGAAACAAAAGGATTTTTAGGGAGGAATATGGTTCAGTGAATTCGGTTCTCCTACGGTTGGAAAGAGCTATCTCCGAAGCTGTGTCTGCTAATTGGTCGAGATCCTGTCCTTTTACTTCCCATGATAGATCACTTGGAAAGAAGTTGGCCATTGATAATCAAGCCTATGGATGGGGCTATGAAGTCTAACGTGTCTTCCTCCCTGGCTAGAAGAAACACTATTTGGGCTCCCCCTTCTTGTGGGTTTTTAAAATTAAATTTTGATGGGGCTTCTAGGGGCAATCCGGGGGCTCAGGTGCTGGATGTATCATTCGCAACTCCTCTAGTAAATTGGTTATGGCTGCTTCTTACAAACTCAAGGTGGGTACGTGTAATGTTGCTGAGGTGCAAGCCCTTGGTTTGGGCTTACTTCTCATTACCTCCCTTAAAATTGAAAATCTGGAAATTGAAGGGGACTCCATGATAATCATTAATGCCATCATTAAAAAAAGAGCTTTGTCATGGAAGTTGGATATCAAAGTTCAGAAGATTTTATGGTCATTGTCTAAATTCAAAAATTGGAGTATTAAGCACATTTACCGAGAAGGTAATCAGTGTGCCGATTGGTTAGCAAATAAAGGTGTCGATCAGGCATGTGGGGAGAGGGTGGAAAATAATTGCTCTGCATGGGAG
The DNA here is from genome assembly GCA_018340775.1 of Taxus wallichiana var. yunnanensis. NCBI lineage: Eukaryota > Viridiplantae > Streptophyta > Pinopsida > Cupressales > Taxaceae > Taxus > Taxus wallichiana. Next base: position 198,817,447 of record CM031244.1, read on the forward strand.
GGATTTCATATGATTGCCACGAGGGATTCTTCCCAACATGATTTCGACGACAGCTTCCCCACGTGTGAAGCATAAGGAACTTATTTAAGTCTGTTTGGGTGGCAGTCTTACACATCTCCCTCCTTTTTTTCTTTGTTATGTGTGATGGCACTTCCTCGGGCTCTGTCTTTAGCTCTTTCTTGTGATGTGAGGGAAATGGATTTTAGAAACAGGGTTACTGATGGTAGGCTGAGGAAGATTTTCCTCATCTCATGTGCAGAGGACCTGGAGGTGATCAAATTGGTCTTGGGGCAGGATTTTCTAAATATGGAGGGATGGCCAAGGGTAAATAGTGGCATTGCCTCCCTTTTTGTGGAAAATTTGTTGGTTCTACATCCTTCAAAGTGGAGGTGGTTAATGTCATGGCCCACTAGTTATGCCCAACCTTCTACGGAAACCTCGCTTTGGAGGTGGCTAATCTCAACATGGTTTCATGGTCTACTCAGGATGTCACCCCGGGCTCATCATCTGGTGTTACCTCAGCCTTCCCAGGATCTCGAGTGCCACTTCAAAGTGTTGGTGGAGTTTATGAGTCCCTCTCCTCCTATGCCAAGGATAAAAAGTCGGGGCCATAATTGTATACTGACCTATCTAATGTCAAAGCTCGGGCAGATCATTTGCTGGTTCTATACCATCTTGGTGGGCCGAGCTACGCTCCTCTGCGGGTGATGCCTTTGGTTACCTTTGGCATGGCTAGATCAATGTTGGCTCGGTGGACGAAGGGTCTATCAGCATGCCCGAGCTGGTAGTGGATGTGCCCAATTCGGGTGTTAACCTTTTATCATGTAGGCCTCGTAAGTATAATACGGGTTTTAGGTATAGTTATAGAATAAAATGTGGTTTTTGTTAGTATGCCACCTGGTTTTTGTGGTTGTTGTATGGACTTATCTGAGGCTATGCCTCCTCTTGTAAATAGGGAACGGGTCCCTTCAACCCGCCTTAAATATAAAAATAAAATAAAAATAATAATGTGAAACACTATTAATCCTAACACTCACCCCCTTAGTGTGAACATTATTAATCGTTAATATTCACCCCTTAATGTTTACATGGTAGCAAAAAGAAATTTCACACTTCCTCTGCAGCCTTTCTCCTACGCACTCATGATTTTTCCACACACTCGAGTGAAGGTAGAAGAAGGAACACATCAACTTCTTATCAACCATGCACTTTCGAGAACACATCTGACCAACGAGGATGGGAACACGCTTAGGAATCATCTTCTTATTAACCACTCAATCCAGGGAACACATATGACCTAGTAGTGTGGGAACTCAAGCAGGAAGACATCATAATAGTCTTCAATAGTTTTCAGGAGGCTAACCACAAACCTAGGTACGAACAGGAACACATCTGACTGTTCTACCTCATCAAGACTCATGATGTTGCCTTTCACTATGCTATTTGTTCTTCACTATGTTTTTGCATTGGGGAAATAGGAATAATCACATACACAACTAAAAATGAGAAATGGAACATTGGATCATGTTGATCATGTTCCCCCCTTAATGTGAAATTTCCACTTATTAAAAACTACAAACTGTAAAAACTGAAGCACACAACTGAAAGCAAACTCACACCACAAAATGCCACCACAGATTCGTGTGGACCCGTCTATCAGATCGATGAGAGGTCGTTGTCTGACCTCTAACCTCCAATGCCTCCATCCTCCAATTACATGCTACTATCTCAACAAATTTGAGTCTAAGGATCAATAATTACATACCTTACCTAAACGTCAGATTCCACCAAAAATGCGTTCGTAAGGTAAATTTTTTTAAATTTTCAGACTTTTGACGACGACACTTTTTTACAATGGCATTGACCGACAATACACTTTATTTCGACATTGACACTATGACCGATTTAACTTGACCTTTTGAATTTGAATAGAATTTTGACACATGACTTACAATCGACAAAATGAGTTTTGACAACTTAACTCCACTAAATAATGACATAACAAAATATGACTTTACTAACATTAGATTTTAATACTCAATGACTAACAAGACTTTTTTTTAAAACACTTTTGACTAAAATGACCTTGATGAAAAATGGCAATTGATTCTTATATAAAAAACTATATTGCGTATGGTAACAATATATGTGAAAATTCTAATATTGAATTTTCATAAATAACCGATCACTTTATAACTTTTTATAAAAACAAACTAAACACTACCAAAGAGACACTAATAAATACGTGACTTTTAACACATATAAAGCTATACGAACATGACTCAACTCAAAACTAAAATACCTTAAGACTTTAAAATGCATGGGGCGACTACTATTTTGAATAATGGCGTTATAAATTTGATATATCTAAACTCTGTTAGCAACATAGGTGAAGACCTCATGGACCTATGACGTTTCTAACAAAAAGGCGGTTTAAATTCACAGATGTCATCTGAGATTCAGACTGCGGATCCTTCTTTGGATTGTTAAGCCACACTGCCGAACCAATATCCACTGAGCTCAGTGCATTATGAATACTGTGAATCAGAGGAATGCCTGTTTGATCAGTGCACAGGAGCAGGTAACGTGGTACAAATTTGTAGATGATAGAATGATACTTAGAGCTTACACAATGACGAATCTTTAGTGCGCACAGCTGGAAGTCAATGATGCATGACAACAGACCTTGGAAGCTTTAGAATGTAAGAGAATACAGACTAATATACCGGATCCAAGCAGAACGTCTTCCGCAGATCTTGTTCAGGCTGTGCTGAGAGAATAATCCTTTCCATAAACACAATGCCCAACCCATAAAGAAATGGACAGACAATGAGACCACACATAGATTTGGCTATTCCATGCAAGGATCACGTGAGGAGGAAAACAGGCACACGTGAGGAGAAAAATGAGCACAAGTAGAAGTGATTACGCTGAATTGGAAGAATATAATTACAAGAAAATTTGCACATTTTTGGGAAACTACCCGATCTGCACATGAAGCCTCCCACCGTTTCGAGCAGGACGAAAGCGAGATCCTCAAATTGTGAGCCTAGGTTTTTATTATAATGTTGAGTCCCAAAAAAATTCTTTGCAGGATCTTGTAACTGCTGTCGTGGTTTGGCGACAGTATTTTGTGGACATCACATCAAAATGGATCATTTTTTAATGACGTAGAGTGTATTTCTACCTCGCCCAGCCAATGGTTACAAAAATTATTTACAAAGACTGACAACTACACTTTTTGTCTCATGGAGATCTACAAGTATATATATATATACTGTTTTACAATTAAAATTAACTCCAGAATAATGCAATAATCCGACATCAAGGATCTTCCCTTGTTACTGAAGACTCCACAACAGTAATCGACATAATTGCCCTTGTAGTAATTTGCTCTGATACCAAATAATAATTTGGTTCAGGTTACAGAGAATTAACACAGTAAAATATATTCTATTCAGCATAATATGAAAACATTACATAGGCTATAATATAGCCATACAGATAGGAAAACAACCTCCGATTATTTAGGGAGGTGTTATAACAAATATCCCGGAATAATATTCACGGGTATAACAAAACTATATGCGAACTCTAATATATGAGTTGTTTATAACAACTCATTTACATCCTCATATTAATGTAATATTATAAATATTACATTTACATATAATAATATATGATTAATAATGTGAAACACTATTAATCCTAACATTAGGAACATAACAACAATTTTCCGGTTCTTCACACTCAAGAAATGCTTATGTAAGACCAACAACTGTATGTCCATCTAGTTTTCTAAATTTCATATCTACTTTGGGCACTATTTGGTTTCACTAGAACCTATAGGTGGATAGACAACTATTGAACACTCATGGTTGTAAATGCATCTTTAGATGGAGAAATATATATAGATAATGAAGATAGATAAAGGAAGATGATATAGATATACATACATATACACAATTAAGTTTTATAAGATAGAACAATTCAATAATAAGATAGCCATTTAATTTTTGAGAGTATCATAATGTGTTAACTCCTAAATAGGGGTGGGGCGAGAGCCCACTCCTCCAAGAAACATGATCCTTTATTTTATTGGTATTTATATCTTTAAGAAAATTGTATAAATCATTAATTAGCGATTATGTAAGTACTTTTGATTCTTAAATTAAAATCATTACATAAGTTATTTATCATCCCTACAGTGTGTTTTAGTGTACGTTTTTATTTCCTCAAAAGTATTTTAAACAATCTTTCACAAGTGTGTTTCATTATGCAAAGTGCGTTTATTTCAACAATGTGTTTCATTCTACAAAGTGTATTTATTTCTAGCAATGTGTTCAATTCTGCAAGATTTGTTCATTTCAGCAATGTGTGGTTATTTCAGAAAGTTTCTTATAGGTTATCTTTAATAAGGCTTTAGCTAGGAAATCTTGAAGACACTGTAAAACCCGCGCAGAAAATAAAAATAATAAATATCTACAATTAATTACTAGTTCAATGAGATTCTTCTTGTTGCATATAGCTTCTGAAACACCCCTAGTTTGAATATGACATCAACCATGAGTTGATTAAATGAAGGGAATAATGACACCCATCATGAATCCAAGGTCAACCATGGAGGATATTGTATTGGAATTCCCCCTCTAAGACATAGAATAATTCATGAACGGCATGGGGGCCACGTGAATGTGGAGAATGATGGTTCTGAGGGTGGAAGTCATGGCATCGTTAAATGAATGTAGCATAACTAGGTTATTATGCATGCAATTGGCAGGGAGGCCAATTTGGTTATACGCATGGGAGGAAATGATGTTGATACTAGAACCTCCATTGATCATAACGTGTCGAATGTGTATATTATCAACATAGATGGAAATGAATAGGGCGGGTTAGGATCATTTGATTGGAGAGGGAAATCTCTTCTTCAGAGAAACTAAGAGTGGAGACTTGATGAATGGTAGTGGGAGCAGAAGATAAAGGCAAAGTGGTGAGAGCGGCCACATGATGAGGAGTGATAATGGTGGAAAAAGTTATGGGGTCATTAGGTAGAACCTCAATAGATTACAGGACCTCAATGAGGGCCTGACGATGAGACTCATAGGTTTGGATGAGGTCATACAAAGACATTTTGAGAGGAGATGGTGTAATTTTTTAATCATTTTATGATGGTCAACCTCGTCGAAATAGGGTATGCGGGTCCATGGATGTTTATTTTTTGTGCAAACGTAGATGGAATGTTGGGTAAAGGTGTAGAGGATGAGATGGTTGTTTACACCTTTCCTTTTTCTTTATGAGCTTGAGTAAGCAACTTGAACCATATTGATCGAGTGAAGAAGAACAAGATGGGCAAAAAAGTGGTGAAGGAAAAGAGTCTTGTGAAAGGAGTATGGCACACTGGAATTTTGGAGGAGTTTGGGCTAGTTCTCTAATGCGGACCATGTTGATCTCAAATGTTGGAGGAGGGTAAAAGGGTTGTGGAGGTGGAGATGGAGGTCATTGAATAGGTATGGGGTGAGGTTGTGTGGTGATAGGTGAAGGTGGAATAGGGTCCTCATCTAAAAGATCATCATCATCAAATTTTTCTTCGAGAGGACATAGTTAGAGAAGAATAGTCTTAAGAGCCTTACATTTTTCCAAATCATGCCCTGGAACACGATGGTAAGCATAAATTTTAGTATCATAAAACCCTTCTAGTTTATGTTTGAGTGGGTCATAAGGTATAAGTGGTGGCAATGTGATGATAGAGGTTTTGAAAAGGTTAGCTAAGATGTTGGCATAACACCACCGCCAATAGATCATAATGTGAATTAAGTGTGGAGTCCTGACGGAAGTGTGGGTGACATTGGTGGGAGAGGCGTCACTAAAGGTGGAATCATAGGTTGAGTAATTTTTACTACTTGTTTGGTAGATAATTCGGTTTTGGGTTTTGGTTGCACCTTCTTGAGAAAAGGTGTAGCTAATGAGCTAGTTGTTGGAGGCATTGTAGGTTTAACTTACTCTTTGGAAGGTAGTGGGGTTTTGGGATTGGGTTGCACCTTCTTGATAAAGGCGAAGAAGGAGTGCATGATGTAGAAGGGAGGGAAGATAGTGGAAGGGGAGGGGTTAGCCAAGGAGATAATGGAGGTTCAGGTGAAGATGGTGGTAAGAGGCAATGTGGAAGGAACTGGTTGAGGAGAAGGGAATGGCATGGGTAATGATGGGGATACAAAAAGTGGTGTAGGTATGGGAGGTAGAGAGGATGTAGGTAATGGAAAAGGAATAAGTTGTGTAGGTAATTTTGGTGGAACAGAGGATTATGATGAGGAGGTAGGCTATAGTTTTTGGTTTAACTTGGGTAGGAGGTTGCTTGAGCAAGGTTGATGGGTGCAGAACTAGGATATATGGAAGTGGTGAAGGTGACGAGAGGGTTAGTAGGTGAAGCTAGTGTATGCGGCCTAAGAGGTTGGGTATTCCTCTTACATCATGGGAATAGTATTTACGATGGATTATGAGGATGTGGAAAAATCCAGGTTTGACAAGAGGATGGAATAGGCTTGATTTTGGCATGACTCCCAATGTGGTAGTGGGGTGCGGATGTTGAGGAAGAGATGGGTGCATGATCAGGGGATCATTTTTAAAGTTCCCTAAACATCCCTAAATGGTGTCAGTGCATAAGATCATCTCGAGAGATTTCCAACGACTATAAGAACGTGACAAACGGACATCGGGAGCTCTAGATATGTTCGGTCAAAGTTCAGACAATGGGAAAGTCAACTCTGGTCAACTGGTCAATATTGGACCAATCGCACTGTGACACGTGGCTTGCCACCACTCGTCAAATTCACTCGATTTGCCTATCGGGAGACGACAAGTGGAATATATGCTATTGACCGAGTTAATTAATTTCGATACCCCATGGTATGGGTCGAAATTATATTTACTTGGTAAGTCCACTTAAACACCATTCCAAATGCCACGTGTGTGTATATATATATATATATATAATGTTCAAACATTAGTATAAAATGCCAGCATACTATGTTTCCACATGGAAGAAGGTGGTGAAGTAGTGGAGATGGGGGCGGTTAAGCCTAAGGTGGTCCTTTGACCACTATAAAACATGCGTGGAAAAAGGCTTAATAAAGCCTAAAACATTATCTCATCCGCCAAAAATGATGCCGCTGGGTTTTGAACCCAAGACCTCCGCTACCCAAACATATCCCGCCAACCAACTTGCCGCCAATCTCGGATGGGATAGAATTGAATTTGCGGGTATATAAAGAGCTCTTATCTCTGTGTTGTGGGTGTGTCAAACAGATAAGGACCAGATCTCAGAAAACGCCATTTTTGAAGGCCTTGCACTCAGAATGAGAACTTGGAGTAAAAAGATGAAATGAAGGAAATTCTGAGATGATTCCAATGATGTAAGATTTGATATTTTTGTTGAGTTTTAACCTATTTTTGGAAGCTTTGAATGCAGTTTTTAACAGGGATCTACAAGACAGCTAGTTGGAAAACACAAATTTCAATGCACTTCTGGTCCGAAAATGTGACTTGGTGTAAACATGAAAAGTGTTCAAAATTTAGAGATGATCTCAGATATATGATTTGTTTTCATAGAATGTTTTTAAATCTCCATTTTAGGTGTTTTTCTAACACAGTTGTAGGGAGATCACATTGTGAAAACACTGTAGGAGCCACGGATCGTTCTTGGGACAGTTTCTACTATTTTTCAGAGTTCTTGGGACATTGATCAGCTCATTTGCAGGTTGTGATTCATTATTGGTTGTTTGTAAGAGTTATTGTACTTAAATTTCAATATTATTAATGGATCGGTTCAATCAACCCGGGGACGTAGGAATTTCTGAACCCCGTAAACAATCTTGTTTGTTATCTGAATGTTTTCAGTTTTCTGATTATTTATTTGCTACACAAGTTTTCCACACTTCTATGGATGCATAATAATCAGAATTTAATCAATTTGTGGAGTTTAGAATACTTAAAATTGGTTAAGAAAATCATGATCTTTGGGAACTTTAAAAGTGAAAAAAATACAACACACGTTTTCATATCAATGCAGATAGGGGTTTTTGGCACAGGAAAATGTTTATTTGATGGTAACAATTTAGGTTTGGGTGAGAGTGATGAATAAGGGGTAGCTACAACTTGTATGGGCATGGTGGGTTTAGTTATCTAAAAACCTTTGGATAGATCCTGAAGTGTCGGCAAACAATATCTCAGTATTTGCATTGAGATAGGGAGCCGAAGGTATCCTGCAAAGCATGGAATTTTCAACATAATCCAAGAGGTTGACCAAATGTCGAACGAAACCAAAGTAGAGGGGGATGATGTTGATTTGGTAGTAATCCCTGTAAATAATGTCTATGAGACAGGGAAATGGTTGGCTTCAGACTCTGTGGGTAGAAGAGACGATAGTAAATCGGCAGGTGGTATTTAAAATCCAATGGGAATCATTTCCAACATGAAGATATTCCACTAGCGTATCCTTTGTGGGAAGAGGAGGAGGTAAATTTTATTGTATAGGCTCTTCCTTTGGTAAAGAAGAGAGTACATTGGGCTCTTCCATAGGGAGAAGAATGGGTAATGCGGGTTGCTCGATAGGTGGCAAGATGAGTGGGATAGATGCATATGAAGATAAGGAAGAATCCTCCACGGGTAAAGAAAAAGGTAAGGTGGACTCCTCCGTGGGTAGAGAATAAGGTAAGGTAGACTCCTCCATGGGTAGAGAAGTAGATGAAACAGGTGCCTCCATGGGTGGAGGAGCTTGTGCAAGAATTTCCTCAATAGATGGGATGGGAGGAAACTGAGTGGAAGGAACTGATATGACATCAAAATGACATGGACCTCTCGAACATTGGTATCATTAGTTGAGGTTTTGTTGGCTTGGCTGGATGATGGGGTGTGATTTGGAAATGGTTTCTTGAAGATGTGGAGGTTTTGGTTAGCTAGTGCATTGGGGTTATCCAAGACGAGATCTCCATTATCTAACAATTCTTGGATGATGTTTTTGAAATTTATACAATTACCATCACTATGACCTCTAACATGCTATGATAATTGTAGTAATCATTCTCCTTGTACCATGTAGGTACAGGATGGGAAGGGTCAAAACTAGTATGTGTTTTGGTGGAAGAGTGATTTCTCCATCCTTTATAAGTTTTTCCAAAATAGAAGAATAAGGTTCTCCAATGGGAGTATATTTTTGTTATTCCCACTTGAACTGGAAAGTTTGAATAGGGAAAGATTAGAAGAAGGTTTTGATTGGTTAGATGGATGAGAAGGGCTGGATTTTAAAACCACTTGCATTAGCATATCCTTTTGCTTTAGAATAATTATTTTGTGGTTTAGACGAAGAAGCATCATTAGTTTTCAAGGGAGTGTTTTTGTTACGGAATGGTAACTTCTTCTCCTCAATAGTGCAGATTTCAAGTTTCCAGGCCATTGTGAATGCCTCGTCAAATGTGTGGAAATTTTAGACTTAGAGAGTTGGTGAGATGTGTCTAGCACAAGCTCGGGTAAAAAAATCTATTAAATCGGTTTGAGGCAGTAGGAATGTGAGTTGGTTAATCAGATATGCCAATGAGTGACAAAGTTTGCGATAGACTCATCCTCATGTTGGTGTGTTGTGTACAAGTCGGTCATTGTGACCTTCTTGACAATGTTGATAGAAAAGTGGTCTAGAAAATCTTGAGCTACCTAATTAAATGAAAATATGGAGTGCCTAGGTAGAGCACTATACCAATCTAAATTCAGTCTCATCAAGGACATTGGGAATGTCTACAAGAGCAAAGTGTCATCATGAGCGATGAGATAACACACATGTTTAAAAGACTACAAATGTTGTTGTGGGTCTTCTTTTCTATTGAATTGGTTGAATTTTGGAATTTCCAAATGCATAGGGTATGGATGAATCAAAATGAAAAAGTGAATAAGCTCATTACAAATCTTGTCGTATGTTAAAGAGTTGCGCGAGATAGAAACAGATGCGTCTAATGTCTGCATCTTGTCCATCATCATTTTGATAAGATATTTTTTGGGCTATGATGACAAAGACCCCCTACAAAGTATAAGGAGGGAGATAATATGGGTATGATGTGGATGAGACTCTAGTATGTGGTCGTGTCGAGTATAAAAACTATGATGGGGGAATATAGGATGGGATGGATGTCACGGGACAAAACCTAGGATAAGTAGTAAATGAAATAGGTGGTTGTTGATGGTAGGTTTAGGTAGGTGGGATGGACGTAAAGAATCTCGTGGTGATTGGTGGGAGAGACTACGGGATGGAGAGAACCAATTTTGTAAGGGAGTGTGGGTTGATGACACCAAAGGTGACTAGGATGTGAAAGGTGCATGGGAATAGGATGATGCAATTATGCCTACACTAAGGGCAATGCATGATGATATGGTAGATTTCGTAGGGGAGATGGATGTCGAGGGCACGGTAGTTGTTGTAGGTGTGACAAATACCGATAATATGGGGTTAAGATGAGAAACCATGGGAGATGAGGCGAGAAGCGGGTAATGACATTCTAGTAGTGGTTGATGCAGAAGTGGGGGAAACGTGGGGAGGAACAGATATAGGCATGTCGTATAGGAGTTATCCAGATGAGTCACGGTGGATGAGTGAGAGAGGTAATACTGCAGTGCGGTGGGGTTTTGATCAAGGAGTCTTGCGAACTCCTCATCACCGGTATGTATGGTAATAGGATGGTTGGGGTCCATAGGTGATGAAATGGAACATGGCATTGGGATAGGTGGGAGTGGTTGGTGGCTAGAATGGAACACGAGAGCATTGGCTTGTCTACGAGGCAAAACCATGTGACTGACAAAGATAACTGGTAATATGAGCTTTGTTGATGGTACAGAAACAAAGAAAGATGGAATATAATAGATCTAGAAAGTGGAATTTGGTTGTTTTGATTTCAAAACCAAAACACGAGATCGAAACCAGCTTAAATAACCAATGTCAATATAGGAGCGTAACCGATGCCGATCTTATGAACCGATGTTGAATTCTTGTGGAAAATTGAAAGATTTGAAAACTTGGCTATAAATGGTGAATATCAGGTGAAACTAGGTTCTGAAGGTGATATAAAAGACCTAGAAATGTAGTGGAGTGACAGAGGAAGTCACAGCAAGTGATGGAAGTGATTTGAACACTATTTTAGTTAATTGAAAAAATAGAAAGGAACCGAAAATAGTCACCAACCGATGGTGGTATGATGAATGAACCGATGACAGTCATTAGACCGATATTGCTACTATGAATGAATAACAGATTAAAATCTGGAGATGAAAAGGTATGAATGAGATGGATCTGAACTTTGTAGGTGATAAAATAACACATAAAAGATTATAAGATGATAGAACATCTCACAGAAAAGAACATAAATGTAAATTGAATGCTATTTTAGCGGAAATGACCAAAAAAGAACAAAATGGATGGCGATCATCAACCGATGACAATATGATGATTTAACCAATGGCGGTCATTTGGACCGATACCGCCATCTTGTGAAATCTATGAAGAGATGGAAAAAGTGAATTTGGTGATTTAGATCAAATAAAAGGCTAACCCAGAATTAGTATAGCAATGATAGATCCTAACACACTCAGAAATAGTTGGAATACACCAACTATGATTTTGGAGTGTGTAGGGAGAGAAAAATGGAGAAAGATAAACTCACACCTCAAAACACAAATCAAGAAAAAGCTAACAAACACGAAATCCTATGTTGTAGATTTTATGTTGTGGCTTATGCCATTTAGGACTGACTTGTGAATAGAATATAATTTTTGGTTAATGAAGGTGCCCTACGGAAACTAAAAAATATGGTTAGTTTCAGGTAAATTTTTTCTTAGGCCCCCCATATATACTTCACAGTACGTGAGGCCCTACTCTGATATGATGATTGGCTAGAACACCAGCTTAGCTCCACCGCTAATCTGATTATTAGTCATTACGGTAAATACCAGGAGGGAAGATGTTTAAGCAGTGAGTTGTTTGTTTTAGTGATTTGGTTTGGGAGTGTGTGCACAAAGTGAACTATGATTCAATTTTTCAACCATCAGCTAGTCATGACTTCCAACATATAGGTTGCCCACAATTTAAATGAGCTAAAATGCAGCAGACAAAAATGAGATGTAAATATTTTAAACCCAAATCCATAATGAAATTCGATGAGAGCAATGATGAATAGGAAAGATTATGTCTTTCACTAATGCAATACAAAATAAAAAGAAGCGTTATTTTTAGTCCAAAATACAAGTTTCACTGAGACAAGTAGAAGAGGAAGAATGTTCCAAGGGAGAAATTTTAATGTGAACTCTTTCAAAAGGAAATAGACACACAATGATTCCCTAAGAATGAATAATGAAAAAGAACTGTTATCCAATTTTTCTTCTTGAGGAAAAATAGGACAATAGGGGGCTATTAGACCCTAGGATTGTGAAGGACTCCCACGGAGAATTTTGGGTGGGAGGCACCATTTTTGGGTTTAGGTAGCATTTTTAATGTTCTAGGGAAATGTGAAATTATTAGAGAACATTTAATGTCTTCTCAATTTTGAGAAGCTCAAATCCTACCTAAGGAGTGTGCATAGGGCTTTGGAGGGTCCAACTTTACTCAACACTAGAAAATGGTTAGAATATTGTATAAAGGTTATAAGGTGTCCTACTTCATCTCCATAATGCCATGTAATTAACAAAATTATTAAAAGGTTCAACGGGTTGGTGCAAGGTTTAAAAATGTGTCAAATGGACTTGAAGGTATTATTAGCTCAAACAACTAGTCAAGCAGCTTGGTGAGCTGCTCGGTGAGTTGAGGGCGAGTTAGAAGTTCTCAAGTTGCCTGAGTTTAATCCTAGTTGTCCATCACGTTGGTAAAGACAATGTCGAGGAGCTTATTTTTGAAGCATTGACTTGGCGAATTCACGTACAACTCATCATTGAGATAGAGCTTTGTTTGGGAATGTTGAAGGGTGGAAGAAGTTCCAAAGTTCCCGACAAGAAACTCGAGAGAATAAATAACACTGAAAATGTAAAAGGAAAACTAATTCACCATTTCGACGAACTTGGAAATCATTAGAAGCTATGCATGAGTCATTGAAATAAGAGCATAGTTATATGCTCGACCTGACCATGTTTAAAAACTCACGACCATGTAACAAAGTAGATCTAGTGAGTTAAGGGCCCAGATATGTCAGCCAAGCTATAGGGATATATGTGTTGGTTTGGGGAACTTTCCATAGCAAGTCAAGAGGTGGCTCGAAGGAGATCCCAAGAATTCCATGATGTTAAGAAAGGAGGTTGAATGCATACCAAAGAGCTCCAAATATAGCTTGGGTGAGTTAAATGGGTCAAGCTAATTCATACAGAATCCATGAAAAGTTAATAAGGAACTCGAGCTAAGTCGACATTAGCAAGGAACCCACATGGTTTGTCAAAATAGCGAACAATTCGACTTAGGATGGCTTATCAGGAGATATATGTAATTTGGATGGCTCGTGCAAGTGAAAAGATCCAAGCGGATGGGTAGGATGTCACGGGCATAACTCGAAACATAATACTAAGGGGTTCGGTTTGAGAACGTATCGACTTAAGTGCAACACGAAAAGGAAAGATTAAGGAATCGAACATGGGGAACTTAACATCGGTTGAACTTGTGGAGTGACGCCGAATAAAGGAGGGACTCATGTGAGTTTTCAAAGTAACGAAGGATGGATTGCTAAAGAGAGTTAACAAATAACTCATTTATGTGAATTAGATGAAGCATAAAAGCCACATAGTGAAATATCAATGAATAAATTGTGTAGGTGACAGAAGGAAGATCTCATGACCTTACTGAGCTATGGAGTTACAATGATTCACAATTTAAAGGATCTCGTGGATGCATACAAGGAGTTAGGGCTATCACGGTCAAACGACTTGAGATGAGTTAGCATGGGAGAATGGAGATCATTTTAGGGGCTCACAAGGTGTTTGAAAATCCATGACACTTTGAAGTAGATTGGCTCTGGTCGAGCTTATAGAGGACCAATGTGTAGCTTGACACAAATAATACAGGGCAAGTTAATTCATATTATGTAGCGATGATGGACTTGATTTCAATATCAAACACGTGTGCTAATAGCGTCTTGGAATAATTAGAGTTTGATACTTGTAGCTCTAATTAATGCAACTCGGCCAAGTTGTTTTTATAGCTCGACATGAGCTCATTTGGTTACCTCACAGAGTTCAGTGGAAACCTTAATGTGAGAGGCTCATAAAATGGTTCTCAGTGTGACATTTTGCAAAATGAATAAGCGGAGGCAATGGGAATGTCGAGCCAGGGTATTTGAAGAATGGAGCTTAGGGAGTTAGTGATTGTAGTAAATATCTTTTTGTTGGCATTGTGAAAACCTTCGTCGGCCAAGCATTCAGTGCATGGGCGATGAGACTTTTTCTAGACTCAACGAGCTATAAGTTAGGTTGAATACAATCGACTCAAAGGTTGAGTATGGATTGACATTGTATGATTGGTACCAAGTGGACATTGGAAGGAGTCTCAAATGTAATATAGTCCTGATGACAGTGAGCCATGCATCTGGGTGAGGCATTCAATCGAACCGCTAATGTTTCAGAGATCAATAAGGATCCTAGTGGAATTTAATGGGGTCGTCCTTGAATTGATTCAGAGATTCCAACGAGTTCAAAATTGGTGAAAGAGACAACTCGTTGGCCCAAATTCTCGAGTAAGGAGCTCGGATTTTCATATAAATAGCTCAAGTCACAATGAGCTCATGAAAATCCAACGATTGATGAATGATTCGGCTTGGGTTTAGGAGAATATGGATCGTGCTCATGCCAAATCATTTGGTATTTGGTGGGGTCAGTTTGATAAGAAGCAAGCTGAGTGAGTCAACAACGAGATTGCATGAACGCCGAGTGAGTGAGGGGAATTTGGGGAACCTTGGGTTCATTTGCAATTTAGTGGGCCAAATGATGCTTAGATTACGCAATTTTCAAACTTATCGTGGAGAAGTGGATATCGAGAGCCAAAGCACCAAGTTGGTTCCCGCGAAATATGGGAAGCCGAGTGTAAATCCCGCAGTGGGGAGTTTCACGTTGTTTCGGACATGGTGGAGATCCGTGTCATTTGAGCCAGGGATTGATTGGGCCAAGTTTGTTTGAATTTCAATAAACAATGTGCCGAGATCAATGTCAACGTATAACACTTAAAATGGTAAAGAGGATTCGACATTCAAGAACTTCAAGCTTAGTAAATAGACCAGCGGATTCGCAACATAGTGGTCAAAGCCTAGAATAACTAATTCGAGTCGAGGCATGAAGCACAATGAAGTAAATAAGGTAACCCTCTAACCATGTGGGACATGTTGATATAACTAATTTAGTTAGCGTAGTAATGCAACCAAGGAGACCCGGTCAACATGGAAGGGATATCAGATGCCACTTATAGAATAAGGTAGTCGGTAATAAACAAGAAGCCCATCCAAAGTTAAGTTAATATACAAAGTGGTTAGCGGGAATTTCAAGGATATCAGTGAATGAAATTAAAAAAACCCGCCATGTAAGCTAAAGGGATTCGAGCAATTGGGCCAATTCACACTTAAATCCTTCAAATGCAAATTCAATTCTCTAGGTCTCACCTATGGACCGGGATGACCTTTGGAAGGAAATTAAAATGTTATTTACTTTAAAATATTTTATTTTAATTACTATTTTTAATTAAAAATATTATTTTAATTAAGTGGAGAATTGAATTCAAATTTTTGAATTTATGAAGTTATGGTGGAATGATATTGGGGATTCAATTAATGATGTAATTAATGGAGGTCATCATGTGCCATTATTCATGACCTAGAATTTAGGCTTTCTCCATCCTTTCTCTTCAAGGATATTTTCTATAAATGTAAAAGGAGAAGCTCATTCCAAGGGGTTGAACAAATATACAAGTGTATATTTTTCAATAATCCTCTCTCTTTTGCAAGTTAGCTTTGTGGATGATGGAAATTTCAAGCCTCCTTTCAAGACTGTAATGGAAACTATTACCTATTATGAATGTAATGATGCATTGTGCTTGTTATTGAATCAATAAAATGTGTGTTTTGTGACTACTCTTAGTCCTTTCATCATTCTATACTTCTTTCTGACTTTATCGGGCTTGTAAGTACACTGTGCAAGTTCAAAGTTTACATCACGGTTCTTAGATTTCTATGATTATTGAGTGGTGGAGTATTGCATGTAGTTGAGTTGTGATGCTTACTCACCCTTCTCGCCATTCTTCTTTAGTGGAAGACCGAAAGATTGTTTGTCTAGTTGAGTTCAACAAAGGGAACACATGCTTCTTAGTTTGTGGTATTTTGTTTACCCTTTCTAAGTTGCGGTAGGGTGAAGTTGTCTTATGGTGTATAACACCCTCTTGATACAACCTTTCCCAAAGTCCTGCAATACCCTTTATTTGGTGCATCAACATCCCTAGAATAGTTTTATTTCATGCAAATCTCTCTCCCTAAATTCCATGAAAATATTAGTATAGGTATAGATAACCATTTTATTACACTAGGAGTAGTATAGCACTTAGTTTAGGAAGAGGAAGCCACCTTCTCCTGGAGGTTCACCTCGAGCCCAAGTCCCACAACTTGAGAGGTGATCCCATGTTACCCAATCACACCAAACATCTTGTTCACATTTTGGCCATTCGGAGGGTGTAGTGATTTGGCGATAACAATTTTTGGCATGCCGGTGGGACAAAGAGTTGGTACTTATCTTCTCACTTGCACAAGTCAAAGTACCTAACAACTCTATATCTTTGGATTTCAAATCTTAGTTCCTTAACTTATGCGAAAAATTTAGACAATAGCTTATTCGGAGAAAGGAATTTATCAAAGATATCGAACTATCCTTGTCTCCTCTAAGGAGAAGGAGAAGAGGCATGTCAACATCACCCATTGCAAAATCACCTCGTAGGGGTCATTCAACTCCTCATTACGGAAGGTTTCCTCCACCAAAGAACAATTGACCTCTCATTCTTATGGGGGAACCAAGTTTTTCCCCCTTTCAATGTAGGTAGTCCTCTTCGTTGGCATAACGTGACTCTATACCTATGTAAAACTCAAAATTTTACCCTCATACAGGAAACTCATGTTACTCCAGTGGAACATATTCTTGATGTAGCTATCATTTTTGCAATACATAATATCACAAAGGACAACATTACAGTTAGACTTCTTGCTACTTCTTTCAAAGGAAAAGAACTTCAATGGTTTCAAGGGTTAAGTTTTAGTACTATAAACACTTAGGATGAGTTAAGAGAAAATATCTGTAAACAGTTTGAAGACAAGAGTGATCACCTATCACTCTTGGAACAACTCACTACCATAAAGAGAGCTCCTCAAGAATACATGAGTGATTTCAACTTCTGATTCCAAAAGACTTGGAATAGGATTATGGAACTCATAAATCCTTCTCCAAATAATGCATTCTTATATTATTTGCAAGCCTTAAATAGTGATTTAGCAGTTATGATCTAGTCCATGGGAGGGACTACATTTCCTGATACCTACGAAGTTGTCATAAGAGTAGAGAATTCCTTGATTTAGGTTGGAAAGATAGCTCCATGACCGACGATTCCATTGTCTCTAGATCTTACAAACACTTAGCCTACCATTTCTCCTATCTTAACAACTTCCAAGAAACTAGTTCACTCTACCCCCGTCTCTTCAAACAATTTATTTGAATTCATGTCACTGCTGCAAACTTTTGGGAACAAGCTCGTTGCACTCAAGAGGAAACAATTTCAATATAATCATATGTACCGGTGAAAAACTCAACAAAGATCGGGTAATCATCATCCTTTTCAAGGGACCAATTAGCCTCAAAATCAAACTGTAAGTTTGTTGTCGTCTGCAAATGTGCAATAGGAAATTGGAAGTTTTCAAGTACGAAAAATTCAATATTCAAAATTTTCATGTTTTATCATTCCTAGGCACCCCAAGAGAAATTCAATATTCTGGTCACCCCTATTTGATGTAAAATTGGTCCCCCGGGTGATTTATGAAATTCTATCCATTCCCCTAGGTGATTTTAGGGAGTTCTAAAAGATGCTATCTACTCGCAGTATTGGGAAGGGCTATAGCTGGCCTTCCTAGGACTAGATCAACCCCTTGGAGCAGAAAGGAAGGGTAAAATTCAACATGTAGGTGAATTGAAAACCCTAAAATATCATAGAAATTATTTTGGAAGGTTTTTGGAAGTTTTGAGAAACTTGGAGTAGTTTGAGAAAAATTAGGGTTCACAAGCCTAGCGATACACAAGTCTAAAATAGTTCTTGGACTTGAAGATGATTCTGGGAGCACAACATGGAGTTAGAAGAAAAAAAAATACCTTCGGAAATATGATTCAAATACCTACATTATGGTGAAATCATATTTTTCACAACACCTTGGCGCATAGGATTTGCAAGCAAGTTTTATGAGGTACAAGTGAAGTCTTAAATCACAAATCCACTTTTTTCGGAATCCAATGAATGAATAAAGATATGAGACCCACACCATTGGATTCAAAAGGCCATTACAAGTCAGTATTATATAAAATTTCACCAATAAATTCCACCGGGAGCTCAATTTATCTTCTTTCCAAGTTACCCTCTCAAAGGTAGTTCAGGACTTAGTCATTTTTCGGAGGACACATGTCAACACCAGGAGCCTGGTGGGATTTCATGTCCCCAATGTCCCTAAGGTTAGGTACAAAAACCCTTTAAAAATGTTCCCAGCCCCCATGTGACCTCTTGTACCCTCATATGACCTCCGAGACTTTACTGATTCGGCCCAGGAGTATTTTTGGAGCATCCATTCCCCGCTGTCGGATCTGGTGCCATGTGTCAGCTCCAGAACACCATGGAAATAGATTTCCCTTATGTCCCTGAGGTAAGGGACATCAGACCTTGAAAAATGTGCCCATACCCTATGGGGATTCATTTGGACACCCACGTGACCGACTTTCAACCCCTAGGTGCATTATTGAGCATCCATTCCTTGTCATCGGATCAAGCGCTGCGTGTCGGCACTCTAGGACCACCGTGGAAATGTATGTCCCTTATTTACCCGAGGTGGGAGAAATAAGACATGGAAAAATTCTCCCAGCGCCTATGGGAGTCATTTGGACATCCATGTGACCAACTTTCACCCCGAGTGCTTTAAAGCAGCTTTTTCCTCCTTCATTCCATGTCGTTGGATCTAGTGCCACGTGTCGTCCTCTTCACCATCTGTGGAATTTTATGTCCCTCATGCCCTTGAGGTTAGGGACATCAAACATGAAAAAATATTCCCAACTCCAACTCAAAAATTTAAATAAAATTCTAATTGTTAGTACACCTCTTGCTACTTCTAACTACTTCTCCATTACCAGAAGAAAACTGCAGAGAACACCAGTCCACCACTCCACCATTGCCAAAACTTGAACCAGCTCTATTACAACACATCATACTTCACTCCATGATGGCACATAGGTCTCATAATAAAAATTCATCGAGATAAGAAGAAGAAACGAAGAACATAGAAGAACAAAGGGAAATCCCCATTGCCATGAAACCAAAATTCAAACATATCTTGCAAACCGTGCTCGGATTGATGAACCATTTGTTGCTGAGTTTTATCTCTTGAAGGCCATTAAAAAAACTTTTAATCCTCCCTGGTGGTGCATAGAACATTCATAGTGAAGAAATCTCATTTCTGGCTCAACGAAGGAAAAATTGAATTTCCCATCAAACCATTTGTCGGATTGAAGGGAAATTTCTCCTGAAGCATAAGAAGCAAAAACCTATCGCAATGGAATTTATTTCATCAAAAATGGAGAAAAAACCAGACCTGAAAATTTCAAGCTCCATTAATTTCTGCAACGACATAGTAATGGAAAAAATCAGCGAGCTACCTCTCCGCTTCTCAAGGTTCCAGTAGGCGAAATCACCCGAAAATTGAAGGAAACAATTGTCAAAAAATCTAGTTTCGCACGAACTAGTTTTCACACCATGAAGTAGATATTTTTTAGGGATATTGAGGTCTTTGTTTTTTATCACCATTCTTCCCTTGTTGAATAAATTTTCAAATTCCCAAAGATCCGATGGGTGAAATCATCCAAAAATTGGAGGGAGTGATCGTTGAAAAATCTAGTTTCACATAAACTAGTTTTTATGCCATGAAGTCCATTTTTTTAGGAATATGGAGGACTGATTTTTGTCATTATTCTTCTCCCACTAATGAAAACATAATTTTCCCACTTATTCAGATGAAGGAATTACTCAAAATTCGAGCGTGGAACCTTGGAATAAAACCCATAATTTCAAGACCTATTTTGTTGCAATTTGACATTTGTGGCACACTTACTAAAAATAGCATGTTTCCTTGCATAGGGGTATGTTACTTTGGGTAAGACACCATTTTAATATGAAATGAGTAAGGCGGTGAAAAAACAGAGGGAGCATCGCAAGCAAGGTCATCTCACTCACAAATCACACTTACTAAAAATAGTAAGTTACACTCAAAAAGTAGTTTTGGCACAATGGGTCATACAAGGATAATCATTCAGGGGGACATCATTGTTTGGGAGCATCCTAGTCATTTTTCACAGGGCATTCAAGATCCATCTTAGTTCATTCAACTTGGCAAGCGTTCGTGAGCTAATTTGGAGGAGTTTCACAGTGTGCAAGGAGTTCAAAGATTCAAAGTTTCACTGCATTTGGAGCTTTCCATCGGTGAGGATCAATGGACTTCATCGGGTGACATATCTTCTTCCTCTCTTTCCCTCTCTTCTTTCTCTCTCCATTCCAATTCTTCGTTATGTGTCATCATTGTATTTCATCTTATTCACTTAAGTGACCTATTTCAAATTTGTAAAAAGTATTTTCTCAAAATTATAAGAGAAATACTTAATTCATGGAAAATGAAAGGTCATGAGTAGAATATGAAAACCAAGAGTCATGTGAGGGAGGTGAAAATTTGATTCTATTCTATAAATTTTAAGGCCATTCCCATTTCAAAGGGTTGGTAATTGATCTTGTAAACTCAAAAGTGCATTGTACTTAGAGAAAGCAAAGGAGATAACCATTTCCACCTTTTCTAAATTTTCCCCATTCCCACATTATGTACAAATTTTATTTGAGAAATCAATAAAATAATAAGGAGTTTCTAGCTTTCTTTGACTAAGGGATTTCTTGATACTTGGTGATCAAAGTGAATTCAATTTGGTCTTGTTGCTATTCGGAGAGTTGTTTCTTCCGATGAATGCATGTGTTGAAGTTTCTAACTAGTGTGTGTGTGTCGGAATTTGATTTGCTACCTATAGCATTATTTCTCCTACCTCAATTCTCACTCCTTTTCCCACTTTCGACAAAAAGTCTTCCCTAACAAGAGATTTCTAGCTTTGCACAGGGTGTTTGGAGTGCCCCCGTTGGATCCCGGTCAAAAGGCCACCACAAAAATCCAAATTTTATCACGCATGCACATACGACAACTACACTAGTTAAGTAGAGGGACTTAGATTCCTAGAGCATTGGCAATAAATCTACAAGTTTTTCACCCAACAAATTTTCTTGGCAACAGTTTTTGGCGCCCACCGTGGGGAAGATTTAGCAACATCTACACCCAATATACGACCGCAAGGTCTGAAAAAAATCATATTTCAAAGAAAAACATTTTTGAAGGTGAATCCATCAAGGAAAAAACCCCTGTCACGTTTGTTTCCCACATCATGAAGAAATTCCTAGATTGGAGTGAAGTACCAATGAGTGAAAGTGAATAAGAAGAAGAAGATGTCTTCCTAGAAAAGAAGATCATTGATCAACCATGGTTTCGGACTAGTGTTGACAAAGGAAAGAAGAAATAATTTATAGTCAATGAAGAAGAATGGACTCAAAGGAGACATAATATAAGGTGTGAAGCTCGAGAACATGCCAAATTCTTACAAGAGATGAATGAGAAACTTGAAGCAGCCCATAGCGAGAAAGAAGAAGAGGAGAATCATCCTATAGAGGAAGACTCTGAAGGTCATTCATACCATAGGGTTTTCATACTTGAAAGGTTCTTGAATTCCTGAAGAAAATCCTATCCTTGAGCCTTCAAGAAGATAAAATCAGCATTCAAGAAGATGATGAAAGACAGGACGGTGTAAGATCCACTGAAGAATATTTTTGTAATCTCACACAACTCACTAAAAAATTGAGAACATTGTCCTTCTTCCACCATTCTCTAGAAGAATTCATTGCATATGGTGATGAAGAAATGAACATGTTGAAAAGAGAATATGTGGAAATACTTGAGAGCATAATAAAAGGAAATTCTGACCCCAAAGTCTTTGATGAAATTTGGAGGTATGCTTTAGCTCTACAGAGAAGATATGAACATTTTGAAACTCTACATCAAATGGAGGAAGAAGATGAGATGCACCCTATGGAAGAAGACTCGATTGCTGCCCATACTATGAGGTTTTCATTCCCGAAATATTCTCGGATGCTTCTGAAGAAGATCTTGTCATGGAACCTCCCAATGAAATCCAAAGCAATGTCATGGAGAAAGAAGTAGAAGAGACAAAGATAGAATCACCATTTAGCAATTCCATTTGGCTCAAGTCACAGCCCATGGGGGGAATAATATATTCAATAAAGGAAGATCCTTGCTGCATAATGGATGATCTAATGCTCTCCGAAGACTCCACCAATGATGAAGAAGATGGTTAATTCAAAGTAAGCATGGATGATCTCTTTTCAATTTTTTATCTTTCAATTGATGATGAAATGGAGAGATGTGAAGAAGTGCAAGAAACTTAGCTGACATCATGGCCCAAAAATGATGAATTCAAGATGGTCATAGATAATCCTCCTTCCTATTTTGATTCCTCAAGTGACGTAAAATTTTTCGTGAAGAAATGAAGGAATTCAAAGAATCAAACTCTCTCCCGATGCAATCATGGATGATCAAATGGAAGAAGCCCACTCTATTTTCAAATCTGAGAAGAATGAGAAATTTAAACACAACACCTACTCACTTAAGGAGAAAAATCATCATCTTGGTGAAAACATATCCTTTTATCTTTCACATGAGCAAGAGGATTTAATAATGGATGATCAAGATGTAGCTGAAAATTCTTCTCATACTGCTGCCCCAACACAGTTGTCTACTTCTCACCAAGGAGAAGATGATATGGATTTTGAGCTTGAAGGAGTGCCATTCCCTCTAAGCTTGGACATCTTCTCCTTGTCAGTAGGTGTCTTGAATCAAGTATGCTCATGTATGAAAAAAGTGAATCTTCGAAATGCAAATCATGAAAGAGGTATATGAGAATTTTTCCGATGAATCATGGGTCTCAGATAGATCAGATTTGTAACCATCTCCTAAAGGCAAAACAAGAATATTAATCTAATAAAGATAAAAAAGAGCCTATGGAAATTTCAGAATAACTATCCATACAAGACATCTTGAAGGCTGCAGAAGAAACTGAGGATCCTTAACTCAGTCTTGAACTCTTTACCCGGCCATGGAGATACAAGAAAAGTATGAGTCAATTTGTGCTTCCTATCTTGGTGCATTATTTTTCATGTTGAAATTGAGCAAATGGATAAGCTTGATGACTTCTCTAATACTTTGGTTGACGAGAATAAACATGAAAACATGCCTTTTTCTTCCACATTATGTGAAGAAGTTCATGAGTGCAAAAGAATAAAAGTTCATGTATCTCCTTTGGACATCTCCATTTTTGAAGACAACACCTCTGCCATGGAAGAAGATAATAGGGAAAACATTGAGCTGATTTGCATTGAAGAAATTTGTTCAGAACATGGTGAAAATTAGCTTTGGGGCAGCGATGAGATGCTCGATGGAGAATCATCTATATGGATAAACATGGAAGGAAACTAACATGATGAAACTGATTTCAGAGGGGATGAATGCAGTGAAATTTCTAAGCAAGGACCTGAACATCAAGAAGATCACATGGAATCACTCCTACCAAGTACATAGACAATTGTTAAAGCACTGGATTTTATAAGTAACTAAGGAGAGGGGGTTACTTTATGGAGCCACCAATGGCTTTGCATATCAATATCACTCAATGTTGTCCACTCAGGGATAACTCTTGAAATGAAAAGTTCTTCAGAGAAAGTGGTTTTCCCCCGCATTGTACCACAAGTGATGGCTAGGTGTGTTTCCCTTCCTGTTGTGTGTTTTTTTTTCATGTGCGTGTGTGTTTCCTTATTTTCTCTATCTTGTTATAGGCTGTACATGACTCCGCAAATCCCAATGGATAAGACACTAGTAAAAAAATTATATGGTCTGAAATTGAGATTCTAGATTCCCATGTCATGTCTTCACTATGCTCAGTCCATGCCATGTCCCCAAGCTAGAGCCAATTGTTGTCATGCAAATGTGCAACAGGGAAATTGGAAGTTTCCAAGCATGAAAACTATATCCCAATGTCAAATTTTTCATGTTTTATCATTCCTAGGCACCCCAAGAGAAATTCAATAGTCTAGTCACCCCCTATTTGATGTAAAATTGGTCCCCTAGGTGATTTAGGAAAGTCTATCCATTCCCCTAGGTGATTTTAGGGAGTTCTAAAAAGATGTTATCTACTCGCGATTGAGAAGGGCTATCACTAGCCTTCCTAGGACTGGATCAACCCCTTGGAGTGGAATGGAAGGGTAAAATTAAACATGGAGGTGAATTGAAAACCTTAAAACATCATAGATACTATTTTGGAAGGTTTTGGAAGTTTTGAGAAACTTGGAGAAGTTTGAGAAAAATTAGGGTTCACAAGCCTAGGTAAAACAAGTCTAAAATAGGCTGCTTTGACTTCGAAGTTGATTTTAGGAGATCTGGATGGAGTTAGAAGAAAAAAATACCTCCGGAAAGAGGATTCAAATAACTACATGATGGTGAAATCATATTTTCACAACACCTTGGCGCATATGATTTGCGAGGTAGTTTTTATCAAGTATAAGTGGAGTCTCAAATCACAAATCCACTTTTTTAGGGATCTCGATAAATGAATAAATATATGAGACCCACACCATTAGATTAATAATGACATTTCTAGTTAGGATCATATAAAATTTCACCAATAAATTCCCCAGGGATCTCAATTTATCGTCTTTCCAAGTTACCCTCTCAAAGGCGCTTCGGGACTTAGTCATTTTTAGGAGGACACGTGTCAACACCAGAGTCTGTCAGATTTCATGTCCCCAATGTCCCTAAGTTCAGGTACGTAACCCTTGAAAAATTCTCCTAGCCCCCATGTGACCTCTTGGACCCTCATATGACCTCCGTGACTTTCATGCGCTCAGCCCCTGGAGCATTTTTGGAGCATCCATTCCTTCCGTCGAATCTGTGCCACGTGTCAACTTCAAGAACACCATAGAAACTGATTTACCTTATTTCCCTAAAGTAAGGGACATCAGACCTTGAAAAATTCACCTATAACCTATGGGAAGTCATTTGGACACCCACGCAACCGACTTTCAGCCCCTAGGTGCATTTTTGGAGCATCCATTCCTCGCCGTAGGATCAAGCACTGCGCGTGTCACCTCCAGGGATGACCGTGGGCGATGTCCCTCATTTCCCTAAGGTTGGGAAATCAGACATGTAAAAATTCTCCTAGCCCCTATGGGGAGTCATTTGGACATCCATGTGACCAACTTTCAACTCCCAATGCTTTAAAGTAGTTTTCTCCTCCTGCATTCCTTGTCATTGGATCTAGTGCCACGTGTCGTCCTCTTGACCACTGTGGAATTTTATGTACCTCACATCCCTAAGGTCAGGGACATCAAACATGAAAAAATGTGCCCAAGTCATACTCAAAATTTTAAAAAAAAATCTAACCATTAGTTGCTTATTGTTGTTTCTTCTTTGCTTCTACAAGTTGCTTCTCCATTACTAGAAGAAAACTGCATAGAACACCAGTTCACCACTCCACCATTGCCAAAGCTTGAACTAGATCCATTACAAAACATCATCCTTCACTCCATGATGGCACATAGGTCTCATAAGAAAAATTCATCGAGATAAGAAGAAGAAATGAAGAACAGAGAAGAAGAACAATGAAAATCCCCATTGCCATGAAACCGAAATTTGAACATATGTTGCAAAACGGTGCTCAGATTGACGAACCATTTGTTGCTAAGTTTTTATCTCTTGAAGGACATTAAAAACACACTTTCAATCCTCCTTGGTGGTGTATAGAACATTCATAGTGAAGAAATATCATTTCTGGCTCAATGAAGGAAAAATTGAATTTCTGTCAAACCGTTTGTTGGATTGAAGGGAAATTTCTCCTAAAGCATAAGAAGCAAAAACCTATCGCAATGGAATTGATTTCATCACAAATGGAGACAAAAACCAGACCTGTAATTTTCAAGCTCCATTAATGGCCACCATGACATAGTAATGGAAAAAATCAGTGAGCTACCTCTCCGCTTCTCAAGGTTTCAATGGGCGAAATCACCCGAAAATTGAGGAAACAATCGTTGAAAAATCTAGTTTCACGTGAACTAGATTTTGCACCATGAAGTCCCTATTTTTTAGGGATATGGAGGGCTGTATTTTTTATCAGCATTATTCCTTCCTTGAGGAAATTTTCAAAATCCTAAAGATCCGACAAGTGAAATCATCCAAAAATTAGAGGGAATGATCATCGAAAAATATAGTTTCACATAAACTAGTTTTTGTGCCATGAAGTCCCTATTTTTTAGGGATATGAAGGATTGAGTTTTTGTCGTATTTTCCCCCACTAATGAAAAAATCAATTTTCCTCTTGCTTAGATGAAGGAATTACTCAAAATTTGGAGTGTGGAACCACGGAATAAAACCCGAATTTCAAGACTGTTTTGTTAAAATTTGACGATCGTGGCACACTTACTAAAAATAGCATGTATCCTTGCATAGGGGTATGTTACTTTGGGTAAGCCACCATTTGAAGATGCCATGAGTAAGGAGGTAAACACAGAGGGAGCATCGCAGGTAAGGTCATCAAAAAGGTCATCTCGACTCGCAATTCACACTTACTAAAAATAGTAAGTTACACTAAAAAAGTAGTTTTGGCATAATGGGTCGTACAAGGATAATAATTTAGATGGAAATCATTGTTTGGGAAAATCCTAATCATTTTTCACAAGGCATTCAAGATCCATATTAGTTCATTCAACTTGGTGAGCGTTCGTGAGCTAATTTGGAGGAGTTTCACAAAGTGTGCAAGGAATTCGAAGATTCGAGTTTCACCGCATTTGGAGATTTCCATCGGTGAGGATCAACGAAATTAATTAGGTGACATCTCTTATTTCTTTCTTTCCCTCGCATATTTCTCTCTCCATTCTAATTCTTCATTATGTGTTATTATTCTATTTCGTCTTATTCACTTAAGTGACCTATTTCAAATTTGTAAAAGTATTTTCTCAAAATTATAAGAGAAATACTTAATTCATGGAAAATGAAAGGTCATGAGTAGAATATGGAAACCAAGAGTCATGTGAGGGAGGTGAAAATCGATTCTATTCTATAAATTTTAAAACCATTCCCATTTCAAAGGGTTGGAAATTGATCTTGTAAACTCAAGAGTGCATGGTACCTAGAGAAAGCAAAGGCAACAACCATTTTATTCCATTTCCCTTTCTAAATTTCCTTCATTCCCAAATTCTATACAACTCGATTTGAGAAATCAATACAAGAAGAAGGAGTTTCTATATTTCTTTGACTAAGGGGTTTCTTGATACTTGGTGATTAGTGAATTGTATTTGGTCTTGTTGCTATCCGCAGAGTTGTTTCTTCCGATAAATGCATGTGTTGAAGTTTCTAACTAGTGTGTGTGTAGGAATATGATTTTCTATCTGCAGCATTAGTTATCCTACCTCAATTCTCACTCCTTTTCCCATTTTCGACAAAGTCTTCCCTAGCAAGAGATTTCTAGCTATCTTTGCGGGGTGTTGGCGAGGAATTTTTGGGTGCACAAACTTGTGGAATCCTTGTCAAGACCTTGGGAATATAAGTCCCTCTACTTAACCAAAGGCAACTATCGTGTATACATGCACGAGAAAGCGTGGGTTTATGTGGTGGCCTTTCGACCAGTGGATCCAATAGGGGCACTTCACCGACCCCCTGTGGTAAATGCTTACAATTATCTGCAAGGGGGATTTGATAAGAACTTCACAATAATATGAGAAATAAACACCTAATAATAATAATAATAATAATAATATATAAATTGAAATCATTCGGGATATCAATTACAATGATAGAGGTTACATTTTATAATGTTTGATCTCATAGTAAGGTGGAGTCAAACTTCATCTTCAATCCCTCATATCACTCTCCATGAATCTCTCAAACATCCCAAGGATCACTCACACTACAAAATAACTACGTGAGTTATTTATTCAACAACTTCACTCACACACAACTATTAACTATATTATTAATATGAGTTGTATTAACTCATTATTAATAATATTACAATTTATTAATAATGTCACAATATATTTGTAACATTTACTCCCCTATTGTTAACATTATTAATTCCCAATATACACTCCCCTAATGTTGACAAGGTATAAAAAATAATCACACTTCCTTCTGCAGCTTTCCACCTATGTGTGCTCATGATCTAGATGGTTTTGTAGGAAAACCAACAACCTCAAAGGATGGTTTTACAGGATAACCAATAACCTAAAACAAAGGATGGTTTTATAGGACAACCAACAACCTAAAACAAAGGATGGTTTTATAGGACAAACAACAACCCAAATATCATGTTGTTACTTT
Source organism: Taxus wallichiana var. yunnanensis (assembly GCA_018340775.1). Lineage (NCBI taxonomy): Eukaryota > Viridiplantae > Streptophyta > Pinopsida > Cupressales > Taxaceae > Taxus > Taxus wallichiana. The sequence continues at coordinate 198,846,252 of CM031244.1, forward strand.
TCCTTTGTGCTTTCGTCAGACACTATGTCTTTCCTTCATGAATCATGTATGGATCACTACTTACTAAATACAAACTGAATAGAGGGAAAATTGAACATTGAGACCATGTTTCAGTTCCCCCCCTCAATGTGAATATTTCACTTATTCAAATAAGAACTCTGAAATCATACTACAAATATGAAATAAAAGAAAACACACATACACACACACACTACCACCAAAACTTCATGTGGCCCCATCATTGGTGACTAACGAGAGGTCGTTGATTGACCTCTAGCCTCCGTTTCCTCCTTCCTCCATGAATCACACTGCTTACTCAAAAAATTGGACGTTCAAGCTCGAATTTGTACCACCTTTGTCGATGCATCTTCCCCATAAATATTCTCTTTGGTTCTTAAATTCCAAAGCAGGGATCTGGGGGTAGTAGCCCTTAGCGGGCTCAAGGGCGCGCCCCTTGTAGGGTCTGGGTAGCACCACAGGCACGCTTCTGTTGCGGTACAGGGTGGGGTCAAGGGAGAAGCCCCTAATCCAAGCACATATCCTTCTTCAACGTCATCAAAAATATCATCAGAAATGGAATATTATTCATCTTATTCTCCCAAAAAATTGGGCGGTAGGTTCAACCAAAAATGTGTTCGTGATGTAATTTTTTTAACAATATTTTAACATTGACTCTTGACTTGGCTTGACTTGACCGCAACTAACCTTTACATTGACACTTATAAACAAAGACTATTGAAAAAGACTCTTTTAACTTATTTGACAATAATAAATTAAAAAAAAACAAATGAGGACCTTTTAAATATCACTTATATGATAAAGGACTTTTTAAAGACACGATACACTTACTATATTGAAAGTTGGATCTCACCTATCAGTGCACTCTTAATAACGAACAATAGAGACAAACGTGATACAATTACAAAACAAATGACAATTTTTTTCACTCTTGATAAAAGGAAAATCCGAATAATAAAATAATGACCCATAAAACAAAAAACAACTACACCTTTAAAAAAATGACATACGTGGATACTACGGAAGTTGCATGGAAATGCATACACGGGTGGACGACTTGAACCAGTCAGCTGATTGTAAAACTCAGGTGAAATGCATGACAACGATGAATTGTGGATAGCTCAAGCTTGGTGGTAAATGAGAGAACGTAGCTGGATACGTGATGAAGTGCCAGTCGACTCTTTTATAAATTTGTTTCTCTAAGCACACAAATAGATCAGTAAATTTTTACTATAAAATCTTCCTCGGATGATTCCTCGATAAGATTCTTAGATCTGTGCTTTTACGTTTCTTCCAAGTGGCTTCTATATTATGAGAATAGACGATCCAGTTTGAAGAACAACTACAGATCCAATGCGAGATGTTGACAAATATGACATGCACATGTGTATATAATCCTTCACAAAAAATGAAACACATCCACGGTCCAACAGAAAATTCACACAAACTCAAAAGAATACTAGGCAGATCTGAATGTCGCTCCGTAGAATTTGTCAGAGAGAAGAATGGGTAGATCTCATAGACTACACGTGGCCACAAACAGACTGAGAATATTAAAGCAAACAATCACCGAATTGCATAATTCCGACCTGCAAATTTCTAAATCCATGCACTTGTATAAAATATCCACTGAAACTCAATCCAAATATGAATACAATGCCTGATGTAGCTCTATTGGCAGCATAGAGTTTGGCAGTATTGAAATATTTTGAAACCGAACCAATCAAATCACTATCAAAGTAATCTGAATGATGTAATATATATCAAGCCAGATGCAAAGTGAAGAGTACGGCGAGTGGAAGACAGATGCACAAAACATACATGGGTTAACTGGTGCACGAGTATGGTGAATCAAAACCAATGTAATAACGCAGTTAATGCTTAATGTAGCTTAGACAATATATTGGTTGAGATATGCATTCACCTTGATACTACTACGCAAATAAATGGCTTTAGAACACCTTTTACAAAAGGAAAAACACTGTTTTACTATGATTTGTAACTCAAAATTGATAATCTCTTCATTAGCCGTCAACCAAGAACCACAGTGGCTCTTCCCCATACAACACATCATAGCTCCATTATTGAACTGATCACCTACTCTAATACCACCGATAAGAACTACACAATAATATGAGAAATAAACACCGAATAATAATAATATAGAAATTGAATTCATTCGGGATATCAATACAATGATAGAGGTTACATTTTATAATGTCGATCTCCTACATAGGTGGAGTCAAAATTCATCTTCAATCCCTCATATCACTCTCCATGAATCTCTTAAACATCCCTAGGATCACTCACACTACAAAATAGCTACATGAGTTGTTTATTCAACAACTTCACTCACACATAACTATTAACTATATTATTAATATGAGTTGTATGAACTCATTATTAACAATATTACAATTTATTAATAATGTCACAATATGTTTGTAATAGAATTTTCTATGAAGGTAGGAAAGGGAGTGAGAAAAGAGGTAGGAGAACTAATGTTGCAAGTAGAAAATCAGATTCTTGCATGCACTAGTTAGAAACTTCATCACATGCACTAAATTTAGAGGAAACAACCCTACAAATGGCAACAAGACCAAATAGAATTTGATGAACACAAAGTATCATGAAACCCTTCAATCAAAGAAAGCTAGAAACTCCTTCTTCTTGTATTGATGCTTAAACAGAAGTTGTACATAGTGGAGAAATGGAGGAAATTGAGAAAAGGGGGAATGGAAGAAAAACAACTATTTCCTCTATCTTCTCAAGACAATATACTCTTCCGTTTTCAAGATCAATCACCCTAGCCTTTTACAATGGTGTGAAGAAGCCATTATAGCTCCTCCAAGAAACGGTTACAACTTCTTCTTCATTGGAAAGAAATAGTTTACAATTTATTTTCAATCATTCGCGTCTGTTCAGATTCTTGATTCATGAAGAAATGCAAATGGTGAGAAAAACCAGAATTTTCATAATGCAGCTAATACATTCATTTTGTAACTTCGAATTTAAACCATTCATCTTGCCTTTGAAAATTTAAACTAGATCCATCCACGTGGGAGAAATTTACTAGAGTGGGTATAGAGGATTCCTTTTGCATTTTGTGACTTTATAGAGATTTGGCATTTTGGAACATTTTGGCCTGCTCACCGCTTTTGATATAAGCCCGACACGTGGCTTCACTTGATTGGCGAAGGAGTCGCGGGTCACTTTTATAATTTTACCTTTTTCAATGCGGGCTCAAAAACACAAATTGCTCCACAGCCCGCCTCCCTGCTTTGACCTTCGATGCGGAATTAATATTTTACTTTCTCCTTTAAGCTTTGATCGAGGCCGCGGGTAACTTTTTTCCTTTTAGATCCCTTTTGGAAACAAGGCTCAAAATCTCAAATCTCCCTAATGGTCTGCCTCCCTGTTTTGATTCCTTTGATGACTGGCTCAAGATTTGACGTTTTCCTTTAAGCCGATCGGGGATGCGGGTCGATTTTTAACTTTTCAAATTTTTAACAAAGAGGTTTAAAATCTCAAATCTCCTCGATGGCCTACCTCCTTGTTTGGACTTTCCAATGGCGGGCTCAAGATTTGACTTTTTCCTTTAAGCCCAATCGAGGCTGCGGGTCACTTTTTAACTTTTCACCTTTTTTACAAAGAGGCTCAAAACCTCAAAGTTCTCACGACTGCTTCCAATTAGATATGTCCATGTACCCATGGATGATGGAGCCAAAATTTGATGGGGAAGAAAATGCCCATCATTACGATCAATGGAAAAATGCAAAGAAGGATAAAAATCCACCATTTCGTGCCCAATTTTCAAATTTCTTTCATGAACCAAGGTATTGAAAATACAAGGTTTGACAATCCATGGCCATAGAAAGATTGACAATTTCATTCAAATGAGGAAAAAAATAGAATTTTCACAGTCTAGATAGGAAAATGGGAAATTTATCAAAAAGTGCAGATTGAAGAGTTTAGATAATTTGAGCATGAATTTCTCTATCTATTTAGAATTCTATCTTTCCTTGAACACCTCTGGAGGGTGTGAGCTCAAAATCTTTGAATTTCACTTAGAAAATGAGGGGGATTCGAGGGAGACAACAACTGGCTCTAGCTTGGGGACATGACAGGGACTGAACATAATGAAGACATGACATGGGAATCTAGAATCTCAATCTCTAGACCCTATAATTCGTTGACCAGTGCCTTATCCATTGGGCCTTGTAGATTCATATACAACTTCGAGAAAGAAATACTAGAAGAAGGAAACACAAAAGCACACACTAAGAAGGAAACACACAACACGTAAAAGAAGGGGAAACAAAACCACACAACGGAAATGGAAACACACCTAACAATCACCTATGGTACAATTCGGGGACAACCCACTTTCAATGATGATACAATTTCAAGTATTGCCCACTCCAAGGCAATTCCAATGGCATTCCATCCAAATAGGAGAGAATAAAAGAGTTCTCTTCGTAAGCTTCATGAATTTGGAATGGTCCGATCCATAATGAGTCAAACTTTACGTGGCTGCCTTTTGGTTCTCTTCTCTTGTCCCATAATAGGATGAAGTCTCCAACTTTGAATTCTCTTGCCTTGGCCTTCTTATCAAAAATATTATTTACCTTCAATTGGTGCTCCTTAATGCTATCCACCACTAGGAGTCTATTTTCTTCCAACTTTATCAAGAAAGAGGATCCTCTTGTCAATGGAATCCTTGTACTGACCATATTCTATTACATATAACAACTTGAGAGCTGGCATCTCGATTGTGAGAGGAATTTCTACTTCAACTCCATACAGGTAGTTGGAATGGTGACATGCCTATTTCCTTCTTGGGAGTGACCCTATCTGCCCACAATGCGTCATACAAACTTTTGTGCTAATTCCTTTGATTCTCATCTACAAGCTTGCAGAAAATGGTCACAATGTTCTTATTGCTTTATTTTGCATGTCTGTTTCCTTGTGGATAATAGTCACAAGAATGAGCTATGGAGATTCTGTAGCTATAGAAAAACTTAGTCAGCTCTCTTGAAGAGAAATAGGTAGCATTATCTGCTATAATCTTCTGTGGCACTCTGAAACGGACTATGATATTCTCCTTGATGAAGTTGCATATTGTTTTAGTGTTGGCTTGTTTGGCCGAATGGCTTTCACCCATTTGGTGAAGTAGTCTTGTTGTTGTGAGTACATAGGTGTTCCCCTCACTTGAGTGAGGGTTCAGAACACCAATGAAGTCTAGACCCCAATTTTGAAAAGGTTCTTCAATAACCATAGGCCTGAGTGGTAATGCGGCGAGTTGTGGTCTTCCAATGAACTGTTGGCATACTTTGCATTTAGAAACCCAATCTCGAGTATCTGCAAAGATGGTGGGCCAATAATACCTTCCTCGAGAGGATCTTGTGTGCAGTGACCATTTCTGAAAAATGTCCACCACATGCTTGGTCATGGTATGCTATAAGAAATTTTCATGTTGCTCTTTATCTACGCACCTAAGGAAGCAACCAACCAGGCCTCTTTTGTAAAGTGCATGATTTTAGATTAAAAATTCAGCTACCTCACTTGAGTGTTCTCCTTTTCTTCTAATCAAGATGGGGAGGGAATTCTCCATAAGTCAGGTAATATGCAATATTGGCATACCACTCATCAGTAGTGGTGACAAAGAGAACCTGTGGGTTGTCTTCTGAACAAGTTGAGAAAGCACAATTTTCTTCACCATGTTGAACTTTGAGTGTTTCATCTTCAACAATCAACTTGCACAAGCCATTTCCCCTTACCAGATTGGAGGGTTGAATCTCCAAGTCATATTCTTGAGTCTTTATAATCCAATTTCCTCTTTTAGCTCTGGGATCCTGCTGTGTCAAGATGAATTTGATTACACTGTCAGGGACCATCACCACCGTATGGTAATTGAGGATGTAAAACCTAAAGTTTTTTACAACCTTGACCATTGCAAAGGCATGATTCTCCAATTGGCTGTATTTTAGCTCATTATTTTTATAAGGATAACTCATGAAAGTAATAGGTGCTTCCACGCCTTCATAATTTTTTTGAACGAGAATGGCAGAGAGTGTATGTTCTGATGCATAACAATACATGATGAATTCTTTGTTAAAATCTAGAGATACAAGAGTCGATCCTTGGAAATAGATTTCTTGATCTCTTCGAATGTTGCCTTCCCTTCATTGTTCCATTTGAAGTTTTCTTATGGTTTCATCATGGAAGTGATGTGCTTCATCAACTCAGCAAACTTAGGCACAAAATGATGAAGAAAGTTCACCTTTCCGAAGAATTAATGAACTCATTTCTTGCTTGTGTGCGGGGCTAATGATTGAATGGATCTAAACCTCTCGGGATAAATGGGTGCTCCATGTTTGTTCATAATGCACCCCGATAACTTTCCTTCTATGACTCCAAAGATGCACTTTTTTGGATTCGGTGATATGCCATGTTTCCTACACCTTGCAAGTACACATTGCTCCATGTGATAGATATGATCTTTCCTCTTCTTTGAAAATACTATGAGATCATCAAGGTATATGACAATGCAATACTTTATATCTTTGAAGGCTAAATCCATCGCCCTTTGGAATGTAGCTCCTGCATTGATTAGGCTAAAAGGCATTCTGTTGTAGGAAAAAGTACCCCAAGGTGTTGTAAAGGTTGTCTTGGTGTGGTCCTCCTCTACCTCTTTGATTTGATTATATCCTGAGAATCCATCAAGTAATGAAAGCATTTCAGATCTAGTGACTGCTTACAGGATATGGTCCATGATAGGAAGAGGATAATTGTCTTTTAGTTATTCCTGGTTCAGGTTGCAAAAATCTACACATATCCTTATTTCACCATTCTTCTTCCGCACTAGCACAATTTTAGCCACCCACATTGAATGGTGGATGGGAAAGATGATCCTTGCATTAAGCATCTTCATTACTTCTTCCTTAATGGTATCAGAAATATTTGGGTTGTATGGCCTTTGTTTCTACCTGAAGGGCTTAACACCCTGCTTCAAAGGAATTGAGTGATGCATTTCCTTTGGCTAGAAAGATTTGAGTTCATCATAAGAGTAGACCAATACATCTGAGTATTTATTGAGTAATGCAACAAACCTTCTTTTTTCTTCACGCGATAAAATTTTTCCAATATTGACTACCCTTGGCTCCTTCGGGGTACCAATGTTTTCTTTATCAAAATCAGCTAGGCACCGAGAAAATTAATTTTCTTTCTCTTGAATGAATCTGTCAGGTTTGTCAAAGAGGTCTTCTAAATAGACTAGGCCTTTAGGAATTTTGTTCCCTTTCAATTTTATTACTCCTCATCATCAATCCCTTCGGTTCCTTCTTTCTCTTCTTTGGGGACTGATTCTCAGGTGGGGATTTTCACCTCTTTTGAAGAAGATATTATTGAAATTATCCCTTTGCTCCAAAAAGGATAGAATTTGGTTATAATCATTGAAGATTTGCCAATGATTTGCATTGGTGGGTACACTAGGCCCGAATACCATTTCAATGGTCACTTTTCTTTACCAAAAGAAGGATGAGGTGTCACTAGGAAAGCTAACGCTGCAAGAGAATCATCCTTTTCATTTTTTTCCCTTGGAATAACTTCAATGGAAAATGCATCAAAAGATTCAATGCAGTCCCACACACCCTATTTTTGTAATGCCAAAGTCTTGGATTCTTCACTGGTATTGTTGGTGGACCTACTTTACTGCAACCTCTGCATTACCTCGGCATCTCAGTTTCTTGATTCCCATGTCCTTTGTTGCACTCATGCCTAAGAGTATTGCTTCATACTCTGTAGTGTTATTTGTATTATCAAATTGTAGCTTGTAGGAAAATGGGTACAACTCATTGGAAGGAGAGTACAATACTACACCATCTCCCGAGCCTCGCTTTGGAATGACTACCATAAAATTCCATTGTCCAAATTTGATCTTCCTCTTCCTCCATGAGATGTGGCAAGTTCTCCTCTTTTTCTAATGTGAGGAAGTAATTTCCTAGCCCAAAATCTTGAAAGAGAATGCTTTCCTTCGGATCATTAGACTTTCGTATTGTGAACTTTATCTTTCTTACTGGTAATAACTTCTTCATCTCACCTTTTACTGGGATAGTTGCAGATGACCAATCCATTTTTATCTCTCCACCCAGTCTCTTGGAAAACTCCTACTCAATAGCATACCAAAGGATGTTGGGATGTCTACTACATGTATGGTTAGGAGCACCTTCTTGTCTCGGAAAATCAGCTAGTGCTACACTGTGCATCTTTGATTCTTCTTACCAATGGAATTTGTTTGGATTCCATTAAGTAGCGAGTGCCATTTACCCAGGTCAAGGTGAGGCCTAGAGAATTTTCAAGTTTTGATGGCATCACATTGTCTGAGGCTCCAGAATCTATGATACAATTATTTAGCTAGAAGCCTTTAATGGGGAGTGATAGGTAGAAAGGTTCAATCTGTTGGTTTTGGAAGGCACCGAGGGCTAGCATGTTTTAGGAAGGTGGTGTGGATAGTGTGGGAAGTAAGCCTTTAGAATTAGGAATCAAGGATACAGGGTTACCACCACGAACTGTATTAATGAACTTGTTAAACTGGGAAAGGTGTGTTTGTAGGTATTCTATTTCTGAGAGCTAGAATTTGCTTTTGCTTGCATGTTCCACAAAGTCAAATGGGGTTATGGTGAGTGAGGAAGAGGTTATGGAAATGGAGGAAGATTTAAATGGTAGAGGCTTTGTTACTTTTTTGTTGAATTCTCCTTTTCGGTGTAGCTTTTGATTGAACCTTATATTTTTGTAGGAACAACATTTAAAGGAGAATTGTTCTTAGCAACTTTTGAGCTAGGAGAAGAATTAGATGACTTACTTGGCATAGTAGCATGATCCCCAACAACTAGTGAGTCTAGTTTTCTTTTTCCGACTCCATATAAGGTGGTAATGGTGATCCTCTACTAACGATTTTATTTTGTGTGACTTCGGAGGAGAATATTCTTTATTCTTCTTATCCTTTATTGCAACCATTGAGGATGAAGCACCTTTCTGGGTTGTGCACAAGTGAAAACAACACATGAGAAACTTAGAGATTCTTCGTCATATTAATCTTCACCATCAACATACTCAATTAGGCCATTGTGCATATCAAATTCTTCGACCTCAAGATAGTTTTCATAGTCTTCCATATTTTCTTCTTCAGTTTCATCAATTTCTACTTCCTCCTCTAGCTCTTTGGTGTCACAGATGACATTGACTAGTGGTGCTTCAAGAGCAAGCTGACGAGGAGGTGGAGCAATCCTTGGCCTATCTGGAGGGTTTGGTCTCCTTGAAGCATTCTACATTATGATCTAAGATAGCTACTTCTTCAAGGAAACCAAGTCATTTGCCATTTTTGGAACATTGGATATGTGGTGACAGAGTTTGAATTATGACCCTTTTGTTTCCCATTGGGGCCTTTCACCTTTCCAGAAAGGATTAGATCATCATCGGTTTCTATTGCAAAGTCTTGGGCTTGCCTCAATGTTCTTGGTTGGGATCTTCTAAGGAAGAAACCTACTTTTGATGGTAGAGCACTGATGAAAAACCTCTTCAAATTATTTTTGGGAGGCACCACATCTTCAGGGATCCTTCTTATCACTCTATCATATCTTGTTATGAAGACCCTAATTGACTCAGAGGTTTCTTTCTTTATTTGTACCAATTGGACCAAAATATCCTTGCAATATTTAGTGCTCTTGAATCTGTGTTCGAATGCACTTCTTATATCTTCCCAACAGGTGACAGACCTCGGGGGTAGCATGTAGAACCATTCAAATTTTTTTCTTGAAGTGACTCCACAAAGAGTCAGAATGACACATCTTCCTCCTCAAAACCCAACACACCACAAGCTATGATAAATGTTGCTACATGCTCTTTAGGGAGTTGAGGACCATCCCCTCGAATTTTGGGATTTTTTTCTCGAGCCTCTTGGTAGCTCATGGAGTGGTTGAGCAAGAGCTAGTGGACCAGTGTTTCCTCCCCATGGTACATTAAGCCTACGGGCCTCACAATCATGTTCACGCTCATGATCCCCCATTCTATTTCTGTTTCTATCTTCTAGCCTTCTTAAGGCTATAGGCTATAGCCTGCTACTACTCTTTCATCTGCCTTGACTTGAAGTCTCTCGATTTCTTCAAGTTGATCTCTTATTTCTTTGTCGGCTCTTGCTTCTCTTTCTCTAGCTTCTTCTTCAATCTCTACGTCAGCAAAATCTTCAAGGTTCTCATTGATGTATGGAAATTCACCATCCAAAGGATTGAAAACACTCAAGTTCCCAATGTGGCCGGTTACTTGAAAAGGAGGCCTCTGGATTCTCGAGTAGCTCTTGTCTCCTTTGAAGTTCCTCAAAAATGGGATCAATTTTTCCTCCTTGTCTTTATTTCCAGGTGTATCTTCTATCCGCTAACTTTAAAATCTATTCTCTTCTTTGCGGTGTTGGAATTTGTCTTTTACTCTCCAATTTGGCAGTGTTCTTCTTCAAGGTCTAAAATTCTCGTGGTAATGAAGTAGTGGTTGGCACTTTGTCTATTATGCCAGATAGCTTCCCTCAAATCTGAAGCAACGTCTTCTTGGATGTGGAAGAGAAATTTGGGTCTTTTAATAGGAGGGTTTCCTAAAATAGCCATGATTTGAATCCATGTGGCTCATATAGCCATTCAAATTCTAGAATTTTTTCTCTTTTTGAATTTTTAATTTTCGACCTTGTGGTCATGGGTTTGAGCGCCACGGTAGGCACCAAAAACTATTGGTAAGGAAATTTTTCAGGTGGAAAAACTTTTCCACTCCTTGTTTACACTCTAGGAATCTAAGTCCCTTTACTTAACCGGTGCGGCTTCCGTGTATGCATGTACGAGAAAGAATGGGTTTCGTGGTGGCCTTTCAACTGGGGATCCAAGCTGGGGCACTCGAATGACCACGTGGCAAATGATTATAGTTATTTACAAGGGTGGAATTTTCTATGAAGGTGGGAAAGGGAGTGAGAAAAGAGGTAGGAGAACTAATGTTGCAGGTAGAAAATCAGATTCCTACATGCACTAGTTAGAAACTTCATCACATGCACTAAATTTAGAGGAAACAACCCTGCAAATGGAAAGAAGATCAAATAGAATTTGATGAACAAAAATTATCATGAAACCCTTCAATTAAAGAAAGCTAGAAACTCCTTCTTGTATTGATGCTTAAACAAAAGTTGTACATAGTGGAGAAATGGAGGAAATTGAGAAAAGGGGGGAATGGAAGAAAAATGACTATCTCCTCTATCTTCTCAAAGAAAAATATTCTCTTCCATTTTCAAGATCAATATCCCTAGCCTTTTAAAATTACATGAAGAAACCATTAAATCTCCTCCAACAAATGGTTACAACTTCTTCTTCGTTTCGCAATAAACAGCTTTACAATTTATTTTCAATCATTTGCAAGGCATGTCGATTCTTGATTCGTGAAGAAACACTAATGGAAAGAAAAACCAAAATTTTCATAATGCAGCCGTTACATTCATTTTGTAACTTAGAATTTGAACCATTCATCTTGCCTTTGAAACTTTAAACCAGAGCCATCCATGTGGGAGAAATTTACTTGAGTGGGTGTAGAGGATTCCTTTTGTATTTTGTGACTTTGTAGAGATTTATCATTTTGGAACATTTTGGCCCACTCACCTGATTTTGATATAAACCCAACACGTGGCTTCACTTGATTGGTGAATGAGTCACGGGTCACCTTTCTAATTTTACTTTTTTCAATGCAGGGCTCAAAAACACAAATTGCTCCATAGGCCCGCCTCCCTTCTTTTACCTTCGACACAGGATTAATATTTTACTTTCTCCTTTAATCTTGATCTGCCGCAGTCACTTTTTTCCTTTTAGACATTTTGGAAACAAGGCTCAAAATCTCAAATCTCCCCAACGGTCTGCCTCCTGCTTTGACTCCTTTGACAGAGGGGCTAAGGATTTGACATTTTACTTTAAGCTCGATTAGGGCTTCGGGTTGCTTTTTAACTTTTCACCTTTTTAACAAAGAGATTCAAAATATCAAATCTCCACGACAACTCACCTCCTGCTTTGACTTTCCAATGACGGGCTTAAGATTTGACTTTTTCTTTTAAGCTTTGATCAAGGCAGCAGAGTCACTTTTTAACTTTTCACCTTTTTTATAAAGAGGCTCAAAACCTAAAAGTTCTCTACTGACCCACTTCTAATTAGATATGTCCACATACCCATGGATGATGGAGCCAAAATTTGATGGGGAAGAAAACACCCATCGTTCCCAATTGTGGAAAAATGTAGAGAAGAAGAAAACTCCACCATTTCACATCTAATTTTCAAATTTCTTTTGTGAACCAAGGGATTGAAAAAAATACAAGGTTCGACGATCCGTGGCCATAGAAATATTGATAATTTCATTCAAATGATGACAAAAATAGAATTTTCACTGGGTCTAGATAGGAAAAAGGGAAATTTATCAAAACGTCTGACAGATCAAGAGTTTAGAAAATTTTAGAGCTTGAATTTCTCTATCTTTTCGACTTCCAACTTTACTTGAACACCTTTGGAGGGCGTGAGCTCAAAATATTCAAATTTGACTTAGAAAATGGGGGATTTTTAGGGCGATAATTCGAGTCAATGGAGTGCCTCTATTGGATCCCCAGGTGAAAGGCCACCACATAAATCCACATTTTCTCGTGCATGCACATACGGAAATTGCATTGGTTAAGTAGAGGGACTTAGATTCCCGGAGCGTTGGCAAGAAATTGGTAAGTTTGTCTACCCAAAATTTTTCTCACCAACAAAGTCAAACTGCAATGTTAGGCCTTTTAACTTTCAGAACCCTCTTGATGCTATCTCATCTAGAGCCATAGTACATGTCCAGAATAATCTAGTTCAAGATTATGAATGGTGTTATCCCTGTTCTCAACCTCAGAATAAAAATATTTTCCCTAATGGATTTCTTATCTAGACTCTTATGGTTTAAATCATATCTACCCCTCTAGATCAAACCAAAAATTCATCTATGGATGAAATAATAGATCAACCGCAGACACCCAAAGAAACCACTTTGCTGAGTTGGAAAGCAAAAGATTTTTGTGGGTTGAATACAGATTCCTCATCAGTGGTGGAAAAAAATCAATCAAAAAAGAGAGCAATGGAATATAAACCTTCTAAATCAAATCAAACATCCACTTCATAGCCTTAGCCATAAGAAATGGTTGATAAAGATGTAGGAAAGAAACCGCCAGAAACACATGCTAGCCAAGATGTAAGAAAAGGTGTTTCAGGCATCATGGTGCCTAATAATCACTTTCCAAAAGAGGATACTATGCCCAAAGAAATATTGAAAAAGTAAGAACAATCCCCTTCAGTATTGTAGAACAAATGAAGAAGACTAACCTAAGTGTTACTATGTGGGACACACTCTCAATTCCTTCTCAAAGAAACTTGTTGCGAGAGGCTTTGAATAGTTTTGGTACAACCGATGGATCATTGGGTCATGGAGTAGAAAATGCTATGAGTTTGTGTCAACCGGAAGGGAAAATTATTCCTAAGGTGAACAAACCACCACCATTCTATATTTCCCTGATCATTGGCGATCATTTGGTACATAATTTCATGATTGATTATGGTGTTAGTAGCTCAATTATGCTGAAGAAAATTGTAGACATGTTAGGAATACAATATACACTAGTATCTAGAGGAGTTGTTCAGTTGGATGGTACAATAGTCTAGACTATCAGAGTCATCAAAATACTCCATCTTACTATCCATGCATGTCCCAGTTTTTCATTCACATAAGACATATTGGTCATCAATCTTCCTCCTCTCTTCACCATTTTCCTATCACGAGATTTCACTTTGCTAAGATGGGCGCATTACTGTCACCGATTGGTCGCATATGATCCTTATGACTCGATATGGTACTAAATTAACTATAAGGGTGGAACCAATTTTCCATAATCATGTAGATCTCTACACTTCCAATCCCATAAATGGAAATTATACCATCTCGTGACCTAGAATAAGATGATATTGATCATGAACCAACCACTCTTGCAGAAGAAGTTCCTAATATTGTGCTAGATGAAGTGAGTGGATATCAGAAGTATGATCCATACAATGATTTATTAGTAGAGGAATAAGTTGGTTTATTTCTTTTGGAGGAGATGAGATTGGGTACATACTGCATTCACAAAGAAGGTATAATCAGACCGGAATTGGTCAAAACACCAAGAAATTTTGAGCGAGCGTGGCAATTTCTCTTTGATGGCTCAAGGAGAAAGAATGGATCTAGTACTAGTGTTATGCTAATTTCTCTGAAGGAGATAAGTACTGGGTAAGTGCACCAAGTTGGGGGACAATTAAGTGGACATCAAATCCTGAATTTTACATTAAAAACAACAAAACATCAAATTTAGTCTTCCGCGGACTTGAACCATGCCGAAAAGTAAAAAATATGTCATAAAAATGGTACCATTGCGTAGGGGAGACTATTAGCTTTGTAGAAATACTGATTTTAAAGTGAATAGAAGAGGATAAATATCATTTTATAATTTTTTACTAATAGTAGGTCTTTAAGACACTTTTTCCTGTGAATTTTTATGTCTACGTTTAAGACTGAAAAATTTGTTTCACTTATCAAAATGTGATAAAACTTATACCATCCCAACCGTGGTGAAATTATATACATGTTCAAAAAAATAATTATTTGATTTCAATATTTTTTGATGAAGTTATGGCGGGCAAACGGAAAGTGCTCTGTTTTCTTTATGTTTTCATACCACTTTAACGGAAAAAATCATAAAAAATAAAATATTACTCAAAAAAATACAAAATAAAATCCATCCCAAGATAGATAGTGGCATATAACTTCTCACCAAAGGAAAAAAATATATATCAATTTTTGGTCATCCAAATTGTGGGCAAACGGACTATAATCTTATCGGCATTTTAAAAAAAAATACCAAGTCATTGAATTTTGAGTGTTTAATATAGCTAATCTTGTCCATTTTTTACAAAAATTAGTATTTTAGAAACTAGATTTTGGATGCTATGATTCATATTAATATAATTTTGTCTAATTTTGAGTGTATGTATTGCTAATAATCCCTACAAGTTGATATTATGTTGTTATTTGCAATATGATGTCCACGGATGACCCTATATTTGTCCATCAACTTCCTGCACTTACTCTACTTTTCATATTTTTATTGTAATTAAGTTTCACTAACAATGTTGTTGAATACAAGGCTCTTGAACAAGGAATTTAGTTATCTCAAAAGAAGGGAATAAAATCCTTGGATTTTTTTGGAGATAGTGAGTTAGTTTTTATCAAGTGACGACATGCAAAAGGTGCATACAAAAATGATATTCTATGATCATATAAGAACTGATTTTGTGAGTTGATTGAATATTTTGAAGATTTTAAGATCCACGCAGTTCCTAGAAATTAAAATTAGGATGTTGATAGGCTTTCTACAATTGGTTATGTCGATACTGTTGATATCATGAAAGAAGGATGGTAATCAATCAAACTAGTGGTTCAACCCGTAGTTCCTGATAATTTGAGTTCTTTGGCAAGTGTTTGATAGTGAAAAACAAATTATTCTTTTTCTATAAGAAGAGGTGGAGTTTTCTATGAAAAATAAAGATAAGTTGCAAGAATCATATGGTGATCAAATCATACAATTTAAAAACAACAAGCTACCAAAAGGTTTAGTTACTCTGGAATCCTTTTTCAATTCAGATGATCAAACCAAAAGACAAAGCTCTAACATGGTGATCAAAGAAGAATATTTTGAGGAAGTTGAGGTAGAAAATGAAAAGTTTATGGAGATAGGCAAAGTATGTACCCCAGAAGAGAAAAAGGATTTTGTCAAGATTTGTCAAGAATATAATGATTTTTTTGCATGGAGTTATAAAGACCTACGTGGTTTTGATCCAGGTCTAGCACACCATACTATCAAACTAGATCCTAATGCCAAGTGGTTCTTTTGAAATAGAGGCCAATTAATCCCAAAATTGAGACACTAATGAGAAATGAGCTAACCAAACTCATCGAGGCACTGTATAATTTTTCCTATCAAACATTCCTCTTGGGTAGCCAATCTAGTCCCTGTAAGGAAGAAGAACGGAGAAATTTGGCTATGCGTGGATTTCAGGGACTTGAACCATGCCTCATTAAAATATCATCATCCTCTTCCATCAATGGAGAAAATCCTTCAAATGGTGGAAGGAGCTCAAATATTTTCTTTTCTCGATGGATATTTGGGTTACAATCAAATTTTGGTCCAAGAATCTGATCAATTCAAAATTTCTTTCACTACTAAGTGGGGCATCTATTCTTACAACAAAATGCCACGTGCATTGTCCAATGTCAAGAATACTTTCCAAAGAACCATGGAAATGGATGTTTCACCTGATTCTAGATCGTTTCCTTGAAGCATTGATGAAATAGATAGGGTAATGGGCGTAGGAGGAATACTTGTTTTAATGCTGGTTGATGGGTTTTTTGCAAAGCGTATGACTTCGAATCCACGATGATTGTGAGAGCTTCCCTTTGGCTAGGAGGAACTACACTTAATGTAAAGTAAGACCACCGAGAAAAAGGTAAACAATATATATAGTGAATTGCATAGCATATGCTAGATCCGGGAAGTGTGATACTTCTAGATGGTCACAATCCACTGTTTTAAAAAATTTAATGTGGTAAATAAGACAAAACCTATTGTAATTCGAAATTATTTAGGTATCTCACTTAAAACACAATAAGAAATAGATCTAATCTAATAGGCTAGGTCGAATAGGATTTGAAGGTCAAATAATTGGTTTTGAGTCTCTGCAAGTCCGACAGAGGTCTCGGAGCACAGATCACAAAGTGAATGAGGGTGAGAGGGAATTAGGTGAGTAGGTCAGCATGCAGGTTGTATGGGAAAATACGAGACCAATGTCGATTAAGGGTGACCGACGGCGGTTGGGTGTAATCGGGTGCTAGTTCTTATGGAAAACTGGGAATGTCACAGAACAAGATTTAGGTCTCCTTTGTGATTGCACAAAATGACTTTGGTTTGTCGGGATGAGGTATTGGGTGATTTAGGTAGGATTTGGAAAGGTTTTAATGGGTATATGGAGGGGGAATGTTGAAGGAGGTCAATGGGTGGCTAGGTAAATAAAAGATGATAATATAATGATGAAATGGAATGAACCAGAGAAGTATAACATTTAATTACTTGGATTCTGGTCTTGGATGCCCATCAGTGAGGGACGGAGGTGCTGATGAGAGGTTTGAAGGCTGTAGGTGGTCACCAACTAAAGGAAAGATTTTGCATGGGCTGCATGTACACTCCTCTTTGCTTGGTTAGATCAGATCATTGTTGTGATGGCTGCACGCAGAAAAGATGCCTGATATCCTTCCTTGCATGCGTGTTCTCACTGGAATTCACTCTTAGAAGATGCGATATCTCTCTAGAATGTTCTAATGTTCACCAAATTTTCCAATATTTTCCAAACTTCTACCAACCTTGAGAATAAGGTTGTTTTGGGGTTAAAAGGGTAATCGATGGTGGTTCCGGCTTAACCGACGACGGTTAGGGGTAACCGACATCGGTCAAGGTGGGATTTCCTAGGTTTACTAAACTAGGGAGATCCTATTTATTTCCTTAGATCTCATACCGTTAACCCGTGGATTAGATTGGGAGCTTCTTGTAAGCATGCAGGAATGTGGTTAGAGATAATGTAGGCATTGATTTTTAGGGTTTAGGTAAGTCTTAGTTAGTTATGGCAACTTACTAAGAATAGGTCTTAGGTTGAGTTGGCTTGATGAGGTGTCTAAGTGAGGTGTATGTGTGGATATTATTTAAATTAAGATATTTAAATAATAAATATAGTGAGGATAATGAATTAATTTAATTTAATTAATTAAATTAATATTAGTGAGGTGAAGGGGGCCATGACTAGGTGAATGTGATGAAGGGTGCTTATTTGTCAAGGACCAAAGGGGAGTGTGACCTAATTTTAGTGTCTACATTTTGCCCCTTTTTGTTGTGTAGCTTGTATTGGTAAGCGACGCTAACAAAAATAAGATGTGGTTGCCCCATGTGTGGGTGAAGGTGATCCCCCTCAAACCAAGAACTAACAAGGCCGAAGGAAGAATCGGTGAGTGGTTTGATAAAAGGTAAATGTGATGAAAAGAAAGGTGGGTAATAGGGGAAGAGGAGCAAGGTCTACTTGGGTAATCTAGGTAATGGGTCAGGGTCAAAGGTAGTAATAGTCAAATGCACACACACGTATAAACTATTTGGTTGAAGAAGCGGAAAAATTTACATCGTCTAAGGTTGATAGGTTTATCCAAACAAGGTTGAGGTGATTTTGGTATCTAAGGTATATGATATGGTTAGGAAACACGACATAGGTCAAAGTGCGGGAATATTTAGGTGTGTTTTGGTACACCAAAGGTAGGGTCAGGATAAATGGTCATGGTAAGAGGCAAGGTAAGGTCATTAGGTCAATCAACACAGTAACAGTGCCGTAAGGTATAGCAAACACATGAGGTCAAAGGTCACTAGTAATGGTCTAGGTCCAAATATCTAGGTCACGGCATGGGTAAGGCCAAGGTAGGGGTAAAATAATGAGTCCCCAAAGGAGGAAAAAGGGAGGTAGTAAATGATGAGGTTAGGAAAGGTGAGGTAAATGGGTAGGGTAAAGGTGGGGTGAGGTAAATGATCAAGGTGAAGGTTGGGTGAGGTAAAAAAGGAAGTAGGGGTAGGGTAAAAGGGTAAAATTTAGGGCAATGTGCAGGTGAGGGTGATCGATGCCGATCATGGATAACCAACATTGGTAGAGGTAAACAGATGAAGGTTAGGTAGGGCACACGACCAATGCTTTGGTTAAGGGTAACCAATGTCAGTTAGGGTGGGTTTGTTATAAAAAAATCCACGTTTTTGGTTATTCATTTGTTATTTTGTGAAGTGAGAAAATGAAAAAAAGAGAGAAAAGAGAGAAAAGTGTTCGGATGAAAGCAGAAAGGAGTGGGGTAGTGTGATGGACGAGTGATTGGTTGGTGAGCAAATTGGTCCACAAGATCATTACGAGGATTCTATTGGTCGAGAGGTTGTAGGTAGCTATTCGGTGATGGCGGAGGCCGGAGAGGGATCGGGTGGGCCACCGTAAAGTGGCCAGATGTGCCACCGAGATGGTAGCAGCTGTGATGAGGTAAGCACTCTACTCTATGTTGTTGATTTGATAGATTAGAGGATTAGTTTATTGTTGTTTGTAGGTTTTGTTGGTTTTTTGGTTTGGTGGGTGGGAACAAATTAAATTTGGGAATCGGGGGAAATATCAGGTAAAAGGAGGAATAGGGAGGATAATAGATGGGATAGGGGAGGTGGGTGGAGCTCCAAGGGTAGTTTAGGTCATTGTAGGTGGGTAAAAGGGCCAGGGGAGGTTTTTTAGAAAGGGGGTTTTTGAAATCATGGGGTTTTCCGTGATAGTGACTGCATTGGTCAAGGTTAGGCTTTGGTGTCGATTAGGTAGAACCGGTATTGGTCACCAAAGCAATTGACCGATTCTCGTTACTGGGATAACCGGGTCGGTAAGGGTGAACGATGCTCGATCACCAAATAGGTGATTGATGTTAGTTAAAGGGTGACTAGGGTCGGTTAGGATGAACCGGTACCAGTCGGATTAGTGGGCACAAAGGTCCAAAAGTGGTGTGGGCTAGGTAGTTGAGATGGGTAGGGTGAAAATAAGGTATAGGGAAATGATAATGGTTGAATATGGATTGATACATGTAAATTAATGTCATGCTTGTATTGGATGCAGGGGAGAGCACAGCTACATATGCGGGATAGGGTTCTACCTCTACTAGTGACAGTGGCAGTGTGTGGCGCAGCGATCCCGAGAGGAGCTGCAACATGTGGAGGTAGTGGGATTGAGTGGGGTTCGTCACTATAGACATGTAGGTTGGTAGCTTGATTTGATGGTTGCACTCATTGATAAATGGGACTCCGCAACCAACACGTTCCACTGTCGGCGAGTGAGATGACTATCACCCTAGAGGACGTGTTCCAGATTCTTGAGTTATCCATATTGGGTGCCTAGGTTTATTCTATCTCCTCCGAGGCCTCAAAGGAGATGATTGTGTCTATTTTTGGAGAGGGGATGGCCGATCTAAGATTCCATAGCACCAATTTGAGCTATGGAGATATGTACCTAGCCTGTCCAGGAGGAGATGAGGCTAGTGGTTATGTTGATGGAGGTAGTGTGCTGCTATGCACTTGCCAATGCAAAGGGTGAGTGTTTTCCCCAATTATTGATGGGGGTACTCCATGACATGATGGTGCATGAGACCCACTTTGCCTGGGCACCAGCATTCTTGGTCTAGCTGTACAGGGAGTTGTGGGCATATGGGTGGCTGTGTAGGTTTAACATGTGCTATATGCGTTTTCTTTGCACTTCTTTGGGCATATGAGCACATAGTTTGTGTGTGGCCTATAGAGATGCCCCGAGAAGATGCATTCACATCACAATTTGTGTGGGTGGGGTATAGGAGATGGGTGCCGGTGATAGGAGAGTGGAGATCTGAGAGGCCCACACATGATGTGGCCCATTTTTGGTAGTTACTGAGAGGGGTTATCTGAAGTGGACATCATATGGAGGCCATATGTGGGATTTCCCACATATAGGCATATGCATGAGGAGCTAGTTAAGCTCCAATTAGAGAGATGGATATAGGGTCCCCATGCTGAGGAGGATGAGATGATCCCGGTAGACAGTCGATGGTAGTTCGGGCTAGTACGAGACATTCCTTCGCCCTTCCCATAGTATTGGAGAGATGACATGGAGAGGCCATTACCTCTAACACAGCCTTTCTACAATGATACCCACAGGCGGGAGGAGCAGCCAAAGGATCTGGTGGATAGATGACACCAGTGTACGAGACATGTATAGGTAGTGGTGGGTGGCTTAATTACTGAGCCATACCACTCGAAATGAGGCGATCGAGATCTAGCTACCATTATGGTGTAGTTAGACACCCTTCGAGCGAGATGGTTAATCTCATTACCCGATTGGGTATACTAAAGACATAGGCCGGAGGGCTCACGAGGTAGAGGTAGTAGAGCTACATGTGCACAGTGGCGGCTCTGAGCCAGGCCCAAATGGCTAGTGGAGGAGATGGAGATGGAGAGGAGGGGATGGTCAGGTGACAACCTTATAGGCTTAGGTGGCAGGTTTACAAGGCCATTTGGCCACAACCTAGGCACAGATTGGGGTCTTACAAGCCTAGATACAGGCATAGGGGTAGGGGCACCACCACAGGCACCACTATCATAGGCATCGGGACCGGGTCCCAGTTCATAGGAAGGAGTGGGACAGTCCCATGGGATAGGTACAGGGCCTAGACCTATGGGACCACCACAGACCGTGCCTGTATCCAAGCTACGAGATGCCCTAGGTGAGGCTATATACTATCAGGACTAGCTGATGGTAGCTGGATAGAATTCATATCCTATGCCAAGTACATGGCATAATAGGTGTCCAGTGAGAGGATGAGATCCTGCACTCACAGTGTGGAGAGCACAGGGGGTTAGTGAGCTCCGAGGCCCGATCAGGAAGAGGCTACCAGTGCATGGAGACTAGCTCCAGTTGAGGTGCCAACAAGGACCCAGGAGGCCGAGGGTATAGGTGATATAGAGATGGAGGACATCCACCGAGATGCCTGATATGTGGTCACCTAATTTTTTTATGTATGATAGTGATTGTGTGATTATATGTCGGCCTATCTGCCGAAGATAGTGAGGATTTATGAGTGATTTTGTATATTTTGAGCATATACCAGCCTATGTGTTGATGACATTTTGTATCGTATATCGGTCTGTGTGCCGACGATTTTGAGATGATGGACATGATGAGATAGCCATGTATATTTGAGATACACATTGATTTATATGATGAGATACATGCTATGATTTTATTTTTTGATGTGTTTATGAGATATGAATTTGTTGTGTTGATATGGATGGAAATTAGGTGAGTTAGGCATGATGGATTCAGGTTGGTTTAGGCATGGATCGAGTCAGGTTGGTTTAGGCATGGATCGAGTTAAGTCGGTTTAGGCATGGATGAAGTTAGGTCGGTTTAGGCATGGATCGAGTTAGGTTATAGGCATGGATCAAGTCAGGTTATAGGTATGGATTGAGTCAGGTTATAGGCATGGATTGAGTTAGGTTATAGGCATGGATTGTGTCAGGTCAGTTTAGGCATGGTTGTGTTGAAAGTAAGTGAAGTTGTGAGTCAGTATTTCATGCAATGAATGATAATATGGGTCATATGTGAGATGTGGTATAATCTATGCATGATGATGGTAGGCATGATAAATTTATGTTGTGATAATTTTTAAAATATGAAACAACTTGTTATGTATGTGGGTTAATTTCTAATTTTGGGTATAAAAGGGAACTAAGTGAGGTTTGATGTAATATGAGGCACATGGAAGATGAATTGGTTAAGGTAAAGGATGGCCAAGCTAACCTCCAAGGGCCCCATGCCCTCGGAGTCTTGCCTATATAGTCCAGGTGAAAAAGGGACCTCAAGCCGATGTCGTTCTCCTATAAGTGGGAAAAATACGAGGAGGTAGGAAAATGAATTGGCATGTTTTTGGCACGTTGTTGGTTTTAGATTTGTTAGGTGTGGGTAGATTATAGGTAAAATGATGTAGGTGAGGCGATTGTGGTGAAAGAAGAAGATTACTCCAAAGTAAGCGTCGAGGACCAAGTCCTTTATAAGGTAATAAAAATGTAAACAAAGACAATTCAAATGATAAGAGGGGGTAATAAATCCACCTAGTTGGTTAGGATCATACCGAGTACATCATACCTTGGTGGTGGGGATGAACGTAAGACCTTAAAGACATTACATGATGGACTGTTCTATGGTGAAAAGTAGTCACATGATCACCAAATGTCTAAGTTCTAAGAATTCCCTTGAGGCAATAGGAAATGGGAGTGGGCATGGTTTGAAGGGTGAAAAGTAGGTAATTTTTATATGGTATAAGTAGCATGCGCTTCAGGCAAGAGAACCGAGGTCATAATGGGAAAGTCCATGACAAAAGGTTTTTGTTTTGACTTATAGTTGAAATAGATTGATCGATGCGGAAGTCTATATGGGATGAAGAAAATTTAACTCCTTGAGGTCTTCTTGAAGCTGATCGATGCGGGAAGCTTCGGTTGCTCTCGTTTTTTTAAGATCTTTACATAGTCTGTCCTTTGAGGGAATCTATTTATAGCAGCAATGATTGTCGAGAGGAAGATGTCCATTTTAGGGAGTCATCTTTTTATTAGAAGTTTGACTCAAGGATTTTGGTCCCATGTGAGGTATTTGAAGTCATGGAAAAAACCAAGGTGTATAATAAGACTCTTGTTTAAAAGGCAAGGTGAAATGACCATGGGATCTAATCTAAAGGTAGACGAAAAGTATCCATGAGAATCATGCTATGTGCAGTGCCATGGTACACATATTTAAGAGAAGATAACAAGTGACGGGTACTCACATGATTCTTGTTTAATTGTTAGTCAGATGTATGAAGTGAATAATGCTCGAGGGACAAGCATGGAAAGATACAAAAGGTGAGGGAGGACTATAAGTCAACAATAGAATGGTCAAAGATGCAAGGTGTTAAGGGGCTCAGGTTTGGGTTTACCATTGAGTGATGATAAATGGTAAGCAGCTAATCCATAGGTATGAGTCATGATGTATGGTCCAAGCCAATTAGGAGTAAATTTTCCCCGTTTAATTTTTTCTGCTTTGGTTATGTGTTGATTTTCTTTCAGGATAAGGTCACTGAATTAGAAGGTTCATTCATGGACACATTTGTTGTAGGCACATTTGATACATTTTTGGTAAACTTGAAGGTGATCCAGAGCGTTAAGATGATGTTCATCTAGTAAATATAGCTATGCTAAATGGTCTTGACGAAAGTCATCATCATTGAGCATGTCATGGAGAGAAATATAGAGTGAGGGGATTTGGACTTCAAGAGGTAGGACTACCTCTATACCGTAGACCAGAGAAAAAGGTGTGGCCATAGTGGAAGTGCAAATACTAGTACGGTATGCCCACAGGGAAAAAGGAATGTGCGTATGCCAATCCTTCCCAGTATCGTTAACCACTTTCATAAGAATTTTGTTTAAGGTTTTGTTAGTGGATTCAGCTTGGCCATTGGTTTGTGGGTAATAAGGTGATGAGAAACTAAGCTAAATGCCAAAGGCATCACAAAGTTTTTGCAATGTTTTGTTTTTGAATTGTTTTCCATTGTCAGTGATGAGGTGATGAGGAACACCAAAGTGACAAATGATGTGGTGGTTAATGAACTCACATATTTTCTCAACTTTCATAGAGATGAGTGGTATGGCTTCCACCCATTTTGTATAGTATTCGGTAGTAGTGATGATCCATTGATGACGCTGGGAAGAATGAGGATTGATTTCTCTGACAAGATCCAAACCCCATTGAGAGAAGGGCCAAAGGTCTTGAGTGACCTGTAAGGCATGAATGGGTGTATGATGAAGATTGGAATGTTGTTGGAATTTTACACAACGTTTGACATAGTTGCAATAATCATAGTTAAGGGTCGGCCAATAATAGCCTGTGAAGAATACGCTTAGCAACAACAAGGCCACTGAAGTGACCTCCACATATGCCATCATGAACTTCTTTAATGGTATAAGGGATTTCAGAACTTGTGAGGCATCGTAAGAGAATACCATCAAAGCCGCACTTATAGAGAGGCCCCCTGAATGATTTAATGAACAAACTTTTTAAGGAAGGTGTGTTTATGCATTACGGGTGAGATCAGGAGGTAATATGGAGAGAGAAAGGTAGTTGGAGTATTATTTATACCAAAGGTCACTCAGGTTAGGGGTAGTGGTTCCGATTGAGTAAACATCATGAGGTAAATAAGAAGGTGATTGGAGTCATTGTATGGTGACAAAGATTGTAGAATCGGTGGGTGAAGCGGGTATTTGGGAAGCTAATTAGGCCATGGTATCTGCAAACTTATTAGTTGAACGTGGGATGGTTTGAAGGGTGTAACGATCAAAGGTGGTCAAAAGTATGTCTACATGATGTTTATACTTTTGAAGTATCTCGTTACGACATTGGTACATACCATTGAATTGGTTTACGACCAATTGAGAATCACCAAAGATGTTGATTGATTTGACATCTAGGGCATAGGCAACTCAGAGACCTAGTACGAGCACTTCATATTCAGAAATATTATTGGTACATTCAAAATATAATTTGAAAGACAAAGGCATGGGTTCACCCTCAAGGGAATGAGGATAATACTAGCCCCACCCCCACGCTGACACTTGGAACCATTGAAGAAGAGTGTCATTTGGTAAGGAGTTCATCCAGGAAAGGGTAGCAATCGAATCATCTGGAAAGTCAAAATTAGAGGGTTGATCCCGAAAATAGGTGCGTCGGCCAATTGGTCGGTGATAGCTGGCCTTGATGGAATTTTGATGAATGAATTCAAGGTCAAGATCAGCTAAAATCATAAGCCATCATGCGGCATGCTGATTTTGATAAGGTTTGGTGTACATGAAGTGTAAGGGGTCGGTGTTGGTCACAACATAGGTTTTGTGGTTGAGTAGGTAATGACGAGTTTGGTGGCAATGAAAACTAAGGCTAAGAAAAGTTTTTCGGGATGGGTGTATTAGGTTTCATAGTCCAAAAGAGTACGACTTATGTAATAAACCACCTGCTCCCTATGTTGTTCATCGCGATGAGCAAGCATGGCTCCCAAGGAATGATCGGTAGCTGAGATGTATAGGTAAAAAGGTTAATCATATTTAGGTGGGATGAGTACGGGTGGTTGGAGAAGGTATTGTTTTAAGGCCTTAAAATCTTTATGACAGTCATCATCCCATTTAAAGGAGACATCCTTCTTGAGCAAATGATGAAATGGTTGACATCAATCGAGACAATTATGAAATGAAACAAAGAATGGATTGAAACTTACATTGCAAGCTACTGAGTTGTCGAAGATTAATAGGCGGAGGCATTTCGAAATGGCCTTGACTTTAGCAGGGTCAACTTCTATACCACATAGGAAATGATAAATCAAGAGCTTTCCTAAGAGAACTGCTATGAAGAGACACTTCTTAGGCTAAAGGCAGATGTAATATTTAATGAGGTGGTCAAAAATGGTTTGGAGGATGGCAAGGTGCTCGAGCAGCGTTTAGATTTGGCCAAGAGATCATCCATGTAATCTTCCATATACGATGCATGATGTCATGGAAGATGTAAGTCATAGCTCACGATATGTGGCACT
The DNA here is from genome assembly GCA_018340775.1 of Taxus wallichiana var. yunnanensis. NCBI lineage: Eukaryota > Viridiplantae > Streptophyta > Pinopsida > Cupressales > Taxaceae > Taxus > Taxus wallichiana. Next base: position 198,872,619 of record CM031244.1, read on the forward strand.
GGTGATTTTAAGGCCAAAAGGCCTCGACTTGATAGAAGAAGGTCCCCAAGGGGTGATGAACGAGGTCTTGTGTTGATCTTCTCGGGGCAAGAAAAATTTGGTTATAACACGAGAATTCATCCATGAGTGATAGCATCTCGTGACCAATAGTAAGGTCAACCAAATTAGTCAATAATAGGGTAAGGGAAAGTCATCTTTTGGGCATGCTAGGTTGAGTTCATGGAAGTCCATGAAAATGAGGAGACCCCTATCGCTTTAGTGACAGGGACAATGTTAGAAATACAATGAGGATAATCAATGGGTAAGATGAAGGAAACAGAAAGAAGGCACTGAAGTTCTTCTTTGACGAGAAGAGCAATGCGAGGGTGCATTTTCCTTAGATTTTGTTTGATGGGTTTGGCATCGGGAATGGTTACGATATTGTGGACCACTATGGTGGGGTCAATACTAGGCATGTCTACGTAAGACCAAGCAAAAGTGTGGTTATGATCTCTGAGAAAAGAAGTGATGGCTTCTGTTTAGCAACATCTAAAGATTGTCCAATCTTTAGGATGTGCGGGTCATCCTGAGTATGAATGTTGATCTCGATAGTCAATTCATTCAACATGGTTTACATCTCAGAATGTAATGAATGATGAATTTATGAGTCTTCTACACCAAGATATGTGAGTATAGATTCATCATCCCGACATTGAATGATGTTAATTAAAGGTGTATCATCATCAATCATTTTGGGATATAGAAAGGGAATAGTGGAAGGGCCTCTCCCTCGCGTTGATAAGTTAGAGGGCCCAAGGAAATGGTGTTTATGGAAAAAAAGTTAGGAGGGATAGATTAAGGATCCATCGACTCCATCGGTGAGGGTGGTGATGAAGGTGGAGCGGGTGAAGAAGGTGGAGAAGGGTTAGTGTCCTTAATGAGTTCAATGTGGGCCTATTTGGTAAGTGGTTTGAAAAAGTAGATACCACTACAGTCATTATGTTTACGGGTGGTACATGGGATAATGGTATGGTGGCCTTGTTTGTAAAATCCAAAACCAAAACCCTTCCACGCACAACGGTGTAGGAAGGTGTGGGAAAAACAATGATTGGTAAGTGATTGGAAGTTAGCGGAAAAGGGGTGAGTTTGTGATGGTGGTTCAAGTGTGTAAGTGGTAGTATCAAGTCCCCCATAGGTGAGACTAGTATGAAGGTGAGGAGGACCATACAGGAGATGTTCTCTTATACGGTGATCATAACGTGGGTATTGGTGAAGGCTTCCATACTCTTGTGGAGTAAGGAATGTGTTGACACTATATAGGCGGTACTTCCCCCAGTGAGATGTTGAAAAACACCTTCCAAGGGATCGGTGGTTGGTATGTAGGTAGCTAGGATGGATGAAGTGTCAGAGGTCAATGTGGAGGTAGAGCTAACAGATTGGGAAGCTGATGGGTTAGTTGTGGAGGTTGTGGCAGTGGTAGGAATGGAGGAGGTATGTGTGGTTGAAGCGTGCTGGTAAGTGGAGGTGTAGGTGAAGAAGTAGCAGTTGCGGAGGTAGATGGCTTAATAGGTATGAGCACATCATTAGGTCGGTAAAGCATGTTGCATGTTTTAAAAGGTGATGGGTCAGATAGAATAGTATAGGTGTGTCCTTCATGATCAAACAAAGTGGAAGGAACACAACCCATAATACAAATCCAGTGCCAAGCAAAGCAACAATTTATATTGAAATTCCCCCTCCAAGACGTAAAATAATGCGGAATAGTGTGGGGGCCCACTAGAATGTGGAGAATGACGGTGCCTAGTGTAGAGGTGATAGCATCATTAAATGAATGCAACATGACCATATGTTTATGCATTCAATTGTCAGGTATGTGCATTTGAGTGAATGCATGGGATGAGATGATGTTAATTCTAGTGCCCCATCAATCATCACACGGTGTACCCATATGTCATCGATGTGGATAGAGATGAAGAGGGATTGGATAGGGTGGGGTGAAGATGAAGGTGGTAATTTGGTGAGAGAGAGGCTACATGATGGGGTGTGATAATGGAGGCTACAGTGTAGGGTCATTGGGTAAAACCTCAATATATTGAAAAAAATTCATGAGAGCTTGACGATGGGATTCCGTGGATTTGGATGAGGTCATATAGGGACATTTTGAGGGGATACTAGTGTAATTGTTAGAGCATGGTGCGATGTGTGATGCCATTAGAAATGGGGCACACGGGGCCGTGGATAGTGATTTTAGGTATGGGTGCAGATGGTATGTTGGGTATAGGATTGGTTGGTGGGTTAGTTACCTTTTCTTTACCCTTATCCTTCTGAGCACATGTAGTGATATGAATCATGTTGATCTAAGGGGATTTGGCAAACGGAGAAGGTGTAGGGTGAGTGGTATAATGACACGACGGGAAAACCTACCGGAGGAGAAAAACCCTGTGAGGTGAGTTGGGTGCAATGAAATTTGGGTGGTGGCATGGCAAGTTCTCTGATGCGAACCATGTTAATTTCAAATCTTGGGGGTGGCTTTAGGAGCTGTGAGGGTGGAGGTTGTGGTTGTTGAGTGGGTAGTGTGGGAATGGGTGTTGGTGAAGCAAGATCCTCGTCGAGAAGGTCATCATCATCAAAGTTGGCTTCGGGGACACAACTAGATAAGGATGGTTTTCAAGGCCTTGTAGTTCTCCACATCATGCCTTGACACATGATGGTATGCACAAATTTTAGTATCGTCAAACCCTTTTAGCTTGGGTTTGAGGGGGTCAAGGTCTGAGTGGCGGTAATGTGATGACAGAAGTCTCGAGGAGGTTGGTTAAAATTTTGGCATAGGACCCCGTTAGTGGATCGCAATGGGAAGTGAATGTGGGTTTGGGTATAGGTGCAGTTGATTGTCGAGGAACAGTTTTAGAAGAGGAGTTGGTTGAGCTATGGGTTTGGGTGCCGACATTTTTTTGGGTGTCGGTTGTGCTTGTTTAGTTAGGGGTATAGTAGATGGACGGGTAGGAGGGTGTGTGGTTGTTTTGACTACCTTATTGTGGGGTAGTGGAGTTTTGTTTTGGGTTGTACCCTCTTAGGTAAAGGCAATGTGGGTGTACAAGGTCTAGAAGGAAAGATAGATGGGGAAGAGGACGAGTTACCCATGGGGGATAACGGAGGTGTTGTGAAGGTAGATGACGCAGTCGTGCTTGGGGTGTGAGAGACAACGACCGAAGTGTAGTGGGTAGTGAAACAATAGATAAGGGTATTAGATGTATGGGTGGTAAAGATATTGTAGGTGTTGGTGTAAGTCGTGTTGGGCATCCGGGAGATTAGAGGTTTGTGAGGGAGGAAGGGGTTATTGTGTTTTTGGTTTATTAATGGGTGGAGGTTGCTTGACAATTTTGGGAAGCTAAGGTCTTAATACATACGGATAGGTGAAGGTGTGATTTGTATAGGCTGGGGTATGGGTTCTATGGGTTTGGTGCTTGTTTGGGTGTCGAGTAGGTGTGGTGTTGACTTGAGAGGATGTAGCTAAATCTAGTTTAATAGGTGGATGAGTAAGGCTGGTGGTTGGGGTGACCCCTAAGGTGGTAATAGGTTTAGTCGAGGCAAATGTTGTAGAGTGTGGGTTTGGGTTTAGATGTAGTTGGGGTTATGGGTAAGGGTGTATCTTGAGCTATCACAGGGTGTCGTGGAAGGAGATGTGATAGAGGTGGTTGTGTTTGGTTCGATTGGTCATAATACTTTTGGGTAGATAGTGGAGGTATTAGCAAGTGACCTCTACATCTACGTTGAGACAGGAAGCAAAAGGTGTCCCCATAGTAAGGCTCTATCCAAATAATCTAAGTGATTGTCCAAACATGAGAACGCACGTCTATAGGTGGAGTTGATGAGGACCTAATGGTAATTCCCATAAAATGTGTCTTAGAGATGGGAAATTGGCTAGCTTCAGCTTCTGTGGGTAAGAGAGTTGAAAGTAGGTTTGCAGGATTTTGGGTAGTAGATGGAGAATGCTCACCAAGAGGAAAATGTATCTCAACTAGGTCTATGGTAGGTGGAGGAGATGATGGGATCTCCTCTATAGGTGGAGGAGATGATGGGTGCTCCTCTAGTGGGTGAAGGAGGTAATGGGTGCTCCTCTATGAGTGGAGGAGGTACTGTGGGTAAAAGTTCTCTAAGTGGAGAAGCCAGGGGTGAGATGGTCTCGATGTTAGTGGAAGAATCCTCCATAGGTGATGAAGGATATGAAAGATATTCCTCTCAGGGTGAAGAAACATGAGAGGTTGGTACTAATGTGGAAGGAGGATTTTGGGCTAGTATTTCCTCTATGGAAGGAATGTGAGGTAATTGGGAGGCGACAGGTATGTCATTAAAGATAGCGTGGACCTCATGGGTATGGGTATCATGAGTTGAGGTCTCACCGGTTTGATCAAATGAAGGATCATGGTTGGGAAATGGTTTCTTAAAAATGTGTAGGTTTTGGTTGGCAAGTGCATTAGGATTATCCACGGTTAACTCGCCTTTCTCGAGCATTTCATGGACAATATTTTTGAAAGTGATGCAGTTACCGTCCACTATGACCCTTTACTCAATGATAGTTACAGAAGTCATGTTCTTTATACCATGTGGGCATGGGGTGAGCAGGGTCAAAACTAGTGTGTGGTTTTATGGGTGGAAGAGTGATGGCTCCATCTTTGATAAGATTTTCTAAGACAGAAGAGTAAGGTTCCCCGATTGGGGTGTATTTCTGCTGCTCTCATCTGAATTGAAAAGTATGGATGAGTGAGAGATTAGATGAGGGGGTAGCCTGATTTGACATATGAGTTAGGCCAACCTTGAGTACCATTATGTTAGCAGTGCCCTTAGCCTTTGAATAATTATTTTGTGGTTTGGAAGAAGAAGAGGTATCATTCGACTTGAATGCCAAATTATTATTGCATAACTGGATTTTCTTCTCTTTGATGGCCTCGAATCTCTAACTTTTGTGCCATAGTGAATGCTTCATCGAATGTTCGAAGGTTTGGACCTAAAAGGTTGATGAGATAAGTCCAGCTACGCTAGTGAGCAACAAAATCTGTGATATATTCATCCTCATATTGACGCGTGGAGTATAGGTTGGTCATGGTAACCTTCTTGACGATATTGATAGAGAAATGATCCAAGAAGGCTTGGGCTACCTGATTGAATGAGAATATGGAGTGTCTAGGTAACCCACTATACCAATCTAATGCAGGTCCAGTCAGAGACATGGGAAAAGTTCTCAAGAGTAAGGCATCATCGTGAGTGATCGAGATAACAACCATATTTGAATGACCGCAAATTATCTTTGTGGGTCTTATTTACTATTGAAACGATTGAATTTAGCCATTTCCTAATGCATGGGGTATGGCGAGATAGGAATGGATGGGTGGATGAGCTTATTGCAAATCTTGTCATACATGAGAGTGTTGCGGGAGCCGGAAACCAATGCCTCTAATATCTGCATCTTATCCAACATCAATTTAATTAGGTCATTGGTAGGTTGCGATGATTGGGTGCCTCCTGTAGTGTGAGAGGGTTGGTTTTGGGAATATAATGGGGGTGGCACTCCAGTGTATGGTGCTGCCATGTAGGTTGATTGGGAAGAAGGTAGTGAAATAGGAGGTATGTACTCGAAGTAAATAATGGATGCAACGGGAGGTGGATGATAGTGTGTATATGAAGGTACAAGGGTTGTGGTAACCCTAGTGGCAATGGGGACTAATGATTGTGGAATGGAAAGGACCATGTTCTTAAAAGGGGTAGGGGTCACCAACATAGGAGGTGGTAGTGTAGCTACGGGTATGTGTGAGACATTAGGGGCATATGAGGTTGCATTTTGGGTAGTTATTGAGGGTATGGTGGATGTGGCGGGGGTAATGGAGGTGGCTGATGTAACATTCATAATGGGTATAGAGCCTAGCTGCAAAACGATTGGGGGTAAGGTAGGTGTGGACAGCACAGAGCTAGATGGGGCCAATAGAGGAGTGGAGTGAGAGTCAGGGGGATAGATACGGGCATGCCATATATCAACTGACTCGAGGCATCTCGAGTGGATGAGTGGGAAAGGTAAAACTACAAAGTGGCAGGGTTTTGGTCAAGGAGTCATGCGAACTCCTCATCTCTTGTAGCGATAGTGATAGGTTGGATGGGATCCATGGCTGGTGATAAAATGGAAGGTGGTGAAGGACTAGGTGGGAGTGGTTGACAACTAGTGTGAAATATGAGTGTGCTTGCTTGTCTTGGGTCAGCACCATGTGAACCAATATTGATTAGGTAAGGTTGTTTCTCTGTAAATGACATAGAAAATAGTAGGAACAAATGAATTTGATGGTAAAAGTGGATTAGGTACCAAATGGTGGTTGGAAAGTGAAATAGGCTAACCAATGTTAGTTAAGGAAAACTGACACCAGTCATGGGTAACCACTGTTAGTCACTGTAGAAAATGGTCAGTGAGTGAAAAACTAGGTAGAAAGTCGAATCTGACAGGTATGCCAAATTTGATGGTGTTTTACAATGTCAATGGGAATGATGGTAGTGACAGGGACTGTGAAAAGTGGAAGAAAATGAATAAAATGTCCTTTTGGGTAGGTTAACAAAAAGACCTGGAACCGACGTCGGTTGGGTATAACTGACGATGGTCAAAGGTAACCGATGACGGTTACCGTGAAATTGAAACAATGATGAAAGAAAAGTGGTTTTGAATTAAAATCGGATGTAGAATCGGACCCGCATTTATGGGAATGATGATGATATGGCCCAGAGCACACTCGGTGAAGTCGAATACACTAGCTGTGATGAGGAGCATGTAAGGATGAACAAGAAAAATGAATAATGTGATCTCTCACCTCAAAATGCAAGCCAAGCAAAAACACTAAGAAAAATGTGATCATAGGAGTGCCTTTTCTATTATGTTTTTTAGCTTATGCTATTTAAGGACTGACACATGAATTGTGAAATAGAATTTTTTGGTAAGGATGGCTTCCTACAAAGAAGGATATCTAAAAGGTGAGGTTTTAGGTATGTTATGGTGGGGGTGGGCCTCACTCTAAAGTATGACTCAATAGAATAGTGAGTCGGTGCCCACAAAGTTGTCGTGGACTGCCGTGTGATCACCTACAAATTCTTCCAGGTAAGATGTTGTTTAAGAATGTGTGTGTTTTAAATTTTTTTGAGGTTTGGTAAGACTAAACAAGAGAGAAAGAGAAATAAGGTTCTTTCTACGGTTCATTTGTCAACCATCAGCTGGTCATGACTTCCAGCGTATAGGTTGCCCACAATTAATGTGAGCTAATTTGATAAATCAGAATGTAATGCACTTATTTTTGAACCCAAATCGAAGTGTGAAGTTTTATGACACAATAAGATGAAGAGGAAGAGGGATGCTCTTTCACTACAATGTAGAAAACATAAAGAAATGGTTCTTTTTAATTACACCAAAAGAAAGGTTTCCTTTAGAGAAAATATAAAGAAAATGTGGGTTACCAAGGAATAAAATTAATGTGTATGCTTTTCATAAGGGAAAAAAACACACAACTTTTCCTAGGAATGAATGAAATGCAAGGAACCCCGGATGGGTCCCACCAGGCGTGCCAAAATGTTTCACCTAATTCTAGATCATTTCCTTGAAGTATTGATGAAACAGATAGAGTAACGGGCATAGGAGGAATACTTGTTTTAATGTTAGTTGATGGGTTGTTGCACACATATGACTTCCGAATCCAAAACTAATTGTGAGAGCTTCCTTTTGGCTAGGAGGAACTACCTGTAATGCAAAGCAAGACCACCAGAAAAAGTTAAACAATATATGCAGTGAACTGCCTAGCATATGCTAGATCCGGGAAGTGTGATACTTCCTAGATGGTTGTCAGTCCATTGTTTTAAACAATTTAATGTGGTAAATAAGGTAAAACCTATTGTAATTCGAAATGATTTAGGTATCTCACTTAAAACAAAATAAGAAATAGATCTAATATAATAGGCTAGGTTAGAATAGGATCCGAAGGTCAAATAACTACTTCTGGGTGTCTGCAGGTCTGACAGAGGTCTCAGGAAGATCACAGGTGAATGAGGGTGAGAGGGAATTAGGTGGGTAGGTCATTATTTTGGGTTGTATGGGAAAATATAGAGACTGATGTTGGTTAAGGGTGACTGACAACTTGGGTGTAACTTGATGCGCTTGTTTCGCATGCAATTTCATTCCGAATAAAGTTGCTTCTATCCTTTCATTCTCTTGAGAAATAGATAAGGGTTAGGGCTAGGAGGAATACTTATTGAACGTTGGGAAGGTGTGCACATACTTTGTAGAGAGATCGAGATCGATTGTGAAGAACCCCTTTTTGTCCGGGAAGGAATACCTATAAATAAGAACGCAAGACCACTAGATTTTAGTTAGACAACAAGTGAGGGAACTGCCTTAGGCCCAGGAAATATTAGACTTCCTTTCGAAGGTGGTTAGTTCCCCATTTAATATGAATTAAAGCAAAATGATAACAAAGAACTATAAGATAATACTTACTGGTTCCTGATGAAGATACAAGTCCAAGGAATGTGGTGGCGACGTAAGAAGGCTTAGTTGGGATGATCCGGTATTAGAAAGCGAGCCGATGAAGCTATCCTCAGTCTTTTCCAATGCTTGAATGAGGGTGACAAAGAATCCAGTTGCTCAGTTGTAGTCTTCGGCTCGATGCTCTTCTTTGCAAACTCTTCACTTATCTCCATCTTTCCAATGAATTCCGGATCCTTTCTTTTTGGCTAGGGAGGTCATTAACAGGGAACCGATGGTGGTTACATAACCGACGGTGGTTGAGTAGGAACTGATTTCGGTTAGGTCAAAGTGGCTATTTTTAGTAAAATAACCATCTTTCCCTCCTTTTCTCCCGAGGGATCAGTTGTGGGCTTGGTCAAGTTATTATTAGGTTTGTTTTGATGCGGGTGAGGGGTGATGAGTCATGGGTGTGGGTCTGGACCAAGTCATAGGTCTTAATTAGGTTGGTTTAGGGTTAGGGCTAGGTCATGGTGAGGTGGCGAGATGAGGTGGCGGGTTTGAAGATGTGGATTTATTAATTATAAGGTAATTAATAAATCATTAGGTGTGTAAGGTTTTAGGTGGTGAGGTAGGGTTAGGTTGCGGGATGAGATACGGGGTAAAGGGCGTCGTAAGACCCAAATTTGGTGTCTACATTTGCCCCTTGTTGTCGTGTAGCTTGTATTTTAAAGCTGCACTGACAAAAATAAAAAGTGGTTGCCCTAGTTAAGGGTATAGGTAATCCCCCTCAAATCTATCACAGATTGAGGCGACGTGAAATCAGGGATAGGGTTGATAAAGGGTGAATTATGATGAGATGATGGTAAGATGGTGGGGTAAGTTTAAAGAAGCCGACGCACATTGAAATGTAGTAGTGTGAGAAGGTTACACGAGTTGAAGAGAAAACAGGCAATTCATAGGAAAAGGTCGATAGTTTATCCAAACAAGGTTGATATAATCCTGTATCCAAGGCATAGGAAGTAGCTCTAGAGGATATAATTGGGTAAGGTGCCGAACATTTAGGCATGTTCGGCAGTACCAAATGGTTGGTTTGGTTGAAATAAACGTCACGGTCTTGGTCTAGGCAAGGCTGGTCGGCTGAACAAGTCAAGTATCCTAGTTATGCTAAAACATGAACAGGTGAGCTTGATGGAACAAACAACTACATGATAGAATCGTAAATTGCAGGTCTTGGTCGAGGTACTTAAATGGTGCGGCCTTGGGTCAGGCCGATTGGTTGGTTGTGGCCTTGGGTCAGGCCGATTGCTTGTGTATGGCCTTGGGTCGGTCGATTGGTTGTGTATGGCCTTGGGTCGGATCGATTGGTTGGTGGCGCCTTAGGTCGAGCCGATTGGTTGGTGCGACCTTAGGTCGGAGCCGATTGGTTGGTTGTGGCCTTAGGTCGGGCTGATTGGTTGGTTACGGCCTTGGGTTGGGCCGATTGGTTGGGTGTGGCCTTGGGTCGGGCCGATTGGTTGGGTGCGGCCTTGGGTTGGGCCGATTGGTTGGTTGTGGCCTTGGGTCGGGCCAATGAATTCAAAATAAGGCTATTTAGCAAAGTCGGGGGTAGGTGAGGTGGTGAAAAAATGGAGATTGGTGGATAAGGGCGAGAGTTAGGTTAAGTAAGTAGGTAACCAATATCGGTTATGAGTGATTGATATCGGTCACAAGACCGATACTGGTCTTCTAGGGCATGCCGTAACCGGCATCGGTTATATGTCAAAACCTATAAAAAGAAAAATATGGCGTGTCATTTTCACATTGTCAATTTGAGTACCAACCTTTTGCTTGTTTGAGTTGTAAATTGATTTTGTTGAGTTTGTGGGCTGAGTTGGCACTAGTTGAGTGGAGGAGTGAGTGATTGGTAGGCCCCAACAATCAGGAGGCAGAGTTTGCTTGGTGGAGGACCCTCTAAGGAGATTTGGAGCCATGGCACAACTTGGAGGAGCAGGAGGTGTAGGAGGAGCTAGACCACCGCCACCTATCCCACCACGACGACGTGTAGTCATACCGGTAGGCTCTGAACCCCTTTTTGCGTGAAGTTGAAGCATTTAGCTAGGATGTGGGTTTTGGGGTAGGAATCCAAAATTTAATAAAATAATGGATAAATGAAGGTAAATCGTAAAATGGAGTTGGTAGGTATGTTAGGTAGGCCAAAATGGCAGGGTGGGTAAGTTTGTAGGCAATTGGGCTGGGTAGATAGGTAAAAAATAGTAAAAAAAGGGGATTTGGGGTGCCGTCACAACTAAAGACTAGTTGGTTCGAAGACCGGCGTCGGTCATGTGTCGACCGACGGTGGTGTGTGTGTGACCGGTACCGATTACTTATGGGTAGGAGGTAATGTTGTGAAAGTAGGTATATTGATTTGTTGTAGGTGGGTAGGATAGAGTTATGGGTTGTGGATGAATTGGGAGGGGTTAAATGGGTGGGATATAGTTAGAGGATGAGGATAAAGCGGGTGGAGTATGAGTGGGGTAGTTGGTAGGTTTTGGAATAGGTAAAGGGATATTGTAGGTGTTTGTTGGGTGGGGCTAGTGATATTGGGGTTAAGGTAGTTGTTTTGTAAAGGGTAGGCCGATGGAGTGTGTTGTTTTACAGCACGCCGCAGCAGATTGGCGATGCGAGATCGGATGTCGCCTCTCATCAAGGGCGGATGCGGCCACATGTGACTGCAACACAGTGGGTAGTCATGCGGGAGGTTGGACTCAGCGGAGTCCAGAGATATAGGGCTATGGATAGGGACCACAGCTTGATGGTTGCCCTCATCGAGAGATGGGATCCGGCAACCAATGTCTTCCATCTCCCTACTGGAGAGATGACGGTCACACTTGAGGATGTGTATCACATCCTGAGACTGCCGATCATTGGTGAGGTAGTGTTCCAGGTGGATGTAGAGACAACAATGGATAGCATCCTATAGGTATTCGGGGATGTAGCCCCATTGATTACATATCACAGTGCGAGCATCTGCTTATCGCGCGCATAGATAAGAGACACGGCTTGCCGTGCTGATGATGATTGGTATCACCTGCTTCGCCCTTCCTGACTCAGAGGGAGGCCGCTTCCCACGGGATTTGATGGGAGTATTACATGAGATGGTGGAGCACACCAAGCATGCATAGGCACACCAATGTATCTCAGTGCGATTATACAGAGAGCTTTGGGGCTATCACCATATGAGGTGATTTCGTATACGTTTGAGATTTTGTTACACTCTGGGCCTACGAGCATATCGTCTATATACGACCAAGAGGGGTTGCCCCAAAGGCCGGGGCCATAGGTAGTGTATAGATATGGATAACAGAGGTGGTTGGGGGTCATGGGCCACCACGAGCGGTGATCGGGGTGAGATGTGGCATACTACCAGCATACGTTAGAGGGCCTAACCACACTTGATATTATATGGAGGCCATACAGAGGCCATCAGCCCCGAGGAGGAGCCCGAGCACAGCTACGATGGATCTAGTATATCTTCTGGATAGCTAGACAGAGAACCAGGGAGCATGAGCGGATTCCCCTGAGAGGGTATGCTTGTGATTGGGTCTATGACAGATGAGCCACCTCCCTTTCCACAAGATCGGAGGGAGGATGTAGAGGCACCACCGCCTCCTCCGTAGCCATACTGGACCTGTCTAGGTCGTAGAGAGATCGGCGGCGATACGGTGGATGATGCCAGGGTGACAGGTTCATTTTTGGTGTGGTGGGCAGGGCAGAGGGAAGTCATGAGAGCACAACCCACACAAATGATTGATTTGGCAAACAAGTGTTATAAGCAGAGAGGATCATCTCTTGGGCCAGTGCGGTTATTACAGGGTAGCTTGCTCTTGCACAGCACGCATTGGGTGCTACAGGGCGCTTAGCCCCAGCACGAGTACGAGCACGAGTGCAGAATAACCTCGAGCACGTGCATATAGCTACAGAACCCATGTGCAGCCACGAGCACCGCCTCGAGGCGCATAGCGTGGTACGAGCACCGCCTCGTGCACGTGGTGTACAGCAGTCGGGCCACTTCTATTAGGAGCCGGGGGACTAGCCCCACTAGCCATGGTGGCACGGGCCCGATATATGGAGGTGAGAGTGGAGGCACGATATTATCAAGACGTGTTAGATGGTACCAGTGCCGACTATCAGCCATATGCGGCTCACAGGGCGGAGACATCCCAGAGTCATAGGTCACAGGGGTTGCAATGCCACATGGGTGGCTCGGTGATGGGTAGGGCGAGATCCGCATAGGGGCAGGTGAGAGATGAGTCGAGGGAGGGGAGAGAGCCAGAGTCACCCTGGGAGCATAGCCGGGTTTTTTCTAATTAGAGACATCGGTCTCAAACAGAGTGTGTATATAGAGGCCTGTGTGCCCACATAGGATTTATTTATTCATTTTTGTTGTATATACCGGCTTGTGAGCTGAGTATATTTTGACATGAGAGACCGGCTCATGAGCCGAGTCAAGATTTTGACAGAGATAGCGGCGTGTGTGTGACTTTGTATTTTTAGATCATAGAGGCCCCATGCGGGGTAATTTTGTATATTTTGACATTGATTTGATGATGATATATAGATGAGTTTGCTCCACATGGTGTGTAAAATTTTTGATTTGATGCATGTATTAGAATGTTTCATGTGTTTTGTCGATGGTATTGAAATTGGATGTATATATATATATATATATGATGTTGATGAAGTTTTACATATGTGTTGATGGTATTCGATGATAGATATTGATAACTATGTCGTTATGTAAGGAAAAGAGGCAGGTGCCACCAAAAATTTGCAAAAAACAAAGAAATGGCCTAGGATAACCAAAGGGAGAGAGGTGACCGATATCGGTTAGGTAACCGATGTTGGTAGTAATTTGCTCGATACCGGTTAGGTAACCGATATCGGTTATGCTAAAACGAGCTTTTCTAAAAATAGAAAATCTTGGGAGGTAACTTAAGTTCTTATTTTTAGAGTCATGCAACAAGTTAAATATGAGAATGCGATGCTGTTGACGGCTTATACAGGTAATTGCATGGGATAATTGAGTGATAAGGAGGAAAGAGACAGGTAAAGTAATCGTGGGCTTAGATTAAGAAGGCAGAAAGGCAAGTTATATTGAAGAGGGTGGTGAACATGGCTGAACAAGGAGAAGCATCCAGTAGGCAGAGAAGAGAGGGAAGACAGGTTCCACCTCAAGCTGCTGCATCCCAAGAGGTATAAGTTTTGGTTGAAATTCAATTCTTGCATGTTTATGAATAGGATGAGAGAAGGTAAGTGGGTAGAGATGAAAAAGAAAAGGTGATAGGAAAGGATTTAGGATGGGGTGAGTGTTATGGGGTAGGTAATCAGGGGTTTCAGGTATGTTTGTGGGTACAGAGGGGTAAACGAGTGAATAATTATCGTAGGTGGTGTTTTTAAGAAGGGTGTATAGAATTGACAGTGACCGATATCGTTTAGAGATAACCGGTATCGGTTAGGTAACCGTATCGATGGGAGGAACCAATAGCGGGCACCTTTGAGGATAGAGAGGCCGTGAGTGGCGTCGACGATCATGATCACCACAGTTCGGGATGAGGTGCAAGGGTCTAAGTGAATTTCATAGGGGTAGAAGAATAAATAAAGATGCCGACCTGCGCATCGATGATAGAGAAGATGTATTTGTTTAACATCTAAATAAAACTGAATATGTATGTTGATTTGAGTTTACGATAATAATAAGAATGTTTGTGTTTTGAATGTTTTGAATTAATAAAAGACCAAGGTGAGTGTTATCAATATAAATATGTGAAATCATTTATATTTTAACAACACATGATAGGTTATGGTAGGGGATGGTCGAGCTAACCTTGGGAGACCCCATGTCTCCTAAGTGCTACCTACATAGCCCATTGCACAAAGCAAGGAGGGGCCTCAGACCGATGTAGTTCTCCCTCAGGACCAGGGAGAGATGAATTTAGGCAATTTGGTTGTGTTTAGGCAATTTGTTGGTTGGTAAAAGTTTGATGTTGGTAGGGTAATGTTGTTGGAGTTGGTAAGGTATGGTATAATGAAGCGAGGTTAGCTTACCCAAGCATAAGGGAACCGTGTCTGATTAAGGTCAACATATAATCCCAGATTTGGGTAAAAGAGGCAAAAATGTCCCATAGTTGAAAAGAGCTAAAAAAATCACGTATTATCATAGGATGAGCTTGAATCCCTAGGTACCTTGCATAGGCGAGAAGTCGATAGGTGAAAAGAGTTGTATAATCACAATATATCGGATATACACACATCCCTTGAGTTTTGTTATTGTGAAGAATGGTGAGGTGAGGTGGATGGTATGGCTGGGGTGCAGAGAACTTGTTATAAGGTGATTATTCTGACGGAAGAGAACCAAACCAAAATAGACAAGTCCATGACTCAAAAGTACTTTTGAATACTGCTTTTATTTTTCAGGATATAGACTGATCGGTGTGGGAAGTCTATATGGGATATGCATTTTGTTGTTCTTGAGGTCTTCATGAAGCTGATCAATGCGAGAAGCTTCTAATAGAGGATGAATTTGTATAACCGTCCTTCAAGGGAGAACTCTATTTATAGTAGCAGATTTTTGTGTATAGCTGTCCTTCGAGGGAGCAGTCTATTTATAATAGCAGATGTGGCTTTGCACATAGCTGTCCTTCGAGGGAGCAGTCTATGTATAACTTAGAGGTCTAGATGTCCATTTGGCATGAAGCATCTAGTTTTACAGGAAGTTTGACTCAAGAATATCCCATAATTGTATAATTGAGAACGTGTTATTTTGATACTTTTAAGTCATGGACCAGACTAAAAAGGGGAAGGCATATTTAAGAGGAGGTGATGATCAAACCACGTGAGGTTGATTCTACTTTGAGATGCATGAAACAAACTGTATGAGGTGGTAAATGAGCTCAAGGGACGAGCGCAAGGTAGATAAGAAGTGATGTAACACTAAATTCAATAGTAGAATGGTCGGAGATGCAAGGCATTAAGGGGTTCAGGCTCAGGTTTACCATTAAGCGAAGCTAAACGGTAAGTGCCTGATCCGTAAGTGTGAGTGATAATGTAAGGCCCAATCCAATTAGGAGAAAATTTTCCACGTTTGCTCTTTTCTAGTTTGGTCACATGTTGATTCTCTTTGAGGACAAGATCGCCAATCTGAAAGGTACGCTCATGAATTCACTTATCATAAGCACGCTTGATGTACTTTTGATAGATTTGAAGGTGGTCAAGAGTTGTAAGACGACGCTCATCAAGAAGCTCTAATTGGGCTAACCGCTCTTGGCGTAGAAATCATCATTAGTGAGAATATCTTGGAGAGATATTCTTAGGGAGGGATTTGTATTTCGAGAGGCAAGACACCTTGGTACCATATACCAAAGAGAATGGTGTGGCATTAGTGGAGGTACCAATGTTGGTACGATAAGCCCAAAGGGCAAAAGGGATGTGATCGGCCAATTTTTTCCAGAAATGTTAACAACTTTCATGAGAATTGTGATTAAGGTTTTGTTAGAAGATTTGGCTTGCCCATTTGCTTGTGGATAGTAAGGTGATGAGAAGCTAAATTTGATACCAAAGTTGTCACAAAGGTCTTGTAACAACTTATTTTTGAAAGATTTTCCATTATCTGTTATCAGGCGATGAGGAACACCAAAATGACAGATAATGTGATGGTTGATGAACTCTACGATTTTTTCTTTTTTGGTTGAAATGAGTGGAATGGCCTCCACCCATTTAGTGTAATATTCGGTTGCTGTGATTATCCAACGGTGACGTTGCGAAGAAGGTGGGTGAATCTCACCAATAAGGTCTAAACCCCATTGTGAGAAAGGCCAAAGATCTCGTGTGACCTGTAGCGGGTGGCTAGGAGTATGTTGAAGGTTGGCATGTTGTTGACACATAACACAACGCTTAACATATTCACAATAGTCTTTATTGAGAGTAGGCCAATAATATCCTAGGCGAAGGATCCACTTGGCCATGGCGAGGCCACTAAAGTGCCCGCCACAAAGTCCATTATGGATTTGTTGGGTGGTATGAGCGACTTCAGCGCCGGTTAGACAGTGAAGGAGGATACCATCAAAGCCACGTTTATAGAGGAGTCCCCCCATGACGACATAACAAGAAACACTTTTAAGAAAAGAACATTTGCCATTACTAGTAAGGTCAGGTGGTAGAACAGAGGTTGTAAGGTAGTCGTGAAACTAGTGATACTGGTATCATGCGAATCAGTAGATACATTATGTACCATACAAACATCCAGAACTAAGTAAGATGGGGAAAAGAGTTGTTGGACCAAGACAAATATGTCCGAGTCAGTTGGTGAGGCCGGAATTTGTGAGGCCAAGCAAGCCATAGTATCTGCAAATTTATTAGTTGAGCGGGGAATGGTTTGGATAGAATAATGAGAAAATAAGGTCAAAAGTGAATCCACATAATGTTTGTACTTTTGAAGTTCCTCATTTTTACATTGGTAGATGCCAGTAACTTGATTTACTACCAATTGAGAGTCACCAAAAATATTAATAGACTTCACACCTAAGTGTAACACAACATAGAGACCCAAAACAAGGGCCTCATATTCCATCGTGTTGTTAGTGTAGGGAAATCGAGCCTCGAATGAAAGAGGCATAGGTTCACCTTTAAGAGGAATGAGAACAACGCCTACCCCTCCACCGCGTGCCGGCATTTAGATCCATCGAAGAAGAGGGTCATTAGATATGACACATCATTGAGTGAAAGAGTTGTGATGAGATCATCGGGAAAGTAAAATTGGTAAATTGTTCACCGTAAAGGGGCTTCCAGCGAGTTGGTCTGCGATAGTTTGTCCTTTGACTGATTTTTGGTGTACAAACTCAAGGTCGAGGTCGGCGAGTAGCATAAGCCATCGGGCGATGTGTTGGTTTAGATGAGGTTTAGAGTACATATAATGTATGGGGTTAGCGTTGGTGATGACAAAATTTTTGTGAAATGTTGGAGTTTGGTGGCCACAAATGATAGGGCTAGGCACAACTTTTCTACGTGTGTATTCCTAGTCTCGTCATCCACAAGAGTACAACTTATGTAATAAACTGCTTGTTCTCGATGCTCAGAGTCACGATGTGTGAGTATGGCTCCTACAGCATGGTCGGTGGCAGAAAGGTAAAGGTAGAAAGGGTGATTGTCTTGAGGTGGGATAAGCATGGGTGGCTGCAAGAGATAAGCTTTAAGAGCCTCAAAGGCTTGGTGGCATTCCTCACTCCATTGAAAGACAATGTATTTTTAAGGAGATGATGGAAAGGTTGACATCGGTCCGAAAGTTGTGAAATGAAATGCCGATAGATTGGAGTTTTCCCTGCAAACTATGCAATTGTTTGAGGTTAGTGGGTGGGGGCATTTCTAGGATAGCTTTGACTTTTGCCAGATCAAGCTCAATGCCATGCAAAGAGACGATAAAACCAAGGAGTTTTCCTGAAAGGACACCAAAGACACATTTCTTTGGTTGAAGATGAACACAGTATTGTAACAGGTGAACGAAAATAATGGTTAAAACATCGAGATGTTCACTGTGATGTTTAGATTTACCAAGAAGATCATCGACATAATCCTCAAGGATAGTGTGCATAATGTAATGAAAAATGTAAGCCATAGCTCACTGATAGGTCGTACCAAATTTCTTAAGGCCAAATGGCATGACACGATAGCAGAAGGTTCCCCAAGGAGTAATGAAGGTGTTTTTATGTTGATCGTTCAGGGCTACCAAAATTTGTTTGTATCCCGAGAAGCCATCCATGAGAGAAAGCATCTCATGGCCTGCAGTGAGATCAACAAATTAATCAATACTAGGTAGGGGAAGTCATCCTTTGGGAAAGTGAGGTTAAGGTCCCGGAAATCCATACATATCCAAAGTCCCCCCGTCGCTTTAGTGACAGGTATGATGTTAGAAATCCATTGAGGATAGTCAATAGGTAAGATGAAGGAAACAAAAAGGAGTCGTTGAAGCTCTTCTTTGACCAAGAGGGCAATGTGTGGATGCATTTTCTCGCCGCTTTAACCGGTTTGAGTCGGGTTTCAGAGTAATGTTATGGACAGCAATGTCAGGATCGATTCTTGGCATGTCAGCGTAGGACCAAGTGAAAGCTTGGTTGCGGGCACGGAGGAAGGTAGTGAAGGCAGTTTGTTCTGATGCGTTAAGAGATTGTCTGATCTTCACAATGTGAGGATCATCCTCTGTGTGGATGTTGATTTCTATAGTCGACTCATTCAACATGGTTTGAGTTTCAGATGGTAAGGCGCGTTGAATATAAGAGTCGTCCGCGCCAAGGTAAGTGAGGATGGATTCGTCATCCTGGCACTCAACAACATTAATTAAAGGCAAGTCTTCTTCGATCATGTCTGGATACAGAAGGGGAAGAGAAGATGGGTCTTCATTATCACATTGATAAGTGAGAGGACCCAGGAAGATAGCATTTACGAAAAAAAAGTTAGGAGGGATAGATTCCGGGTCTATCGACTCTGTGGGTGAAGATGGAAAAATAGGTGATGATGGTTCAGAAGAGGTAATGTCGTTGTCTTCCCGGATACAACTGACACAAGGTTTCTTTGGTGTAAGTGTTTCAGAAAATCCAAGACCACTACGATCTTTGTGTTTGCGTGTAGTCACGGAATGATTGTATGTCGGCCTTGTTCATAAAGACCGAAACCAAAACCTTTCCAAGCACAGCGAGTCAAGAAGGTGAGGGCGAAATGACGATTTGTTAGATATTGAAAATCAGATTCGAAGGGAACCACACCAAGGGGGTTCAATGGTAACAGAGGATGTGTTGACACCCCCATACGTTAGGTTGGTGCGGCAATTAGGCGGTCCATAGGAGATCACCTCCCCACATGACGCGATCATAGGTAGGATGCACATGTAATCGTCCGTACTCCGTGGGGTATGGAAAGTGCTAACGTTATATAGGCGATACTCCCCATCGTAAGGAATTGAAAAACATCCACCAAGGGATATGAGGTTGGGATGTTGTCCATGGGGAAGGAAGTGGTATTTACGGTGGCGGTTTCATTGGTTGAAGGTGTAGGTGCGGCTAAGGTGGATGGTTGAGGTGTGGGCGAAGTATATGGTTGGGTTGAATGAATGGGTGCCTTGATGGTACAAGCACATCATTAGGGCGATATAACATATTGTAGGTTTTGAAGGGGGAGCGTCGGCTTTACATGTATGACTTCCCCTCATACTCAAATTTTACGCATCTATGTAAGGTGGAGGGAGCACATCCCATAGCCTGGATCCAAGGGCGGCCTAACAACATGTTGTATTAGAATTCTCCCTCAAGGACATAGAAGAGTTCGGGTATGGTACGTGGCCCTACACGAATGTTAAGGATCACGGTGCCTAAAGTAGAAGTAATAGCATCATTGAATGAACGCAACATGGTAGGGTTGGCACACATGCAGCTAGAAGGGATATTCATTTGTTGGAAGGATTTGGAAGAGATGATGTTTAGGCTAGCGCCCTCGTCAATCATAACACGACGTACTCGGATGTCTCAGATGTAAGTTGAGATGAGAAAAGAGCAGGTCGGGTCTTCTGCACCAAGACGCGACAATTTCCTCTTCGGAGAAACTGACAACAGTGGCTTGCTGTATAGGGACAGAAGTGGTAGATTGTTTGGTGAGAGAAGCAACATGGTTGGGTGTTAAGATGGAGGCAACGGCAAGGTTTCGTTAGGTAGGACCTCTATCCCTTGAAGGATTTCAATGAGAGCTTGTCGATGAGATTCAGAGGTTTGAATGAGATCATACAGTGTCATTTTTACAGGCGATTGGTGAAGTTGTTTGATCATGGTACGATGGGAAACTCCATCAGAGATGGGGTAGGCAGGTCCATGAATAACCACTTTAGGTGGTGGTGCGATCGGGATGGCGAGATGGAGAAAGAGAGGCCACAGTGTGCTTTCTTTAGCTTTCCCATTGTTTTTCGCCCTTGAGTAGCAATACTAATCATGTTGATCTCGTGAACACGAGAGGAGGAAGATGGCAGGGATAAGTCATTGTCTTCGAGTGGTGGGGTTGCAATAATGATAGATCTTGGTGAGGCGGGGGACCGGTGGTATAGAAGAGGGGATTGAAGCTAAAGGTTTCTCCCTTCGTAAGTTGTATTTCTTAACCTTTCTATTCGAGATAGATGACCGATGAAGGATGGCTTTCAAAGTTTTACATCCCTCCACATCATGTCCTGGTGTGTGGTGGTAAGCGCAGATTTTAGACTCATTATAACCTATAGGTCAAGGTTTAGATGGATCATAGGGTCTGAGTGGGGGTAGGGAAATGGTCGCATTCTCCACCAACATATCAAAGATCTTGGCATAAGATCCTTTGAGCGGGTCAAATTCAGAGGAAGATGAGGCTATTGATTGGGTGGGTTTTGGTAATGGTTGGGTATGGTTGGTTTGTATGGGTGGTGGTTTAGACAAGGGGTTTTGATAATTATATTTAACTAAATGTGGCTTCTTCGGCATAGAAGTCATGTTTAGCTGGTTAGATGATGAGGCCACGGATGACGTGGTGATAGGAAACAACCACGGGGAAGAGGAGTGACAACATAAAATCCTTTGATGATGGAGTTTGTTTAGGGTTGGTAGGTGGACGGAGATACTCGGGGTGATGGTGTTGATACACCCGTGGATCTCTATATGGGTGCAGAAGGTGTAGGTCGTTTTAAAGAAAATGCGGGAGGTATGATGTATTGAGGAAAGGTGGAGGGTGAGGTCCCAATATAGAAGGTAGGTGTGATGGTGAGGGTTTTAATTGTGACAGAGGCATAGATTGGATTTGCGGAGATTGGGTCTGTCTCCTAGGTGGATGGACGGCTTTATTTTTGGATAAATCTAACCATTTAGGTGGGTGTGTTAGGCTGGGTATTGGTGAAGTCCCAAGTGTAGGGGAAGGTTTGGTTAGGTTAATAGAGGTGGATGAGGTATTCGGTAGAGATGAGGGGGGTGAAGATGAGGACATAGGCATTTTGAGCTTTTGTAAACACCTCGAGTATATGGTAGAGGTGTCTGGATCGGTCATCTGCATTTGAGTAGAGCATGGTGTACTCAAACGCTCCCATAAGACTCGTCTATCTTCTGAGGGATGACAATCTTCACGTGTGAACAGGAACCTTGGTATGGAAGAGAGATGGGTTGTGATCCCGGTCCACTGTGGGTGTGATACAGGGGGTAAATGAGGCGCTGTATCAATGGGTACTAAGAGGTCAACCGGTCACTGGAAAGATTTAGGTGATGAAGAACTAATAGGTAGGAGGGCATGTTCGAGGGGATCCGTTATGATTGAGGAGTTTGGTGATGTAGGCTCAAGGGGTTTCTCCTCTAAGGGTGACAGAAAAAGTGGCAAGCCTTCTTCTGTTGCAGCAAGAGTGGTGGAAGGAGATGTTTGGGAAATAGATAAGTTAGATAACATCCACTCACGATCTTGTAGGGATGTGGTGTAAGAAGGTTCATTTGTGAGAAGAGAACTCTGGGTGGTTAATTCCTTTATGGGTAAAGGAATGGCAAGGTTATCATCTTGTCTTGATGGTGGTGTAGGGGGTGCGGATCCCTGCGTTAGTGAAGAGGCCTGATTCAAAATTTCCTCGATAGAAGCTTTTGGTTGGGAGTTGAAAACTGCATGGATTTCATGAACACTCTTCTCCTCGGCTGAGGTGTCTTGATTTGTGTTACTATTAGATGCATGGTTAGGAAATGGTTTGTTGAAAATTTTTAAATTTTGATTAGCGGGGCATTAGGATTATCAAGAGTTATATCCCCTGCATCAACCATTTCCTGCACTATGTTTTTCAACATCTTGCAGTTTTCATGACTGTGTCCCTTCACGCGATGGAAGTTACAGAAGTCATTTTCTTTATACCAAGAAGGAATAGCGCGGGTGGAATCAAACCCGAGTGAGGTTTAACAGAGGCAAAGTGATATCTCTTGCTTTAAACAATTTTTCTAAGATCACACCATAAGTTTCTCCCAAGGAGTATAGTTGATGGGCTTGGCTTTATACTTATAGGCGGCTTTGCCGGGTATTAGACAGTGCTTGAGATTTGACCGTCACGTGTGTACACTCCCTTTTATTTTGAAGCAGCCGATGTGTGAGAATTGTTGGTGTTGGGTTTGGTGGTAGAGTCTTGGGTCCGAGAATTTGAGCTTTTGTTGCATAACCTCAATTTCTCTTCTTCTAAGGCTCGAATCTCTAGTTTCGAGCCATAGTAAAGGCCTCATCAAAGGTGCGGAAAGTTTGAATTTGGAGGGTGGGAGAAATGTGTTTAGCAGTGCCCACGTAAAGAGTTCGATGAGCTCACCCTAAGGTTAGGCATAAGTAAGTTGGTTAATGAGGCCTCCATCGTCCAACGAAATTTGCGATAGACTCGTCTTCAAATTTTCGGATGGCATAGAGGTCGGTAATGGATACTTTCTTGGCAATATTGATGGAGAAGTGATCCAAGAAAGATTGAGCTAAATGGTTAAAGGAGAAGATTTAATGCTTTAGGTTAAAGCACTATACCTCTCTAAGGCGAGTCCCGATAAGGACATGGGAAAGGTACGGAGTAGTAAGGCATCGTCATGAGCAATCGATAACAGGCATGTCTGAACGATTGCAAGTGTTGTTGAGGGTCCTCCTTACTATTAAAGTGAGTAAATTTCAGTAATTCCCATTGAGGAGGATATGTATGAAGGGGGACAGAAGGGTGAATAGGCTCCCGACAAACTTGCTCGTATGTCATGGTGTTACGACTTCCTGAAACAGAAGCCTCAAGATTTTACATCTTGTCCATCATCTGTTTGATTAAATCATTGGTTGGGTTAGATGATGGTGCTGTCATTGTAAACAGAGGAGGATTGGTCCAAGAGCCACTACTAGACAATGATGGGATTGAATGTTGATAAGATAATGGTGATGAATGTGTTGGGGCAGCCGAATAAGGGTGTCCTATATAAGAGGTTGAGGCCACTTTGGATGAATTTGTGGAAATGAAAAGGTGGGCGGAACTTGTGAGGGAAAGATCGTGTGTATAGGTGGCGAGAGCAAGTGATGAAAGAGGCAACTGTGAGATAGATGAGGTAGGGCGGTGGGACGGTAGTGATATGTGGGGTTCCGGATTAACAAGAGGAAAACCAATCGGTGTAGTATGAACCACCGAAGCTACTGAGCTGGGAGACAGGGCTAAGGATGAAGATGGTGAGGTGGAGTTATTAGGTGGGGAAGGGGCTAAGTGAGCGGTGATACTAATAGGCATACCAATGAGGAGCTGACCGTCGGGTGCATGGTCAGGGGTATGAGACAAATAATATTGTACGGCGCTAGGATTAGTATCCAAATTTTTGGAAAACTCCTTATCTCCTATAGGGATCTTGGGAAAATTGCTGGTATTCGTAGGATTCCCCATAGGATAGGTTAAGAGTTTAAGTCCGAGTTGAGGATATTCAGTTTCTTCCACAACCTTCAAGATATCTTGTACAGATAGTTCTTCTAAAATTTCCATAGGCTCATTTTTATATTCATTGGAAGAATCTTCTTGTTGTGCCTCCAAGAGATGGTAAAAATATGATCCATATGGGCCCATGATTCATTTGAAACATTCTCGTTCACCTCTTCCATGCTTTGCATTTCCAAAGATTCACTTTCTTGCAAACACGGGCATACTTGATTCATGAGACCTACTGATAAGGAGAATATGTCCAAGCTTCATGGGAAGGGAACTCCTTCAAGATAAAAATCCATATCATCTTATTCTTGGTAATAAGCAGAGAACCGTCTTAGGGCAGCAATATGATAATAATTTTCAGCTACATCTTGACCATCCATTATTGAATCTTCTTGCTCGTGAAAGATGAAAGGATTTGTTTTCACTATGATGATGATTTTTATCCCCGAGTGAGTAGAGGTTGTGTTTAAATTGTTCGTTCTCCTCAGATTTGAAAAGAGAGTGGGTTTCTTCCATTCGATCATTCATGATTACATTAGGAAGAGAGTTTGTTTCTTTGACTTCCTTCATTTCTTCAAGCAGAATTTATACATCACTTGAAGAGTCAAAATAGGGGAAGATTATCTATGACCATATTGAATTCATCATATTCAGACCATGTTGTTGGATGAATTTCTTTCACTTCTTCACATCTCTCCATTTCATAATTAATTGAAAGATCAAAACTTGAAAAGAGATCATCCATGTTTATTTTTAATTGGTCGTCTTATTAATCATTGGCGGAGTCTTCAGAGATAATTCGATCATCCATTACGTAGCAAGGATCTTCCTTTATTGAATATATTATTCCCCCTATGGGTTGTGACTCAAGCCAAATGGAATTTCTGAATGGTGATTCTATCTTCGTCTCTTCTACTTCTTCCTCCATGACGTTGCTTTGGCTTTCATCGGAAGGTTCCATGATAATATCTTCTTCAGGAGCATCCAAGAATCTTTTAGGAATGAAAATATCATAATATGGGAATCCATTAGGGTCTTCCTCCATTTTATTTGGTCCTTCAAGATATTGATATCTTATTTGTAGACCTAAAGCATACCTCAAAATTTCATCAAATACTTCGGGGTTAAAATTTCCTTTTATTATGCTCTGAAGTCTTTCCACATATTATCTTTTTAACATGTTCATTTCTTCATCACCATATGTGAGGAAGTCATCTATTTAGCAGTGGAAGAAAGATAATGTTCTCAATTTTGCAGTGAGATGTGTGAGGTTACAAAAATCTTCTTCAAAGGATCTTGCACCATCATGTATTTTTTCATCTTATTGAATGTCAATTTTATCTTCATCGAAGGCTCAAGGATAGGATTTTCTTCATCATAATTCAATAACCTTTCGGGTATGAAAACCCTATGGTATGAATGATATTTAGGATATTCCTCTATAGGAAAACTGTCATCTTATTCTTCCTTGCTATGGGCTTATTCAAGTTTCTCATTCATATCATTTAAGAATTTGGAATATTCATGAGATTCACACCTTATCTTATGTCTCCTTCTAATCCATTCCTGTTAATTGATGACAAGTTATTTCTTCTTTCCTTTTTCAACACTATTCTGGAACCATGATTGATAGACGGTCTTCTTTTCCAGACAGACATCTTCTTATTTTTCACTCCAATCTAGAAATTTCTTCATGATATGGGAAATGAATGTGACAGGGGTTTGCTCCTTGATGGAGTAGCCTTCAAAAAGTATTATCCTTTGAAATATATATTTTTTTCAGACCTTGCAGTCATATTTTAGGTGCAGATGCTAATAAATCTGCCCCACGGTGGAGTGCTAAAACCATTGGCAAGAAAATTTGTCAGGGACAAATTTGTGGGTTTCTTTCCAATGCTTTGGGATTCTAAGTCCCTCTACTTAACTCGTGTAGCTGACGTATATGCATGTGTAAGTGAAAAAGGTGGATTTTTCCTAGAAGCCTTGCAGCAAGGATTGAACAAGGGCACCCCACGACCTTACAACAAAGCTATAAATTTCTTGCTAGAGAAAAATTTATCTCGTAAGGTGGGAAAGGGGAGTGAGAAATGAGATAGGAGAACTAATGTTATAGGTAGAAAATCATATTCTTGCACACACTAGTTAGAAACTTCAACACATGCATTTATGAGAAGAAACAACTCTACAAACAATGACAAGACTAATTAGAATTTAATGAACACAAAGTATCAGTAAACCCCTTAGTCAAAAAGGCTCGAAACTCCTTGTATTGATGCTCAAGAATAAATTGTACATAGTATGAGAATGGAAGACATTGAGAATAGGGTAAAAGTGGCTAACTATTTTCAATCACAAGTGAGAAAAATCTCTCTCATGAACTTACAAGAATACAACCAGCTAGAAGAATTTTAGAATTAGAACCCTTTAGAATGAATAACTCATTACAATTTCTAGTGCTAAACTTAACTCCTCATCTTCCCGATGCTCTTTCATATTCCTCATTTTTAATTTAGACTATTCATATTCCTATTTGAATATTAAGTCTCTTTTATAAAGATAAGGTGACTTAAATTTTGCATCATGTCCGTAAAGTCACTTTAAGACATATCAAAAGTGAAAACCCTCAACATAAAATTAGAACATAGAGGAGAGATAATGTTGGGGGAAGGAGGAGAAAAAGAAAGGATGTAGCCCCGATGAAGTCTGTAGATCCTTATTGATTGAAAAATCAAGTGTAGTGAGACTCTAAATCTTCAAACTCCTTGTACCACGAACAACTCCTTCAAATTAGCTCATGAATACTTACCAAGGTTAATGAAATGTTCCATTGATGACCCCAATCCCACCTTTGTGTATGATATACACGTGACTCAAGCCAAAAAGTAGTGTCAGGAGATAGGGTGGAATTCCATGAGATGTGCCTCAAATTCCCTATGAGTAATACCCATGGATGATCCAGAATGATGGTGTTGACCTAAATGATCATCCCTCTACGTTCCTATATAATAGAAAATCAACACGTGACCTTCTTCACACCCGACCTCTCGAGGTCATGTCGAGATAGCTGGTGTGGAATTGAAATTGAAGTGAAAGTGGTGGCGGAAAAAAAGATAATGGGACAACCTTATGTCCTTGACACACAATCTTGGAATCGAAAATATAAGGCAAAGAATTCTCTCCTAACCTGAAGGGGTATGATGGTACGGTCTGATATGATAGCTACTCGGAGACTCCAATCAATGTCTAGTTCTACCGAGATTCTATTGATTGGTTGCGAGAATACATGGAAAGTAACCTGTAGGTGCCTTGTATGGGTTTCTAGAAAGGTCATGGAAATAGAGAAACAAAGTGTAGTGGAGCTACAGTGTCCTATGGGAATTTTTCTAGTCTTTTCCGAAATTCTTAGCTTGATCACTACTATATTCAATAATGAAAGCTATGTAATAATATCGGTTGGAAGTGGTGAAGATATGAATACCAATGTGTGTAAACTATTATCAATATCTAACTAAATAGCGAGCACGTTGGGTTGCAGGACATCCGGGTCACAAACAAAGACTCGTTGAGGTTAAGGCCCTTGTATGGTCATACATGCAATCAAATCCTATTTCCAGGAGAAGTCTAAAATTCCTAGGCTTGATTAGAAGCAATGTTCATGTAGACACCAAAATTGGGTCACACTCCTATTGTTTCAGGCTCACAACACCCCTGGATGCAGATCAGGCTTCTAGGTTGATCACTCTAGCATCCAGTGTGATTGCACAACATGGAAACCTCTCTCCAAGCGTGGGACTTGTGAAACTGAGAGAGGAATCTCCAGATTAGAGGCTGGTTCCTCAAACTCCTCTGATTTAGATCTAATGCTTGCACAACTACAGAGGTTCAGATCCTAATCCTACTCTAACTTGCAAGGAGACAGGGGTAGAAGTGCAAAAAATTGAAACTAACTAAAGATGGTGATGCACCAAAAGGAGTGGTGAAACATATTTGTCATGCAAATAGACACAGACCAAAGTTCACAACATAAAACATACATAGACTGATAAGGTATAATTTAGGATCTGAAATGAAGCAAATAATACAAACAGAGGACTGAAACCCATTCACAGAGCTTGCATTATCATTTCAGTGTCAAAAACGCATTACACCCTCAGAGAGGTAAAAGAAAATTATTACAATCTTTGGAGAGGTCTAATCCTTGCATCAATCACTTGCTGGAGGTGAAAGAAGAAGTCTGCTATGCCCAAAAATGTTTCCCCCTTTTTGTTGTGAACCAAATCTGCCTTTTACATTACATGGGTCGAGCCTAGGAGACAAACATACAAAAAACGTGAGAGCCCATTCCTTCTTGACTGCAGGTGCATTAAAACAGCATGGGGAACCTTACAAATCCATACCCTATCATTTTGACCAAATTACAGGAGAATGCGACCCATTCTGCATTAAATCTGGTCGCTGAAATGTCACTTCTGGCCATGAACACGCGTCAGATCCGTTTCTCAATTTTCTCTCTCTAGACTACACCAAAATTCAATATTAACCCTAGAATCATGTAGAGAATTTCATAAGCTTTCCGTTGATATAAAGAACGTGCAAATCCGAGCTCTGGATCAAAAGATATGGAGATCTGAAGATTTAGGGCACAAAACAGGCGAAACGGATTTTTAAATTTCTTCCCGCGCTCTGCCACCTGGATGACACGTGGCATGCATTGATTGGTCGTCAGGGGCATGGGGCAGACCTTTACTTTTAGCTTTTGGGTGAACTTCTTGCCAAATTCTCTAACTCCTCCCCGAGCTCCGCATTCCTTGCTCCATAGGACACGTGTCCTCTTTTGATTGGCTCGGGCTGACCCCTCAAACCTCGCCCTTTGAATTTTGGACTTTTCTCCTTGTGACACGTGTCATGATTTGGTTGGTCTGACAGTGCTCTGCTTCTTTCATGTCCACCACGTCCATTTGTCTGGATGTCCCAAAGGTCTTTATCAGGACAAAACTTCCGATCCGCCCGAAATGGGCTTCCCTGTCCCTTTTCTGCGGTGACACGTGGCGTGATCTGATTGGCTCTCGACTTTTTTGGCTATCCGCGTCTTCCGCGTCCCTTTGTCCCGGATGTCCCAGTACAAGAGTTCCCCATTTCAGCCGAACCGGCCGGTTCGCGTCCTTCGTGTCTTCTTGTCCCAAATGTCCCAGAGCAGTTAGTTGATTTTCTTCTCCTTCGGCCGAACCGGCTTCCGCGTCCCGCGTCCCGACGGCCCGGATGTTCCTTTGCTCTGCTGCCTGGCGGCCTTTCGGCCGATTCGCGCCCAGATGTCCCTCATGTCCCGACCATTGCGAGGACTAGGACTTAGCCATTTTTCATGATTTTTCCTGGCCCAAGCTTGTTTTCTGCAACTTTTCACATTTTCTCAGAACTTGCTCTTTTCTTCTTCGGCCAGGGGAGTTAGAAAAAATCTGAGGGGACCCTAGAAACATGATTTTTTTCCCTGAATCAATCAATTTGCCTGGGGCTTGAGAATTCAATGCATGTTATCAAAATTTACTCTAGGGGGTGAATTTTGGATAACAATTGGTGACTCAGCGGGGGTACCTGCCTGCTAGGTGAAAAGACCAGTAGCTAGAAGCAGTCCATTGGGCATGGAGTTATCAAACATTCAATTTAGAATCCCAACTGACTAAGAATGTGTAAGGAGGAAGATGGAATATCACCTGATGAAAGCAAAAGACTGCAAAACATCTCCATGGACAGCAAGTTGTGCCAAAGCACTTAGGGAAAACAAAACTAACCTACAACAAAACAATGTGCACAAGCACTTGGAGGAAAGAAAATCTAATCTAATATTTACAGAGGTAGTGAACTTCCCTCTAGAAGCAACGCTTGAGATAGATTCCATTGACTAGAATCTGCAGTTCTTCACCATCCAATGAGGCCAATTGGAAAGCATTGCTGTTCTTGCACTTTGTGACCATGTATGGGCCACTCCAAATGGCATCAAATTTTGAATGCCTTCCCGGTTTTGCTCTATCCACATCCCATTTTAACACTAGATCTCCAACCTGAAAAGATCTATCTTGGCCTTCCTATCAAAGGTCTTCTTGATCAAAGCTTGATCCTTTTCCATTACTTGGGATGCCTGGTTTCTGATCTCTTGCAGCTCCATCAACTCTGCATACCTCACCTCCATGGGCTCAAACTCTAGCAACTCCAGCTGCTTCATGAGTTCCAATGTTGGCAACTCAAGTGACATGGGCAAGATTGCCTCTCTTCCATAGACAAGCCTAAATGGAGAGTTACCTATGGATCTTTTGGGAGTTATCCTATCAGCCCATAAGGCTGATTTTAGTTTGGTATGCCAAGACCTCTGATTCTCATCAAGAGTCCTCTTAATGATCCTCAACTAGTTCTTGTTTGTAGACTCGGCCTAGCCATTACCCTAAGGTTAATAGTTCGATGAAGTGCTTAGGTAAATACCGTTCTTGACAGCCCACTCAGTCACCCTAGATCCAATAAATGCCAATGCATTATCAGAGATTATTGTAGCAGGTACACCAAATCTGGTTGTTATTCCCTCATAAAATTCTAAGATGCTAGACTCATTTGCCTCTTTGAGTGCTCTTGTCTTCTGTCCATTTGGTGAAGTAGTCTGTGGCTGTCAAAATCCATTTGTGCCCTTGGCTTGAAATGGGATTAATGACTCCGATGAAGTCCAAACCCCATTACATGAATGGTTGGTCAACTAAGATTGGATGCAATGGGAGGGCAGCAAGTCTCTCTTTTAATATGAAGAATGCACAATTCTTACACCTCTTGATCCATGCATAGCAATCACTGAAGATTTTAGGCCAATAATAACTAGCCTTCATGATTTTTAGAGCTGTCACTCTTGGTGCAAAATGGCCACCAGCTAGTCTACCATGAAACTCTTCCAACACCCTTTGAATCTGATTTGTGCTAATGCACCTCAGCAGCACTCCATTCACATCTTTCTTGAACAAAAATCCATCAACAATGGCATACGAACAACCTGCAACCTAAAGTGTCTCCTTTGGGTCTTGTTCATCTTTGGAGGGCATAGGCCTATGCCTAGGAAGTGCATAATACCTTAGGTCCAGCAAGGAGTGGGGGAAGCATTGTCTTCTTCTTGATTTCCACTTGGCTCATGGCTGTCCTGGATCACAAAACAACCTCTTCTTCATTGCATACTTCCTTTTGCTTCCCCAAAACTAGCTGCTCACAAAGTCCTTTCCCTCTTACCAGCTTGGTGATCTTGATATCAGTGTCATATTCCATGACACGGGTGATCCATCCTACCCTTTTCTCATTTAAATCCTTATTGAGAAGGAAGTCCTTAACTCCAACATGTGAGACTAGCAACTGGACCTTGTTGTTTGAGATTAAATGCTTGAATTTCTTCAAGCTTCGATTCACTATGCAAGCACATGCTTCTCAATAAAAGAGTACCTCACCTCATAGTCATCTAGGCTCTGGTTGAAGAAGGAAACTGGCTGCTCATCATTATCTTTGTTCTGCTGTACTAGAATGGCAGAAATAGTGTCATCACCTCCAAATGCATAGAGGATGAAATCCTTGGAGAAGTCTGGGTTGATGAGAGTTGGTGCTTGAGAGATAGCTTCTTTGATTTCTTCAAAACTCTCCTTGCCTTCTGCTGTCCACTTAAAATCCATGCTCTTCTTTAACATTTTGGTGATGGGCTTGACAAGGGCTACAAAATCTGGGACAAACCTGCAGACAAAATTGATCCTTCCCAAGAAGCTTTGAAGAGCCTTCTTGTGACTTGGCAATGGTAGTGCTCTTATGGCTTCAACCCTCTCTGGATCAATTGCCAGTCCCTCTTTCGAGACAATATGGCCTAGAAGTTTCCCCTCATGAGCCAGGAATATGCATTTTTTGGGATTCAATGATACCCCAAATCTTCTACACCTCTGAAATACCTGCCTCAGATGAAAAAGGTGATCCACTGCATTTTTGGAGAATACAGTGATGTCATCAAGATATATCAAAACTATTTTATTGATCAACCCCTTGAATGCCATATCCATTGCCCTTTGGAAAGTGGCTCCAGCATTTGATAGGCCAAATGGCATCTTCTTGTAGGCATATGTTCCCCATTTGGTTGTGAAGGCTGTCTTGAACTGATCTTCCTCCCTCACCATAATCTGATTGTAGCCTGAGTAGCCATCAAGTAGTGAAAACCTTTCTGAACCAGCTACAACCTGCAATATTTGCTCCATGGAAGGGAGTGGATAATGATCCTTGAGAGAGGCTCTATTCAAATCTCTGAAGTCGACACACAACCTGATCTCTCCATTCTTCTTTCTGACTGGGACTAAGTTGGTGACCCAACTTGAGTGTTTGATGGGGAAGATGATACTGGCCTCAATAAGCTTGCTTAACTCTTTTCTCATGAGAGGTTCAATATGGGGATTCACTGGCCTTTTCTTTTGCCTGACAGGCTTGGATTCTGGATCCAGCTCAATAGTATGTTGTGCCAACTTTGGGTTGAAACCTCTTAGATATTTGTAAGTCCAAGCAAAGACATCTGGGAACTCTTGACAAAGTTGAACAAAATCAGATTTCCCTTGTGAGGTACTTACTTTGCCAATCTACAATGTTTTGCCTTCTTCCACTGAAATAGGCTCTGAATCTTCACCCTTTACTTGAATGTTCACTTTCTCCTTCCAGAACTGATCATTCGGGTTGAAGATTGAATCCAAGGTTATGAGGCCTTTTGGTAATTTGTTAGTTCTCACTGTACCACTTGGTCACCATACTACTGATGCAACATGTCTTGATTCTGGTGGAGAACTCAGCTTCTTCTTGTATGAAATTAACAATTTGCTTGATAATTCTTGAAGACTTGCCAGGTTGTATTGTTATCCGAAACAATGGTCTCACAACCAATTTGATATGAGGCTGAGATTTCTCACTTTTGATACTTTCTACAACATCAAATGTAGCCCCAATTGCTGCTAGTTTGTCAGTGGCTTCATTCTTTTTTCTTGGGATAGAATTGATGCTAAAAGCTTCAAGATCTTCAATAAGATCCCATACCCGATTTTTGTAGTTCTTCAACAGATCATTTTTGGCAGCATTTTTTCCTTTGACTTGGTTTACAATCAGCTCACTATCACCAAATACTTGTAAATTCCTGATGCCTTTCTTCATTGCCCAGTGTAGTCCATGAATTAAGGCTTCATACTCAGCCGTGTTGTTTGAACAGGAAAACTGGAAATGGAAGGCTGCGTAATACCTTATACCTTGTGGTGAAATGAGCATAGCTCCTCCTCCTCGCACCTTGTCTACTCCTTGACCCATCAAAGAACAATTGCCATACTTCATTCTTGTCTTTGTGATCCGGCTTGGTGATGCTGGGGAGAGGTTGATTCTCTTCATGTAAACAATAAACTCCTAGCGCAGATTCTTCTACTTCTTAATAGGGATCAAAAGCATGTATCTTGTTTGCCCATTCATCAAGAGTTAGATCCGGGATACTTCCAATCTTGGTGTCATCCTCATCAGTGCTAGGGTGATCTTCTTGATCAAATGATGAGCAATTGGCATTAATCTGACTTGGAGTGTAAGGCTCAATATGGAAGTTTGCAATAGGTTCGGATCTGATTGTGGCCTTAGTTCCATATCTTGTTCTGAATAGCATGTGTGACCAATCAGCAGACAAATACCCCCCAATCTTGGTTGTGAAGTCCCTTGACAAGCAAAGGGCAAAGAGTGGTGGAAGGTCTATGATTGATACATCTTGTAAAACAACAACATTTGGACATGCGTGCAAGGTAAGACTCAAATTTCTAATCACTCCAACTGTTGCTATTGTTGTCCCATCTAGCTGCACTACCCTTTTAGATGTTATTTCATACTTTGGAGCCCTAGCGATCAGCTATCTGTTTAGGCATTCTTGAGCTACTTGCCCCGAGTCTATCATGCAATTATGTACTTGGATGATTGCCAATGATTAATGAAACGTAGAAAGGAGGGGGCTTCAACATTTTACCTTGTTGCCCTCCATGACTTCCTTCAAGCTGGGAAGCATTTGTAAGCACTTTTTCTTGCATCTGAACCTGCTGATTCGAAGTTGGCCAATCCTTCATGGCAGCTTGCAGCAGATCTCTTTGGCCTGGGATAGATAGGGATTCCCACATTGATATGTTGACATTTGTCTTCTTCATCTGATCAATGATACTGAATGGTGATGAAGGATCTCTCTGTCCCTTGGTTTGCACATTTACTCCTTGCACATGGGCAGCAACCGCTGGCATTTGAGTTGGCCTAGGGGCTGTTCTTGGCTGCCCTTGTGCATTTGAAACTGGACTTTGCTTGCCAATCATTTGTGGAGCCGTGGAAGGTTGTGGATTGGCTGGGGCTAATGGCTGTTCTTCACCCAAATTTCTCCTCTTTGACCTTGTGTTCACTGCAACACCTTGAGAAATCTACTTGATTCATGCCACGAAATCTTACTTGCCGGTTCACCAATGTGGTGTCATTTGGGGCTGATTGCTTTGTTGGAATGTTTCTTGTTGTTATTGATCGTTTCCTTGATGCCCTTGCCCTCCACACCGGTAGTTGTCACCATTAGTGCTTGATTGAGAGCACCATTAAAACACATGGATTGGTTATGAGGCTTGTTGCATGGAAAGCACCAATCATATTCCTGAGCAATGTTGTTCTGTGTTGGCACTAATGCCTTAGAGGTAGATATGACATTTGGATTATAGGGCTGGAATGGTCTATTGGCAGGAGGCCTTGTTTGATTCATATTTGTAGCTAGATTAGGTGGTCTTTGTGGTTGGTATGGCTGTCTATTAGGCTGAGCTTGGGGTTGATAAGAAGGTCTGAAACCTTGGGCTTGTTGCCTCTTGAGAGTAACTAGCTCATTGCCTAGGTTTTGCAATTGCTTCATGACCTCTTGAAGCTCATTTGGGGCACTTGGAGATGAAGTGGAAGCTTCATTTGAACTCTGATTTTTAGGAGTGGGAGAGGGAGCCAAATTAGGTGCTTGACTAGTGTTTGGGCTCTCTAAACTTGGAAACAATGGCATGGGAGGTCTAGGGGCAAGTTTGCCAGCTTGGATTAAACAATTTTCAGCCCTAATGGCAATGCTATAAGCCATAGGGATAGTTATGCCTCCCATGGACTGAATCAACATAGAAATATCAGAATTTAAAGCTTTGAGATAGTATAGAAAAACACCTTCTGCTGTTGGCTGATTGCCACTGGAAATCCTCTCCCAAGTTTTTTGAAATCTGAAGTTGAAATCGGTCAGCTGCTCATTGGGAGCCCTCTTGATGGTTGTTAGCTGCTCCAAAAGAGACAAGTTGTCTCCCTTCTCTCTAAATTTCTCATGAAGTGCAATACACAGCTGATTCCAGTTTGTGATAGAACCAGCTCCAAGGCTCCTAAACCATTGTAATGCTTTACCCTTGAAGGAAGATGCCAAGAACTTGGACCCCACTTGCATTTCATTGATTTCATGAATTGCACAAAGGTTAGCAATATCTTTAACATGATCACCTGGAGTAGTCTGATTTTCTCCAGTGAAGTAGGGAATGTTCTTCAAGGCTGCAATAGGAACTGGATGTTGTGCATTGAGAGCAAGTGGGCTGCTGCCTGTGAAGTTGACGTAGGGATTGTTCTGAGCCATTCTAATTGGTCTTAAAACCCTTGTTGACTGAATGAAAGGCCTACCAGGTGGAGGAGTTGAGAGAGTTCTATTTGGTGGAGATGGAGACCTTTGAATCCTTCTTCCTCTTTGCCTTCTTCTTGGAGATAATTGCAGGTATTCAAACAACACTTCTTCTTCTCCAACTCTTGACCTTGTGGTGATTCTTCTCATGAGTTTTTAGGCCTGCACTTGGAACCAGCTGGTTCTTCCCCTTGGAGTCGCTAGATATGCAAATAATAGCTCTTTTTAAGCAAGAAAAATGCAGCAGATGCACATCAACTTTGCTGCAATAAAAATGAGACCTCTAGGTCCCACCGCGTGCCAAAACTGTTGTTGCGGCTCACAGGCACCCACAGGATGCGAGATCGGGCTTCTAGGTTGATCACTCTAGCATCCAGTGTGATTGCACAACATGGAAACCTCTCTCCAAGCGTGGGACTTGTGAAACTGAGAGAGGAATCTCTAGATTAGAGGCTGGTTCCTCAAACTCCTCTGATTTAGATCTAATGCTTGCACAACTACGAGGTTCGAGATCCTAATCCTACTCTAACTTGCGAGGAGACGGGGTAGAAGTGCAAAAATTGAAACTAACTAAAGATGGTGATGTACCAAAAGGAGTGGTGAAACATATTTTTCATGCAAATAGACACAGACCAAAGTTCACAACATAAAACATACACAAACTGATAAGGTATAATTTAGGATCTGAAATGAAGCAAATAATACAAACAGAGGACTGAAACCCATTCACAGAGCTTGCATTATCATTTCAGTGTCAAAAACATGCATTACACCCTTAGAGAGGTAAAAGAAAAATGTTACAATCTTTGGAGAGGTCTGATCCTTGCATCAATCACTTGCTAGAGGTGAAAGAAGAAGTCTGCTATGCCCAAAAATGTTTCCCCCTTTTTGTTGTGAACCAAAACTGCCTTTTACATTACATGGGTCGAGCCTAGGAGACAGAAACGCATAAAAACGTGAGAGCCCATTCCTTCTTGATTGCAGTGCATTAAAACAGCATGGGGAACCTTACAAATGCATACCCTATCATTTTGACCAAATTACAGGAGAATGCGACCCATTCTGCATTAAATCTGGTCGCTAAAATGTCACTTCTGGCCATGAACATGCGTCAGATCTGTTTCTCAATTTTCTCTCTCTAGACTACACCAAAATTCAATATTAACCCCAGAATCAT
Source organism: Taxus wallichiana var. yunnanensis (assembly GCA_018340775.1). NCBI lineage: Eukaryota > Viridiplantae > Streptophyta > Pinopsida > Cupressales > Taxaceae > Taxus > Taxus wallichiana. The sequence goes on from CM031244.1 coordinate 198,909,451, forward strand.
GTAGAGAATTTCATAAGCTTTTCGTTGATATAAAGAACATGCAAATCCGAGCTCTGGATCAAAAGATATGGAGATTTGAAGATTTAGGGCACAAAATAGGTGAAACGGATTTTTAAATTTCTTCTGCGCTCTGCCACCTGGATGACACGTGGCATGCATTGATTGGTTGTCAGGGGCACGGGGCAGACCTTTAATTTTAGCTTTTGGGAAAACTTCTTGCCAAATTCTCTAACTCCTCCCCGAGCTCCGCATTCCTTGCTCCATAGGACATGTGTCCTCTTTTGATTGGCTCAGGCTGACCCCTCAAACCTCACCCTTTGAATTTTGGACTTTTCTCCTTGTGACACGTGTCATGATTTGGTTGGTTCGTGGGTCTGCCGGCTCTTTCGTGTCCACCACGTCCATTTGTCTCGGATGTCCCAGTGCTGTCTGGGACAAAAACTTCCGATCCGCCCGAAATGGGCTTCCCTGCCCCTTTTCTGTCGGTGACACGTGGCGTGATTTGATTGGCTCTCGGCTTTTTGGCTATCCGCGTCTTCCGTGTCCCTTTGTCCCGAATGTCCCAGTGCAAGAGTTCCCCATTTCAGCCAAACCGGCTGGTTCGTGTCCTTCACGTCTTCTTGTCCCAAATGTCCCAGAGCAGTTAGTCGATTTTCTTCTCCTTCGGCCGAACCGGCTTCCGCATCCCGCGCGTCCCGACAGCCCGAATGTTCCTTTACTCTGCTGATCGCTCGGCAGCCTTTGGCCGATTCATGCCCCGATGTCCCTCACGTCCCGACCATTGCGAGGACTAGGACTTAGCCATTTTTCATGATTTTTCCTGGCCCAAGCTTGTTTTCTGCAATTTTTCACATTTTCTCAGAACTTGCTCTTTTCTTCTTCGGCCAGGGGAGTTAGAAAAAATCTGAGGGGACCCTAGAAACATGATTTTTTTGCCCTGAATCAATCAATTTTCCTGGGGCTTGAGAATTCAATGCATGTTATCAAAATTTACTCTGGGGGGTGAATTTTGGATAACAACTCCTCTTTGTCCTCGTCAATAATCACCTTTAATACACTCACATAACCATGGCCCCTTTTCACCCCACTCTAATATTAATTTAATTAAATTAATTCATGTCCTCACAATATTTATTATTTAATTATCCTAATTAAGATAATTCCCACACCTCATATAGCCACCTCACCCCAAATCTATTCTTAGTATGTTTCCATAACTAACTAAGACCTAACTAATTCCTAAAAATAAAAGCCTACATTACCTCTAACCACATTACCACCTATTAGAAAAGAAGTTTCTATTCTAATTTGTGAAGGGAAATGAACACGATCCAAGAAATTAAGTAGATCTGCCCATTTTAGTAAACCTAGGAAATTCCGCCCTAACCGATGTCGGTCACCCTAAATCGATGCCCGACCAACCCAGAGCCATTTTTGATTACCTTTTAATTCCCTTTGGTAACCTTATTTTGAGGTTGGCACATTTATGAGAGAAAGAGAGAATAATCACATCTGCATGCAATCGAGTGAGTATCCGTTTACACCCAGGCATCCACAACCATCCCAGTAAAGATCTAATTAAACCAAGCAAGGAGAAAAGCCCAGGAAGCTCAAGCAAGAGTCTCCCATCAACGGTGGACCTTCACAGAAGAAATCTCTCACCACCATCTCCACTCTTCACCCATAGTCGACTGGTAGAAAATTCCAAGTAAGTATACTACTCTATTCAGTCCATTTTTGTTTGAATACTTTCAGTATTTAGATTCTTCTGTGTGCTATTTCTTTCCTAGCCACTCAAAAGTCCTCTTTAGTAACTATCCCCCTATACTTCTTCCAAAACCCCTAAAAACCTTGTCCTAGCAATCCAACACTCCATTCCGACCTACCCAACCCTTTGTGCAATCACAAAGAAGATCCAAAATCCATTATGCAACATCTCCCACTTTCCCACAGTCACCGGCGTTGGTCTCCTAAACCACCATTGGTTGAGCCTATACCAACATTGGTTTACCTACCGATATCTTGCTCCTTTACTACCATTCACCAATTTGATCTATAACTCCTCCCAACTTCTCCAAAACCCCATTATACCTATTCATTGACCTGCATCCCTACCCACAACTCCTAGACACCTCACCCAGCCTCCCCATCAACACGGAAAACAAACCCGTAACCCTGTTCTTGACTCCTTGTCATTTATCCTATGACCAACAACGGTCACAACTGACTAACCGGCATCGGTCGGGACTAGACCGACATCGTATACGTATCTATCAACATAGTATAGACCAGCAACCTACCTACTTATTGTTAAGATACCTATAATCACTTGTGACCTTCATCGATCTCTCACGTCGGACCTACGAAACCCAAAACTATTTACCCGACCTCTTGATCTAATCCTAACCTATCCTATTAGATTATATTTTCCTTATTGTGTTTATATGAGATGCCTAAATCATATTGACTATTGTAGGACAATATTTACCTTATTTCTCACATTAATTTTTTTACAATAGAGGATTGATAGCCTTCTAGGGTTTATCATACTTCCCGGACCTAGCATACGCTAGGTAGTCCACTGCATATACTATTTAACTTCTATTTGGTGGTCTTTTTTTTCTATTTTAGGTAGTTTCTCTTAGCCCAAAGGAAGCTCTCACGATAAGCTATGGATCAAGAAGTCATACGCATGCAAAAACCTTCAACTAGCTTCAACATGTATTCCTCCTTGCCTTTTTACCCTAATCTATTTATCACATTCCAAGAAAAGCTCTAAGAATCAGGTGAAACATTTTGGCATGCCAGTGGGACCCATTCGGGTTCCTTGCATTTATTCATTTCTAGGTGAAAGTTGTATGTTTGTTTCCTTTCTGAAAGGTTCTCACATTAAATTTCTCCCCTGGAATATTCTCTTCTTTCTATTGTCTCAAAGAAATCATGTTTTGGTGCTATAAAAGAACTCTTCTTCTCTTTCATTTGTACTACATTAGTGAAAGATCATATTCTCTCCTGTTCATTTTTGTGACATCGAATTTAATATTTCGATTTGGGCTTAAAATCAACTACATTTCATTCTTATTTACTACATTATCTCACATTAAATGAGGGAAACCTATACGCTCGAAGTCATGCCCAGCGATGGTTGATAAAAGAATCATAAAAATCATTTTCTTTCTCTTTCTCTCTCTCTGAGTCTTACCAAATGTCACAAAATTGAAAAATACACACATTCTTAAACAACATCTCACTGGAAGAAGTTGTAGGTGATCACATGATCACGGTATAATGGGCACCCTTCTCATTACTTTTGTCAAGTCATTATCTCAGAGGAAGGCTGCCCCACCATAACATAACTTGAAACCTCTCCTTATAGATCTCCTTCTTCGTAGGAAGCCTTCCTCACCAAAAAATCTATTCTAAAGTTCATGAGTCAGTCTTCTAAATAGCATAAGATGAACAAACATAAAGGAAAGATCACTCTTAGGATCATATTTTTCTTAGTGTTTCTACTTGGCTTGTGTTTTGAGGTGAGAGGACACATTCTTCATCTTTTTATTTCTCCTTGCACGCTCCTCATCATAGTTGGTGTATTCCAACTTCATCTGAGTGTGCTTGGACCCCATTTTCATCATTCTCATAGTTCTGGGTTTGATTCCACATTTGATTTTAAATCACAACCACCTTTTTCTTCATCTCTGTTTCAATTTCACAGTAACCGGTGTCAGTCTAGTAACTGCAACCACCGCTTTTACCTAACCGCATCGGTTTACTGTTCTTTTGGTTAACCTACCCAAAAGGACACCTATTTCATATTCTTTGTTGTTCAGAGTCTCTGTAACTCTCAGCATCTTCTTTGTCCTAATAAAATCCATCTACAGCTTCTCTACCTAGTAGATTATTAGTCTTTTGCCTTGTTTAGCAAAATGTTCTTTTCCACAGTGACCGAACGCGGTTACCTCTGACCGACATTGGTTTACCCTAACCAACATTGGTTATCCTGTATAATTTTACAGCTGACATTTTTACCCAATCCACCTACCACTGCCTATTTTTCCCATTTTCTCTTTTGTATTTATGTGTCATTTACAGAAAGTAGTCCTACCAAATCAGTACTTGTTCACATGGTGCTAACTCATAGCCAAGAAAACACCCTCATATTCCATGCTAGTTGTCAACCACTCCCACCTAGTCCTTCACCACCTTCCATTATATCACCCATGGATCCTACCCAACCTATCACCATCACCACAGGTGATGAGGAGTTCGCATGACTCCTTGACCAAAACCCTTCGCCTTATAGTTTTATCTTTCCCACTCATCCACTCAAGATGCCTCGGGTTAGTTAATATATGGAATGCCCATATCTATCCCCCGACTCTCGTTCCTACTTCTGCATCAATCCCTTCTAGCTCCACACTACCCGCACCTACCTTTCCCCTAGTTGTTTTGTGGCTAGGCCCTATACCTTCTATGACCACCACATTTGCCACATCTATTACACCTGCAACATCCACTATACCTTCGCTAACCACCTAGAACATAACCTCATCCACGCCTATTGTCTCACATATACCCATAAGCAACACAACCACCCTTGGTGTTGATGACCCCGTAATATTCCCATTTTAAGACTTAAGAAACAAGGGAATTTTTTTAGTGTTCATTGTTCTAAATAAAGCATTATTTAGAACAAACATTCCATGCAATTAAAATTCAATGGATAAACATATGTAGCTCTAATGACTAGATGATTCACCAATCTATTCATTCCATAACTCAATAAACTACCAATCTATTTATGTTATCTTATGTATTGAATACATATTGTATACTTCGTATCTTGTGTCATCCTACCCTACACCGGGTCTTGAGTGATCTATTTAAAGAACATATCTAAATATCTGCTACTAATATTCATCTAATATCATGTTGTTTTAAACTTGGTGACATAGGACAACACAACCAACAGTTTGTGATACTTTGGCCAAAGATTTATATCATTCTGTATGTTACTATTCCTAGACGACATACTCGTCATATTGGAATATGTCCTTCACCTCACTCCTCATTTATCATGATTGGTCTTTACTGACTACTGTCAGTCCACTTGTTCTAGGTTTAACCCTAGACCTAGGTAGGAACATAACCTAATATAAGAAGATGCTCACAATGGCTTAGGGTATATGGGCATACTGGGTTGACCTAAGTCGACTGGATGTGCCAACGTACCCTAAGCCATTAGAAGCTAATTCATATCCTAAATATTCTCCTATCTATACCTAGAGGGAAACTAAGTTCAAGTCCTAATTCCCGTTGGGTGTAGATCTAGATGATCAATGCAGAAGGGTGATGCCACATGTCAAATACAACATTGTATTCTCAAGAAGACCCAATCCTTCTTAAAAGTAAAGCCCTGCGATTGGTGTGTGCCAACATCCTACGAAACTTCCTCATCAAGATGTAAATACCCTCAAGGGGATTATTAATACATTAATTTTCCGAGTTAATTCTTGATTACAACAACCCTACCAAACCCTAATCCAATGCTCAATAAGTTCTTTTCCTAAATTTGCTTCTTTTAGTCCATTAAGAAATTTTTTATATTCAAGGTCACTTTAATGTTTGATCACATAGTTAAACTGCCAATTAACCGTAACTGTACATTGTTATAATGTCTTATTTAAAAAGTACAATAACTTTTTAGAAAATTTCAACGCCCGAACATTTATCCAATATAAAGTAGACTCCATACAAAATGAAGTCTAATAATTTGTAATCACATTAACATACCTTTATAATATAGTTTACATAAGAACATCATATTCTGCAACTTAACAAGCTGCATCATAAGTAGGGAGATTAAACTAAATCCCTTTATCAAACTTATCATGGATAACCAATTAAGCATATAAATAATATGAAGAATATCAAAAAGATAGAAATCCATATTTTTCATACAAATACAAGATAATTTACACAACCAATACAAGTAAATTCTCAGCTTTCAATTAATCTTTATAACTTATACATTTACAAGCCTTATGCATTTTAGGCATACTACATAACAACCGCCTTCATTAAAAAAGAATACTACTTTTATTTTTCAATACAATCTCAAGAATGAATCAAAATTCTTCACAAGGAATCAGAATTAAATCAACCAATGCATCTCATAAGTTTTGCCTTCTTTTTATCACTTACGAAGTCCATCTGCAAAAATTTCTAGCACGGGTCAGTTCAATGAACTGAGCATGATAAGAACTAAGCATTAAAACGAAGTGCATTCCACTAATTGTTCCATTAAAACAAATCTTATTTAATGAAACAATTATTACATCATGAATATCAATACAAGTAATAGCAAACGGAAAAGAAGTACATTTAACCAATTTGAATTCACTTCCAAGAGAAGAACAAAATATAATCCACAACATCTGCCCTTCAGAATTAAAGTTTAATTGATCCTATCAATTATCCTTAAGCAACAACAGATCATAACATCTCATTGTTCCCAATTCTATCATAATAGAATACAACATTTATCTTTTCTTTAAGCCAAAGGAAGGGTTTACAACATGGTTCTCATTAGGATGATTCATCTAACTCATACGCAAAAGAAGAAGAAGAACCATTACAAACTATGCCCAAACACAAAACATCTGAAAAATAGAAACAGATTCATAACATGAATTAACTATTTCATTTATAGGAAAACTACCTTAAAATTCAACATTTAAGATATTCATCAGAACATAATCCCCTTTCAATCCCTAAAGGAATATAAAATCAAACAGTCTGCCAACAAGTTTACATTTTTGTTCAACAAAATCAAACATCTAACCTCTTCCTACATCACTTCAACGAATGATATGACAAGGAAGACCAAACAAACATAACCAAATCTCCAATTCATAAGAGAATAAAAAATAGAAGGGCTCAATCCATGAACTTATCCCAACAACATAGAAAAGGAATCTTATCAGAATTTGATTCAAACCTTAAATCATTCACTACACTTAACAACAAATTCCCTTTTCTAATCCAAACCATAAGCTCATACACTAGTTCCCAGAAGAGAGAACAAAACCAACTCAAGGTAAGAAGAAAACATACTGCAAGTCTCCCTTACAATATTTACCTTCAATAAAGCATGAGTTCCCATTTCATTTCAGAACAAATACACAGTAAAGTTCAAAATAGCATACTGTCCCAAATGAATCGAAATTTCTTTTCTCTATAAAAAGAATAAGGGATCATTTACTAAATCCAATCAAGAAATAGAAAATTCCGAATAGAAAACTAACAATTCTGAATTACCCATGAGCTTAACAAAGACTGTAACTTCATTACAATGTTTCTACATCTCATTACAAAGAGTAAGCGGTTCGTGGTTTCAAGAGAGCAATATCCAAACAAAAACTATCTCATCTTCATGTTTCCAACAGAGGAGACAATGTTTCAAACAAAACAGTCAACCCAAGACGTGGGTTTCCTCAAAATAGAGGGGAAAATACTATCCCACATTAAACGCCAGTGCCTTCTCAGAAAAGACAAAACAGATCCACAAGAGGAGTTCCAATTCCATTATCTTAAGAAAACATTTCTAGTTAAATCTCCAAAAGATATTTAAATAGCTCGATTAAACTACTCTCCCAGATTTCCTTTGAGTAAGTAGTTCGAATTAATAGAGTTCTGAGCTTTAAAATTTTTAAGAAATTAAAAACCCAACTCAAATACCAAAACCAAATCGAGCATGTTGATAATACTACCAGTTTAGAACTCGAAAGTACAAAATCTAAGCACAATGTTGAACACAAGATTTTCACAAAGGTTCAGGACTACTCAAGTAAATATTCACAGGTTCGGGAAACAACAAGTTCCCATTCTAGTTTATATCTTTAACAAATAAAACTTGAAAATTCCAGAATAGAACCAACACATCGTTCCAGCTACAAATTCCAAACACAAAGTACCAAATTACATGTATAGTTTCGAATCACAAGGTCTCATACATGAGCTCAGATATGCATAAGTATCTTAATACGAGGAAATATATAATACAAATACCTATTAATAGTTCAGAATAGCATAGGGCTTCCATTATTTGTTTACATCTTATCAAAAGCCCTATTTCCAACTCCAACGATACACAAGTTTCTCACCAAAGTTTGAAACCATACAAGTAATAAAATATGAGTGTTGTATATGATATGAACTCCCATTAACAGTCCCGAATAATACAGGAATAAACATGAGTACAAAGTTACATACGGACTTCAAACAACAGTCCAGATTATCATAAGAAAATAAAACACAAGCACCGAGCTATATACGGTCTTCAACAACAGTCCAGGATTATCCAAGATTCCAAACATGGTCCCAGGGTAACAAGAACCTCCATCACCAATTTTCATCAAACACGAAACCAAAACAAGATCCAAACCAAATACGAGCTCGATTACAAGCTCAAGCAAAACACGAGCTCAATACAAGCTCAAGATCAAACAAAACACAAAATCCAACAAGATCAGATGGAACTCAAGGTTCCCACAAACACAGAACCATATTTAAATAGCAACGAAGGTCATTTAAAATAGAACACTTCAATTACCAGTTCCAGAATGACAAGCAGAGTTACAAAAATATGTTTTGCATGCATTCTTTTTTAAAAAGAACTAACACAAGGTAAGTTTCCAAACTTAATGTTATTTTGCTAAGGATTTCATATCCAAATTTCCAGATATTTATAAAACCCAGCAAGCAAATAACCAGATAAAACATGCAAGCCAAGAATCTCAAAAGAGCAGACTTGTTTTAATGAAACATTTAGAAGAAAGAAAGAGATCTTAAAGATTATAGCCTATCATGCCTGATAGTGCTTCTATCAAATCGAAGGAGACTTCCAGCTGAGCTTTCAACTCCTTTTCTTCTCCACGAAAGATCAACAAACAAATAACTTTCCTCAGAATGCCTCATATACCTTCCCATGATCGAAAATAGACCAGGTGAGTTAAAAATAGCAAAGAAGTGCAAGTCAAACTACTGGTTCAAAGAACCAGTTCACTCTATGCAGAGAAAAATCTGGAAAGCATGTAAAAACAAACAACCTCCCACAAACCTGCCTTCCAAGTTTCCTAGACGGTTTGTGAACAAAAATCGAGACCAATAAATTCCATTAATTCCAATTTTCCCGCTCAACTCTCCTTGCCACTGCCTCCCAAACCTAGTGAATGCCAATTCAAATTTAACATGCAATTCCATCTTTAGTGAAACTACCACATAAGCCTCTACCAAGTCAACTAGCCCCTACCAAAACTGGCAGTACTTTATGCCTTAAAACCTTATCAACAACTTATATTCCATTGGAACCGTTGCCTTTAATGCATGCGACCCATTAGGTTCCCATTGAAATAGCTTAGGAAAGATCCTTTAGAACTTGGGTTAGTTTAGAATTAATCACCTTAGGCCTTACACACTACCTTAGGTAGTTTCCACATAGGTTAGATTAATTCACAACATAGTAGTTTTAGGCATTAGGTTAGATCATCACATAATCTTATAGCATTAGGTTTTAGGTTAAATTAAATAGCCTAGTAACCTTTGCATACTCCCTTAGCACAAGGATTAGGTTAGAAATAAAATCAATTAAGTAACATAGCTAGGTATTATATATATATTCTTACCCAACTTAGGATTATGTAGGATAATCCTATAGTTTTAGGATTCTGAATCCTTCCAATGTCATGAATAGATTGCATTTCATTTACGTCAGTAATTTCCTGCCATGATCGATCTTCAAAGACCCAAGCACAACATACGATTGAATGGAAACACGTTCACACAAAATATAAGAACTTATAACAACAAAGTTCATTTTGATATATCCCTCAATTTTATTGAATGTCAATTTACCCTTCATTAAACTGAGTAGATTTAAAACATTCCTTGGATCACTAAAATTGATCCAAGGATGAGTCGATAAAGAGATAAGTTTGCAACTCTTAAACTAGATTACAATTCATCTACAAGAAGTGAAAAATGGGTTCAAGGAAGCCATTCCATTTGAGTCTAGTGATCTAAAGAACAGAAAGGTTTATCCATATCAAGCATGATCTCCAACAACCAAAAGAACACATCTTTAGAAGAAGATCGATGTCAACAATTGAAATGTAGAAGAGGATATAACCATTGTCGAGGGTGTTCTTTGTTGTATATTTTCCTCTCCGGCCCGACGCACAAAGACACGCGGGTTTTGGAGGCGAAAAAAACATGGCGGAGGAGCACGGCGAGAGAACATGTTGCAGGGGCCGCAAAACCCGACGCACTAGGGCAAAACGCGGGTTCGGGAAGCGGGGAATCATGGCGCGAGAACATGTTGCAAAGGCCGCAAAACCCGACTGGAGCAGATCCGGCGGAAACCAGAGTCGGAAAGACACGGCAAAGGGACATGTCGGGGTTTCTTCCAAACCCGACAAAGAAGAAATATACATGCGGGTCTCCAAATCCCGCGCCAAAGCAAACGCGAATGGAGTCGGGTTTTCGGGGCGGAGAAGCATGGTGGAATAACATGTCGGGTGGTCTCCAAAACCCGACAGCAAAGAAAATGTGTCGGGGGGTCTCCAAAACCCGACGCAAAAGAAATCGGGTCTCGGCGTCGGGGAAGCACGTTGGGAAAACATGGAAAAGAAGCATGTCGAGCACCCCTCCGAACCCGATGCGCATGCAGGTCCACCTTCCGCCCCCGACAACGAAGGAAAGCTCAGAATCACGTGGGAAACGGGTTTCGGGACAACGCAAGCATCGAACACATGCCGGGGCTTCTTCCAAACCCGATTCGAAGTACAGTCCGCCATAATGAGACGAGTTAGGTGCGGATGTGGAGGTGGTTGGAAGAAATTCTCGAATTTCTCTTCTCCCTCATTTTTTCTCATATAAATGTAAGGAGAGGCTGTTTTAAAAAGGTCGAACATTTTTGTTTTGCGCCTCCTCCCTTCTTCTCTTTGGCAGGTGGAGTTGTGGAGCTCAAACCTCCCATTTGAAACTGTAATGCACCTTTGCCTCTGGGCATTTTTTGCAGTGTATTGTATCAACCTTCGGAGCAAATAAATGCATGACTGTGGATGTTTCTCAACCCTCTATGTGTTTCATTTTGCATCCTCCTGATCTTTCACTGTGAATATGTTTATCTGTGCATGATATTGCATTGCATTTCTGTGGTCTGTGTTTAATTGGCAAAACATATGTTCTTCATTCCTCGGTGCATCACCTCCTTAGCTTAGGTTTATTTTTATGCATTTCTCTCTCCCTGTCTCCTTGGTAGTTAGATTAGGTTTTTTTGGGTAAACCTCTGCGTTTCATTGGTGCATCTGAACAGAGGAATAGGAGCCGGCCTTCATCCGGAGAGCTTTTCCGATTTCGCGAGGTCCCACACTTGGGAAAAGCTCCATGTTGTGCAATCGCACTGGGAGTCTCAAACGATCGCGTTGCGGAGTCCCAGGGGTGCTGTGATTCGACACCAACAGTTTTGGCACGCCCGGTGGGACCAAGAGGTCATTCCATCAAAATTTGAAGGAGTTTTCATGAAATTTGCACTAAAAATTTGCAAGTTTTTACAAATTTCGGATTTTGCACCTCCTAGCCTGAACTCCGAAATCAATTTTCAAGGGTTTAACTTGCTCAAAACGAGTCAAAATTTCACCAGTTGGTAGATCCGACTGTAATCTTCAAAAGGGTATCTTTAGTTTTTTGAGATTTTGATTTTCAAAATTTCATGGTTTTTACCATTTCGGGTTTTGGGTCCGGGAGCATCAAAGCAGAAGAAGCAGCAATTCGGGTTTTGGGGGATGCATTACATGGTCCTATTCCCGACAACAAAGAAAATCGGGTTTTGAGGGGTGTCGGACATGTTCCAAGTTCCGACACATAGCAATTCGGGTTTTGTGAGTTGCATCGCATGACCTGAGTTCCGACTGTGCTTTTCGGGAATCCGCAGCTGCACAACATGACATGAGTTCCGAACTGAAGTTTGCATCCTCCGGGTCCTTCAAATTTGTAATCTCGTTTTCAATATTGCCAGGTTTGATGTGTAACTTGGCAACATCCAGCCTTTTAGAGGCATGTTCAAAAAACACATCTGGCGACTCCACCTGATCAGCAACCCATTTCTCTGAGTTACAGATCCGTTCCCATTCATTTCCACCCATCTCTCTTTCCATCTCTTTCATCCTTTTCCATTCCATGAAGTTGTGCAACCATGACTTCATTTCCATCATGGAATCCACATCAACAGCAGCAATATATCACACCTCCAACATGTTTTACAAATCCTCCAAATCAACATTTTGGTCAAGTTCAGGATCAACATGCATACCCATATGAGCAGCAATGCCAAAATCAGTTTGGCTATGGAGCTTTCCAAGAGCAAGGGTACGCATGCAATGAAGACAATGAAGAAGAAAATGCAGATCTGCTGGAGAAAATCCAAAAGATGGAGGTGAACATGGTGCAATCTAGGGCTCAGGCACAAATGAAAGCATTTGGAATTGGTTGCAGAGCACCTTGTCCATGGGTGGGACCTTTTCCAAGGCATTACAGCTCTCAAGAGAAGTTAGACTTCATGATTGCAACACTGCCATTACTTACAAGGTGGATTGAAGGAATAGAGGTGTATGAGAGAAGTATTCTGCAACCTTGTCAATGGGTAAGCACACCACCTCATACTCTTTCTTTTCCTCCTTCTCAATCTATATCATTTCAGCAGTGTCAAGTTTTAAACTCACCATCTGCTGCCCTAAATGTTGAATCCATCCCTCCACCCCCTAGTCTTCCATCCCATCTCAGTTTTTCTGCCCTCTTCTCTTCCAAATCCAAACCCCCTCCACAAGAGCTAAATGAAGTACCTTCCACTCCAAAGAAACAAGAGGTTTCACCGCCTCCACCACCACACAAAATTGTCAAATCAGTTGAGTTTCAACCTATCCCTCCTATTGCATCCCCTAATCCATGTTGGGAGGATGAAAATCAGAATGCCAGCCAAGGAAAACCACAGCAAAAAGAGAGTGCCAACAAAGAGGAAGAAATTCAAAGTCTGAAGAGTTGGGCTCTTAGATTTGGGATGACAAAGATCCCCTTGATGGTTAGGCCTACAGAAGAGGTTGGGGTTGGAGAACATACGGTGGTTAAAACTGATTTTGTGGCAGCAGAAAAGAGCAAAAGGAAGAAAGCTCCGAAGAAGATCTTGCAGCCCCAACTTGTCCTCTAGAGCAGCAGATTGAAGAGTTTGACTTAAGAAACTTCATGCTGGAGGAGGAGCTCATTCAAGAGCAAGATTGCCTTCGAGTAATAGAGGAGGGAGAAGCTGCTCCAAAGGCAAAAGAAGAGGAGCACATCCTAGTTGTGGAGGAGAAAAGTGCAGATCCAAGGGCTTTGAGCACAAAGCAGGCTACAGGAGAACCTTTAGTTCTTCTTTCTACTTCACCTCTCCCGAGTTCTAGTACTGAAGAGGAGTTTGATCTCTCAAACTCAATATTGGAGAGTGAAGGAAACCATGGTGGTCAAGTTGCAGATCCAGAGGACACCATGGAGGAAGTTGAACACGAACAGCGGGACAACAATGAGGCAGTTTACCTGTCAGATTTGGAGGACTGTTTTGATGGAGAAGAACCGGTTGAGTTTTCACCATTCTCTCTTTCATCATCCACATTCCAAACACCAGAGCCTGCTGTCATGGAGGAGAACGTTCATTTGCAGCAGCCTGCATCTTACAGCAGCTCTTTGGAATCAAAATTGGAAGATTTTAATCTTCCATGTTCTTCATTGGAGGAAGAGAAAGGACAGAAGGATTCCACCATTTCTTCCACGTCATCCATCTCGGAGGGTCTGCAAGAGAACTCCATTTTTGGAGTTGAAAATCAGAGCTATGGGCATATCAAACGGATCAGACCTTGCCCAATCAGGTATTTGGCTTCATTCGAGCCAAAGGAGAAGCCACAACCGGTCATGCTTGCTTCTGAGCATGAGGGTGAGTTACAGAGTACCAAGGATCAGCTGCCATACCTTTTCAATCCAAATGCAGAGCAACTAAAAGAGGTATTGGATTTGTTTTCAGCTGACACCTTGATGATTTGGGTGGAAGACCAGCTTCTCGTTGATTTCCCACTCATCCAAACAGCCGTGATCAGTGCCAAATCGATTGCATGGCTGCCAATTTTGAAGAAAGGAAGCTATTTTGCACAACCAGTTGCAGGGTTTGTTTAGCTCATCCTTGCTTCCAGTTAGAGTAGAGTAGGTAGGTTTGCTTTCAGCAGAAGAAGTGCTTGTGCACACTCTGCATGTTCCATTTGGGACATGTATGATTTCCAGTTTTGTACATAGTTTTTGTGGTGTTGGTTTTGCTCTGGCATGGTTCATTGCAGCGGTTTTTGTGAGAACAACTCTTAAGTTCAGTGTGCTCTCAGAGAAGGAGTTGCGGTATCAGGTTCAGGATCAGATATCGGGTTGGTTCAGGTTACCGCTTATGACTCCATGCCCAATGGATGCTTCAGGCAACTGGTATCTTCATCTAGCAGGCAGATGACCCCGCTGAGTCGCCAAATTGTTGTATATTTTTCCTCTCCGGCCCGACGCACAAAGACACGCGGGTTTTGGAGGCGAAAAAACATGGCGGAGGAGCACGGCGAGAGAACATGTTGCAGGGGCCGCAAAACCCGACGCACCAGGGCAAAACGCGGGTTCGGGAAGCGGGGAATCATGGCGCAGGAACATGTTGCAAAGGCCGCAAAAACCCGACTGGAGTAGATCCGGCGGAAACCAGAGTCGGAAAGACACGGCAAAGGGACATGTCGGGGTTTCTTCCAAACCCGACAAAGAAGAAATATACATGCGGGTCTCCAAATCCCGCGCCAAAGCAAACGCGAATGGAGTCGGGTTTTCGGGGCGGAGAAGCATGGTGGAATAACATGTCGGGTGGTCTCCAAAACCCGACAGCAAAGAAAATGTGTCGGGGGGTCTCCAAAACCCGACGCAAAAGAAATCGGGTCTCGGCGTCGGGGAAGCACGTCGGGAAAACATGGAAAAGAAGCATGTCGAGCACCCCTCCGAACCCGATGCGCATGCAGGTCCACCTTCCGCCCCGACAACAAAGGAAAGCTCGGAATCACGTGGGAAGCGGGTTTCGGGAAAACGCAAGCATCGAACACATGCCGGGGCTTCTTCCAAACCCGATTCAAATACAGTCCGCCATAATGAGACGAGTTAGGTGCGGATGTGGAGGTGGTTGGAAGAAATTCCGAATTTCTCTTCTCCCTCATTTTTTCTCATATAAATGTAAGGAGAGGTTGTTTTAAAAAGGTCGAACATTTTTGTTTTGTGCCTCCTCCCTTCTTCTCTTTGGCAGGTGGAGTTGTGGAGCTCAAACCTCCCATTTGAAACTGTAATGCACCTTTGCCTCTGGGCATTTTTTGCAGTGTATTGTATCAACCTTCGGAGCAAATAAATGCATGACTGTGGATGTTTCTCAACCCTCTATGTGTTTCATTTTGCATCCTCCTGATCTTTCACTGTGAATATGTTTATCTGTGCATGATATTGCATTGCATTTCTGTGGTCTGTGTTTAATTGGCAAAACATATGTTCTTCATTCCTCGGTGCATCACCTCCTTAGCTTAGGTTTATTTTTATGCATTTCTCTCTCCCTGTCTCCTTGGTAGTTAGATTAGGTTTTTTGGGTAAACCTCTGCGTTTCATTGGTGCATCTGAACAGAGGAATAGGAGCCGGCCTTCATCCGGAGAGCTTTTCCACTTTAGAACAAGTGAATTTTTTTTTTTTTGATAATTGCATACTGGTTCTAAATACATAATTTAGAACTCACAATTCAAATAACCATTCATATAACAGACAACCATATGCAACTGTAATGACTCGGAGTACCTCCGATCTATTCATTCCATGACTCGGCAATCTACCGATCTATTCATGTGTAATAAGAGTCGGTGTTTTTATTTAACACATTACTCTTGCGGTTCTCTTCCCTAATCTGGGATTCAGAATGCTCTGTCCAAGGAATCTAACTGAATAATTGTTACTATTATTCATCGGCATCTCATCCCTTAGACTAGGTGAATTAGGACAACGCAATCAGCAGCTTGCGATACTTTGGCCAAAGATTTGAAACATACTGTTTATGTCTCGTATTCCTTAACGGCATACTCGTCAATCTGGAATACGTCCTTCACCCCATTCATATGTTATATAGAATGTCTTACACTGACTACTGTCAGTCCTTCCTTTCACAACTGAATCACTCGGAGGCAGATTAACAAGGTGATAATGTTATATGGATGCCCACGAGGATTAGGGATATGATGACATACTGGTTCAACCTTGCAGTTCAACCAGTGTGTCACGATACCCCGAATCTCCTAGGCAGCCTTATAACATGACCACGTTCTTAATCGGTCCCAGGGTAACTCGTGCGAAATCAAGTGTAAATCTTAGCGATCAATGCAAAGGGTGTCGCCATAAGTCATCTGCATTGTTGTAACTTCGAGAAGATCCTAATCTTCTCGGAGGTACAACTCTGCAGTTGACTTATGTCGTCAACCTTTAAATCCGCCTCGAAAAGATCTACTCAGTAACAAGCGTTACGCACTTGAGTTTAAATTACTTTTAAAGACTTTTCCCTAAGGTTAGCCTTTCCAAATCCCTGGATTCTTCGTCTTAAGACGACCCTCCTCTATAAAACCCATTACATGGTAGAGGTATTACGGTCAGTTCTCATCAAGGAGTCATTAGAATACACCTGATTCTAAAGCAACAGAATGGGACAATATCTCATAACCTTTGCTTGAGATTGCCGTCTGAACTCCATTTGATTGTATATCAGTTCTCTTAACTGAATTTATATCATACTTTTTAGTATAAAGATATAAATGATTAAGAATCCAATTTAATATTGTCTGTCATACTTAGGACTAGGGATTAGTAATTTAATCCACTTGTTTAGTGTTCTCCTTAGGCTCATTTTTAACCTATCTTCTAGAAAGACAATTATTTAAATCCAATATTGCTTTTGCTAGAACAGATTAGAACTACTAAACACTCATAAGAATTCAATCTCATTTTCTTGCAAGCTTTCATTGTCAATCACAAAAGCATCCATATTATACAATGATAACAATGCCCCTTCGTTACATAAACCGAAGAAGGTCAACTTTCAGAAATAGAATACTACACATAAGTATCAAACACTTATTTCCATTCCTTCCAAAACTATACAATTACATTTTATGCAACAGCATACTTGATACAATGCTCAACGGAAAAGAAACATCTTTTCACATATAGTACATCTATAAAATCAAGCTGTAATTCATTATAAATCAAATAAACAATCTGATCACTTGTCGATCTCTGCATTGCTTTTACCTCTTACGGCAACCATCTGCAAAAATAGTCAACATGAGTCAGCCAATGAACTGAGCATGATAAGCACTAACTTTTAAAACAATTGCAATCCATCAATTGTTTTCATTAAACACCCTGTTTAAATGAGGTCAAATATTCACATAAGTAAACATAATCAGACTATGCCCTTGTAATACAAAATGATTACAAATATGTAACTCTGTCATTGTTACAAAATAGTCTTAATCACTTTCTAATATTTCATCAAATATAAGAAACAAGGAACGAATGCACCCAAACAATCATTGAATCCAAAATCACAACATTGGTCAGATTGTTTCATTCTTCCAAAAGGGAAATAACATAACAATTCGGAATTCCACCAATATGTTACAAACAAATTCCCACTGTTAGACAAATATCATCTAATAAGCAAAAGAAGAGAAAGAACCAAATCAATCATACTTCCTTTCACATAAGTTCAATTCTTATACTGCAAATCTACTCAAATGAAATACATTCATCCAGTAAGCATACGAACAAGTCATTCAAACAACAGGAAGAATCACTGTCATAATAAAATTCGAACACAACAAGGCTTTACGGCCCGAATTCGAAATCAAGAAATCCAGTAATGCGGTCAGCAATAGACTATATTGCCTTAGGCAATTGGATGTTTCCCAAAACTATGCCAAGACAATCACTCAAAATTTCCGAACATGCTCAGTCTCAATCAGACAGGAGTGAACGGAATAGAATATAGCAAATCTATACTTACCTTGGCGCATGCAAATCTAAAGTTTGATATTCACGGTTCACTTCAGCAGAAGCTAGAACACGAGACAAATATTCATGCTCAGGGATCTCAAACAATGACAAAGACAAAGGTCCAAATGTCAAGTTCAGAAAGAGACAGAAGTACCAGTTACCTTTCCAAAATTCAAATGATTCAAACAGAGGTAACAATTCAACAGTTGCATATGAATTCATACTGATATTCATCAACGAAGCATAAAAAGAATCAGACAACAAATTAATCTCTGATTTCAACCATGAACAGTGACTTAAACACGTAATCATTCAATCGACTCCACAGAGTCATTCAAATCGCAACAATTATAAATCTGTATATTCACACTGTGCACTGCCATCGATTTTAATACCCATA
Organism: Taxus wallichiana var. yunnanensis; assembly: GCA_018340775.1. NCBI lineage: Eukaryota > Viridiplantae > Streptophyta > Pinopsida > Cupressales > Taxaceae > Taxus > Taxus wallichiana. Next base: position 198,928,026 of record CM031244.1, read on the forward strand.
ACCGCTGAACCCAACAACATCTTAAGATAAACTTGGTTGATAAATCCTTCAATGCCATCCATGGTAATCATTCAGAATTAAACAAGTGTAAGCCATCGAATACCCATTTCAAAGCAAGGAAATCAACTGAGCCGCTTCGAAGCTTTCGAACAGCTTACACAAAAGGAATGCAAATGCATACTCAGGAAATCTATACTCATTATTTATTACAAATAACCGCGGCCTCAAGACCTGTTTTCTCTACAAGGCTTCCACGAAAATCAAATAATAAAACTCTAAGATGAATCTACATTCTCAGCAGTAGATAGCAATATACGATTCAATCATGGACCCCACTGAGTCGTAAAAATAAAGTATAGATGTATCAATATTGTACACAGTCAACAAATAATCCCGTTACCACAATAACAAGGAAGAACAACTTCCACTGGATCGTTTAGACTACGGTAACACAACAGTTGCCTGTTCCCAAGCCAAAAATTAGAAAACAAATGAAACCCAAAAGTATCATTAGTCACTGTCAACAAAACCACGACAGAGTTTCCAAAATTTCCTAAAACACTGAACAATCAAACAGGTACACCAGTATCCTTCCCTACTGTTTCACAACAGTATTGGCGATCAAAAATCGACAACAAAACAGTGGTCTATACCCTACACAAGTATATTCGACGGGTTCATGCCAAACAGGCCGAGCATTCATACCTTTAAATATATAAATATCTCACATATTTAAACCAGAAAGAATACACAAGGGAATAGAGCCGAAATTCGAATTTAACAAACACCCATCTAGAGGAAATTGAAAAATCGAACCAGAAGAGATACAGTACCAAAATCAAACAAGATCTCCATAGAAAATCATCCATTTTCTCAAAACATTTGAACAGAGTTGTTCTAATGAAATCACTTGAAAGACAAAGAAGCTATTTAAAGGTTAGGGCCTAACATGCCTGGATTTTTGATCAAATTTCCGAAGCAGACCACTGGAAGAGCTCAAACTTCCTTTTCTTTTTCCAAGATAAAGCGACCAACAAAATTTTGCTATCTCCATCACATATATATCCTCCATGACAGAGAAAAGAGCTAGAGCAGTTCATACTTGCCATGCAACACAAAGAGAATCAAAAAGAACCAAGAAAACAAGCAGAGAGAGAGAGAGCCGAAAATCGCGACAAACCAAACAAACCTTCAACTTCCCGTTTGCATGCCTTCTCGCGAGTTCCGAGCTCGTCTCCCTAGAACATTGAATGCCATTAAACCAACTTTCCCGCTTAAACTCAACTTCCACCGACCGCCAGAATTGGCGACAGTCCAACTAAAACTCAAGTTCATTTCCAAACTTAGCAAATTGCCACGTCTGCACAGGTTAGCCGTCGCTTAAGCCTCCGCCATGACCTGTCCCTCATCCTTATCCCCAGCATTAATTGCCATAGAAAACGCCGCCCATGGTTCGCACCCCTCCATAGGCCCCTTTACATCCTCCTCAATAGTTAGGTTAGTAACTTAGGTTAGAATTTAGGGTAATACCCATACTAACCAATTTACACGTAGTTACTAACTTAGGATATTAACACATAGCCTAGGTCTAGGTTAGATTAACAATAATCTAACCCCTAGGTTAGGTTTTAGTTTTAGGTTACTAACCAATAATAATTCCAGTTAGGTCTTCGTCCTGTAAACTCAGAAAGACCTGTATCATACCTTCTCGAACAGAGTTAGCTCCAGTTCTGCTGCAGAATTGTATGTAACGAAATATTACCCGGTCCACAATCGAGACCTTCCAGATATACTTCCATATCGGGAACCAATTTTATTTCACAAGATCAGCCCGAGTCATACTCCTGACCAGCTTAATCAATGCTTCCATACCTTGCAACCTGTTCAAGGTCTGTGATCTAATTCATCACAAACAAACTTAAAGCATTACTTGGATCAATTCCACTGATCCAAGACTAGATATTATAGATGAATAATTCTATAATTCATTCCGAGATCAGATTAATACTCAGATACAAAATGAAATAAATAAAAGAGTCTAATCATATTCTGACTCAGTCAAGATCTGCAATCTGCAAGGAAATTACAATACATATCAAGCATGATTTCTAAATCGAGGAACACATCCTTATACAAGAAATCACATATCAACACTTGTATGTCCAGGAGAAAGTAACAACAGTTCAGGGTGTTACATGCTTCCCTCCTAAAAAGATTCATCGTCCCGATGAATTACATATTAAATTAACCTTCAGGTCAATCAATTTATTAGTACACAAACAATGTGACTACTTCCATATTAAATAGTTCCAGAAATCAATGTCACAACACATTTATTCAACCTGAATAAAGTCTGCCTTAATCTGGCTTTCATAAATACTTAAAAACAATCAGTTCATAAAAGTATATTTTTGTCAACAGTTTTCATTCTGTTGCAAAAAGAGAAGGAAAAGCAATTTTCATCTCTTCCAGATTTTCCCAAGTTGCACTTTCTTCGCTAAACTGGTCCCACTGGACCTTACATTGCTGTATATCACGATTTCTTAAATGCAATTGGCGAGTTTCCAGCACTCGTGTGGGTTTAACCACGATTATTCCTGGGTCTTGGACCTGCAAGGAATTCCAATTTAAAACATGTGACAGATCTGAAACGTATTTCTTAAGCAAAGAAATATGGAAAACATCATGCATGCGAGATAAAGCAGGTGGCAATGCTAAACGATAAGCTACAGGATTGATTATTTCGACAATTTCGAAAGGTCCCACAAATCGTGGTGACAACTTGGCAGCCTTGCCAAAAGTTATAGAACTCTTTCTGGGTTTAACACGCAGAAAAACCTTATCACCAAGCTCAAACTTTCTATCAACCCGCTTAAGGTCAGCATAGCTCTTCTGTCTATCCGCTGCTTCCTTTAATCGTTCACGAATCAGCTTAACTTGCTGTTCCATTTCTGTGAGAATCTCTGGTCCAATTACCACTCTATCCTCAACACTGTCCCAACTAACAGGGGTTCTGCACTTTCTTCCATAAAGTGCTTCAAATGGTGCCATCTTAAGAGATGAGTGATAAGTGTTGTTGTATGCGAACTCAACTAATGGAAGATACTCTTCCCATTTATACTGTTGATCCATGCAATACATTCGCAACATGTCCTCCAACACTTGATTTACCCTCTCAGTTTGCCCATCCGTTTCTGGATGATATGCAGAACTGAAGTTTAGTTTCGTTCCTAGGGCTGCGTTAAGCGTTTGCCAAAACCTTGACGTCATTCTAGGATCCCTGTCAGATATAATCAATTCTGGTACACCATGCAATCTGAAAATTTCGTGTACGAACCTCTTGGCCAGCACTGGTGAATCATCCTTTAGATTTCCAGCGATGAAATGAGCTACCTTAGTCAGTTTATCTACAACTACCAGGATAACATCATGTTTATTCCTGGACATAGGTAGTCCTTGTACAAAATCCATGGTTATTACTTGCCATTTGTACTGCGGTATGCTATGAGGATATATAATAATCCAAATAGGTGCATATGTTCTGCCTTCACCCGCTGACATTCCAGACAATGAGTCACAAAATTTATCACATCCTTTTTCATACCTTTCCAGAAGTATTGTTGTTTCATATCAGCAAGCATTTTTGTGATACCTGGGTGTCCAGAGAAAGGTGAATTATGAAATTCAACTAACAACTTCTTTCTCAAATCATTCAGCACAGGTACATATACCCTATTTTCATAACGCAAGATTCCTTCATTATCAAAATGAAAACCTTCATACCTTTTATCCTTAGGTTCTGCAGCAAGCGCTGCTTTTACTTGCTGAAAGTATGCATCTGATTCTGAGGCACTTTTTACCTCGTCTTTAAACTGAGTTCTCAACGTTATAAGAGCAGAAATGTGCCTCCTACGACTTAGAGCATCAGCTACTCTATTCTCCTTCCCTTTGATATAGCTGATATCAAAGTCATATTGTGATAAAAATTCTAACCACCTTCTTTGTCTGGCATTCAGATTGGGCTGAGTAAAAATGTATTTCAGTCCCAAGTGATCAGTTTTCAACTCAAAAGGTTTCCCAAGTAAATAGTGTCTCCAGACTTGAAGCGCATGAACAATGGCAGCAAGTTCCAAATCATGAGGGGCATAATTCAGCTCATGTAACTTAAGTTTTCTACTTTCATAAGCTATGACCTGATCATTTTGTAACAAAACACCTCCAAGGCCTTCCCCAGAAGCATCCGTTACAACAGTAAAATTCCCATTAGGGTCTGGTACAGCCAATATAGGTGCAGAAGTCAACTGGTCTTTCAGACTTTTGAAAGCCGCTTCGCACTTGTCATTCCACATGAATTTCTTATCCTTCTTCTGCAATGAAGTTATTGGTGCAGCTACCTTAGAAAAATCCTTTACAAATTTCCTATAGTAACCAGCAAGACCCATGAAGCTTCTTACTTCGTGCACATTCTTTGGTGCAGGCCACTCAGTTATTGCCACTATTTTTGAAGGATCTACAGCAATTCCTTCTTTGCTTATGACATGACCCAAATAGTGAACTTCTGAATCAAAGAAAGAACATTTGGATAACTTACCATACAACTTTCTCTTTCTCAAAATTCCCAAAACTATCTTCAGATGCTCATTGTGCTCCTCAACACTTTTAGAATAAATGAGAATATCGTCCAAGAATACAAGTACAAACCTGTCCAGGTATTCTTGAAAAATATTGTTCATTAGATTCATAAAGGCTGCGGGTGCATTAGTTAACCCAAAGGGTAAAACTGTAAATTCATAATGTCCGTACCTTGTTCGGAAAGCTGTTTTATGAATATCTTCCTCTTTAATCCTTAACTGATGATAACCAGATCGAAGGTCTATCTTAGAATAAACCGCTGCTCCACGCATTTGATCAAACAGATCATCGATCCTAGGAAGTGGATATCGGTTCTTGATTGTTGCTTTGTTCAACATCCGATAATCAATACACAGCCTTAGTGTTCCATCCTTCTTTTTCACAAATATCACAGGTGCTCCCCAAGGTGAAACACTTGGTCTAATCAATCCTTTAGACAAAAGCTCTTGTAACTGTGCCTTAAGCTCGACTAACTCAGTAGTAGTCATCCGATAAGGCGCCTTGGAAATAGGTTCCGTCCCAGGCTTGATTTCAATGGTAAAATCAAATTCTCTCTTGGGTGGTAACCCTGGTAATTCCTCAGGAAAAACATCCCTGAAACCTTGTAGCAGAGGGAATTGTTCCATGAAATCATCATCTTCTTCAGAGATTCAGATATCTTTACCGCATAAAGGGTACATCCTTTATTTTTAGCCTTTTTAAGCTGCATAGCTGACAGTTTTCTAACTGAAATTTCTCGTTTCACACCTTGAATCTCTGCTGATTCCAGCTGATCATCTAAACATTTTATGTTCTTTTCATAGCAATCTACCTTTGCCTTATGGTCTGCCAACCAATTGACACCGATGACAATGTCATACGATCCCAAAGGTGCAACATAGAGATCAACTTCCGTGGAAAAGTTAGGTAAGTCAAGGACTGCCCCAAAAAGACACATACTCACTGTATGAACAGAATTATTACCATACTGTACAGTCCAAGATTTATCCATTTTTCCAGCTTTTCTTTTAAGTTTAGAAGCTAGTTTACTAGATATAAAACATTCAGTAGCTCCTGTATCAAAAAGAATAGTGACAGGTATGCCGAATAACTTACCCTAACTTCTATAGTGTCACCGCTTTTCACCTTGCTTGTTCATCGCATCGCAGCATGTATCTTATGCTGCTGATTACGATCATCCTTCTTCAAAGGGCACTGATTTGCGTAATGATCTTTACCACAAGTGTAGCAGCCTCCTACAGGTCCCTTTTTAGGCTCAAAGTTGCCTCCAGTTTTATAATTGTCACGCTGTCCTCCATAGGACTTCTGTCCATTATTATAATTTTTAGCAAAATTATCCTTTACGTTTCCAGCAGGCTTATTTACTGCTGCTTTCTTATTATTATCTCCTGGAAACTTACTCTTGTTTCCAAACTTTTTCCATGGTCCTTTTCTGGGTGCAAGAGAGGTTGAAGAAGGGTTTGCAGTCTTCTTCCGCACTTCCTCCTTATGAGCAGAAATAGCCTTTAATTTCTGTTCTTGCCTTATGGCCTTTTCAACAACTCCTTCCATAGTGGTTGGACTGTGAACATCGACCTCTCCCCCTATCACAGGATTCAATCCCATGATGAATTTCCGTATCCTGAACTTTTCGTCAGTTTGATACTGCGGTACATACTTGAGGAGTTTTGTAAACCGCTCCCAGTATTCAGTTACCGTTAGCTTCCCTTGAGCTAAGTTCTGAAATTCTGTCATTTTCTGATCATAGAAAAGTTGTGGCAGCCACCGTTGCCTAAAATAGCCTTTAAATTGATCCCAAGTAATATTGGTCTCATCAATGTTTAGCTCAGCTTTTCGGCTATCCCACCACGAAGACGCTTCGTGAGAAAGCTGATAGGCTCCCCAAATAGCTTTGGTTTCCTCCGAGAGAAGTTCCTTATTGCAAAGTACTTCTCCATTTCACGAGCCGCCTCTCGGCTCCATCTCCTAATGTGGTGCCATCATACTTAGGTGGACTTATCCTTTTTATATCATTAGTGAGTTCTGCTGCCAATCTGGCCTTTTTGTTTTCTGGTTGTACAGGTGCATTCACAGCATTAATATCAACACCCATTTCGGGGTTGTCCTCAGGAGGTTGCTGATTATTATTATCAGCTTCTTCATCCTCCTCATTTCCCATCACCTGCTGTTCAAGTACAGCCAAGCGATCTCTTGTGTCCAACAGGGCAGCAAGGATCTCATCCAGTTTCTGGGTTGTTGCCGCTCCTCCTTCAGGTGGAGCATTACTCGCAACGTTCCCCCTTGTTCTAACCATTTTCTGTTACAAGAAAATTCAGGTTTTTATCAGATTATGGACTCAATAGGTCCAAGAGCTGCAACCTTCAGCTCTGATACCAAGATGTAACATCCTCATTTTAAACTTTAGAACAAGTGAATTTTTTTTTTTTTGATAATTGCATACTGGTTCTAAATACATAATTTAGAACTCACAATTCAAATAACCATTCATATAACAGACAACCATATGCAGCTGTAATGACTCGGAGTACCTCCGATCTATTCATTCCATGACTCGGCAATCTACCGATCTATTCATGTGTAATAAGAGTCGGTGCTTTTAATTAACACATTACTCTTGCGGTTCTCTTCCCTAATCTGGGATTCAGAATGCTCTGTCCAAGGAATCTAACTGAATAATTGTTACTATTATTCATCGGCATCTCATCCCTTAGACTAGGTGAATTAGGACAACGCAATCAGCAGCTTGCGATACTTTGGCCAAAGATTTGAAACATACTGCTTATGTCTCGTATTCCTTAACGGCATACTCGTCAATCTGGAATACGTCCTTTACCCCATTCATATGTTATATAGAATGTCTTACACTCGACTACATCGGTCCTTCCCTTTCACAATCGAATCACTCGGAGGCGATTAACAAGGTGATAATGTTATATGGATGCCCACGAGGATTAGGGATATGATGACATCTTGGGTTCAACTCTGCAGCTTCAACCAAGTGTCATGATACCCCGAATCTCCTAGGCAGCCTTATAACATGACCACGTTCTTAATCGGTCCCAGGGTAACTCGTGCGAAATCAAGTGTAAATCTTAGCGATCAATGCAAAGGGTGTCGCCATAAGTCATCTGCATTGTTGTAACTTCGAGAAGATCCTAATCTTCTCGGAGGTACAACTCTGCAGTTGACTTATGTCGTCAACCTTTAAATCCGCCTCGAAAAGATCTACTCATCAATATGCGTTACGCACTTGAGTTTAAATTACTTTAAAGACTTTACCCTAAGGTTAGCCTTTCCGATCCCTGGATTCTTCGTCTTAAGACGACCCTCCTCTATAAAACCCATTACATGGTAGAGGTATTACGGTCAAGTTCTCATCAAGGAGTCATTAGAATACACTGATTCTAAAGCAACAGAATTGGACAATATCTCATAACCTTTGCTTGAGATTGCCATCTGAACTCCATTTGATTGTATATCAGTTCTCTTAACTGAATTTATATCATACTTTTTAGTATAAAGATATAAATGATTAAGAATCCAATTTAATATTGTCCTGTCATACTTAGGACTAGGGATTAGTAATTTAATCCAGCTTGTTTAGCGTTCTCCTTAGGCTCATTTTTAACCTATCTTCTAGAAAGACAATTATTTAAATCCAATATTGCTTTTGCTAGAACAGATTAGAACTACTAAACACTCATAAGAATTCAATCTCATTTTCTTGCAAGCTTTCATTGTCAATCACAAAAGCATCCATATTATACAATGATAACAATGCCCCTTCGTTACATAAACCGAAGAAGGTCAACTTTCAGAAATAGAATACTACACATAAGTATCAAACACTTATTTCCATTCCTTCCAAAACTATACAATTACATTTTATGCAACAGCATACTTGATACAATGCTCAACGGAAAAGAAACATCTTTTCACATATAGTACATCTATAAAATCAAGCTGTAATTCATTATAAATCAAATAAACAATCTGATCAGCTTGTCAGATCTGCATTGCTTTTACCTCTTACGGCAACCATCTGCAAAAATAGTCAACATGAGTCAGTTCAATGAACTGAGCATGATAAGCACTAACTTTTAAAACAATTGCAATCCATCAATTGTTTTCATTAAACACCCTGTTTAAATGAGATCAAATATTCACATAAGTAAACATAATCAGACTATGCCCTTGTAATACAAAATGATTACAAATATGTAACTCTATCATTGTTACAAAATAGTCTTAATCACTTTCTAATATTTCATCAAATATAAGAAACAAGGAACGAATGCACCCAAACAATCATTGAATCCAAAATCACAACATTGGTCAGATTGTTTCATTCTTCCAAAAGGGAAATAACATAACAATTCGGAATTCCACCAATATGTTACAAACAAATTCCCACTGTTAGACAAATATCATCTAATAAGCAAAAGAAGAGAAAGAACCAAATCAATCATACTTCCTTTCACATAAGTTCGTTACTGTACCGTCTACTCAAATGAAATACATTCATCCAGTAAGCATACGAACAAGTCATTCAAACAACAGGAAGAATCACTGTCATAATAAAATTCGAACACAACAAGGCTTTACGGCCCGAATTCGAAATCAAGAAATCCAGTAATGCGGTCAGCAATAGACTATATTGCCTTAGGCAATTGGATGTTTCCCAAAACTATGCCAAGACAATCACTCAAAATTTCCGAACATGCTCAGTCTCAATCAGACAGGAGTGAACGGAATAGAATATAGCAAATCTATACTTACCTTGGCGCATGCAAATCTAAGGTTTGATATTCACGGTTCACTTCAGCAGAAGCTAGAACACGAGACAAATATTCATGCTCAGGGATCTCAAACAGTGACAAAGACAGTGTCCAAATGTCAAGTTCAGAAAGAGACAGAAGTACCAGTTACCTTTCCAGAATTCAAATGATTCAAACAGAGGTAACAATTCAACAGTTGCATATGAATTCATACTGATATTCATCAACGAAGCATAAAAAGAATCAGACAACAAATTAATCTCTGATTTCAACCATGAACAGTGACTTAAACACGTAATCATTCAATCGACTCCACAGAGTCATTCAAATCGCAACAATTATAAATCTGTATATTCACACTGTGCACTGCCATCGATTTTAATACCCATAACCGCTGAACCCAACAACATCTTAAGATAAACTTGGTTGATAAATCCTTCAATGCCATCCATGGTAATCATTCAGAATTAAACAAGTGTAAGCCATCGAATACCCATTTCAAAGCAAGGAAATCAATCGAGCCGCTTGAAGCTTTGAACAAATTACACAAAAGGAATGCAAATGCATACTCAGAAATCTATACTCATTATTTATTACAAATAACCGCGGCCTCAAGACCTTTTCTCTCAAGCTTCCACGAAAATCAAATAATAAAACTCTAAGATGAATCTACATTCTCAAAGAGAGATAGCAATATACGATTCAATCATGGACCCCACTGAGTCGTAAAAATAAAGTATAGATGTATCAATATTGTACACAGTCAACAAATAATCCCGTTACCACAATAACAAGGAAGAACAACTTCCACTGGATCGTTTAGACTACGGTAACACAACAGTTGCTGTTCCCAAGCAAAATTAGAAGACAAATGAAACCCACAAAGTATCATTAGTCACTGTCAACAAAAACCACGACAGAGCTTCCAAAATTTCCAAAACACTGAACAATCAAACAGGTACACCAGTATCCTTCCCTACTGTTTCACAACAGTATTGGCGATCAAAAATCGACAACAAAACAGTGGTCTATACCCTACACAAGTATATTCGACGGGTTCATGCCAAACAGGCCGAGCATTCATACCTTTAAATATATAAATATCTCACATATTTAAACCAGAAAGGAATACACAAGGGAATAGAGCCGAAATTCGAATTTAACAAACACCCATCTAGAGGAAATTGAAAAATCGAACCAGAAGAGATACAGTACCAAAATCAAACAAGATCTCCATAGAAAATCATCCATTTTCTCAAAACATTTGAACAGAGTTGTTCTAATGAAATCACTTGAAAGACAGCAAGCTATTTAAAGGTTAGGGCCTAACATGCCTGGATTTTTGATCAAATTTCCGAAGTAGACCACAGGAAGAGCTCAAACTTCCTTCTCTTTTTCCAAGATAAAGCGACCAACAAAATTTCACTATCTCCATCACATATATATCCTCCATGACAGAGAAAAGAGCTAGAGCAGTTCATACTTGCCATGCAACACAAAGAGAACTGGTGCGAAGAACCAGTAAACAAGCAGAGAGAGAGAGAAGACCGAAAATCGCGACAAGCCAAACAAACCCACAAATTTCCCGTTTGCATGCCTTCTCGCGAGTTCCGAGCTCGACTTCCGAGAATATTGAATGCCATTAAACCAACTTTCCCGCTTAAACTCAACTTCCACCGACCGCCAGAATTGGCGACAGTCCAACTAAAACTCAAGTTCATTTCCAAACTTAGCAAATTGCCACGTCTGCACAGGTTAGCCGCCGCTTAAGCCTCCGCCATGACCTGTCCCTCATCCTTATCCCCAGCATTAATTGCCATAGAAAACGCCGCCCATGGTTCGCACCCCTCCATAGGCCCCTTTACATCCTCCTCAATAGTTAGGTTAGTAACTTAGGTTAGAATTTAGGGTAATACCCATACTAACCAATTTACACGTAGTTACTAACTTAGGATATTAACACATAGCCTAGGTCTAGGTTAGATTAACAATAATCTAACCCCTAGGTTAGGTTTTAGTTTTAGGTTACTAACCATTAATAATTCCAGTTAGGTCTTCGTCCTGTAAACTCAGAAAGACCTGTATCATACCTTCTCGAACAGAGTTAGCTCCAGTTCTGCTGCAGAATTGTATGTAACGAAATATTACCCGGTCCACAATCGAGACCTTCCAGATATACTTCCATATCGGGAACCAATTTTATTTCACAAGATCAGCCCGAGTCATACTCCTGACCAGCTTAATCAATGCTTCCATACCTTGCAACCTGTTCAAGGTCTGTGATCTAATTCATCACAAACAAACTTAAAGCATTACTTGGATCAATTCCACTGATCCAAGACTAGATATTATAGATGAATAATTCTATAATTCATTCCGAGATCGATTAATACTCGGATACAAAAATGAAATAAATAAAAGAGTCTAATCATATTCGACTACCAAGATCTGCAATCTGCAAGGAAATTACAATACATATCAAGCATGATTTCTAAATCGAGGAACACATCCTTATACAAGAAATCACATATCTATATCAAAACTTATAGTTCCGAAAATCAGCATTAAATAGTTGTTTGTTCAATTCTTATAAATATATTCCCAAAAAGTCGCATACTTATAGTCATATACAAAAGAAAAATCAAAAAAATTCTAACAATCCACATAATTAATTTTGTTCGGATAGATATGGAAAAGAAGTTTTCATATCCTCTAGGTTTTCCTAAGTTGCACTATCTTCATTAAACTGGTCCCACTAGACTTTACATTGACTTAATTCTTGATTTCTCAAATGCAACTGGTGAGTTTCAAGCACTCGTATGTGTTTAACCATGATTATTCCTGGGTCCTGGACCTGCAAGGAATTCCAATGTAACATGTGTGATAAATCTAAAACATATTTTTAAGCAAAGAAATATGGAAAACATCATGCATTCGTGATAAAGTAGGAGGTAATGCTAAACGATAAGCTACAGGGTTGATTACTTCAATTATCTCAAAAGGCCCCACATAACGAGGTGATAAATTGGTAGCCTTGCCAAAAGTTATAGAACTCTTTTTTGGTTTAACCCAAAGAAAGACTTTCTCACCAAGTTCAAATTTATTATCAACCCTCTTCAAGTCAGCGTAACTCTTTTACCTATCTGCTTGCTTATTTCAAGCATTTTCCAATCAATTTAACTTGTTCCATTTCGGTAAGAATTTCAGGTCCAATTACCTCTCTATCTTCTATGATATCCCAACTAACAGGGGTTCTATGCCTAAATGACCTAAATTCAACCATGCCTATGACCTAGACTCAATCATGCCTACAACCTACCAATCCATCCCTCTACCTCATCATATTCTTCCGTAGCTCATGGGAGAACTACATCACCCGAGACCCCTTTTTTGTCAGGGCTATTTAGGCAACACTCCGAGGGCATGGGGCCCTTGGAGGTTATCTTAGCTACTATTTACCCTAACCAATTTCCCCCATTTTCTATTCACATGCTACCTTAGTTATTTTCCATTTTACACAACACTTGGAAATTAAAACAAACAAATCATAAAAACATGCATACCTATCATATCATCAAAACATCCAATCAATCATTTCACATAGCCATGATATCAAGTATTTTAGAAATTTATGCCATGATATACACACACACACACACATAATAATTTATTTTCCATATTACCAATAACTTGGAAATTAAAATAAAACCCATACACATAACCAAATCATGCCTATACCTAACTCCGTCATCCCTACATGACCTCGAACACCTAAATTACCTAAACCCCACCATACTTAAATGACCTAAACTGCACCATGCATATACCTAACTCAATCATGCCTAACCAAACTCGACTAAATCATGCCTAATTCACCTAGTTTCCATCAATATACAAATAAACAATGGAAATTAAAACAAGTACATCATCCATATAATAAATATCATCATCTATATAACTAGGAAAAAGTTTATGTATCAATACACATATACATAGATACAAATACATACAAGTATCTCAAATCACTTAGATACAACCTCACTATCTTCAGCACGCAGGACCGGTATAAAAATCAAAATCACAAAACTCTCATATACAACCTCACTATCTGCAGCATGCATGACGGTATATATATCAAAACCTCAAAAACAATAATCATACAAAGTGACTAATTGTCACCCCACCTGATATCCTCATGTCCCATCTTCCTGTCTCCTCCTCCCTCCCTATCTACCGCCCCAGTAAGCATCTATCCACCCTTATGGGTCTCGGTCTAATCTCCCTAGACCTCACCTAGGATTGGACTTCGTGAACTATTAGCCTCACCTTGACCCTATCTCGGGGCTCACCGGCCCCGATGCTCTCGAGTTGTGAGTGCGAGACCTAGTCCTCTCACTCGATGCCTGTTGTGCTCTATAATTAGCATAAGAAGGGACATCCTGATAGTAACACACCTCATTCAGGGAATCTATGAACCTCTCCTTCAACACTTTGTGTGAGGTTGCGCCATAGGTATCACTACAACCTATGAGCTCTGTCATTCTACTACTGGTCTCGTTCCTGTACATTTGATCCCTATCCTCCTGCTTGTGTAGGTGCCTATAATATGGGACCCTATCCCTAGGCCTATGGAGGTACCTATGTTGGAAGATAGGCCTATAAGGCCACTACGTGTTCCTATGAAGAGGACAAATAGCCATGTAATCTAGCCACCTATGCCTATAATGTGTTCACCCATACTCCATCACCATCATTTCACCATGCGGGAACCTATACCTATGCTAATTGGGTATGTATGGCCGTCATCGAGCTTGTAGGGTGACCACCTATACATGTGCCCTGTCAACTGACCCTACAAACCTATGATCTGTGTCTATAGGGTGGCCACCGCCCCTAAAATGTATCTCTCTAAACTGTGACCATAGTAAAATCTAGCTTCCTTGGCCTCACCGGTTCCGCCCATCATTGGGATTCTCACCACTTCCTATATCCATCACTAACTCCATCGTCATCAATCCAACTATCCACCGCATCCTCCTAATTTTTGGCACACTCGGACATGGTGGAGACATAGGTCTTTCCATGTCATCTCGGTGGTATTATGGAAAAGGTGGGGGTAAATATTATGACAACACAAACTTCCGTCTAACCCTATCTATGGGTATCATCTCGTGCTTGCCGACACACCACCCTTGTATCCACCTTAGCAACTATAGTTCCCCTAGCTCCTCTGTCATGCCTCTATAAGATGGAAATCCAACATATGACCTCCAAACAATGTCAACTCCTAAAATCCCCTCTAGCAACCACCTGTAGTATATAACATCATATATGGCCCTAGCCACCCTCGGTTTCCCATCATCTCGGTACCTGAGTGTCTCGTATCCAACTTAGAGCAAGCCACATCCAAACCAATCATGTCGGGAAACCCAACTAGGCGCACACATATGATATGCTCATATTCCCAACAATGTAGTAAAAAGGTACAACACATCCCAAACCTCCTCAATCTCCCATAGGCCCATAACTCCCTATATAACTGAACTAGGAACATTGGTGCCCAAATAAAGCGGAATCACTCCTCCATCATATCCTAGAGCACTCCCATCAGCTCTTATTGGAATCTCCCACCCTCGAATCTTTTAGTGAAAAGAAACCTATTTTCTCCATCATCGTATATAAGACCTCATCTCGTATGGGTAGGCTACATACATGTCTCTATAAGTGAGACTCACACTGTGATACCTTATCTCACCCATTACCTCACCAAAAACAACCACTATCAGCTCCACTAATGCCTCTAAAGTAATAGAATAAACTAGCTCCCCAACAATAGGAAGCCATAGGATCTGGTACACATCCTCTAGGGTGACGGTCATCTCGCTTGTTGGTAAGTAGAAGGTATTAGTCGCGAAATCCCATATGTTAATGAGAGTGACCATCATACTATGATCTCGAACAATGTGCCTATAGCATCAAACCCTGATAAGTTCATATGCTCCCACTCCTTCATAGTCATGCTAGACCACATTAGTACCAAAAGAGGAGATACTGTCCCACATCCTCAACCGGTATCCCCTTGAATCCACCAAAACACAACATTGTTAAGACCTGAATACCTCCAATTACCTATTACCCCCAACCATACCCAATAAAATCTATCATGCCCACCCCTTTCTCCTTCTCACCTACAAACCTATTAACCCTTGTCATCCTTACCCACTATGTTAGTTCATTTCACCTACTTACCTATCCCATGTTGCTATAAACATATGTTACCCTCACCCCTCTCCATACACACTTCACCTATCCCTTTTTACCTATTTTCATTTCCTTCCTAATCCTTCTTACCCCTATTCTTCCTTAACCTTAACCAGTTCTTGTCACCTTGACCATCACTAGTTTTACTTGACAGCTTATAGGATTTATTTAACCGGTGCTTTGGTCACTTTAGCCTTGACCACTACTAGTCAAGTCCATCGACATCGGCCAAACCTTGACCGATACCGGTCTCTGTCGCATAAAATGAAAAATTAAAACCCATCCCCCATATCCCATTTCACCTAAAATTCACCTAAATACTACCTAAAACCTACCCCAACCCACCCTAAATTACCTCAAATTCATTTGCTACCCTATTTCACCTACATTTTCCCTTCCCCATATCAATTTCACCCACTTTTCACCCGCATTTCAAAATAAAAACCCCCACCCCAATTTCTTTGTTTTAAACCAAACTTTAATCACACAACAAGTACGGGAATGCCTCCTACCTCATCTCGATGACATCTACATGGTGGCACCTCTGGTCTCTATGTTGGTGGACCTCCCACACCTTCTCCTGCCTCTGCCATGACCAAATCAACGGCTCACCTCCAAACCAATGAAAACACTCAAATCGATATCTGGGACCCGTCGATCGAATGACAATCACTCGCTACGTGGCTTGCCAACTCATCTCAATGCCTCGTACTTATCGTTTTCCAAGCCTCACTTTCTCCTCTGTCATTTTTTACAAATGGAAAAAGTCAAAATGAATCCATAAAACATGCATGACATCATTCATGTTGTGCCTAGCTAACCTATGTCGATTATTCCCTAACCGGCATTGGTCACCTGCCATTACCATTTCACCCACATTCAGACCATTTTGACCTAAAAACATTACTTGACCAAATACCTATTGACCCTCCCAACACCTATTACACCCTACCCACAAGCCTAAATTACCTGTACATGTCCTTACCTATGTTTAGGGACATGTTATTTACCTATACCTAGGCCTTACCCATGCCATGACCTATATACCCTGACCTAAACCACCTTTTGTGACATTGGAATTTGTTTACTTGCTATACCTTGTGATGTTGTTACCCGTGTTGTTTAGCTTAATGAACTTACCTTTCCTATTGGCGTAATGTTTATCCTAACCAAACCTTTGGTGTACTGGATCATACCTAAATGGTCTTATACCTAACCTAAGTTGTGTTTCCAGACTATATCCTCTACCCTGGATACCTGAACCACTTCAAACTTGTTTAGATAAACCTCTCGACCGTGGATGTTATAGATTTTGTAATATTTTCCACATGGTACCATGTCACGGTCTATAGGTGTGCATGCATTTGATTTCCATAACCCATTACCCAAAGTGTTACCCTTACCCATTACCCATAGACCCACCCCACCTACCCTAACCTTCATCACTTACCCATTTATTAAACCAATCACCGACTCCGTCTAACACCTCATTAGTTCTGGGTTTGAGGGGATCACCTCCACCAAAACTTGGGGAAACCTCACTCTCACTTATATTTAGGGCAGCCACTTCCTATTTTTATCAACATCACTTATCAATAAAAGCTACATGACAAAAGGGGCAAATGTAGACACCAAATTTAGGTCACACACTCCCCTTGGTCCCCTTTAATCAATTAACATAACATTTTCAGCTAACCATGACCCCTTAACCCCATATTCATATTAATTTTAAATACTTAAAATTGAATTAATGCTCATCCTCACACTATTAATTACTTTAATTAAGTTAATTTACACCTCACCTAGCCACATCACCTAAACACCACACCTAGACACCTCACCATGGAATTATTCTTATTCTATTAATTAACTAAGACTCGGTCTCTACTTATCTTAACCAATTGGGACTTAGTCTAACCCTAACATTAAATTCCTATTCTTTCTCCAACAAAACTCCCACTTATCTAAGCGCTAACCATCACTTGAGACCCGGACTAACAAGCAGAGCATGCCAAAAATAGCCAAGATTTGTTATTTTTGGTAAACCTAAGATATCTCACCTTAATTGATGCCGATTAAAACCCAACCGACGCTGGTCACCTTGACCATCATCAGTCACCATATATAATTTTGTAACCTTTTTTGGGGTTGGTCAATTTTCATTCGGGTATCATTCTTCTAGAGACTTAGAGCACTCAAATTTCTTTAGCACTCATGCAAAAGAAGACACACAGAGCACTACCAACATTGGTCATCTTTCATCATCCTCTTCACAACCACATATTCAAAACAGAGAGCATAGAGGTCCAAACTTCAACATCACAAATACAACAAATCTTCTCTATAGATCTCTATTGTCACCTTCTTCATCACCTACATTCTCCAATATATTTTCCAGCAAGTATTTAACATTTCTACATTGCATCTCTAGTTTCCTTTTGTATATTTATTTATTCATCTTTGTAGTCTATTTATATCAACACCCATATACTTCTTTCCTTCCATCAACCCATCATCCGATCATACCCGAATTTTCACCCATTTTCACCCTCTCCAAATCATCTTTGAGTTTTCGAAACCATTTTATGACCCCACACTCACCATTTCCAATTTTCAATCACATGAAGTCTAGAAAAAAATTCTAAGAAATTTATGCTAATTGCCTCTACCAACACCGGTTAGCCAACCAACGTTGGCCACTCTTCCTAACCGACATCTCGGTCAGTCAAACAACACCAATTACTATGTCTAGTGGTATAGCTTAGATCGATGAGCTAATGCACACTTCCTAATAGCCTAGAACCAATTCTAATCCTTACTAGACCTTACCTAGAGCTCCATACTCAAACCTTAACTCAAACCAGCCAATCAACTCTCCCGTTTTGACCTTAAACAACATTTTACATGATGTTTCTTATTTTTTTATATGAGATACCTACATTTTTTTATTTACAATAGGATCTGTAATTTATGTATGATTTAACTAGCATTAATATTGTTATATAGAAGTGGATTGACATCCTGTTCAGGAAGTATCACGCTTCCTAGATCTAGCTTTTGCTAGGTAGTCCACTCATTATTTTGTTTAACTCTATTTGGTGGTATTGTTTTGTATCTACAGGTAGTTCCTCCTAGCCAAAAGGGAGCTCTCACACTTGTTTTGATCCAGAAGTCATCTACGTGCACATTCAACCTTCAAATGATATTGTAACAACTATTACTCCTTGGCCTTCTACCATTATATGTTTCATTAATCTGCTAAGAATATAGTAAAACACCCCCACTAGAAAGTGGCAGATTACACCACATTGCATAATGCATTCTTAGCTAAATTTCATATCCCTGAGTTTGAATAAAAGATCATTAGCGCACTGAAGGAGATGTAACAAGGTATGACAGAGAGTGTGTGGGAATATGACACGTGTTTTAAGACTCTCTTGTCAAAATTTTCTTATGATATCCATCCTTCTCAACATGCTCAGTGTTTTTTTTGAGGGTTTATAACACCTTTTAGGAGAGTGCTTTGGCACAAGATTTTCACAGACTTGTGCTAGGCCTTATAGGCTACCCTGCACGCTGAGGTTGTTAGAAGTGTGGATACCAGTGTCAGCCCTTTTCTTGAAGCTCGATTTCTACAATGGAAAATTAGCTGGAGAAGCTATCTGCAAACTTGGAACATGAGACTTGTAGTGGCCTATGGTGCACAAATTGTGATGTAGAGGGTCATATAAAGGATAGTTTTCCTCGAAGATTGGTATGTGCCATGATAGTGAATTGTGAGATTTACCATGGAGATCATGATGTAAGTAGGTTTCCACTATTGTAGCGCGTGATCCATAATAATGTGTCTTGCTATTGCAATATTTTCACCTCTACTACTCATGAAACCAAGGATTATAGATTGATTGACTAGATACATGATGCCATTGATATTGGTGTGTGCCAAACCAACCTCGCAAGAAATTCTAAGGATGATGGTCATCACTATGAAGGGTGTGCGGATGGAGGAATGCGTGGAAGAGGTTTCGAGGAGGATTTCATGGTCATGGAAACTATGGAGGAGGAAGAAGTGAGTTCCCACATGGAATTTGTTATAACTGTGGGTCTACGAAGCACTATAAGCTCGAATGCCCTGATATATTACAATGATCTTGCTTTGTAAAAAGAAGCACAAATATGAGGGGTTCCTAGAGCTATTTGAACATATGATCCAATAACACCGGAAGGAAAAAGGCACCGGAATGGTAAGCATAAAGAAGGCCGACTTGCAATAGATGCCAAGGGTGGCATGGAAGTCGAGCTAGAGCCTATAATAGTGATGACACAAGCTGAAGTTGTACATGCCGGGGACACCAAAGAAAAAACCACTAATTACAAGAGAAGAGGTGGTGTATGGTAAGTATCTAGACCCTAATCATCAGAAAGAGGTGTATCAAGAGACCATGGATGTAATTCAAAGCCTACAAGGAGAAATCCAATGCCTGAAGGAGCAGTCAAGGAAGTTAGAACAAAGGAAGAGCATTGAGGCTCTGCAAAAGGATCTAGATGAGGTCGGGAAGTATGAAAAATAATGAGGTAGGAGAATATTGTTCCTTTTCTATGGGAATGGTTACGGGAAAAAATAACATGTGCTTTGGAGAAGAGCGTGAGAGGCAAGCTCTACATGCTAACCTTACTCCCCATAGCCTTGAATATGATAAGGATATTACCTTAAATGTGGTTGTGGATGGGTGGCTCCTAAGTAATATTCTGATTGACATGGGCATGAAAGTCAATGTTCTCACCCTAGATGCCTAGAACCAAATGGGAAGGACCTCATTACAACCATCTTCAAATGTGTTGTATATGGCCAACAAGACAAAGGAAATGCCCATTGGTGTTTTAAAAGATACTACTATCACTATCCAAGGGGTGAAATTCACTAGATATTTCAAATTCTTGGCGCTAGCTGAGGCGGAAAAATTTCCAGCATTACTTGGGTGCCCCTGGTGTTATAAGAACAATGTTGACCTACGGTTCAATAAAGGGTACATAAGCTTTGAAAACAAGGAAGCATGAGTAATTATCCCTTTTACCGATGGGAAGTCAACACCCTATATAGAGCCCTTAGGATAAGAAGTTCTTGATATGATCTATGTGCACTCTATCATGGACTTAGAGGTGATTAATCCTACGAAGGAGTTATTCGGTTCTAAGATGCTCAATATATGAGTGTTACCACTAGTTTAGCATGTGAAAATTGGGAACAAAAGAATTATGAGTTAATTGGGAAATAATTGAGAGGATCTATTACAAGAGTAATAAGGGAACACTCGACCAAGCGCATGGGAGGAAAGAAGTTACCAAGCTATTCTAGAGGAGCCAACCCTGATGTCTTCTTACAAGAAATGGAGAACCGATGGAAAAGTGAGATTGAAATAATAAGGATGCTCAGCTATAACTTTCTCAAGACCATAGTACGTTGGTGGGAAACCCATCACGATATCCTTCTAGAGTGGCGCAAAGTAAGAATCACATTCTCTCTTGGAAGAAACCCACCTCGTTTCACATCCATTAATTTGAGAAGGCCTAGATGGAAGGCATGGAAGCATTGCCACCTTATTTATGGGTGCATATGTTTTTCTCCACTTTATAAGGTTACACATGCACATGGTAGATTCACTCAGAGATGCACCATTAGACAAGCAGTTGATAGGAGTTGACGATTGACCTCCTTCAAGATTTTGGATATCAGAGCACCAAGCCATCAGTGGATGAGGTGTTAAAAGTTGTTAAGTGCCTTACGATGGGAAATAGTTCCATGGTGGAGGATATAATACTGGAATTATTAGGTGAACCTACTTTGGAAGTGCACTTTGATGAGGAAGAATTAGAAGAGATATAATTTTAGTGTGCATGGATGGAGAAAGAGAAGGGAAATGGTCCATGTGATAGATGGTGAAGAGCTAGAAAATTTGGATGTTAACCATATTGAAGGTTGTAACATCCTCATTTTAGACAATAGAACAAGTCAATTTTTTTTTGATAAATGCTTCCTGGTTCTAAATACATAATTTAGAACTCACAAATCAAATAACCATTCTTATAACAGATAACCATATGCAGCTGTAATGACTCGGAGTACCTCCGATCTATTCATTCCATGACTCGGTAATCTACCGATCTATTCATGAGTAATAAGAGTTGGCATTTTTATTTAACACATCACTCTTGCGGTTCTCTTCCCTATTCTGGGATTCAGAATGCTCTGTCCAAGGAACCTAACTAAATAACTATTACCATTATTCATCGGCATCTCATCCCTTAGACCAGGTGACTCAGGACAACACAATCAGCAACTTGTGATACTTTGGCCAAAGATTTGAAACATACTGCTTATGTCTCGTATTCCTTAACGACATACTCATCAATCTGGAATATGTCCTTCACCCCATTCTTATGTTATGTAGAATGTCTTATACCGACTTCTGTCAGTCCCTCCTATCCCAAGTTAATCACTCGGGAACGGATTAGTAAGGTGACAACGTTATATGGATGCACTCGAGGACTAGGGATAAGATGACATACTGGGTCAACCCTAGTTAAACCAGTGTGTCATGATACCCCGAGTCTCCTAGGCAGCCATATAATGTGACCACATTCCTAATCGGTCCCAAAGTAACTTGTTCGAGTTAAAGGTGTAAATCTTAGCGATCAATGCAAAGGGTGCCGTCATAAGTCACCTGCATTGTTGTAACTTCGAGAAGATCCTAATCTTCTCGGAGGTACAACCCTGCAGTTGACTTGTGCCGTCAACCTTTAAATCTGCCTCGAAAAGATCTACTTATTAATAAGCGTTACGCACATTGAGTTTAAATTACATTAAAAGACGTTTCCCTTAAGGTTAGCCTTTCCCGATCCCTGGATTCCTCATCTTAGGATGACCTTTCTCAATAAAACCCATTACACAGAGAAGTTATTAAGACTATGGTCTCATCAAGGAGTTCATAGAATATACATAATTCTAAATCAACGAAATTGGACAATATCTCATAAACTTCACATGAGATTGCCATCTGAACCCCATTTAGGTTTATATCAGTTCTCATAACTAAATTTATATCGTACTTATTAGTATCAAGATATAATGATTAAGAATCCAATTAAATGTTGTCCTGGCATAATCAAGACTAGGGATTAATAATTTAATTCAGCTTGTTTAGCGTTCTGCTTAGGTTTATTTTAACCCTATCTTTCAGAAAGACAGTGATCTAAATTTCAGTTTAGCTTCTGATAGAACATACAGGAACTGCTAAACAATCATAAGAATTCAGTCTCATATTCTTGCAAGCTTATATTGACAATCACAAAAGTCTCCAAATATATACAATAATAACAATGCTCTCAAGATATTTGAACCGAAGAAGGTCAAACTATCAAGATAAGAATACAAACACATAAGTAACAAATATCAATTTCCATTCCTTTCAGAACTAATCAAATACATTTTATGCATTCAGCATACTTGATACAATACTCAACAGAAGAAGAACATCTTTCCTCTTATAGTACATTTAAAGAAAATCAAACTGAATTCATCATAAACCAAGTTAAACAATCTGAACATCCTATCAGATCTGCATGCTTTTACCACTTATGGTGACCATCTGCAAAATTTGTCAACATGGGTCAGTTCGATGAACTGAGCATGATAAGCACTAACTCTTAAAACAATTGCAATCCACCAACTGTTTTCATTAAACAACCTATTTAAATGAGATCAATTCACCAAACAAGTATACATGTTTCAGACTATGCTTTTGTAATACAAAAATGACTACAAATGTGTAACTCTATTATCGTTACAGAATAGTCCTAAATACTTCTCAAATATTTCATCAAAATATTAGGGATCAAGAAGAACAAAAGTATCCTAATCATTTATCCATCTCGAATTCCAAAACAGCAAACCTCGATGCAGATCATTTCATTCAACTAGTAAAAGGAATATCATAACAAATCATGATTCCATCAATATGTTAAAAATAGTTCCAACGGTTAAATAAAAATATCGACATATATTTTCATAACAGAAGAGAAAGAAAACAAGTCATTCATATTTCCCTTCAACAAGTTCATGACTGTACCATCTCCTCAAATGGAAAGCATTCACCTTACATGCATACGAATAAGTCAGACGAGCCACAACGAGAACCACTGTTTTGATAAAATCAAATATAACAAAACTCATGTACAGTAGCTAACACGCCAATAGTGATGACTATCTACCAAACAGACTCAGCATGACCTCCCACACGAAGCGACATACAAGAGGATATTCACTGCCATTGCCTGTTGAGGTGCAGCCGACAACTCCTAAGTTCAATCAAGCTCAAGAATGGATATCCATACAACAAAAGATGTAAACATGCCAACAATCCCTTACATCAACCTACAGCCCATGCTAGTCCCTACTAAACACAGTAAGGCTTTTCGACCCAAGGTCGAAATCAAAGAACTTCTATTATATCGCAGTCAACAATAGACTCCATGGCATTAAGCAATTGATGTTTCCCTAAGACTATGCCGAGATAATCACACAGAATTCCCGCAACATGCACAGCCTCATCTGACTGGAATAAACATAAAGGAACCATAACATATCTATTCTCATCTGGACGCATTCAGTGTTTAAAGTATGGTATTCGCGACTCACTTCAATAGAGCCAGGACACATGATATCTATCCATACTGAAGGAACTCCAATAGTGACAAAACAACAGTGTACCAAATTTGGCTTAATTTGAGGCAAATACACTGGTTACCTTTCAAGGATTCAACTGAATCCGAACAACAGTAACAAGATAAATAATAGTAAATGATTCCAACTGTGCCAATCAATGGTAAACATTTAAAAATCAGGCATAAACAAAAGCTAACTACTGATTTCGCAACAAGGAAACCAACTGAGCCTCATCAATATTTTTCACACAAGTTTGCACAGAAAGGAAACGTAAAAATACACCCAAAGAGTCTGTACCAAAAATTCCTTGCAACACGAAGGTATTCATTACAAAATAACAGAGGTCGTAATACTTGTTACTCCTCCAAGACTCAGATAAAAATCAAATTACCAATATTCAAATATATATATATGAAGTTTCAACAGTGGTCCACAATTTACGAATCATTCAATGGACTCCACAGAGTCGTTTCGAGTACAATAAATATATATATTGCATTCTATCAACGGGTTGCATCCCATAACCACAATGCAAGGGAAAAACAACTTCAGCACGGTCGCAATGAAGTACTGTAACACAACAAGTTATCCATTCACAAATACTTTTAAATAGCAAAGCGAAACCCAATAAGATTCAGTAACCACTACCTTAATAACCTCGACAGAAGTTACAAAGAAGTCCAATTAACTGAACAAAATGTCCATCAGTATCTTTTCCGACAAGAATCAACAACAAGCCTCAATCAACAAGTATCAACAACAAGCTTCTACTGTAGCCTGAACCCAGCAAGGGAAACATGCACGGGTTCTCACAGAGCAGGATAAGTACCCTTCAAGCATACGTTTCACAGACTTACGCCGGAATGTAAAACACAATAAAATGGAGCAATAGTTCAAAATACAACACACACCCATCAAGGGTTAAGCTTGAAAAATCAAACAGCAAGAAGATACAGTAACAAAATCACCCGTAGCTACCATAAAATCATCTAAACCCATAAATCATTTGAACAGAGTTGTTCTAATGAAATCACTTGAAAGAAAGCAAGATTTTTAAAGGTTAGGGCCTAACATGCCTGGATATTTGCTTAAAATTTCGAAGCAGACCACTGAAAGAGCTCGAACCTTCTCTTCCTTTTCCAAGTTAGAGCCACCAACAAAAATTTGCTATTTCCATGACTTATATATTTTCCTTGCCAGAGGAAAGAGCTAGTTACACTCATACTTGCCATGCAACACCAAGAAGACTGGTGTGAAGAACCAGTGAATAGACAGAAGGAAAACCGGAGTGCATGCAAAACCAAACAAACCATTAACTTTCCATTTTGCATGCTTCCCCATGAAATCCGAGCTCGAAGACCGAGTCCATAAATGGCATTTACTCCCAATTTCCCGCTCAATCTCCACTGCCACCGACCGCCATAGTTGGCGATGGACAAAAGCACATTAAAGACCATTTCCAACTTTGGCGACCTGCCACATCGGCTCAAGTTAGCCATTTTAAAACCTCCACCAAATTACCTGTCCCTCATGCTTATCCTTACATTTAATAACATAGAAACTGCCGCCCATGGTTCGCACCCCTCCATAGGTCCCCTTAATCCTTGCTCAATAGTTAGGTTAGTAACTTAGGTTAGGATTTAGGATAACACCTAGTCTAACCTCATAGCACATAGATACTAACTTAGAACATTAGCTCTTAGCCTAGGTCTAGGTTAGATTAACACTAATCTAACCCCTAGGTTAAGTTTAGTTTTAGGTTACTAACATTAATAATTCTAGTTAGGTCTAACATTTCCTATGCTCAGAAAAAGAACCTATAACATGCATTCTCGAATAGGGTTCACTCCTGTACTGCCATTAGGCTACAGAATTATATGTAACTGAATTATTACAGGTCCGCGATCAAGACCTTCCAGATATACTTCGATATCGGGAACCAATCCATTTCACACGATCAACCTGAGTTATACTGACTAGCTTACTCAATGCATCTAGACCTTGCAACCTGCTCAAGGTCTGTAATTTTAATTCATCACAAAGAAACTTAAAGCAATACTTGGATCAATTCCACTGATCCAAGGCTAGGTCTTATAGATGGATAACTCCATAATTCATTCCGAGATCAGATTAAACTCAGGCGTGAAATGAAAGAAATAAAAGAGTCCAATCATATTCCGACTACCAAAGATCTGCAATCTGCAAAGAAGATACAGTACATATCAAGCACGACTTCTCAATCAAAGGAACACATCCTTTTTACAAAGAAATCACATATCAACACTTGTATGCTCAGGAGGAAGTAACAATTCGAGGGGTGTTACAAAGGTACACACAAAGTTATGGATAGTGCTAATGAGAAAGCACATGCCTACCATGAACCCATGAAAACCAAGAAGGTTAACATTGGTTTAGAAGCTGAACCTAAGGAGGATACTATTGGGGTATATTGGTCGAAAAGGAAGTTTTGAAGATCATTGATCTATTGCTTGAGTTTCAGGTATAATTTATATGTAGGTACCATGAGCTTAAAGGAATCCACCACTCCTTGGGGGAGATAAAAACCAAGTTAAAGGAAGGTGCATGCCCAATTCAGAAGAGACCTAATCGAATGAATCTGAATCTTCACGTCAAAGTCAAGGAGGAAATTGACAAGATGATTTCATCAATAATCATCGAAGCCATTGAGGAATAAAAATGCATAATTTTGATGGTCACCAACATTAAGAAGGATGGGAGGATAAGGATCTATGTTGATTATAGAGATTTAAATGTAGTATGTGTTCTTGACCCTTTTCCAACCCCCTTCACTGAGGAGATCCTGGAAGGAGTCAAATGGCTCAAGATATATTCTTTCATAGATGGATTCTCTGGATATCATCAAGTTAGAATTGCAAAGGAGGACCAAGAAAAGACAACTTTTTCCACTGAATGGGGAAGTTTTTCCTACACGGTCATCTTGTGTTGGACTAAAGAATGTGCTTATTGTGTTTTTCGTGCATAATAGTCCAGAATTTCAGGATTTTGTCCATAAGTTTCTTCAGTCTACCTTAATGACTAGACATTGTATGGATTGGTGAAATACCATTGTGATAATCTGAGGCTATTGTTTGAAATATGTCTATAGTTGATGATATCCCTCAACATTAAGAAATGTGTTTTTCTAGTCCATTTGGAACCCTTCTCGGTCATACCATCTGTAAGGAAGGATTCTTAGTGGATCTCACCAAAGTTTCCATTATTATGGGATTGGGGGAACCTACCACCAAAGTTCAAGTGTGAGGATTCCTTGGGCATATGGGGTACTACTAGAAATTTATTAAAGGGTATGCCAAGATCGCCACACCACTAGAGGAGTTCTTGAAACACAAAAGTACATTTCATTGGGAGACGCGTAGCAGATGACGTTTGATGCATTGAAGAATAAGCTTATCACTATGCCCATATTATGTTTTACTTCTTAGGATAATCCATTCCATGTAAACTTTTACACTTCACGAATGACAATTAGATGAATCTTTGCACAACATGGAGAAGGAATTTTTGACCACCCATTGTGTTTTACTAGCATAAAGTTGACACCAACATAATAGAACTATACTACTACTAAGAGTGAATCACTATCAATCATCTACGTGCTACAAAAATTTAGAAATTATCTATTGGTAATACCCTTCATATTCTACATGGACTACATGGTGTTGAAGTACTTGGTGAATAAGCCTGTTTTTACAAGGCATATATGTCGGTGGGTCTTGTTGTTTCAATATTTTGAGTTTACGGTTTTCGAAACCAAGATATATAGTAACTTAGGACTTGACCATTTATCAAGGATTGACTCGGGGAGGATACATAGAGCATTAAGGATACAATTCCGATACACAACTATTGAGGTTCACTCGTGCACTCTAATTTGGAAGATACTATTGTGTTTCTCAAAATGGGTGTGGCATAGGAGGGAATGAAGAATCGGAAAGAAATTAGTTAGCCATATGCACCATGCCACACATGTTAATTATTGGATACTTATACAAGCTAGGTTGGGATAAGGTTTTATGTTTGTGTGTGTTATAACATGAACGCATTGCAATCATGGAGGAAGCACACAGTGGGATTGCAGGAGGAAACTATGTAGGGAATGCTTGTGTGCAAGATCCTTTTAGTAGGTTTTTAGTGGGAAATGATTTAAAAATATCATATTACATTTTTTAAGGCCTATGACCATTGCCAAAGCACTTTGGAAAAACAAGAAGAAGAGATGAGATGTCATTGAGACCGATAGCTAGCGCATAACCATTTGAGAAGTGGGCGATTGATTTTGTAGGACCAATTTCACCTACCACATGGAGGATTGGTTCATGCTATATCATTACCTGTAATGAATACTTAACAAGGTGGGAAAAGGAAATGCCTTTAAAGGATTACATAACAACAACAACAACTATGTTCTTATGGGCAAATATAATCAACATATATGGATGTTCCACTAAGTTTAACAAGTTATAGGGGTACCCATTTCCTAAATGAGATAGTCAGAATCTTATTGGTAGAATTCATGTTAGCCCACCACAAGACTACCCCATATCACCCACAAGCTAATGGAGCTGCTGAGGTGTTTAATAAAATTCTTAGTCACATATTAACCAAGATTTATGATGTGGGAAGAAAGGATTGGTATGATAATTTTTTGTTGTGTTATGGTCATACTAGACTACTTATAAAATATTGAATAAGGCCACACATTTTCAATTGGTGTTTGGCACAGAAGTAGTGTTACCAATTGAATTCATATTACCATCACTTCTTATAACACGCACAGGAAGGTTAGTTGATGAACAAGCGCTTGAGGAGAGGATCGATAAGTTAATACAGTTAGATGATAGGCAAGCTATTGCTCACTAGAGTCAGAAAATAAAAGAAGCCAAGAAGAAGGCATGACATGATAGACACATCAAGAAAAAATAATTTGAGGTTAGGAAAATGGTTTTATCGTATGACTCTAAGTTTCTACGCCATCCCAAGAAATTCAAAGTCCATTGGATAGGCCCATACATTATATCCTATATACTTGATTCAGAGCTTTCTAGTTACAAGCATTGGATGGAACATGGTTACCAGGCCATTTCAATGGGAGTAGGCTAAATCCCTACTATAAATAAGTCTTCCTTGTATGCATAAATAAGGTAGTATTTTCATTTAGCCTAAGATTTCCCTTAATGATTTTTCTTTCTTTGTGTTTCCCCTTCTCGTTGCTTATTCCCTTTTCATTTTTGTGTGTGGGTTATGCGCTAGTAGCCACTTATTATTTTCAAAAAAATTCTATGTGCAGAGGAACATGCATCTATTTTTGTGTGGGGTAGAGTAATGCGAAAAAATGGAAGTCTGGTAGTAGAAGTTGTGTTTCGATGGCTCAGATTGAAGGATCAAAAGCACATAGTTTAGAAGAGTATGTGTAGAAAAGGTAGACATAATGATTTTGGAAGACCACGTACAAATATGAGAAGTGTAGGAAAAACATGAGGTAGGCGATGTCAAAAATCAAGGTAAGGATAGAAGAAATGCCTTCGGTGTTGTAAGTGTGCGTGAAAGGATCTTCGGTCAGTAAGGATTTTTGTGCACCAGAAGGTTGTAGGAGTTTTCGCATAGGATTGGGTGTGGGGGTAAAAGTGCTGAAGGTTGGCTTAAGAAGAAAAA
The DNA here is from genome assembly GCA_018340775.1 of Taxus wallichiana var. yunnanensis. Taxonomy (NCBI): domain Eukaryota; kingdom Viridiplantae; phylum Streptophyta; class Pinopsida; order Cupressales; family Taxaceae; genus Taxus; species Taxus wallichiana. Next base: position 198,958,113 of record CM031244.1, read on the forward strand.
TATGCCTTTATTACAAAGGTATGATGGTAGGTGGCATTGCATTTATTACAGAAAAGAATAAAAACTATAAGTAGAAGGTCGAGGTACATTATTGTTACCTTGCATTTATGATATCAAAGAGCTCTTGTGAACTAGGAATCCTTGAGAAAATTTGTGTGAAAGAGGGTTGTGAAGAGCTGAGTACATAGCTAGTCTGATCAGCAAACCAAGGTGGAAAAACAATACACGTGCGTGAGGGAGAGGGTTATAGGAGTTTTGAATCCTGAAAGTGAATACATCGTCTTATGGAAGGAAGGGTTTTTGTAGGTTAGGGTTCCATAGCTATGACATAGGATTGAAGGGAATTTTTACGCGTAAGAGTAGAGACATAGAACTAAGTAGAGACATGGTCGAGAAAGGAATTTGAGTAACCCGATAAGAGAAATGGCACCAAGGAAAGTAACCACTATTTCACTAAAGAAGGGAAAGGGAAAAGGGAAACAAGTTGTTTCCACCAGCTTCAATGAAGAATGGTACACGGAGATGCAATACCCAGATGACGTATTGCTTAAAAAGTAATGGGTTTCTCATGTTAGAAAGATGGTCGTAAGTGACTACAACCATCAAACGAACACCATTGAGAATGAAATGACATTGGAACTAGTTCACCCTACAAATAAAAGGACACCAGATGGAATGCCTATCTACGATGATGAAATGAAGGTGAAGATGGAGAAGGTCATATTCGTGAACTCTACGAGTTTCCCTATTTTGGAAAACCTGAGCGGCTATACCAGTGGTTGATGTCACGCGTACATGAAGATCATTTCTACTTCACAGGACAAAGGATGCAGATAACTCCCCAACCGATTTCTAAATTTACTTTGGTATTACATGTAAAGGATATTCATGATGATGAACTAGACGATAAGGAGGTCATCAAGAAGATAATGGAATATTATGACTACAAGAAGGGGTTTCGATACTTCAAAATCTCTGTGATTTTTGACCCAGTAATGAGGATGGCCACATGCTTGGTCACAAAACTAAATGGATAAGAAAGGTGGACATAGATCAACAAGGCTTGGTTGAAATTTTTCTAGAAGATCTCAAAGGGGACCATCTATAACCTCTCAATGTTCATAGCAGAATAAATCATCAGGATTGTGCATGAAAAAAAAATATCATGTTCGGTAATGTCCTCCTTATCATCATATTTTTAGAAATTGGAGTTCCTGATGGGCAAGAAAATTTTGTGTGAGAGTACCCAGATGAGAGCCCTTCACCTACCAAAATATTTTAGAAGCACACTTGTGACACCATGATGACTTCCCATAAGGTGCACCTAGAAAAATGGTATAAGCGGATGCATGGTGCATTCAACACAAAGTGGAGAATACTTGAGTAGTTACCTATTGTACTACAAGGTTAGTCCAAATTCACCATGTACTAGAATTTTTACATTGTTCAGCTTTACTCTAGCACATGGCGCCAAGGGTCCCTAGTGTAAGTTTCCATTCTCCTTCACATCACAATACTTCTAAGCTAGGGTCAATATATTCAAGGAGTCAAAGAAGTTAAGGTTTAACCTTAGCATGGTGGAACAGGATTACCGCGAGTTGCGCAGGACTTTGATATATCCAAAGAAGCATGCCTATGTGGAGAAGTATGTCTCCCATGACATGTATATGATGAAGCCAATAACATTTCTGTTACAAGGAGAACTATAGCAAGGGTATACCTACACATAAGGCCAAAGTATGAGAAGGGTGCTTACATGGAGAATGATGTATCTATCCTAGAAGACCCCACCTTAAGGAAGAAGGTTGTGCCAACGAAAAGGGAGAGATAAGAGGAACTTGAGAAAAAGGCACCAAGTATACGAAAATGCAATCAGAGGCGTGCTAGAGTCAAGTGAAAAAATGATCACCTATGCATGAAGGAAGAATTCCCCCATAGAAGAGAAAGAAAAGACACTTGAGGAAGAGGTGCCAGAGCAAGAGGAGCCCTCTGCGAAAGAATAATTTCTAGTAAGGAAGGAGTCACCTACTAAAGAAGAAAAATAAGAATCTCCTATACTTGAAATCACCAGTTAGGAAGAAGTAAAAAGTAACAGAAAGGGTAGAATTAGAAGAAACAGAGAGCATGGAGGCCAATAAGGGTGAAAAGGATGAAGACAAGTGTGGTGAGGCTCAGGACCATCCTGTGTATGATGTACATGACTTAGAGGAGGAGGGAAATGAAGAGAAGGATGAGGATGAAGGAGGTGCTCATGGAAAGGGGGAAAGTGAGGAAGTCAACATGAAGGATCAAAGGACTCCAACCGACAAAGGAGTAGGTAGAAGTTTCCACGAAAAGGGAGGTAGAAGGCATAATAAAGGAATTATTAGAACAAGAGGTGAAGCATAACACCGAATAAGTTCTCAAGGAGGTGGAGGAAAGATAAAGTGTAGAAAAGGAATATGGAAGCATGGGCAAAGATCCCAACATGGCGGTAAGATTCCCAAAGGCAACATGCATATGAGCAAAGGGTATGGTAGCAGATCAAGAGCAAGGAATGACTTATATCAATGATATAAATAAGGTACCGCATGCACGCATTTCTCAAGTACCATACCTATAGAAAAAATCCTTTCATTATCTTCATTCAAAGAATAGGGTGCATACCCAGGCACAGAAAAGATGTTGTCTTGGGATTTTGAGTCCCATGTTGATAAGCCTGATTTTGAGGTCAACTGATAGGCATTGATGAAGATACTAGATACTAAGGGAGTAAACCCTCTAGTGAATGCTCACCAAGTATCAAATGAGAAAGTTTGTAATGCACTCAAAAAGGTTTCAGTAAAGGTTGAGGTGAGGCTCTTCGGAAGAAATGACAGAGTAAGGGTCTTGGAGGAAGAACTTAAAACGAAAAAATGAAGAAATCATTGAGAAGAAGGAAGAAGAGTTTATCAATGCACAATTAAGGTGTGGATTAAGGGAGGCAAATGAAAAGGTGTGTGAGGTTTATAAGAAAATATAGATGATTTCAAATACCATAATCTTGAAGCATCTAGACTGGAACCGCCTTGGGAAGAAATATGATTCAGCCATGTAATGCTTGGAAGACTTGACCCACATCCTCGCCATGGAAAGGTAACCACTCAAATTGGAATCAAAAGAAGAGGAATTGGCATGCCAGAAGGAATAAGAAAGATTGAAGATTGGGGAAATAGTTACTTAGTATTCTGAGATCCTTTTTGCTATAAATACCACTACACAAATGGTTGAGGCTGTGTATGAAAATTATCTTTGATAGAGACAAGGTAGAAAACATATTGGTTACTACACAAGAGGTAGGTTTGAAGGAGTTTCAAGAGAAGAACAAAGGAAACATGGTAGAGCGTGATAAAATCCTAGCCAAGGTTGAGAAGAAGATGGAAGCAATCAAAGCCTTACGGGGTTTAATTAAGAATCGGCTTAAGGATTTGTATCCCTAGGTTACTCGTAGAATGGATGCATTGGGAAAACTTAGCAAGAAGTTAGAAGGAATTGTAGATACACTAAATGCTAAGGGAAAAAATTGATTTTTGAGGAGGTGAGCAATCTAGTGGGTGGCCTAATTCAGTAGGCGTAGGGTAAGGTGGATGCTTGGGAAAATATTGAGGTGATAGTGAGGAAGGAGTTCCCACTCCTCCTACAAAGCAGATGTAGATTCTTCCATTCTTCCATTCTTTATTTAGTTGTCTTTGTCCCTCTATTCTTTATTCTTTGAAGGGGCAGGATGTTTCGAGGATGGAGAACATGCTTAGTGTGGGTTGATGTTGGGCCTTGAAATATTGGCTAAGTACCAAAGGGAATGCGCGTGCAAGACTAGTGAGAAGAAGGGCACTCAGGGAAAATCATGTATGGCAAAGAGGTTTAAGAAGGGTTTAGGTTAAACCAAGGTGAGTGCGGAAGGTAAAACATGGGTTCAAAGGACTTAGCCATATTTGGAATTCTAAAGACACTTGAGGAAAAACGTGAGGACCCGACTAGATGTGATAAGTGGATAAGGTGCTAGCCTGGAACCTTGGAGGTCAAGAAAAGGATATTCCACATAGGGAATATTCCCGGAAGACATCATTACAAAGAGTGGAGGGTTTACAAAGGGATAAAAATTCACCATTAGAGGACCACATCGACACTTGGCATGTGATCTGTTTAAAAGAGAAGGCATGGCGGTGGGTTCTGATCCTATAAAAATAGATGCTCGAGACTAGAAAAAGGGAATAGATCAGACAAGGAGAGGGAGATAAGAGAATGCAAGAGATAGAGAGAATGCATAGAGAGTAATATGCTGAGTAACAGAGTGTTACAGTAATGCTAGGGTTTAGAGAACTTAGTGCTAAGGGTTGTGAGGGATGTCATGAGCCTCTGTATGGCACTAAGATCTGTAACAGGGGTTAAAATGGAAGGGTATAGCTAGGGTCTCATGCAAGGGAATATCTGTAGGAGTTGGGTCTCTATCATTTAACATGTATGGTCTATGATGACCTCTTTTGATTGTAATGTGGCTATCAAAACTGTTCTAAATGAATATATATATATATATATATATATATATAATAAGGGTTCGTTATGCATATCATGTTTAAGGGTGTAAACCCTCATGTTATATGACTACCATGGCTCATATCTGGTTTATTATGCTTATTACATTGTTATTAAGTTTCTGTAATACATTGATGTGTGGATCTATAAGTTGTCCCTTCCACTTTTCTTTTAACTAAGTAAATGTACTTCTCATTTTGCAATTCATCCTCCACTAATGGAAAAACCTTCTCACAATGCTCACATAAAATAGGGGCTTGACATATGCACATGACTTGAGTGAGTACCCAATACCCGTTGGGTGATAGGATGATGTGCTTGGGGTTATAAAATAGTATTAAGGGTAGATAAAATGACTACAATTGCCAACGATGGGGCCGCATTTTGGTATGGTGGCATCTATTTTTAGTTTGATTTTATTTGATTTTTTGTGTTCCTAGTTGTGTGAATAAATGGAAATTTCACATTTTGGGGAGGAATATTTCACCAATGTTTCATTTCCATTCCATGCCTAAAATGCCTAAACTCAAGGGAAACTTCTAGTGACAATTTCAGTTTTCTATGCTATTTGAGATTGAGTAGCGAAATGATCGACAATAGTGGCTATAATTAAGAACATTGTGATTCTTATAGAATATGTTGTGAATTATTTTCTAGATTTCATTTGTTTTCTTTAAGTGGTGTGTGGTTTCATTCCATTTCTATGATTGAAATGCAGAGGGTGTGCATTTTAGAATCTGTGAACAGTTATATAGGAAGGCAAATGACTATGGTGATCCTCTAATTTTCGTGCGGTCCTCTCGACTTCTATACTTCATTGAAAGACAATCAGCTGGTGAATAGATTCACACACAGAGGTGATCATGATCAACTGGTGAACTAGAGAGGTGATCATGTGCAACAAGATCTAGACCACGAAATCCAAGCCGAGTAGTATGTAGACCTAAAAGTAAGTGGAGGCATACGATTACTGTTTCAAGTTTTTTAGATGTGCTTCTTCCCATGTAAACACTAAGGGGGAATGTTAGGAAATCATGTTTAGTGTTCACATATATTATATATTGTAATATGAATAATTACATGAGTAATTATTCACTAATATGTAAATGAGTTATTATTAACAACTCATGTTATTTAGAGAGTGTATTGTTATGTGATTATAATTATATGAAAAGTATGATTGGAAAGAACTTAAACATAACTTGGTTATTGAATTATATAATTCTATTTAATGAATTCATTTTGAGTAAGATAGTAAAGAATAAGTTGTAATAAAATAAGTTATTTTGTTGTGGAATTTCAGTTATAAACTATTATGCTTATTTACAACATTATGAACCAATGCTTGAGTGGCTGTTTTATAAGGTGTGTTATAAAAAAAGTAAGGAATGCATGATTAAAAAGGATTCAGAGATTAGGGAATAATCACAAAGAGTACTTAATCTCATTAAGCACATGTATAAGAATCTATCTTGTAAAAAAGGGATGTAAGTGATTATACTAAAATGAAATCGTACCTATCCTAATTGATGAACTAAGAACAATAAGGAAATGGACTTGTACTTAGGAAAGGATAATAATGACATAATGGGATTAGATGTATAGATTGAACTAATCCTTAAGGCATTAAGAACAAATTTCTTCTTGCTGCAATGATGAGGTCATTAATATGATAAATATTTGACTTTATATCCATAATGTAATCATGTTATGAAACCTTAAGGAAAGGGGTTGTTCACTATGTGGTAGTAGAATGAACCTTTCATATAGAATATAAGGTGGATGTGGAATACCCTCCCATCATAGATGATTTATACTTAGGGGATAATGTTTAACTAAGTTATAACAGTTCAAATAGTTGAATGACTTAAAGGAAAATGAATGTTAAGTCAAGAAAACTATTACGGGTTAAAAGTATGGAACCCGTTTGGAGTCTAAGAAATGAAATTTATATTAATCCTAAAGTGTATATGGATATATGTGGTTTTTTCCCTATAATATACTTGTAATATGTTTCTAAGATACTTAATCAACTAGAGGAAATTACATGCTTAAAGTGATTAAGTTAAGAGCATAATTAATCTATAGAACCTCGTTATTGATTAAGTGGAAACATAATGTTCCTTATCGGGAATGTTGGTGGAACTCGAGTTAGTCCTTAGGAATGACACCTAATGACTGAAAATAACTAGGGTGGGATTAACAAGCTGAGAATTAAAAAGGTTTAATGAACTTGTTAAGATGTGAGGTTCCACTTAGTGGAACTCAATGGGTTGTTGTAGCATAATCATTACTGCACAATACCCATTTAATGATGAGGGTCATTAGATGGTTACTGTGGAGTAGATGTTATGATGCAATAATCCATTCAATTCCTCTAAGAAAGGCCATCTCTGAGTGGGATCCCAAATCATTGTTACACTCTAGGAATGATGAGCTATAGTCATGACCGATGTTAACTTGCGTTGAATACGGGCAAGGAAGTGGATTCAAAGTGATTGGGGTTGATTCAAATACACATGATTACCCTTAGTCATCGTAAGTGGAGTATATGTACTACTATATGTGGTCTAACTATTTTTAGCATGTAACATGGAAATGAGAAGGATTGACATAAGCCAAGAAATTCTAATCAAGATAACAGTTTCAATTGTGGTGAAAGACATATTCCTTCATGATGACTATGTCATCTTGAAATATAGGCATGAAAAACATGTCTAAAAATTTGACCAAAGTATCAAGCAAGCTGCAAGTTGCATTGTCTTAAATTCACTAGAATAAAGGTGTTGGATATAAGATGGGTATTCATAAAAAATACCTAGATAAGCCTTTGGTCAGTTTCACTTGATGAACCCTTAAATGAAAAAGTGAACCACAAGTATACAAAGTGTACAATGAAATGAAATATGAGTGATCGTTATTCACTTAGTCATAACAAGTGCATATCGTTATTGTTGTAGGATTGGTTATCAGATTTAATGTTGTTCTAAATGTTGAATTTAGAACAATGAACATTGAGATATTATAAAATAAAATAAAATTTTCCATGCTTTTGTAATTATTAAATATGGATGTTACATCTTGGAATCAAAGCTAAACATTGTAGCTATTAGAACTATTTGAGTCCACTTCGATAAAAAAATTTTCTTGATTATAGAAGTGGTGAGAATAAGGGGACGTGATGTGAATAACCCACCTCCGGGTAGTGAAGTAGCTACAACTCAAAAGCTAGATGAAATCCTTGCTACCCTACGGGACACAAAGAATAGGATTGTTGTTCTGTAATAACAAGTGGCTAGAAATAACACCGAGGCTAATAGTGAGTAGTCTCGGGGTAGCCTCATGATGAGAGCAATGGTGATGCTAAGGATATCAATACTGAATGATAACACTACAAATAATACTGGAAATAATGCTAACATGAATGTACTCAATCAAATTGAGAATAAGAGGAAATATTGGCAAACTAAATTGACCAGCGATATAAAGAGGATAAGTTCACAAAAATTTGATGGAACCACCTAGGGTGATGAGGATGATAATTGGCTCAACAAGATGGAGAAATACTTTTTGATAAAAAATTTCTTCGAGGAAACCAAGGTTGTATGGGGAGTTTTTCAACTCTCCCATGAAGCATCTTCATGGTGGGACAACTACAAGGTTGGGCTTAATTTTGATGAGACAAAAATCACATGGAACCAATTCAATGGTCATTTTAGGAAGCATTGGTTTCCCCATCTCTATTATGACTAGAAAATAATAGATTTCCAAACCTTAACTCAAGGAAAACTATCAGGTAACATAATATTGGGAGAAGTTCACCAAGCTTCTCAAATATGTACCACAAAGATCAAATGGATGAAAAATTATCGATAAGGAAGTTCATCATGGGGATGTATCCTATCATAGGTGGTGAGGTAGAAGAACATATTCCTGCCACTATGGAGGAAGTGGTAGAAAAATCCATTTGATAAGAAAAAAATTAAAGTCAATTTCTGCACGTAAGGAGGAAAAACGTAAGAAAAATGGAAATGCTTCTTCATCTTTTCCACCCAAGAAGGGTACATGGAAGAAGTTTGGAAACAAAAGTAAGCATGTGGATGGAAATGAAAAGAAAATAACAGTAGGTAAAGCTGCAACAAACAACAAAAATAATGGGCAAAAGGGTAATTATGGGAAAAAAATACTTTCAAGGTTGAGAATAAGTATGAGCCTAAGAAAGGACTTGTTGGAGGTTGTTTTAATTGTGGGGGAAGCCACTATGCAAGTAACTTTCCTTTAAATAAAAATGAAAACAACCAACAACATAAGATACATGCTACGATAGCCGACAAACAAGTTGAAAAGTAGGCTACGCCCATAGAAGTGCCAAGTAAGCTATATGGCCTACCTATAACTATACTTTTTGATACTGGTGCTTCGAATGTTTTATTTCTAACAAGTTAGTTACTAAATTAAAACATAAATATAGTTTTATGGAAAAACCATGGACTGTCTAGTATGGGAATAATGTTGTCCACACAGTTAGTAAGTTTCTTTTTGGTGCATCCTTAGAATTACCAAGCTTCACAACTGAGGTAGACTTGTATGTTGCACCTCTAGGGTCTTATGACATAGTAATTGGTGTGAATTGGTTAGATGATCAAAAATCACTAGTGGATTATTTTTAGAAACATATAAGGTGTTTGGAGGATATGCATAAATCAAAAGACATTCAAGGAATAAAGAAAGTCATAAAGGTTAGAGAAATATCAACAATATAGCTAAAGAAGGCCAAAAATAAAGGATGCATACTTTACGCAATAAAATTTTAGATTCCATTTGAAGAAGGAGGTAAATTTTTAGAAAAATATCCACTTTATTACGTGAGTAAAATGAAGCATTTTTAGAAGAGCTATCATTCCTTCCTCCGAAAGAGAGTTTGATTTCACCATTGAAATCAAACCAGAACAAAACCTATTTCCAAGGAAACTTATCATATGAATACAATCGAGTTGGTAGAGCTTAAGGCTCAATTGCATGAATTATTGTCAAAAGGGTTAATAAGGCCAAGTGTTTCACCTTGGGCGTGAATCCGTGATATTTTTAAAAAGAAGGATGGAACATTAAGAATTTGTATTGACTACATGATGTTAAACAAAGAAAATATCAATAATAGATATCCTCTTCCAAGTATAGATGTTTTTTTATCGATGATGTGAAACATCGAGTCTACTCCAAAATAGACCTGCATTCTAGATATCATCGATTAAGAATCAAGGAAGAAGATATTCATAAGACTACTATTATACCAAATATGGACATTATGAGTTTATGGTTTTATCTTTTGGTTTAATTAATGCCCTGCAAAATTCATGAATTTGATGAATAATATATTTCAAGAATACTTGGACAAGTTTGTGCTTGTATTCTTGGATGAAATTCTTATCTATTCATGGAGCTTGGAGGAACACAATGAGTATTTAAGGATTGTACTTGGGGTACTAAGAAAGAGGAAATTATATGGAAAACTATCAAAGTGTTCTTTCTATGAAACTGAAGTACAATATTTGGGGCATATAATAAATAAATATGGGGTCTCAGTTGATCCCACAAAGATTGCAACCATAATTGATTGGCCAACACCTAAGAATGTACATGAAGTTAGAAGCTTCATGGGGCTTGTAGGATACTACAGAAAATTTGTAAAATATTTTTCGAAGGTTGTTGCCCCAATAACTTCATTACAAAGGAAATATAAAAAGTTTTTATGGAGTGAAAAATGCAAGGATTCATTTAAAACAATTAAGGAACAACTAAATAATTCTCTTATATTGATTGTTCCCGATCTTAAAAGGAGTTTTGATGTGGTAACAGATGCTTCTAAAGATGGATTTGGGGGTATATTGCTGCAAAATGATCATGTGATAGCATATGAAAGAAGGAAGCTTAAATTACATGAGTAGAATTATGCTCCCCACGATTTAGAGATTTCTTTCATAGTATATGCACTGCAGTTTGGATACATTACCTCTTAGGGAAGCCCTTTGAGTTGAAAATAAACCATCTTGGGTTGAAATATATCTTCATTAGCCTAACTTAAATTCAAGGCATCAAAGATGGTTAGAGTTCTTGTCTAAATATGATTTTGATATCGAGTTACATTAAAGGTAAAAAAATAGAGTGGTAGATGTACTAAGTCATAGAAAACATATTTATGCACTTGGGAATTTGAGAGCTCAGCTTAAGGATGAGGTTAGAAATGCCTTAATGACTAATCCATACTATCAGCAGGTAAAAATAACACTTTCTATGAATCCAAAATATGTGAGGTATAAAGGATTTCAGTTAGATGGAGAAGAAATTCTGAGGTATGAGGATAAAGTGTACGTACCACTAGGAATCGAGTTAAGGAAGAAAGTGATGATTGAATTTCACAATGCACCTTACTCTAGACATCCTGGAGTGAAAAAATGCTTGCTGATGTAAAATAGCTCTATTTTTGGAAGGGGATGAAGAAAGACATCTTGGACTATGTGTCTCATTGCCTGGAATTCTAGTTGGTGAAAGTTGAGCATATGCACCCAACTAGTTTATTGTACCCTCATAGCATGCCATAGTTTAAATGGTAGGTTATAAGTATGGAATTTGTTCAAGGACTACCTATGTCTAGGAATACACATGATGTTATTTTAGTTGTACTTGATAAAATAACTAAAGTGGTGCATTTCATTTCTAAAATCCTGAAAGATGAATCACCTATTCTTGAAAACATGTTTGTTTAAGAAATTTCCACATTGCATGGTGTTCCTGAGTTGATAATATCTGATTGGGACCCATGAACGATTTCACAATTTTGGAAAACTCTTAATGCAGATTTGGGACCAAAGCTAAAATTTAGCTCTACTTATCATCCAGAAATAGATGAATAAATTGAAAGAGTGAATCAGGTTCTTGAAGATATGCTTAGGATGTACTACATGGATCAACTGTACAATGGGAAGAGTATCTCCCTTTGGTTAAATTTTCATATAATAACACTTACCATTCTAATCTAAAAATTTCACCTTTTAAATCTTTCTATGGATGAAGGTGTAGGACCCTAGTCAGTTGGGATAACATTGAAGATAGAGAAGTAATTGGGCCTGAGATGCTTTCTGAAATGGAACATGAGGTAAAGTTAATCTGATAAATATTAAAAGAGGCTGCTGATAGACATAAAATTTATGCAGACTTGAAAATGGTCAAAAGTAAATTTGAACTTGGCGATAATGTTTTTCTAAGAGTCGAGCCTAAAAATATTCTCGATTACTTTTGAAAATTCAGCCAAGTTGTTAGCTCGTTATGTAGGACCCTTTGAGATTGTTGAAATAGTCAATCATGTATCCTACCAATTAGCATTGCCTCCCTTATTGGCATGGATGTATGATGTTTTCCATATTTATTTTCTTAAGAAATACGTTTCAGATTTATCACATGTGTTGAATTAGAATGCTTTACAAGTCCAAGACCTAGGGGTAATCATGGTAAAACTAGTTAGAGTGCTAGAAACCTGGCAGTTGCACTTGCGTAATCATGAAATTGGACAATGTAAGGTCCAATGGGATCAATTTAACGAAGAAAGTGCAACCTAGGAAAACTTGAAGGACATGAAAAATTATTTTCTTCACTTGTTTTAGCAGAAATATTTCATTTCCTATAAAAAAATTTGAATCATTTTGATTCACAACTGATTTTGGATTTTTTGTTTTGAGAAAAATACTTTTATCAAGTATTGTTACAACCTAGAGTGGTGTTATAAATTTTTAAAACTGAATTTTTGGATTAAATTCTGTTCTTTATTAGGGAATCTTATGGTTAAATAAATATTATTAAACCTATTTTTGGAAAAAATATTTTAGAATTAAGTCAATCATCGGGATGATGATTCTTTTTAGAGGAGATATGTAACACCTCTGTCATCCTTTCATATGTACTTTCTTATTGTGAAGTGGGTTGCAACGTTGACATGTGATTGTGCTTGAGTTGCTTCTCTGTAGAACCAATTAAATCATGTTTCTAGATTAATGTTTATCTCAATTGATATTTTTGTATTTAATCATCCATTTATTTGTAATTTACATTGAATTGTAATGTTTACTTAATTGGTTTGTGAAATGAACTGAATGTCTTCAGCTTGTGGAAAGTTTGAATTATGTTCTTGGAACTATTGGGTAAGCTGGTAATTTGGGAAATTACACTAAGTTTGGAATAATCGATTTATTGGTATTGAGAATCGATTAAGAAAATACCTTGGATCAGTTTCATTGATCCAAGGCATTCTCTTAATTTGATTTGTAATTACAATTGAATGTAAGATATTGTAGTCATTCTTTGATTATGGATTATCAATCTTATACTAATTGATCTTGATGATTTTGTTCCATTTTTCCTATGTTCTTAGTCCCGTGTTAAGGGCTGGAAAGTGTTTGAGAGACGGTTCATTGTAGCACTGCTCCATTTGAAAAATGTTGCATAGATTGGTAAGGTCTCTATTGTGCAGTTACTTAAGACCTAGCCTATGCCTAATGTTTTGATAACACTAAAATTTCTAAAGGTCTAACCTAGACCTAAGGCATATGAATTACTATGGTGGCTTGTGAACCTAATCTAAGACCTATGCTAAGTTGATAGGTATTGAAATATTATCAATTAAATCCTAACCTATGTTGGGAAAGGAATATGGAACCTAACTCAAGACTAACCCTAGTCAAATTTTGTGGATGCATGGTCAAGTGGTGGGGTTTGTAGTTTCCACCACCCTTGCATGTACTTGGAAGATTTTAATGGTTGGCATTAATGGTGGCTACCGCCACTCCTTAGCAGTAAGAAAATTTAAAATTAGCAAGTTGCTAAAAACTTACACTAAAGTTAGTTGCATGATCATTTGAACTATTAGTGAATGGAAAAATGGAATAGAGAAGGTTGGTGGGTTGGCGGGATAGATGAACCATCTTGTCTAACATTAATGATTTTAAAAATCATTCTAAACCATCTTAGGGAAAATATGCCAGATTTGGCAAGGAGTTGGTTGTTTTGGTTTCATTATTACTCTTTCCATTCTTCTCTCTCTCATTTTACATGTCGAGGTTGAGGGTGTTTGGTCTGGTTTCAATTCTATATTGAAATATTCACTTTTAGGTCTCAAGGAGAGACTGTTGGAGGAGATTTCAGTGGAGAAGACTTTGTGGGGATTTTGTGAAGGTGGATTAATTCGAATGTTGAAGGTATCATGGGAGTTAGAGGAAGAAACATGGGAGACGGAAGAAGAATTTGGGAAGCTCTAGCAGGCATGATAGGCTCTAATCCCTTGCAAAAACTTGTTCTATCTAAGTAGTTCATGAAAATAACTTTTCTTATAATAGAAAGAATTTTGGGGTTCTAGGTTTTTGATATTTTTCATTAAAATGGAATCTCTTGCTTGGTAAGTGGTTTACAAACTGGTTTTTGTTCTATCTTTCCTCTAAATGATTTTTTATGAACTACATGTTGACATTTTCCACTCTATCTATTATGAGTGATTATAAAAAAAACTCACCATGAATGTAATAAGAATATATATACTTCAAGTTGCATATTTAAGTGGTTTATATACGATCTAAAATTTGGGTTATTGATCTCTGTGAGATTGTTTGTATACAAAACCCGTCATTTGCATGATTTATTAACAGACAAACTTGTGTTTGATGGGTCAAGTTAGAACTTGAGCTCCCAGTCAAGTTGAACTAGTGTTGTTTAATGTTTTCTTTGTCTGACTGGTTTGGGTTTGTATTTTCTAAAATGGTTCGAATATTCGAACTCTTGAGATTTAAGAACTGTAAGTTTGTTGGTTTATATTCTTACTTTGATCAAATTCATTTTTTTGGTGGAGTTGGAAAATCATACACATGGTGGATATAGACTCCTATCTGTAAGTGATGTGTTATGATTTTACTAAGTTTCATTTGAGTTGTTTATAACCCAGTTAGGCTTAGCGTACTTAAATTTTTGGATGTTTTTATTACCCATTGTGACAGTATATACATGTCGTCCTCATTTGAAATGGAATTCTAACTATTTATTTGAGACTAAGTTTTTGGCCTTGATTTTTGAATTCTTGTGGGTTTAACCACTACCATGGTTGTATGAATTTGGTTTCTTTTCTTTTATCAATATGAATTCCCCATATTTTAATACTTATTAGGTAGATAGTTTGGTATAACGTTTTGTTAAAACAATGTGGAATGGTTGTGGTAAGCTTGACTTGTAACTTGTGTTTGTTTTTGAATCCATGAATTTAGTGGTTACCTTGTGATATATTGTGGAACTTATTGTGAACTGTTAGACCCTTATGGGTAAGACTACTAGTGTTTAAAGGTATACTGAACTATCTTAACTTCTGGTATGAATAAGTTTCAAACATAGTTATTGTTTGATCTTCTTTGGAAAGTTTGCACTGATTATGATCCTAACCTAGAACTATTAGGAGGGGTTATAATGTTTACCCTTATTCTAAGTTTAATTGATACCCTTGATCATTCAAGATGATCAAGGATATCAATTATTCATATTTAAAAGGTTGTGTATTTTGCAAGCATTCTTTGTTTGTGGTTTGGATCATTCGGCTCTATTTCTAGAGTGTGTACTCGTTGGTGTATGGAATTTATTGGTTATAAAAAGGATTACTTGTGTTGATTAAAGACTATCTCAACTGGAAATATCCTTGTTTTGTTTATCCTAATGTCCCTTATGCATTTGATTTGGTTTCAGCCACATTGTGAATGTATGTAAATCCTTTTTCATTACCAAGATAAATTGACTTGTTTGATTCATGAGCTCTGTTGGTGATTAGTTTAGTATCTTTGTCTAGCTAATATCAAACCATTATTAAACTTGTAGGTTTAAGGTAACTATGGAATTGAATTCATACCTTGAATTTATCAACTAATGGGACTGATTACAAGGATTTAATCATGTAGTATGGGCTACATGATTTAATTATTTCTACTCAGCCTTGTCTTCTATTGTTATGTATACTTGGCTTTGCACTATTATTATGATATTACTTAAAGTGATAATGTATGCTTGTAATGCCATAGGTTATTTTATTTGGATGTAAAACAAATACTTCTATCTTCTTGTTGAATGTATTCTATTTGGTATAATTCATACTTAGTTAGAATATTAGGTGTTGACATCTGCAGGGTTTTGTGATACACTTGAGTAATGTTCTTCTAGAAGTGTTCAAAAAGGAAAAAGATGTTTTTGAACCCTTGACTATTTTCTATTAATAAATAGTGTTCCTTCTTGAAGTTGTTAGTTAGAACATATGGTTCCAAGGATTTATCTCCTATCATGCTCAATTCAAATGAACTAACAAATTCTAACAATCTTGTAGATGGACTTCATGAAGAAGAAAAGAGGAAGACTTATGGAAATATGCATTTATTCTATTGATTGAAGAAATGTAGTTTGATGAAAATATTATGTTTTCATTTATTGATTTACTTTTGTGCTGAAGTAATCAGGGCCTGTGGCCAGTTATGTAAACTGTTAAAAATAATATGATTTATTCTTTTTTACTTGAATTGACATCTTATTCAAGAAATAAAGGAAATTTGTTCTTTGTGAATCATTTTGTCTTGTCTGGTTAAGTTGTGTGTGAATGAAGATTTCAATTTCAAATATTTCATTGGGAATGTAGGCTTGTAGGGAATCAACTGATATGCAATGCCTTATTCCTTGATATTGTTTGGTAAACTTAAATGATGTCAAATGAAATTGTAAATATATTTAAAACCACTCTTGCAATAGTGAACTATAATGTTGACTTATAAAAATGTAAGTGTTTCGCCAAATCATTGCACCCTCCGAATGGCCAGGATGTGAATAGGACGTTTAGTGTGATTGGGACACATGGGATCACCTCTCAAGTTGTGGGACTTGGGATCGAAGTGAACCTCTGGAGAAGGCTGACTTCCTCTTCCTAAACTAAGTGTTGTACTACTCCTAGTGTAACAAAAATGATTATCTAATCCTATGCTAACATCTTCATGGGTTTTAGGAAATAGATTTACAGAAATGAAATTATACTAGGGATGGTGATGCTCCAAATAAAGGGTGTTTTCAAACTCGGAAGGGTTAATTTGAAGAGGGTTTGTGTAATACAGTCAACTTCACCTACTACAACTTAGAGAGGGTACAAGATACCACAAACTAAGAGACATGAATTCCCTTTGTTAAACTTTATCAGATCGAGAAATATACCAGTTTCCCAGCAAAGAAGGATGAACTTAAGAAGGGTGAAAAGACACCACAACTCAACCGCATGCAATACTCCACCACTCGATAAACACAGAACTCCAAGAACATGCAATAGAAACCTAAACTTGCATAGTGTACCTGTAAGTATGAGAAAGGCACAAAGAAGCACAAAAGGATGAAAGGACCAATATTAGTCACAAAACACACACTTTTATTGCTTCTATAACATGCACAATGCATCATACATTAAGAAAAGGTAGTAGTTGCCATTATAGTCTTGAAGAGGAGGCTTGAAAATTATCTCAACACATAAAAACAACTTGCGAAGAGAGAGGACTCTTGAAAAGTATACACTCACTGAGATATCTAAGCTCGTCAACTTTTCTCGAATTGTTGGAACCACTTGAAATGAACTTCCAACTTACATTTATAGAAGAATATGTGAGAAAGAAGAGGAAAGGTCATAATTACATTCCTAAATTGAAGGCCTATGATGTATTTATTACAGTTAGTTGAACCACCTGAGAAGGTTCCATCATGGTTCATTAATTGCCTGATGACCTAGTCTTCTCAATTAATTAAAAGAATATTTAAATAATAATAATAAATATTATTATTAAAATATTTTAATAGAAATATTAAATTAATTAACATAATGTCGGGACCCCCCGTTGACCTGTTTGACTTGAAGAGGATGGGGGTCCATGTGAATATGTCAAAAAATATCCCAACTCGGTGGTTGGATTGCCGAGCCAACTCACCGAGTTGGACATGAGCTCCACCGTCCTTCTATTCACCATCGCAACGAGCTGAGAACCGAGTTCCATTCACCAAAATCCTTTTCCAACTTTCTACTCGAATTGAGCTCGACCCATGACTCCTTCAAACAATGTTGATCAAGCTCTTATAGCTTAGAATTCTACCTTCTTGGGTCTGGCTCCTTGAGCTCCTAACCTAGCTCGATGGACACGTTAATCTATCAACTCATTGAGATTTCTTCAGATCTCAACTGGACTATATTTTCTTTGTACTCACAACAACTCAGTGATGCCAAATCAATGATTGCTAGCCCACTAAAATGAGTTAAATGCCAATCCTATTGCTTAATCTACTGAGCTCCAATGTGTGAGTTCACTGTTGAACTTCGACATAGCTCCATAGTGACATCCCACTTGAAATGAATCTTTTTTATTCTAGCTTGGATTTTGAATACGTGAATGCTTCACCACAAATAACCTCACAACCGACTCCCATGTTCTTTCTTGAATCATTTTCTTGTCAATCCTGAATGAGATTTCCCCGCACTCATCTCATAATGTGCATCGTGTCTCGGCTTATGCAAAGTTCACCGTCATCGTGCATGTATTTCATTTGAGACTCTTTCAAATGTTCACTTATTACCAATCATACCATGTTGATCCATACCCACCTTTGAAATGACTCGTACTCATCCTACCTTATAGCCCATCGAGGCTAGAAAAGTCTCGTCCCCCATGCACCGAATGCTCAATCGAGGAAGGTTTGAACAATGCCAGTGAAAAGATATACCATATTCACTAACTCTTTGAGCTCGTTATTTGAATACCCTGGCCCGACATTCTTGTTGCCTCTGTAACGATGGAAATCAATGTCCTTGTATGAGCTCTGAGTGAAACTTCACCGTATGCGTTCTCTTATTAGTTGACATACCTTATTCATATGACCTATGCAACATATTTACCATGAAATCAAAGCCATATGATATCATGAATCTTCTGCACCCCTTGGTCTACAAAGCTTGATCTAAAACAAGCCTATAATGTAGATATCGTTTAAACTTGAAATAACTCAATCAAGCCCTTTCTTGAACCGCTCGATGCTACACACTTATGTCATCTCATATCATCTCCTCCTCTTGTGTGCATAGACTCATCATGAGCTTGTATTCAACCTGGTTACCTATTGGCTTACTTACCGAGCTCCTTGCAATCTTTGACACATCGATCTCCATATGGCTAGCTTCTACGTGAGCTCGAACCATCAAGGCATTTACTTCGGCATTCATTCTAAATGACTGAGCTCACTCGATGATTCCTATTTAGCAACAATACATCCTCACGACCCCTTTCAATTATGCTTTGATGTATGTCCATACCTTGTTCCAAAGCTCTTATTGTGGCACAGACTAGAAGTATTTTGGAAAAGGTGAACTGATCAGGTCGAACATCTGTTTATTACATTATGTGAAACAGTGTCAATGCCTCGTGAGGAAACTTGTGTCTTCTGTAAGCTATAATTATGGTATTCCATGAAAAGATGTTTCTTTTGTCATGTCATCAAACATGTTACGAGCATCCGCTAAACTCCTTGTGAAAGCATATTCCTGGAAATGCAGTGTCTCGCATAGTTGAAGATATGTAGATGGGTTTATAGGGGTGTTGTGTGTGGTAAGTAGAATGTGCAGAGCCTCCTTTAAATGACATTTTGTACATAACACTGTGAAATTGAGATTGAAAGTGGATGGCATTGGCATTGGTATTACATTGAAGTGTGGGAAATGTCAATTTAATTGTGCCACTATGACAATGAACCACTGTTAGCATCCTCGAAGTGGTAACATGACTGAGTTACGAACCTTTCTACTACTCGGTATTCACCTCCACATGAAATTTCATCAGGTCTCCTGGTAACACTCTCACTATCACTTAATCAATTTTGATAAAAATATCTTGAAGGAAAATACTTTGAATTTGAGGATGCATTCGATCTCAATAGATAACAACATAGTTGGACAACCTACTTGTTGGAAGTGCTCAAAAGGATTCTACTATATCTTTAACATGCCTACTACTCAATGCACTGTAGAATGCTCGGTGATGAAGGTCTGAGCACCGTTATAATTCATAGTTGTTTTAAGATGTCGGTTTGACTCAATTTTACATTGGTATTCTATGATGCTTATACTATTTTCCCGGGTCGATAGAAGTCCTTCCATTACATAATTACAAACCCAAGATTCAATGATGTTGAACCTCTCATATCTCGCATAATCTCATATCATCTCGGTCAAACAAGATAATTATCCCAAGTGGTTGGTCAAGCACTTTGTCTAATGGATTAGACTTGGCCTCATGTTAACTTAGCTTTCCCTGACTCAGCCTTCATATATTTTTGCATCGATCTCTACCGAGATCCTTATAGAGCTCCTTTCATTCATCAATTTTCAACTAGCTATATTTTGTATTAACAAGATCTCATCGAGCTCTTACAACTGAGAGACTCTACCGAGATGATTTTCAAGATGACTATCAATTTGACACTGGGTTCTCTATCAACTCGACCCCGAACTCTTTACTGAGTTGAGATCAAATGGGTACCTTTCGATGCTAGGTGATCTCTCATATGTAATTTAAGAATTATTTTTAATTATTTTATCTTGATAATGACCATAGGTGGGTTCCTGGGATTATTATTTCATTTTGAACGTGATAGGACCCCGTTGTCCAATCTTGCCATGTGTGCAAAATTGGATAACATTTTTGGCGACCTCTCGGGGATGATTGCCTACTAAGCATGATTCTAGTAGCCTTAAGTCATCCATTGGGCATGGAGTCTGTGTTGGAATCCTGAAAGTAGTATGATTTTCTTTGACACATCCCAGAATCTCCTTGAGCATTTCCAATATCCTAGACCTCCTTGGAATGCTAAGCATGAAGTATACTGAAACTATTGAATGCTTGACATCTATTAAACATTGAAAAGATTTTAATGAAGCAGATTTTTAACTTTTATGGAAACCTTGAACCTTCCTTCTCCACCCCGACGCATTCTAATGATGAAACAATGTGTAGAACAACTCAAAACATAGCAACAAGGAAAGCAAAAAAAAAAACACACAACAATGTGCATAAAAACTTAGAGGAAAACACCTAATTTAACTGTACAGGGGGTGGAATGCTTCTAAAAAAAAAAGCTTTGAGATGTATCCCATTCACATGAATGGGTAGTTCTTCTCCATTGAGCCTAGATAGATGGAATGAATTTACCTCTTTGCAACTTGTGATGATGTATGGCCCACTCTAGAGAGTGTCAAACTTGGCATGCCTACCTGGTTTGGCCCTGTCTTCATCCCATTTGAGAACTAAATCTCCCTCTTGAAAACACCTATCAGACGCCTTCTTGTCAAAATATTTCTTAACTTGAGCCTGATGCTTTGCTCCAAAGTTTTCATATCCTTGTCTCATACTTCCTCTAACTCCATGAGTTTAGCAAACCTTACTATCAGAGGATCACTCTCTATAACTTCAAGTTGATGAGCTAACTCCAAAGAAGGTAACTCTAATGAGAGTAGGAGTTTTACCTCTCTTCCATATATAAGAACAAAAGGAGAATTTCCGGTGGCCTTTTTAGGTGTGATCTGATCTACCCATAAGGCGGTCTTAAGCTGTGTATGCCAAGTCCTCTTATTAGTCTCCATTGTGCGCTTAATAATCCTTATAAGGTTTTTGTTGCTAGACTCAGCCAATCCGTTTCCTTACGGATAGTAATTGGACGAAGTTTTGAGGTATACCCCATTTTTAATAGTCCATTCACCCAATTTCATACCAAGAAATCTAGCGCGTTGTCTAAAATGACTGTAAATGGAACATCAAACCTCGTCATTATACCCTCCAAAAAATCCAGAACTACCTTTTCATTGTTCTCTTTTAATGCTACCACCTCTGTCCATCAAGTAAAATAGTCTATTGTAGTAAGGACCCATTTATGTCTATCACTAGATGGAGGATTAATCATTCTGATGAAGTCCAACCCCATTGAATAAAGGGTTGATCCACTTGAATTGGATGCAGTGGAAGATCTGCCAACTTCTCACCTTTGTAAAAAGGTACATTCCTTCCATTTCGTTACCCAGATATGGGTATCCTTGAATAAATCTAGCCAATAGTAGCTAGCTCGCATGATCTTGGTAGCTATTGTTCGTATGGAATAATGTCCTCCAAATAGGCCATTATGAAATTCTTCTAGTATCTTACTTACCTGTTCCGGTCCTACACACCGAAGGAGAACACCATTCAAATATTTTCAAAAGAGAACGCTATCTACCAAAACATATGGGATAGATTGAAGACAGAAAGTTTGTCTTTGGTTTTTATCCATGTTTGCCAGATATGCTCCCGAGAAGAGGAAACTCTTCATTTTGGATAACCAGTTAGCTTGATCAACATTCTCATCAGTATTTAGGAGTGTCACGTCCTCATTACTTTTTGATTCCATGTCTGCAGCAAGTTGCTGACACAAACCCTTACCTCTGACAAGTTTAGTGACTTTGATGTGCATGTCATACTCCATTATCTTTGTGATCCATCCAGCACACTTTTCATTCATTTCTTTGTTCAACAAAAACTCCTTGACACCTGGATGAGACACCATCAGATGAATCTTGTTATTGGAGAACATGTGCTTGAATTTCTTCAAAGCTTGAATAACCGCAAAGACTTGCTTTTCAATGAATGAGTATTTGAACTCGTAGTATTTGAGGGATTGACTAAAGAAAGCAATTGGTTGCTCCATCATGTTGTTTTTTCTTGGGTGAGGATCCCTAAAATTCTCTCTTGACCTATAAAAGCATAAAGGATAAAATCTTTGTCAAACTTGGGGTTCACTAGCATGGGAGCTTGAGAAATGGCTGTTTTGATGGCTTCGAAGCTTTCTCATCCTTCCTTTGTCCATGATAATGGCATGTTTTTCTTCAGCATGGCTATCAGTGGTTTAGCCAATGTCGTGAATTGAGGGATGAATCTCCACACAAAATTTATGGTTCCCAGAAAAATCTAGAGGCCCTTCCTATGACTTGGGAGAGATAAGGACATAATCGAATGAATCCTGGCTAGATCGATTGATAATCCTTCCACTGAAACAACATGCCCCAATAATTTTCCCTTGTGCACTATGAAAATACATTTCTTGGGGTTAAGTGAAACCCCAAATTCCCTACACCTTCAGAAAACTTTCCTTAGATGCATGATGTGATCTTCTGCATGTTTAGAGTATATAGTTATATCATCAAGGTAAACCAAAATAATATCATTGATTAGTCCCTTAAATTCCATGTCCATGGCTCTTTGGAAAGTAGCCCTAGCATTGGACAATCTGAATGGCATTTTATTGTAGGCATACATGCCCCACTTGGTAGTGAAAGCCGTTTTGAATTGGTCAGATTCTTGGACTAGGATTTGATTGTAACCTGAATATCCATCGAGCAAAGAAAATATTTGAGCTCCTGCCACCATTTGAAGGATCTGCTCCATCGATGGAAGAGGATAATGGTCTTTTAATGACACTCAATTCAAATCCCTGAAATCTACGCATAACTAGATCTCTCCGTTCTTCTTCCTCACGGGAACCAAATTGGCTACCCATGAGGAATGCTTGATGGGAAAAATTATACAGGCCTTGATGAGCTTGGTTAGCTCCTTTCTCATTAGTGGCTCAATTTTGGGATTGATTGGTCTCTATTTTTGATGAACTGGCTTAGCATTAGGATCCAGTTCGATGGTATGTTGTGCTAGACCTGGATCAAAACCACGCAGATCTTTATAGCTCCATGCAAAAAGATGTCATGATACTCTTGAAAAAGTTTGATGAAAGCTTCTTTCTCCTCAGAAGTAAACACTTTTCCAATCTTAAGAAAATTTACATTTGATACTTTGACTTCCTCAAAATATTCTTCTTTAACCACCATGTTAGGGCTTTGTCTTTTGGCTTGGTCATCTGAATTAAAAATGGATTCTAAAGTGACTAAACCTTTTGGTAACTTATTTCTTTTCAATTGGATAATTTTCTCACCATATGACTCCTACAACTTATCTTGATTTTTTACAGCAAACTCCACCTCTTCTTTTAGGAAGAGGAGAATTTGTTTGTCACTATCGAACACTTGCCAACTACTCACATTATTAGGGACTGCAGGTCAAATCACCATTTTAAAAATTATTGCCCTTATTTTATGATATCAACCAAGATGTATGTTGTATTGCGAGACCAATTGTAGTAAGCCTATCTCGCATCTTGATTTTGACCTCTAGAACCGCATGGATTCCAAAAGCTTTGAAATCTTCAATCGGTCCTAGACTCGGTTCTTATATGATCTTAAAATATCATTTTTGGATGTGATACATGCCAAAACTTGATGAACAACTAACTCACTGTCTCCAAAAATAGTCAGGGCCTTGATTCCCTTGCTTTGGGCTAGTTGAATTCCTTACACAAGAGCCTTGTATTCAACAACATTATTAGTGCAACTAAACTACAACTAGAAATATGAGAAGTACTTATCTCCCTATGGAGAAATTAACAAAACACCAGCACCGGATCCATTCTTACTTCTTGAGCCATTGAAGAACAATTACCACAGTCCTTTAGAATTGCTTGGTGTTTTGACAAGTTGTGGTATGATTGTATCTTCTTCACGGATACAGTAGGTACCTAATCCTACTTCTTCCAAGACCATAAACTAGCTTCTTCTTCTCGAAATACATCGGTGTAGGGATCATAATGATGATCTCTACTTACTTCATCTAGCAAAGTATTAGGGACTTCTTCAACAAGGGTGGTTGGTTCATGATCGACATCTTTCTCTTCCGAATCGTCGATGGTGTAATTTACATTTATTGGACTAGCAAAGTGTAGGGTCCTACATGATTATGGTAGATTGGTTATGCCCTTATAGTTACTTCGGTTCTGTATCGAGTCCTGAGAATCATATGTGACCAATCAGCCGATAGGTAACCACCCATCTTGGTGGTGAAATCCCATGATAGGTAGATGGAAAAGAGGGGAGGGAGATCAATGAACGATATGTCTTGGGTGAATGACAAGCTTGGGTATGCGTGGATGGTAAGTTGAAGTCCTTTGATAACCCCAATAGTCTTAATAGATGTGCCATCTAGCTGAACAACCCCTCTTGCAACTGGTGCATATTGTATGCCTAGTACATCTACAATTTGTTTAGGCATGACAGAGCTACTGGCACCAGAATCGATCATGCAATTATGTACCAGGTGGTCGCCAATGATCAGGGAAATGTAGAATGGTGGTGATTTTTTTCATAGGAATGATTTTCCCTTCTGGTTGACAAAAACTTGTAGCAGATTATCACTCCATGGCCTAGTGATCCATTGGTTGTAGCAAAATTGTTCAAATCTTCTCGCAATAGGTTTCTTTGAGAAGGGATTGAGAGTGCGTCCCACATGATAATGCTCAGATTGGTTTTCTTCATTTGTTCTACTATGCTAAAGGGAATTGATTCTTCTTTGATGAAAATTTTTTGGGCATTGGGGTCCTCCTTTGGAAAATGTTTGTTGGGTGTCATGATGCCTGGAGAACCATCTTTCCCTATGGCATGGCTAGCCGATGTTTCTAGTGATTTCTTTCCCACATTTTTATCAACTGCCATTTGTATCCTAGGTTGATAAGTGGATGCTAGATAAGTTTCGGGAGGTTGAGGCTCCATTGCTATCTTCTTAGAATGAGTGTTTGCTACCACTGATGAAGAATCTATATTCAACCCACAAAAATCTTCGCATTTGCGGTTTAGCAAAGCGGATTCTTCAGGTGCATGCGGTTGATCTGCTACTTCTTGCGTGGATGAATTTTTTGTTAACTCTGAAAGGGTAGATAGACTTTGAACCATAAGGGCCTAGATAAGAACCCCATTAAGACAAAGATTTTGATTATGAGGTTGAGAGCAAGGATAGTACCATTCGTAGTCTTGAACTAGATTATTCTGAACAGGTACTATAGCTCTAGATGAGCTAGCTGCAAGAGGGTTCCGAAATTTCAAGGGCCTGACATTTGCAACTTGACTTGTAGTTTGATTTTGAGGCTGATTGTTTCCTTGAAAAGGAGGACGGTTATCCTGATACTACTGATTTTGTGGCTGATATAGACGATTGTATTGAAACTGTTGCCTTTTGAGTGCAACAAGCTCATTTCCAAAATTTTGCAGTAGTGACTTGACTTCAAATAGGTCATTTGAAGAGGCAGGGGAAGATTGAGATGGTTGCTTGGAGTCTACTAGAATGGGATAAATGATAGGTGATGATTCATAATATCCGGAGAGAAAGGGCATTGGTGGTTGTGGGGCTATCTTTCCGTTGAATCAAAGAATTCTCTGCACTTATGGAAACTTCGTAAGCATCAGGAAGTGTAGTCCCTCCCATGGACTAGATCATAACTACTACATCACTATTCAAGGCTCGTAAATAGTACAAGAATGCATTATGTGCAGAAGGATTTATGAGCACCGGAATCCTATTCTAAGTCCTATGGAATCAGAAGTTGAAATCACTCATGTATTCTTGGCAAGCTCTTTTTATGGTTGTGATTTGTTCCAAAAGTGATAGGTGATCACTTTTGTATTTGAATTATTTACATAGATTTTCTCCCAACTTGTCCCAACTGGTTATAGTGCCAACACCTAACCTGCGAAACCATTGAAGTGATTTTCCCTTGAGAGAGGTAGTAAGAAGTCTAACTGTAATGTTGTCTTCGGTGATATTATGTACTGCACAGATGTTGGATACATCAAAGATATGCTCCACTGGAGTAATGTGAGTTTCCCCCATGTAGAAGGGTAAACTTTTGAGTGCTGCAACATGTATCAGGTCACGTTGAGCCAACATAAGAGGACTGCTTGCATTGAAAGGGGAAAAACTTGGTTCCTTGCATAACAATGAAAGGTTGATTGTTCCTTAGTGGAGGAAACCTTCCATACGGAGGAGTTGAATGACCCCTACTAGGTAAATCTACAACTGGGGATGTGGAAATGCCTCTTCTTCTTCTCTTTGGAGGAGACAAGGAAAGTTTGATATGCTGATAATTTCCTTTCTTTGAAGAAGCTCTTGTCTGAATTCTTCGCATAAGTTACCACACTGAGATTTGGAATCCAGAGATATAGAGTTTCCAGGTACTTTGACTTGTGTAAGTGAGAAGAGAAGTACCAACTCTGTCCCACCGGCGTGCCAAAAATCTGTTGTCGCCAAATCACTGCACCCTTCGAATGGCTAGGATGTGAATAGGACATTCGGTGTGATTGGGACACATGGGATCACCTCTCAAGCTATGGGACTTGGGCTCAAAGTGAACCTCTGAAGAAGGTCAGCTTCCTCTTCCTAAACTAAGTGTTGTACTACTCCTAGTGTAACAAAAATGATTATCTAATCCTATGCTAACATCTTCATGGGTTTTAGGGAAAGAGATTTACGAAATGAAATTATACTAGGGATGGTGATGCACCAAATAAAGGGTGTTTCCAGACTCATAAAGGGTTAATTTGAAGAGGGTGTGTGCACCACAGGTCAACTTCACCTACTGCAGCTTAGAGAGGGTACATGATACCAAAAACTAAGAGACATGCATTCCCTTTGTTAAACTTTATCAGACCGAGAAATATACCAGTTTCCCAATGAAGAAGGATGAACTCAAGAAGGGTGAACAAACACCACAACTCAATTGCATGCAATACTCCACCACTCGATAAGCACATAACTCCAAGAACCTGCAATAGAAACTTAAACTTACATAGTGTACCTACAAGTATGAGAAAGGCACAAAGAAGCACAAAAGGATGAAAGGACCAAGATTAGTCACAAAACACACACTTTTATTGCTTGAATAACATGCACAATGCATCATACATTTAGAAAAGGTAGTAGTTGCCATTATAGTCTTGAAGAGGAGGCTTGAAAGTTCTCTCAACACATAAGAACAACTTGCAAAAGAGAGAGGACTCTTGAAAAGTATATACTCACCGAGATATCTAACTGTCTAACTTATGCCGAAATGTTGGAACCACTTGAAATGAGCTTCCAACTTACATTTATAGAAGAATATGTGAGAAAGAAGAGGAAAGTTCATAATTACATTCCTAAATTGAAGGCCTATGATGTATTTATTACAGTTAGTTGAACCACTTGAGAAGGTTCCATCATGGGTCATTAATTACTTGATGACCTAGTCTTCTCAATTAATTAAAAGAATATTTAAATAATAATAATAAATATTATTATTAAAATATTTTAATAAAAATATTAAATTAATTAACATAATGTCGGGGACCCCCATTGACCCATTTGACTTGAAGAGGATGGGGGTCCATGTGAATATGTCAAAAAATATCCCAACTCGGTGGTTGGCTTACCGAGCCAACTCACCGAGTTGGACATGAGCTCCACCGTCCTTACTCTCCACCGCCGCACCGAGCTGAGAACCGAGTTCCATCCACCAAAATCCTTTTCCAACTTGATACTCGAATTGAGCTTAACCCATGACTCCTTCAAACAATGTTGATTGATCTCTTATAGGTTAGAATTATACCTTCTTGGGTCTGGCTCCTTGAGCTCCTAACCTAGCTTGATGGACACGTTAATCTATCAACTCATTGAGCTTTCTTCAAAGCTCAACTGGACTATATTTTCTTTGTACTCACATGACTCAGTGATGCCGAATCAATGATCGCTAGCCCACTAAAATGAGTTAAATGCCAATCCTCTTGCTTAATCTACTGAGCTCCAATGTGCGAGTTCACTGCCGAACTTTGACATAGCTCCATAGTGACGTCCCACTTGAAATGAATCTTTTTTATTCTAGCTTGGATTTTGAATACGTGAATGCTTCACCATAAAGAACCTCATAGCCGACTCGCATGTTCTTTGCTGACTTGTTTTCTTGTCAATCCACTGAACGAGCTTTCCCTGCACTCATCTCATAATATACATTGTGTCTCTACTTATGCAAAGTTCACCATCATCGTGGATGTATTTCATTTGAGACTCTTTCAAATGTTCACTTGTTACCAATCATACCATGTTGATCCATACCCACCTTTGAAATGATTGTACTCACCTACCTTATAGCCCATCAAGGCTAGAAAAGTCTCATCACTGTGCACCGAATGCTCGGTCGAGGAAGGTTTGAACAATGCCAGTGAAAATGTATATACCATATTCACTAACTCTTTAAGCTCATTATTTGAATACCCTGGCCTGAAATTCTTGCTTTGCCTCTGTAATGATGGAAATCAATGTCCTTTTATGAGCTCTAAGTGAAACTTCACCGTATGCGTGCTCTTATTAGTTGAGATACCTTATTCACATGACCTATGCAACATATTTACTGCAAACTCAAAGCCATATGATATCATGAATCTTCTCTAACCCTTGGTCTACAAAGCTCAATCTAAAATGAGCCTATAGTGTAGATATCGTTTAAACTTGAAACAACTCAATCGAGCCCTTTCTTGAACCGCTCGATGCTACACACTTATGTCAGCTCGTATCATCTCCTCCTCTCATGTGCATAGACTCATCATGAGATCATATTCAACCTAGTTACCTATTGGCTTACTTACCAAGCTCATTGTAATCTTCGATGCATCAATCTCCATATGGCTAGCTTCTACGTGATCTTGAATCGTTGAGGCATTTACTTCGGCATTCATTCTAAACAACTAAGCTCACTCGATGATTCCTATTTAGCAACAATACATCCTCACGACCCCTTTCAATTATGCTTTGATGTATGTCCATACCCTGTTCCAAAGCTCTTATTGTGGCACAGGCTAGAAGTATGTTGGAAAAGGTGAACTGATTAGGTTAGACATTTGTTTATTACATTTGGTGAAACAGTGTCAATGCCTCATGAGAAAACTGTGTCTTCTGTAAGCTATAATTATGGTATTCCATGAGAAGATGTCTCTTTCTGTCATGTCATCAAACATGTTATGAGCATCCGCCAAACTCCTTGTGAAAGTGTATTCCTAGAAATACAGGTCTAGCAATAGTTGAAGATATGTAGACGGGTTTATAGGGGTTTTGTGTGTGGTAAGCAGAATGTGTAGAGCCTCCTTTAAACGACCTTATGTACATAATGCTGTGAGATTGAGATTGAAAGTGGATGGAATTGGCACTGGTATTGCATTGAAGCGTGGGAAATGTCAATTTAATTGTGCCACTATGAAAATGAACCACTGTAAGCGTCCTCAGAAGTGGTAACATGACTGAGTTCTGATCCTTTCACCTACTCGTTATTCACCTCCACATTGAACGGGTCTTTGTTACATTGATCTTCCCCAACCGATTTTCCTATTTACTCGGTCCTTGACTGAGCTTTACTTGTTGAGTCCTTACGCATGCACTAGATGGCTTAACCGATAATCTAGCTATCTTCACGAGCACATTCTCGTTTACCACTCCAACGTGTTTCGACTCACTTGATGACTCGCCTGGTATTCCGGAAATAAACTTGAATTCTTTTCTCGTGGAAAAATTGCAACGGCTTGTCATTGCAAAGTTTCCATGATGGAAATTGGGATGAATTTATCACATATGCGAAAGACCAACTTTTCTTGCCATCATCAAATTTCTAACCTTGGAAATATAGTGAAATGTTTCCCATGCACGGGATTACCTGCTCGATTTACCATCATCGTGCTCCCAATTTTTGGCAAGATACTCAATCTTCTCCCACACTCAGAATTTTTTCGATGGCTTGACATCACGTCATTTCCCTTGGCAATGCTCGCCTTATTTTCCATGTCTGGGATTGGAGTGTGGGGTTTCGACATTATTTGGCCATATTTCATTTTGGACAGATGGCCAAGTGATCTCCACTTTTCCACTCAGCATGAGGAAAAATCATTCTCTTGGTGCAAACATTTCAGTTGTAGCTTGTAAGGTGTGATAATTCCAACAGAAACCTTTATGCCTGCCAAGTTAGTGACTCATTGAAGATGCTCATATAATTGCAAAGCAAATTGTGCTTCATGAATATTCTGATATGAAACAGATCCACCTCTATGAGATTCACTTCTATGAGTTACATTATAAAACCAATAAGGTCTTGATAGAGAATCTCTGTAATAAATTTCATCAGGTCTCCTGGTAACACTCTCACTGTCACTTAATCGATTTTGATAAAAATATCTTGAAGGAAAATCCTAAATTTGAGGATGCATTTGATACTGAATAGATAACAACATAGTTAGACAACCTGCTTGTTGGATGCTCTAAAAAAGGATTCTACTATACTACAACATGCCTACTACCTGTGCACCGAATGCTCGGCCGAGGAAGGTCTGAACACCGTTATAATTCACAACTCTTTTTAAGATGTCGGTTTGACTCAATTTTACATTGGTATTCTATGATGCTTATACTATCTTCCTGGGTCGATAGAAGTCCTTCCATTATGTAATTACAAACCCGAGATTCAATGATGTTGAACCTCCCATATCTGCATAATCTCATATCATCTCGGTCAAACAAGATAATTCTCCCAAGTGGTTGGTCGAGCACTGTCTAATGGATTAGACTTGGCCTCATGTTAACTTAGCTTTCCCTGACTCGGCCTTCATATCTTTTTGCATCGATCTCTACCAAGATCCTTATAGAGTTCCTTTCATTCGTCAATTTTCAACTAGCTATATTTTGTATTAACAAGATCTCATCAAGCTCTTACAACTGAGAGACTCTACCGAGATGATTTCTGAGATGACTATCAATTTGACACTCGCATTCTCTATCAACTCGACCCCAAACTCTTCACTGAGTTGAGATCAACTGGGTGCCTTTCAATGCTAGGTGATCTCTCATATGTAATTTAAGAATTATTTTTAATTATTTTATCTTGATAATGACTGGAGGTGGGTTCTTGGTATTATTA
The DNA here is from genome assembly GCA_018340775.1 of Taxus wallichiana var. yunnanensis. NCBI lineage: Eukaryota > Viridiplantae > Streptophyta > Pinopsida > Cupressales > Taxaceae > Taxus > Taxus wallichiana. The sequence continues at coordinate 198,989,625 of CM031244.1, forward strand.
TTTCATTTTGAACGTGATAGGACCCCATTGTCGATCTTTCCATGTACGCAAAATTGGATAACAAGAAGCTTAAGGGAAAGATATAAGGAATCATATTTTGTGATTAGACTTATATGAAAAGTATGATTGAAAATAACTTAAATATAAGATGGTTATTGCCTTATATACTTTGATTTACTAAATTCATTTTGAGTAAGATAGTAAAGAATAAGTTGTAATAAAATAAGTTATTTTGTTGTGGAATTTCAGTTATAAATGATTATGCTTATTTACAACATTATGAGCCAATGCTTGAGTGGCTATTTTATAAGGAATGTTATAAAACAAGTAAGTAATGCATGATTAAAATTAAAATGTTTTGGAGCTTAGGGAATAATTGTTGAGCCCAAAAATGACTAAGTCCTAAATCGAAGAGGAGCGCACATGGAAGGAACTATGGAGAAAATCACATAAGTGATTGCGCGCGAGGAGAGATAGGTTTGTGTGTAGGAACATGAAAGGTTTTAAGGGTTTAAGGACTTAGCTATATTTTGGTTGAAGGGTATCACATGCAAAACACATGAAGCTACAGATAAGCGTAATGATGAAAAGGTTGTTACATGGAGACTTGGAGCTCAAGAAAATAATATTCTAGGGAATCATTATGGTTACGGGTTGTAAAGTGAAGGTTGTTATGGCTAGCTGGCATCTAGCATGGCTTGGAAACTCAATTATAACAAGATATTATGACATTTGGCATGTGGGATTACTTCTAGAATAATGATTAGGTGAGCTCATATACTATTTAAGGAGGTATTTTGATCTAGACATAGTGTGTTAGGTGTTAGAGGGTAGAGAGTGTGTGTGCATATGTAATGGTGTATTCGTGGTGAATAAGATGTAATGGTTCTAAGGGGGTACTATAGAGTTTCTAGATCAAATTTATGGGGATGGTATAATAATAATGGTAGAATGATGTAACTAATATGTTGTTGAAATTTTTGATGTAATCGCTACTATAAACATTTGTCAATAAAAAGGGGTTATTTTGAATATCTATGTTTATGGGTTAAAAAAATAGTGCATTTCATATTACTCATAGTATGGATATGGTTCTCTTATGTTGTTGTAATGTTTACATTTATATCATAATGCATATATGGTTAGATCTAGTAGAATAAATGCTTATATTTCTATTTCGCAAATATTCCTTCGTTAATGGCAAAGCATTCTTACAAATCTCACATAAAGGAGGGGTTTGGTGACTACACGCACCTTGGGTGAGTGCCTAGATATTGTTGGGTGATAGGCCGATCCACTTGAGATTTAAAGGGAATAGGGAAATGAGACTAAATTTCGGTTACATTTTTGGGACCTCTTTTGAAGTTGTTGTGAGAATGGTGTGGGATGACAGGATGCTTGACCTTGGACACCATTGAGAATTGGATTAAGAACATGGAGGATGATTTTTCTCAGTGATTTAACACTAAACCTGAGTTTAATGCATGTAAATGGGTAGAGGATCACCTGTATCATGAGCTCTATGAGACATTCTTTTGTTGTTTCTCAGTAGAGTGTTACGAATGGTTATCGGCATATGCATCAAGGAAGAGCTAGTATTATAGACCTCATTTTTGACCCAAGAACAATATCAAAGGATGCATGATGCTGATTTGACCTAGAATCATGATGTTGATCATTGGTGGAGTGGAGTGTTGACTAGATATACCTTGGAATATATGATTCTTTGTGTTTGAGTTTGTGTAGGAGCCAAGAGGATAGTTCTTGCATGTTATGCCCTTAGCCATTAAGATCTTGATCATCACTCTGAGTATGGAGGAATTTCCTATGGTGGGATAAAATTTCCACCAAGTGCGGGGCAATGAAGTGGTGTGGTGACAGATGGAAAACCCTAAGACAGGAAGCAAGAGAGAGAGAGAGAGACGACTCAAGTATAATGAAGCATGAGAAAGGGAGTTGGCGAGATAATGTAAAGTTCTTTGGAGTGATGTAATAATGGAGGTCGATGTTACGAGAAAAGGATTTGAGGTTCACATAGAGAACGTAGAGCATAAGTAGTCTATGCTTTACCCCATCTTGGAAAGTGTGGGAGAGAAACCCCTCGGCTTCTGGTGAGAGGTCATCATATGGAGAGAGGAGGAGATACATACACGTACATCTTAGCCCACCTTGTGACCAAACCATGGTGCTTATTTTTCCAATTCTGAGATAAGTTTTGTTAACCTAGTTGGTGTTGGTATTGGTAGTTGAGTGGCACACTTTGTACATACAATTTTCATTTAGTTCATTTATGGTAGCACAAAGACATTTCCTGTGTTTGGAGGCATCTTATCTAGTACATCATTTAGGAAAGGTGTGGGTACACAAAGTTTGGGTATCACGTCTAGAAGTGGTTTAATGTCACAAAATTTTGACGCATAGTTTAGCAAAATGGTGGGTACACTGCGCATCTCATGTTAGGCCCCTTACCCTTAATGGGAGGAGGATCTCATGGATTTGGAGGAATAAAAGCTAGTGGATCTAGTGGATTGGGTGCTGGAGGTAACACATGAGGGAATAACATTCCTAGATATAGAGGGAAAGGGCCAAAACACCATCAGCAGATGTTTTATGAGATGTCTCTTCACTTTCCTGATTACAAGGGCGTTGAAGATGTCACGAGAACATGTACACAAGTGTGAATTGCTATGACACACTAAGGGTATCAATACCCTAGAGTGGAATGCAAGTCAGTTTTGCAACTACATTGTAAGGGCACACACATAGCTGGTACTGGAAGTATGACCCCCATTATATGGTGGTGGATTATACTACACTGCATGATGAATTTGGTGTAATTTCATATTCTTGAATTTGAGAAAAATAACATCAATGCGTTAAAGGAGATTTATCAAGGTATATAAGAGAGTGTGCGGGAGAATGATAGGCACTTTAAGACTCTTGTGTCAAAGTTGTATTATGATATCCATCCCTCATAGCATGCTCAATGGTTCATTGGAGGATTGATAACACCTTTCAAATGAGTGCTATCCTACAAGAACTTCACAAATCCACTTGAGGCCTTGGAGGTTGCTCTACACGCTGAAGTTGTTAGAAGTTTTGACATTGGAGTAAGCCCATTTTTAGAAGCACATATCACTTCCATGGCTAAGAATCTAGAGAAATTTTCTACAAACTCGCTCATGAGACTCATAGTGGAATATGGTGCACAAATTGTGAGGTAGAAGGAAACACAAAGGATAGTTACCCACAAAAGTTGGTGCACACCGTGTCACTAAATTATGAAATATGTCACAAAGATCATAATCCAACTAGATTCCCATTGTTGTAATGCATGCTCCACAAGAATGTGTCTCCTTATTGTAATATTTTCTCATCTATGATGCATGATATAAAGGACTTCTAATTTATAGACCAAATCAATGATTCTATTGATATTGGTGTGTGCCGAAACAGAATTGGAAAAATTCTAAGAATAAAGGTCATCAGTATGAAGGGCACGAAGATGGAGGTGGTCAAGGAAGAGGATTCAGAGGATATGGTGGTCAAGGAGGTAGGAATGAATTTCCCCATGGAACTTGTTACAATTGTGGATCTACTGAACACTACAAGTGTGAATGTATGGATTTTCTACAGTGCTCATGGTGCGGGAAGAATCATAAGTATGCGAGTGCCCCGAGTTATATGAGCCCATGATACAAAACTAGAGGAAGAAAAATGGCATTGGGATGGTGAGTATGAAGTGATCTGATCTGTAATGGATTCTTAGGGTGGTGCATGACCCTAAGTTAGAACTTGTCTTAGTAACTACGTGAGTGGAAGCTGCACATGCCAAGGAAATACCAAAGAAAAGGCCTATCATTACAATAGAAGAAGGTATTACATGGGAAATATCTTGATCTAAATCATCAAAAAGAGGTTTACTAAGAGACCTTGGAGGTCATTAGATACTGTAAGGGGAGATTTAGGGTTTGAAGGAGCAATCATGAATGCTTGAACAAGAAAAAAATGTTGAGGTCCCTCAGAAGGACATGGATGAGGTTAGATAATTGTGTAAGATGTTACGCCAAGAGAATATTATCCCTCTGTTAGGATATTGGCTAAGAGAAAAAGTACCACACACTGGAGGTGAGCGCAAGAGGAAGGTATTGCATGCTAATATGCCCCCTCACAACATTGATTATGAAAAAGAAATGAAATTGAATGCAGTTGTGGATGGATGAATCTGAGAAACATTCGATTGACACGGGCACTTTGAGGTCAATGTTCTCACTTTATATGTATGGAATTAGATGGGAAGACCCCATTACAGCCATCTTCAAATGTGTTGTATATGGTGAATAGGACGAAGGCTATGCTTGTTGGAGTATTGAAGGATGCATCCATAACCATCCAAGGACAAAATTTTTCTGGATATTTTGAAGTCTTAACACTCACCAAGGAAGATAACTTTCTAGCCTTACTTAGATGCACCTGGTGTTATAAGAATAACGTTGACTTGTGCTTTAACAAAGGGTACATAATTTTTTAGAACAAAGAGGAACGTGTCGTTATTTCAATAATGGATGGGAAGTATGTGCCCTATATATAACCTTTGGGTGAAGAGGACTTATAATATATGTATGCACCATTGGATACCCCGAGGTTATCCATCCATCAAGAGAAGGAGTCATTCAATGGGAAAATTATCAGTCCATGAGTGATACAACTAGCATTGCATGTGACAATTAGGCACACGAGACCTATGAGTTGGTTGAAAGACAATTAAAGGGCACTATGAATCACATCACCATGTTGTGCTTGATTAGGAACACGGGAGGAAAGTAGTTACCTAGTTACAATGGAGAGGGTAACCTGACATTTTCCTACACATGATGGAAGTACAAAGGAACTACCAGATCGAAAGAGGAGGAAAATGCTTACTTATACCTTGCATGGAGCATCGGCGCATTGGTGGGTGACCCATAAAGACAATTTTCTAGAGAGGTGTGAAGTGAGAATTCCATTCTCTATTAGGTTTCTCTAGAGCAAAGCAAATTTTTCTATACACAACTATCATGGGAAGGATTCCACCTCATTCCACGTCCAGGAATGTGAGAGAGCCTAGATGGTAGGCCTAGAAGCCTTACCTCCTTCACTATGGGTGCATAAGTTCTAATCCAACTTGTAAGGCTGTGTGCATGCATGGTATATCCATTCAGAGTTGTGCCATCAAATAGGTAATTGGCAAGAGTTAACGATGGATATTATCAAAAAAATTGAGTATCAATCTCCTAAGCCATTAATGAATGAGGTGCTATAGGTAGTCAAGTGCCTTACCTTGAGAGATAGTGCCATGGCTGAGGACCGAATCCTAGATTTATTAGGGGAAATTGAGTTGGGAGTTCACTTCGTAGAAGAAGAGAAAGAAGAAGGAGAGATAGAGGAGATATAGTTTGAGTGTGCCTTCTTGTAGAAGGAAAAGTAAAGTTCGTCTACTTGATAGATGGTGAGGAAGTATAAAAGTTGGATGTTGCTTATATAGAAGGTATGTGTGAAGTATTATATGAAGTAGATGAGAAAGTGTGCACCTACCATGAGCCTTTGAAAATGAACAAAGTTAAAACATTGGTATAGAGGCAGAGATGAAGGAAGATTTTATTGGAGATTACTGGTCAGACTAGGAGGTTTCAAAAATAGTTGAGCTAATGTGAAAATTCCAAGACTTGTTCCCACATGCGTACTTATTAATTTAAGGGAAATCACCACTATCTAGGGAAAATGAGGATTAATTTAAAGGAGGGTGTGCACCCTTCGGAAGAGAACTTATAGGATGAATTAGAATTTACACGTAAAGGTTAAGGAAGGAATTTATAAGATGATAGAATCCAAGTATCATTAAGGAAATTGAAGAATTAGAGTGCGTGATCAAAATGGTGATTAGTATCAAGAAGGATGGGAGGATAAGGATTTTTGTTGATTATAGAGATTTAAATGCTTCATACGTGATAGATCCTTTTTAACCCCATTTATTGAGGAGATTTTTGAAGGCGTTGTAGGGTAAAAATTATTTTCTTTCATAGATGGATTATCCAGATATCACTAGGTAAGAATTATGAAGGAAGACCAGGAGAAGAATACTTTCATGACTAAGTGGGGAATTTTTTCTTATACGGTTATGCCCTTTGGGCTTAAGAATGTGCCTGCTATATTTTCACGCATCGTGGTGCAGGCCTTTCAAGACTTCATCCACAAATTTTGCAAGTCTACCTGGATGATTAGACGATGTATGGGTTAGTAAGAGATCATTGTGGAAATTTAAGATTGATGTTTGAAAGGTACATATAGTTGTTTATCTCTCTAAACATTAAGAAATGTGTGTTTACTACCCCATTTGGAATGTTACTAGGTCACATTATATGCAAGGAAGGCTTATTGGTAGACCCTACCAAAGCTATTATTATTTTAGGGTAGGAGGAGCCTACTAGTCAAAGCGCGGTGCATGGATTCTTATGGCACATGGGGTGTTACAAAAATTCATCAAGGGCTATGCCAAGATTTCTATGCCATTGGAAGATTTGTTAAAACATAAAAGTAAATTCCATTGGGGTGAGGCGCAATAGGTGGCTTGTGACACCTTGAAGGAGAAACTTACTACTGCACCCATTTTATAATTGCCCTCTTGGGATAAGTTTTTCACATACACATTGATGCATCGGTATGTCTATAGGAGCATTACTAACACATCATAGAGAGGGATTGTTGATCACCCTTTGTGTTTTGTAAGTAGAAATTTAACGTTGGTGAGAAGAATTATACAACAATGGAGCACGAAGTTTTATCTATGATTTATGTCTTTGTAAAATCTTAGGAAATACTTATTGGCTAGACCATTTATCTTTTACATAGGTCATATGATGCTTAAGTACTTGGTGAATGAATCTATCTTGCAAGGGCACATATCTTTGGTGGGTATTATTATTTCAAGAGTTAGAATTTTTAGTTGTTGTGAAACCGGGAAAGAGCAATTTAAGATATGACAATCTATCATAGATTAACTCAGGAGAGGACACACAGAGTATTGAGGACACAATGCCAGATGCACAATTGTTTATATTTCAGGACACACCCTATAATTTGGAGAATATTGTTTTTTCTTGTGAACGGGTATGGTGCTTTAGAAGGAATGAAGGATTTAGAGAAGACGTAGTTGGCTATACCTGCCACACCCTATATGTTTATAAGAAGAGACCTATACAAAATAGGACGAGATGATGTTTTGCATTGGCGTGTGATAGAACATCAAAGATCTTTGCCGCAATCATGGAGGAAGCTCAATGTGGCATTGCGGTTTGTCACTATACGGAAATGTTACTCCGTGGAAGATTTTATTGTCGAGCCATTAGTGGAAGAAATTTTATAAGGATTATATAGATTTTTCAAGGCTTGTGACCATTGCTAGCACCTTGGTAAACTAGGGAAGAGAGACAAAATTCCCCTCATACCTATTACTAGTGTAGAATCATTTGAAAAATGGGCAATTGACTTTATGGGCCCTATTTCCCAACTACGCAAAAGATGTATTAGCACTATATTATCACTTGTATGGACTATTTTACAATATTGTCAAAAGCGGCACCTACGAAGGATTACATGGTGGTTATAACATATAGGTTCTTATGGGAGAATATAATCGTAGTTATGGACTACCGTTGAGTTTAACAAGTGACATGGGTACTCATTTCTTGAATGAGACAATTAAAATCTTATTGGTAGAGTTTATGGTGGCCCATTACAAAACTACGCCCTATCACCTTAGGCTAATGGAATTGTTGAGGCATTTAATAAGATACTGAGCCACACATTAACTAAGATTTATGATTTCAAAAGGAGGGACTAAGATGACAAAGTATCTGCATGATCTTATATGGGCATATTACATGACTTATAAATGATTGGACAAGGTTCAATTGGTGTGCGGAATAGAATTTTTCGCCCATTTAATTTATGTTACCATCCCTATGTATTACGCACGTAGGAGGATTGGATAATGAATAAGCATTAGAAGAGTGAATTGACAAACTTATGATGCCAAATGAAAGGTGATCCATTGATAGGCTGGAGTCGAAGACAAATAAAGATAGGAAAAAGGCATAACATGATTGACATATTAAAAAAAAGAAGTTTGAGGTTGGGCAGATGGTTCTTCTGTATGATTCAAAGTTTCTACACCATCCTGGGAAACTCAAAGTACATTGGTTGGGACCATATGTTATATCTTATATACTTGGTTTAGGTGATGTTATCCAAAATTCACCCCTCAAGGTAATTTTGATAACATGCATCAAATTCTTTAGTCCCAAGCAAATAGATTGATTTAAGGCCCAAAATCATGTTTTTGGGGTCCCCTCGGCTTCCTTCTAACTCTCCTGTCCAAGAAGAAAACACAGGGAAGTTTTTAAAAATGTGAAAAATTGCAAAAACCCACTTAGGGCAAAAAAAATGAAGAAAATCGGCTAAGTCCTAGCCCAGGCAGCACTTGGGACAGTTGGGATGTCGGGGCGCGAATCGGCCGAAAAGCCGCCAGAGGAAGTCTCGGCAAAGATCCGAGACAGTAGGGACATCGGGACGCCGCAGGGCACAAAAAAGCTGAACCGGCTGAAAAAATGAAGAAAATTTCCTAAGTCTCATTTTGCGCGGCTTGGGATAGTTGGACCAAAAGTATGTGCGGGACACGGATCAGCCGGTTTGGTGCAAGTCAATCCATTTCGGGCGGTTCAGAGATATTTGTCCTAGACGGTCCAGGGACAGTTGGGACAAAAGTACGCAGAGGACACGAACCGGCTGATTCGGCTGAAACAGAGAGACTTTCGTCTAGGACATTTGGGCCAAAGGGACGCATGGGATGCGAAAAGCTGAAAGAGCCGAGAGCCAATGGAATCTCGCCACGTGTCTTCACCGTAAAGAGGGACAAGGAAGCCTGAATCGGGCGGTTCGAGATATTTGTCCTAGGTAGTTTGGGACATCCGGGCAAAAGGACACGTGGGACGTGAAAAGCTAAAAGAGCCACCAACGAATCAAATTTCACCACGTGTCTTCACCTCATCGGCTCGGCGGGAAAATTTTGAAAATTTTTCCAAAGGTAAAAACCAAAAGGGAAATGGTCAGGAAGGGCCCGCGTCCAATGAAATAGTGCCACATGTCCAAGTAGCGAGCTTCTTAGGAAGGGCCTGAAGGGAATTTTCAGAGGATGAACCCGCAAATGAATCGAGCTTGACACGTGTCATCCAAGTGGCAGAGCACGGGAAAAAATTCAAATATCCGTTTTGGCCTGTTTTTGCCCTAAATCTTCAGATCGCCATAACTTTCGATCCAGAGCTCGGATTTTCACGTTCTTTATATCAATAGAAAGATGGTGAAATTATATACATGATTTTAGGGTCAATATTGCATTTTGGTTTAGTTTGGAGAGATAAAATCAAGGGACATCTCTGGCGCGTGGTAATGGCTAGAAATGACGTTTCAACAACCAAATTAAATGCAAAATACGATTCGCCGCTTTTGCCGGGTTCTCACCGCTGCCATAATGAAATGAGTTAAATGCAACCTAGAAGTGGTTGGGGTAGATCTGGATTTTCTCTCTCTTCCTTCTCTCATTCTTCCTATAAATTGTAAGGAGGGGCTTCTTTCTAAAGGTCGAACATTCCTGTTTTACCCCTCCCTTCTTCTCTTTGGCAGGTGAATTTGTGAGTTCGAACCTCCCATTTAAAACTGTAATGCAATCGTGCCTCTTGGCATTTTGTAGTGTATTGTATTGACCTTTGGAGCAAGTAATGCATGTCTGTGGATGATTCTCAACCCTCTCTATGTTCATTTGCATCCTCCTGATCTTTCACTGCAAATTTTGTTATCTGTGCGTGATCTTGCATCACATTTGAATGGTTTGTGTTTATTGTCAAGATAGGTGTTCTTCATTCCTCGGTGCATCACCTCTGTTAGCTTAGGTTTATCTTTATGCATCTTCTTACCCTGTCTCCTTGGCAAGATTAGATTAGGTTTTGAGTAAAACCTCTGCATTTTCGTGTGCATCTGAACAGAGGAATAGGAACCAACCTTCTCTGGAGATTCCTTTCTTATTTTGCAAGTCCCACACTTGGAGAAAGGATTCAATGTTATGCAATCACACTGGATGCTAGTATGATCAACCTAGAAATCTGATCAACATCCAGGGGTGCTATGATTTGGTGATAACAGTTTTGGCACACCCGGTGGGACACTAGAGGTTTCATTTTTATTGCAGCAAAGTTGATGTGCATCTGCTGCAATTTTCTTACTTGAAAAAGAGCTATTATTTGCATATCTAGCGACTCCAAGGGGAAGAATCAACTGGTTTCAGCAGTGCAGGCCTGAAAACTCATGAGAAGAGTCACCACAAGGTCAAGAGTTGGAGAAGAAGAAGTCTTTGTTTGAATACCCAGTAATTATCTAGAAAAAGAAGGCAAAGAGGAAGAAGGATTCAAAGGTCTCCATCTCCACCAAACAAAACTCTCTCAACTCCTCCACCTGGTAGGCCTTTCATTCAGTCAACAAGGGTTGTAAGACCAATTAGAATGGCACAAAACAACCCCTATGTCAACTTCACAGGTAGCAACCCACTTTCCCTCAATGCACAACATCCAATTCCTATTGTAGCCTTGAAGAACATTCCATACTTCACTGGAGAAAATCAGACTACTCCAGGTGATCATGTTAAAGATATTGCTAACCTTTGTGCAATCCATGAAATCAATGAGATGCAAGTGGCTATCAAGTTACTGGCATCTTCATTCAAGGGGAAAGCATTGCAATGGTTTAGAAGCCTTGGGGCTGGTTCTATCACAAATTGGAATCAGTTGTGTGTAGCACTTCATGAGCAATTTGGAGAAAAGGGAGACAAGTTGTCTCTTTTAGAGCAGCTAACAACCATCAAGAGAGCTCCCAATGAACAAATTGACCGATTTCAACTTCAAATTTCAAAAAACTTGGGAGAGAATTCCAGTGGCGATCGGGCCAACAACAGAGAAGGTGCTTTTCTCTACTATCTCAAAGATCTAAGCTCGATATTTCTATGTTGATTCAGTCCATGGGAGGCATAACTATCCCTATGGCTTATAGCATTGCCATTAGGGCTGAAAATTGTTTGATCCAAGCTGGCAAACTTGCCCCTAGACCTCCCATGCCATTGTTCCCAAGTTTAGAGAGTCAAAACACCAATCAAGCACCTAATTTGGCTCCTTCTCCCACTCCTAGAAATTAGAGTTCAAATGAAGCTTCCACTTCATCTCCAAGTGCCCCAAATGAGCTTGAAAGTCATGAAGCGATTGCAAACCTAGGCAACGAGCTGGTTACTCTCAAAAGGCAGCAAGCCCAAAGTTTTAGACCTTCTTATCAACCCCAAGCTCACCTAACAGAAGCCATACCAACCACAAAGGCCTCCTAATCCAGCTGCAAATATAAATCAAACAAGGCCTCCTGCCAATAGACCATTTCAGCCCTATAATCCAAATGCCATATCTGCCTCTAAGGCATTGGTGCCAACACAAAACAACATTGCCCAGGAGTATGATTGGTGTTTTCCATGCAATGAGCCTCATAACCAATCCATGTGCTTCAATGGTGCTTTCAATCAAGCATTAATGGTGACAACTACTTTTGGTGTGGAGGGTGAGAGCAGTTAAGGAAATAGCCAACAACAAGAAACATTCCAACAGCAATCAGCCCCAAATGACACCACATTGGTAAATTAGCAAGTAGAGGATTTCTGTGGTATGAATCAAATACCCTCTCAAAGTATTGCAGACAACACAAGGTCAAAGAGGAGAAATTTGGGTGAAGAACAGCCATTAGCCCCAACCAATCCACAACCTTCCATGGTTCCACAAATTGTTGGCAAGCAATGTCCAATTTCAAATGCGCAAGGGCAGCCAAGAACAGCCCTAGGCCAACTCAAATACTAGTTGTTGCTGCCCACGTGCAAGGAGTGAATGTGCAAACCAAGGGACAATAAAGAGATCCTTCATCACCATTCAACATCATTGATCACATGAAGAAGACAAACGTCAATATATCAATGTGGGAATCCCTATCCATCCCAGGCCAAAGAGATCTGCTACAATCTGCCATGAAGGACTAGCCAACTTCGAATCAACAAGTTTAGATGCAAGACAAAGTGCTTACAAATGCTTTTGCCACCTGAGGGAAATCATGGAGGACAAAGCAAGGTAAAATGTTGAAACCCCCCCCTTTCTATGTTTCATTAATCATTGGAAATCAACTAGTGCACAATTGCATGATAGACTCCGGGGCAAGTATCTCAAGAATGCCTAAACAAATAGCTAATCGCTAGGGCTCCAAAGATGAAACAATATCCAAAGGGGTAGTGTAGCTAGATGGGATAGCGATAATAACAGATTGGAGTGATTAAAAACTTGAGTCTTACCTTGCATGCATGTCCAAACGTTGTTGTTTTACAAGATGTATCAATCATAGACCTTCCACCACTCTTTGCCCTTTTCTTGTCAAGGGACTTCATAGCCAAGATTGGAGGATATTTGTCTGGCGATTGGTCACACATCTTTATTCGAGAATGAGGTATGGAACCAAAGCCACAATTAGGTCGAACCTATTACAAACTTCCATATTGAGCATTACACTCCAAGTCGATTAATGCCAATTGCTCAGCATTTGATCAAGAAGATCACCCAAGCTCTGATGAAGCTGACACTAAGGTTGGAAGCATCTCGGATCTAACTCTTGATGAATGGGAAAACAAGATACATGCTTTTGATCCTTATCAAGAAGTAGAAGAATCTGAGCTAGGGGTCTATTGTATACATGAAGAAAATCAACCTATTCCTAGCATCACCAAGCCAAACCACAAGGATGACAATGAGGTATGGCAGCTGTTTTTTGATAGATCAAGGAGTAGACAAGGTGCAGGAGGTGGAGCCGTGCTTGTTTCACCTCGAGGAGTAAAGTACTATTCAACTTTTAGATTTCAGTTTACATGCTCCAATAACACTGCTGAATATGAAGCCTTGGTGCAAGGGATGCATTGGGCAATCAAGAAGAAAATAAAGAACTTGCAAGTCTTTGGGGACAGTGAATTGATTGTAAATCGGAGTCGGGGACGACATGCTTTGCCAAGAATGATCTACTCAAGTGCTACAAGAACAGGTGTGGGACCTCATGGAAGATTTTGAGGGTTTTGGCATCAAATCCATTCCTAGGAAAGAGAATCGAGGCAAATGTGACAGGCTTGCAGCGGTAGGGGTAGCCTTTTACATTGTGGAAAGCATTCAACAAGACAAGGTACACCAAACATCCACGTGATTATGAGGCCTTCGGTGCCGAGATAACAATGTCGGTTGGCAAGTGTTTGAAAATGACTAGCAAATCATCCATTTCTTACAAGAAGAAGCTAAGTTCTCACCAAGAATCAAGAAAAATTGGAACAACGAAAGATGGTGACCAAGTGGTACACAGTGAGAACTAACAAGCTGCCCAAGGGACTTATCACTTTGGAGTCCATTTTTAATCCCAATGATCAGTTTAGAAAGGAGAAAGAAAACATTCAAGTCAAGAGAGAGGATTCAGTATCCATCTTGGTAGAAGAGAACAAACCATTGCAAATTGGAAGGATGACAATTGAACAAGAAAGGTATGAGTTCATACAGCTATGTCAAGAGTTCCTTGATGTGTTTGCTTGGAGCTATGAAGACTTGAAAGGTTTCAATCCCAACTTAGCTCAGCATACCATCGAATTGGATCCAAATACTAAGCCTGTCAGGCAGAAACAAAGACCAGTCAATCCACACATGGAGCCTCTCATGAGGAAAGAATTGGACAAGATGATTAAGTGAAGAATCATATTCCCAATCAAGCATTCTAGTTGGGTTGCCAACTTAGTTCCATCGAATGTAAAGAAGAGTGGAGAGATCAGATTGTGTGTTGACTTCAGAGACTTGAATAGAGCCTCTCTCAAGGACCATTACCCACTCCCTTCCATGGAGCAAATATTGCAGGGTTGTAGGCTTGGGTCGAAAGGTTTTCATTGGTAGATGGATATTCGAGCTATAATCAGATAATGGTGAAGGAAGAAGATCAATTCAAGATGGCCTTCACTATAAAATGGGGCACGTATGCTTACAAGAAGATGCCATTTGGACTGTCAAATGCCAGAGCAACATTTCAACGAGTTATGGATATGGCATTCAAAGGCTTAATCAACAATATAGTGCTTTGGTATGCCTAGATGATATCACTGTCTTCTCAAAGAATGCAACAGACCATCTCTTTCACCTCAGACAAGTTTTTCGAGGTGTAGAAGGTTCGAGTATCGTTGAATCCAAAGAAGTATATATTCTTGGCACATGAAGGAAAATTTTTGGGAAGGGTTGAAGCCATCCGAACACTTCCATTGCCATAGCACAAGAAATCTCTTCAAAGCTTCTTGGGAAGGATAAACTTTGTCCTAGATTTGTGCCTAATTTTTCCACTCTTCTAAAGCCTTTAACAATGATGTTGAAGAATAATCTGGCATTCAAATGGACAACAGAAGGCAAAGAGAGTTTTGAAAACATCAAGCATGCAATATCACAAGCTCTAACTCTTATCAACCCAGACTTTTCAAAGGACTTCATGTTGTATGCGTTTGGAAGATCAGATACAATCTCAGCTATCTTGACATAGCTGAATAGAGAAGGTTTAGAACAACCCATAGCGTTCTTCACCAAACCTTCGAAGATTACGAAATAAATTACTCTTTCATCGAAAAGCACGTCCTTGCTGTCATCAGGAGCTTGAAGAAGTTCAGACATTTGGTCTCAAACAATAAGATTTAGCTGCTGGTGTCTCATATTGGTGTCAAGGACTTTCTTCTAAACAAGGATTTAAATGAGAAGAGAGCAGGTTGGATCACTCGGGTGATGGAATATGATATTGAAATCAGAGTAACCAAACTGATTCGTGGCAAAGGTTTGTGTGAGCAGCTCACTTCCAAACAACCAGACGGCTCAGAAGGTGAATAAGATGTTGTCCTGCTACTACAAAATGATCAAGAACAACCAACTGATGATGCACCCGTTCCATGTTGGACTCAAGACTTGGTGCATTACCTCCAAACAGGCTTGTGCCCTCTAGAAATGAGCAAAGCAAAGAGGAGATACTTTAGATTACAAGCTATCTTGTATGTACTCATTAATGGTATCTTATTTAAGAAGGACAGCAATGGTGTTCTATTAAGATGCATTGGAACAGTCAAGTTGAGAAGATATTACATGAGTTCCATGACGGGGAAGCAGGAGGCCACTTTGCTCCACGAGTGACAACTCTCAAAATCATGAAAGCTGGTTACTATTGGCCTACTATGTTCAATGATTGCTACTCATGGGTCAAAAAATGCAAGAAATGTGCATTCTTCACAGGGAAAGAAAGGTTAGCAACGCTGCCCCTTAGTCCAATTTTAGTGGATCATCCATTCATGCAATGGGGATTAGACTTCATTGGGGTTATCAATCCAATTCAAGTCAAGGCCACAAGTGGATACTTACAACGCAACGGATTATTTCACCAAGTGGACCGAAGCAGTGGAACTCAAGGAGGCAAATGAATCTAATATCTTAGATTTCTATGAAGGGATAGTCATGAGGTTTGGTTCCCCGCCACTATCATATCGTGATAAATGCATTGGCATTCCTTGCACAAAGATCACCGAATGGGCATCAAGAATTGTGTGTATCTCAGCACTTCATCGAACTATTACCCTCAAGGTAATAGTCATGCCGAGTCTACAAATAAGAACCTACTAAGAATCATCAGAAGGACTCTAGACGAAAACCAAAGGACTTGGCACACAAAGCTCAAATCAGCCCTATGGGCTGATAGGATCACACCCAAGAGGTCTACAGGAAGCTCTCCATACAAGCTTGTGTATGGGAAAGAAGTAGTTCTACCTATATCACTTGAGTTACCAACATTGGAGCTCATAAAACAGTTGGAACTAGCTGAGTTTGAACCCATGGAGGTTGGATATGCAGAATTAATGGAGCTCCAAGAAGTTAGAAAGCATGCAGCCCAAGCAATGGAGAAGGATCAAGCCTTGATCAAGAGGACTTTCAATAAGAAAGCCAAGGCTAGAACCTTCCAGATTAGAGATCTAGTGTTGAAATGGGATGCAGATCGTGTAAAACCAGGAAAGCATTCCAAGTTCGATGCCATTTGGAGTGGCCCGTACGTGATCATTGAATGCAAAGGTAGGAATGCTTTCCGACTGGCTAAGTTGGATGGTGAAGAATTGCAGGTTCCGGTCAATGGGATCTATCTCAAACGTTGCTACTAGAAAGAAAGCTTTTCACCCTTGTAAATATTAATTTAGAATTTCCATTCCTCTAAGTGCTTATGCACATTGTACTACTGTTAGAATAGTTTGATTTCCCTAAGTGCTTGTGCACATGTCCTATTGCTTCTAGTATGTGCATGTTTGCAGTTCATCAAGCTCCTGGAAAAGAATTTGCAGCTGCAGGAAAACCAGCTCAAGGACACAGGTTTTCAAATTTCAGATCAGCTGAGAGGTTATCAAACAGACTCCATGCCCAATGGATTGCTACGAGCAGCTGGCCGTTCTTCATCTGATAGGCAAATAACCCCGCTGAGTCACCAAAACTGTTATCCAAAATTCACCCCTCAAGGTAATTTTGATAACATGCATCAAATTCTTTAGTCCCAAGCAAATAGATTGATTTAAGGTCCAAAATCATGTTTTGGGGTCCCCTCGGCTTCCTTCTAACTCTCCTGTCCAAGAAGAAAACCCGGCAAGTTTTAAAAATGTGAAAAATTGTAAAAACCCACTTGGGGCGGAAAAATGAAGAAAATCGGCTAAGTCCTAGCCTAGGTAGCACTTGGGACAGTTGGGACGTCGGGGCGCGAATCGGCCGAAAGGCCGCCAGGCGATCTACGCAACATACGGACAGCTTCGGACATCGGGATGCGTAGGGCGCGAAAAGCCGAACCGGCCGAAAAAAATGAAGAAAATTTCCTAAGTCTCGCTTCGCACGGCCTCGGGAAAGTTGGACCAAAAGTATGCGCGGGGATGCGGATCGGCCGATTTAGCGCAAGTCACCATTTCGGGCGGTTGAAATATTTGTCCCAGACCGGGAAAGTTGGGACAAACGTATGCGGATGACATGAATTGGCTGATTCGGCCGAAACAAGAGACTTTATGTCAGGACATTTGGGCCAAAGGGACGCGTGGGATGTGAAAAGCTGAAAGAGCCGAGAGCCAATGGAATCTCGCCACATGTCTTCACCGCAAAGAGGGACAAGGAAGCCCGAATCGGGCGGTTCGGAGATATTTGTCCCAGGCAGTTTGGGACATCCAGGCCAAAAGGATGCGTGGGACGTGAAAAGCTGAAAGAGCCGCCAACGAACCAAATTTCACCACATGTCTTCACCTCATTGGCACAGGCGGAAAATTTTGAAAATTTTCCAAAGGCAAAAACAAAAGGGAAATGGTTAGGAAGGGCCTGCGTCCCAATGAAATAGTGCCACGTGTCCAAGTAGCGAGCTTCTTAGGAAGGGCGCGAAGGGAATTTTTAGAGGATGAACCCGCAAATGAATCGAGCCCAACACGTGTCATCCAAGTGGCAGAGCGTGGGAAAAAAATTCAAATATCCGTTTTGGCCTATTTTTTCCCTAAATCTATAGATCACCATAACTTTCGATCTAGAGCTTGGATTTTCACATTCTTTATATCAATGGAAAGCTAGTGAAATTATCTACATGATTCTAGGGTCAATCTTGCATTTTGGTTCAGTTTAGAGTGATAAAATCAAGGGACGTCTCTGGAGTGTGGTAATGGCCAGAAATGACGTTTCAACAACCAACTTAAATGCAAAATACAGTTCGCCGCTTTTGCCAGGGTTCTCACCTACTGCCATAATGAAATGAGTTAAATGCAACCTAGAAGTTGTTGGGGTAGATCTATATTTCCTCTCTCTTCCTTCTCTCATTCTTCCTATAAATTGTAAGGAGGGGCTTCTTTCTAAAGGTCGAACATTCCTGTTTTGCCCCTCCCTTCTTCTCTTTGGTAGGTGAATTTGTGGAGTTCGAACCTCTCATTTAAAACTGTAATGCAATCATTCCTCTTGGCATTTTGTAGTGTATTGTATTAACCTTTGGAGCAAGTAATGCATGTCTGTGGATGATTCTCAACCCTCTCTATGTTCATTTGCATCCTCCTGATCTTTCACTGCAAATTTTGTTATCTGTGCGTGATCTTGCATCACATTTGAATGGTTTGTGTTTATTGGAAAGATAGGTGTTCTTCATTCCTTAGTGCATCACCTCTGTTAGCTTAGGTTTATCTTTATGCATCTTCTTACCCTGTCTCCTTGGCAAGATTAGATTAGGTTTTGAGTAAAACCTCTACATTTTTGTGTGCATCCGAACAGAGAAATAGGAACCAACCTTCTCTCGGATATTCCTTTCTTATTTTACAAGTCCCACACTTGGAGAAAGGATTCAATGTTATGCAATCACACTGGATGCTAGTATGATCAACCTAGAAATATGATCAACATCCAGGGGTGCTGTGATTTGGTGATAACAGTGCTTTCGATTCTGAAAGTGCTATATGGGTCATGGTTTTTTTATTATTTTAATATGAGTAGGTTGAAGCCCTACTATAAATAAGTTTTCTGTGTTTTTGTAAATAAGGCAAAGTATTTCCAATTAGCTTAGATTTCCCTTAATGCATTTTCCTTTGTTTTTGTTTCCTTTCATCTTCTCTATGCTTTATCTTTTTGTTTCATTTGTTGTGGGTGTGCTTGCATGCTGGTAGCAAGCGCACCCAAAACAAATGAAACAAAAAGAAAAAGCATAGCGAAGATGAAAGGAAACACATATATAAGGAAAATGCATTAAGGGAAGTCCTAAGCTAACTGAAAATACTACCTTTTGGAAGGAGAGTTTTCCAGTCGGGCTTTGCAGAACTAGGGCATGGGTTTTGAAGAAATTTCACAGAAAGAGTGGATTTGAGGGACTCGAGAAGTGTTGAAGTAAGATGCAAGGGAGAACTTACAATGGATTGATGGAGAAAATGGCACCAAGGAAATGATCGAACATTTCACCAAACAAGGGAAAGGGTAAGGACAAAGGAAAACCAATCATATTAACCATTTTTAATGAGTGGTACGTGGAGATGTAATACCTAGATGGAGTTGTAATGGGTCCATCACACGTACGAAAGATGGATATAAGTGATTATAACGATATGATGAGAACCACTAAGAAAGATATGGTGTTGGAGCTAATTTACCCTACGAAAGAAAAGACATAGGATGATAAATCAGTGTATGATGATTCTATGAAAACCACATTGGAGAAGGTTGGAATTTTACAACTCTATGAGTTACCATATTTCAAAAAACCTGAAAGGTTATACTAGTGGCTGATGTCGTGCATACACGAAAAATATTTTTACTTTGTAGGGAGGAGAATGCTCTTAAATGGATAGTTGATATCCAAATACACTGGGATTATCTGTATAAGAGAATCACTAGATGATGACTTGGATGACAAGGATGTTATCAATTAAACAATCGAAAAATATGAATATAAGAAGGGCTCACGCTATTTTAATATCACCAAGATCACCAACCCAACCATGAAGATGGTCATACACCTGCTCACCAAACTGAATGGACAAGAGTGATGGACACAAGTGAATAAGAGATGGTTGAACATTTGCAGGAATATTTCGAAAGGAACACTCTACAACCTCTTAACCTTCATCATGCGAGGATATCATAGATACCACGTGGGTTAGGGATAAAATCATGTATGGTAACGTCCTTATTACCATTATATTTTCAGATATTGGAGTGCTTGATGGGCCAAATAACTACATCTGGGAGTACCAAGAGGACCCTTCCCCACTAAGAGGTTTGAATCATACACTTGTGATACAATGACTACTGCATATAAATCGTGCTTGGAGAAGTGGTATCAGTGAATGCACGATGTATTTTGGGATGAATGGAGAATCCTTGAACAACTACCAGCCTTGGTCGATGGTGAGGCTAAGTTTTCTATATACAAACACTTCTGCATAGGAAGATTCAATTTGACCGATGGCACAAAGAGTCCATGGTTTAAAATACCTTTTCCCTTCACAATACAATATTTTCAAAGCACAGTTAATAGGTTCAAGGAGGCCAAGAAACTTATATTTGATCTAAGTGAGGTAGATCAGGATCACCACACATTGTGCCAAACATTATTATATCCTAATTTAATTACACATATGTAGATAAATATGTCTCTCACGATGTACATATGTTAAAATTTGTGTCAATACCTATTGTAGGAAAAATGACAACAAGGGTATATATACACATGAGGCCCAAGTTTGAAAAGGGTACGTATGTTGAGGATGATGTATCTATCCCAGAAGACCTCATCGAAGAAAGAAGATATTACTAAAGAAGATTGAAAGAGAGGATACTCTAGAAAGTAGGGCGCTAGGTGTGTGTACAATTCGGACCGCAGGGGCACAGGAGTCAAAATCAAGCCCAAGTACTTACACTCGAAGGAATAAATCCCCCATGAAGGAGAAGTCACCTGAGAAGGAAATGTCCCCTATGATAGAAGAGTCACCAATGAAGAAGAAGAAAAAGATGGCACAAAGTTTAGACTTTGAGGAGATGGAGAGCATGAAGGGTGACGAGTCCGAGGAGGACAATGAGGAGCGTGAGGAAGGTGAGGATCCCCTTGTGTACAATGTACCAAATCTGATGAAGATAAAAAATTGATCTAAGGAGGGTAGTCGATTATGGGAGGAAGTGAAGATGTGAATATGAATACAAAAGAGACCTTGCACTTGACCGAGGCCGGTTGGAGGACATTGTGGAAAAGGAAGAGGAAGATATCATACAGAACTTGGTAGAGCATGAGGTGGGGCACAACACTAAATACATATTGAGAGAGAGGAAAGAGAGCGTAGATAAGGAGAAGAGTCTATCGGTTGGCTTATCAAAGTCGGTACACATTGGTGGTAAGGGCACAATAGCAATGAAAGGACCCATGATGACTTATGTTAATGACCCAAACAAGGTCCTACGCACACGTTTCTAGAGAATTGTGCCTATAGAACAACTCTTTTATTAGTTATCATTTGAGAGAGATAGTGCATACACATGCATGAGGAAGATGTTTTCATGGACCTTTGAGTCCCATGTTGATGAGACCGAATTCAAAGTTGGTGTAGATGTAGTGATATAAACACAGAACCCCAATGAAGTGAATCCTATTGTGGATACCCAGTGGCTAATGGATGAGCATGATTGTAACGTACTCAATAAGGTATCGGTAGAAGTGGAGGAAAGGTTATTCGGGAGGAATAACAAAATTAGAGCCTTAGAGGAGGAATTGCAGGAAAAGAATAAGGAGATAATATAGAGAGACAGAGAGATAAAAGGGAAGGAGTCTATAATTGATCAGTTAAAGGCTGATTTGAGGGAGGAAAAGGAGAGGGTGCATGAAGCCTAAAATAAAATGGAGTCTATTTCAGACTCGGTTATTTACACACGCCTTACTTAGCCTTCCTTGAACAAAATTTTGAGTCATCTTTCCACTACCTAGATGATTTGACACAATTGATCACAATGGAGAAGTAACCATTTACATTAGAGTCAAAGCAGAGGAAGTTTTGGCATGAAAAAGAGAGAAAGAGAAATTAAAAATTGAAGAGACCATAACTCGGTACTCGAACTCCTTTCCTCTATAAAATCCACATTGCACATGTATGCAGCTTGTCTATGACAACTATGGAGACATGGACATGGTGGTAAGTGTATTAGTTACTACTCATGAGGTAGACCTAAAGGAGTTATAGGAAAATGACCAAGAATAATAAAGGGCGGAATAGGATAAGATCATATTTGAGGTCGAGAAAAAGTTTGAGGTGATCAAATAATTAAGGGTCTCAATTAAAAATAAAGTGAAGGAATTATATCCCTAGGTTACATGAAGGATGGACGCTACCGAGCAACCTTAGCAAGAAGATGGAAAATATTGTTGATACACTAAAGGCTAAAGGTGAAGAGTTATCATTTGAGGAAGTCAATGCATTGATAGGGGATTTATTTCAACAAGCATAGAGTGAGGTGGATGCCTAGAATAAAATTGAAGCATCCTTGAACAAAGACTTCCCAATCCTTGTACAACAAGAGCATTTTTTTCTTTGGCATAAACCGGTCTTTTTATTCTTTCCCTCCATTATTTATTCTTTGTTGGAGATCAGATGGTTTTCCAAGGATGGACAACACGTTTAGTGTGGGGTGATGTTGATCCTGGAAAATGACTAAATTCTAAAGCAGAAGATGAGCATGTGCGTGGAAGACACCATGGAGGAGAAAGTGTGTAAGTGATTACACGTGAGGAGAGATAGGTTTTCCCATAGGAGTAGGAAAGGGTTTAAGGGTTTAAGGACTTAGCCACATTTTGGCTTATAGGTATCACATGCAAAACACTTGAATCTATGGATAAGCGTAATGATGAAAATGTTGTTACATAGAGACTTGGAGCTCAAGAAAATAATATTCCAGGGAATCATTATGGTTACGGGATGTAAAGTGAAGGTTGTTATGGCTAGTTGGCATTTACATGGCTTGATGCTCAAGTATAACATGATATGATGACATTTGGCATATGGGATTACTTCTATAATAATGATTAGGTGATTTCGTATCGTATTTTAGGAGGCATTTGGATTTAGAAAAAGTGTGTTAGGTATTAGAGGGTAGAGAGTGTGGGTGCATATGTAATGTTGTAGACATGGTGAGTAAGATGTAATGGTTCTAAGGGGGTACTATAGAGTTTATGGATCAGATCCATGGGGAGGGTAGGATGCTAATGGTAGAATGATGTAACTGATATGTTGTTGAACCTCTTTGATGTAAGCTAGCTACTATAAAAAAATTTAATCAATATAGAAAAGGGTTATTCTAAATATTTGTGTTTATGGGTTAAAAACATAGTGCATTTCATATTACACATGGAATGGATCTTGTTCTCTTATGTTTTTTCAATGTTTAAATTGATATCATGATGCATATATGCGTAGATATAGTATAATAAATGCTTGTATTTATGTTTCGTAAACATTCCTCCATTAATGGCGAATCATTCTTACAAATATCACATAAAGTAGGGGCTTGACGTCTACATGCACCTTAGTTGAGCACCCAAATAATGTTGAGTGATATGCCGACGCACTTGGGATTTAAAGGGAATAGGAAACGAGACTACAATAATCATAAAGAGTACTTAATCTCATTAAGTACATATATAAGAACTTTCCTTGTAAAAAGGGGTCTAAGTGATTATACTAAAATGCAACCCTACCTATCCTAATTGACAAACTAAGTACAATAAGGAAATGGAATTGTAATTAGGAAAGGATAAGAATGACATAATGAGATTAGGTGTATAGCTTGAACTAATCCTTAAGGCATTAAGAACAAAGTTCTTCTTGTTACAATGATGAGGTCATTAATATGATAAATATTTGACTTTATATCCATAATGTAATCATGTTATGAAACCTTAAGGAAATGGGTTATTCACTATGTGGTAACAGAATGAACCTTTTGGATAGAATATAAGGTGGATATGGAATACCCTCCCATCATAGATGAGTCATACTTAGGGGATAATGTTTAAATAAGTTATAATAGTTTGAATAGTATAATGAATTAAAAGGAAAATGAATGTTAAGTCAAGAAAACTATTATGGGTTGAAAGTATGGAACCCGCTTGGAGTCTAAGAAATGAACTTTCTATTACTCCTAAAGTGTATATGGATATATGTGGTTATTGCCCTATAATATACTTGTAAGATGTTTCTAAGATACTTAATCAACTGGAGGAAATTACATGCTTAAAGTGATTAATTTAAGATCGTAATTAAGCTATAGAACCTCATTATTGATTAAGTGGAAACATAACATTCCTTATCGGGAATGCTGGTGGAACCCAAGTTAGTCCTTAGGATGAAACCTAACAATTGAAAATAACTAGGGTGGGATTAACAAGCTGAGAATGAAAAAGGTTTAATGAACTTGTTAAGATGTGAGGTTTCATTTAGTGATACTCAATGGGCTATTACAACATAATCATTGTTACAAAATACCCATTTAATGACTAGGGTCATTATATGGTTACTATGGTGCAACCATTATGATGAAATAATCCATTCGGGCCCTCCAAGCAAGGCCATATTTGAGTGGGATCCCAAATCATTGTTACACTCTAGGATAAGAAGTGATGTGCTATGATCTCGTGGCTGATGTTAACTTGCGTTGACTATGGGTGAGGAAGCATTCAAGTGACGGGGTTGATTCAAATACACATGATTACCCTTAGTCACCGTAAGTGGACTATCTACACTAGTCCATGTGGTCTATCTCTTCTTAGCGTCTAACAGAGAAATAGGTAGGATTGACATAATTTAAGAAAGTTTAATCAAGATAACATTTTTAAGTGTGGAAAATACATATTCCTTCATGATGAGTATGTCATCTTGGAATATAGGCATGGAAAACATGTCTGAAAGTTTTTCCAAAGTATCACAAACTCGTTGGTTACATTGTCTTAAATTCACTAGACTAAAGGTGCTAAATATAGGATGGGTATTCATAACAAATACCTAGATAAGCCCTTGGTCGGTTGCACTTGATGAACCCTTAAATGAAAAAGGAACCAAAATTATAGAAAGTATACAATAAAATTAAATATGAGTGATCATATTTTCATCGAGTCATAATAGATGCATATGGTTACTATTGTAGGATTGATTAGTATATTTAGAGTGGTTCTAAATTTTGAATTTATAACAAAGTGAACATTGAGATATTATAAAAAAATTCCCCTGCTTTTGTAATCATGAAATAGGGATATTACATTACATGCATTCCCATGTAGCCCTTCTTGTCAAGAATATCTACAACACCTTCTTTCTGCTAACTTCATCTAACCTATCGTTTATCTGCAATGGGTCTCAAACATCATACCCATTTCCAAATATTCTAGAAAGATCGGTATCTACACTAATTTTTGAGATTTAAATCTCGTTTTCCTAATAATTATTTCCTCTTCCTAACATAGAAAAAATCATTAACCTAACAACCACCACAAGATTCTCTCTCTTATGGATGGATTTTATGGTTACAATTAGATCCTTATCTCACCAGAAGACCAACATAATACTTCCTTCATCACCTATTGGGGGAGTTCCTGTTATCGTGTCATGCCTTTTGGTTTGTAAAATGTTGGGGCCACTTACCACCCCGCGATGACCTACATCTTCCATGACCTTATCCATAAGACTATGGAAGACTATGTTGATGACCTCTTGGGTAAATTTAAGAATTGACATGATCATATTTTTTCCTTAATGTCCTCTTTGAGTGTCTTATCCACTTTCTTCTTCACCTTAATCCAACCAAGTGTGTGTTTAGGGTGCTAACTGGTAAACTCCTTAGATTCATCATATCTATCAAGGGCATTGAAGTAGACCCCACAAAAATTAAGGCCATTCTCAAAATTCCTCCTCTTTCCAACCTCAAGAAACTTCACAATCTTCAAGGTTGACTCCAATCAATGAGTCATTTCATTTCTGACTCTCAAATCACTCACAACCCTTTTATGACCTTCTTTGTAAAGACACCCAATTCAATTGGCATGCTTGCTGTTAAAAATCCTTTGATGATCTTACAAAATGTCTTCTCTCCCCATGTGTGCTCACACCCCCATGCGAGGGGGATTGTTTCTATATTTATATCTCTACTTTTGATCATGCTCTAGGTGTCATGTTGGCATAAAGCAATGATCAAGGTAGGGAACATGTTGTCTATTATATCAGCCATAGTTTTCTTGAATGCGAAACCTACTACACCAAAGTTGAAAAGTTTTGTTGTGACCTCTTCTTTGCTAATTATAAATTTTGTCATTACCTTCTTAACCATAAAACCTTCATCGTTACTAGATTCCATGTTGTTAAAACCATGCATTCTAAACCCTATCATAGTGACCATATCACTTGATGGCTCATTCTCATGATAGAGTTTGACCTAGATTTCATCTCCCAAAATCCATTAAGGGCCAAGCTATTATCGATCAACTAGCCGAGGCCCCTCTTTCCAATACGTAGCCCCTTTACAAAAAGTTTCCCAATGAATCTATCTTTACTCTTGATCATGAATTCTCTCCTCTTAAAATGACCCTTTTCTTTGATGGGTCTAAGTGTCAACAAGGGGGAGGCAATGGCGTCATTATCATTCCTCCTTAGGACACTCCCATCCCTATTTCTCAAAATCTTAACTTTGAATGCACTAACAATATGGTTGAGTATGAAGCCCTCATCTTGGGCCTTGAGTGGCTGTCATGCTCGGCATCCAAATCCTTGACATCTATAGATATTACAAGCTCATCGTCAATCAAGTCATAGGTAGCAATCAAAGTAAAAATGAAATCCTTCAAAAATATAGGGATATCGTCATCTTCCTCCTTGAATCATTTGACTCATATACCATCCAAGCTATCCCATGATCATCCAATCATTTCAAAAATAAAATGGATTCCCTTGCATCTCTTATCCCATGGATGACAGAAGAATCTAAACTTTATGTTGTTGTTCAATGTCTTGATCAACTATCTCATACCCATGAGATTCCCCATGTCAATCACATCAAGACCAATCCACTTGATCTTTGGTATTCTTAGATCTTTGACTACCTATCCCAATCCAAAGTCCCATCTGACTTATCTAAGAATGGTAGGAGGTCCTTTCTTCAAAATTTAACCCATTATGTTATCCTTGGTGGGGGATCCTTTACAAACATGGATTTGATGCTATCCTTTTATGTTTCCTTAAGTCTTATGAATCTACCTATGAAATTTAAGAGGTCTATGAAAAAAATTTGGTGGACACTTCAGTGGCTTGATTTGTTACTAAGTATGTTATTCACTTGGGCTATTATCTTTGAATACCCTCAACCAATACTACTATGAGTATGTTGAAAAATGTGTTAAATGCCAGTAACATTCCAACCTTATCCGCATCCCTAGTTAGGAAGATGAACTAGGATTTATGGCCTTTCTCATAATGGGGGCTTGATCTAATTGGTACCATCAATCCCTGCTCTTCTCAATACCATCATTATATCATCACCACTACCAATTACTTCACTAAATGGGTGGAAGCTATTCCACTTACATCAACTAAATATAATAAAATCATCAACTTCATCTATCAAAATATTATCTACCAATTTATCATTCCTCTCAAACATCTTAAGCCTCATGAATTTAACATCACTGACCTTTTCCTTAAAGAAAATCAGAATGTCACTACTCTAGAAAGGATTCAACATGGAAAGTTTTCTCCCAACTAGATTGGACCATATATTATCATGCATAAGTATGGGTTCTGGTGCTTATCGTTTAGCTTCTCTTGATGGAAAACCTAAACTACAAACTCTCAATGCCTTGCACTTGTAAACTTTCTACTCATAGCATATCTACTATCATGAACTTAGTCATCCCACTGGTTATCCATCCATCATTATCCTCTTCCATATTTCATCGTAATGATATGGAATTATGTGGTCTACCATCACTTTCCTAGTTGTGACCTTAAATATGGGCACCACGACTCTACTCATAACATATTCCTTATGGATAGGTTCTTCCTTCTTGGTGAGAACTCCATGATTATTACTTCCATTTCCCTCTTATCTACCTTCTAGAACCATGATAAGGGTCCTCAAGTATAACTTACATATCTTTTTATCCCCTCCCAAGTGGTCTACTTGATTATCCCCAACTCCTATGTAGAGTTCAATATTCAAGATCAAGGATGCTTATATCTTCAAAACAGATTTCTCCCTTGAAGGAAAATTGTTCATGTAAATCAAGTTATGTAAAAATATAGATTGATCCCTTAAAGGAAAACTATTGTATATCCTACCATAAAAATGTAGACCAATCCCTTGAAGGATGGATACCCCATTATATCATGGTAGTAAAAGACTCTATGTATTGATATATATATATATATATATATATATATATATATATATATACACATATATATATATACATACATATATATATATATATATATGTATGTATGTATGTATGTATGTATATGTATATGTATATGTCATATATGTATATGTATATGTATATATATATATATATATATATATATATATACATACACACACACACACACACACACACATATAATCATCCTAGGAAATCTTCCCACATCGATAAACTTTCCCATCAAAAGAAAACTTCCTGCATCGATCATTTTGCATCATTGTATCTATAGGTGGGGCATAGTCATAGGAACACCACCTAAGGAGAGCCTATTTCCCATGTGTATGATATATCTTGACCTCTTGCTATGTCTACAGTAGGTCTATAGGCTTCCCCTTTCCATCATTACTTTTGGGATCATGAGTATGAATAAAAATATTTGGTCCGATGTTAACACATTCCTTTGGTCATAAGTGCATTTCCTTGGTTGATTCTCGTTCTTTATTTACCTCCGATCCAACTTGGATTGTTCCTTCCATTGATAATATTCTCTATTATATAGTATTCTTTATATATTCCTTGGTCGCCACCTATCGGTCGTATTTGTCTTTAGGCCTCTCTCTTTCATCTTCCCTAATATCATTTCTACAACTATCCATAACCGATATTGTATTTTCATACTTTCATCATAACACCCTTTACATCCTACATCCTATCACATCCCATATCATTTATATTTACCATATTTCTTAAACCCATCCATCTAAGACAATTATCACATTTGATCACATCCATAGCCTACTCTCAAAATTCTAAAATATAATTAAATCTATAATTTAAAAATCATCATCATCTATAAGTATATTCATCACATTAACATCACATCTATATCCAAATTATCATCACATCCACATCCACATCCAAATTAAAACAATTCATACATCTACATCTAATCCATATCATCTAATATAACATCAACATCATCAAAACCATAACATCATTACACACTAACACGTTATGAGCCAAAATAAAAAATCATCATATATATATATATATATATATATATATATATATATATATATATATATATATATCCTGAGTCAAAAGTACATCAATATTTAGTAGGCCTTAAGGTTCCTCTAGTTATGCAAATACATCATCCATATTTGTAAATTGTACATTATATAGTCTTAATCCCTCCCCCTAGGACAGGTGCTTGGATCAATCCCTGGACATTGCCACCTCCCTCATGGATCACCTCTCACCATGGTTGTGCCACACTTTCCGTACTCTAGATGACGATGGATGCGATATGCCACTCGATCATGACCTCTATAACACTAGATTCTATGCATATATCAATTTCCAAGGTATCTTATGGGTCACAATGTCCTCATAATATCGTGCCTTCATCGCTAGCGCTATGTACAAAATTAAAGGCACATTCTCAGAGAGTACCATCTACCCAGGTCCTTATACTGCAGGTTGGTGCACCACTCTCGGACTCTGCAGCTAGATTAGGTCCAAGGTCCTCGAACCTCACCATATATTCCTCCCACGGCACCTATATTTGTCTCTCTGCTAAATAGCTTGATCCCTATCCTATTGTAGGATTAAAGTCTCTGCGGAGCCTTCTCTCTCTCCCGATGCATGGTGTCCCTCTCAAGTCGGGATATTTCATGCTCTATACATAGTCTATCTATCTCCATATCATCCTCGTAAGCCCCTCTCGGCATTGTATCCTCCTGTACTTTAGAAATATCCTCATCCTCATCCTCTCCTCCCTCTCTTGTTGTGTGGGCCACCCATGGCTTGGTTATTCAATCAAAAAAGCTAACGCCAACACTAACATCATCATTCTCATCCAATGGCGTTCCCACATCCCCTAATGGATCTGTCATGACTGGACTTGGTAAGACCCTCTCACCTCATCTCGACTATATACAATAGGACCTTTAGGCACGATCCGAACCACTCCAAATTTCCACTAGACCCTATTAAACTATATGGCCTTGATCATCTCGGGTTGGTGACCCTACACCCATTGTGTGTACCGTATATCAAATAGCTCCACATCAACCCTAGGCCATGTAGGATAATCTTGCACGCTTTCCACCTCACATGCTCTATCTCTAACTTTGTAAATCTATCACTATACCTATCCACATCTCTAACACCTCTATCACCATGAGCCTGGTCATCTCACCATCTCAAAATCCCATTATCAAGTCAAAGTGGTCTCGGTTTATCCATGGTATCCCTGGTGGCTTAATGAATGTTATATGCTCATAGGCCCAACAATGGAGTATAAACACTATATCTAGCCTTGTCATCCTCCCTAATATGTACAATGACATCTCTGATATACTTGTGCTTTGATAAATCATCCCAAATGAAAATTTTGTCATGTGATCAGCTATTTTTAGCAAAAGTATTTCTAGCGTCCATGAGAACCTTATACCCCTGAATTTAGTACTGTGTAATAGGAAATGGCCATGATCAAAAAACAAATCAATTAGATCCACGTATCCCTTCGATCATATCTTATCTCATAAGAAAATTTCCTTGAAGAAAATGTGATATGTGGGGCATTAGCTCCAAATAACAATGTAATAACCTCTAACTTGTTATCCATTGAAATCAATCGCACCTAATTTCCTTGTATCGAAAACATAAGGATGTGGTATACATCCTCCAATGTAACAAAAATCTCCCCTTCTGAACAAAAATGTGCATTTATGCACATCCCATCTCTCAACAAGTGTTATCATTAACCCCACGTCATGTACAATCTTTTGGTAGTTCCAAAATACACCTAATCCCACTTTGTTACTAAGTGATCCAATCAGTGTCGGCTATATCACCCCGAATCTAGTCATACGAGAGAGGGAACCCTATTTCTCAAATAAAAAGTCTCTTAGGCTTGCAAAACCAATTAAACACACAAGTATTAAACATCTCATCATTAAAAATATCCAAAATAAAACTTAATAAAAATCCATTAT
This sequence comes from Taxus wallichiana var. yunnanensis, assembly GCA_018340775.1. Taxonomy (NCBI): domain Eukaryota; kingdom Viridiplantae; phylum Streptophyta; class Pinopsida; order Cupressales; family Taxaceae; genus Taxus; species Taxus wallichiana. Next base: position 199,020,752 of record CM031244.1, read on the forward strand.
TCCTACCCCACTCATTGCAACCCAGGTTGGGTGAATGTGTTTAAGTCGATTCAACACCTTTTTAGGCCCGGTCGACAGAGACCATACCAAGTTTCTGTGACCTCCTTCACACTCGAACCCAAAATTTTAAAAAATGTAAAAATTAAAGAAAAAAACCAAAATCTTAAAAACAAGCTAAGGTTTAGGCACTCACCATCTTTTGAACCCTCTATCACTTCCTCGCCGCTCCTCCAACCTCCATTTTTCTCCAAATGATGCTTTCCCTTTCTCACTCAAAGATCTCGATTTTCATTTCATAGTGTACAAATGATCTTAATTGATGACCCATGGGCTTATATAGCCCACCAACCTTGGTCACCATTGACAATCTTCGGGTCACCACCATTTCTCTTTGGTCGTTGTCGATCCATTCAGTCACTATCAACTCGACATTTATTTTGACCATTTTCCCTTTCTTTCATCTCCAACATCGATTCATCTTTACTTCCATCCTATCTCCCATGTATCATCCATAACACATCATTCCTTGTCATATCCATCTTTTGTTTTTATCTTGCCCTTCCGGCCATCTTTTTGTCATTTGTTGGGGCACCATCCCTATCCTCATCCTCATCTTCCATGGATGCATTTCATGTTTAATTCCTCACGTATGAAGGATTTAAAATTACTATCCTCACATTTGTTTATACATTATGTTTGCCATTGGCCCCACGGCTCGCACATCTATTTCAAGTGAAATCCCATTGGATTTCCTCCATCTCGCAATGGTTTTTCACAAACTCACGAGTCCATAGGAAATTTCCATCATCTCTATTGAGGTCATAGTTTTTCCCCTATCGAGTGATTCCTAAAATCACCTCCATTTCTTAATACTTATATTTTCATAAATCCTTCCTATGTTGAGGCATCATGTCTCCTCTTCACCTTCTCCCATCCTTTCCTACCCTCCCTTCTCATCTATCTCTTTCAAACTAGTGATCAGTTCCCCTTCATGTCACTAATCCCTAGTTTGAGGGGGAGAACCTTATAAATCCTTTTTCCCATCAATTATCTTCTAATTTTTATCTCATAGCTTTTCCACCACAAACCCCTCAACAAAAAGGGGCAGAATGTAGACACTTGTTTTTTACACTCTCATGCCTTTGCATCATGTACACCCCTCACCCTCTCCTAGTGCACTCTTTTCCCTCCTATTTTTGAATTACCCACTTTCCCTCCTAAATTCATATTTTCCCTTCCCTACATCCCATTTATTTTTAATGTCCCACATAGTTCTTATTATTCCCATATTTTAAATCCCCATTTATTTTCCTAACCCATTTAATCACCCTAATCCTATCCTAATCACTCTCATTTGATACCCTATTGGATTCCCATGCTCCCTAATTATTACCTCTCATTTAAACCCTTCCTAAGATTCACTATACCCATTTAATCCTCCCTAAGATACCCTTACTCATTAAATACCCGTCTCTAGGTATGCAGGGCTAACAATAATAGCACGCTAGTCACTTACATTCTTGCTTCTAACCGATTCTTATCCCATTCTTGCCATCCCATTATGATCCTAACTTTTCTTGGAAAATGTCTATCACAATCACCGATGATTGACCCGAGTTGTGTAGACCCTACCTTTTCCTATTTAACTACACTCACCCCTCCTCTTAAAAGGATAGAAAATTTCAAGTCTCATGTGCTCTCTGTTATTTCTCGGTTCCTGTAATTGTTCCTAGAGCCCTTATCGGTTGGATCATATTGTTACTCCCTTGCATGTAATATTTTAAAGCTTGGAATATAGTTTAGATTATTAAAATATATCATTCATGCATGCTATGGTTCTATTTTGTAGGTTAACATGTCCTCGTGGAACTCTGTCTCACCCTTCAACCATTTTCAGTCGGTCCTCGAGATCCATCCATCCATTTATTTCTTTATCCTAAGTCCCATCTCTATCCCTATCGTCATTGACTAGTTCTGTAGTCGCCAACCCATATCACACATCTACTAAATAACCCTCACTCTACGCCTTACCCACTTTGTTTTGCATCTTCCCTATCATATCAAGATATTAGTTATCTTATCAACTTTCTCGTTACCTATATCAATATCTCATAATTGATATCTCGCCTCGATTTCCACACCTTTCGTCCACTCATCTCTAGTCACCATTGATCGGGTCTATTTACCATGGGTCACTTCCAACCCAATCCTTATCCATTTTAGATCAATTTCTTCTTACATCCTTTTGACCCATATGTGTTATGTTATTGGTCTTTGTAGTTCGCATCAACCTTTTAGTTTTGTTCCACATGTTTTCTTATCATTTCTACTTTGGTCTCCATCACCGTCCTATTTACTCTCGGGTCACCATTGAACCACTCTGCTTTGAATTTACTTTTAGTGTTTCAGGTTATTAGTTATCATTCTAGCTTATCTTATCATATCAAACATATTTCATATTTTCTTATCTCAGTATATTTCCATTTCATTATTTCTCATCTATTTTTTGTTACTAAAACGTGGATGTCATCCTTTATAGGAAGATTTCACTTCTTGAAACTAAATTGTTTGGGCAGCCCACCATATCCATCACTAATCATTTTTCATGTTTTTTCTTCATTTTTGTGTACGTTTCCAATTTGCAACAGCGAAGATATATCTTTGTGTGCCCGTATCATTTACATCTCCATTCACAATCAAAGGTCCCTAAAACCTCCCATTTTATGAGGTTTTATTGATTTATAGTTTAGTAATCACTAATCTGAAGTAGGCGGCTTGAAACATTGACAAACACCTATAAATTCTTTTCGCAATGTTACCAATTCCAAATGAGAAACCACATCTCAAAATCCTTACCCCATCATCCCCTCATATCAGTCTTCTACAATGTTACCAATTCCACATAAGAAACCATCTTTCAAAATATGCACCCCATCACCTCCTCCTATTAAGCCCTTTATAATGTTACTAATTCCAAATCAACAACCACCAAATAATCAAGACAAACCAATTCACTCTGTGATAGCTAACCTCTTCCAACTTCCTCCTTTCAACTCATAAGCCAACCCTGGTCCTACTCTTGCTTCTACCTCTTGTCATGATGATAATATCATTTCTTATGATACAATTCAAGAATCAAACAAAATTGCAATATCTATTTTACATTGTCACATAAATATACATATCTTACACACATGGAGGCATCACAATTTCTTCCCCCTTCAATCACTATCAAGTTATCTCGAGTGTCTATTACTACACTTCACGCTCCATACTTCACACTTAATCTTTTCAAAGTATAATCACATCTCTGGTACACACATTGTACCATAATTACCCAATGACACACTCTAGTGCTACGGTTCACACTTGATTGTTGAGGGCACACTTCATCAATGAACCTCACATTATCTACACACTTCATGCTTTATGCTTCACGATATATCTTTTTAACATCTACTTTCACACAATACAATCATTTCCCAATGAAACACTCTTTTTCTATGGTTCATTCTTGACTATTGAGGGGGAATTTATAAATGAAACTCATCTCATACACATCCACTAGGGGGAAACACTACTCCTATCATCTACATGCCTTACATATCACACCATCACACTTACATAAAATTTTCATATCTTGGTTACATTTACACTTGTTCTCTTATACTTCTTGCATGTTGCACTTTGTTTACTATGCTAGTCAGATTCTTATTATGTCATTATTTTTTTCCATATACACATACATGTTCACTTGGTATCTTGAGATGAATGTAGGTCCTATCATAGATTCATACATGATGCATGATTCTCGACAAAACTCTTTACTAGTCCCACCAAGGCTCTTGGGGGCATATACATTTGCTTCTATTATACTTCTTACATCACATGTTCTATTGTCACATTATTTACTATTTCTCATTATAGTCACTTTACTACTCACTGATCTATACACACTTTGACATACTATTTATATTTCTAACATGTTAATGGGGGCATCATGTGTATATATTTCCCTACAGGATCTATACAATTCTTTTTTATTGTTTGCTATTTTTTACGGGCTATGCCCTATGTCTTGTCTGATCATTGTATACTTTTGGCTGCTTGAGTCCTAATTGTCTTGTGACATTGTGAGAAATGTCCCATGTCTAAAACCCACTTTTCACAGTCCATCTTGCATTCTTAGTTGTTTGTTATATTGTCTTATTGGATGTTATCTTATTTTACTAACTATTGTTACTAGCCTACATTGTTTTCATGTGCATTGGTTTCTACCATGCACATCCCTTAGCCCCTATATATATCCACTTCATATCAGTATTGGGTCATCTCCTTTGGACCAGATTCTCCTACAATCATCACATACATCCCAAATGAGGGGGAATATATAAGGTGAACAAATGACCCCTAAAAATCTTAGAGCTATAGTATGACATAACACAATAAAAATCAACATAGAAACACACAATAGATCTTGACTCAAAATTAGACTTGGGCCCAAAATTCGAGTAGACACTAGCACCAAGACATAGACAATAGTGATGGGGACAAGTGTCCCCCTAGGTGTTAATGTACTTGGGGAAAAAATATTTAATTTCTTAGATCATTACAATCTCCAACAATTTACAACACGCTTCTCGAGTAGCAGACACTTGCCTCGAGCTACATAATTCAGCCTATATGTACATTTCATTTATAATCAGAACAATAAGGACTAATAAAAACAATCAAAACAAATTGAGACACACCATATGTAATGGTTATTAGTCGGGAAAGTCATGGAATGATAAAAATCTATATTTCTCTCCCCAAAACTCTTCTCTTGGTGTGAGATCCCCCAAAAACTCTCTCTTGGTGTGAGATCATCGAAAAAATATCTCTTGGCATGATATCACCCAAAAACACATTCTTGGCATGAGGTCACCCAAAACCTCACCATCGACATTCAAATCCAATAAATCTAAGTAAATCAGATAATTCTCTATCTCTTACACTCTTATACATAAGGTGCACACTTTCCTCTTACATAATTTTCCACTTTTACTTACTTATACACATGTTACTTTGATTTCTCATATACAAAAATTTGACTACTCTCTCACTCTTATTTTTTAGGTTCAACCTTATAAGAATCAACTCACATCACTAAATGAAACACACTACTATGCATACACTTCTAGGCTCCAATTACCTCTCCTAGTCTCCATGCTTCACATTGTGATGACTTCATGTTTCACTTGTACACTTGGAATGTTATCGCTTACATTCTTCTCTATAGGATCATAAGGTACATGTCTTATATCTAATTTATTCTATCGAGTACTCACTCAACAACATAAAGTGGGGGAAAATGTAGACATAAAATGTGTGCACTTGGGTACATTTTTAGATCCTAGAGCCTACTAATATATACATGATTCCTAAGAAAAAAACTAGTAATTGAAAATGTATTTTGGGACTTTTTATTTATCTCTTATAATTTTATTTACCTTACACACCCTACATCCCTATCAATGTTTGAATGATTCATATTTTATAACCTCGACCCTAGTGCCTAGTTAGGACACTAACACCTAGGAAATCCTATCCATTATGGGAACTCCTAACCCTCTCTATCCTTTCCTCACTCTTTTTGATATATTTTAATTATTGGGAATATTTTACACTTTTGGGTCAGCCTTCCACTTATCAATTATGAAATTCAAACAATGGAATCATATATATATATATATATATATACATTAATTATAGCTCTCAAATAAGGGGAAAAGCACTAACATTATATACTATCACCTAAGATTGCATCCAAAGGAACAAGAGCATCTCAAAGCATACATATAGGACAATCAGTCAAGGGATAGGTGTTGCATCATTTCTGAATACAAAACATAGGACGGGAAGTCTATTTTATTCCATTACACACATTTACACCTAGAGAATTCTAGAACTATCCTCGCTATCATATTGCAACTTGCAAAAAGGCATCCTAGGGCATAATTACACACACTCTCACACATAAATACATGGAGTCTAAAATATATTACAACACTATATAATAAATTTATTCTTTGGGTGACCATCGGGTCATCTCAATCCACATTCTACATATTTTTATTAGATTTGATGTGGTTTGTGGATATGTCCAGAAGACAACTTGTTTACAAGTTACAAGAACATTCAAAGATCAAGGAGAAAAATCATAGCAATAAATAGAGATCAATAATGAAGCTCATCCTCCATAAAATATATCTAAATCTGAACACATGTCTAGACAATATCACCTAAATCTAGTCACTAGCGCCTGATTTCTCCTATCCTTTTGTGGGTGCTCGTATTCTACATCATTTCAAGTTCCATAACCTATAGATTATAATGATGACACTCTCCTAAGTTTGTTTCATCTATTCACTTGTCCATATCACTTCCATACTTGCCCAAAAATTAGCTAAGTCTCTATATATCCCTCTATTTATTAGGGTTTCATATTTATACATGATTGTTTGCTTGTATATTTACTGTATATTATAACTTGTATGAATGAAAGAATGATGAAAGAAACCAAAGAATAAATAATAATGTATTTTACCCATCAAATCAAATAATATGCACGTGCACTCAAAACTTAGGTCGTCTCGATGGAAGGAGTTCGAAATTCCCTATGTAATTTTTGTTAACTCCTAATCCTTGAGTTCCTATGTAGCCTCGATGCAGACACTAATTTCATGATATCAAGCACTTCTTTGGGAGCCAAACCATCTACCTTCTCATTTCTCCTTAACTACCACATCCGGATATGATGCCCTCCCTCTAATGTATCCATCTTGTGTGTGACAAAAGGGTATATTTCCTCGAGCCTCACCTCAAGTGTGTATTTCATGGATTTGATCATATATATTTTCTCCATGACTTTTGCCATGACCTTCTCATGATTAGGTTTATTATTATTCATATTTTCCTATATCTTCTTTAGTTAAAATTCCTCACTAACATTGTGCATGCTAAGAATGGGAGAGAATTCTTGAAAATTATCAAAAACATATTATTCCTTACACATGACCTCTTTTACCTCTGCAACCAATGCCTCATACTCTATAATATGCTTCTCAAGATGTTATTTATTATTCATTTTTAGTTTGGAAAATTATTTTTCCATTGGCCTTGGCCCATTCTTCCTTTCTAAAGAACATCTTTCACACCAAGTACTTTAAGTAATGTAACTATATGGGATATTCATCTTGATCTTTTTCTACTAGTTTTGAGCACATGTGCATGATGATGGAAACTACGTTTGTTGCTTTGTGATAAGCATCCACTATTTGCTTATTCTCATCCCTCAATTCCTCCACGAGCTTCTAGATTTCCTTATCCTTAAGAAATTATTCCTATCACATCCTTTTGATGGTGGAATCTTTATAAAAATTTCTTTGTCCTACCTATGATGTCATCTTATTAAGTGCATTACATGCTTGTTCATCGCTTAGTTTCATGGAGTTGATGACGGGAAATATTTTCCTGGTATTTTCATCAGTCACATCTTTGAGAGTGACTCCTTCTAACCTTAACTCTCACTCATCCACATGTGTGTGGTAATTATAGGAGATAATTTTCCTTGTGCACATTAGGGATTCATTCTTGTCAAACATTCCCCCAAAAAAAAGTCTTATGTGGGTACTTGGATTATGGTATCTTTCCATGATCACCTTTGGGGTAATATATGTAGGTCATCAGGGGTCCTTGTGGATGTTTTGTTTGTGTCCTCCCCTTCACATGCTTATTCTTCAGCACTTCCTACCTAATGTTAAATTACACGTGGTTTGTCTCCCCTCCTACACCTAAATCCTCCCGGTGTATTTTTATTTATCTCTCCTCGCTTCCTCCTCACACTCTTCCTCACATCATTCATCATGATCCCAATATCCCTTTGAATATTATTCACACACATCATGCATCTTTTTGTCATGTTCCTCTTCAATAGGATCTTCTATGGTCTTCTATTTATCATTCTCTTCCTCTATGTGTGGCCCTTATTTCAGTGTGTTTATACCTATTCTATACGTAATTCTTCCACTACAATTTTCTCTAGGTCTTCTTCCACACACATCTCTTCTTTGTGTACAATCTCCTCAACTAAATTCTCTTACAAGTCCTCATATTTTGCCTTGACATAAATTAATCGAGGTTTATTATTTGGTAGGATCATATTCTTAAGCGGGAATTGGTTTCCTTTTTAATGGATTTTTCTTTTGTTTTGGTGCTTCTTCACGAGTGGGTGATGAGCTCAACTCTCCGTGTTGGAAAACACAAGCACTGAGAGGGGAGGGATGAATCAATTCTTCTCAAAACTTGAGAACATTTTAAAACATTAGGAAACCATTCATTATTAATCAATTTTTTTCATGAGATAACAAGGACATTCAAACAAGAAAAATTAACATGTGAGCACATACAAAGACATAGGTCAATGTGAGAAAACCTTGAAGGGAGAAAAACCCACTAAAATCAATGCACTAGTGTAGACAATTATCCTATAAAGATTAAAAATATTTAAAATTTGGTTGAGAAACTACTCAAATTGAAGCACCTACTCCAATAATTTAGTCAAGCACCACTTTTATAGAAGAAATAACTCCCAACAATTAAGTCAAGTTCTAGCTTAACCTTTTGCAAGATACAACTGACTTAGAAGGAAGAAATAACTTCAAAATTTTATAAGAAACAAATTAGAATTTTTTATAAGGTTCTGATCACTTTCATTTTATTTTCTAACATAACAAGTTGTGCATTGTGTAATTTGTTTTATATTGTTATTTACTTTTATTATGGTGTGCACATTTATATTTCCACTTACTAATGTATGTTAACCTAAAATTTAATTTAGTTGGTAAATATACCTTTTCACCCCTCATCCTGACATGGTACCAGAGTGGGCTTAATAAATTAAATATAATCCTGATGTAACCTAAGACATAATGGTTGGGAAGTTAGTTGAAATATTATTTAATCCCCCTTCTGTATAGTTAGTTGGATGATTATTACACAGGTGAAAAGGTATTGTAGATTTTCAATTGCGTGGAAAGAATTCTACTTCGAGAATTACCAGACCTTGAAAATAAGGTAAGTTTTTTAAATATTTGGAAAATTTGTATATAGTTTATATGGTATGCAGGAATTCAAGAAAACAAGTAAAAAATTACAAGTGAAAAACAAGGGCACATGAGACAAGATTAGGGAAAATAGGCCATTTGAATTTTTCCATTGGTCGAGTAAAAACCTTTGTCTCTTGGTAATATTGTTTTTACAATTTGAAATGGAAAACCCTATTTTACTTTTGAAAAAAATTGAAATATTTTTGTATCTATAATCTATACAAATAATTTTATAATTTTCATACTTTATGAAAATGTATATATAATATAGTTGTTATATACATACAACTATATATACAAAAATAATATATAAATACTTATATATATGGGTTATATAAACCTATATATTTAAACCTAAAAGCTAACCCTATCAAACTATTTTAAACTATAAAGTGGCCCCCTCCTTTTTTTCTACGTGAGACATAAAGTTAAAAAAAAACCTAAACATTAAAACTTTTGACTAACCTAAGTTATATGATATGCAGCCTTATACTTTTACTTTATTATTTACTAAATCTAGGTCCTAAATCTTGGTCAAAGGACCACTTGAGGCTTAACCGCCCCTTCCTCCTCCTCCTCTCCACGTGGGTGCTTGACATATGTGTGGGGGCGGATTTACATGGGTGGTTGTATTAATGTTTGAACATTAATATGTGGAGGGATATATATATATATATAATCCTAAAATTAATCTTATCACATTTAAAAGGACATGTTATCTATATTAGATATTTAACATAGTTTTTTATTTTAAAAAATTAAAAAATTAAAAAATTGGAGTGTGGTAAATATATTGACATAAAAGTTTAGAAGTTTTAAATAACATGGATATTTTTTAAGTAATGAAGATTTTTTAAGCAAAAGGAGATATATTTTGGAATGAATATCTTTCTGACATTTTTAATCTTTATTTTATATATGTAATGTATACACAAGATTGTTTTTTAGTGTATGAAAGGAGAATTATAATTTCTAAAGGTCGAGTTGATAGAGATTCAAACCAATAAGGAGTAAGAGCTCTCAATTTTTTCATAAACCATTATTCTTTTTTGAAAAATATATAAATTATTTTTTCAAAAATTATTAATCGTGAAAATTATTTATTTTGAAAAAATTGTAAAAACAATATAATCATTTTTGTTTAAAATGATATATTTTGTATGGCATAATGTCTAGATCGTTGTCGTCATTTTACTGTAAAACTAAAAAAACAATCACTCACATTTCAATTCAATTTTTTGATATCGTTCTAACATTTTTCATGTATAGATTCTTGTATATACAGGATCTTCTTTTGTGACGTAAAAGTAATCGTGATCGATTAAGAGGATTACAATACGATAGGGGGATTTTTTCTATCAAAATCTTATTTTAATCCTTGTTTGTTAAAAATTTATTACACATAAATGGGGTCTAATCAATTTTCAATTGATAAATCTCATATGTTGAATGGAAACAACTACAACATTTGGAAAATTTGATTGAAAGTAGAATTCATGGCTTGCAAACTGTGGGTAGTTGTAAATGGAACAGAGAGAGCTCCTACCGGAAGACATGCAATCATTTGATAACGTCACCACATATCAACAGAAAGTACAAGAGGCAATGTTCATTATCTTGTGAAGCGTACAGATGATTTTCTACTTCATATCAAAAATCTAGAGAGTCCTAGTGAAGCTTGGACATAATTGGAGTCGATGCACGAAGGTACGCATTTATCAAAAAATATTAAATTGGTTTTAGAGCTTATGACAACTCCCATGAAGGGAGATGAAAAAGTGATTAATTATTTAGCAAAAATAAAAAATATTAAGTCACAATTAGATGGATCTGGCAGTAATTTGATTCATGATAAATTGCTCTATTTTATTATCCAATTAAATATTCATGAAAAATTTAGAAATTTCATTTCAATTTTGAATTCAAAGTATCAATCCGAACAAGACATTCCAAATTTTCAAACCCTTAGTAATCTCCTTGTTTAGGAAGAGCAGGTTATGACTAATTTTGATTCAAAAGAAAATGCCACATAGGCACTTCTTGCTCAAAAAGAAAAAGGTAAACCTTCTAGGTTTAACAAGAATCAAAAATCAACTTTTAAAACTCCTAATAAAAACAAGAAACCAGGAAACTTAAAAGTCAGTTTTGATGGTAAATGTCATAATTGTGGGAAATTTAGACATAAAAAGAGGATTGTAAATTTAAAAATAAGTCAAATTTCAAAAATCAGAAATGGAATAAATCATATCAAAATCAAGATAATGATAATGATAATGAGAATAATCATAGTGCTAATAGAATAGCTTTATAAATTATTTTTTTAATAAAAGTATATTTTCTAAACTGTTGGAAAAAGGAGTTGTTTTTTTGTTTTTTTCCATATTTAACTCAGATGAGTTAGTAAAAATAATATAAAATAGCTACAACTGAAAACATACACAAAATAGATTATATGTATTTTAAAATTTTGCTTCATTTTCTTATAGTTTATTAAAAAATAAAACTGTGTTCATATTTTTGCATGAAAAAATGATCATTTATGACATATATAAGCTTATGGAATGTATTGAAAGGTGCTTACATGTCATCTTTTGAAGCAAAATCTATGAGAAGTATTCATAGTTAGTGGATTATGTTTTGATTAATACTACGATTATTCTTGTATAACTTGATTATCTGATATGTTATCAATTCTTATCTCATTTGTAAAGGCTCACAATAAGATAATGAAGATATTTCTTAGTATACAAAAATAAAATATCATTATATGCATATCAAATAACACTTGAGGATGCCCTTGCGTTTGTATTGGAGACGTCTAATACTGATTGCATCTATTATATATTTTTTCAAGAGTAATATGTTGAATTTTTTCAACATATTCTAAAGAAGGTTAGTTATTAAGCATATTGTTATATTAGTTGTTTTATAACTTGTGTTTAACTTTTACAGTTGGTTAAAAGTGAAATTAATAATTATTTATATGCTTATATAGATATTTTGACTCTAAGCATGTTGATGTTGTGATAGATATAAAATATATTGGATATGTGTGCAAGTTTTTGGTGTAGGAACCATTACTTGGAACAACTAAAAGCAACCAAAAATATCCATTTATTATACTTGAGGTAGAAAAGTATAATGGAAGTAATGAAGAAGCCATATGGTCAGGCGATTATTGGAAGAGATACACATGGAAGTTGAAGGAGGTATTCCCATTCTATGTGGTAGTCAGAGTGGTATTACTCTTGATAAAGAATCCAGTTCAAAATCATATAATAAAGCATATTGAAGTTCATATATGTATTATCCAAGAGAGGGTTCCTTGTGGTGATAGAGATCTCCAGTTCTATTGGATTGAAGATTAAGATTGCAGTTATGTTTACGAGCCATTATGTGTTGTAAAATACTACAAGTGTGTGCAATGCTTGGCCTTTTAAAGTTGCCATTGAGGGGGAGTGTGCATGAAATGTCACCTCCTAATGGTTGGCCATTTGTTGACTCCTCCTCTATACTTCTACTCTGGTTTAAAAACATTGTAAAATATCTTGTATGATCTAAAGTAAATGAGATAGAGTTTACATGTAAACTGGTAGAGTTTATGGGAAAAATACAGTCTAGTGCATCTATTTGTAAAGGAGGTCCTTGTGTTATAAAAGGCTCCTAGAGATGTGGTATAAGAATATTTCCACAAGAAACAGTGAGATGTAGTCTTCTAAATCATGTTTATCCTAAATCATATGTCTGATTTATGGATTCCAAATCCTTTTGTACCAAAAGGTAAGTTGAGCATGATGAAGATGTTATAATTCCTTCAAAAGTACATATACTAGCCTAAACCTTTAGGGTTTATGGATTTGTAAATCATGTTGTACAAACAGGTAATGTTGGCATATGGATCCTCACTTAATATTAAGGGGGAGTGTTAGAACTATAATATTAAGTGCATCATAATGTTTAGTTTATAGTTAAATAATATAGAATAGTTTATATTCTTATTATTTAAATATAAACTTTAGATTAAGTTTTCTAGTTATTAATTAACTAACTATTTATTAAATCGGGGTATGCCCCATCACTTAATATGGACATAACCCTTCGGGTTATTTAAATATGACTGCAGGTCATATTCATTAATATCACATGAATCATTTGGATTACGATAAATACATGGAGTAGAGTGAGTGAGGAGGAGTTGTTGGGTACTGGGTTGTAAAATGTTTCTCTATAGTGGATTATTCTTCCATGGTTTTTTACCCATTTACGGTTTTCCACGTTACATATAGTGTCACTATGTAATTTGTTTTATATTTTTATTTACTTTTATTATGGTGTGCACATTTATATTTCCACTTATTAATGTATGTTAACCTAACATTTAATTTAGTTGGTAAATATACCTTTTCACCTAAATCGTCCGACACAATGAGTACAAACTTCAATGACCTATATCATACAAACATATTGTCCCTCATTAAAAAATGAATGGACTCACTGTACGATGGAAAAGTGACAAGTGAGCATGGGAATCTACAAGTAACTTTTCCTCGTACCTGACCTCCCGAGATAGCTAGTGGGGATGGAATATGCGTGGGATGCGAGACAAGCTAATTGGAAAATGACCTAGGATAGTTTCGTGTATATTTCCGAGATAAGGTCATAGGGTGGATTGGTAACTATATCTGACTCTATGGGTGATTCTCTAGCGCAGTCCATAATTATTTAGCTTTGTTAGCTACTATGTCTAGGAAGGATAACTGTTCGATGATGATAGGTGGAAGTGGAGTAGATCTGAATACTAGTATACGTAGGCCAGCATCTATGTCTGATTCACCTATGGGCTCGTTGGGCTGTGGGATTTTGGGTGTATTTGAAGATTCGTATTTGTTGTGGTCCTACTATGGTCATGTGCGGGATCAATCCCTAATCCCTAGTATCCAATAGTCATATGCATTTTCAGCTTCTATATTCAAAATTAATAATTGTGTGATCTTCTCAGAATATCTTACAGGCGTTTGTGTAACTTGAATTCTCAAGCTAGTATCTATGTCTATGAGAGTATCTCCTACGTCTGGCTGTGGGACCAAAGGATCACAACCAAAGGTCTTCTCTCTTTCAAACCCTTCTATAGTCATGCGGGTATGAACCTAGGGTAATCTGTAGTTTGGTTGATTTGACCAAAATGTGTACGATTTTTTGTCTTCTATGTTTAACCCGCTTAACTGGGAACTAATTTGTTGTAAGTTTACCGTTGCTTGGAAGACTTGGATCCTAAGATTCTGATCTATATCAGTTATGGCTATGACGAGATTGGGTTGGGGCATGATTGGCTCGAATGCGTATTCCTTGGGCTCTCTAGGTTCCATGATCATCATACAAAAGAAAGTTATATAAATCTAACTAATGACAGAATAAACTAGTTGTGAAAGATATGTCTATGTATATTCCTAAATATGATATATCTATCTACTAAACAAAATTTAAAGAACAACTATCTAATATATCTAGAATTGATAGTTTATAATAACAAATTAAAACAAACAAGATAACTGAGTATAGCTATTTGTCTGTGCAACTGTGAACCTATTCTAAATAATGAAACAATTGATCTAGTCTATTTGCAAGACTCTCGATCCTACCTCAGAAGTGAGAAATGAATCATTGTTTCTCAGAAACTATCAATCCCCACAGCTTCCTTGGCAATATCGAAAGTAAAAATCACTAAAATAAAGTGATTGGCTACTCTATTTGATATGCTTCTAATTATAAATTTGAAAGCTAGAACCTGGATTCTACAGAATAGTGGCGAATCCAATGGTGTGTGTGGCTATGTCCCCTCAGTGTGATCTCCTCGTTCCTTCATGTTCACTTGGATCCAGAAAAGCGTGTAATGCTAGCATCAACAGAAGTAGATATTGGGACAAAGGCAGCTTAGGATATAGACTAAATACAATGTGAGTAGGAGAGAGATAGCGCAAGAGTATAGAGCTTGGCTTATGCAATTCCTAGCGGGATTTATTGCGAGTCATGCAACATAAAATGTCCAGAACCTGAAACTATCCTATTTGAAGAACAAAACCTACAACTTTAATGGCTTCCTATTGAAAACAAACTATTCTACTCCAATGGATTGGATAAAATATCAACAACACTTGCACAAGATGGATATGTGGCTTCCTAACAGCAAAACAACACTAACTAGGCATGCAATGAAAGAAACTAAGAATTCTAAATAAAATAAAAGACTAATCTATTGCAATGAGAAATTTAGAGGCAAATTTTGAGGGCCATTTGCTTGAGCACAAGCCAACTATTTATAGCATTTGGATTTACCCAAGGTAAAAACCAAATGGAACTCTTAAACTATAAACAATGGCAAAACACTATTCCGTAATAAGAATCATTAATGCAAGCTTATGGCGGTGAAAAAAGCTAGTACATCGTTGAAATTTATGTGAGTCATGTTAAAAGAGCATTCTGCGAAAACGTGTAAAGGACCACCACCCAGCGGGGTGGCGGTTTAAAATCAAGAGCAAAAGGTCAAGAAAAGAGGGAAAAGAGAAAAAAAGCACGCGGGGCTAAATGGGGCATGCGGGATGTTAACGCACACTTGAGAGCTTTCCGGATCCCGAACACCTTACGAGGAGACTGTATCATCATCATTGGTATGTGTTACGTTATTCGATGGTGCGGTACCCTACAATTTTTGGTACATACATATTGCCCCCTCGGAGAAGCGTTTTAGCCATGAAGAGGCGTAAAATGGTGGGTCAGTATGGCGGTCCCGAAATGGGAAGTTGAAAGTTATACTTGATATGTCCATGTGTCGAAATGACGCCATCCAAAATTCCTGCTCCCTGCAAAATGAAAAGAGAACTCAAGTGTAGATAGACAAGATAGATCGGAAAATAAACACTAAAATAATGGGAAATGAGGACATACCATTTGTGCGGGGGTAAGAACTTACCTCCGTCGGTGCTCCAAACCTGCGAAAAAAACATTTTTAAAACAAGTTAGGCTGCTATATATATGAAAGTGGGCCCATTTTCCTATTCATTTACGCGCGTTGATTTGATTGATTTTGAGCTCTGGGACCCATGGTGATGGTTTCTTACGTGAGTAGAGCCAAAACGTTCGTGACAGGATAGTGATCATGCCTCCACGAGTGGAACATCAACCCGCGAGATCACAGGTTAGTTTTCTTCAATTTATCCTTTTCACCCCCTTAATTTTAAAATGCTAAAATCTTTGTCATGGGGGGGTAATTTTTGAAAATGTTAGGTTCAAAAGGTCCATCTAGGGGGCGCCTACTGGGTAGGTCTTGTTTTAGTAAAAATGGTCCTCTTTTGGCATTTTTAGGATTTTTAGGTTTAAAAACCCGCGTGGGTTTTCGGGCCATGACCGCCGCCCTGCCCAGGGTGGCGGTTACACGACCGCCGCCCTGTTCAGGGTGGCGGTTACATGACCGCCGCCCTTAAGGCAGCGGTTACAAAACCACCTCCCTACTCAGGGCGATGGGTTTTGCACAGAATGCCAAAAGAACATCTGTTTGAGATTGTTTTTACATTTTTAGCATTTCTATGTGTTTTCATGATTTTTCTAGTATCACTCGGATGCTAACTTGCTCTGTTTTGTGTGTTTTTGGGTGTATACAGTGAGGGAGGAGTATATTCTGTGGAGCCGAGAGAGAGAGTGTGACTGGCTCCCAACTATATTAGATGCACTTTCATAAGATGAGGAGGACATTCTTCAGAGGGCCAAGATACTACGTATCTCACATGTTCCACATGTTGCACCATCCAGTCACATTCTTGTGACTTATTCTCCTATTGGGATGCTAATCGGAACACCTTCCGATTACTAGGGGTCTGAGGTGAGTGGACCATCACACTAGAGGATGTTTATCATATTCTGGGGGTCTCGATTATTGGGATATGTCTCACCCTTGAGACAATAGGTTCACGGGCCCAGATAGCATAGTGGGCTTCCTATATGGGAGATGCAGTCATCTCCACGGGATCGAAGAAGGGGGTTAGAGTTTGATCCATTCCTAGTTTTCCCATCCCCTTGCTTCGTCAGGATATTATGGGAATCCTTTCCTCGAGACTGATCGAGGACAAGGAGGAGACACATCATATCTTCTTGGTCCCCCATCATTACACAGATTGAGGGACATGGCGGTTTACACTGGGAGCATACATACTTGGGACTACCTACCATGACTTATAAAGGGTAGTCTATTTATTGGGGCGATCTTTGAGCCACCCGACCCTAGTCATGAGTTGGGTCTATGAGCACTTCATCCCTTATGGCAGAGGTGTAGAGGTGACAGATCCCGGAGCTATGAGGGTAGCTAGATGGACAGATATGTCGGTGCTCAGAGCACCTCATCAGCCAGTTGCTTCTCTGACCACTGATGACATGGAGGCCACACCATATCAGACCATGGCAGGCATATGGGGCGAGGAGGCTCTTACTTTGATCTCCTGCTCCACCACAGGGCAGCTTATTAACAGAGTGGGGCGTGTGGAGATACACCCCTTTAGCCAAGTTACTCAGCAGTTTGGCCTACCCTACATGGGCATGCTTCCCCCAGTAGTGCCAGTATACAAGTCAGTTCAAGAGGCCAGAGGGGGTCCTAGAGGCTAGGGTTGGACAATTGTTACTCTTGGTGTTCCTATTGCGGCCAGGAGGGTAGTACGTGCCCGAGGGAGAGCCGGTGTGCCTCAGGCACCTTTGCTTTGGATTACCATGGGTCTTGCCCATAGCAAAGATGACCCCATCGACATAGACTCCGAGTCTGAGGAGTTTACAGGGGGAGAGAAAGAGGAGGACAGTGATCCTAAGTGGCATGACACTCAGGATATCATGCAGGCAGCGAGGGCCAAGCAGAGTGCAGAGAGAGTTACTTTGGTTTCAGAGGAGCCACTCTCCTAGGGCCATGGTGGGGAGGATGAGTCTTGTAGGATGCCATGTTGCTCCAGCCACGGGGGAGCACCTTAATCAGTGGCGGCATCTGTGGTAGGTGCTGACCCTGGAGATCCATCCTGGAGGCCTGGTGATCCGAGTAAGTTACCACCCTTCTCTTTAATGTTTGTTTTTAATTAGGATTGCCTTAGTTACTATTTCTCCTCTTGTTTTATTTCTAATTTGTTTTCTCCTTTGTTTACGAGAGACCGCCGATGAGTGGCGGGACTTGATTCACAAGGTATGTATAGATACCCTAATGATCCCCATGGAGAGGACTGCGCAGAGTTGTCATGGACGCTGGGGAGCCCTCAGCAGCTGGTAGACACACTGACATCTTTTCCCCAGTCTGGCATGTGGCCAGGATGGTATCGACTCTCCGCACGGAGCTAGCGAGGTATAGGACAGCCGAGCGTTTGATGAGGAGTCATTCTCGTGGTGAGGCTGCGGCTACCCCCGGGATCCCGAGCCCTCCGTGCACTCGAGTGCCAGCGTAGCTGGAGTCCTAGGCGTGGGCATGTGCCTTCGAGAGGGTCTCATAGGGGTTGAGAAGCCACTTGGCTCTCCTAGATTTTGTATAATATATTCTTTTGTATATCTCGGGCTCTTTGAGCATTTTGACCATGCTTGGCGCATGATGGCATTGTACAAAAACTTTGATTATCTATATATTTATATTCTCTTTGGATCAGAATTTTGGCATTCATGGCTTTGTTTCCTTTCCAGTTTCCTCATGTAAATTATGATGTTATGCTTATATGCTCTTTAGAATGTATGCAATGGAGAACAAATGATGCAAGTGTTTACTTTCTTTTTGTATTTCATGATGTTGATATATGATAATGTAGATACAATGTGATTTTGAATTTTAGTTTCTGTAAGCAATTTTGGATGTCTCATATTTGTTTTGGCAAAGTGGTGAAGACAAAACAAAGATCGATGAGCAGATAGACTTGCCCCTCTCCTAACTCCACACAACTAGTAAGATGTGAGGGCTCATCACCGAGAGCTAGAAAGGGCACAAGTTGTGAAATGTGTTGAAATGGTAGTGATGAGAGATAGACAAAGCTTTGGTGGAACCAAATTAGGATGCTACAAGCTTACTCCACTCAAGTGACTTCATAGTTTTGGGATGCAACTTGCTTTGCAGTTTATCTAGACTTAGATCCTTAGATGGCCACATGGTAGACAAAATCAGGTTTTTAGGATTTTAATTCTCTTGGAATTTTGGACATCGATTCATTTGTTTTTGACTCAAGATTTTAAGATTTGAATTGTTTGTCTATGACCTTTTACGTTTATTTATCATGAGGACCCCCTATACCTTGCCCCATGCTACTAGTAAGAAGCGTGGGTTTATCACCATAGGCAAGGCATAGGCGAGTAAGGGCATTTCCATCCTTTCCCAACCCTACGTCACCAGATGCAAGCTCGTCACCAAAGTTTGGTGGGGCAAGGAAATGTGTAAAATTAAAATTTTTTGTTTGATCTATATTTGACTTGTTTACTTGAGTAAAATGTCAGTGTGTTTATTTCCAAAGAGATATTCATACGGGATAGATGTGACACCGTGAAGCTTCTAGAAAAGACCATAGGCAAGACACCTATCCTAAGAAGAAACCAAAAGTGAGAATAAACCCACAGATCTTGGCATGGTTACAGTTAAGACTTTGTCATGTCTAGCTTTATTTGATGAAATGATTCGAAATAGTTTGATGATATCATGGAAATGAAGAAGTATGATTAGAGTGTTTATGCCAACAACATCATGAGTTTGTAATGAATTGCTTTGAGAACAAATTCCTTGATCACAATTTTTGTACGAAACAAGCGAGACAAAATGATCCTAATCTATATGAAGATGCAATGTAGATATAATTATAAGTAGTGCTAGTTGCTTACGCGTAGAATCATTTGAGGTGTAGGGAATTGAATGTTTCGCCAAATTCCTCACCTTCTAGCGTACATAAGAGGTATGCACCATTTCCATAGTCCTTCATGACTCGGTATGGGCCCAACCATTTGGGCCGGAACTTCCTTCCTTCGCCGGTCTTTTTGTCGATTCAACTTGTCTAGCCTTAAAACTAGATCACCTTCATATATGTTGTGCTCATAGACCTTCTTGTTATACTTCCGGCACATCCGATCAGCATAGAATCTATGCCGCTATTCAGCATCTAACCTAGCTTCATCTAGACTTTCTATTTGGGAGAGATGTGCTTCTCTATAAGCGTCTTCATCTAGAATCCCTTTTAATGAAATGCGGAGACTGGGTATTTCAACCTCAAGTGGGAGAACTGCTTCTGCCCCGAATACTAGCGAGAAAGGAGTCACTCCTGTTGGTGTCCTTATTGAGGTTCGGTGGGCCCATAAGGCCGGATATAACTTCAAATTCCAATCTCGTTTGTTTTCTTTCACCATTTTAAGGAGAATGGATTTTAATGTTTTGTTTGTCGCCTCAGCCTATCCATTGGCTTGAGGGTAATATAATGAAGCCGTATGATGGCTTATTTTAAATTTATTGCACAATTCGTGAACTTTGTCATTCTTAAAAGAAGTTCCATTATCTGAGATAATGATTTGTGGGACACCGTACCTGCAAATGATTTGGTTCAAAATGAACTTGGCGATTACAGAACCCGGTACAGTAGTAAGAGGCATAGCCTCTACCCACTTGGTAAAATATTCGGTGGCCGTGATTATAAAATTATGGCCATCTATGGACGAGGGAGAGAATTTCCCTATCAAATCTAGGCCCCATGTGGAAAAGGGCCACGAGTAGCGATTGGTTGTAGAGCTTGTGCTGACATGTGAATCTCGTGGGAGAATTCTTGACACTTATGACATCTGCGTACAAAATCTACTACGTCGTGTTCTAGAGTGGGCCAGAAATAGCCCATTCGATGTATTTTTCGAGTGGTAGCATGGCCACCGAAGTGGCCTCCACACATCCCATTGTGAGATTCATGGAGAATCTTCTTGGATTCTTACGTGTCGACACATCTTAGAAGCATTCCATTGAATGCTTTTGATAGAGCACTTGCTCTATAATGACGTATTTAGCTACGATAATGCATAACCACCTTCTTCATTGTGGTGTAGCACCTTACGGATATGTATAGTCCATGATATAATTAATAATATCGGTGTACCAAGGACACTCGAGAGATAGAAGGTCGGTCGGACGTAGTATACAAACTCATCTGGAAATTCCGGATCTACTAGATCACCTCCATCTAATGGATTATCAGCTAACCAATCTGCAATGATTTGTCCTTTAACCAACTTCTGATTTACAAATGTTAATTCGAATTCTCCCATTAAGGTTATAAAATGCCCAGCCTTCTTAGACAAGGACCCTTGCGTGAGGAAAGTTCGTAAATGGTCCATTTTTACCATGACCCTTGTTTCTTGATTTAGCATGTAATGTCTTAAGCGTTTGGTTGCAAAGACTATGGTGAGGCATTCTCGTTCCGCTTGCGTGTAGCGTGTTTCATAGTCGAGCAATGTCTAGCTAATGAAGTAGATCACACGTTCTCTATTGTCATCATCTTCTTGAGCCAGCATACAGGCTAGCGAGACATTGGTGGCTCATGAATATAAAATTAATGGGTGATCTGGCTTAGGTGGCATTAACGTAGGTGGTGATAACAAGAAATGCTTAACTGCGTTGAAAGATTCATTGCAATCTTCGGTCCAATCAATGCTATAATATTTCTTGAGTAGATTGTTGATTGGATGAATGGCAAAACTTAAATCCGGGATGAATCTCCGGATCGCACCAAGTTTTCTCGAGAAATGATCTGATTCCAGATTCATCTAAAGGTGGGACCATTTCAAGGACAGCCCAAATTTTGGTTGGGTCAACATCGATCCCGCGTGATGATATAATGTAACCTAGGAGCTTCCCTCCTGTCACACCAAAGACACATTTTTCTGGATTTAGCATGACTCCGTATTCTATCAGACGTGAAAGAATGATGCGAAGCACTTCCGGATGGTCACAACACTTCTTGGCCTTAGCCAACAAGTCATCTATGTAGGATTCCACAATTTTGTGAATAAGATCATGAAATATATACGTCATAGCCCGCTGGTATGTAGCGCCAACGTTCTTGAGACTGAATGGCATAACAACATAGCAATAGGTTCCCCAAGGAGTTATAAATGTGGTTTTAGCTTGATCTTGTTCAGATATTCTGATTTGATTGTATCCCAAGAATCCATCCATGAGAGACAAAAGTTCAAATCCAGCTGTTGCATCAACAATGACATCTATGGATGGTAATGGGAAGTCGTCTTTAGGACATGCTTTGTTAATGTCTCGGAAGTCTATGCAGATGTGTATCTTTCCATTCTTTTTGAGAACAGAACGATATTAGATACCCATTGAGAGTAATCGACTGGTTTGATGAATCCTACTTGGAGGAGCTTTATTACCTCCTCTTTTACCATGAGAGCTACCTTGGGTTTCATTGGTCTTGATTTTTGCTTAACGGTTTTGCATCTGATTTAGTGACGAGGTTGTGCACCGCAATGTGTGGTGTAACCCTGTCATTTCTTTATAATTAAATGCAAATGCCTTCTGATGTTCCTTGAGGATCCGAGTGTGTATTTCTACTTCTAATGGAGTTAACGAGGATCCTAACTTCAATATCCTTGGCTCATCTTCATTCCGATGTTAATATCAATTGTTTCTTCAATTAAAGAAGCGTTACCTTCTTTAAATTCAAGAAAGGCTGGGGATAGCTCTAGCTCATCTCCATTCTCGACTGTGTATATGCTAAGTTTCTTTTGAGGGGGAAGCTCTGTCATGGGATTCCCATAATAGGAAGATGAATGTGGGATCAAAGATAAATCTATTGTGTGGTGGGCGAGATGTAATGCTGCATAGGTGTTTAAGAAATCAAGAGTGGTTGTATCACTATCGATGTGTTTTAGGATAGTAGATTTGTTTTCATTTCCATTTAAAAGAGGATTTGACATTATTTTTATCAATGGTTCATCATGAAGGGATACCATGAAACGGGTATCCTCTAACTTACTATTTGGAGTAAAGCATGATGCTGACGTTGCTATTGAATCAGCAAGGAGATTTTGTTCTCGTGGGATTGCTTCAATCGATATGAAGTCAAACTCCTTGCTTAAATTCAATATAGTTGTTTTGTAGAGCTGTAGGTGCTCGGCTTTGGTTTCATATACCTCAGCGACTTGGTTTGCTATCAATTGTGAGTCTCCTAACACCCTGATATTATCAACACCGATTCTCTTAGCTACGATGAGGCCAAGGAGGAGGGCTTCATACTCGGTGCCGTTGTTAGTGCATTCAAATTTTAGCTTAAAGGAAAATGGTAGGACTTTTCCCTCGGGAGAAGTAAGGATTACACCTACCCCAGCTCCGTAACGACATCTAGCTCCATCAAAATGGAGAGTCCAATACTTAGCTGGGAATATGGGTGCTGGGATATTTGTTGTGTTAACATCTTCTACCTCTACCATGCAGAGATCTACTACTGGGAGAGAACTGACACCTAGGGTGCACCCCATGCCTACAGAATCAAATGGTAGGAACATTGGTAGATCTTGTTCTAGTAATTTGACAATTTTTGCAGTAGTTCCTAATGATACTATTTTTACAGTGTTAGCCTCATCTTTGGGGGCTGGGGTTGTCTTGACTAGACTCATAGTCTCAAGATCTGTTGTAGGTACCAATTTTTCCTCTGGTTTTCACGTCGGTAGGTTTATTAAGTTGGTTCGTTGGGAGTTCAAACTCCGAGTGCATGCCTGGTCTTTTCTTTAAGTCAGCTAGGTGTACATCAAATGGTTTTGGATCACCTTTGGCTACGAATATCTTTCCTAAGTGTAAAAACCTTACTTCTTGAAATAGCGTAGAAGGGATTGCCTTCATGCGGTGTATCCATGGTTGGCCGAGGATCATATTATAGTTAGTTTCCCGATCTATAATATAAAACTCAGTCAAGATGGTTTTGGGTCCTAAGGTGACCGGTAATATTATAGTTCCAATTGAAGTGGCTTTAAGGTTGTCATAGCCTCTTAGCGTATTTCAAGTCATGGAACAATTGGTTTCTCCATACCCTAACTTTTGAAGGAAAGAAAAAGGGACTATGTTAATTGTTGCCCCATCGTCAACCATCGCACATTTCACATAATTGTTATAAACCCACACTTGCAAGTGTAAGGCCGGATCACCTCGGCGTGCAATCTCAGCATCTGTTGGCATTTTGTTTATTTCAAATATGAATTCAACATCCCTATCCGGCTGCCCCGGAGGATGGATATCAAAGTCTATATGGTTTACCTATGTTTTGGGAGGTGGAGTGATGCTAATTAGATGACCTAAACCCAATGCTTCTAAAAGAGCAGCCTGTGAGCAGGGGAGTTCTTTAATAAATCCAAAAAGGAGATGTGCGAGAAGGTTTTTGTTAGATCATTAATTAAATCATAAGCACCTACGGGTTTTGTTAATACTTGTTGGATGTTGTTTGTCCCTGGCAGGTGGCTTGGACTTGGCTGAGAGAAATACTCTCGTGTCCTTGTTATAGCTTCTATGGGTAGTTTGGCATCTAATTCCACTAAACCGACTATCTTTGGTCATGGCTGACTTCCTAGTTGTGGCGCAACTAATGGATTTAGCAAAGTTGAAGCTTCATGATCATTGTTTCCTGCAATTACACCCTTGTTTGTCCCACTTGGACTTAACTTGTTATTGTTGTGATTTGGGAGCGGATCATTGAAGATCTTGAGGGGTGCATTTTGAGGGGAAACTACCCCTGTAAAAGTATTTCAGTCTTTGGTGACATAGGATCTGCCAAGAACATATCTATGAAAAGTTGTCTTTGTTCATCGGCAAGTGTTGCATGAATTTATTATAGTCATGGTACGTTACTAGTGTCATGGCCCCAAATTTTTGGAAACCAAAATACGAATTAGGATTGTAATTCCTAGTTTGTTGGTTTGGTGCATATTGTGGCCCAAAACTTTGATCAAACTGTTGCCTATTAAAGTTTTGCGTTTGGTTTTTTTGGTTTGAATTCTGGTTTTGATACCTAGTTGAATTTTGATTTGGATCCCATGTAGGGATTTTCCGTTGTTGTTGTTGTTGTTCTTTGTGGATGATTAAAATCCACTGCATTGATTGTCAGGGTAAAGTTGTTGTTTCGTTGATTGTTTATTTGTGGTGGAGTATCCACAACATTTATCTTTGTAGCTTGATCGGTTACTCCATCCGTTGTCACTCCGTAATTTTTGTTAAGAATTTTAGGTCCTTGATTGACATTCGTGATAGTAGGATAAGTTGTAGTGTTTTGGTTGGAGGTGATTAACCTCCCGTTTGCTCCATATGTCTTGTGACCACTATCAATTTCCACTTGATCTATTCGGAGAGCACTTTCAAGTACTTCATCATAAGTTCTTAGTGGAAACTTTTGGACTTCTTCCTTTACCTCTCTACTAAGAGAATGAAGGAATAAATTGCATAGTTCCATCTCGATTCATGTTCGAGCACTTTCGCCGAAGAATAGAAAAGCTGTGCGCCACCTCTGGATGAAATGGGCAATGATGATTCATTATGTTCTGTTTAATGTGCAAGAATTCCCTGATTCCTATCCTTAATAGTTTGTTCATGTCAAAGGCCTTGATGAACTCTAACACGAGCTGCTTGAACGAATGGATGAAAGCCTCGGGTATTCTATAATACCAATCGAGAGCGATACCTTCCAAAGTTTTGGGAAATATTTTAGCAACAACCCCATCCCAAGGGAGTAATTCTCGAATGGCCGTAGCGTAAGCCTTGATATGGGCATTTGGATCTCCCTCACCTTTGTATTTGGGTAAATTGGGAAGAGGTCTTGGAAGCATGACGCTTCGTATGGTGAAATCTAAGGGCTCTTTCAAGTATTCTGAATATGTCCCTATCGCATAGGTTTCGACCATTGATGGTTCCTGTTGAGGGAGTGGAGGTGGAATGGGTTGTTGATATGGCATTGCATATGCATTGGTAGGAGCATAAGGGAACCCCGTGGTTGAGTAAACATACCGAGAGAGGAGAACATATCCCCTTGTGCTGATTTGGAGTACATGTTTAAGTATGAAGGGGTATTGTCCAAGAATGAATTATTTTGTACCAGACCGGGAGGTATTGGAACGGTGTTAGAAACAGTGGTTCTAATCAGCGTTTGTTGTGAATACGAAGGAGTCTACCTAACATGCCTATTCCTATGAGGAGGTCTATTTGGATAGGTTTGGAATTTCCTGCATGAGTCAAGAATGGTGATTTACCTAGGCAAGTTCTAACCCTCTCACTTTTTCTACTAATGTTGAAATGACTTCATTTGGTGAAGTCACGGTGTTTTGCTTTAGCGGTGTCTGTTGTATATCATGGTGTTGTATAGGCATGTGATATCCTGCTATGAATTGATCGCTACCCTGCCAAGTTTCCCCAAGGGCATTTCCTATATGTAGTGGCATGGAGGTATTTTCTTGAAAAGAGACCTCGGGTTGTGTTTGTAAACCTCCTATAGGTGGGTACATATTTCGAGAATGTTGTTCATTCCTAACATAACGTACCAAATGTTCATCATCTAAACCTAGGTACGGGTTAGATTGTCTACTAATTTGTGGTCTAAGTAGTACCTGAGGAGATGAACTTGACTCTCCTATGAGCATCATATTGTTCAAGCTTCTTGAAGGCTCTGTTTGCCGTGTTTGAGTGAACTGATCCAACTCTTCTATTTGGAAAGATGAGTTATATCTGATCCTTGGAGATGGAGTTTGTGTTGATAATTGGTTATCTGAATAGTTGTCACCCCATACCGAGAGCGAGGGTGATGACTGTCTATTCAGTTGAGCATAGTATGCCTCAAGACCTAAGAGAGGTCTATCATATGCATCGAATCCTGACATATTCGGGGTATATGAATACCCACAGAATAATGGGAAGGAGTGAAGGTGATGGTGAAAGCTAATGAGGTAGTAAAGATGAAAGAGTTGTTTTTAATTTGAAAGAACCAGTAGAAATTTGACTCCAGACTAGAAAGTAGAAAGCTTTACGTCGGTTCACCAATTTTGTATGATGGAAAAGTGACAAGCGAGCATGGGAATCTACAAGTAACTTTTCCTCACACCCGACCTCCCAAGGTCATGCCGAGACAGCCGGTGGGGATGGAATATGTGTGGGATGTAGACAAGCTAATTGGGAAATCTGATATCTTCGACACGCACTAGTGGAAATTGAAAATCTAAGGCAAATAAGGCCCTTCTAACCTGAATGGTGTGATAGATCGATCAGCAAGGATGACTACTCGAAGGCTCCAATCAATATTGAGCTCTGGCGTGATTCGGTCTATAGGTTGTGGAATACGTGGAAAATGACCTGGGATAGTTTCGTGTATATTTCTAGATAAGGTCATAGGGTGGATTGGTAACTATATCTGACTCTATGGGTGATTCTCTGCCTAGTCCAGAATTCTTTAGCTTTGTTAGCTGCTATGTCTAGGAAGGATAACTGTTCGATGATGATAGGTGGAAGTGGAGTAGATCTGAATACTAGTATACGTAGGCTAGCATCTATGTTTGATTCACCTATGGGCTCGTTGGGCTGTGGGATTTGTGGGTCGTAACCAAAGATTCATATTTGTTGTGGTCCTGTTATGGTCATGTGCGGAATCAATCCCTAATCCCTAGTATCTAATAGTCATATGCCTTTTCAGCTTCTATATTCAGAATTAATAATTGTGCGATCTTCTCAGAATATCTTACAGGCGTTTGTGCAACCTGAATTCTCAAGCTAGTATCTATGTCTGTGAGAGTATCTCCTGTGTCTGGCTGTGGGACCAAAGGATCACAACCAAAGGTCTACTCTCTTTCAAACCCTTCTACAGTCATGCGAGTATGAACCTAGGGTAATTTGTAGTTTGGTTGATTTGACTAAAACATGTGCACTTTTTCGTCTTCTATGTTTAACCCGCTTAATCGGGAACTAATTTGTTGTAAGTTTACCATTTCTTGGAAGACTTGGATCCTGAGATTCTGATCTATATCAGTTATGGCTGTGACGAGATTGGGTTGGAGCACAATT
This sequence comes from Taxus wallichiana var. yunnanensis, assembly GCA_018340775.1. Taxonomy (NCBI): domain Eukaryota; kingdom Viridiplantae; phylum Streptophyta; class Pinopsida; order Cupressales; family Taxaceae; genus Taxus; species Taxus wallichiana. Next base: position 199,048,964 of record CM031244.1, read on the forward strand.
GGCTCGAATGTGTATTCCCTAGGCTCTCTAGGTCCCGTGATTGTCATACAAAAGAAAGTTATATAAATCTAACTAATGACAGAATAAACTAATTGTGAAAGATATGTCTATGTATATTCCTAAATCTGATATATCTATCTACTAAACATAATTTAAAGAAAAACTATCTAATATATCTAGAATTGATAGTTTAGAATAACAAATTAAAACAAACAAGATAACCGAGTATAGCTATTTGTTTGTGTAACTGTGAACCTATTCTAAATAATGAAATAATTGATCTAGTCTATTTGCAAGACTCTCGATCCTACCTCAGAAGTGAGAAATGAATCATAGTTTCTCAGAAACTATCAATCCCCATAGCTTCCTTGGCAATATCGAAAGTAAAATTGACTAAAATAAAGTGATTGGCTACTCTATTTGATATGCTTCTAATTAGAACTTTGAAAGCTAGAACCTGGATTCTGTAGAGAACAGTGGCGAATCTGATGGTGTGTGTGGCTGTCCCCGAGTGTGATCTCCTCGTTCCTTCATGTTCACTTGGATCTAGAAAAGCATGTAATGCTAGCATCAACAAGTAGATATTGGGATAAAGGCAACTTAGGATATAGACTCGAATATAATGTGAGTAGGAGAGAGATAGCGCAAGAGTACAGAGCTTAGCTTATGTAATTCCTAGCGGGATTTATTGTGATTCATGCAACATAAAACGTCCAGAACTTGAAACTATCCTGTTTGAAGAACAAAACCTGCAACTTTAATGGCTTCCTATTGAAAATGAACTATTCTACTCCAATGGATTGGATAAAATATCAACAGCACTTACACAAGATGGATATGTGGCTTCCTAATAGAAAAACAACACTAACTAGGCATGCAATGAAAGAAAATAAGAATTCTAAATAAAATGAAAGACTAATCTATTGCAATGAGAAATTCAGAGGAAAATTTTGAGGGGCCATTTGCTTGAGCACAAGCCAACTATTTATAGCATTTGGATTTACCCAAGGTAAAAACCAAATGGAACTCTTAAACTATAAACAATGGCAAAACACTATTCCAGGGAACCATAATAATTAATGCAAGCTTATGGCGGTGAAAAAATCTGGTGAATCGTTGAAATTTATGTGAGTCATGTTAAAAGAGCATTCTAGAAAACGCGTAAAGGACCACCACCCTGCATAGGGCAGCGGTCACGAGACCACCACCCAGGCGAGGCAGCGGTTTCATAATTGAAGAGCAAAAGGTTAAGAAAAGAGGGAAAAAGAGAAAAACAAAGCATGCGGGGGCTAAGCAGGGCATGCGGGATGTTAACACACACTTGGAGGGCTTTTCTGGATCCCGAACACCTTGCGAGGAGACCTGTATCATCATTGGGGTACGTGTTACGTTGTTCCAATGGTGCAAGTACCCTAAAATTTTTGGTACTTACACTCACCTTCCTCCACTCTTCATCATCTCATTCTTCTTCTTATATTTAAGTCTTCAAGTCACACACACTTAATCACATGTACAAGGATGATTCTCACTTTTTCATCAACTCTTTCTCTCTCTCAATATATGCACCAAAAATATGATTTTCTTACATAGTCAAACATAAATATACATTATTGTTACATTATCCAATGCCTCTTCATTTCCCCTTTAAAAACACTTCACCTTATCAGTTCCTCAACTTGTCAAGGGATCTTGGATGAAATCACCTGAAACTGCTAAAATATAATCATTACTTTTACAATATGTTAGTTATAAGTATTGACCCTTCATGATATTTTCATGAAACCTCTTACATCTATGAGGATCTGGAAAATACTCCTCAAATTGCTACACCTCTGAAGTAACTAAAGACCTTTCATATTCTACTTGACATCTGACTTGTAATTGTCTTTTTTTAGTTTGTCCTCTTCTTCCTAATGTAGGAATCTTTTTTATTTTAGCTAATGAAGCTCATGCCAAGTGTTATGATGAAGTGCTAATGTTAAAATATACCTATCCTTGTCTTATAAAATATTATCAATAATTAAAAAATGCCATTTTACCTTCAAGTCTTCATTGGAGCTCATATCTTCAACTAGGTGCATGGTTTTCAAAAAAAGTCTTCATTGAGTGTAAGAAACACATTTCTAGATCTTGTAATGAAATAAAAAAGGTAAGAGGGATATTAAATATGTATACAACATGATATCAAGCTTGTAGTTATTATTATTAGAGTAGGAGGCTTACATTTCAACACATCTTCTCAACTAGTTTTGCACAATCGTTCCTTCCTCAAAAACTAGTTACAAGATTGCTTCACTAAAACTATTGCATGTAAAATAAAAACTTATTGATGCTTTGAGAATGATTTTAGAGACCTGAATTTCACATTTAAAAACTTGGAATAACTCAAACACCTTATTTCTCATCAAGACACCCTTAGTTGAAGAAGGTCCTAATGGAGTTGCAGACCCAAAAATCAGTCCTCACAAAATGAGTTAGTTCACCCATCAAATCATTTTATTATGTCTCATACCATACCTTTATATAAATATCTTGACCTTATTAATATTTTCATCTTGCTATAAAGCTTAATTTTAAAGTTTTTTCATGAATATTCTTACATTAATGGGACAACTCAAACTAGGTTTTAGACTATAAAAACCAGTCTTGTTTTAGATTATTGCTAACTTTAAGAACAAATTTCATGCCAAACCAAACCATGAAACACATCACTAGGTACCTCTAATTAAATTTTAAACACTTAATTATAGGGGTTATATGGGGAATTTTACATTTGTACCTATATTTCTCGAGACCTACTTGACTCGACCTAAAGTGGATAGTTTGGACCATTTGAGCTTGGACACACAAACACTTCACTAACTCAAGTAAGAGGCTTAGAAATGTTGTATTGGAGCTGTTTCAACAATCCATTATCATATATTGCTTTAACAACATGCATTTGCATCATCATCCCTTCAATCCATCTTGACTAGTTTTAGCTCTTCTAGCCCTTAAGAAGTAGGTTGTCTTGGTTGACTGTTTCACAAAATTTATACAAAGACCATACCTAAAAATATTCATGGAAACTTGGGGCACATCTAAATCTTGCTCCCATACCAATATTTTCAACCAAAAACCTTCATCACATGAATGTACATGCACATTTCTTCAAACCAAACACATTTCATTGCCTTACAAGTTCACCTAGAGAATGCAATGACCTCCAAATTGAAGTAGAGGGAGTCTTCTAGATGCTTGAATCATCACATCATATTTCCCAAGTGATTTCATGACCTAAATCTTTAGTTCTTCTCCATCACTTTCACATGAGGGTTTGGAACCTCCTTAACTTGTTAAACATCATTCATAAAGTATAGACCATCATTATAAATCAGTAGTATTGAAAAATTTTGTAGACTCAATGCCTCAATATTGATGAAGATATTAGACCACCATGAAAATTTTTTATGTTAAAATTAACACCTCAAAATTCACCCTCAAGATAGAAATGGTCATTTCAAGATCTTGTTAACACAAAAACTCACTTTTCATCCTTATCCCTTTGAATTTTGACTTGAATTTTGACCACAACACTATGTTGACCTCTTTCACATGTCACATGTCTCGTTTTATTATTCACTCTCTTGAAAATCATCATCTACCATGGTTTTTACATGCTCTCCTACCTTATTCTACAAAAAATATGTCTTCATAATGCCTTTTACCTACCTCTACCAGTTGAATTATGACTTGTAACACCTTCCACATGATCTATAACATGTTGCATCACTCTCCTCAAGTTTATAATACCCTACTTTATCTTGCATTACTCCATACTCCAAGCTATGCTTGCACTAGGTATTTGAATCAAGCCTAGTCAAGTTTGTTTCACCTCATAATTCATGAACATGTCCTATTTTCATTATGTACCTACCTTAACATGCCCTCTTCATGCTTTCTAGGCCTTGACCATGCTTCTCCATCTACCTCATGTCTTCATTCCACTATTCTAGGTCATCCTACTGACTAGGCCTAAGGATTAGGCCTACTGGACCAAACCAATCTCACTTTGTCTTCACCCTTGCAATTAAGTCACACCTAGTTTATTCCTGAAATCATCATTTAAAGCCTCCTCTAGACCTCATTTACCTTTTTCATCAATGAGTATATATCTTTTCATCAATGACAACTTAATAACTCACATTCCAATACTTTGTACTCCATCCTCAACTTCTTTCTCTTGCTATGATCTAACCGACCTAAAACTAGATATTCTTCTTCTTCTTTGAACTATTGTTCTTCTTCTTCTTCTTCTTCTTCTTCTTGAGTCTTCCCGCATCGGTGCTTGGGAATCCTCAATGCATGTTTCATTGGTGGTTATGGCATTATGGAATCCTATAATTCAACTTCTTTCCCATCATTTTTTGTTCAAGGACGACATATACCCTACATGCTTCCTTGCTAACTACTAGGGTCACGATCAGATTGAGGTCCATCATGTCATACTTTATAGTGTCAAGGTACATTTGCCTTATGCACATATCCATATTTCTTCCTCAAAGTATGGTAATATGCATCCACCCTATCTACATTTAACTTTAGGTTTTTTGTGTCCTTGATCCTGGTCATAAGCACCGAAAGCGATTGGTAGTGAATGTAAATGAAAGTTCTCACCACACCCCAAAATCTCCATCCTTAAAAAAAAGCATACAAGGCTAAAGTGTTACATTAATACAAACTTTGCATGTTTTTTAAGTAGCAATGGTAATTCCTTGGTACATGCCATTCATTCTTAAATGCTTCACACATCTTCCTATACCACCTTTCAATGTGTGAATTATGATGGTTATTAATTCTTCCATTACAAGTGAAGCTAGAAAACCTCTTATCTCGGGGACTTGTCTTCAAGAGGATGCACCCACATCTTATCTTCTAGGCCATCTAGAACTATAATCTCCAAAAATACTATCAAGAGGAGGATTGATCCCCAGTGATTGTTATTGCCGAATCACAAGACCCTCTCCTCTTTTATACAAGTGCATATACTTGAACTCACGGTGTGATTGGATAACATGGGTACTATCTCCAAGTTGTGGGACTTGCTACTTGAGATAGACCTCTAGAGAAATCTGGTTCTTGCTCCTAAACTACCTACCACAATCTACTCTAATGCAGGGGAAACTAACTATTCTAATCTAAATTTCCAAGGGACCAGGGAGAGAGAATGCATAAAATGAAATCCTACACTAAAGCGGTGATACACCAGAAAAGGAGTGGTGAACACTTCTAGTTTTGCAGATAGACACAGATCATGGAATGCAACATAAACATCATGCACAAACTGATAAGATGTAATTGAAAGTCTGAAATGAAGCAAACAACACAACCAAAGGATTGCTGAAAATTGATCACAGAGCCTGTATTGTCATTTCCACTGTCAAAATCCTTGCATTACAACATCAAAAAGGTAGAAAACCTGTTACCACCATCAAGAGGTCTGATACTTGCAAAAATCACTTGTTGAAGGTGAAAGAAGAAGCTTGCTATCCAAAGAAATGTCCCCCCAAAAAAATGAGCCAAATCTGGCTTTTACAATGCATGGGTCGAGCCCAGGAGAGAGAAAATGTGTAAAAACGTGGGAGCCATTCCTCATTGAATGAAGATGCATTAAAATAGCATGGGCATCCTTATAGACCCATGCCCTGACATTTTTGGCCATACTGAAGGAGAATGCGACCCATTTTGCATTAAAACTGGTTGTTGAAACATCATTTCTGGCCATTACCACGTGCCAGAGGTATTTTCGATTTTATCTCTCCAAACTCCATCAAAATGAAAAAATTACCCCAGAATCTTGTAGATAATTTCACTAGCTTTCCATTGATATAAAGAACGTGAAAAACTGAGCTCTGGATCGAAAGATATGGCGATTTGAAGTTTTAGTGCAAAACAGGGCCCAATCGGGTCGGCGGGCAAAAAGTTTGAATTTTTTACCCGTTTGGTTTTTGGAAATTTTTTAAATTTTCCCCGTGCTCTGCCACTTGGATGACATGTGTCAGGCTCTGATTCGTCTACAGGCTCATCCTTTGAAAATTTCTTTCGGGCCCTTCCTTAAAAATTTTGCCACTTGGACACGTGGCACTATTTTATTGGCTCGGGCCTGAGGGGCGCACTTTGCCCTTCGAAAATTTGGCATTTTTCACTTTGGGAAAATTTCCCATTTCCCCCCCATGCTCTACCACTTGGATGACACATGTCAAGATTCCATTCGATGGCGGGGCGGGCCAAAACTTTTACCTTTGAAAACTTTGACTGAAACTTGGAAAATTTTCTAAGTCCTCTTTTCCCTGCCACTTCCTGGGACACATTCTCCCGCATCGGCTGATTCGGGCTTCCTTGTCCCTGCTTGCGGATTTTTCACCTTTTCATGTCTCACACATCCCTCGCGTACTTTTTTCCTGGCTGTCCCAGATGAATACCTCCGAACTACCCGAAATGGATTGTCTTTCGGCAAACCGGCCGATTCGCGTCCCACGCGTACTTTTGTCCTCGATTGTCCCGGATGAATATCTCCGAACTACCCGAAATGGACTGCTTTCAAAAATCAGTTGATTCACATCCCGCATACTTTTTCCTAGCTATCCCAACCCGTGTGAAACAAAAAAAAACTTGGACGATTTTTCCTGCTTTCCGGTTCGGCTTTTCACGTCCCTCACGTCCCGACGTCCCAACTGTCCCGTGGACCGCCTGGGACAAAAATGTCTGACTTAGCTGATTTTCTTGGTTTTTCAGCCCCAAGCTTGGTACGACAAACCTCGGTATGACCCAAACCCTTTAAACCCAAAATGCTTTAAAACAGTCCTGCAACCTTATTTTTTGCATTTTTTCCATTTTCTCAACTTGTTGGGATTTCTTCTTAGATGGGAGAGTTAGAGAAGCCGAGGGGACCCCAAAAACATGATTTTGGGCCTCAAATCAATCTACTTGCTCGGGACTGAATAATTTGATGCATGTTATCAAAATTACCTTGAGGGTGAATTTTGGATAAAAGTGATATTCTCCCTCATTAATTTTATACCTTATCCTATTCCATAATTCCTTTGGTTATGTATAGGGTGATATTATATTTAGTTTTTTTTCCCATTTTGTGCACGATGTGAAGGATTTTTTTCACCTCATATGAGTTCTCTAAGGGTCCTAACTTATAATTCACAATTCACTGGCCACTCTAGTAATAGGGATAGTAATCTTTCCAATGTCAAATGCACACTTCCCCCTCTCGTATTGCAACAACATGGCCATTTCCTTAATATTTGGGTCATCGTGTAGATCCATCTCTATTTCTTCCCCTATGTTGCATAGACCAGTGACTTTGCTGATCAACCCGATGGTTAAACTCATCCTTATACCTATGAAATACAAGTATTCTTCATGTACACATGACATAAACCACTAGAGAAATCACGCGAGATTTCCAAAATAAGGTATTTCGAATAACTAAAGGACCCCAACTTCCTCCGAGTCCCGTGCATATAATCATCCAATATTATCTGCTCTTCCATAGTCCTCATACCTAGCTCACATAAAATATCCTTCTTTATGGCCACCTTGTGCCCCTATGCACAATGATTGTCCTCGATAATCTTGCAATTACAAAGATTTTATGCCCAACGCTTCCTAACTATCACCATTGGTTGATATTGTAGCTCTAAGAACCAATCCTTGAGTGCCTCATCAATAACCTTCTTCTAGTCCTTCTGCTCGCCTTGGTGCCATTTTTCTCTTTCCAGCTAGTTCATATTCCAAATAAATGTGATTTGTGCCCTCAATGCCACAATATTAACCAAAGACTTTAATTGTGTAAATCCTTTCTCTAGTGACAATATTTTCTTTATCTTTCTTAACCCTTATACATTCTTATTTAACTTTGTGCCCTAATTGGTGCCCTAGCTCAGTAAACCCTATCATTCTATCTTAATTCATGAACTTACACTTGGCGTCTTCCTCCCAAAACCTTCAACTAAATAATACTTCTCACAAGGATCTCTCAAATGTTAAGGTCTATATGTGTACTCACTCGCTCCGCACATGCGTCTGCTATCTAATTTGTTCTTCACACTTATGTTCTTCATACTTATGACTTAAGCTCTTCAATCACACAAGTTATAAAAATAAAGGTAGGAAATACTTCAACCACACTCCTTTTATGGATTTTTAATTTTTATTATATTAATTGCACTCTACCTACCACTATTTTTAGATGCACTTTTTTATTTTTCCATTAATTTTTCCTTTACTTTCTTCCATGTGTGGTAGTCATAACCTTCTAGCATGGTACTACTTCCTAGGATATAGATTATCTTCTGCATATCTTCTTGTGCCACACATATTCTTTGTCTATGCTACTTACCAATTAGTCTAACTTATTGCTGCCTCCATCATGCATTACACTGCATGACTCTCCATTCACATGGTTTCCCATCTAAGAAGTTCTATTCCCTTCCAGTACCAATATCATTAAGTACATATGACACTTCCTTTCTCACACCACCATATATTTTAATCATGAACCATTCTCTCACATTATTACACACACCAAAAATTTTCTTTGACTAGTACATGTTCATTCCTTCCCATTCTCCCGTCTCATACCAATGTATGATTTCCTATCGCTTCTTAAGGAGTACCAACATCACATTTTCTATTCTTGTGTGTGATTTCATTTACCTCACCGCACACTAAAATTATGAGTGGTCCTCTATGCATTAGTCTAACATAGAGTAATCATATCCTACCAAAACCAAACATAAAGGGAAATCTAAAATAAATGGTAAGACTACCTTATTACAAAAAAAAGAGCTTATTTATAGTAGGGATTTATACTAATCCCATTGAAGTAACCAGAAACATAGTGCCATCCATTATCTGTAATTGACATGTGCCTAATTTCAATATCTAAGTTACTACAAAAGGTCCCAACTAATACACTTTACACTTTCCAGGATGACACACAAGCTTAGAGTCATACAAGAGCACCATTTTCCCTACTATAAAAGACTTATTCTTAATATGCCTATCATACCAAGAATTCAGTCTATATTTATTTTTCTTCTAAATCCATCACAAAATGATGTACATCTCATCTAATCGAATCGGTTTATCAATGCGTTCTCTATTTATTTCTCATCATCCAATCTTCCCGCGCATGTAATATGTATGGAGGGTAACATAAACTCTCTGGAAAAACCACCTCTGTGTCAAAACCAACTAAAAAGGTGTGTCATTATTCAACCTTTTATAAGATGTTTTGCATGCCCATAAAATTGATGATACCTTATCATCACAATCCTTCCTTCTAACATCACATATTTTTGTGAAGGTATTTCCCATAATCTTATTGAAAGTGCAGTAGTTCCATTATATTTTGGGTGATAGTGTAGTATTATGGTGTGCCACCATAAACTCTACTAATAAGATTATAATAGTCTGATTTAGAGAAAAAATTCTCTATCACTTGTAAAACTCAATGGATAACCATACCTGCTAATGACATTTTCCCATAAAAACCAAGTTGTTATTGCTACATGTAATCCTTTGTAAGCGCATCCTTTTCCCACCTTGTTAAGTAATATGTGCATGTAATGATATATAACACAATTTTCATGCGTTTAAGTGGTGCAATGGGGCCCACAGAGTCAATTTCCTATTTCTCAAATGGATCTACACTCGCTATAGGTCACAACGACATCTCATCCCTATTTCCTAGCTTTCCTATCCTCTAAAAATGGTCACAAACCTTGAAAAATGCCTTGGTATCCTTATACAAGTGTTTCCCACCACAATTTTTAAGTAATATTTTATGCACTATTACTTCTCCTACATAATGTTCGCCACCTATTCCACTATGCACCTGTTCCATTATAGCTTCATAATCATGTTCCAACACACATCTGCATAAGACCAAATCTATACCCATTTTTACAAATATCCTCTAATTAACTCGGTAGGGGCATCAAAATCACAAGCTACTTATTCTCCGAGGTATTCATTCCTTTAGAACAAACCTAATGTATGAGAACAACTGCAATATATTATAAATTAGTCGATGTGGTTCAACCTAAAAATTAAGCATCCGGTATAATATCTTGTATGATTTGCACATATTCACCAAAATTAATACTTGAAAAATTATTAGGTCCTAAATTTATATTTCCAAGCTTTACTATAACTTAGAAATAAAAATCCTAGAAGAGAAGGATCCAGTGGTAGATGCACCCCTAAAAAACTGGCTTATTGACTAATTACTTCAATGCCATATGATTTGTATAGAATATAAATGGTGTGGTCATCAAGTGCTTCCTTAACTTATGAAGCACATATATCATCGACAATGCTTCATGCTTCATAGTGTAATTTTTTTCAGTTGGTGTCAATTTCCTACTCACAAAACATATGGAATGATCAACATTATCATCACCTGGTTACGCCAACACCGCTCCAATAATTTGTACCATAAACATCGACATGTGATTTATTAAAAATAGTATTAAATCTAATTTCAGAGTAACTAACAATATACATCTGATAAAATATAATAAAATAAAAAATGATAAATGCTCAAGCAATGTAAGACTATAAGTAAAAGGAAGAGATAGGTAAATTAGCTGATTCATGTGTGATATGTAGATAGTTGGGATTGTGTATATGTTGGATTTGATAGGAAATGATCTCATAAGAGATCTTTAAGAGTTTTGGGGCTTTGAAATGAGCTAGACAGGGGCACCCACAAGAGGACAGAGGCACTGGTGTTGATGTCCTATTCTCGAGTGCTAGTGATTGTGTGAATCTCTAGGATCTACTTCATTTCTAGGTCTAAAGGCCTTCACTCTAATATCTACTTTGTCACTATAAATTCATCATTAGGGTTTTGAAAATACCTGTACATGCAAAATAAAACCCTAGCTACCTGTATAAGCTCACAAACACATTAAATATGAATAAAATATGCAATATGTGAAGTTATATCGACCTCAACAAATCACTCGATGAGTGAACTTAGTACCGAGCGCTACACTACATTCCGAATCCATGTAGTTATTTTTGCTTGTTTATGAAATAGTGTCTTTAGTTTCCCTCTCACTAATGATGCCAAGATAGTGGGTGTTTCACCATTTTATTTACATTTTTGAAATGTTACGAAAGAGATAAGGGTAAGGGCCAAGGAGGAATACCTATTTTTTTGGTTTGTTGGAGGTTAATGCGCACATTTTGACTTCTCAATCTATCTGCTGATTGTGAGAGATTCCTTTTGGCTACAAGGAATTACCCAAATAGAAAACAAGACCACCAAATAAGAGTTAAACAATATATGATAGTGGAATGCCTAGCATGTGCTAGATTCGGGAAGTGTGATACTTCTTAGAAGGCTGTCAATCCACTGTTTTATAAAAAAATTAGTAGGTTATAGGTTGTTCGGGTGGTGCGGAGTCACGAGACAAGGTCTTAGCGAGAATAGGGTGAGGTGTTTGGGTTGTTTTGATAGGTGGGTGGTTACTGGTTTACACATTATTGGAAAACATAGAGACTGATGTAAGTTAGGAAGAACTGATGACGGTTATGGGTAACAGAGCATTGGTAGAGGCGAGATGATAAGATTCAATAAGATTTGTTAGTGTGGTTTTGGTTGAGGTCAGCCCGAGATGCTAGAGGGTGTGACGAGGTATATGGGGATCTTAGGAACACTCATAAATATGTAGAGGTTGGGTATAGGTGTGTTTTTATGGTGTGGGTGGAGGAATGGTTAGGTTTACCGGAAAGTAAATGGTAGGGGAAAGGAGAATACAAGTAGGAAATTGATAACAACAATAGAGGAACCCAATAGACTGAAGTAGAAATAGATGATGCAGGTAAAAGTGTACTTACTAGTGTTGCAAGTCCAATGGCTATGTGGTGGTGATGATCAATTGGTGGGATAGAGCTTGGTGTCATAGTGATGCTTCCTGAAATATTACCATGAGTGCAATACCTCTAGATCTATCCTGGTGATGGTTATGGATGTCTATAGGTACGAAACAGATTTGGTTCTACTTGTAAGCAGTTCTGTTCTCGTCTTCTTGATCTTAGAATGTGCTGACCCAAAAATAAGGTTACCAAGGTGAATAAATGGTAACCGACGATGGTTCTTGGTTGACCAGTGTCGGTTTCGGGATGACCGGTGCCGGTTAAGGTGGGAATTCCTAGGTTTACTAAAAATGGCAGATCTCACATCATTTGGGTCAGGTTCATTCATTTATTTGCGGACTGGAATGGACGTTATTTTTTTTTATGAGTGGGAAGGTAGTTAGAGGAATAATAGGATTTGATTTTTAGGGTTGAACTAAGTCTTATTCATTTATGGAAACATGTTATGAATAGGTCTATGGTGAGGTGTCTAGGTGAGGTGGGCATCCATTTAATTAAAGTAATTAAATTAATAATGGGGTGAGGATGGGTATTAATTTAATTATAAATAATTAAATTAATATTAATGTGGGGTATAAGGGTCATGGTTAGGTGAATGTGTTTAAGTTAGTTATTTGAAAGGGGACCAAGGGGAGTGTGACCCAATTTTGGTGTCTACATTTTCCCCTTTTGTCACATGGCTTATATTGGTAAGCGGTGTTGACAAAAATAGGAAATGGTTGTGTCAAGTGTAAGTGAGGGTGGTGTTTCCCAACCGTGGTGAAGGTAACCCCATCAAACTAAGAATAGATGAGGTGAGATACGAAGCCTTGAGTAGTTTGATAAAATGAGGAGGTGGGAAGATGAAGATTAGTGGGCACATTGGGTGAAGGAAAAAGGTCAAATCAGGTAAACAAGTAAATGGGCTAGGGGAAAAGGTAGTACCAGTTAAATGTACAAACTCGTTGGAAACTGAGGCAAGGTACTAGGTTGAGAAGCTTTCAAACTCTATGTTGACTAAGGTTGATAGGTCTATCCAAACATGGTTGAAGTGATTCTGGTATCCAAGGTATAGGATATGGTGCGGAAACACAACGAGGCTAGGTGTAGGAATGTTTAGGTATGTTTCAGTACACCTAAGGTCAAGTTAGGTTAAACAACATGGTAATAGGAAAGGTAAGGTCGGTAGGCCAAACAACACGGGAACCACATCATAAGTTACAATGAGCAAGAAGGTTCAAAGGTCACAAAAAGTGGTTCAGGTCAAGGTATATAGGTAATGACATGGGTAAGGCCAAGGTGTAGGTAAAATAACAATGCCTAAGATGCAGTAAAGGTAATGTAAGGGTAGGTTGGGTTTATAGGTATGGTTCAATGGGTGTCCGGGATGATAAAAAAGGTGTGTGGGCACAAATGGTTGCATAGGAAAAAGGAAGTTTAGCAAGACCAAACAATTATAAGGGTTGAACGATGTCGGTTATAGGGTGATCAAGTCGATTGGCTAGGGCACAAATAGGACTAGCGTCGGTTAGGTCGGGTGGGTTTATAAAACAAAAATTTCATATTTTATGGAATCATTGTTGTATTGTACCATTGGAGAAAATGATAGAGCTGTTTGAATTTTTGTTGCTTTTGAATAGGAAAGGATAGAGGATTATACTAGACCGAGGTGGAGAGATTTGGGTGGTGAGAGGAGTGAGGTAGATGGGTCCATGAGATTGGGCAGACTAATTTGATTGGTGGAGAGATTCAAGGTAGATTTTGGCATGGAAGAGGTGGGAGAAGGTTCGAGTGGGCCACCAACATAATGGGCTAGACATGCCCCCACAGAGACAGCATCAATCCCATTCCTCATTTGTTAGGTAGATTTGTTTATAGAAATCAGGTTAGGGTAAAATGGGTTTTGGGGGAAATTAATTTTGAATTTGGGAAGAAAATGGGTGAAATAGGAATGGAGGAAGGTGTAGTTAGGTGAATGAGGGTGGGGGAGGGGTTGAGGTTGATTTGGGTAGGAATGGGTGGGTAGTTAGAGAGAAATGGGGAATTTTGAGAGAAATAGGGTAGGGTTTTCACGGATTTTTGATGTGACAAAGTGACCGACGTTGGTCAAGGGTTAGCTAACATTGGTGGGAGTAAGCCAACATTGGTCACGATGGGGTGATGATGCCGCTTTTGGGAGATCGTCTTTGGCTAAGATGAACTGATACCGATCAAAATTGAGAGAAAATGGACTAAGAGATGAGCAAGGGTGGTTGGATGAGGGAGGAAGGTATTGTTGAATGAAAATAGATAGGGTAATAGTTATAGGTGGGGGTAAAGGGTGAATGTAGTTATGGTAAAGGTTTAATTATGTGATTGTTTATTGGATGCAGGTGAGGGACTAGTTACAAATGAAGGATAGGGTACCACCCCTATTAGTAGCGAGTATGAAGGAGTTTGATGACAGGAGTGGCAACATATTGAAGAGGTTGGTTTGATTGGGGTCAGACACTACCGACATGTAGTCCAAGAGCCAAGTTTGATGGTCACCCTCATCGACATATGGGATTTGGCAACCAACACATTTCATTTTCTGACAGGTGAGATGATCGTCAGCTTAGAGGATATGTATAGGATGCTATGGCTTCTGATAGTAGGGACGTAGGTGTATTCGATTTATTTAGATGCATATGAGGATCTGATGCTAATAATGTTTGGTGAGGGGCTGGTGGAGTTGAGGTTCGATAACGCCAACATGAATTATGGAGATATGTACGAGCCCATCGGGAGGATATGAGGCTAGTAGTTCTGATGATGGAGGTAGTGTGTTATTTTACACCGCTGGATGCGAGGGTGGGAGATTCCCATGATCATTGATGGGGTTTTCATATAATATGATGAAGGATAAGACCTGGTTTGCATGGGCACCATCTTTCTTGGTGCATTGTATAGAGTTATGGGCCTATGGGTGATTGCAGTGGTTCAGCCTATGTTGCACCTTCCTACTAAACTATTGGTTGTATGAGCACATCATGTATATGCATCTAGTGGGCATGCCCCAAATTGATGCATTTTAGCTGGGTTTTGTTTAGGTGGGCTACAGGAAATGGGTACCTACGGTTGGGGCGCTAAGCTACCAGGGCTACACATAATGTAGACTATTATAGGCATTTGCTAGAGGGGTTATCTGATGTGGACATCATTTGGAGGCCATATGTGGGCTTCCCTTCATACAAGTAGATGGTCATGAAGTTGGATGGATTACATCTAGTGAGATGGATAGAGGGCGTCATGCTAGCGAGCATGAGATGTTCCCCATTGATAGGGTTAGGCAACGGTTGGGATTTCCCGTGATATACCACCATCGTTTCTACAATAGAAGAGGGATGACATGGAGAGGCCTATGCTTCTACCACAACCGACATTACCTAAAGGGTAGGAGGAATAGGTGGTAGATTGATGGATTTATGATTTCGAGTTACAAATAGGTACGAGATAGTGGTGGGAAGCACAACTACGAGCAATACCACCAAGGCTAGGGAAGCCGAACCGAACTACCATCACGGTTTAGAGAGACGCCCTACGAGGCGGTGGCAACTCTGGTCACACATTTGGGGATAGTGTAAAGCAAAAGGTAACTAGGTCATAGGCATAGGTTGCCACATTACGAGCATAGGTTACAGACCCTACAGAGCTCAGTAAAGCACATGGACAGTACATACACAGCACCTATAAAGACACCCACACAAGCTCAGGGAGAGGGTCCCATTTTATAGACAGGGGTGGGACATGGTCCCTCGGTATAGGTATAGGGTCAGAGGATGATGGCACCACTGTAGACAATACCTATGGATAGGTTCAGGGATGCCCTAGGTGAGGCATGATATTATTAGGATCACTTGATGGCCGCAGGGATAGATGTCCCATCTTATGCTGAGTATAGAGCACAACAAGATTCAACTGAGAGGACTAGGTCTTGAACTCATCATGTAGAGAGTACAAGGGGTAAACAAGCCCCGAGACAGATCAAGGAAAGGCCACCGGTGTATGGATAGCAGCTCTAGGTGAGGTACCATTAGAGGTTTGAATAAGGCTCATGGTGGGTGGGGAGATGCTAACGGGATGCCACCCATGAGCAGATGAGGGGGGAAGGTGAGACTAACCTAGAAGATATCAGGTGAGGTGATGATTAGTCACTGGATATGGTCATTATATTAGTTTTTTGATACATACACCATCTTGCATGTCGAAGATAGTGAGGATGTATTTTGAGAGTTTTGAGATATTTATATGGATTTGGCATCAAAGTATGCATTGTATGGACACACAGATTTTGCTGATATATATATAGAGAGATGATGATATTTTTGGTATGCCTGGTGTACTTGTTCTTAATTCTTATTATTATGTGTGTACTTGATGGAAATTAGGTGAATTAGGCATGATTGAGTCAAGTTTGGTTTAGGCATGATGGATTCAGGTGGGTTAGGCATGCTTGAGTTAGGTTGGTTTAGGATTGATTGAGTTAGTTTGATTTAGTCATGGTGGGGTCAAGTTGGTTTAGGCATGATTGAGTTAGGTTGATTTAGGCATGGTGGAGTCAGGTTGGTTTAGGCATGATTGAGTTAGGTTATAGGCATGATTTTATTTCCAAGTTATTAGCAGCATGGAAAAATGAATGATGATGAATATGTATGTTATGGTGTAAATTTACAAGGTACTTGATATCATGGAAATTTAAAATGAATAATGTATGATGTGATGATGTGGTAAAAATGTTTATTAATTGATGCTTGTTTGGTTTAATTTCCAGTTATTGATATAAAATGGAAACTAACTAAGGTAGAATGTGAATAGGAAAGTGAAAGGGGGAATTGGTTAGGGTAAAGAGTGGCTGAGCTAACCTCTAAGGGCCCCATGCCCTCAAAGTGTTACCTACATAGCCCCAATGAAAAGGGGCCTCAAGTTGATGTAGTTCTCCCATAAGCTAGGGAAGATTATGATGAAGTAGAGGAATGGGTTGGTAGGTGTTAGGCATGGTTGAATGTAGGTCATAGGTATGATTGAGTGTAGTCATAGGAATGGTTATGTTTTAGGTCATATACATGGTTAAGTGTAGGTCATAGGCATGGTTGAGTGTAGGTCATAGGCATGGTTGAGTTGTTTGAAATATAGGTGTTGATGATCTTGTCCTGTATAGGATAATCAATGAGTAATGAGGAAGGAAAATGGTAAGAGGTGGTAAAAGAGCCACTTAATTGAGAAGAAACCTAATGAGTCTACCATACCCAAGATGGGCTTATGAATGTAAGACCTTAAAGGCATTGCATAATGGACTATTCTAAAGGTGAAGAAAGTCACATGATCACGAAATGTCATGGTTGTGGAAAGTCATTTGGGTAGAGAGGAAATTAGGATGAAAAGGCAATGAGGTGAAAATGGATGGTTTAGCGTAACCTAGTGTACGACTGCAAGTTTACTTAGAAAGAAACCTAGGATCTAAAAATAGGCAAGTCCATGAAAAAAAAATCATCATTTTCTTCATTTGTTTGTTTTTAATAGACTGATCAATGTGGGAAATCTATATGGGATGAGTATAGTATCTCCTTGAGGTCTTCATGAAGTTGATCGATGTGGGAAGCTTTTGGATATTTTTATTATATTTTTGAAATGACTTTATATAGTTTTCCTTCAAGGGAGCAGTCTATTTATAGTAGTGGAAATAGAGTGAAGAGATGTCCCTTTTGAGGGAGTCATATGTTTTCTAGAAGTTTAACTCAAGGAGTTGAATCCAATATTTTTTTGGACGTTTAAGTCATGAACAAGACTATAGAGGGACAATAGGCTCTTGTTGGGAAGAAAAAATCATATCACACAGAGGTTAACTATAAAAGAGGTGGTTTCGAGTGATGAATGACCATGTGATTCCATATTGAAGAATATGAAAAGTATCCATGAGAATCATGCTATGAGTAGAGCCTTGGTACTCATATTGATGATAAAGCTGAAAGGTGATGGGTAATCACATGATTCTTGTTTAATCATGGATCCTCAAAAATGGGTAATATGGAAGGTGAACATTGCTCAAGGGATGAGCAATCAACTGATAGAAAGTGATATAGAACTTGATGTCAACAATAAAATTGTGGAATATGCAAGGAATTGAGGGGATTAGGTTCGGGTTTACCTTCAAGTGAAGATAAATAATAAGAACCTGATCCATAGACATGAGTAATGATATAGGGTCCAAGCTAATTATAAGAAAATTTTTCCCGCTTACTTTTCTCTTCTTTGGTTACATATTGATTTTCCTTCGTGAAGAGGTCGCTGACTGAAAGGTTCATTCATGAACATGTGTGTCATAGGCACATTTGATACATTTTTGGTAGATTTGGAGATGGTAAAGAGCATTGAGACGAATTTCATCTAATAACTTGATTTGTGCCAAACGTCTTGGTGAAAGTCATCTTCATTAAACATGTCTTGTAGTGATATGCGGAGAGATGGAATCGGAATTCAAGAGGTAAGACAACCTTAGTATCGTAGACCGAGAGAAGAAAGTGTGGCACCATTTGAAGTGAAAATACTAGTGCAATAAGCACACAAGGCGAAAGGAATGTGCATATGCCAATCCTTCTCAGTATCGTTGAATACTTTCATAAGAATTTTGTTCAAGGTTTTATTGGTCGATTTGGCTTGGCCATTGGTTTGCGGGTAATAAGGTGATGAGAAACTGAGTTGGATGCCAAAATCATCGCATAGTTTGCATAGGGTTTTATTTTTGAATTGCTTTCCATTATCAATGATGAGGTGGTGAGGAACACCAAAGTGACAAATGATGTGATGGTTGATGAATTCACATATTTTCTTAGCTTTTTTAGAAATGAGGGGAATGGCCTCTACCCATTTAGTGTAATATTCAGTAGTAGTTATGATCCATTGGTGGCATTATGAAGAATGGGGATTGATCTCACATACAAGATCCAAACCCCATTGAGAGAAAGGCCAAAGGTCTTGTGCGACCTACAAGGCATGACTAGGTGTGTGATGGAGATTATGCATGTTGCTGGAATTTCACACAATGCTTGACATAATCACAACAATCATGGTTTAAGGTTGGCCAATAATAGCCAAAGTGAAGAATTCACTTTACGATAGCTAAACCCCTAAAGTGTCCTCCACAAATTCCATCCGGACTTCATTAATGGTGTAGGGAATTTCAAAAATTATAAGGCATCATAAGAGAATACCATCAAAGCTACACTTATAAAGGAGACAACCCATGATGACATAATGAGAGAAACTTTTAATAAATGCCCATTTTCCATTACGAGTGAGATCAGTGGGTAAAATGGAAAGGGAAAGATAGTCTGCATATTGCTTATACCAAAGGTCACGTGGATCAGGTGCAACAATTTTGACAGAGTAGACCTCACGAGGTAAATAGGAGGGTGATTCTAGCCTTTATATTGTGAAAAAAGTTAGAGTCAAGTGGGCAATGTAGGTATCTCGAGAAGCCAAACATGCCATGATATCCGCAAATGTATTGGTAGAACATGGGGTGGTTTGAAGTTTGTAACGGTCAAAGGTGGTCAAAAGTATATCTATGTGATGTTTATACTTTTGAAGTATCTCATTATGACACTGGTATATACCATTGACTTGGTTTACAACCAGCTGGGAATCGCCAAAGATATTTATGGACTTAACATCTAAGGCATAAGTAGCCTAGAGGCCCAATACGAGTGCTTTGTATTTAGAAATATTGTTTGTACAATCAAAATCAAGTTTGAAAGACAAAGGCATAGGTTCACCATCAAGAGGAATGAGGATGACACCAGCCCCACCTCCATGCTGACATTTGGAGCCATCAAAGAAGAGTGTTATTTGGTAAGTGGGTTCATCTAAGGAGAGGGTAGCTATGGATTTGTATGGGAAATCAAAGTTAGAGAGCTCATTCCTAGAAAGAGGTGTGTCAGCTAGTTGGTCAGTGAAAGGTTGGCCCTTGATAGAATTTTGATGAATGAATTCAAGGTTGAGGTTGGCAAGGGGAATAAGCCAATGTGCGACACATTTATGTTGATAGGGTTTGGCATACATATAATGTAAGGGGTCAGTATTAGTCACAATAAAGCTTTTGTGGTTGAGTAGGTAATGGAAGAGTTTGGTGGCAACAAAAACTAAGGCTAGGTAGAGTTTTTTGGCATGGGTATATCTAGTTTCGTAGTCTAGAAGGGTATGACTTATGTAATAAACTGATTTCTCTTGGTGTTGGTCATCATGATGAGAATGCATGGCACCTAAAGAACGGTTAGTGGTAGAAACATATAGGTAAAAGTGTTGGTCATCCTTATGAGGAATGAGCAACTACCGGTGGTTGAAGAAGGTATTATTTTAAGGCCTCGAAGGCTTTATGGCATTCAACATCCCATTTGAATGAAACATCTTTCTTGAGGCTATGATGAAATGGTTGAAAACAATTGGAAAGCTGCAAGATAAAATGATGAATGGATTGCAACTTGCCTTGTAGGCTTTAAAGTTGATGAGATATTAGTAAGCAAAAGGAATTTCCGAATAGCCTTGACTTTAGCAGGATCGACTTATATGCCGATTTAAAGAAATGATGAAACCAAGGAGTTTTACTAAAAGTACTGCAATGACGCACTTATTTTGTTGAAGATGAACACAATACTTAATGAGGCGGTCAAAAATGACCTTAAGGAAGGTCAGGTGTTTGGTTTGATGTTTGGATTTGGTAAGAAGATCATCTATGTAATCTTCCAATATGTAATGCATGATGTCATGGAAGATGTAAGTCATGATCGTTGGTATGTAGTGCTGGTGTTTTTAAGGCCAAAAGGCATGACTCAATAACAGAAGGTCCCCCAAGGGGTGATGAAGGTAGTCTTGTGTTAATATTCAAGAGCTAGTAATATTTGATTGTAACCCGAGAAACCTTCCATGAGTGATAGCATTTCATGGCCAGTGGTGAGATCAACTAGTTGGTCAATGCCTGGTAAGGGAAATTCATCATTAGGAAAAGCTAGGTTGAGGTCACGGAAGTCCATGTAAATTAGGAGCCCCTGTTACCCTTGTTACAGAATTATGCTAGAAATCCATTGGGGATAGTCAATGGGTAGGATGAAGGAAACTAAGAGAAGGCATTGACGCTCTTCTTTAACTAGAAGAGAAATGTGAGGATGCATTTTCTGTAGCTTTTATTTGATGGTCTTAGCATCATGAATGGTTATGATATTGTGGACCATGATTTTTGGGTCAATACCGGGCATATCAAATAGGAGTAGGTGAAAGCATTGTTATGGTCCCAAAGGAAAGAGGTAAAATCTTCCTATTCAAAGAAAGCATCTAAAGATTGTCCTATCTTTAGAATGTGTGGGTCTTCCTGAGTGCTAATTTTAATTTTAATGGTCAATTCGTTCAACATGGTTTGTGTCTCGGAAGGTAACAATCAGTGAATATAAGAATCTTCTGCACCAAGGTAAGTGAGGATGGATTCATCATCTTGATAGTGAACGCCATTAATAGAAGGTGTATCATCATCAATCATATCAGGATGAAAGAATGGGAGAAAAGAGGGAGCCTCATAATTGCATTGATAGGTCGAGGTCCCAGAGAGAAATTGTGTTTATAAATTTTTTTAGGAGGAATGCATTAAGGATATATAAACTCCATGGGTGAATGAGGTGGGGAATGTTCTTCTTCCTAAATAAGGTCGATGTGAGTCTTCTTTAGAGGTGGTACGTCAAATCCAATTCCACTAAGGCCATTGTGTTTACGAGTGGTATAAGAAAAGATAGTATAGTGGACTGGTTTGTAAAATTTGAATCTAAATCATTTCCACATGCACCGATGGAGGAAAGAGTGAGCAAAGCGGTGGTTCATGAGGAGGAGTGTAGGTTGAATGAAAATAGTTGTGTTTGAGATGGAGGTTTAGGTTTATAAGTGGAAATATCAAGTCCCCCATACGTTATATTAGTGCAAAGGTGGGGAGGGCCATAAGGAAAAACCTTACCTACGCGGTAGTCATAACTAGGGTGCTGACGCAGGTTTTCATACTCTTACGGAGTGAGGAACATGTCGATATTATATAGGTGGTACTCCCCCAAAGTGAGGCATTGAAAAACACCCTCTAAGGGGTCAGTAGTTGATATGTGGGTAGCAGGGATAGATGAATTACTAGATGATGGGGAAGTAGGTGAGTCAGTGGTAGAGGCTATGGCGATAGTAGGGATAGCAGGGTTAGATGTGGGAGAGGTGGTGGTATTCCTAGTGGATTAAGGTGAAGTGGGGATAATGACAGATGCCTTGACTGGGACAAGTACATTGTTGGGATGGTACAACATGTTACAAGTCTTAAAAGGTGATGCATTGGCCGAGATGATGTAATTATGTCCTTTGTGTTAAAATTTGAGGCAGCGGTGTAAATTCGAAAGGACACAACCCATGGCACGTGATTCAAGGTCGGCTAAGCAATGATTATACTTTGGAACTCTCCTTCTAATTCATAGAATAGTTCCGAGATAGTGCGGGGACTTACGTAGACATGGAGAATGACGGTTCCCGGGTTAGATGTCATGGTATCATTAAAGAAGCTCAACATAATCAAGGGTTACCATGCATGCACTTAGCAGTATGCATATTTGGTTATATGCATAAGAGGAGATGATGATGTAATGCTAGCACTACCATTAATCATAACGCATCATATGTGTATATTATTGATAAAGATGAAGATGAAAAGAGTGGGATCGGGTCATCAAACTAAAAGGGAGTGATCTCTTCATCTGAAAAGATGAGGGCAGCTACTTGGTGAGTAAGTGGAGGTGTAGAGGAAGGTAATGACTTAGTGAGAGAGGCTACATGATGAGGGGTAATGATGGAGGCTATAGGCATGGGGTCATTTGGTAAAACCTTAATAGATTGAAGGACCTCCATGAGGGCTTGACGATGTGACTCAGAGGTTTGGATGAGGTCATATAAAGACATTTTGAGGGAGGATTAGTGCAATTGTTGTAGCATTGTGTGATTTGTGTCCGCATCAGAAGTAGGATACACAGGGCCTCAAATTCTAACTTTGGTTATGGGTGCAGATGGAATGTTGGATACAAGGTTGGTTGATGGGCTAGTTATCTTTTCTTTTCCTTTGTCTTTCAGAGCACGAGTTGTAATGTGGATCATGTTGATTTCAAATTTTGTGGGTGGAGATATTGGTCATTGAGTAGGTATTGGAAGAAGATCTAGTGAGATTGGTGAAGGTGGAATCAGGTCCTCATCCAGAAGATCGTTGTCATCAAAATTGTGCTCAGGAGAACAAAGTTGGATAAGAATAGTTTTCAAGGCCTTACAATTTTCAACATCATGTCCTAGCACATGATGATAGGCAAAAATCTTGGTCTCATCAAACCCTTTTGGTTTGGGTTTGAGAGGATCATAAGGTCGAAGCGGTGGTAATGTGATGATGAAAGTCTCTAACATATTGGTTAAAATATTAGCGTAGGATCCTACTAGTAGATTGCAATGGGAGGTGAGCGTGGGTTTGGGTACAGTGTGGATGATTCGGAAGAAGAGGATTTACATGAGGAATGGGTTGGTCCACTATTTTTGCATGTGGAGTGGTCTTAGGTCTTGTGGGCATCTATTTGGGTAAAGGTGGGGTAGAAGAGTTGGCGATGGAAGGTTTGGTTGGTTTGACTACCTTATTAGAGGGTAATGCAGATTCTTAGCTTTGGGTTGCACCTTCTTGGGTAAAGGTGACATGGGAGTATGGGATGTAGAGGGAAAATTAGATGGTGGAAGAGGACGGGTTACCCATGGGGGAAACCGAGTTATGGTGGAGGTGGTTGGGAGAGGTTGGGTAGAAGGTGTGAGTGGAAGAGAAGAGAGTGTCATGGGTAGTGAAGAAGTTATGGAAGGTAGTGGTGGTATGGGTGGTAAGGAGATCACGGGTGAAAATGGAGGTTGTGTGGATTGTTTGGGTATATTAGAGGTCCATGATGAGGAGGTGAGTTGTTGCATTCTTGGTTTACCGACGAAATAAGGTTTCTTGGCCAGGGTTGAGGGGCAAGGTCCTAAGATGGATGGAAGAGGTGAAGGTGACAACGGTGTGGTAGGAAAGGCTAGTGTATGAGGCCTAGGAGGTTGGGTCTTCCTTTTAGGGGCCGGAATAAGTTTAGTGTTGGTTTGGGAAGATGTGGCTAAATCTAATTTGATGGGTGGGTGAGTAAGGTTTGATATCGGCACGAACCCTAAGGTAGTGATGGGTTTAGGTAAGGGAGATGATATAGGTGTGGGTAGGTGTTTGGGTATAGGTGTGTGTTGGGCTATGGGTGATGACATGGAAGGTGTTCCAATAGCCATGGTTGTGTTTGGTTTGGTTACTTGAAACACTTTTGGATAGATTGTGGAGGTGTCAATGAGTGACAACTGCATTTGGGTTGAAGCAGAAGTAGAAGACATCCCCAAAGTAAGGCTCTATCAACATAGTCTAGGTGATTAGCCAAGTGTGAAAATGGTACTGCTATAGGTGGGGCTGATGTGGATCGAGTAGCAATCCCCATAAAATGTGTTTGAGAAATAGGGAAATGGATAGCTTTAGACTCTGTGGGTAAGAGAGACGAAAGAATATCAACATGATCTTGGAGGTCTGATGGAGAATGGTCATCTAAAGGAAATGGTGTTTTTACAGGATCCTCTATAGGTAGAGGAGATGATGGGCTAGACGAGGTGGAATCTCC
This sequence comes from Taxus wallichiana var. yunnanensis, assembly GCA_018340775.1. Lineage (NCBI taxonomy): Eukaryota > Viridiplantae > Streptophyta > Pinopsida > Cupressales > Taxaceae > Taxus > Taxus wallichiana. Next base: position 199,073,620 of record CM031244.1, read on the forward strand.
TTGTGATGGTGTAGGGAGTGGAAATGTATCCCCTATGAGTAGGAGAGGTTCCACTAACAATTTCTTAGTAATTTGGGGGGCCAAAGGCAGAGTGCTCATTATAGGCTCTTCCGCGGGTGAAGGAGAAAAAGAAGGGGGTTCCCCTATGGGTGGAGGAGTAGATGAAATAGGTTCCTGTGTAGGTAGAGGAGCTCGGAAAAATATTTCATCTATGGAAGGAACAAGGGGTGATTAGGAACCAACCGGTATGTCCTCAAAAATAGCGTGGACATCCCGGACATTGCTATCATTGGTTGAAGTGTCACCAGTTTGGTTGGAAGATGAGGCATGATTAGGCAATGGATTTTTGAAGATATGTAGGTTTTGGTTAGCGAGTGCATTTCGGTTATCCAATAATAGATCTCCATTTTCTAACATTTCTTGGATGATATTCTTGAAGGTGATATAGTTACCATCGATATGACCTTTGACATGATGATAGTTACAAAATTCATGTTATTTATACCACGTGGGCATTGGGCAATCAGGGTCAAAACCAATGTGTGGTTTTATAGGTGGAAGGGTAATGGCACCAGCCTTAATAAGCTTTTCCAAAATAGAAGAATAAGGTTCCCCTATTGGGGTATACTTTCGTTGTTCTCGTCTGAATTGGAAATCTTGGATGGGAGAGAGATTAGAAGGTTTGGCTTGGTTTGATGGGTGAGAGGGTCTAGCCTTGAGAACTATGGTGTTGGAAGATCCTTTGGGTTTTGAATAGTTGTTCGGGGTTTTGAAGATGAAGAAGCATCATTTGATTTGAATGCGGTGTTCTTGTTATGTAGCTGAATTTTCTTCTCTTCGATAGCACAAATATCTAATTTTTGTGCCATGATAAATGCCTCATTAAAGGTGCGAAGGTATACACTTGTAGGGTTGGTGAGATGTGTCTAGCGCAAGCTTGAGTAAAAAATCTATGAACTCAGTTTGAGGTAACTGAAATGTGAGCTGATTAATTAGGCTACGCCAACGAGCAACAAATTCAGCAATAGACTCATCGTCATACTATCATGTGGAGTAAAGATTAGTCATGGTGAATTTCTTAACAATGTCGATTGAGAAGTGGTATAAGAAGTATTGGGCTACCTGATTAAATGAGTAGATGGAATATCTAGGTAGTCCACTGTACCAGTCTAATACAGGTCTTGTGAGGGACATCGGGAAGGTCTGTAGGAGTAAAACGTCATCATGGGCAATCAGGTAGCACCCATGTTTGAAAGACCACAAATGTTGTTGTGGATCATCTTTACTATTGAAGCAATTGAATTTTGGCATTTCCCAATATACAGGGTATGGGCGAATAGGAATGGATGGATGAATGGGCTCATTACATATTTCATCATAGGTGAGAGAATTACATGAGCCTTGGAAACCAATGATTCTAGTGTTTGCATCCTTTCCATCATTAATTTGATGAGGTCATTGGTAGGTTGTGATGGAAGGGCACCTCCTATGGCGTAAGAGGGATGATACTGAACATGTGATGTGGGTAGCATTCCAGTGTATGGTGATTACAAATAGGAAGGTTGAGAATAGGGGACCGACATAGAGGGCATATATCCGAATAAATTCTAGACAAGAGAGGGCGTTGTTGATACTATGTATATGTAGGTGGAGCAATCATGAATGACACTAGTAGTGGTTGGGGACAGAGACTGTGGGATGGAGAGGACAAGATTTTGGAATGGGGTAGGGGTCACCGATACCACGGGTGGTGTTGCAATTGGTATCTGTGAGATAATGGGCATGGATGGGGTTATTCTCACGGGTGGTCAATGAAGGAACAAAAGATACTACATGTGCGACTAATGTTACAGATGCAGTGGTCATAGCGGGTGTGGGGCCTAGCTGCGAAACCACTAGGGGTAAAGTAGGTGAAGGTAATGTTGAACTAGTAGGGGCTGATGTAGAAGTGGGGATAAGGGCAGGAGAGATGGATACGGGCATTCCATATATCAATTGACTTGAGGAATCCCGAGTGGAAGAGTGGGAAAGGTAGAATTGTAAGGTTATGGGATTTTGATCGAGGAGTCATGCAAACTCCTCGTCACCGTAGCAATGGTGATGGTAGGAAGGGTTAGATCCATGGGTGATAGGATAGAAGGTGGTGAAGGACTAGGTGGGAGTGGCTGACGACTAGTGTGGAATATAAGAGCGTTAGTTTGGTTGCGAGTCAACACCATGTGAGTAAGTGTTGACTGGAAAGACTATATTCTATAAATGACACAAAAACAACAAGAACAGAGGAAAAATGAGGTTGGGAGGGTGAATTTAGTCAAGGTTTGAATTTTAAAAACCAAACCAGACACCAACATAGTTAGGATGGCTAATGTTGGTTAATGGGTAACTGATGTCGGTTATAAAAATTGATGCCGGTCACTATAGAAAAATACCAGTTTCAGCAAGTGAACAGGACTAATGAATGTGTAATGGGGAAACTGTGTATGACAGAAATATCAATAGGGGGAATAGGATGATGCCTTGAGGGACAAAAATAGAATAGAAGGAGTGATGAAGGATATTCCGACAAAATAACTAGAAAGCCGAGTCGACACCGTTAGGCCTAATCGAAAATGGTCGAGATGTGAACCGATGATGGTCACTTTGGGCGAACATAGGTTACTCGAAATGAAAGATCAGTGAAGAAATTGGATTTTGTGAATTTAAATCAAGTGAAGAGTCAAACTCAGGAATTTGAGAATGAAATATGGGGTCCTAACACACTCAGACAAAGTCAGAATACTCCAACTATGATGGTGGAGTGTGCAAAGAAGAAGAATAATGTAGATTCATAGTCTCACACCTCAAAACACAAGTCAAGAAGAAAAACTAAGAAAAACATGATCCTAAGAGTGATTTTTTTATGTTTGTTTAGCTTATACTATTTAGAACTAACCATCTAAATCTAGAATAGAATTTTGGTTGGGAAGGCATCCTATGAAGAAGAATATCTAGAAGGTGAGGTTTCGGGTGATGTTATGGTGGGGCGGTGCTCTATGATAGGTGACTAGAAAGAGATAACCAGTTGGGGAGTACTTGCCAATCCTCTGATCGTGGATAGGCATTCCTAGGTAAGATGTTGTTTAATAAAATGTGTGTATTCAATTTTTGTAATTTGGTAGAAGAAGAAAGAGAGTGCTTTCTACGATTTATTTGTGTCAACCATTAGTTGGGCATGACTTCCAGCATATAGGTTTCCCTCATTTTAATGTGAGCTAAATGCAACATACAAGGATGAAATGCAATTGATTTTAAGCCCAAATTGACAAATTACGTTCGATGAAGAAAATGGTGAATAGGTAGGAACGTGCTCTTTCACTAATGCAATGCAAAAAAAAAGAAGAATGTGTTCCTTTTAAAGCACCAAAAACATGATTGTTTTTAGACAATAAAGAGAGGAAGAATGATTCCAGAGGAGGAAATTAATGTGTAAGCTTTTTGAAGGGAAACAAACACACAATTTTACCTAAGAATGAAGAAAATGCAAGGAACCCCGAATGGGTCCCACCGGTGTGCCAAAATGTTTCACCATTTTCTTTACATTTTGGAATGTGACGAAACAAATAAGGGTAAGGGACAAGGAGGAATACCTATTGTGTTGGTTTATTGGAGGTTGATGTGTGTGTTCTGACTTCTTGATCTGATGCTAACTGTGAGAGCTTCCTTTTAGCTAGGAAGAACTACCTGAAATAGAAAACAAGACCACCAAAGAAGAGTTAAATAATATATGACAGTGGACTGCCTAGTGTATGCTAGATCCGGGAAGTGTGATACTTCCTAGAAGGTTGTCAATCCATTATTTTATAAAACAAATTATGAAGTAACTGAAATGCATACATAAACAAATCTAGTGCTAGTATTCTGATTTGGGTAACTTAGATCAGTATTAGAGTCAATCTAATTAAATACTAAAACTATTTGATTAGGTTACGAGTTGTTCGGTGGTCATGTAGGTCACGAGCGGTTTTATTTTCCTCCTTTGCATTTCAAGTGTTGACATGTGATTTTCCTTATAAAGATATGTTCTTTTGATTGATGGAGATCATGCTTGATATGGATAAATCTTTTTGTTCTTAAGATCCTTTGACTGAATTGGAATGGCTTCCTTGAATCCATTTTTCACTTCTTGTAGGTGAGTTGCAATCTGGTTTAAGAGTTGTAAACTTATCTATTAATCTGACTCATCCTTGGATCAATTTCAGTGATCCAAGGAATGTTTTAAATCTGCTCTGTTGAACGAATGGTAAATTGACATTCCATGAATTAAGAGACATATTGACTGAACTTTGTTGTTACAAGTTCTTTGATTTTTGTGTGAACATATTTCCATTCAGTTGTATGTTGTGCTTGGGTCCTTGGAGATCGATCATGGCAGGACATTACTGACGAACATGAAAATACAACCTGTTCATGGCATAGGAAGGATTCGAGATCCTAAAAAGGACTATCCTACGGAATCCTAAGCTAGGTAAGAATATTTTCTACCTAAGCTATGTCACTTAATAGAATTCTTATTCTAACCTAAAGCTTCCTATTCTACTTTGTTGGTTGATTGGCATCCTAACCTAAGCTCTGTGCTAAAGGATATGGAAAGGTTACTAGGCTATTAAAATTAACCTAGAACCTAATACTATAAGGTTTTATGATGATCTAACCTAATGCCTAAAACTATTATGTTGTGAATTAATCTAACCTATGTGGAAACTACCTAAGGCTATGTGTTAAGACCTATGGTGGAAATTTGTTGTTAGGGTTATATCCTAAGGTATATATTATAAACTACCTAAGGTCTAACCTAAGTAATTTGATCTATCCTAAACTAATGGGTATGAAAGGGGAATTAGGTGGTCGCATGCATTAAGGGAAATGGTTCCTATGACATTTATGTTATTGATAAGGTTTTTAATGCATAGGGTACTTGCCAGTTTTGGCAGGGGCTAGTGACTTGGTGGAGGCTTATGTGGAAGTATCACTAAAATGGAATTTCATGTTAATTTTGATTTGGCAATCGCTAGACTTGGAAGGTAGTGGCAAGGAAGGATAGGCGGGAAAATTGGAATTAATGAAACTTATTGTTTTCAGTTTTCATGCACAAACCATCTTGGAAGGCATGCAAGTGGGTTTGTCTGGGGTTGTTTCACTTTGCATGTTTCATGATTTTTGCTCTGCATGCTCTCTAGTTTTTCAAACCAGCAGATTGAACTACACTTAATGGCTATTTTTGAAGTCTTAGACCTATTTTCGGTTCATGGGATGTATAAGAGACAATGTGGAAAAATAATATGGTTGTTTGATCTTTCGTGGAGAAGAGGAGAAGTTGTGAGCTCAGCTAGAGGTCTCCTTCGATTTGGCAGAAGCACTATCAGGCATGATAGGCTCTAATCTTTAAGATCTCTTGCTTTCTTCTAAATGTTTCATTAAAATGATTATACTCTTTTGAGATTCTTGGCTTGCATGTTTTATCTGGTTACTTGTTTGTTGGGTTTTATAATCTCTGTTATCTTGGATATGAATCCATGGCAAAAATAATGTTGGTTTTGAAACTGTCTTTGTGATAGTTTAATAGTGAAACATGCATGTGAAGCTTGTATTAGTAGCTCTGCTTTCCATTTCTGAAATTTGTATTCGAGGTTGTTGTGTTGGAACTAACCTTCATTGCAATATGTGGATTTTGAACTATATGGGAACCTTGAGTTCTATTTGAGCTTGTATTTGGGCTTCGTGTTTTGATATGAACTTGTGCTGGAGATTCTTGTTGTTCTAAACCGGTGTTTGGAATCTTGGGTAGCTCTGGACTATTGTTTTTGAAGTTCGTATATGGCTCTGTACTCATATTTTATTGCTTGTGTTTCTCTGAACTATTATTGAGGTTTGTTTTACACCACACTCAAATTTTGTTACTTGTATAGTTTTGAACTCTTATTGAAGCTCGTGTTTCATTTTGAGCTGGTATTAGGGCTTCTTGTTTAAAGTATAAATTGGAATGAGAACTTTGTGTTGCCCTGAACTTGTGATTAGAGACTTGTGTAGCTCTGAACTATTAAAGATTATTTTATACTTCATGTTAGAATCTTTTTGGGAATTTTGAGTTGGGTTTTACTTGTATTAAAAGTTTAAAACTTATAACTCTTTTGTTGAACTATTGCTCAAGAAAATTGGGAGAATAGTTGGCTGAGTTGTTGGGTAAACTCTTGAGATCTTAACTAAAAATGTCTTTGTTTGATGAATGGATTTGGTAATTCCTTTTTGAGAATTGTTTCATCTTTTCTGAGATGGAAATGGCATTTTATCGGGGGTATTCTTTTCCCCTCTGTTTTTGGAAACCCACATCTTCATATATTTTAAAATAAGCTCTAGGTTTCATTTAAAAGAAGAGTTTATTACTTTAGTGCTATGAATTGTTATCGTGGGATTACTTTGTCTATGTTCAGATTGTTTTGTATTTAGTGCTTATTGAATCAAGAACTAATTACTCTTTTGTAATGCAATATTGAAACCTAACAATGGGATTTCAGTCTTTGAGTTTGTTGATACTTTGAACATGTTTAGCTTACTGATTGGTTTGTTTTTTTCTATCTCTTGTTGGATATAGTAAATAAACCTTGTGTCTTTGTAAAAGAAAGGAATGTGATTCCTTTGGAACATAATGTTGTTTTTAGGATGGTTATACGTATTTCATTATGAGATTGGAATTGAAACTTGTGTTTATTGAAGGTAAATAATTGTAAGGGAAAATGGCGGTGTGATTTCTTCTTACTGTGAGTCGATTTTGTTCTCTCTCTTGGGAACTAGCTTATGAATTTCTATGTTTGAATTAAAAGTGGAAATTCATTTATTAGTACAATAAAATGAATTATTGATTGGAACATTTTCTAATTAAGATCCCTTTCTTTCTATTGCTGGGATAAGTTCATTGGTTGAAATTTTCTATTTTGATTCTCTTATGAAATGGAGATTTCTTTATGAGTTGTTTGGTCTTCCTTGTTCAAATCATTTGTAGAAATGATGTAGGAAGAGATTAGATTATTCAGTTTTATTGAACTAAAATGTAAGCTTGTTTGGCAGACTGTTTGTTTGACAAGGCTTTGCTTTGTTTGGTTTGTGATGAGTAAGTTTTGTCTCTTGCACTCTATCTTTTTATGGATCCTCCTTGGATGGACTCGAGTAGAGATTAACTCTTGTATGAGTCTACTTTGATTTGTGAATGTTGGTTTCAGATCTTTAAATGTTAACTTCTAACATGTGGAAGTAGATTTAGACTTACAGGTAGACTATTTGATTCTCTATTCCTTCTTGGATTGAAATGGGATTCTGTTTTGATGAATATCTTAAATGTTGAATTTTAAGGTAGTTTTCCTTTAAATGAAACCATTAATTCATGTTATGAATTTGTTTTAGTTTTTCGGATGTCTTGTGTTTGGGCATAGTTGTAATGGTTCTTCTTCTTCTTTTTCTTAAGAGTTAGAGGAATCATCCTAATGAGAACCATGTTGTAAACCCTTCTTTTGGCTTAAAGAAAAGTTAAATGTTGTATTCTATTATGATAGAATTGGGATCAATGAGATGATATGATTTGTTGTTTTCTTAAGGATAATTGATAGGATCAATTAAAATTTAATTTTGTAAGGCAAATATAGTGGATTATATTTCGTTCTTCTCTTAGAAGTGAATTCAATTGGTTAAATGTACTTCTTTTCCATTTTCTATTACTTATATTGATATTTATGATGTCATAATTGTCTCATTAAAGTAGAGTTGTTTTAATGGAACAATTATTGGAATGCACCTCATTTTAAGGCTTAGTGCTTATCATGCTCAGTTCATTGAACTAACCCATGCTAGCAATTTTTGTAGATGGACTTCATAAGTGATAAAAGAAGGAAAAACTTATATGATGCATTGGCTGAATTAAATTTGATTCCTTGTGAAGAATTTTGATTCATTCTTGAGATTGTATTGAAAAAGGAAATGTAGTATTCTTTTATAATGAAGACGGTTGTTATGCAGTATACCTAAATGCATAAGTCTTGTAAATGTATAAGTTATAAAGATAAATTGAAAGTTGAGAGTTTACTTGTATTGGTTGTGTAAATTATTTTGTACTTGTATGGAAGAGATGGATTCTATCTTGTTGATATTATTTATATTATTTTTATGTTAATTGGTTATCTTTTCATAAGTTGGATAGAGGGATTTAGTTCAATCTCCCTACTTGTGATGCAGCTTGTTAAGTTGCAGAATATGATATTCGTTATCTAAACTATATAACATAGTAATGTAACGTGTGATGAACATACATTAAGAAAATGTGGACATTGGGTAGGATAAACCCTAACACGTAACATGTGGAGAAAGAATCTTTCTCTTTCTTAATGGAATATAAACCAAAAAGGTTTGCAAGTATGACTACAATTTATTAGACTTCATTTGTATGAAGTCTACCTTATATTGGATATATTCTGATGTTGAATCTTTCTAAAAATTTATTGTACTTTTTAAATAAGACATATTATAACACTATACCATTACGGTTAATTGACAGTTTAACTATATGTTCAAATGTTAAAAGTGACCATGAAAATAAAGAAGTTCTTAGTGGGATAATTGAGGAAAATTTAGGAAAGAACTTATTGAGCGTTGGATTAGGGTTTGGCAGGGTTGTTGTAATCAGGTTTTAATCCAAACTAATAATGTATTAACAATCTCCTTGGGGGTATGTACATCTCGATGAGGTAGTTTCTGTAGGATGTTGGCACACACCAACTGCAGGGCTATACTTTTGAGAAGGCTTGGTCTTCTCGAGAATACAACATTGTAGTTGACATGTGGCATCACCCTTCCGCATTGATCATCTAGATCTACACACATTTGGAACTCGACTTGAACCTAGTTTCTCTCTAGGTCTAGATAGGAGCATATTTAGGATAGGAATTAGCTTCCAAGGCTTAGGGTACATTTGCACATTCGGATGACTTAGGTCAAAATGAGTATGCCCATCTACCCTAAGCCTTTGTGAGCATATTCCTATAATAGGTTATGTTTCTATCTAGGGCTAGGGTAAAACTTGGAACAAGTGGACTGATGGTAGTCAGTAAAGACCAATCATGATAATAGAAGAGTGAGGTGAAGGACATATTCCAAAATGATGAGTATGTCATCTAGGAATAGTGACATACATAGTATGTTATAAATCTTTGGCCAAAGTATCACAAACTGCTTGGTTGCATTGTCCTATGTCACCAAGTTTAAAACAACGTGATATTAGATGAATATTGGTAATAGATATTCAGATATGTTCTTTAAATAGATCACTCAGTACCCGGTGTAGGGTAGGATGACAAAGTATATGAAGTATACAATATGTATTCAATACATAAGATAACATAAATAGATCGGTAGCTTACCAGATATGGAATGAATAGATCGGTGAGTCACCAGTCATTACAGCTACATGTGTTTATCCATTGAATTTGATTAGCATGGAATGTTTATTCTAAATATTGCTTTATTTAGAATAGTGAACATTATTAAAAAAAAAAAAAATCTCTTGATTCTAAAGACTTAAAATGAGAATGTTACATCTTGGTATCAGAGCTGAAGGTTGTAGCTCTTGGACCTATTGTGTCCACAATCTGATGAAACTTAAATTTTCCTATAACAAAAAATGGTGAGAACAAGAGGAAACGTTGTAAATAACCCTCCACATGAGGAAGGAGTGACAACTGCCTAGAAAATTGATGAGATCCTTGCTGCCCTATTGGACAGAAGAGATCATTTGGCTGTACTGGAACAACAAGTAATGGATAATGAGGAGGAAGAAGAAGCCGATAACAATAATCAGCCACCTCCAGGGACAACGCCAATGTGGGTGTTGATAATAACAATGTTAACATACCTGTTTAGCTTTGAACAAAAAGGTTAGACTAGTAGCATAACTCACTAAAACATAAAAAGGATAAGTCCACCCAAGTTTGATGGCACCACATTAGGAGATGGGGTTGATAACTAGCTTAGTGAAATGGATAAATACTTTGCAATGAGAACTTTCTCGAAAGAAACCAAGGCAATATGGGGAGCATATCAACTTTCACATGAATCATCTTCGTAGTGGGACAGCCACAAGGCTGAGTTGAACATTGATGAATCTAATATCACATGGGACCAATTTAAGGGTTACTTTAGGCAATGATGGCTGCCACAACTTTATTATGATAAGAAAATAACTGAATTTCAGAACTTAGCTCAAGGAAAGCTAACTGTAATTGAGTATTGGGAGTGATTTACAAAACTCCTTAAGTATGTGCCTCAGTACCAAACTGATGAGAAGTTTAGGATACATAAATTCATCATGGGATTAAATCCCATTATAGGAGGATAGGTGGATGTTCACAGCCCAACCACGATGGAAGGGGTTATTGAAAAATCCATAAGGTAGGAACATAAATTAAAGGCAATTTCTACTCACAAGGAGAAAGTAAGGAAGAAGAATCCCAACTCATCTTCGTCCTCTCTTGCACCTAAGAAAGGACCATGGAAGAAATTTGGAATGAAAAGTAAGTTTTCATTCGATACAAATAGAAAATCAGCAACAAACAAATTTGTTGGTAATACACGGAACAACTTTTCCAAGAACAATAATAACAAACAGAAGTCCTATGGGGGTCAGAACGATAACTCTAAGGCTGGAATTAAACCTGAGCCTAGGAAGGGACCTGTAGGAGGCTGTTATAACTATGGAAAATATCATTACACAAATCAATGTCCTTTGAAGAAGGATGATCACAATCAGTAGCACAAGATACATGCTATAGTAGCTGACAAGTAGGCTAAGAAACAAGCCACACCCATAGAAGTTTTGGGTAAGTTATTTGGTTTACCAATAACTATTCTTTTTGATACCGAGCTACTGAATGTTTTATTTCTAGTAAATTAGCATCAAAATTAAAAAGAAAATATGGAAACATGGATAAAACATGGACTATACAGTATGGTAATAATGTTGTTCATACAATTAGTATGTGTCTTTTTAGAGCAGTCCTTGATTTATCTAACTTTTCCACAGAGGTTGATCTTTATGTTGCACCTTTAGGGTCTTATGATGTAATCATAGTTGTTAATTGGTTAGCAGAACATAAGGCTAAAGTAGACTATTTTGAAAAACACATTAGTTGTTTAGATGACCTGTAGAAAATAGTAGAGATTCACGGTGTGAAACATTAGATTTCTGTTAGAAAACTATAAGCTATGCAACTTAAAAAGGCAAAAATAAAGGATGTACCTTATATGCAGTAAAAATTATTGAATCAATAAAGAAAGTAGTGATATTATGGAACGATATCCACTTTATTACAGACTTTAGTGATGTATTTCTGAAATAATTGCTAGGTCTTCCACCTAAAAGGTAATTTGATTTCATGATTGAGATCAAGCTTGGAACTAAACCCATTTCTAAAGCACCGTATCGAATGACTACTATAGAATTAGTAGAGCTTAAGGCTTAGTTGCATAAAATTTTGTCTCAAGGTTTGATTAGACCAAGTGTTTCACCTTGGGGAGCACCCGTAATTTTGTGAAAAAGAAAGATGAAACACTTAGATTGTGCATTGATTACAAAATGTTAAACAAGGCAACAATCAAGAATAGATATCCCTCCTAGGATTGATGATTTATTTGATCGAGATGCGTGGAGCATCGGTATATTCAAGATAGACCATTGATCTAGATATCATCAACTATGAATTAAGGATAAGGATATTCATAAAACAACTTTTAGAATAAGGAAATTATGAGTTTACAGTTTTACCTTTTGGATTAACTAATGCACCTGCAACATTTATGAATTTAATGAATAATATCTTTCAAGAATACTTGGAAAAATTTGTGCTCGTATTCTTGGATGAAATTCTCATATATTCTAAAATCATTGAGGAGCATCATGATCATTTGAAAATAGTTTTGGAAATTCTGAGAAAGAGACGGTTGTTTGGTAAGCTATCCAAATGTTCCTTTTATGACACAGAAGTGCACTATATGGGACATGTAATTAGTAAAGATGGAATTGTTGTAGATCCTTAAAAAAATATAGTTATAACAGAATGGCCTACACCAAATAATGTACATGAAGTTAGAAGCTTCATGGGACTTGCTTTAATTACTATATAGGAAATTTGTAAAGACTTTTCTAAGATAGCTGCACAATAACTTCCTTACGGAAGAAAGATAAAAAGGTTTTTTGGAGTGAGAAATGTAAAATTACATTTTAAAATTTGAAGGAATAGTTAACTTCAACACCTATTCTTGCAGTACAGATCCTAATGGATATTTTATGGTGGTAACTCGATGCATCCGGTGAAGGTTTAGGAGTTATTTTGTTACAAAGTGGTCATGTTATAGCATACAAAAGTAAAAAACTTAAGTTACATGAGTTGAATTATGCTCCACATGATTTAGAGCTTGCTTCCATTGTTTATGCACTCCAAGTTTGGAGGAATTATCTACTTGTAAACCATTTGAGTTGAAAACCCATCATCTTAGGCTGAAGTATATTTTTACTTAGCCAAATCTGAATGCAAGACAATGAAGGTGGTTAGAGTTTTTGTCTCAATATGATTTTGACATAAGTTACATTAAAGGAAAAGAAAATAGAGTGGATGATGCTCTAAGTCATAGGAAGCACATTTCTTCTTATAAAATTAGAACTCAGTTTAAGGATCAAGTAAAAAGTGTTATGGAATCTAATTCTTACTTTCAACAAGTAAAAGTAGCACTTGCTGCAGATTCTAATGATTTGAGGTATAAAGGTTTTTGCTTCGATAAACAAGGAATATTACTATTTGAAAACAAAGTCTATGTACCTTTTCTTAATGATTTGAGAAAGAAATTGTTAACTAAATTTCACAATTCACCTTTTTTGGACACCTTGGCATTACTAAGATGCTTGCTGATATAAAACAACAATATTTCTGGAAAGGAATGAAAAAGGATGTTATTGATTTTGTGACACATTGCCTTGAATGTCAATGTGTTAAAGTAGAACATATACACCCAACTTGGTTTGTTGTATCCTCATAGCATACTGCAATACAAATGGCAGGTAATAAGCATGGATTTTGTACAAGGGTTACCTATGTTGAGAAATAAGCATGATGTTATCTTAGTAGTTGTTGATAAACTAACAAAGGTAGCACATTTTATTGTTGGAAATATGAAGGATGATTCTCCTATTTTGGCAAGAAGATTTGTACATGAAATTTTCAGATTACATGGAGTACCTGAGTTAATCATTTTGGATAGAGATCCTAGAATGACATCAAGATTTTGGCAAACACTTAATGCAGCTCTAGGAACTAAGCTAAATTTCAGTTCTGCGTATCATCCGAAAATAGATGGGTAGACTGAAAGAGTAAATCAAGTTTTAGAAGATATGTTACAGAATGTATTGCATGGATCAATAGTATAAGTGGGAAGAGTATCTTCCATTAGTTGAATTCACATACAATAATACATATCATGCTTCTCTTAAGATGACACCTTTTGAGGCACTTTACGGAAGGAAATGCAGAACCCCTATTAGTTGGGATGGCATAGAAGATAGAGAGGTAATTGGACCTGAAATTCTTACTGAAATGGAACAAGTTAAATTGATTCATGAACACTTGAAAGAAGTAGCGAGATAGGAAAAAGAGAAATGATGACTTAAAGTGGGTTGATAGGAAATTTAAACTTGGTGAGAAGGTTTTCTTTGGGTTAAACCGAAAAAGAGTTCTATAAATTTTGGAAAGGCTGCCAAGTTATCACCTCGTTATGTGGGACCTTTTGAAATAGTTTAAGTAATCAACCATGTAGCTTATCGTTTAGCATTACCACCTACTTTGTCACGAATGCATGATGTTTTCCATATTTATTTGCTTAAGAAATATGTTTCATATTTATCACATGTGTTAAATTAGAATTCCTTGCAGGTCCAAGACCCAAGAATAATCATGGTTAAACCCATACGAGTGCTTGAAACTCACTAGTTACATTTGAGAAATCGAGAAATAAGTCAATGTAAGGTCCAGTGGGACTAGTTTAACGAAGAGAGTGCAACTTGGGAAAATCTAGAGGATATGAAAACTACTTTTCCATATCTATTTGAATAGAATTGATTTTGTTGATTGATAAAAATTATGATTTTATCTTTATATGACAATAAGTATGCCAATTTTGGGTAGATATTTATTTGATTTGAATAAATAGCTATTTAATGCTGATTTCTGGAACTATAAGATTTTGATATATTTGACTTAGGATAAGAGAAGTGAATGAATTGATTGTCCTTGGTGTAAATTGTTAAAAGAGGTAATCATCGGGATGATGATTCTTTTAGGAGGGAAGCATGTAACACCCTTGACAGTTGTTATTTTCCTCCTTTGCATTTCAAGTGTTGACATGTGATTTTCCTTATAAAGATATGTTCTTTTGATTGATGGAGATCATGCTTGATATGGATAAATATTTTTGTTCTTAAGATCTTTTGAATGAATTGGAATGGCTTCCTTGAATCCATTTTTCACTTCTTGTAGGTGAGTTGCAATCTGGTTTAAGATTTGTAAACTTATCTATTAATCTGACTCATCCTTGGATCAATTTCAGTGATCCAAGGAATGTTTTAAATATGCTCTTTTGAATGAATGGTAAATTGGAATTCCATGAATTAAGAGACATATTGAGTGAACTTTGTTGTTACAAGTTCTTTGATTTTTGTGTGAATGTATTTCCATTCAGTCATATGTTGTGCTTGGGTCCTTGGAGATCGATCATGGTAGGACATTACTGATGAACATGAAAATATAGCCTGTTCACACATAGGAAGGATTCGGGATCCTAAAAGGACTATCCTATGGAATCCTAAGCTAGGTAAGAATATTTTCTACCTAAGATATGTCACTTAATAGAATTCTTATTCTAACCTAAAGCTTCCTATTCTACTTTGTTGGTTGATTGACATCCTAACCTAGGCTCATGTCTAAAGGATATGGAAAGGTTTCTAGGCTGTTAAAATTAACCTAGAACCTAATACTATAAGGTTTTATGATGATCTAACCTAATGCCTAAAACTATTATGTTGTGAATTAATCTAACCTATGTGGAAACTACCTAAGGCTATGTGTTAAGACCTATGGTGGAAATTTGTTGTTAAGGTTATATCCTAAGGTATATATTATAAACTACCTAAGGTCTAACCTAAGAAATTTGATCTATCCTAAACTAATGGGTATGAAAGGGGAATTAGGTGGTTGCATGCATTAAGGGCGATGGTTCCTATGACATTTATGTTATTGATAAGGTTTTTAATGCATAGGGTACTGCCAGTTTTGGTAGGGGCTAGTGACTTGGCAGAGGCTTATGTGGAAGTATCACTAAAATGGAATTTCATGTTAATTTTGATTTGGCAATCACCAGACTTGGAAGGCGGTGGCAAGGAAGGATAGGTGGGAAAATTAGAATTAATGAAACTTATTGTTTTCAGTTTTCTTCCACAAACTATCTTGGAAGGAATGCAAGCGGGTTTGTTTGGGGTTGTTTCACTTTGCATGTTCCGTGATTTTTTCTTTGCATGCTCTCTGGTTTTTCGAACCAGCAGATTAAACTGCACTTAATGGCTATTTTTGAAGTCTTAGACCTATTTTCAGTTTGTGGGATGTATAAGAGATAATGTGGAAAAAGAATATGGTTGTTAGATCTTTCGTGGAGAAGAGGAGAAGTTGTGAGCTTGGCTAGAGGTATCCTTTGATTTGACAGAAGCACTATCAGGCATGATAAGCTCTAATCTTTAAGAACTCTTGCTTTCCTCTAAATTTTTCATTAAAATGATTCTTCTCTTTTGAGATTATTGGCTTACATGTTTTATCTAGTTACTTACTTGCTGGGTTTTAAAATCTCTGTTATCTTGGACATGAATCCATGGAAAAAATACTGTTGGTTTTGAAACTGTCTTTGTGATAGTTTAATAGTGAAACATTCATGTGAAGCTTGTATCAGTAGCTCTACTTTCCATTTCTGAAATTTGTATTTGAGGTTGTTGTGTTGGAACTGACCTTCGTTGCAATATGTGGATTTCGAACTATATGGGAACCTTGTGTTTCATTTGAGCTTGTATTTGGACTTCGTGTTTTGATATGAACTTGTGTTGGAGATTCTTGTTGTTCTGAAATGGTGTTTGGAATCCTGGGTAGCTCTGGACTATTGTTTGAAGTTCGTATATGGCTCTGTACTTGTATTTTATTTCTTGTGTTTATCTGAACTATTATTGGAGGTTTGTGTTTTACATTGCACTCGGATTTTGTTACTTGTATTATCCTGAACTCTTGTTGAAGCTCATGTTTTGTTTTGAGCTGGTATTAGGGATTCTTGTTTAAAGTATAAACTAGAATGGGAACTTCGTGTTTCCCTAAACCTGTGATTAGAGACTTGTGTAGCTCTAAAATTTTGTTGAGACTTCATGTTCGACTCTGTTCAGGTATTTTGAGTTGGGTTTTACTTGTATTAAAAGTTTAAAACTTATAACTCTTTTGTTGAACTATTGCTCAAAGAAAATTGGGAGAATAGTTGGCTAAGTTGTTGGGTAAACTCTTGAGATCTTAACTGAAAACATCTTTATTTGATGAATGGATTTGGTAATTCCTTTTTGAGAACTATTTTGTCTTTTCTGAGATGGCAATGACATTTTATCGGGGGTATTCTTTTCCCCTCTATTTTGTGGAAACTCCACGTCTTTAGATCTTTTAAAATAAGCTTTGGGTTTCGTTTAAAAGAAGAGTTTATTACTTTAGTGCTATGAATTGTTATCGTGGGATTACTTTGTCTATGTTCAGATTGTTTTTGTATTTAGTGCTTATTGAATCGAGAACTAATTACTCTTTTGTAATGTAATATTGAAACCTGACAATGGGATTTCAGTCTTTGAGTTCGTTGATACTCTAAACATGTTTAGCTTACTGATCGGTTTGTTTTTCTATTTCTTGTTGGATATAGTAAATAAACCTTGTATCTTTTTAAAAGAAAGGAATGTGATTCCTTTGTAACAGAATGTTGTTTTTAGGACTCTTATATGTATTTCATTCGAGATTGGAATTGAAACTCATGTTTATTAAAGTTAAAAAATTGTAAGGGATAAGGGCGTGTGCTTTCTTCTTCTTGTGAGTCAATTTTGTTCACTCTCCCGGAACTAGCTTATGAATTTATATGTTTGAATTAAAAGTGGAAATTCATTTATTAGTACAAAAAATGAATTATTGATTGGAACATTTTATAATTAAGATCCCCTTTCTTTCTATTCTTTGGGATAAGTTCATTGGTTAAAATTTTCTGTTTTGATTCTCTTATGAAATCGAGGTTTCTTTATGAGTTGTTTGGTCTTCCTTGTTCAAATCATTTGTATAAATGATGTAGGAAGAGATTAGATTATTCGGTTTTATTGAACTGAAATTGTAATCTTGCTTGGCAGAGTATTTTTTAACAAGGCTTTGCTTTGTTTGGTTTGTGATGAGTAAGTTTTTTCTCTTGCACTCTATCTTTTTATGGATCCTCCTTGGATGGACTCAAGTAGAGAATTACTCCTATATGAGTCTACTTTTATTTGTGAACATTTTTTCAGATCTTTAAATGTTAACTTCCAACATGTGGAATTAGATTTAGACTTGCGAGTAGACTGTTTGATTCTCTATTCTTTCTTAAATTGAAATGGGATTATGTTCGATGAATATCTTAATTGTTGAAATTTAAGGCGCTTTTCCTTAAATGAAACCGTTAATTCATGTTATGAATCTATTTCAGTTTTTTGGATGTCTTATGTTTGGGCATAGTTGTAATGGTTCTTATTCTTCTTTTGCTTAAAAGTTAGAGGAATCATCCTAATGGGAACCATGCTGTAATCTCTTCTTTTGGATTAAAGAAAAGTTAAATGTTGTATTCTATTATGATAGAATTGGGATCAATGATATGATATGATTTGTTGTTTGCTTAAGGAGAATTGATAGGATCAATTAAAATTTAATTTTGTAAGGCGATATACTTTGGATTATATTCATTTCTTCTCTTGGAAGTTAATTCAATTGGTTAAATGTACTTATTTTCCGTTTGGTTTTTCTTATATTGATATTTATGATGTCATAATTGTCTCATTAAAGAAGAGTTGTTTTAATGGAACAATTATTGGAATGCACCTCATTTTAAGGCTTAGTGCTTATCATGCTCAGTTCATTGAACTGACCCATGCTAGCAATTTTTGTAGATGGACTTCGTAAGTGATAAAAGAAGGAAAAACTTATATGATGCATTGGCTGAATTAAATTTGATTCCTTGTGAAGAATTCTGATTCATTCTTGAGATTGTATTGAAAAAGGAAATGTAGTATTCTTTTATAATGAAGATGGTTGTTATGTAGTATACCTAAATGCATAAGTCTTGTAAATGTATAAGTTATAAAGATAAATTGAAAGTTGAGAGTTTACTTGTATTGGTTGTGTAAATTATTTTGTACTTGTATGGAAGAGATGGATTCTATCTTGTTGATATTCTTCATATTATTTTTATGCTTAATTGGTTATCCTTTAATATGCTAGATAAAGGGATTTAGTTCAACTTCCCTTCTTGTGATGTAGCTTGTTAAGTTACAAATATGATATCCGTTATCTAAACTATATAACATAGTAATGTAACGTGTGATGAACATACATTAAGAAAATGTGGACATTGGGTAGGATAAACCCTAACACGTAACATGTAGAGAAAGAATATTTCTCTTTCTTAATGGAATATAAACCAAAAAGGTTTGCAAGTATGACTACAATTTATTAGACTTCATTTTTTATGAAGCCTACCTTATATTGGATTTATATTCGATGTTGAATCTTTCCAAAAATTTATTATACTTTTACAATAAGACATATTATAACACTATACCATTACAGTTAATTGATGAGTTTAACTATATGTTAAAATGTTAAAAGTGACCATGAAAATAAAAAAGTTTTTAATGGGCTAATTGAGGTAAATTTAGGAAAGAACTTATTAAGTGTTCGATTAGGATTTGGCGGGATTCTTTGTAATCGTGTTTTAATCCAAACTAATAATGTATTAACAATCTCTTTAGGGGTATGTACATCTCGATGAGGCGGTTTCTATAGGATGTTGGCACATGCCAACTATAGGGTTGTACTTTCGAGAAGGCTCGGGTCTTATCGAGAATAAATCATTGTAGTTGACATGTGGCATCACCCTTCCACAATGATCATATATATCTACACACATCTGGAACTTAGACTTGAACCTAGTTTCTCTTTAGGTCTGGATAGGAGCATATTTAGGATAGGAATTAGCTTCCAAAGGCTCGAGTACGTTTGCACATTCGGATGACTTAGGTCAAATGAGTATGCCCATCTACCCTAAGCCTTTGTGAGCATCTTCCTATAATAGGTTATGTTTCTATCTAGGGCTAGGGTAAAACCTAGAACAAGTGGACTGATGGTAGTCAGTAAAGACCAATCATGATAATAGAAGAGTGAGGTGAAGGATGTATTCCAAAATGACGAGTATGCCATCTAGGAATAGTGACATACATAGTATGTTATAAATCTTTGGCCAAAGTATCACAAACTACTGGTTGCGTTGTCCTATGTCACCAAGTTTAAAACAACATGATATTAGATGAATATTGGTAACAGATATTTAGATAAGTTCTTTAAAGATCACTCAAGTACCGGTGTAGGGTAGGATGACAAAGTATACAAAGTATACAATATGTATTCAATACATAAGATAACATAAATAGATTGGTAGCTTACCAAGTTATGGAATGAATAGATCGGTGAGTCACCGAGTCATTACAGCTGCATGTGTTTATCCATTGAATTTGATTGGCATGGAATGTTTGTTCTAAATATTGCTTTATTTAGAATAGTGAACATTATTAAAAAAAAATCTCTTGATTCTAAAGACTTAAAATGGGAATGTTACATAGGGTCTTAGCGGGGTTTGGTGAGGTGATTGGGTTGTTTTAATAGGTGGGTGGTTGATGGTTTACATAATATTGTTAAACATAGAGACCGATGTCGGTTGGGTATGAATGATCATGGTTAGGAAGAACCAATGATGGGTAGAGGAAGGATGGTAATATTCAATAAGATTTGTTAGTGGGGTTTGAACTGAGGTTAGGAAGAGATGACAGAGGGTATAACGAGGTATATGGGGATCTTAGGAACACTCGAAATATGTAGAGGTTGGGTATAGGTGGTTTTATGGTGTGGGTGGAGGAATGGTTAGGTTTACTGGTAAGTAAATGGTAGGGGAAAGGAGAATACAAGTAGGAAATTGATAACAACAATATAGGAACCCAATAGACTGAAGTAGAAATAGATGATGCAGGTAAAAGTGTACTTATTGGTGTTGCAGGTCCAATGGCTATGTGGTGGTGATGATTGATTGGTGGGATGGAGCTTGGTGTCATAGTGATGCTTCCTGGAATGTCACTGTGAGTGCAATACTTCTAGATCTATCCTGGTGTTGGCTATGGATGTTTGTAGGTATGAAAAGGCTCTGGTTCTACTTGCATGTAGTTCTCTTCTTGTCTCCTTGATCTCAGAATGTTCCAACCCAAAAAAAAGGTTGCCAAGGTGAATAAATGGTAACCGATGATGGTTCTGGTTGACCGATGTCGGTTTGGGATGACCAGCGTCGATTAAGGCGGGATTCCCTAGCTTTACTAAAAATATAAGATCTCACATCATTTGGGTCAAGTTCATTCATTTATTCATGGATTGAAATGTACGTTATGTTTTTATTAGCAGGAAGGTAGTTAGAGGGATAATAGGGTTTGATTTTTAGGGTTGAATTAAGTCTTATTCATTTATGGTAACATGCTATGAATAGGTCTATGGTGAGGCATCTAGGTGAGATGGGCATCCATTTAATTAAAGTAATTAAATTAATGGGATGAGGATGTGTATTAATTTAATTGTAAATAATTAAACTAATATTAATGTGGGGTATAAGGGTCATGATTAGGTGAATGTGTTTAAGTTGGTTATTTGGAAGGGGACCAGGGATTTTGACCCAATTTTGGTGTCTATAGTGGGATATATCTAGCTTTGATGTAAATGTGTGGTATGGAATTTATAACTTCCCCTTCATATGGAGTGTATGCAGCCCAAAAATGTAGTCCCTTTGATATTAGTGATAGTATGTAAATGTGATATCCCATTAGAATTACTAGCTAGAATAGTAGTATGTATGTTGTATATATATAAATATCTTATTTGAATTTCAAACTAGTGATAAAAAAAGGCCGACTATGAACACAAGATAAATATATAAGAAAAATAAAAAGGCTGAAAAAAATGTCAATATATGTAAAAAGAATAAATAGGATAGAAGCACCCAGAATGGACACAAGCGCTTGGGCGCCAATGTCCGAAGTGGGTGCTAGTGTCCTAGGATAAATGACAAAAATGTAAAAGGATAGATAGACAAGGATCCATGTGACCTGATTAGAAGTGGATTAGAAATGACAGATGCATGAGAGGATCAAAATAGAAATCAATCGAAGAACATGGATGGAAAAAGGACTATGTCACCAATGAATACTTTTCTTACTTAAGATTCATGGATATAAAAACATACCAATGACATAGTAAAATAGTAATATGTGTATGATTTTTTGTCTACATTTTCCCCCATTTATGTTATTTGAATGAAATTTAAGTAGTGTAAAGGAAGTAAGGAACATACCTATATAAAATCTAGAGAAGCCATATTGTAAAGTGTGTGTAGAATATAGGAACTTGTAGCATGGTGAACCATGGATCATCATTTTGACCCATGTGGCATAAGTGGAGATAGAAAAATGTCGTGATGATTATTTGGATAAATAGTTGAAATCATTTGGATATTTTGAATTATTGTTAAAGGTGATTGAAGAGGTAGGGTGTGATCAATTCCCAACTTGATTTGTTTGAAAATGGGAGGATTTGGGCATCATGTCGTCAGAGGAAGAGTGTTGGGGAGAGAGGTCTAGTTTATCTCTCCTTCTATGATCCTTCCCCAAAAGCTCCACCCACTTCAAATGGATAAAGATAAAATTTATTTTCGATTAGTTCTAATGAAAGATTGTTTGTTCCACTTGAAGAACCCATATAGGAGTGGTACAGAAAGGTAACAACATATCATTACCCCCACTTCTAGAGTAGTGGGTGTTATTATTTAAATAGTGTTGGATAGCTTCTAAGTTAAACCATCTAGAAGTGATAGTAATGTAATGTGGCTCCCAAGCTAGGTCATCTAAGAGATCTAGTAAATGTGGTTATTGTACCAATTGATTTCTTTGATTTGAGTGATAAAAGATTTGTTTGAAATAATATGTACTTAGTATATTACTCACGG
This sequence comes from Taxus wallichiana var. yunnanensis, assembly GCA_018340775.1. Classification (NCBI taxonomy): domain Eukaryota; kingdom Viridiplantae; phylum Streptophyta; class Pinopsida; order Cupressales; family Taxaceae; genus Taxus; species Taxus wallichiana. The sequence continues at coordinate 199,096,075 of CM031244.1, forward strand.
AGAGGTTTTACTTTTCTCCCAGATTAGGTCATTTGAGGAATACATTTGAAATAGTAGAAAGTATTGACTATCGTATAGAATGATTGTACCTTTATTTGAATAAGATCAAAGAAAATTGTGATAGTAATATATTAGGAGTGTCGATTTATTACATTGTATCCTAAGAGGGATTATAAGATGATCCCGATTATATGCCCCCTTTTGGTAAAAGGGTGAAGGGTGGAGAAATGAGCATTGAGCCAAAAGTAAGGTAAAAAGGTGTAATAGTAAATGAGAGATAGTATAGAGGCGATAATAATAGTGACAAAGTATGCATATGTATTGATTAGTACATGTGTCAAATTTGACTATGGAATGGTACAAAGTATATATTATAATGCTAGGAGAAATATAGATTTGGATGGAACAAACATGGAGGAAAATGGAGTAATGAGGCTCAAGATATGAGAAAACAATGTGTGTGTATTAGTTATAAATGGTTACAAATAGTGTTTATACTATATGGTAAATAAGAATTACTATATATAGTCATATTAAAAAGTGAATAGTAATTTCATTTGTACTGAGAGTGTTTGAGATTTGAGCTCTGAGCTACGAGAATGCCAAACGTTAGATAAATGAGTTTGATAAGATTTGAGAGAGTGGTGTCGATCATGGATTTGTTTATGTCCAAGGAGTTGGTATGTGTGATTATTTTCAGAATATTTTATCAAATATGTTTGTTTGTATCAATTTTAGTAAAATTGGCGTTTTTGTAGTTTTGGGCATTTCGACTAGGACAAAAGCAAATAAGGAATTTATGTCCCTAGGGACACTAGCGCCCAATTCCTAACACTAATGAAATACTACGGATGTTAATGACCTATTGAAGAAGCCAATGATATGCGAGCAATGTGAGGAGGGTGAGATGATGTGGCTATAGGTGGGACAACTAGAGGTCATGGATGAATGATGACCTTAGGAGGTGGGTGGATGATAACCTTAGGAGGAGGTGAAGGAGACAAGTGAATAGTGGTAGAAGCTCACTTATATGGAATAAGGGGATAGAGTGCTCATGAGAACAAGAGTGGAAGGAAATGGCACCTTTATATTCTAATTGTTGTAGTTTTTCATAGAGAGCACAACATTCATTATCATGGTGGCCATTGATGTGGTGGAAATTATAGAAAGGGAGGTCATGTTGGTAGTGCAAGTAGTGAGGGGGATGATGCTAGTTGGAAGGTAAATGGATTAAGCACTCGTCAAGTAAGGTATGCAAGAAATCATATGTCTTAGTACCATGGGTAAAGTTCAATGGTTCACGGGTGGGAGGTTGAGAATAATTAGGTGTAGACTGATGCAATGGTGGGGAAGGAATATGCTTACATGGAGGAGGAGATAGTGAATGTGGAGGGAGATCAATGGATGGAAGAGTAGAGGAGGTAGTAAGCAATGAAGTAGAAGGAGGTGTTATAATATGTTCCACAATTAAGTCTTGTTCTAAATAAGTACATTTGTATATAAAAAGAGTAAATGACTCACATGTATTGTATAAGAGATTTTAATTTAATGGAGGAATTAAACCACGAAAAAATAAAAATTATATTTCTAAATCGATGGGTTGAAATATTAATTGATGCATGTAATAATTGAATCGTAAAATGTAATCTAAAATTCGTTCTTTCTTTCCTTGATGCAAAGAAGGCAAGTGTTCATACGTAACTTTAGAACCATTGTTAGACATAAAACGACTAAGAAAAACATCCTCTGTATTATAATAAGTAAAAATAGACCCATTAGGTAAGCGAGTATACCATTTGATAGCATGATCAACAAGGCTATGATGAAATGATTTGAGTAACAAGCGATCATTGGAATTAGAAGCCATGGCTAATAAGTAATGTTTGAGATGCAAATAGGGATTTCTTGTGCCATAAAAATAGGAAAAGATAGGCATGATTACGACCATAGGAAAAACTGAATTATGAATCTTCTTGGGAATGGGATTGCCAAGAAGGGAATTATTTTCAATGGAAGCATAATAGGATTTACTTTCGAGGGTAAGAGAATGAACTTGATCTTGCAAATTACCAACAACATGCATGAGGGATAGGATATCATGTGAAGGTATGGTTGGTGAAGTGAAAGACACATTGAGAGGTTGGATATTTCCATTTTGAGTGATCACGGGAACTTGAGAAGGAGTATTTGATGTCGAAGGAGAAGAGGAAGATGGAGGTTCTATGGGGATGCTAGGTGTAGGCTTAGGAGACATAGTAAGAGGTGCACTAGGGGTAGAAGTGGAATTATCATGGGAAATATTGGGAAAAAATTTAGATTCAACAATATTAAGGGAATAAAATCATCACTAACATGTTCGGGATAAGAAGCACAATCAAAATCACTATCAGTCATATTTAGGATTTCATTAAGAGTATCATTAGCATACAAAAACATTATAGGAGTAATAGCATCAATTTTATCAGGAAATAATTGGAAATAATTTCAAAAGTAGGAATAGTAGGAGATAGATATTTACATTCATCTTGACTACTAGTATAAACATCATCATTCACATTTACATTGTCATTATTAGAAGTAGAATTATTAGCATCCATGTTGTCACAAACAAGAACCTCATCATGTAAAGAATCTATATTAATGTTTTCATTTTCTATAAGAGAAGGAGAAGAAGATGAAGCATTATTGGTGGCTATGGTAGATGAGGGAGAACATTGGGAAAAGTTTTGGTCAGGGGAGACTATGCAAAAATTAGGGGTTTGGAAGCCAAAAGAAGGATTTTTGGAATTCAAGGATTTGTTGGAGGACTATGGGATCATATTGAGGATTGTGCATGAGGTCATGAAATTCGATTCTTCAGAGGCATTGGAAAAAATTGGTTACATGTGCATATAGGTCATATCGTGCTTTGGAGATGGAAACCTCTTTTTATCCATGAGGGTTTTGGGATCCTAGGGCAAAGAGTTTGAATAAGAATGGGGTTCACTAAATGATTTAATAAAAATAATATTAAAATCTAATTTTATAGTAGGTAACAATGTATAATATGATAAAATACAAATGCTAAATGCTCAAGAAATGCAAAACTATAAGAAAATGGAAGAGATAGGTGACTTAGCTAATTTCTATGTAATCTATAGATAGTCAAGACTATGTATATGTTGGATTTGATAGAAAATGATGTCACAGGAGCTCGCTATGAGTTATAGGGCTATGAACTAAGTTGGAAAATGGTACTGCAGGGGAGAGGGAGGAGGTGTCTGGGCACTAGTGATTGTGTGAATCTCAGGATCTACTTCCTTTCCGGTCTAAGGACTTTGCTCTAATATCTACTTTATCACTCTAAATTTTCCATTAGGGTTTAAAAATACTTGTACCTATAAACCAAAACCCTAGCTATCTACAAAAGCTTGCAAACACATTTAATCTAAATAAAATATGTAATATGTAAAGTCAGATTGACCCTGAAGGTCACCCGATGAGTGAACTTAGTACCGAGTGCTACACTACATTTTAGACTCCATGTAGTTCTTTTTTATTATGTGTGAAATAATATCCTTAGGTTTCCCTCGTGCCAATGAAACCAATATAGTGGGCTATAGCTAGCTTTGATGCAATTGTGTGGTATGAAATTCAGCACTTCCCCTTTTTATGCGGTGTATGCATCTTAAAAATGTATTCCCTTTGATAATAGTGATCGTATGTAGATGTGATAGCCCCTTAGAATTGCTAGATAGAATAATAGTGTGTATGTTGTGTATATATATGAATCTCTTGTTTAAATTTTGACACTAGTGATATAAAAGGATGACTATGAACACATGATAAGGATAAGAAAAATAAAAATGCCAACCACAAATGTCAAAATATGTAAAAAGAATAAACAGGATAGAAGCACCCATAATGGACACAAGTTCTTGGGTGCCATGTCCAGAGTGGGCACTAGTGCCTTGGGATAAAAGACGACATATGTGAAAGGAAAGAAAGATAGGGATCCCTGTGACATAACAAGAAGTGGATACATAAATGACAGACGTATGAGATGATCAAAATAGAAATCAATCAAAGAGCATGGATGGATAAATGATTGTGCCACCAGTGAATACTTTTCTTACTTAATATTCATGCATATAAAAACATGTTGATGACATAGTAAAATGGTAATATGTGCATGATTTTGTGTCTATAACATGTACATGAAATAACTTGTTTCAGAAATGGAAGTGTAAGATAGGCACAAAGGTTATATTCTCCTTCAAGATCTCAAAAGCTTGTTGTTGCACGTCACCCCAATAGAATCTTCCTTTGGATTTCAAAAAATCTTCTAGTGGTGTGGCAATATTTTTATGTCCCTTGAAAAAATTATGGTAATAACCAGTGTGCCCCAAGAACTTGTACACTTCACTCTAGTTTGTAGGCTCCTCTAGACCAAAAATAGATTCAATTTTAGTGGGGTCCACTAACAATCCTTATTTGTAAATGATATGTCCAAGTAAAGTACCAAAACAAGTTACAAAAATGCACTTATTGATGTTTAATGCAATGATAAGCTACATGCATCTTTCAAACATCAATCTCAATAAGTAAAAATTATCTTTCACTAGCCCATACACAATCCAATCATCCAATTTTACATTTGTTAAAAGTTGTGAATAAAATCTTGGAATGCTTGAAAAAATGTGCATAAGAACACCGATAACACATTCTTCACCAAAGGGCATGATGGTGTATGCAAAGCTTCCCCATTCAATACGAGGGTTTTCTTCTCCCGATCTTCATGCGTAATTTGTACTGATAGTAGCTTGAGAATCCATCTATAAAACAATATATTTCAGTCCCTACAACACCTTCTAGGATTTCTTTGGTGAATGGTGTAGGAAAAGGATCAATGACACATGAAGCATTTAGAACTCTATAATCCACACAAATCCTTATCCAAAAATCCTTCTTGATAATAATCACCATAGATCTTATCCATTCGACTCCTCAATAGGCTCAATGATACTTAAGTTAATCATCTTATCAATCTCATCTTTTACTTTGACGTATAGGTTGGGATTCATTTGGTAAGGCCTCTTTCAAACTAGTCATGTGCCCTCCTTAAAATTGATTTTTAAGTTCTCATAATGATGGATACATGAAATTAAATTCATGATACCCTCTAGGGAATAGATCATCAAAGTCACGTAGTAGCTCAATAATCTTTACAAATTTAGGTTCATATTAGTAATTACCAATTATATCCTTCTTTGGTGCGTCTTCACTCCTAATGTTTACTTTTTTGGTGTTCAAAGACACATGCGCTTTCTCATCTACGAGTCCAACATATTTTTCTCAACTTCTATGTGCTTAGTATCCAAATCCTTTACCTCTTAATCATCTATGAGGTAGAATAACTTTCCTTTCTCTTTTTCCTTCAAAGTGTGCCCAACTTGTGTATCTTCTATTTCTACAGGTCATCACGTGCTTCTATATCACCCTCACTAAAGAGATGAATCATAAGATCCTAAGCCTTCACACTATCCCCCAATGTGATGAACCTCATAATATGAAAGGATTCATGAAATGGTGGCTTAGTATAAAATAACAAAATGTATGAACAATACCTTGAATCAGGTTGTGCCAACTTGATGTCTTCTCGCTTTAACTCAACATGTACATATTAAGCACACACACAACCGTACAAAGTAGAATAGATTTTTTTACCCATAGAGATGGTGGAAAATCATATTTCCATCATGTCCAATTACTCTCAAAAGTGTGAAAATATACCATATGATGGGTCTTCCCATCATAATCATGTACCAATGAAGGAAGATTGCTCCAAACAAACCTTGTCTAGAATGCTACTCTGATCTTGTGCCAACCCAATAAATTGTCTTTGTGTTTAGAAAATCATCACATTGATATCATGTAACACCCTGAACTGTTGTTACTTCCTCCTGAGCACTCAAGTGTTGATATATGATTTCTTCGTATAAAGGATGTGTTCCTTTGATTTGTGAAGTCATGCTTGATATGGATTGTATCTTCTTTGCTCTTGAAGATCTTTGACTGAGTCAGAATATGTTTGGACTCTTTTATTTCTTTCATTTTTAGCACCTGAGTTCAATTTGATTTTGGGATGAATTGTGGATTTATCCATCTTTATGACTCAGCCTTGGATCAGTTGCATTGATCCAAGAGATGTTTTAAGTTTATTCAGGATGAACAAAATTTATTGACCTTACGAAAGTTGCAAGGTCTGAATGAGTTGAATGAGCAATTCCAGAGTTTAACTCAGGCTGATCATGTTAAATGAAATTTGGTTCCAAATACCGTAACATCGGGAAGGCCTAGACCTTAAGCCAGGTAAGATGTTCCTGGGTATACAGTAAGCTTAATTAGCAATACCGGATAGGATCCTTTACAAGGATGTTTTACCCTGTTTGGTTCTAATACTGATCGGTCCTACTTGGGAGACCTAGACTGGATTCGGTAAGGTTAATAACCTTAACCTAAACTATAACCTATTGGTTAAATTATTACTAATCTAACCTAGCCCTAAACTATAAGCTTAATGCTCCTAAGGTTAGCTACACCTAGCACTATGGAAGTAAGACTAATGTCTTACCTTATGATCTAACCTATGTTTCTAACCTATCTTAACTAATGATAATGGATGGAGGGGACCTATGAAGGGGCACGAGTCATGGGTGGTGGTTTCCATGGCATTTATGAGGTGGATAAGGATGAAGGACTTGGGATTTGGCGGAGGTTGCAAATGGCTATTGTGACCTGACGTGGCAGTATCACCAAATATGGGAATGGTTGTTTGTTTTCATTTGGCAATCACCAACTTTGGCGGTCGGTGGCAATGGAGAATAGGTGGGAATATGGGAGTTAATGCAATTAATGAACTTTGGTTCCCGAGCATGGATTTCTTGGGAAGGCATGCAAATGGAAAATTGGTTGGTTGTTTGGTTTTCCATGCGTTCCGTTTTTCTCTCTGCTTGATCACTGGTTCTTCGAACCAGTCATCTACTCTGTGTTGCATGGCAACTTTGAGAATATCTAGCTCCTTTCTCTGTCGGGGAAAGTTTATAAGGCATGAAGGTAACAATTTATTGTTGTTTAATCTATCGTGGAAGAAGAAGAGAAGGTGCGAGCACATTCAGAGGTCTTCTTCAGATTTTTAAGCGACACTATCAGGCATGATAGGCCCTAACTTTTAAAAATCTTGCTTTACTTCAAATGCTTTCATTAAAATAACTCTGTTCAGGTGATCTTAGCACAGTTGGTTTGAGGTAATGTATTGGGTTCTTCTTTTCTTGTGGATTTAGGAATCTCTGGTTATGCGAAGACTTTGTCGAAATGTTTTGCTGTATTTTTTTTATTTTTATGGATTCATCTTCGGCTGAAGACCTTACTTCATATATTAGTTTGTTGTTGAATTTTTGTTTAATCTTTGCTGGGTATACTTATAGATTTGAATTCTGTTTTTAAACGCTTGCTGTGTTTACATTTGGTTCGACTCTGTGGAAGTGTGTGCTGGGTTTACATACGAACACGACTCTATTAGAGTCCATGCTATATTTTTGTATTGATTTCGACTTCGGTTGAATCTTTGTTGAACTTATGTTATGGAGGCAACTTCGTGAAGTCCTTGCTGTGATTATCTTTCTTGATTTCGACTTCGGTTGAATCTTTGCTGAACTTATGTTAAGGAGGTGACTTCATGAAGTCTTTGCTATGTGATTATCTTTCTTGATTTCGACTTACCTTGAAGCCTTCCCGTGTGAATACTTGTTGGATATGACTTGTGTTGAAATCCTTGATGTGTTTGCATGTTGGATCTATTACATTAAAAGTTCTTGCTGTATATTCGTAGGGATTAGACTCAGTTAAAATGTTGTTGTGTATACATATGAATCCGACTCAGTTGAAATGTTCACTGTGTTTGTATGTGGTTCGACTCAGTTGAAATGTTTGTTGTGTTTGCATATGGAAATGACTTCTGTTTATGATGTTATCTAGTCTCTAGTATGACTGAGTTAATGAATTCCTAACTGTGCCATGTCAGGCGATGGCGTTGGGTAATTTCATGTTTAAAGAATGATATGGAAAGAATTGTTGAGTTTAATTTGGTAGGTTTATTGATTATTGCTTGGTCACGAGAGCTCTTTAATTGCTTGAAAGTTTCAGGTGATTATATAATTGAGTGGGATGAAACTGTAGATCCTTCTTTTGAGCTCGACTGATTAGTCGCATGCTTATGATGTATGTATATATTTAAACCTGCATCTCTGAGAAAGGAATTTGGATGGTCTATGATTATAGATTCTGTACGTGATGAAAAAAATAATGTAATTATTGTTTTCTTTACGACCTTGCTTGGTTAGTAGGAACACATCCTGACCGAGAGAAATCTTGCTTGAGGAACTTTGATGTTTATTATCATATGGGTAATCCTGGGTCTGCATGGATGGAAATCAGGTTGTATTTGGAAGGGATGGGTGCTGATTTTCTTGCTCTTTCTTCTTCCTTATTGAATTCAAGATTGAATGTATATGCGTCACTCTTGAGAAGTTGGTACAGTTCTGAACATGATTGGAATGGAAATCTGATTGCCTCTATTTCTTTCTCCTAAGTTGTAAAGTATATGTTGCTATATAACTGTAGGAATAAGAAAATATTCTCTCCTTGTCTAGAAACTTTGAGTGCTTTCTTCTTTTGTATTCTTATGTGAATTTTACGGTACAGGCTTAAGAAGAAGAAACAGTTAAATTGTATGGAGAGACTGGTAAAAATTGTATTGCAGTATAAGTTGGTGTACTTGTCAATACCATTGAAATAATGTAATGATTATAAAGGAATCCCATCAGTTGAGCTTGCTGGATGTTATAATCTGCCTTTGCGAAATTGTCAAAAAAAAAACATACATTGGATACACGAATTGATAGGATATTCATTTTTGAATGGAACAATTTGTTGGATTATTGTTGTCCTTGGGATTCAGATGGATGGATGTTTTGGATTCATTTTGTTCTTCTTAGTCTCTAATATATATGATGAATCATCTGAAAAATATTTAGGTTTAATTGGCAGCTATAATATGAGTTATGCGTTATAGTCATGTTAGAATTATAGAAAGATGATTAGCCTGATTCATGTTTAAGGATTTGAAGAAATGATTTCATTTAAACAGGTTGTTTAATGAGAGCAATTGGTAGAATGCAATTGTTTTAAGAATTAGTGCTTATCATGCTCAGTTCACAGAACTGACCTGTGCTAACAATTTTGCAGATGGACATTGTAAGTAATAAAGGCACACGGATCTGATATGATGTTCAGATTGTTTAATCTGGTTTTATGATGAATTCCTATTTGATATCTCTAATTGTACTATAGTAAGAAAGTTGTTCTTTTGCTGTTGAGTATTGTATCCAATATGCCGAAGTGCATAAGTTGTAATTGTATGGATTGGAAATAAATGAAAAGGGAAAAAGATGTTACTTATGTGGCTGTATTTTTAATTGATGGAATTGATCTTCTTAGGTTCGATTGATTTTAAGTGCATTTTTATTATTTTATACCTTAGAGTTATTTGGATTCTCTAAGTAGGCCTTGTAAACATTATGTGACTGAATACTTCATGAATGATTAGTAATTCTTTATGTTGTGAATAAGGCTAAATTGGAAAATTGGTCCACTGTTTACGGGAAGTTAAGGTTAAACTACATCTCAATAGGTAGCTGAATCAGGAAGAGTAATCTATTACTTCCTATCCATGATCTAAGTCAAGACAAAATAACTGATGATTTTTAATCACTATATCTTAATAACAATAAGTAAGATATATTTCAGTTTTGAGAACTGATATAAACTTATAGAGGTATAGTTAGCATCCTTATGAGAGGACTTAGGGCTACTGCCCAATTTCGTTGATTAAGATTACTGTGAATCAATGAACTCCTTGATTAGATCTCAAATCTATTAAACTTCTCTCTGTGAAATGGATCTTAAATAAGTAAGGCAACTCAAAGGTGAGGAACCCAGGGGTTGGGAAAAGACTACCTAGAAAGGAGAGTCTTAAAGTATAATTTCAACTCAACGTAAGTAACACCTTAAAGTTAAGTAGATCTTTCTAAGGTGGTTTTGTAGGATGTCGGCACATGTCAACTGCAGGGTTGTACCTTTGAGAAGATTAGGATCTTCTCGAGGATACAACAATGCAGGTGACTTATGGTGACACCCTTTGCATTGATCGTTAAGATTTACACCTTAAACTCAAACAAGTTTTTACTCTGGGACTGGTTAGGAACATGGTCATGTTATGAGGCTGCCCTTGGAGACTCGGGGTACCTTGACACACAGGGTTAACTAGGGTTGACCCAGTATGTCAGCTTATCCCTAGTTCTCGAGAGCATCCTTATAACGTTGTCATGTTATTAATCCGTTCCTGAGTGAATGACTTGGGACAGGGGAGGCTGACAGAAGTCAGTGTAAGACATTCTATATAACATCGGAGTGGGGTGAAGGACGTATTCCAGATTGACGAGTATGCCATCAAGGAATATGAGACCTAAATAGTATGTTTCAAATCTTTGGCCAAAGTATCGCAAGTCTGCTGATTGCGTTGTCCTATGTCACCTAGTCTGAGGGACATGATGCCGATGAATAATGGTAACAATTATTCAGATAGGTTCCTTGGACAAAGCATTCTGAAATCCTAGATTAGGGAAGAGAACCGCAAGAGTGAAGTGTTAAAATAAAAATGCCAACTCTATGATACTCATGAATAGATCGGTAGATCACCGAGTCATGGAATGAATAGATCGGTGGTACACCAAGTCATTATAGCTGCATATGGTTATCTGTTATAAGAATGATTGTTTTGATCTGTGAGTTCTAAATTATGTATTTAGAACTAGGAAGCACTTATCGAAAAAAAAAAAAAAAATGTTCTAATGTACTAAATTAGGAATGTTACATCTTGGTATCAGAGCTGAAGGTTACATCTCTTAGACTTATTGTGTCCATAATCTGATAAAAACCTAAATTTTCTTGTAACAGAAAATGGTTAGAACAAGGGGAACGTTGCGAATAATGCTCCACCAGAAGGAGGGGCAACTACCCAAAAACTTGATGAGATCCTTGCTGCCCTATTAGACACAAGAGATCGTTTGGTTGTACTTGAATAACAAGTAATGGGAAATGAGGAGGATGATGAAGCTGGTAACAACAATCAGCAACCTCCTGAGGACAACCCCGATATGGGTGTTGATAATAACACTGGAAATGTACCCGTCCAACTAGAGAACAAAAAGGCCAGGTTGGCAGTGGAACTCACTAATGATATAAAAAGGATAAGTCCACCTAAATATGATGGCACCACATTAGGAGATGGAGCTGAGAACTGGCTCAGTGAAATGGAAAAGTACTTTGCAATAAGAAACTTCTCTGAGGAAACCAAAGCTATTTGGGGAGCCTATCAGCTTTCCCATGAAGCATCTTCATGGTGGGACAACCGTAAAGTTGAGCTAAATATTGATGAGACCAATATCACTTGGGATCAATTTAAGGGCTATTTTAGGCAACGTTGGCTGCCACAACTTTTCTATGATCAGAAAATGACAGAATTCTAGAACCTAGCTCAAGGGAAGCTAATGGTAACTGAATACTGGGAGCGGTTTACGAAACTCCTCAAGTACGTACCGCAATATCAAACTGACGAGAAGTTCAGAATATGGAAATTCATCATGGGACTAAATCTCGTGATAGGAGGAGAGGTCGATGTTCACAGCCCAACCACTATAGAAGGAGTTGTTGAAAATGCCATAAGGCAAGAACACAAATTAAAGGCTATTTCTGCTCATAAAGAGGAAGTGTGGAAGAAGATTGCAAACCCTTCTTCAACTTCCCTTACACCCAAGAAGGGGCCATGGAAAAAGTTTGGAAACAGAAGTAAGTTTCCAGTGGATAATAGTAAGAAAACGATAGCGAATAAGCCTGCTGGAAATGTAAGGGATAGTTTTGCCAAAAATTATAACAATGGGCAGAAGCCCTATGGAGGACAACGTGATAATTTTAAGGCTGGAAGTAATTTTGAGCCTAAAAAGGGACCTGTAGGAGGCTGTTATAATTGTGGCAAAGACCACTACAATAATCAGTGCCCTTTGAAGAAGGATGATTGTAATCAGTAGCATAAGATACATGTTGCAGGAGCGCATGACAAGCAATCTAAAAAGCAAGTGACACCTATAGAAGTTCCAGGTAAGCTATTTAACATACATGTCAATATTCTTTTTGATACTGGAGCCACTAAATGTTTTATTTCTAGTAAACTTGCTTCTAAACTTAAAAGAAAAGCTAGAAAAATAGATAAATCTTGATCGTATGCAAGATGGTAATAACTCTATTCATACAAAGTGAGTGTGTGTCTTTTTGGAGCAGTCCTTGACTTACCTAACTTTTCCACGGAAGTTGACCTCTATGTTACACCTTTGGGATCCTATGACATTTTCATCAGTGTCAATTGGTTAGCTGACCATAAAGCAAAAGTAGACTACTTTGAAAAGAATATAAGATGTTTAGATGATCGGCTGAAACAACAGAGATTCAAGGAGTGAAACGGGAAATTTCAGTTAGGAAACTATCAGCTATGCAACTTAAAAAGGCTAAAAACAAAGGATGTACCTTATATGTAGTAAAGATATCTGAATTTTCAGAAGAAGATGGTGATTCCATGAAACGATTCCCTCTGTTGCAAAGTTTCAAGGATGTATTTCTGGAGGAATTACCAGGTTTACCACCCAAAAGGGAATTTGACTTCACTATTGAAATCAAACCAGGAACGGAACCTATTTCCAAGGCACCTTATCGATGACTACTACAGAGTTAGTCGAGCTTAAGGCACAATTGCAAGAACTTTTGTCTAAGGGTTTGATTAGACCAAGTGTTTCACCTTGGGGAGCGCCAGTAATATTTGTAAAAAAGAAAGATGGAACACTTAGGCTGTGTATTGACTATCGGATGTTAAACAAAGAAACAATTAAGAACAGATACCCACTTCCAAGGATTGACAATCTATTTGATCAGATGCATGGGGCAGCAGTTTATTCCAAGATAGATCTTCGATCTGGTTATCATCAATTAAGGATTAGAGAAGAAGATATTCATAAAACAGCTTTTCGAACTAGGTACGGACATTATGAGTTCACGGTTTTACCCTTTGGATTAACTAATGCACCAACAACTTTTATGAACTTAATGAATAATATCTTTCAAGAATATTTGGACAAGTTTGTACTTGTATTCTTGGATGATATTCTCATATATTCTAAAAGTGTCGAAGAGCACAATGAGCATTTGAAGATAGTTTTGGAAATTTTGAGAAAAAGAAAGTTATACGGTAAGTTATCCAAATGTTCTTTCTTTGATACTGAAGTTCACTATTTGGGTCATGTCATTAGCAAGGAAGGAATTGCAGTGGATCCTTCAAAAATAGTGGCAATAACCGAGTGGCCTGCACCCAAGAATGTACATGAAGTAAGAAGCTTCATGGGTCTTGCTGGTTATTATAGAAAATTTGTTAAGGATTTTTCTAAAGTGGCTGCACCGATAACTTCATTGCAGAAGAAGGATAAGAAATTTATTTGGAATGATAAGTGTGAAACTGCTTTCAAAAGTTTGAAAATCCAGTTGACTTCAGCACCTATATTAGCTGTACCAGACCCTAATGGAAACTTTACTGTTGTAACGGATGCTTCTGGGGAAGGCCTTGGAGGTGTTTTGTTACAAAATGATCAAGTCATAGCATATGAAAGTAGAAAACTTAAGTTACATGAGCTGAATTATGCCCCTCATGATTTAGAGCTTGCTGCCATTGTTCATGTGCTTCAAGTCTGGAGACACTATTTACTTGGGAAACCTTTTGAGTTGAAAACTGATCACTTAGGGCTGAAATATATTTTCACTCAGCCTAATCTAAATGCAAGACAGAGAAGGTGGTTAGAGTTTTTATCTCAATATGATTTTGATATTAGCTACATCAAAGGGAAAGAGAATAGAGTAGCAGATGCTCTAAGTCGTAGGAAGCACATTTCTGCTCTTATAACATTAAGAACTCAGTTTAAAGATGAGGTAAAAAGTGCCTCAGAATCTGATATATACTTTCAACAAGTAAAAGCAGCGCTTGCTACAGAACCAAAGGATGAAAGGTATAAAGGTTTTCATTTTGATAATGAAGGAATCTTACGTTATGAAAACAGAGTATACGTACCTTTGCTAAATGATTTGAGAAAGAAATTATTAGTTGAATTTCATAATTCACCCTTTTCTGGACACCCGGGTATCACAAAAATGCTTGCTGATCTAAAACAACAATACTTTTGGAAAGGTATGAAAAAGGATGTTATTGGTTTTGTGACTCATTGTCTGGAATGTCAGTGGGTTAAGGCAGAACACATGCACCTGCTTTGGACTATTATATCCCCATAGCATACCGCACTATAAATGGCAAGTAATAAGCATGGACTTTGTACAAGGGTTACCTATGTCTAGGAATAAACATGATGTTATCCTGGTAGTTGTAGATAAACTAACTAAGGTAGCTCATTTCATCACTGGAAATCTAAAGGATGATTCACCAGTGTTAGCCAAAAGATTCGTGCATGAAATTTTCAGGTTGCATGGAGTACCTGAATTAATTATATCTGACAGGGATCCTAGAATGACGTCAATATTTTGGCAAACGCTTAATACAACTCTTGGAACTAAACTAAACTTCAGCTCGCATATCATCCGAAAACAGATGGACAAATAGAGAGAGTAAATCAAGTGTTGGAAGATATGTTGTGAATGTATTGCATGGATCAACAGTATAAATGGGAAGAGTATCTCCCATTAGTTGAATTTGCATACAACAACACATATCACTCTTCTCTTAAAATGGCACCTTTTGAGGCACTTTATGGAAGAAAGTGCGTAACCCCCGTTAGTTGGGATAGTATTGAGGACAGAGGTAATAATTGGCCGAGAAATCCTCACCGAAATGGAACAACAAGTTAAAATGATTCGTGAACGATTGAAAGAAGCAGTGGACAGGCAGAAGAGCTATGCTGACCTAAAGCGGGTTGATCAAAAGTTTGAACTTGGTGAAAAAGTTTTTCTTCGTGTTAAACCCAGAAAGAGTTCTATAACTTTTGGCAAGGCTGCCAGTTGTCACCTCGTTACGTGGGACATTTCAAAATTGTCAAAATAATCAATCCTGTAGCTTATCGATTAGCATTACCACCTGCTTTGTCTCGCATGCATGATGTTTTCCATATTTCTTTGC